>OX344856.2:17458125-19942500 GCA_947037095.2 Nycteola revayana | reverse complement strand
CCTAACCTAACCTAACCTAACCTAACCTAACCTAACCTAACCTAACCTAACCTAACCTAACCTAACCTAACCTAACCTAACCTAACCTAACCTAACCTAACCTAACCTAACCTAACCTAACCTAACCTAACCTAACCTAACCTAACCTAACCTAACCTAACTAACCTAACCTAACCTAACCTAACCTAACCTAACCTAACCTAACCTAACCTAACCTAACCTAACCTAACCTAACCTAACCTAACCTAACCTAACCTAACCTAACCTAACCTAACCTAACCTAACCTAACCTAACCTAACCTAACCTAACCTAACCTAACCTAACCTAACCTAACCTAACCTAACCTAACCTAACCTAACCTAACCTAACCTAACCTAACCTAACCTAACCTAACCTAACCTAACCTAACCTAACCTAACCTAACCTAACCTAACCTAACCTAACCTAACCTAACCTAACCTAACCTAACCTAACCTAACCTAACCTAACCTAACCTAACCTAACCTAACCTAACCTAACCTAACCTAACCTAACCTAACCTAACCTAACCTAACCTAACCTAACCTAACCTAACCTAACCTAACCTAACCTAACCTAACCTAACCTAACCTAACCTAACCTAACCTAACCTAACCTAACCTAACCTAACCTACCTAACCTAACCTAACCTAACCTAACCTAACCTAACCTAACCTAACCTAACCTAACCTAACCTAACCTAACCTAACCTAACCTAACCTAACCTAACCTAACCTAACCTAACCTAACCTAACCTAACCTAACCTAACCTAACCTAACCTAACCTAACCTAACCTAACCTAACCTAACCTAACCTAACCTAACCTAACCTAACCTAACCTAACCTAACCTAACCTAACCTAACCTAACCTAACCTAACCTAACCTAACCTAACCTAACCTAACCTAACCTAACCTAACCTAACCTAACCTAACCTAACCTAACCTAACCTAACCTAACCTAACCTAACCTAACCTAACCTAACCTAACCTAACCTAACCTAACCTAACCTAACCTAACCTAACCTAACCTAACCTAACCTAACCTAACCTAACCTAACCTAACCTAACCTAACCTAACCTAACCTAACCTAACCTAACCTAACCTAACCTAACCTAACCTAACCTAACCTAACCTAACCTAACCTAACCTAACCTAACCTAACCTAACCTAACCTAACCTAACCTAACCTAACCTAACCTAACCTAACCTAACCTAACCTAACCTAACCTAACCTAACCTAACCTAACCTAACCTAACCTAACCTAACCTAACCTAACCTAACCTAACCTAACCTAACCTAACCTAACCTAACCTAACCTAACCTAACCTAACCTAACCTAACCTAACCTAACCTAACCTAACCTAACCTAACCTAACCTAACCTAACCTAACCTAACCTAACCTAACCTAACCTAACCTAACCTAACCTAACCTAACCTAACCTAACCTAACCTAACCTAACCTAACCTAACCTAACCTAACCTAACCTAACCTAACCTAACCTAACCTAACCTAACCTAACCTAACCTAACCTAACCTAACCTAACCTAACCTAACCTAACCTAACCTAACCTAACCTAACCTAACCTAACCTAACCTAACCTAACCTAACCTAACCTAACCTAACCTAACCTAACCTAACCTAACCTAACCTAACCTAACCTAACCTAACCTAACCTAACCTAACCTAACCTAACCTAACCTAACCTAACCTAACCTAACCTAACCTAACCTAACCTAACCTAACCTAACCTAACCTAACCTAACCTAACCTAACCTAACCTAACCTAACCTAACCTAACCTAACCTAACCTAACCTAACCTAACCTAACCTAACCTAACCTAACCTAACCTAACCTAACCTAACCTAACCTAACCTAACCTAACCTAACCTAACCTAACCTAACCTAACCTAACCTAACCTAACCTAACCTAACCTAACCTAACCTAACCTAACCTAACCTAACCTAACCTAACCTAACCTAACCTAACCTAACCTAACCTAACCTAACCTAACCTAACCTAACCTAACCTAACCTAACCTAACCTAACCTAACCTAACCTAACCTAACCTAACCTAACCTAACCTAACCTAACCTAACCTAACCTAACCTAACCTAACCTAACCTAACCTAACCTAACCTAACCTAACCTAACCTAACCTAACCTAACCTAACCTAACCTAACCTAACCTAACCTAACCTAACCTAACCTAACCTAACCTAACCTAACCTAACCTAACCTAACCTAACCTAACCTAACCTAACCTAACCTAACCTAACCTAACCTAACCTAACCTAACCTAACCTAACCTAACCTAACCTAACCTAACCTAACCTAACCTAACCTAACCTAACCTAACCTAACCTAACCTAACCTAACCTAACCTAACCTAACCTAACCTAACCTAACCTAACCTAACCTAACCTAACCTAACCTAACCTAACCTAACCTAACCTAACCTAACCTAACCTAACCTAACCTAACCTAACCTAACCTAACCTAACCTAACCTAACCTAACCTAACCTAACCTAACCTAACCTAACCTAACCTAACCTAACCTAACCTAACCTAACCTAACCTAACCTAACCTAACCTAACCTAACCTAACCTAACCTAACCTAACCTAACCTAACCTAACCTAACCTAACCTAACCTAACCTAACCTAACCTAACCTAACCTAACCTAACCTAACCTAACCTAACCTAACCTAACCTAACCTAACCTAACCTAACCTAACCTAACCTAACCTAACCTAACCTAACCTAACCTAACCTAACCTAACCTAACCTAACCTAACCTAACCTAACCTAACCTAACCTAACCTAACCTAACCTAACCTAACCTAACCTAACCTAACCTAACCTAACCTAACCTAACCTAACCTAACCTAACCTAACCTAACCTAACCTAACCTAACCTAACCTAACCTAACCTAACCTAACCTAACCTAACCTAACCTAACCTAACCTAACCTAACCTAACCTAACCTAACCTAACCTAACCTAACCTAACCTAACCTAACCTAACCTAACCTAACCTAACCTAACCTAACCTAACCTAACCTAACCTAACCTAACCTAACCTAACCTAACCTAACCTAACCTAACCTAACCTAACCTAACCTAACCTAACCTAACCTAACCTAACCTAACCTAACCTAACCTAACCTAACCTAACCTAACCTAACCTAACCTAACCTAACCTAACCTAACCTAACCTAACCTAACCTAACCTAACCTAACCTAACCTAACCTAACCTAACCTAACCTAACCTAACCTAACCTAACCTAACCTAACCTAACCTAACCTAACCTAACCTAACCTAACCTAACCTAACCTAACCTAACCTAACCTAACCTAACCTAACCTAACCTAACCTAACCTAACCTAACCTAACCTAACCTAACCTAACCTAACCTAACCTAACCTAACCTAACCTAACCTAACCTAACCTAACCTAACCTAACCTAACCTAACCTAACCTAACCTAACCTAACCTAACCTAACCTAACCTAACCTAACCTAACCTAACCTAACCTAACCTAACCTAACCTAACCTAACCTAACCTAACCTAACCTAACCTAACCTAACCTTTTTTTTTTTTTTTTTTTTTTTTTTTTTTTTTTTTTTTTTTTTTTTTTTTTACGTGGTGGAAATCTTTGATAGACTTCCCACCGTCTTGGGGAAAGACGGTGGGGGAGTGTGGGACTCCTTCACTTGCACCCGGCTCTATGTAGCGAGCGAGCCGGGGCATCCGGTACCCACTAAAACCACCACGGTAGCCAGCCTCGGACGCATCTGCCGGTGGCCCTGGGGACTCGAAATGATCGACAACCAGGACCACCGCCATACGTCTAGTCTCGGATTGAGACTCCTCTCGGGAGGGGCAATAATTGGGCCCCTCCCCTGCGCCTTTGCGCATATGTAGGTAACCAGCGGCTACGACTGGTTACCTCTTCCCGGGATCGCTGGGAAATGACGGCCAGAGTCCCCACTCTGACCGCCGCGACCCCGAGGGCAGCGTGTTGTTTTGCTGCGAGGCATTCTCGCGCTATCTATTTATAGCGCTGTGGCGCCGAACCCAAGAATTAGATTCGGCGCCACACTTTCTCGCCAGCGACACTATGGTCGCCGGCCCCGACCCCGCACTCTTCTACGTGCGGGGTCGGAACGCTCCCTCTCGCGCTCAGCGGTCTCCTTCTGGAGCATAACCGCTTCGCAGAAGGAGACCACCGCTCTCCAGGAGTCTCTCGCCGCCAACATGGCCGTGATAACGGCCGGCGGCGAGAGGTCAGGCCCGATCGTGTTGACCAGGACTCGGCGCTCGGAGGCCCATGCTGGGCACTCCTCGAGCGTGTGCTGGGCCGAGTCCCGGTCACTGCCGCAATGATGACACGCGGCAGTGGGCTCCCTCCCTATTCTGTTTAGGTACTCACCGAAGCAACCGTGTCCGGTGAGTACCTGTGTCAACCTGTAAGTGACACCAACAAACCTCTTCTCGAGCCAGGCCTCGAAGCTGGGAAGTATTGCATTGACGACGCGCTGGCGCGAGCAGCGTGGCAATTCGAGCCGCTCGCGCCACAACTCCAGCGCTCGCCCATGCGCTCCTCGACGCACCTCGAGCGGGTCTGTCGCGTCCCCGCCCTGGCGAGAATGGAACCGGTCGTAAACTTCCGTGTCCATCCCCGCCAAGATGTCGAAGGGCGGGAAACGCGCCAGAGTAGTCGCCGCCTCAAATGAGATTGTGCGGTATCCCCTCACGATCCGTATGGCCACCACGCGCTGCAGGCTATTAAGTAACCGTCTGCAGCGGGAGGCGCCCGTCAGCCTATCCGACCAAACGGGCGCCCCATAGAGGGCCATGGATCTCAGGACACCGCCATAGAGACGGCGAATCTCCTCCCGGGGTCCTCCGAGATTGGGCAGCAGCCTCTGGAGAGCGCCTGCTGCCTTTTGGACTCGGGGGACCAAACGCTCGAAGTGAGCCTCGAATGTCCATCGGCCGTCGAGAATTAGGCCGAGGTACTTTATGGTGGGCCCGATCGACACCACCGCTTCCCCGATCCTCATGTGCCTTATTGGTGGCTCCCCCCGAAGGCTGTGGAACCACAGTGCTTCGGTTTTTTGGGGAGCCACCCGCAATCCCAGGCCCTCTATATGGGCCACGACCCTAGCGACCCCAAGTTCGGCGAGCCGCCGTGTTTCATTGAAACCCTCCCCCCTGGCCATGACTAAAGTGTCATCTGCGTAGCAGATGACATCTAGGCCGGGGGGCAGTCTGGTCCTCAAAATAGCGTCGTAGGCGAGGTTCCACAGAAGGGGGCCCAGAACGGACCCCTGTGGAACCCCGCAGCTGATCCTCCTCGTTACCTCGTTGCCGTCCCTGTCGGTGAACCCGATGGTCCTGTCGCACAAATACGCCCCGACTATTTCGCGCAAGTAGGGAGGCACGTTATGATGTTGAAGTGCCTCCCTGATCGCCTGCCATGGGAGGGAGTTAAAGGCGTTGACTATGTCCAAACTTATAGCCAACGCCACTCCCCCCTCCTGGACTGCCTCTTCCGCCAGGGAACGGACGCGCCTGATGGCGTCCACCGTTGACCTCCCCTGGCGGAAGCCATACTGGCTATCCGAAAGGTCGGGGCCAATGCGCGACAGGTGTTCACTGAGGCGGGCAGCGATGACGCGCTCAAAGAGCTTGCCCGCCTCGTCCAGCAAACAAATGGGACGGAACGACGACGGAGAATCAGCGGCCCTGCCGGGTTTCGCCAAGAGGACCAGACGGGCCTCCTTCCAGCCACTGGGGAAAACTCCGTAGCGAAGGCAGCTGGTGAACAGCTGCCGGAGCTTATCCCCCAAGATCGCCAGAGCCAACACCCATGCTCGTCCGGGGATCCCATCGGGACCCGGAGCGGTGTTTCGGGCTGCGAGCCGCCTAACAGCTCGATCCAGCTCCCCCTCCGTCACTCCGAGATCGTCCGACCAGCCAAAATGGCCCAGACGTGACGGAGGGATCGAGGGACTGTCCTGGACCCTTGGGAAAAGAGCGTCCACCACTCTTTCCACAAATACTGGGTCCAAGGACTCGGTTAGAGGAGGGACCCATGGGCGAAGTTTGCCCATAACCATTTTGTATGGGCGGCCCCATGGGTCCCTATTTAGTCCCTCGATTAGTTCGGCCCAGGACCGAGCCTTGGCCTCCCCGATCGCAATCTGGAAGGTCTTTGTGGCGACTCGGTACTCAAGATAGGCTCCGGCGATCTCCTCGTCTGTGGCTCGCCGTCTTCTTCGCGTCCTTGTGAAACGGCGGCGCGCCCTTATACAATTGGCTCGCAGCTCCGCCAGACCATCGCTCCACCAGTAGGCGGAGAATCTTTTCCGGCCTTTCTTGGCCCGGGGCATTGCGACGTCGCAGATTTCCGTCATTTTACCCCGGAACCAGACTGCGAAAGCCTCCGGGTGGGAAGAGATGTTCAATCCCACATCGACCCAGTCCACCACGTGGGCAGCGGCGACCAGCAGGCCTTTCTCCAGCATCTTGAGCACCCAGCGCCGTGGAGAACTGTTGCTTTGGCCCGCCGAATTCGGGGGGCTGCGGCGCGTCTGTGAGGCGACGTCGAAAAGTATATGACGGTGGTCGCTGAGAGTGGCAAGATCTTCTGCCACCCTCCACCCCGACACCAGCCGTGCAGCAGGGGGAGTCGCCCATGTTAGGTCAACTATGGATTCCCCCTGCCAGCGCACGCAGGTGCTCTCCGTTCCTCTATTGAGGAGATCGAGGCCGAGGGCAGCAGCCCACTCCAGCAAGGCCTCTCCCCTTGCGTCGTCGCGGGCATCACCCCAAACCCTGGAGTGTGCGTTGAAATCGCCCGCGACGAGTACTGGACGAGGTAAATAGCCGCGAATGAAATTTGAGAGCCCGTCCAAGTACGCTTCATACTCAGTGAAGCCGCAGTTGGGAGAGATGTACACACCAATCACAACAACGCCGCCCCACTCCACAGCAACGAAGCCAACCCCCCTCCGGAGAAGGGTGCAGCAAGGATCGCCTGTACCTCCAGCCCAATAAATTGCAACGGAGCCCCCCTCCGCCCCGAACCAGCGAGGATGGTCCGGGACAGAGTACGGCTCAGCCACAATGGCAAGGGCAACCGACTGTTCCGCGAGCGTCTGGATCATAAGGTCCTGCGCTGCGCGGCAGTGGTTTATGTTGCCCTGCAGGATCTTATTTATGGGCTGGAATTTTGGGCCTGAGGTACACCCTCGATCGGAGCCTGGCCTGAGTCCGGCTGCGATTCTTTATTAGCCGACCCCTTGTTCTGAGGTGCGGCTCCTCTTTTGCCCGTTTTAGGAGGCGTACATTTGATGCCCCCGAGGCGGTGATTTGCCGGGCGGCCGAGATCCCTACAGACTGGGCATGTAGGACTGGAGGCCGAGCAGTTCTGCGCCTTGTGACCGGGCTCCCCACACGCGTAGCAGAGCCCACTGCGGTCCTTGGGACAAGCGCATTTGGCCCTTACATGCCCATTTTCCAGGCACCTGAAGCATTGTAGTGGCCTTGATCTAAGGGCCACCACTTTTGCCGAGGACCACCCCACTCGCAGATATTTATCGTCGAGCTTGTTTACCGCCTCCAGGGGGCACTTGACCCAGATGGTGTTAAGCCCCGACCTATGCTGCCTGATGACTCCAACTCTGATGTTTTCCTCCGTGCAGCCGGTTGCCCTCGCGACAGCCTCTGACACTTCGGATGGAGTCACCGAGTCATCGAGATCGATAACTCTTATCTCGCCCATTTTGACTGGGCGAGCTATTATCGCCCCCGACTCTTTAAGGGCCTCTTTCAGTTTTGACGCAAAAGCGTCTGCCCTGCTGGAGTTGTCCGGGCCAGATATCCTGAACACAAGGCCACCATTTATGGCCCTGCGCTGGCTGATACCCTGATCCAGCCCGAACTCCTCCAGTTTGATGCGAGACTTTGCGGTCTTCATGACATCCGCGATAGTCGTCCCCGAATCTTCGGCCACCGAGATCGTGATGGCAGCCGTTTTTGGGGCACGCGGAGGTCTGGGCTTCCCTTTTTTGGAGGGGCTGCTCTTGGCTGCGGCTGTTTGCATCCTCGCAGTCCTGCGTTCCCTCTTCTCCTTTCTGCCCAGGACCTTGCTCCACGGCAACTCCCCTTGTGGCTGATCTTGTTCCACAGGGGCTGCTGCAGAGCGTCCAGGTCCCGGGTTTGAGGACTCCTTGGTCGGCGCGGGAGGCTGAGGATGCGGTTCCTTAGCCTTTTTAGGCTTCTTCTTGCCCTTGGACTTAGCGGCCTTTTCTTTGGGGTTGTTGGCCGGCGCCATCAACCCGCTGCCGCTAGTCTCGGGGGAGTCAGCTTTGTCCGAGTGGACTTTTTTCCCCGCTTTTGCCAGGGCTGGTGTACTGGCCCTTCCTGGCTGCAGTACTGACTGCAGTTTTGCCAGTATCTTCTCCTCGAAGGCCTGTAGCTTGCAGTCTACAAGGCCTGCGAGGCTCTCCGCAGAGGCACCCTCGGTTCGTGGCGCTGCCCGTTTTGTCGGTGTTGGCGTTGCAGCCGCGTTTGTCACCGACTTATTGAGCTCCGCTCGGGCTGACGTCCTCTCCTTAGCCTTCTTTAGCTCCGAGAGTTCGGAGGACAAGATGGCAATTTGAGCTGCCATGGCGTCACGCTCGGAGCGCATTTCTGCAACTTCTCGCTCCAATCGCTCGGTGCCCACTGCAGCAGATCTCTTGTGGAGCACCACCGATACCGCCTCGGACTTCCGGATCGCCCGTCTGAGGGCGTTCTTCATTCCCCCATTCAGGTTTTTAGACCTGTCGGAAACCTTCTCGATAGTGGACAGGGCGTCCAGAAGTATCGACCCGAGAGCGGCCGTTGGTTGGTGCTCCATCTCTTCCATCAGTTCCTCCAGTTTTGGTAGCGACTCTTTGGATTTTAAAGTCGCTGGAGGAACATTAGGGTCCTCGATTTCCTTGAGATCTGTCTCCAGATCGTTGTCTTCGAGAACCCTCTTCGTCTTCCTGGTTCTAGTGGTCTTGCGCAGTGTGGACGCGCTAGACACCATGGAAGTTGCAGACGCCATCGATGTTGCCGACGTCTGCGAGCAGTCGCTGTCGTATTCATATACTGCTCTTACAACGCTCGTGGCCCTTGTTTCCCTGGCCGGTGTAAACGGCCGGGAAAAGGTGTCCACCACCTCCTTCGTCGCAAGCGGAATGCGATCCATCACAACGACGGGACGCGCCGCAATCGGGCTCCGCTTGAGCTCCCTCCCAGGACGCGCAAAACTGGGCGTGCGCGCCCTCTCCACGACCTCCGTGGCTTCAGAACAATTGTTGTCCCCCCCAGAAACGATGGGACTGCCGGGTCCCGAAGGACCCGAAGGGGATTCTCCGACCGGAGACCGGTCGGTACCCCCCTGGGGTAGTTGATTTGCAATTGTTGACTTATTCATGGTTTGTGTTTTTAGTTTTGCCGCCCTCACGACCGGGTATACCCCCCGGCCATGCAGTCCCTCGCCGGGCGGCGAGGCTTGGACTTCAGGGTAATTTTTTATAGAGGTTTTCTTCCTCTGTGCCCCTGCACTGCGTCCTCCGAAAGCCAGAGGGCGCGGTGAAGGGGCATGACGGTGGAACTCTAACCAACTTATGGTATTTTGTGTTACAGATGGTGCGTGGAGATCCCCCGACCCCACCGGACCCAAGCCGGGCCCGATAGGACCAAGGTAAGTCAAAAAAGAAAATATGAGATTTTGCCTGAGGGGTCCAGAATTGATATGGCAAGGCCCTAACGGGCGGGTGGGCGGGCCAATTTTTGACATTTTGTCGCAGATAACCCCTACAAATGGGGCATTTCGGGATAGGTCTCGACGAGATCTATCTAATGGCACAACAATTGGAACCAGTCGCGAACAAAAATCGCGATTTATCGACCAAATACAAGTATTTTGGGCGAATTTCAACAGAGTTACTGACTTTAAGTGCTGAAATTTTATAAAATATTGGCGAAAAAGTGACGGACGGTTGCTGATAACTCGTGCGACACACTAATAAACAGAATTACGAAAGAAATTAGCAAGAATATTGAAGGGTTTTTTGTGAAAAAATTCACAAAAGTGCGAGTGGTCACTTAGAACAGAATGCACCAAGTGTTTATAGCTGAAACTAATTTTTTCTATTTTTTACAGGTGGAGGATGGACGACCGCTGGTGATTAAGGTAAGATACTATTTAAAACGAACAATTTGAATCCAGAACGGCCGGAATCGGACCATATTTTGTGAAGTTATGTTTAAATTAGAGTCCGATTGTACTGCGACATTCTATCGCTTAGGTGCACTTTTGTACCTACCTAGCGAGTAAGAATTTGCCAATTGTGACATTTTGTCGCAGATAACCCCTACAAATGGGGCATTTCGGGATAGGTCTCGACGAGATCTATCTAATGGCACAACAATTGGAACCAGTCGCGAACAAAAATCGCGATTTATCGACCAAATACAAGTATTTTGGGCGGATTTCAACAGAGTTACTGACTTTAAGTGCTGAAATTTTATAAAATATTGGCGAAAAAGTGACGGACGGTTGCTGATAACTCGTGCGACACACTAATAAACAGAATTACGAAAGAAATTAGCAAGAATATTGAAGGGTTTTTTGTGAAAAAATTCACAAAAGTGCGAGTGGTCACTTAGAACAGAATGCACCAAGTGTTTATAGCTGAAACTAATTTTTTCTATTTTTTACAGGTGGAGGATGGACGACCGCTGTTGATTAAGGTAAGATACTATTTAAAACGAACAATTTGAATCCAGAACGGCCGGAATCGGACCATATTTTGTGAAGTTATGTTTAAATTAGAGTCCGATTGTACTGCGACATTCTATCGCTTAGGTGCACTTTTGTACCTACCTAGCGAGTAAGAATTTGCCAATTGTGACATTTTGTCGCAGATAACCCCTACAAATGGGGCATTTCGGGATAGGTCTCGACGAGATCTATCTAATGGCACAACAATTGGAACCAGTCGCGAACAAAAATCGCGATTTATCGACCAAATACAAGTATTTTGGGCGGATTTCAACAGAGTTACTGACTTTAAGTGCTGAAATTTTATAAAATATTGGCGAAAAAGTGACGGACGGTTGCTGATAACTCGTGCGACACACTAATAAACAGAATTACGAAAGAAATTAGCAAGAATATTGAAGGGTTTTTTGTGAAAAAATTCACAAAAGTGCGAGTGGTCACTTAGAACAGAATGCACCAAGTGTTTATAGCTGAAACTAATTTTTTCTATTTTTTACAGGTGGAGGATGGACGACCGCTGGTGATTAAGGTAAGATACTATTTAAAACGAACAATTTGAATCCAGAACGGCCGGAATCGGACCATATTTTGTGAAGTTATGTTTCAATTAGAGTCCGATTGTACTGCGACATTCTATCGCTTAGGTGCACTTTTGTACCTACCTAGCGAGTAAGAATTTGCCAATTGTGACATTTTGTCGCAGATAACCCCTACAAATGGGGCATTTCGGGATAGGTCTCGACGAGATCTATCTAATGGCACAACAATTGGAACCAGTCGCGAACAAAAATCGCGATTTATCGACCAAATACAAGTATTTTGGGCGGATTTCAACAGAGTTACTGACTTTAAGTGCTGAAATTTTATAAAATATTGGCGAAAAAGTGACGGACGGTTGCTGATAACTCGTGCGACACACTAATAAACAGAATTACGAAAGAAATTAGCAAGAATATTGAAGGGTTTTTTGTGAAAAAATTCACAAAAGTGCGAGTGGTCACTTAGAACAGAATGCACCAAGTGTTTATAGCTGAAACTAATTTTTTCTATTTTTTACAGGTGGAGGATGGACGACCGCTGTTGATTAAGGTAAGATACTATTTAAAACGAACAATTTGAATCCAGAACGGCCGGAATCGGACCATATTTTGTGAAGTTATGTTTAAATTAGAGTCCGATTGTACTGCGACATTCTATCGCTTAGGTGCACTTTTGTACCTACCTAGCGAGTAAGAATTTGCCAATTGTGACATTTTGTCGCAGATAACCCCTACAAATGGGGCATTTCGGGATAGGTCTCGACGAGATCTATCTAATGGCACAACAATTGGAACCAGTCGCGAACAAAAATCGCGATTTATCGACCAAATACAAGTATTTTGGGCGGATTTCAACAGAGTTACTGACTTTAAGTGCTGAAATTTTATAAAATATTGGCGAAAAAGTGACGGACGGTTGCTGATAACTCGTGCGACACACTAATAAACAGAATTACGAAAGAAATTAGCAAGAATATTGAAGGGTTTTTTGTGAAAAAATTCACAAAAGTGCGAGTGGTCACTTAGAACAGAATGCACCAAGTGTTTATAGCTGAAACTAATTTTTTCTATTTTTTACAGGTGGAGGATGGACGACCGCTGGTGATTAAGGTAAGATACTATTTAAAACGAACAATTTGAATCCAGAACGGCCGGAATCGGACCATATTTTGTGAAGTTATGTTTCAATTAGAGTCCGATTGTACTGCGACATTCTATCGCTTAGGTGCACTTTTGTACCTACCTAGCGAGTAAGAATTTGCCAATTGTGACATTTTGTCGCAGATAACCCCTACAAATGGGGCATTTCGGGATAGGTCTCGACGAGATCTATCTAATGGCACAACAATTGGAACCAGTCGCGAACAAAAATCGCGATTTATCGACCAAATACAAGTATTTTGGGCGGATTTCAACAGAGTTACTGACTTTAAGTGCTGAAATTTTATAAAATATTGGCGAAAAAGTGACGGACGGTTGCTGATAACTCGTGCGACACACTAATAAACAGAATTACGAAAGAAATTAGCAAGAATATTGAAGGGTTTTTTGTGAAAAAATTCACAAAAGTGCGAGTGGTCACTTAGAACAGAATGCACCAAGTGTTTATAGCTGAAACTAATTTTTTTCTATTTTTTACAGGTGGAGGATGGACGACCGCTGTTGATTAAGGTAAGATACTATTTAAAACGAACAATTTGAATCCAGAACGGCCGGAATCGGACCATATTTTGTGAAGTTATGTTTAAATTAGAGTCCCAACCTAACCTAACCTAACCTAACCTAACCTAACCTAACCTAACCTAACCTAACCTAACCTAACCTAACCTAACCTAACCTAACCTAACCTAACCTAACCTAACCTAACCTAACCTAACCTAACCTAACCTAACCTAACCTAACCTAACCTAACCTAACCTAACCTAACCTAACCTAACCTAACCTAACCTAACCTAACCTAACCTAACCTAACCTAACCTAACCTAACCTAACCTAACCTAACCTAACCTAACCTAACCTAACCTAACCTAACCTAACCTAACCTAACCTAACCTAACCTAACCTAACCTAACCTAACCTAACCTAACCTAACCTAACCTAACCTAACCTAACCTAACCTAACCTAACCTAACCTAACCTAACCTAACCTAACCTAACCTAACCTAACCTAACCTAACCTAACCTAACCTAACCTAACCTAACCTAACCTAACCTAACCTAACCTAACCTAACCTAACCTAACCTAACCTAACCTAACCTAACCTAACCTAACCTAACCTAACCTAACCTAACCTAACCTAACCTAACCTAACCTAACCTAACCTAACCTAACCTAACCTAACCTAACCTAACCTAACCTAACCTAACCTAACCTAACCTAACCTAACCTAACCTAACCTAACCTAACCTAACCTAACCTAACCTAACCTAACCTAACCTAACCTAACCTAACCTAACCTAACCTAACCTAACCTAACCTAACCTAACCCAGTTACACTCGAACACGCGTTGAGCTAGCCACGTTTTTGACCCGCTCCGCAGTGTAAAATTGCTAAAAATAGGAAAAAAAGTGACATATCAAACCAAAAATTGTGCCAAAAGTTGTGAATCAGTGAAGTGCTTCTTTCAAAATATCGACTACTACCCGGACGCTCAACCCTGAAGTAGGTTGAGCATAAAACTGAAATTCATACGACCAAAAATCAGTTTTTGGCTCGGCGCTCGGTTATTCGAGCGACGACCCCCAAATTTTTGACCGGCTTCTGAAGCACATCAAGGACGCCCACCAGCCCACCAAGTTTGCCTTCCATCGGTCCACAAATTGCCGAGATATTGACTGAAAAACAAAGTTGTTTACCAGCCTATCTCGGCAACCGAGGGAGTGCGGCTATTTCTGGCAGCGGATTCTGAAGGACCTTTCGACCCTTAACAACACCCAGGGTAAGCGCCCCTGAAAATTCTACCACAACTCCAAGAACCACACCTTTTGCGGTTGAAAACCCCTACCACCAATTTTTGACGTTCGACTTGACCCACTTCCGATCTGGGAAAGTGGTACCGGAATCATATCGGCAGGAAGCCCAGTTCAAGAAGCAAGGTACCCCACCTCAACCAGATTTTTTGGACCCTTAGTTTTAAAATTATAGTCAATTAGGTAAAATTGTACCTAATTATTGTTAAAATTGTTCCATATTTATACTAAATTCACCAAACTTTTTTCAAAATTTTAAATTGTATTCAGCTATAGTCAATTAAAATAAGAATATTTAGTAAAATAAAAATTTTCAAAATTTTCAAAATTTTTCAAAAAATTTTTGACCAAAACTGACTTTGTTAATAATTTTATAATTCCGTGTACATAGCACCTAGGACTGTCCTGGCGATTTGTCCCGGGGGCTCATGAGGTGTAGCAACTTACCTCATACTCAAATAATTTTCAAATTGCCCCGAACACCCAAAACCACATAGCAGTTCACATTTTTTCGAAAATAGCTGCTGCGAAGAAATTTTTTCCGAGCAGCTGGAACCAAAAAGCCACATTCTGTGAATGCCACTTGGTATTATATCTGTCTGGCCATCCTCAATAATTCTCCCCCCTTTCTATCTTTGACCAAGCCTGATCCAGGGACCTGTTCCTTGAAAGGGGCCCAAATCGCCATTCGCGGTTATCGTGGTTTCCATTATATCTTGGAAACCAGAGCCCCAATCGCGAAAATAACATCTTTTTCGTTCTCTCTGGAGAAGCGATTATTGGGGCAGGGCACCCTGGGGACCTGGAGCTGAGCTTCCACCAGCTAAAAATTTTGCATTCCCTTTAAAATCTTCCCCCCCTTAGGAGCTGGTGGAGAATCCAAAACACATCTGGGAAACCCTCTTGCTTACCCTCTTTTTGACACCGGACTGGACCCTGAACTCCTCAAGTTCACGGCTCCACAGGGCATTTCTCAGGCCCTAATTGACCAACTCTCAAAATTTCACTTGGAACACCTACAGATAAACAAACACGATTAGAATAAACGTCCCTCCCCCCCCCCCCTCCCCCCTAACAAACACAAAATTTCTATAAGTTATAACTTCGTTTCTTTTGGGAGTGGGTTAGCATCGTTTGGGGTTGTTGGAGAGGGCTCGACGAGACCTACCGGGTGGCATGGAAAATTTCGACTCTAGCTAGAGTCAAAAATTTTTCCGTGGCAAAAAGTGTGAACTGACTTAGCTGGACTCGTCACCTTCATTGCTTTAAATTTACAATTATAATTATTATTCGAGTGTAACAACTCATTTTTAACTGACATAGGCCAAGAGCCTACTGACTAAATATTTTATTTTAATTTATTTTATATTTTTAAAAAATTTT
The DNA here is from genome assembly GCA_947037095.2 of Nycteola revayana. Classification (NCBI taxonomy): domain Eukaryota; kingdom Metazoa; phylum Arthropoda; class Insecta; order Lepidoptera; family Nolidae; genus Nycteola; species Nycteola revayana. The sequence continues at coordinate 19,926,747 of OX344856.2, read as the reverse complement.
AATTTCATTGTTCATGTGCTGTTGACGTATATTACCTTTTAGTAATATACACTAGAATTAAGTAGTTTAAGACCGGGTTTATTGACCCAAAACAAGAGCAGCGCTCTGAAGTATATTGTATTAACCACGACCTTAGTGGTCCGACATTTTATTAAGACGATAAAAAATTTTTATACAACATAATTATAAATATAAATAAATACAAATATTCTAAAAATACTTTTAAAATACATAGACACTATACATTTTAAATAAATAATTAATTAATAAATAAATAGATAAATAAATAAATAAGTATAAATAAATATAAATAAACAATTGTAAATTAAACTAAATACTCACCATTTCGTTGCCCGCACTCCGCGCCGCAGTCCATCGCGCCGCGCATATAATACCTGCGAAATAAACAACATAAATAATTTACAATAAATAATAATAACAAAAATTAATTAATTCAACAAAATGTATTCTACCCCCCCAAGCCATATCACCGGAGCTGGGAGGAGGAATAAAAGTCCCCCCCGTAGAGTCAAGAGAACCCCCCCAAGCAAGAGGGCCAGTACATCCAGTGCATCTAGCACCGGAGGTGAAGACATCCAAAAGGAGATGCTCGATGCCATGCACGCGTTCAGATCGTTGTACAAAGACTACGATAGGGACATGGAAAGAGCATTTCAGAGGGGAAATGATGCTTTAGCAAGGTCGGGTAACATTAAGACGGAGATTAAACATACCCTCACCGAAACCCTCAAAACAATGTACTATAGTAGTAATACCATAGCGGCCCAAGGGTACATCGTAACGAGAATTGGTATAGACGGGCGTTGCCGCCCGCCATATATGCCAGCGGAACTGAGTGACGCGGGAACGCAAACAAACGGGGCTACCTCTGTCACGCAGTCCACCCAGACCACCCGGACCACTCAGACCTCCCGGACCACCCAGAGTACCCAAACCACCCAGAGTACCCAGAGCACTCAAACCACCCAGACCACCCAGACCACTGAAGCCATCCAGCCCACCTCGGATAGGACAGTGACCCTCGAAACACTAAAGGACCTGTTGGAGGGGATAAGAGAGGACACAAAGGGCGTGGCGGAGTGCGTGCAAAACACGCGCACACTCTCGCATGACATACGCGCCGTGTCAACTCTCTTGTCCCCTGCAGCAGGACCTGCCCACGCCGGTGTGGGCCGGGTTTCCTACGCCAAAGCTGTGACTTCAAAAGCACAAAATATACCACCACCGCTCCACTCCATTATCGTCTCATCGGAGGACGTAGCTGACACCAGTGGGACGATAGTGGAGAAGATCAGGGTAGCGGTGGATGCAAGGAAGTCCGGCCTACGCGTGGACCGGCTTAGAAAGGCGAGGGATCAGAAGGTGATCATAGGGTGCCTAGACAAGGAGGATCTGGAAGGGGTGGTCCAGAAACTCAAGGGATCGTCCGGGAGACTAAAGGTGGATAGCGTAGTCAAACGAAATCCGCATATAATCTTAACTAACGTGCAAGCATACAATACAGACGATGAAGTGGTGGAGTCCATAAGCAGCCAAAATGGGGATCTGTTGGGAGATCTTTCCCCAGAGGAGGTCACCGCTGTGGTAAAGTATAGGAGGAGGGCCGGGAACCAACACGAGCAACATGTGGTCCTAGAGGTCTCGCCCCCCGTGTGGAGGCGTCTAACCGAGGCGGGGAAAGTGCGAGTGGACCTTCAGCGGGTACGGGTTTACGACCAATCCCCGCTGATACAATGCACGCGCTGCCTCCGCTTCGGTCATGGACGTAGGACGTGCACGGAGACCTCAGATCAGTGTGCTCGCTGCGGTGGTGACCACCGGAAACCTGATTGTCCCAACAAGACAGCAGGGGTCGAGCCGGAATGTAGGAATTGCCGAGATGCTAAAATCGAGCGGCGGGACCACGACGCGTTCGACAGCGTGTGTCCCATTCGTAGGAAATGGGACGCCCTTGCGAGAGCTAGGGTGGCTTATTCCTAGTGAATCGCAAGGAGCTGCGTATGTCGGGCGCGTTGTGGACTCAGCCTTTGCCGAATGTCCCCCCATTCTAAGATTCAAAAAATTATTTGACACTTATTCTGCGAATAAAGATAAAATAAAATAATCAAGTGGGGGGAGAAGGAACAGATTGAGTAGCTCTTCTGAACTCGCAATTCCCGCATACGGACCCGAAAACCCACAATTCTGCTTACGGACCTCATCACGCATCCCAGGGTCGTCCACTTTACAGACGGCCCTGTCACAAACAACACACACGTACATAGACACAACAAGAAACAAAACACACATACAGAACATATACACACAAATACATAGTTAACACAGTACGTATAATTTTAGGAAAGAAGCATATGGCTCGTAGCAAGAATATTTATTTTGGAAATAAATATAAATTGCTAAAGAATGGAAATATGAGAACAGATTAATGCGTACAAACAATAAAAAACCACAAAACACATATACACACAAAACATAAAAATACACATTAATTACAAAATAACTAAAAAATTTAACACTACCTAAGATGATATTTATAATAAATATTTAAACAAAATTTATAGAACCAAATAATTTATATCACTTAATTAAATACAAGCACATAGAAAAGTAAAAACTACACACACCAATACACACAACACAATAAAAATTACAAAAATGGGAAATAGCAATAGAAAGAGCATGAACAAGAATATATATTATATAAATATATAGACTCGTAAATAATATGCAACGAAAACTGCATTTAAATCCATAATAATACACATATACACACAACCTTAAAATACATAAAATACACATAAACTCATTCATATAACACACATAGACACAACGAAATAACTGTAATAATCTATAAGATAATACAAAAATGTCATAAATAAATATGCAATATTAAAATGTAATAAATAAATATGTAATATAATAATGTAATAAATAAATGTGTAACACAAAAATGTAATAAATAGATATGTAATATTAAAAATGTAATAAATTAATATAGAATATAAAAATGTAATAAATAGATATGTAATATTAAAATGTAATTAAGTATAAGGATGTGATACTAAGCTAATTATAAATTTACAAATTAAAGAAAATGTAAACATAAGATTTTAACGAAAGAAATATTAGAGATTGAAGTGTAAAATCCAAAAGAATCAAAACAAAGAAAAATAAAAATAAAAATTACCCTTAAACCTGTTACACTCCCACAAATATTGTATTATTATTTTTCAAATTAGAATATGGGCGTCCTACCCATGGAATGAAAGTGATGGAAATCTGAAAGATATAGTATGTAGCACGAAAGTACGAGAGGCATATATGCGAGAAAAGTATAAAAGAGATAAACAAGACTAGAATACAGACATAAAAAAGGTCTCTGCTCACGGCAGGGGAGATAGGAAAAAAAAAAAAAAAAAAAAAAAAAAAAAAAAAAAAAAAAAAAAAAAAAAAAAAAAAAAAAAAAAAAAAAAAAACCTAACCTAACCTAACCTAACCTAACCTAACCTAACCTAACCTAACCTAACCCCAGTTACACTCGAACACGCGTCGAGCTAGTCACGTTTTTGACCCGCTCCGCAGTGTAAAATCGCTAAAAATAGTCCAAAAGTGAGTTAGCAAACCAGAAAAAGTGCCAAAAGTTTTGTGTTAGTGAAGTGCATCTTACATAATATCGCCTGAAACCCGGACGCTTCACACTGAAGTAGGGTGAGCTGAAAACCAGAAATCCTCTGACCAAAAATCAGGTTTTTGACCGGCGCTCGGTTTTTCGAGCGACGACCCCCAAATTTTTGATCGGCTCCTGAAGCATCCGAGGGGTACCCACCTGCCCACCAAGTCTGCCTCCCATCGGTCCACAAACAACCGAGATATAGGCAGAAAAACAAAGTTGTTTACCAGCCTATCTCGGCAACCGAGGGAGTGCGACTACTTCTGGCGGCAGATTATCGAAGACCATCAGACCCCCTAACAACACTTAGGGTAAGCGACTTCGAAGACCTTCTCCAAAGCCAAGAACCACACCTTTTGCGGTTCAAAGCTCAACTCACCAATCTTGAGGCTTAAAATTGACCCACTTCCGATCGAGGAAGGTGGCAGCGGGATCATCCTAAGCGGAAGCCCAACTCAAGAGGAGAAGATCTTCACCCTGACCAGATTTTTCGGACCACCTGGACTAGAATTATAGATTAATAGGTAAAATAGTACATAAATTTATTAACTTTGTTTTTATATCCATACTAAATTCCAAAAAATTTTTCACCAAATTCTTGCATTATAAACATATTTAATCAATAATAGTTAATAAAAAATTTTTTATTAAAACCAAAAATTTTTCAAAAATTTTTACAAATTTTCAAATTTTTAATAATTTTATAATTCCCGGTACACAGCACCTAGGACTGTCCTGGTGATCTGTCCCGGGGGCTCATTAGAAGTAGTATCCGATTCCATAAGCAAATAATTTTCAAATTGCCCCGAACACCCAAAACCACATAGCAGTTCACATTTTTTCGAAAATCGCTGCTGCGAAGGAATTTTTCCCGAGCAGCTGGAACCAAAAAGCCACATTCTGTGAATGCCACTTGGTATTATATCTATCTAGCCATCTTCAATAAATCTCCCCCCTTCCTATCTTTGACCAAGCCTGATCCAGGGACCTGTTCCTTGAAAGGGGCCCAAATCGCCATTCGCGGTTATCGTGGTTTCCACTATATCTTGGAAACCAGAGCCCCAATCGCGAAAATAACATCTTTTTCGTTCTCTCTGGAGAAGCGATTATTGGGGCAGGGCACCCTGGGGACCTGGAGCTGAGCTTCCACCAGCTAAAAATTTTGTAATTCCTGTAAAATCTTCCCCCCCTTAGGAGCTGGTGGAGAATCCAAAACACTTCTGGGAAACCCTCTTGTTTACCCTCTTTTTGACACCGGACTGGACCCTGAACTCCTCAAGTTCACGGCTCCACAGGGCATTTCTCAGGCCCTATTTGACCAAATTTCAAAATTTCACTTGGAACACTTACAGACAAACAAACACAATTAGAACAAACGACCCTCCCCCCCCCTCCCCCCTTTTTAACAAACACAAATTTCAATAAGTTATAACTTCGTTTCCTTTGGGAGTGGGTTAACATCGTTTGGGATTGTTGGAGAGGGCTCGACGAGACATATCGGGTGGCATAAAGGCTCTGACTCTACCTAGAGCCAAAAAATTTTCCGCGGCTAAAGTGTGAACTGACTTAGCTGGACTCGCCTCCTTTGTTTCAAATCTATATTTATACTTTTATGCGAGTGTAACTACTCATTTTTAACTGACATAGGCCAGGAGCCCATTGACGAAATATTTTATTTTAATTTATTTTAAAAAACTTTTACATTTTTAATTGAATTTTATTGTACATGTTGTCTGTGTCCTGACGTATATTTCGTTTTAGAAATATACACTAATATTAAGTTAGAAATTAAGACCGGGTTTATTGACCCAAAACAAGAGCTGCGCTCTGAAATTGATAAAAAATTTTATATACACAATATACAATATAATTCAAAAAATATAATTTTAGAAAAAATACAGACACAATATACTATAAATAAATAAATAATAAATAAATAAATCTAAATAAATAAATAATCAATAATTGTAAATATACTTACCTCCCACTGCCCGCGCCTCGCGCCGCACTCCATCGCGCCGCGCGTACCATACCTGAGGAACAAACATTATTATTAAAACCGTAGTAACTAAAATAAAATATTAATAAAACAAAGTAGGTACACAATAACAAAAAACCGAAATGTATTCCACCCCCCCAAGCCATATCACCGGAGCTGGGAGGAGGAATAAAAGTCCCCGTAGAGTCAAGAGAACCCCCCCAAGTAAGAGGGCCAGTACATCCAGTACATCAAGCACCGGAGGTGAAGACATCCAAAAGGAGATGCTTGATGCCATGTACGCGTACAGATTGTTTTACAAAGACTTCGACAGGGACATGGAAAGAGCATACCAGAGGGCAACTGATGCCTTAGAAAGATCGGGGAACATAAAAACTGAAATAAAACTTACCCTCAAGGAAACCCTCCAAAAAATGCTCTCCCTCAGTAACACTTTAGGGGTCCAAGGGTACGTAGTAACGAGGATCGGGATAGACGGGCGCTGTCGCCCGCCATATAAGCCAGCGGACCTGAGTGACGCGGAAACGCAAACAAACGGGGCTACCTCTGTCACGCAGTCCACTCAGACCACCCGGACCACTCAGACCTCCCGGACCACCCAGAGTACCCAGACCACCCAGAGTACCCAGTGTACTCAGACCACCCAGACCACCCAGACCACTGAAGCCATCCAGTCCACCTCGGATAGGACAGTGACCCTCGAAGCACTAAAGGACCTGTTGGAGGGGATAAGAGAGGACACAAAGGGCGTAGCGGAGTGCGTGCAAAATACGCGCACACTCTCGCATGACATACGCGCCGTGTCAACTCTCTTGTCCCCTGCAGCAGGACCTGTCCACGCCGGTTTGGGTCGGGCTTCCTACGCCAGCGCTGTTGCGTCAAACGCACAGAACATACCTCCACCGCTCCACTCCATTATCGTCTCGTCGGAGGATGTAGCCGACACTAGCGGGACGATAGTGGAGAAGATCAGGGTAGCGGTGGATGCGAGGAAGTCCGGCCTGCGCGTGGACCGGCTTAGGAAGGCGAGGGACCAGAAGGTGATCATAGGGTGCCTAGACAAGGAGGACCTGGAAGGGGTGGTCCAGAAACTCAAGGGATCGTCCGGGAGACTAAAGGTGGATAACGTAGTCCAACGGAATCCGCATATCATACTGACGAACGTACAGGCATATAACACCGATGATGACGTGGTGGAATCCATAAGCAGCCAAAACGGGGATCTGTTGGGAGATCTTCTCCCAGAGGAGATCACCGCTGCGGTGAAGTACAGGAGAAGGGCGGGAAACCCACACGAGCAACATGTGGTCCTAGAAGTCTCGCCCCCCGTGTGGGGGCGTCTGACCGAGGCGGGGAAGGTGCGTGTGGACCTTCAGCGGGTACGGGTTTATGACCAATCCCCGCTGATACAATGCACCCGCTGCCTCCGCTTCGGTCATGGACGCAGGTCATGCACGGAGACCTCAGACCAGTGCGCTCACTGCGGAGGTGACCACCGTAAACCTGACTGCCCCGACAAGTCTGCCGGAGTGGGACCGGACTGTAGGAACTGCAGAGATGCGAAAATTGAGCGGCGGGACCACGACGCGTTCGACAGCGTGTGTCCCATTCGTAAGAAATGGGACGCCCTTGCGAGAGCTAGGGTGGCTTACTCCTAGCAAGTCGCAAGGAGCAGCGTATGTCGGGAGCGCCGTGGACTCAGCCATTGCCAAACACCCCCCATAGATTCAGGTGTAGTTATTCATATTTATCATGAAAATAAATACAGAATAATAATAATCTATGTGGGGGGAGACGGAAAAAGCTCGAACAGCTCTGACGAAACCGCGGTTCCTGCATAAGGATCCGAACTCACTAAATCCTGCTTGCGGACCTCACCATGCATCCCAGGGACGTCCACTTTACAGACGGCCCTGTCACAAACAACACATACATACACAGACACGACAAGAAACAAACACACATACAAACATATACACACAAAATACACAAGTATACGTACGAAAAGAAGCATATGGCACGTAGCAAGAATATTTATTTTGGAAATACATATATATTGCTAGAGAATGAATTATGAGAACAGACTATACGTACAAAATTTTAATAAACTACAAAACACATATACACACAAAATATAAAAATACACAAATCAACTACAAAATAATTGGAATTTTACACCATTTAATAAAAATTTTATAACAAACAATTAAACAAAAATCTTTTAGAACCAAAACTCAATACTATCTAACTAAATACAAGTATATAGACAGAAAAATTTTTAAAAAAAAAAGTAAAATTACATACAACACAATAAAAATTATATAAAAACGGGAAATAGCAACAGAGAGAAAGAACATGCACAAGAATATATATTTTACAAATATATAAACTTGTAAGGAACATGCAACGTAAACCGCATTTTAATCCCATAATAATACATATACACACAACCTTTGAAATACATAAAATACACATAAACTCATTCATCATAACACACATATACACAACACAAATAACTAGTCGGTGCGAAAACGCTTCGAAGTTAACTAACTGTGATAACAACGATATAATATAAAAATGTATATTTTAATATTATAATAAAAATGTAACATCAAACGCAATAAAAATATGTAATAAATGTAATAAATTGTAAGTTAGTGACATTAGGTTAATTGTCTTAATTTAAGGATTTGTAAATTAGTTTTTAACCGAATAATGGTAATAGAAATGTAAATTAGAAAGAATTTAAGAATAATCTATAATAAGAAATTGTAATAAAATATAATAAAAATGTAAAAAGTGTAAAATTGGAATGCAAATCCTAGAAAAGTAATTATAGAATGTAATAAAAATATGTTTTAAGAATTGTCCGAAATTAGATAATAAGGTATTGTAAACAATAGATATTAACGAATAAAATATTAGATACTGAAAGAAAATTCAGAAAGAAATTAAAAAGACAGAATAAAAAACAATTAAAACCTGATACACTCCCTCAAACATGATGTTATATTAGTTAGTTACTTAAATCTAGAATATGGGAATCCCACCCATTGAATGATAGAGATGGAAGAAAGAAAGATATAGTATGTGGAATAAATGTACGAGAGGCATAAAAGCGAGAAAGGTATAAAAGAGATAACCAAGAATAACATATAGCTAGAAAAAGTCTCTGCTCACGGCAGGGGAGATAGGCAACAAAAAAAAAAAAAAAAAAAAAAAAAAAAAAAAAAAAACCTAACCTAACCTAACCTAACCTAACCTAACCTAACCTAACCTAACCTAACCTAACCTAACCTAACCTAACCTAACCTAACCTAACCTAACCTAACCTAACCTAACCTAACCTAACCTAACCTAACCTAACCTAACCTAACCTAACCTAACCTAACCTAACCTAACCTAACCTAACCTAACCTAACCTAACCTAACCTAACCTAACCTAACCTAACCTAACCTAACCTAACCTAACCTAACCTAACCTAACCTAACCTAACCTAACCTAACCTAACCTAACCTAACCTAACCTAACCTAACCTAACCTAACCTAACCTAACCTAACCTAACCTAACCTAACCTAACCTAACCTAACCTAACCTAACCTAACCTAACCTAACCTAACCTAACCTAACCTAACCTAACCTAACCTAACCTAACCTAACCTAACCTAACCTAACCTAACCTAACCTAACCTAACCTAACCTAACCTAACCTAACCTAACCTAACCTAACCTAACCTAACCTAACCTAACCTAACCTAACCTAACCTAACCTAACCTAACCTAACCTAACCTAACCTAACCTAACCTAACCTAACCTAACCTAACCTAACCTAACCTAACCTAACCTAACCTAACCTAACCTAACCTAACCTAACCTAACCTAACCTAACCTAACCTAACCTAACCTAACCTAACCTAACCTAACCTAACCTAACCTAACCTAACCTAACCTAACCTAACCTAACCTAACCTAACCTAACCTAACCTAACCTAACCTAACCTAACCTAACCTAACCTAACCTAACCTAACCTAACCTAACCTAACCTAACCTAACCTAACCTAACCTAACCTAACCTAACCTAACCTAACCTAACCTAACCTAACCTAACCTAACCTAACCTAACCTAACCTAACCTAACCTAACCTAACCTAACCTAACCTAACCTAACCTAACCTAACCTAACCTAACCTAACCTAACCTAACCTAACCTAACCTAACCTAACCTAACCTAACCTAACCTAACCTAACCGAAGTTGTATAACGCCGTCCTTATTGCCAAGCCCGCCATATGGCGCAAAATAATAGATTTGGGACGTGTCTGTGTGGATCACCAACGGGTACATGCAGAAGACTTCTCCACATTCCTCCAGTGCAGGAAATGTCTGCAGTTCGGTCACATTAAAACTAAATGTACTGCGACTCAGGCACCCTGCTCTTACTGCTCGGAAGAGGGGCACGTTACCAACAGCTGCCCTCTGCGCGAGAAGAAAGGCGCACCCAAGTGCTATAACTGCTTACAGCACAATATTAAATTTAATACCACCCATGACGTCGGACACATGGCCACCTCCAACATCTGCCCTCGAGTGAAATCAATAAAAACTAAAATAATTAACCGTACTGATTATGGACAAGCAACGCATTAAAATATTACAGTGTAACATCGATCGATCTAAAAATAGTCTACACGAATTTTTTACATATTTCTATAATGGCCAATACGACATCGCCTTGCTGTCAGAGCCCTATATAGGCTCTGGCAAAGAGGTGAAACCGATTTCTGGAATTGATATTTATCAGTACTCGAGAGGATCTAATGTTAAGGCGTGCATTCTTGTTAAGCGGGGGCGCGGTGTGGTTTTGGGGGAGTCTAGCCTATCGACTGCCAATCTATGCGTCATACAAATAAAGACCGGTCATCAAAAGCTGTACCTGGGTTCTGCTTATGTAGAACCAAATGACGATACATCGTCCACGCTAGAGGCTATCGACTACTTCCTTAGAACTACATCGCGTTACAAGTGCATACTTGGAGGCGACTTCAATGGCTGGCATCCAGCATGGGGGAGCACTAGATCGAATCCAAGAGGCAACGACCTAATGGAATTAGTCCAAATCAATGATCTGTACGTCTGCAACACTGGCGATACTCCGACATTCGAGACGGTGACGCATGGGCGCAATCGATCGTCAATCATAGATGTGACATTAGCGTCAGGCCAAGCCTTCGATATGATCGGTGAGTGGAGGGTCAACCTTGAATGCTGCACCACGTCACAACATAATGCCATAGATTTTCATATAAATATAGAAAAACCAACATCATCCGTAACAGGCAACGCTTCAACTTTCATGTTTAACACCGAAAAAGCGGACTGGGCAGCATTCAGGGATGCCGTGTTGCAAGAGGTGGCATTGTCCGACATACTTGAAACTGATGTTAGCAGCTTAAATAAAGAAGAACTCGAGGCTCTCATCGTTAGAATAACATCCTTGATACGAGACTGCTGCAAGGAAACCATGCCCATCAGAAGTGGTAATGCCAAGCAGAAACCTCCTTGGTGGAGTGATACGCTGCAACGGCTCAAGGGGGAAGTGATAAGCCTTCACCGGCAAATACATTCGGCAAAACGATCTGGCCAACCCCCTGATGCCCTGCTTGAAGAGCAGCTCAATAAAAAGAGAGAGTATAGTGACTCAATCAAAGCCGAATCCACTACCAATTTCCGAAAGTTTTGTGAGCTGCAAACCAAAGAAAATGTCTGGTCCCTGACTAATCGACTGCTAAAAGAAACTGCACCTAGAAGACCCCCCATTACTTTAAAAGTAGGAGACAGCTACACAACAAATGCAGAGGAAACTGCAAATGCTCTGCTCAAACATTTCTACCCTGATGACTCCCCAGACCAAACACTAGAACAACAACAGCTGCGCACGCAATTCAACAACTTTTCCATCAACACCCCGGACGATCTCCCCGTGCTTGAGCAACTCAACTCCATAAATGCCAAAAAAGCTCCCGGTCTAGACAATCTTACATCCGACATTTGCCTACAGTTCACAAAAATCTATCCCCGACTCATGACAAATATCTTTAATAGGTGCCTTTCACTCCAATATTTTCCCGGAGCATGGAAGGAGGCCTATGTGAAGATCATTCCCAAACCTGGGAAAGACGACCACACGGATCTTAAATCTTTCCGCCCCATAGGCCTGCTGCCGGTCTTCGGGAAATTATTGGAGAAATTATTTATCAAGAGAGTTGTCCACAAAGCAGAAACGGAGAATAAATTAAATAAAAACCAGTTTGGCTTTCGTCAGCAAATGAACACTACACTAGCTGTACACACCGCACTAAAGCACATCCGCCTAGCAAAAGAAAGCAAAAAATTAGCTATCGCAGTTTCATTGGACATAAAGGCTGCGTTTGACAATGCCTGGTGGCCTGCCCTCTTTCAACGTCTGGCCAAACTTGATATACCCAAAAACATCTACGGGCTTATCAAGGACTACGTAAGGGACCGTACTGTCACGCTGGATCATGCTGGAGTACGCGCACATAAGTTACTTACGAAGGGGTGCATACAGGGGTCTGCGTGTGGCCCCGTTTTGTGGAACATGATCCTGGACGACCTCCTAGACATGCAACTGCCAGCGGGCTGCCACATGCAGGCCTTTGCGGATGATGTTCTCTTGATAGTCACCGCTGACAAACTACAAGATCTACAAACAACGACAAACACCATCCTAGCTGGCATCAGTAACTGGGGATCTAAAGTTAAGCTTAATTTTGGACCAACGAAAACACAAGTTATAGCTTTCACGCCGAAGGCCAAGTCTGTGCAGCTCCACATGGACGGCACAGACTTGGCATTCGTGCCGGAAATTAAATTATTAGGCATAATAATAGATGAAAAACTATTATTTAATCGACACCTAAAACACGTGATAGGTAAGGCCACGTAAGGCCACGCGCATTTATAATAAATTGTGCTTTTACGCAAGGCCAACCTGGGGTACACACCCAGAAAATACTCGCACTATTTATCTCCACGTAATAGAGCCCATCATCACCTACGCTGCGGGAATATGGGGTCAAATGGCAATGAAAAAGAGTGCACGCAGAGAGCTGGCCAGCCTGCAGCGAGGCTTCGCATTAAAGGCCATCCGCGCATTCAGGACAGTGTCCACCAACGCTGCACTGGCACTGGCGCAATTCATACCACTTGACCTCAGAATCCTTGAGGTGCATCAGGTAGAGCAAACTCGCCTCACCAACACCACTTGCTTCCTGCCGGAGGATGTTAAGCTGGAGCGACCTACACCTGTCCGCGAACTACTACACCCAGCTTTGAGAGTGACAAAATCTGATCTAGTACATCAAGAAGCAGATGAAACACACCAAATTTATACTGACGGCAGCAAACAAGAGAGCGGTGCTGTAGGAGCTGCCTATGTGTGCTTTGACCCAGGTGGTTCAGAATTGCCGACCATAACTAAAAAATTTAAACTTCATGATTCTTGTACGGTCTTTCAGGCTGAGCTCTTTGCCATCCTGGAGGCCTGCAAATGGGCGACTCACAAACATCAAAACACTGTCATTTACACAGATTCCCAAGCATCAATACTAGCAATAGCAGACAGAAGTAACACACATCCACTCGTCACACAGATACACAAAATTATACACACACACCGCGGCACAAAACAGATCACTTTAAAATGGGTCAGGGCACACAGGGGCAATGTTGGAAATGAGGCTGCCGATGCTGCGGCAAAACTGGCGACCCTGCTTCACAAGACACCGGACTACAGCTCGTTCCCAATGTCCTATGTAAAATATAATCTCCGCAAGCGTAGCCTGGATCTTTGGCAGGAGCGTTACACGTCCAGCGAACAGGGTCAGCACACCAAAAGCATTTTTCCTAATCTAGCCGATATAGCACACTTCTGGAAACACACAGACATACACTTTTATACAACACAGATACTCACTAATCACGGCTTCCACAAGACATATTTAAATCGCTTCCACATCACACAAGACGACTGCTGTCCCTGCAACACCAACACACCCCAGACAGTGACGCATCTGCTGACAGACTGTCCGAGATTTGCTGCGGAGCGAATGCGGCACGAATCACTCTGCATATTTTATAATATTGCCCCATATAATGTGGCAGAACTAATCAAGAAAAAAGACGCGCTGGCAAGTTATACGAAACTTGTCAGCCATATTTACTCAAAACTAAAAGCCTACAATGGCACATGAACAAAATTATATAAAATACTTATATTTAATGTATCTAAAAATATTTTTATGTATCCAACCATAATTGATATCAAATTTAAAATAATGCGACATCATATGTTGCGACGGCAAGCGTATCAAATCGCGCGAGCCACCGCAACTAAACCATAATGCGAAACAAAACTTGACTTTATAAAAGAAATCAAAAATTCAATTAAAAAAAAAAAAAAAAAAACCTAACCTAACCTAACCTAACCTAACCTAACCTAACCTAACCTAACCTAACCTAACCTAACCTAACCTAACCTAACCTAACCTAACCTAACCTAACCTAACCTAACCTAACCTAACCTAACCTAACCTAACCTAACCTAACCTAACCTAACCTAACCTAACCTAACCTAACCTAACCTAACCTAACCTAACCTAACCTAACCTAACCTAACCTAACCTAACCTAACCTAACCTAACCTAACCTAACCTAACCTAACCTAACCTAACCTAACCTAACCTAACCTAACCTAACCTAACCTAACCTAACCTAACCTAACCTAACCTAACCTAACCTAACCTAACCTAACCTAACCTAACCTAACCTAACCTAACCTAACCTAACCTAACCTAACCTAACCTAACCTAACCTAACCTAACCTAACCTAACCTAACCTAACCTAACCTAACCTAACCTAACCTAACCTAACCTAACCTAACCTAACCTAACCTAACCTAACCTAACCTAACCTAACCTAACCTAACCTAACCTAACCTAACCTAACCTAACCTAACCTAACCTAACCTAACCTAACCTAACCTAACCTAACCTAACCTAACCTAACCTAACCTAACCTAACCTAACCTAACCTAACCTAACCTAACCTAACCTAACCTAACCTAACCTAACCTAACCTAACCTAACCTAACCTAACCTAACCTAACCTAACCTAACCTAACCTAACCTAACCTAACCTAACCTAACCTAACCTAACCTAACCTAACCTAACCTAACCTAACCTAACCTAACCTAACCTAACCTAACCTAACCTAACCTAACCTAACCTAACCTAACCTAACCTAACCTAACCTAACCTAACCTAACCTAACCTAACCTAACCTAACCTAACCTAACCTAACCTAACCTAACCTAACCTAACCTAACCTAACCTAACCTAACCTAACCTAACCTAACCTAACCTAACCTAACCTAACCTAACCTAACCTAACCTAACCTAACCTAACCTAACCTAACCTAACCTAACCTAACCTAACCTAACCTAACCTAACCTAACCTAACCTAACCTAACCTAACCTAACCTAACCTAACCTAACCTAACCTAACCTAACCTAACCTAACCTAACCTAACCTAACCTAACCTAACCTAACCTAACCTAACCTAACCTAACCTAACCTAACCTAACCTAACCTAACCTAACCTAACCTAACCTAACCTAACCTAACCTAACCTAACCTAACCTAACCTAACCTAACCTAACCTAACCTAACCTAACCTAACCTAACCTAACCTAACCTAACCTAACCTAACCTAACCTAACCTAACCTAACCTAACCTAACCTAACCTAACCTAACCTAACCTAACCTAACCTAACCTAACCTAACCTAACCTAACCTAACCTAACCTAACCTAACCTAACCTAACCTAACCTAACCTAACCTAACCTAACCTAACCTAACCTAACCTAACCTAACCTAACCTAACCTAACCTAACCTAACCTAACCTAACCTAACCTAACCTAACCTAACCTAACCTAACCTAACCTAACCTAACCTAACCTAACCTAACCTAACCTAACCTAACCTAACCTAACCTAACCTAACCTAACCTAACCTAACCTAACCTAACCTAACCTAACCTAACCTAACCTAACCTAACCTAACCTAACCTAACCTAACCTAACCTAACCTAACCTAACCTAACCTAACCTAACCTAACCTAACCTAACCTAACCTAACCTAACCTAACCTAACCTAACCTAACCTAACCTAACCTAACCTAACCTAACCTAACCTAACCTAACCTAACCTAACCTAACCTAACCTAACCTAACCTAACCTAACCTAACCTAACCTAACCTAACCTAACCTAACCTAACCTAACCTAACCTAACCTAACCTAACCTAACCTAACCTAACCTAACCTAACCTAACCTAACCTAACCTAACCTAACCTAACCTAACCTAACCTAACCTAACCTAACCTAACCTAACCTAACCTAACCTAACCTAACCTAACCTAACCTAACCTAACCTAACCTAACCTAACCTAACCTAACCTAACCTAACCTAACCTAACCTAACCTAACCTAACCTAACCTAACCTAACCTAACCTAACCTAACCTAACCTAACCTAACCTAACCTAACCTAACCTAACCTAACCTAACCTAACCTAACCTAACCTAACCTAACCTAACCTAACCTAACCTAACCTAACCTAACCTAACCTAACCTAACCTAACCTAACCTAACCTAACCTAACCTAACCTAACCTAACCTAACCTAACCTAACCTAACCTAACCTAACCTAACCTAACCTAACCTAACCTTTTTTTTTTTTTTTTTTTTTTTTTTTTTTTTTTTTTTTTTTTTTTTTTTTTTTTTTTTTTTTTTTTTTTTTTTGTTGACCGGGGGGAAATGCAGTTACGCATTCGACCACCGCCGTTGTGAAAACAACGGCGGTGGGATATGTGGGGACTCGCCCTCTCCAGTGCGTGGTATGCTGTTCATACCACGAGGAGAGGACCCTACCGCCACTAAAACCCCCCGGGTACTCCTCCTTCCGCCTTGAGTGTGAGGGCCACCGGGAAACGCTGAGAAGCGCTAACATTTCCGGTGAAACCCCCACGGCGGCCGTCCGCAGCTTGAGTGGTGCCGCGGACTCTCCGGGGCCACATTGCGTGTGGCCCGTGTAACCATTGACGGGACGCCCGGAGTACTCAGGCGTCCCTCCTCCGCACGGGTCGGCCTCTAGAGGGAGCAGGGCCCATGTTCCCTACTCCCCGAGGCCGAGCCTAAGGCGGCATGCGACGGGTCTCTGCCCGCCGTCTGCGGCCAGTACGCCGCCTGCGGAGCGGGTGTGCACTGGGATCTTCCTCCCTTACCCGCTCCGCGGCCTCCTTCTGCGACATGACACGTCCACAGAAGGAGGCAACCGCCGCCCAAGACCCCTCACTCTCGACCATCTTAGAGATGATGGTCGGTAGTGAGAGGTCGGAACCCACGACTCCGATGAGCTCGGCGCGCTCATCGGTCCACGCCGGACACACCTGTACGGTGTGTTGTGCCGTATCATCGGTGCCCCCGCAGTGGTGGCACCGAGTATCCGGCTCCCTCTGTGCCACATTGCACAGGTAGTGACCAAAACAGCCATGGCCTGATACCACCTGTGCAATGTGGTAGGACATCGCGCCCCATTTGCGACCGGCCCACTTTAAAAGGTGGGGCCGGATCGCCTCTACGACGCGCGATCCGCTCCCTGACGCGGCTTCCAGCCGCTCTTGCCAACTCCGGAGGGTCTGGCGACGGACTTCACTCCGCCACCGTGCAATGCCCTCCGGGAAGGGGTCGCGACCAGAACGCGCCCCCTCACACCTCCGCCGGTACGCGGCGGCCAACGCCTGCGCCTCCAGGTCCCACGGAGGGGAACCCGCCAGGAGGCAGGCCGCATTGAAAGCGACCGTGCGGTAGGCGCGGGACGCCCTGATGGCCATGACCCGCTGCGGACGTCGCAGCAGGGCCACGTTTTGCCTATCCAGGGCGTCGACCCAAATGGGGGCGCCATATAACGCCATGGAGCGGATCACGCCCGAATACAACTTTCTGCAGATGCTCCCGGGCTTGCCAAGATTTGGCAACAAACCTCCGAGAGCACCTGCCGTCGCCACCAACTTCGGGGCCAACTGTGAAAAGTGGCCCCTAAAATTCCATCTGCTGTCGAGGACAATGCCGAGGTAACGCATTTTGTCCCCGACAGCGATGGTCACACCCCCCACCACAAGGTGGGAGCCTGCCGGCGGCGCCCGCCGAGGCCCATGGAAAGCAAGGGCCTCGGTTTTATTGAGCGCCACCTGCAGGCCCAAACAACGAATTCGGGCGACCACCTGCGCCACTCCAGCAGTGGCCAGGATAGTCGCCCGCCGATGGTCGGCGCCGCGGGCGGTCACTAGGGTGTCGTCAGCGTATGCAATTACGCTGACACCCCGAAGACCGCGCGCCCGCAGCGCCCAATCGAACCCGATGTTCCACAGGAGCGGCCCCAATACCGACCCCTGTGGAACACCGCGAGAGACGGCCCAGCAGCCCGTCCCTCCGCCAGACGTCGGGTACACTACCTCCCTGTTCTGAAGGTAGTGTCCCACCAATACCCGGAGATACCCGGGCACCCCGTGGTGCCTAAGGCCCTCCATAATACACGCCCACGGGAGGGTGTTGAAGGCGTTTTTGATGTCGAGTGACACCGCCAACAACACCTCTCCCCGGCTGGTCGCCTCCTCCGACAACTCCCGCACCCTAGCAATCGCGTCCACGGTCGACCGACCCTGGCGGAAACCGTACTGGTCCGCATATAGGTCGGGACCGACCTCACTGAGATGTTTGGTGAGGCGGGACGCGATCACTCTCTCCATCAGCTTGCCCACCTCGCTCAACAAAACGATTGGGCGATAGGCTGATGGAGACTCCGCAGGCCGCCCGTCCTTAGGAAGAAGGACGAGACGACCGGACTTCCAGGGCGCGGGAAAGCGACCCTGCCGCAGGCACGCCGTGAAGAGGGCAAGCACCACGGGCTCCAATTCCTCAATTGCGAGTGCCCAGGCACGTCCGGGCACTCCGTCTGGCCCGGGGGCGGTGTTCTTGACGGCCATTCTGGCCACAGCCGCCCCCAACTCCGCCTGTGTTACGTCAGGCGGAGTTTCTTCTGCATCGTCGTCGTCGTCGGCGTCGGCTCGCCCGGCACCAGTCGGCCCGGCCATAGAAGGCGGCGAAAACTCCCCTTGGCTGGGGAACAGCTCCTCCACAACAGACTGGAGGAGCTCGGGCTGAAGGCTCTCCGTTACTGGAGGCGCCCAGGGGCGCAGTTTACGGCGCACCCCTTTGTAAGGACGCCCCCACGGATCTCTGTCTATGGCCTCCAGCGTGCTCGCCCAGCCATCGTCCTTGGCCTGTCCTATGGCCGCGCTCAACTGGCGCTTGGACTCCCGATAGAGGGCGTAGGCCTCTGCAACGTGGGCCTCATCCCTCGGCCTCCGACGGTTAGTGCGGGTGTAGACGCGCCGCGCCGCAGTGCAGTCAGTGCGCAACTGCGCAATGGCGGCGCTCCACCAATACACCCGCCGCCTCGGTGGACACGGGCGAACCCGGGGCATGGAAAAGTCGCAGACGCGAACCATGGCCTCTCCGAGCTCACCCGCAATAGCGTCCACGTCGGAGGTCGGGTCACAAGGACTAGCGACCCACGCCTGCAGAATTGCCGCCTCCCTCAGGAGCTCGCGGTCGAGCCGACCGAGCGCCCAACGCGGACCCTCCCTTCTGGGAGCTGGAACAGGGCGGGCGGTCAAAGCCGCAGAGGATGCGGAGATGCCGAAGCCGATATATCGGTGATCGGACAAAGTCTCCACATCCTCGAGGACTCTCCAGTCCTGGACACGGCGGGCAAGGGCGGGGGACGCAAAAGACACGTCCACGATTGATCCGCCCTGTTGCCTCACGCACGTGTCCACGGAGCCACGGTTGAGGACCACCAGGCCCTGCTCCACCGCCCAGTCTTCCAGAAGACGACCTCTGGGATCCGACGCAGGACAGCCCCAGGCCACCGACTTAGCGTTGAGGTCACCCACCACCAACACGTCGGTGCCACACCTCCTCAACAGGCGACCGACCTCGCCGAGGAACACCTCGAACTCGGCCAACCCGCGATTCGGTGAGAAATAGGCACCGACTACAGTGAGCGACCCCAAAGCGGCCTTCACAAACCCCCGCCCTCTGACGATGTTAGAAAAGGGCGGGGCGCCGACCGACGACGACGAAACGATGGCTACCAAGCCGTCCCGGTCCCCGACAAAATTGGGTCTGTCAGGGACCATATACGGCTCGGCAGCGACAGCAACGTAGATCAACCGCTCCGCCATGGACTGCAGGAAGAGGTCCTGAGCCCTGGCGCAGCGGTTGAGGTTGCTCTGAAGGAGATGGATCACGGACCTATCCATTATGGGCCGTGTCCATCTCCTCAACCGACTGTGCTGGAGCCGCCTGCCTCACAGGAGCCCCAGACCACGGCGTCCCCTTCTTGGGCGGCGCCTTGCACAATTTCGAGCCGACGCTATGGTCGGCCCGTCTACCAGCCGAAGTGCAGAGGACGCACTTCGGCTTTTCAGCGGTGCAGGACGCCGCCCGGTGTCCCGGCAAGGAGCACCTGTAGCACAGGCCACTCCTGTCCTCATCGGCACACCTGCAGCCAACGTGGCCAGGGACGAGGCAGCGATAGCAGGGACGAGGCAGCGATAGCATCGAAGCGGCCGAGGCTCCAAAACATGGACCTGGGCCGACACCATCCCCACCAGAAAGCGCTCCGCCCGCTGCAGTTTGATGGCTGCAGGCACCGGGACACCACACACAATTGTGCCGAAGCCGGACGGCCCTCGGCGAACTTCGCCCGCCCTGACACTGGCGACGGGACACTCGCCAACCCTCGCCAGGGCCTCAGCAGCCTCTTCTGCCGTGGTGCAGTCGTCGAGGCCACTTAGGCGGACCCGCACACATTTTTCGGGAATTGAGACCCTTGCCAGTGCCGGATCCATATGCTCCGACAACTTTGCGGCAAGGGCCTCCGCCTTCGCCCGGCTCTCCGCTCCTGGGATCTCGAACACGCGACCCCCAGTTAGAGCCACTCTGCCCCGCACGTCGGTGATGCCCAGGTCCGCCATCTTGACGTTCTGGCGAGCCCGAGACATCACCTCCGCATATGTGGTGCCACTCTTCTCCGCCTCTGGAGACAGGGTGACCACCACCACCGATGAACGCGGAGGACGGAGCCTCCCACTGCGCTTTTTCTTGCGGCGCGGAGCTGAAGGCACCGCAGCAGCGCGCTCGCGCTGGCGCCGCTTTCGCCTAGCGCTCGCGCTCTCCTTGGTCTGCCAGCCCTCTGTATCGGGGCTGGGCTGGACCGGTGCAGGAGCAGCGGGAGCAGCAGGTGTGGCAGGGGCAGTCGCAGAAGACTGCGCCGTCTTCTTGCCTTTGCCCTTAGCCTTGGATTGGGTTGCTTGGGCAGGGGCAGCAGGAACAGCTGCCGATTTTGAAGCCCCTGACACAGGGGCAGGCCGCTTTACGGTGGCAGCGTAGCTGGTGGAGGCCACCGGCTCGGCCAACGCCACCTCTCTTCTCCTGTCCGCAGCTAAAGGTGGCCGCGGCGTCGGCTGCAGTGGAGGGAGCTGGAAAGTAGCCCCCACCCACTGCTTCATTTGCTCCATGAGCATCCTGCTCATGGTAGCAAAGTAGGGCGGAAGCTCCGCCCCACCCGATGCAGCCGCCGACGTTGTTGGTTGCGCCTTTTGGCTGCGGGCCTTGTCGGCCACCAGCTCCTCCGTTCGCCGCTCCAGAGCAGCAATGCGCTCCTTTAGGGAGCGGTTCTGCTCCCTGAGCAGCTGCACCTCTTCCGAGGTCGTCCTACGCTGATATGCCTCCAGGACATCCTGAAGGCCTCGGGCAGCAATCTTAAGGGCCTTTTGGCAGGTGCCCTTAAGATTTGACGACTTTTTCGCCACGTCGAGAATAGTTTCGACGTGGCGAGCAGCCAACTCCTGGGGGTCCAGGTCGACCCCACCTGCAACGGGAGAGACAGGGATGGATCGCTGTCTCTCCTCCAGCTCCTCGGCAAGCTGCCTCTCCGCTTGGAGCTTCATGAGCTCGCGCTCCGCTCTGGCCAGCTCTTGTTTGGCCTTAGCCAAACCGACAAACTCTCCCGTCGTGGGAGGGCGGCCTCTTCCCCGCTTCCCCAGAAGCTTGGGAGCCTTCGGTTGGCCAGGGGCAGGCCCTCCATCCGAGTCAAACTCCGTTGACTCTGACGAAGACAGGTTTGGGCTAGGCCGCTCCTGACTTCTTTTTCTCCCTATTGGGGAGGAGACTCTCTCCTCACCCTCTGTCACCGTCACCAGCGAGCTGGTGGATGACGCACCGGATAACGTTTCCATCCGCGGAATGCGGACTACGGGAACACGTTCGCCGACCGACAGTTGCTCGTCGATCCTCATGGGGCTTGCGCCCCTCGCGGCGTCACTGACGCTCGCCCTCTTCACCTTACTTCCTCCTCCTCTCGTCATTGGTTTTGGGTTTAATTGAGATTCCATAATACGTCCCACGAGTAGGGTCAAACTAAATGGTCCACCGCGGGGTGATGCCCATTCCCGCGGTAAGGCAACTACGCCCGGCCAGCGCCACGCTCGACCGGGGTTGCACCGTTTGCGACGGAGTAACGCCTCCGCCATCCACCTCTCGCCACGGTACGACAGCTTAGGTTGCGGCATTTTTTATAGAGGTTTGCATCCTCGCGACCCGGGCGGTTAAGCCAAGGCCCCCGGTCCCCAAAACATGACTGGGGATTACGGGTTGGGAGCAAGCTCCCCAACCGACGGTTAGGCCGGTCCACCGAACCACCAAGGTTCTCCCACAAAACGGGGAGCAAAAGCAACGTATGTGGGGGGCCCAAAAAGACCCACCCACCAATGAGGACCAAAACAGCACCCCAAAGATAACAACGGATGGGCCTCAATAGAGACCCACCTGCCGCCGAAGCCCAAAAAGACTCGACGACAAACAACAATAAATATTTGTGAGGCCCAATAGGACCCCACCCCAACAATAAAAACAAAACAACTGTATAAATAAAATATCACAGGTAAAACAACGTGCAGGGGCGATCAATCCGCCACACCTGCCGCGGGTCTCCAGTATTAAAACGAGACCCGCTCCGTCTGGCCAGCTGTTAGCCGCCGACCACCAACAAAAGATTGGTGGCCGCCGTTGCCCAGGGTGCACCACGAGGAGGTCGCTGAAGCCATCGCACCCCAACCTTTTTTTTTTTTTTTTTTTTTTTTTTTTTGTTGACCGGGGGGAAATGCAGTTACGCATTCGACCACCGCCGTTGTGAAAACAACGGCGGTGGGATATGTGGGGACTCGCCCTCTCCAGTGCGTGGTATGCTGCTCATACCACGAGGAGAGGACCCTACCGCCACTAAAACCCCCCGGGTACTCCTCCTTCCGCCTTAAGTGTGAGGGCCACCGGGAAACACTGAGAAGTGCTAACATTTCCGGTGAAACCCCCACGGCGGCCGTCCGCAGCTTGAGTGGTGCCGCGGACTCTCCGGGGCCACATTGTGTGTGGCCCGTGTAACCATTGACGGGACGCCCGGAGTACTCAGGCGTCCCTCCTCCGCACGGGTCGGCCTCTAGAGGGAGCAGGGCCCATGTTCCCTACTCCCCGAGGCCGAGCCTAAGGCGGCATGCGACGGGTCTCTGCCCGCCGTCTGCGGCCAACACGCCGCCTGCGGAGCGGGTGTGCACTGGGATCTTCCTCCCTTACCCGTCACGTCCACAGAAGGAGGCAACCGCCGCCCACGACCCCTCACTCTCGACCATCTCAGAGATGATGGTCGGTAGTGAGAGGTCGGAACCCACGACTCCGATGAGCTCGGCGCGCTCATCGGTAAACGCCGGACACACCTCCACGGTGTGCTGCGCCGTGTCATCGGTGCCCCCGCAGTGGTGGCACCGAGTGTCCGGCTCCCTCTGTGCCACATTGCACAGGTAGTGACCAAAACAGCCATGGCCTGATACCACCTGTGCAATGTGGTAGGACATCTCGCCCCATTTGCGACCGGCCCACTTTAAAAGGTGGGGCCGGATCGCCTCAACGACGCGCGATCCGCTCCCTGACGCGGCTTCCAGCCGCTCTTGCCAACTCCGGAGGGTCTGGCGACGGACTTCACTCCGCCACCGTGCAATGCCCTCCGGGAAGGGGTCGCGACCAGAACGCGCCCCCTCACACCTCCGCCGGTACGCGGCGGCCAACGCCTGCGCCTCCAGGTCCCACGGAGGGGAACCCGCCAGGAGGCAGGCCGCATTGAAGGCGACCGTGCGGTAGGCGCGGGACGCCCTGATGGCCATGACCCGCTGCGGACGTCGCAGCAGGGCCACGTTATGCCTATCCAGGGCGTCGACCCAAATGGGGGCGCCATATAACGCCATGGAGCGGATCACGCCCGAATACAATTTTCTGCAGATGCTCCCGGGCTTGCTAAGATTTGGCAACAAACCTCCGAGAGCACCTGCCGTCGCCACCAACTTCGGGGCCAACTGTGAAAAGTGGCCCCTAAAATTCCATCTGCTGTCGAGGACAATGCCGAGGTAACGCATTTTGTCCCCGACAGCGATGGTCTCACCCCCAACCACGAGGTGGGAGCCTGCCGGCGGCGCTCGCCGAGGCCCATGGAAAGCAAGGGCCTCGGTTTTATTGAGCGCCACCTGCAGGCCCAAACAACGAATTCGGGCGACCACCTGCGCCACTCCAGCAGTGGCCAGGATAGTCGCCCGCCGATGGTCGGCGCCGCGGGCGGTCACTAGGGTGTCGTCAGCGTATGCTATTACGCTGACACCCCGAAGACCGCGCGCCCGCAGCGCCCAATCGAACCCGATGTTCCACAGGAGCGGCCCCAATACCGACCCCTGTGGAACACCTCGAGAGACGGCCCAGCAGCCCGTCCCTCCGCCAGACGTCGGGTACACTACCTCCCTATTTTGAAGGTAGTGACCCACTAATTCACGGAGATACCTGGGCACCCCGTGGTGCCTAAGGCCCTCCATGATACACGCCCACGGGAGGGTGTTGAAGGCGTTTTTGATGTCAAGTGACACCGCCAACAACACCTCTCCCCGGCTGGTCGCCTCCTCCGACAACTCCCGCACCCTAGCAATCGCGTCCACGGTCGACCGACCCTGGCGGAACCCGTACTGGTCCGCGTATAGGTCGGGACCGACCTCACTGAGATGTTTTGTGAGGCGGGACGCGATCACTCTCTCCATCAGCTTGCCCACCTCGCTCAACAAAACGATTGGGCGATAGGCTGATGGAGACTCCGCAGGCCGCCCGTCCTTAGGAAGAAGGACGAGACGGCCGGACTTCCAGGGCGCGGGAAAGCGACCCTGCCGCAGGCACGCCGTGAAGAGGGCAAGCACCACGGGCTCCAATTCCTGGATTGCAAGTGCCCAGGCACGTCCGGGCACTCCGTCCGGCCCGGGGGCGGTGTTCTTGACGGCCATTCTGGCCACAGCCGCCCCCAACTCCGCCTGTGTTACATCAGGCGGAGTCTCTTCTTCGTCGTCGTCGTCGTCGGCGTCGGCTCGCCCGGCACCAGTCGGCCCGGCCATAGAAGGCGGCGAAAACTCCTCTTGACTGGGGAACAGCTCCTCCACAACAGACTGGAGGAGCTCGGGCTGGAGGCTCTCCGTTACTGGAGGCGCCCAGGGGCGCAGTTTACGGCGCACCCCTTTGTAAGGACGCCCCCACGGATCTCTGTCTATGGCCTCCAGCGTGCTCGCCCAGCCATCATCCTTGGCCTGGCCTATGGCGGCGCTCAACTGGCGCTTGGACTCCCGATAGAGGGCGTAGGCTTCTGCAACGTGGGCCTCATCCCTCGGCCTCCGACGGTTAATGCGGGTGTAGACGCGCCGCGCCGCAGTGCAGTCAGTGCGCAACTGCGCAATGGCGGCGCTCCACCAATACACCCGCCGCCTCGGTGGACACGGGCGAACCCGGGGCATGGAGAAGTCGCACACGTGAACCATGGCCTCTCCGAGCTCACCCGCAACAGCGTCCACGTCGGAGGTCGGGTCACAAGGACTAGCGACCCACGCCTGCAGAACCGCCGCCTCCTTCAGGAGCTCGCGGTCGAGCCGACCGAGCGCCCAACGCGGACCCTCCCTTCTGGGAGCTGGAACAGGGCGGGCGGTCAAAGCCGCAGAGGATGCGGAGATGCCGAAGCCGATATATCGGTGATCGGACAAAGTCTCCACATCCTCGAGGACTCTCCAGTCCTGGACACGGCGGGCAAGGGCGGGGGACGCAAAAGACACGTCCACGATTGATCCGCCCTGTTGCCTCACGCACGTGTCCACGGAGCCACGGTTGAGGACCACCAGGCCCTGCTCCACCGCCCAGTCTTCCAGAAGACGACCTCGAGGATCCGACGCAGGACAACCCCAGGCCACCGACTTAGCGTTGAGGTCACCCACCAACAACACGTCGGTGCCACACCTCCCCAACAGGCGACCGACCTCGCCGAGGAACACCTCGAACTCGGCCAACCCGCGATTCGGTGAGAAATAGGCACCGACTACAGTGAGCGACCCCAAAGCGGCCTTCACAAACCCCCGCCCTCTGAGGATGTTAGAAAAGGGCGGGGCGCCGACCGACGACGACGAAACAATGGCTACCAAGCCGTCCCGGTCCCCGACAAAATTGGGTCTGTCAGGGACCATATACGGCTCGGCAGCGACAGCAACGTAGATCAACCGCTCCGCCATGGACTGCAGGAAGAGGTCCTGAGCCCTGGCGCAGCGGTTGAGATTACTCTGAAGGAGATGGATCACGGACCTATCCATTATGGGCCGTGTCCATCTCCTCAACCGACTGTGCTGGAGCCGCCTGCCTCACAGGAGCCCCAGACCACGGCGTCCCCTTCTTGGGCGGCGCCTTGCACAATTTCGAGCCGACGCTATGGTCGGCCCGTCTACCAGCCGAAGTGCAGAGGACGCACTTCGGCTTTTCAGCGGTGCAGGACGCCGCCCGGTGTCCCGGTAAGGAGCACCTGTAGCAGAGGCCACTCCTGTCCTCGTCGGCACACCTGCAGCCAACATGGCCAGGGACGAGGCAGCGATAGCATCGCAGCGGCCGAGGCTCCAAAACATGGACTTGGGCCGACACCATACCCACCAAAAAGCGCTCCGCCCGCTGCAGCTTAATGGCTGCAGGTACCGGGACACCACAAACAATTGTGCCGAAGCCGGACGGCCCTCGGCGAACTTCGCCCGCCCTGATACTGGCGACAGGGCACTCGCCGACCCTCGCCAGGGCCTCAGCAGCCTCTTCTGCCGTGGTGCAGTCGTCGAGGCCACTGAGGCGGACACGCACACATTTCTCCGGAATTGAAACCCTTGCCAGTGCCGGATCCATGTGCTCCGACAACTTTGCGGCAAGGGCCTCCGCCTTCGCCCGGCTCTCCGCTCCTGGGATCTCGAACACGCGACCCCCAGTCAGAGCCACTCTGCCCCGCACGTCGGTGATGCCCAGGTCCGCCATCTTGACGTTCTGGCGAGCCCGAGACATCACCTCCGCATATGTGGTGCCACTCTTCTCCGCCTCTGGAGACAGGGTGACCACCACCACCGATGAACGCGGAGGACGGAGCCTCCCACTGCGCTTCTTTTTGCGGCGCGGAGCTGAAGGCACCGCAGCAGCGCGCTCGCGCTGGCGCCGCTTTCGCCTAGCGCTCGCGCTCTCCTTGGTCTGCCAGCCCTCTGTATCGGGGCTGGGCTGGACCGGTGCAGGAGCAGCGGGAGCAGCAGGTGTGGCAGGGGCAGTCGCAGGAGACTGCGCCGTCTTCTTGCCCTTGCCCTTACCCTTGGATTTGGCTTGGGCAGGGGCAGCAGTTACAGCTGCCGATTTTGAAGCCCCTGACACAGGGGCAGGCCGCTTAACGGTGGCGGCGTAACTGGTGGAGGCCACCGGCTCGGCCAACGATGCCTCTCTTTTCCTGTCCGCAGCCAAAGGTGGCCGCGGCGTCGGCTGCAGTGGAGGGAGCTGAAACGTCGCCCCCACCCATTGCTTCATTTGCTCCATGAGCATCCTGCTCATGGTAGCAAAATAGGGCGGAAGCTCTGCCCCACCCGATGCAGCCGCCGACGTTGTTGGCGGCGCTTGCGCCTTTTGGCTGCGGGCCTTGTCGGCCGCCAGCTCCTCCGTCCGCCGCTCCAACGCAGCAATGCGCTCCTTTAGTGAGCGGTTCTGCTCCCTGAGCAGCTGCACCTCTTCCGAGGTCGTCCGACGCTGATATCCCTCCAGGACATCCTGGAGGCCTCGGGCAGCAATCTTAAGGGCCTTTTGACAGGTGCCCTTAAGATTGCTTGACTTTTTCGCCACGTCGAGGATAGTCTCGACGTGGCGAGCAGCCAGCTCCTGGGGGTCCGATTCGACCCCACCTGCAACTGGAGAGACAGGAATGGACTTCTGTCTCTCCTCAAGCTCTTCGGCTAGCTGCCTTTCGGCCTGCAGCTTCATGAGCTCGCGCTCCGCTCTGGCCAGCTCTTGTTTGGCCTTAGCCAAACCGACAAACTCTCCCGTCGTGGGAGGGCGGCCTCTTCCCCGCTTCCCCAGAAGCTTGGGAGCCTTCGGTTGGCCAGGGGCAGGCCCTCCATCCGAGTCGAACTCTGACGACTCCGACGACAGGCTTGGACACGGCCGCTCCTGACTCCGCTTTCTTGCTGTTGGGGAGGAGAATCTCTCCTCACCTTCCGTCACCGTCACCAGTGAGCTGGTGGACGATGCACTGGACAAACGTCCAGACATCGTATCCTCGATCCGCGGAATGCGGACCACGGGAACACGATCCCCGACCGACGGTTGGTCGTCGATCCTCATGGGGCTTACGCCCCGTGCGGCGTCACTGACGCTCGCCCTCTTCACCTTGCTTCCTCCTCCTCTCTTAATTGGTTTGTTTGTTATTTGTGAATCCATAATACGTCCCACGAGTCGGGTCAATTTAAATGGTCCACCGCGGGGTGATGCCCATTCCCGCGGCAAGGCAACTACGCCCGGCCAGCGCCACGCTCGACCGGGGTTGCACCGTTTGCGACGGAGTAACGCCTCCGCCATCCACCTCTCGCCACGGTACGACAGCTTAGGTTGCGGCATTTTTTAGAGAGGTTTGCATCCTCGCGACCCGGGCGGTTAAGCCAAGGCCCCCGGTCCCCAAAACATGACTGGGGATTACGGGTTGGGAGCAAGCTCCCCGACCGACGGTTAGGCCGGTCCGCCGAACCACCAAGGTTCTCCCACAAAACGGGGAACAAAACAACGTATGTGGGGGGCCCAAAAAGACCCACCCACCAATGAGGACCAAAACAGCACCCCAAAGATAACAACGGATGGGCCTCAATAGAGACCCATCTGCCGCCGAAGCCCAAAAAGACTCGACGACAAACAACAATAAATATTTGTGAGGCCCAATAGGACCCCACCCCAACAACAAAAATAAAAACAACTGTATAAATTAAATATCACAGTTAAAACAACGTGCAGGGGCGATCAATCCGCCACACCTGCCGCGGGTCTCCAGTATTTAAACGAGACCCGCTCCGTCTGGCCAGCTGTTAGCCGCCGACCACCAACAAAAGATTGGTGGCCGCCGTTGCCCAGGGTGCACCACGAGGAGGTCGCTGAAGCCATCGCACCCCATCGCACCCCAACCTAACCTAACCTAACCTAACCTAACCTAACCTAACCTAACCTAACCTAACCTAACCTAACCTAACCTAACCTAACCTAACCTAACCTTTTTTTTTTTTTTTTTTTTTTTGACGTGGTGGGAAATCTTTATCTTCTCGAGGAAGAGGAAAACCTCTTAACCTCGAGAAGGTCGACTGCCCGCCTTCCAAGGGTGTAAGGAAGACGGGACGGTGCAGGGCTAACCCGCTAAAACCCACCACGGTAGCCTACCTCTGATGTTTGCGCCAGCGTCTCTGGGGTCACACTGAGTTCACAACCAGAAACGCTGAGCTGCATCCGCCCAAAGGGCCCCTCCCGGGGGAGCAATAAGCTTCCCCAGCGCAACTGCGCTTGTGTAGGCAACCAGCGGCTACAGCTGGTTGCCTCTTCCCGGAATTGCTGCCGTAGCGGACGGCCAGAGTCCCCACTCTGGACCTCAGCAATCCCGAGGCATTCTCGCACCAACTAATGTTGGCGCGTCAGCGCCGAGCCTACTCACGTATGACTCGGCGCTGCCCTTTCTCGCCAGCGGAATCAGGTCCGCCGGCCGCGACCCCGCACCCTTCTACGGCGTGCGGGGTCATTGCGCTCCCTGGCGCGTTCAGCGGTCTCCTTCTGAAGCATCACAGCTTCACAGAAGGAGACCACTGCCCTCCAACTATCTCTCGCCGTCACCATGGCATAAACCACGGCAGACGGCGAGAGGTCTCTCCCAATAATGTTTGTAAGGACTCGGCGCTCGGAGGTCCATGCTGGACACTCCTCCAGTGTGTGTTGCGCCGAGTCCCTGTCACTACTGCAGTGATGACATTCCGTCGTTGTCTCTCTTCCGATGCGGCTCAGGTACTCGCCGAAACACCCGTGTCCGGTGAGTACCTGAGTCACTCTGTATGTGACTCCAGCGCATTTTAGCTGGAGCCAAACCTCAAAGTGAGGCAGGACGGCACTGACGGCGCGCTGGCGCGAGTTTCGCGGCAGTTCAAGCCGCTCGCGCCAGAGAGTGAGCGCACGCCTGTGCGCGTCCCGCCGCACCCCAAGCGGATCCAGAACGCTTCCGTCCTCCTGGCGGGCAGGGAAACGGAGTCGGTCGTAGACCTCCGTGTCCATGCCCGCCAGTATATCAAATGGCGGAAATCTTGCCAGAAGAGTCGCCGCCTCATATGATATCGTGCGATATCCGCGCACGATCCTGATGGCCATCACGCGCTGCAGGCTGTTAAGTAGGTACCTGCAGCGGGAGGCGCCCGTCAGCCGGTCCGACCAAACGGGCGCCCCATAGAGGGCCATGGATCGTACAACGCTGCCATAGAGGCGGCGAATCTCCTCCCGCGGTCCCCCAAGATTAGGCAGCAGTCTCTGAAGAGCACCTGCTGCCCTTTGCACTCGAGGGACTAGGCGCTCGAAGTGCGCCTCAAACTGCCATTTACTGTCCAGTATCAGGCCGAGATATTTAATCGTCGGCCCGATACTGACGACAGCGTTTCCAACCCTTATGGAAGTTATGGGCGGCTCCTCCCCACGACGGAGCCCGTGGAACCACAGGGCTTCCGTCTTCTGGGGAGCCACCCTTAAACCCAATCCCTCGATACTCCGGATGACCCGCGTCACCCCGAGTTCCGCAAGCCTGGCGGTGGACCGAAATTCATCGCCGCTAGCCAGCACCAACGTGTCATCCGCATAACAGCTAAGCTGTATGCCTGGGGGGAGACTGGTCCTCAGCACCGTGTCATATGCGAGGTTCCACAGCATGGGTCCCAGCACCGACCCCTGTGGAACCCCGCAGACGACTTCCCTGACCTTGACGTCCCCGCTCCGGTCCGTGTAAAGGATCGACCTGTCGCACAGATACGCCCCGATGATCCTCCGCAAATACGGGGGCACATTGTGATGGTACAGTGCCTCCCGTATTGCTTGCCAGGGGAGGGAGTTAAAGGCGTTGACAATGTCCAAGCTGATTGCCAGCGCCACTCCCCCCCCCTCAACTGTGGCTTCCGCCAGTGTCCGGACGCGCCGGATTGCGTCTACGGTGGACCTACCCTGACGGAAGCCAAACTGGCAGTCGGATAGATCGGGGCCAACGCGCGACAGGTGCTCATTGAGGCGGGCCGCTAAGACTCTCTCAAAGAGTTTGCCCGCCTCGTCAAGCAAACAGATGGGCCGGAACGAGGACGGTGAGTCCGCCGGCCTCCCAACCTTCGGGATGAGGACCAGTCTGGCCCTCTTCCAATCTGCCGGGAAAACGCCTGAGCGTAGGCAGTCGTCCAGCAAGTGGCGAAATCTTTCGCCCAGAACCGTTAGGGCCAACACCCACACTCTGCCCGGAATCCCGTCCGGGCCCGGGGCAGTGTTACGGGCCGAAAGCCGTCTAACGGCCTGGTCCAACTCTACCTCAGTTACACCCAGATCAACTGTCCATTCGACATCATCCGGGCGCAACTGAGGGCTCGAGAGACCGTCCCTTGGGAAGAGAGTATCCACCACTCTTCCAATAAACCCCGGGTCCAGGGTCTCAGTCGCAGGAGGGACCCATGGGCGGAGCTTGCCCAGGACCATTTTATATGGTCGACCCCATGGGTCCCTGTTGAGTCCCTCGATGAGGTCCTCCCATGCCCGCGCTTTGGCTTCCCGGATAGCCATCTGGAACGACCTGGTTGCGGCGCGATATGCCGTGTAGGCCTCTTCGGTCTCCTCGGGCGTAGATCTGCGCCTTCTGCGCGTCCTGGTGTACCGGCGGCGCGCTCTGACGCAGGACACACGCAGTTGCGCCAGGCTTGGCGACCACCAGTACACCGACCTTTTCCCGTTGCCCGGCTTAACCCGGGGCATCGAGGCATCGCACAACTCGGTCATAGTTCCACCGAACCAGGCCGCAAAGACCTCGGGGTCTGCCGGAACCACTCCGTTCACCCAGTCCGCGACGTGGGCTGCAGCGACAAGAAGATCCCTGTCTAGCTGCTTTAAGGCCCACCGTCGCGGAGCCTCCTGGCTAGTAGGAGCTTCCCTCCTGGAGTTGCGGAGGGACTGAGCGACTCGGAAGATGATGTGCCGATGGTCGCTCAGGGTGGCCATGTCCTCTGCCACTCTCCATCCCGACACCAAACGAGCCGCGGAAGGGGTTGCCCACGTCAAATCGACGATGGACTCCCCCTGCCACCGCACGCAGGTGCTGACACTGCCAGTGTTGAGGAGGCCGAGACCGAGGGCCGCCGCCCACTCAATGACTGTCTCTCCTCTCGCGTCGTCGCGGGCATCACCCCACACCCTGGAGTGGGCGTTGAAGTCCCCCGCGACGAGTACCGGACGGGTAAGGTGGCTGCGTACACAGCCAGCGACCCCGTCCAAACCTAACCTAACCTTTTTTTTTTTTTTTTTTTTTTGTTTTCCGGGGTAAAAATGCGTGATCGCACTTCCTCGCTAGCGCAAGAATCACTATTATGTGATTCTTGCGCCAGCGAGGGGCATGTGGGGCTCTTCCTCTATAGAACGCGGTGCGCTGTCGCACCGCAGAGAGGACATACCCACTAAAAAAGCCCCCGGGCGTTCCTCCGTCTGCCGTTTAGTGTGAGGGGACCCAAGAACCATATGGGCCTTTGGTCATCCCCCCACGGCAGAGTTCTTCAACAACTCTCGCCCCGGTAAAAGGGCGAGAGTTTCCCTCCCCCTTGGTCCCATCGCGAGTGTTAAGCACCCGCGATGGGTACCGTCCTACTCCTACAGGGGCGCCCGGACGCAAGGCGCTCCCCGACCTACTCATGAATGTGACCCTAGGGAGCAAAGTCATGCACTCTGCTCCCCAGGGTCACCCCTTATGGCGGGAGACGACGGAGCTCAGCCCTCCGCCTCCCGCCAACACGACGCCTACGAAGTGGGTGAGAGCTGGGATCTTGTTCTCTCACCCGCTCCGCGGCCTCCTTCTGCGAAACTACCGTTTCACAGAAAGAGGCCATCGACTCCCACGATCCCTCGCTCTCGAGCATCTTCTGTGTGATGTTCGAAAGCGAGAGATCGTCACCTACCTGAGCGACGAGCGTACTGCGCTCAGTCGCCCAAGCCGGACACTCGACCAACGTGTGATGCGCCGTATCATCGGCGCAATCACAGTGGTGGCAACGAGTGTCCGGCTCTCTCCTTGCCACCTTGCACAAGTAATGACCGAAGCACCCGTGCCCCGTCATTACCTGCGCAAGGTGGAAGGTAACCTCCCCCCCCTTGCGTCCGGCCCACTCAAACAAGTGAGGCCGGATCGCATCCACCGTGCGCGATCCGCTCAACGGCGGGTCGGCTTCCAACCGGTCTTTCCATCTACGGAGAACACGACGCCGCGATTCAGTACGCCACGTCGCCATGCCCTCCGGAAATGGATCCCGGTTGCTTAACGCCCCATCGCACCTCCGCCGGTACGCCGCGGCCAGCTCTTCCGCCTCCAGTTCCCACGGAGGGGAACCGGAGAGAAGACAGGCCGCGTCGAACGACACCGTGCGGTAGGTCCGGGCCGCCCTGGCGGCTATGACCCGCTGCGGCCTGCGCAGCAGGGCCACGTTACGCCGGTCCAGGGCGTCTGCCCATATGGGGGCGCCGTACAGCGCCATTGAGCGGATCACGCCGGCGTAAAGCCGCCGGCAACTCCCCCCTGGCCTGCCAACGTTGGGCAGGAGGCCACTCAAGGCTCCCGCCGCCGCAACTAACTTCGGGGCCAACCGTTTAAAGTGGGCCCCGAAGCTCCACCTGCTGTCGAGGACGATGCCCAAATAGCGCATCGTATCCCCGACAGGTATGGAGGTACCGCCGACCACTAAGTGGGAACCTGCAGGGGGCGCTTGCCGAGGTCCCCGCCTATGAAAGGCGAGGGCCTCGGTTTTATCAAGCGCCACCTGCAGTCCCAGCCTCCGTATGCGAGCGACCACCTGGGCCACACCGGCTGTGGCCGAGATGATCGCCCGCCTATGATCGGGGCCCCGGGCGGTCACCAGAGTGTCATCCGCGTACGCAATGGCGGTGACACCCGGGAGCCGTGAGTCCCGGAGCGCCCAATCAAACCCTATGTTCCACAGGAGAGGGCCTAAGACCGACCCCTGCGGAACACCCCGCGAGACGGGCCAACGCGCTATCTCGCCGCCTGCCACCGGATACACTACCTCTCGCCCGCGCAGGTAGTGTCCGATGAGTACCCGGAGGTACCCAGGAACCCTATGGTATCGGAGGCCCTCCTCGATACATACCCAAGGGATGGTGTTGAAGGCGTTTTTGATGTCTAACGACACCGCCATCAACACCCCCCCCTGCTCGGTCGCTTCCCTAGAAAGGGCCTGGAGCCGAGCGATCGCATCCAAAGTGGACCGACCCCTACGAAAACCGTATTGGTCCTCGCAGAGATCGGGACCCGCCTCACTAAGATGTTTAGTGAGGCGTCCCGCGATCACCCTCTCCATCAGCTTACCCAATTCGTTCAAAAGAACTATTGGGCGATAAGCTGATGGAGATTCGGCCGGCCGGCCCTCCTTGTTCAGAAGGACTAACCGACCAGACTTCCAGGCCGACGGGAATCGACCTTGCCGCAGGCATGCATCGAAGAGGGCGAGCACAAAGGGCTCAAACACCTCTACCGATAGGGCCCAGGCACGTCCGGGTATCCCATCCGGGCCGGGGGCCGTAGCCTTGCCAGACAACTTGGCAACGGCCACCCCCAGCTCCGCCGGAGTAACAGGCGGCACCTCAGTGTCGTCACCCTCGGTTGGCACAACGGCGTCTTCGTCAGGCGCTGCCATAGGGGGCGGAACAAACTCCGCGTCTTGGCTGGGAAAAAGCCCACCAACCACCATATTTAAAATGTTAGGCTGGAGGCTCTCTGTGACCGGTGGTGCCCAGGGCCGCAACTTACGGCGGACCCCTTTATATGGGCGACCCCAAGGATCGCGGTCTAGAGCCTCCAGCGTTTTCTCCCAGCCAAGATCTTTTGCTTGCCCTATGGCAACGCCCAACTGACTCCGGCTCTCCCTATAGGCGGCGTAGGTCTCTTGCACGCGGACCTCGTCCCTCGGCCTCCGACGCTGACAGCGGGAGTATATTCGGCGGAGGGCGGTGCACTGAGCTCTCAAGTGCTCAATCGCACCGCTCCACCAATACACCCGCCGTCGCGGTGGACACGGACGAAGCCGGGGCATGGCTGTGTCACACACCCGGGCCATGCACTCCCCGAGTTCGTCCGCGGCCACGTCGACGTCTGAGGCCGGGTTACAAGGCCGCGCAAACCACGCCTGGACCAGGGCTGCTTCCACCAATAGCTCCCGGTCCATTTGCCCGAGTGCCCACCTCGGACCCTCTCGTCCGGGCCGCGAAGCAGGGCGAGCGGCCGGAACCGCGGAGGACGCGGAGACGCCGATATCAATATACCGGTGATCCGACAACGTCTCCACGCCCTCTAACACCTCCCATTGGTGAACACGGCGTGCCAGGGCGGGGGACGCAAACGACACGTCAACAATCGAACCGCCCTGTTGCCTCACGCACGTGTCCACGGTGCCACGGTTCAATACCACTAGGTCCTGCTCCGCAACCCAGTCTTCGAGGGTCCTTCCTTTAGGGTCGGACCTCGGACAACCCCATGCCGAAGACTTGGCGTTGAGGTCGCCCACCAAAATGATGTCGGCGTGATTTCCCACCCCAACTAGCAGTCGACTGACCTCGTCCAGGTAAACCTCGAACTCGGCCAGCCCGCTGTTAGGGGAGAAATACATGCCGACGATGGTGAGCGACCCCAACACCGCCTTTACAAAGCCCCGCCCTCTTTCCACATTGAAAAAGGGCGGGGTGCCAACCGAGGGCGACGAAACCAAGGTCACCAAGCCATCCAGGTCCCCGACATAACAAGGACGGTCGGGGATCATGTATGGCTCGGCGACGACAGCAATATTGCTCAACCGCTGCGCCATGGTCTGCAGGAGAAGATCCTGGGCCCTGGCGCAGCGATTGAGGTTAGCCTGGAGGAGACTGAACACGGACCTATCCATCGATAGCCGTGTCCATCTCCTCCTCGAGCACCCGCCTCGCGGTTCCCTGATCCGACGGGATCATCGGCCTCAGCACCTTGCGCACGGGCGGCGCCTTGCACAGCTTGGAGCCGATACTGTGATCGGCTTCCCTTCCCGCCGAGGCGCAAATAGCGCACCTCGGTTTGGAGACAGTGCAAGACGCCGCCTTGTGTCCCGACTCCGAGCAGCGGAAACACAGACCCGAACGATCTGTGTCATCGCAGCGGCAGCCCACGTGACCCGGTATTAAACACCGGAAACAGCGGAGTGGCCTCGGGTCCAGTATGACTACCGGAACCGAGACCATCCCCACCTTCACGCGGTCTGCCGCGCGCAACCGCTTCGCCACCGGAATCGGGACCGCACAAATGATGGTGCCAAGACCGAAGTGATCCCGCCTTATCTCGCCCACCCGGATTACGGAGGCTGGGCAGTCCCCAACCTTCGCCAGTGCAGCGGCAACCTCCTCAGGAACGGTGCAATCGTCGAGGCCTGAGATCCTCACCCCGATTGTTTTCTCGGGGCGAGTAATTTTGGCTACTGATGGATCTATATGAACCATCAGCGCCTCTCTCAGGGCCTCGGCTTTTGCACCACTATTGGCGCCGGGGATCTCTAGGATCCGCCCCCCCGCCTGCCCCACCCGGAAACGAACACCCTGAGTGATGCCCAGGGCGTCCGTGTCCACAAGTCGGGCCTTACGGATAACGTCGGCGTAAGTGGCACCGCTCTTCTCCGCTTCCGGAGAGAGCGTTACCACCACTACCGACGAGCGAGGGGCGCGGAGCCGTCCCCCACGGTTGCGGTGACGTTTGCCCTTTTGGGCGGCGTCCTGCCCTCCCTTGGCGGCTTCCCTCTTGCGGGCGGCTTCCGCCGCGGCGGCCGCCTTCTTTCGGGCCTTCTTTTCGGCGGCGGTTTCTCTAGTGACGAAACCGTCCGCATCCACCCTCGGTCCCGCACCTGCTGCAGGCGTAGGCACCGCAGCCGAAGTGGAAGGGACGGGCTGAACGGTCGGGACAGAGGCCGAGGCCGAGGCCGGAGCCGAGGCCTTGCCTTTGCCCTTTCCTTTGCCCTTACCCTTCCCTTCCGGCAGCGGACCCGCCACAGCAGCCGCGTACGAGGTGCCAGCGGACGGTTTCGAAACCGCCGCCGTCGCCTGCTTGGCTGACGCTCCCGGCGCCGTTATAACTGGCGGGTCGGCCAGCTTAATCGACACCGAGAGCGACTCCTTCTTCTTTTTCGTTTCGTGAGCAAGGGGCGGACGTGTATAAGGGACCTCCTTGTCCCTTTGTCGCTCCCAAGCCACGAAACGTTGGTCCATGGCGGACATCACCCGATCCATCATTTTTTCGAGGAGCGGCTCGAGTGTATCCGGGTGATCTTCGCCCTGGACGCTCTTCCCTCCTCCCTTCTTTTTCGGTGCCGGTGTCCCGGAGACAGTCGCAGCACCCGCAGCGACCTTCTCCATGCGGGCCACCGACTCCGCCATCCGATCCAGCGTCTTCTGGAGGGCCGCCAGCTGACCCCTCAGCGAGGCGTTCTCCTCCCGAAGACGCTGCATTTCATCCGTGGCGTTCAACCGTAAGGTTGACGCCACAAGCTGTTGTAGGCCGTCCGCCGACTCGTACAAATGCTTCTGGAAGGTGCCTTTAAGGTTGCCGGAGACCTTGGCGACCTTCCTTACTGTGTCAGCAAAGTGTGCCGCCAGCTCCCGGCACCCGTCGGCACCCAGCTCCGCACCTGCACCAGCCGGCGAAGAGCGCCCGCTCTGCACCTCCTGCAGCTTCTCCCGCAGCGCTCTCATCTCGTTTGCCCGGATCTGCTCAGGGGTGAACACCACGCACTCCCCCTTGCCCCCGGGCGGACGACCTTTCTTGGTCATAGGGCGAGGGGCCCCGACCTGCTCGAGGTCGGAACCCTCCGCACCACTACCGTCCGTGTCTAGGGACACCCGAGAACCACTCAGGCAGCCCGGACTCCGCCGCGCCCCCAGCTTGGGAGCCTTGGCCTGTCCTTGGACAGGGACAGGGTCCCCAGCTGTGGACCAGTCGGAGTCAGAGTCCACCAAAGTGATGCTCTGGCGGTCCCGGCTCCGCTTTCGCCCTATCGGCGAACTCGCCCGCTCGTCTACGTCCATTCGGTTGAGGACTACGACGGCCTTCCCTGCTAGCTGCACAGCGTCTACCGGTACTGGGCTCACGCCCCGCACCGCGTCGCTTGCACTCGCCCTCCTCTCCTTCCCTACGTCTGCAGATTTATTTTTTAAAAAAGGTAAATTTTCCATATTAATTCCCACGAGATGGGTCGTTCTATAAGGTCGACTGCGGGGTGACGCCCATCCCCGCAGCAAGGCAAATACACCCGGCCAGCGCCACGCTCGACCGGGGTGGTACCGTTAAAGACGGAGTAACGCCTCCGCCATTCACCTCTCGCCACGGTACGACAGCTTAGGTTGCGGCATTTTTTATAGAGGTTTGCATCCTCGCGACCCAGGCGATTAAGCCAAGGCCCCCGGTCCCCAAAACATGACTGGGGATTACGGGTTGGAAGCAAGCTCCCCGACCGACTGTTAAGCCGGCCCCCCCCAGCCCCAACGTTTTCCGCACAAGGCGGAAAACAAAAACAACGAGCCCGGGAGGCCCAAAAAGACCCCCCGGCAACGAGACCCAAAAGGGGCCCCGCTGAATAACAAAATGGACCTCAAAAGAGGCCCATCTGCCACTGAAGTCCAAAAGGGACTCCAGTGACGACAACAAAGATAAAACTACGTCTATCTAGCGGAGCCCAAAAGGACTCCGCTCTAACAACAAAATACAAAAATTAACAAAATAAACTAATAAATTACTAACCTAAGCTAAACTACTGGCGGAGCGCCCAAGAAGACGCCCCGCCCGCGGACCTCAAGTCGTTGCTACGACGAGGCCCGCTCCACTTGGCCAGCTGCTAGCCGCCGGTCACCAATTGAAGATTGGTGACCGTCGTTGCCCAGGGTACACCACGAGGAGGTCGCTGCGCCGTCGTACCCCAAAACCTTTTTTTTTTTTTTTTTTTTTTGTTTTCCGGGGTAAAAATGCGTGATCGCACTTCCTCGCTAGCGCAAGAATCACTATTATGTGATTCTTGCGCCAGCGAGGGGCATGTGGGGCTCTTCCTCTATAGAACGCGGTGCGCTGTCGCACCGCAGAGAGGACATACCCACTAAAAAACCCCCCGGGCGTTCCTCCGTCTGCCGTTTAGTGTGAGGGGACCCAAGAACCATATGGGCCTTTGGTCGTCCCCCCACGGCAGAGTTCTTCAACAACTCTCGCCCCGGTAAAAGGGCGAGAGTTTCCCTCCCCCTTGGCCCCATCGCGAGTGTTAAGCACCCGCGATGGGTACCGTCCTACTCCTACAGGGGCGCCCGGACGCAAGGCGCTCCCCGACCTACTCATGAATGTGACCCTAGGGAGCAAAGTCATGCACTCTGCTCCCCAGGGTCACCCCTTATGGCGGGAGACGACGGAGCTCAGCCCTCCGCCTCCCGCCAACACGACGCCTACGAAGCGGGTGAGAGCTGGGATCTTGTTCTCTCACCCGCTCCGCGGCCTCCTTCTGCGAAACTACCGTCTCACAGAAAGAGGCCATCGACTCCCACGATCCCTCGCTCTCGAGCATCTTCTGTGTGATGTTCGAAAGCGAGAGATCGTCACCTACCTGAGCGACGAGCGTACTGCGCTCAGTCGCCCAAGCCGGACACTCGACCAACGTGTGATGCGCCGTATCATCGGCGCAATCACAGTGGTGGCAACGAGTGTCCGGCTCTCTCCTTGCCACCTTGCACAAGTAATGACCGAAGCACCCGTGCCCCGTCATTACCTGTGCAAGGTGGAAGGTAACCTCCCCCCCCTTGCGTCCGGCCCACTCAAACAAGTGAGGCCGGATCGCATCCACCGTGCGCGATCCGCTCAACGGCGGGTCGGCTTCCAACCGGTCTTTCCATCTACGGAGAACACGACGCCGCGATTCAGTACGCCACGTCGCCATGCCCTCCGGAAATGGATCCCGGTTGCTTAACGCCCCATCGCACCTCCGCCGGTACGCCGCGGCCAGCTCTTCCGCCTCCAGTTCCCACGGAGGGGAACCGGAGAGAAGACAGGCCGCGTCGAACGACACCGTGCGGTAGGTCCGGGCCGCCCTGGCGGCTATGACCCGCTGCGGCCTGCGCAGCAGGGCCACGTTACGCCGGTCCAGGGCGTCTGCCCATATGGGGGCGCCGTACAGCGCCATTGAGCGGATCACGCCGGCGTAAAGCCGCCGGCAACTCCCCCCTGGCCTGCCAACGTTGGGCAGGAGGCCACTCAAGGCTCCCGCCGCCGCAACTAACTTCGGGGCCAACCGTTTAAAGTGGGCCCCGAAGCTCCACCTGCTGTCGAGGACGATGCCCAAATAGCGCATCGTATCCCCGACAGGTATGGAGGTACCGCCGACTACTAAGTGGGAACCTGCAGGGGGCGCTTGCCGAGGTCCCCGCCTATGAAAGGCGAGGGCCTCGGTTTTATCAAGCGCCACCTGCAGTCCCAGCCTCCGTATGCGAGCGACCACCTGGGCCACACCGGCTGTGGCCGAGATGATCGCCCGCCTATGATCGGGGCCCCGGGCGGTCACCAGAGTGTCATCCGCGTACGCAATGGCGGTGACACCCGGGAGCCGTGAGTCCCGGAGCGCCCAATCAAACCCTATGTTCCACAGGAGAGGGCCTAAGACCGACCCCTGTGGAACACCCCGCGAGACGGGCCAACGCGCTATCTCGCCGCCTGCCACCGGATACACTACCTCTCGCCCGCGCAGGTAGTGTCCGATGAGTATACCCCAAAACCTAACCTAACCTAACCTAACCTAACCTAACCTTTTTTTTTTTTTTTTTTTTGTTTTACGTGGTGGGAAATCTTTATCTTCTCAAGGAAGAAGTAAACTCCTTAACCTTGAGAAGGTCGACTGCCCGCCTGTCCAGGGGTATAAGGAAGGCGGGACGGTGCGGGGCTAACCCGCTAAAACCCACCACGGTAGTCTTACCTCCGATGCTAGTGCCAATGGCCCTGGGGTCTCGAGAGATCACAACCAGTGCCATTGCCCCACATCTGTCCCCAAAAAGGGGACTCCCCCCGGAGAAGGCAAGAAGTGCCTCCCCCCTAACGCTAGACTGCGCTTGTAGGTGACCAGCGACTACGACTGGTCACCTCTTCCCGGGATTGCTGTTGTGTTTCCACATGGCCAGAGTCCCCACTCCGACCGTCAGCAATCCCGAGGTCCTCCCGCGCCACACCGTCACCGGATCATGTCGTGCCCGTGCAGGACATGGGCCAGACACGTCCCAGTGATTCGCGGCGCAGACGCGCCAGTCCTACCTGATGACAAGTAGGCCTGGCGCGTCTCTTTCTCGCCAGCAAACCTTTACCGGTTTTGCCGGCCGCGGCCCCTCGCCCTACGACGGCGCGAGGGGTCGCTGCGCTCCCTAGCACGTTCTGCGGTCTCCTTCTGGAGCATTACTGTCTCGCAGAAGGAGACCACAGCCCTCCAACTTTCCCTTGCCGCCACCATGGCCCCCACCACGGCCGACGGCGAGAGGTCTCTCCCGACTACTTCCGTCAGGACTCGGCGCTCGGAGGCCCAAGCTGGGCACTCCTCCAATGTGTGCTGCGCCGAGTCGCAGCCACTCGCACAGTGGTGGCAAGCCGCAGTTGGCTCTCTTCCTATGCGACTCAGATACTCACCGAAGCAGCCGTGCCCGGTGAGTATCTGAGTCACTCTATATGTGACTCCTGCACACCTAAGGCGGAGCCACTCCTCAAAGTGAGGCGAGACGGCACTGACGGCGCGCTGGCTCGAGTTTCGCGGCAGTTCCAGCCGCTCGCGCCAGAGAGTGAGCGCGCGCCCGTACGCGTCTCGCCGCACCCCGATCCCGTCGGGGACCTCGACGTCCACGTCGTCCTGACGGGCAGGGAACCGGAGCCGGTCATAGACCTCCGTGTCCATGCCCGCCAGGATGTCAAATGGTGGAAAGCGCGCCAAGAGAGTCGCCGCCTCAAACGATATCGTGCGATAGCCTCGCACGATCCTAATGGCCATCACGCGCTGCAGGCTATTAAGAAGGTGCCTGCAGCGGGAGGCTCCCGTCAGTCGGTCCGACCAGACGGGCGCCCCATAGAGGGCCATGGACCGCACGACGCTACCGTAGAGGCGGCGAATCTCCTCCCTCGGTCCCCCGAGGTTAGGTAGCAGCCTCTGAAGGGCCCCCGCTGCCCCCTGAACTCGGGGGGCCAGGCGCTCGAAGTGCGCCTCGAAAGCCCAACGACTGTCCAGTATCAGGCCGAGGTATTTAAGCGTCGGCCCGATACTGACTACAGCGTCCCCGACTCTGAGCGATGTTACGGGTGGCTCTCCCCCACGACGGAGCCCGTGGAACCACAGGGCTTCCGTTTTCTGGGGAGCCACCCGTAATCCCAGCCCCTCGATGTTGCGGATGACCATCGCTACTCCTAGTTCAGCCAACCTGGCAGTTGCCCGGAACTCCCCACCGTTAGCAACCACCAGGGTGTCATCCGCATAACAGCACATCTGCAGTCCCGGGGGAAGAGAGGTCCTCAGAACGGTGTCGTATGCGAGGTTCCACAAAATGGGTCCCAGCACCGACCCCTGCGGAACCCCGCAGACGACCCTTCTCGTAATCGCGTCCCCATTCCGGTCCACGTACGTAATCTGCCTGTCGCTGAGGTAGGCCCCAACGATCCTCTGCAAATACGGAGGCACGTTGTGTCGGTGTAGTGCCTCACGTATTGCCCGCCAGGGGAGGGAGTTGAAGGCGTTGACTATGTCTAAGCTGACAGCCAACGCCACACCTCCCCCCTCTACTACGGCCTCCGCCAGGGACCGGACTCGCCGGATGGCGTCGATGGTAGATCGTCCCTGGCGAAAGCCATACTGACAGTCAGATAGGTCGGGGCCCACCCCCGACAGATGCTCGCCGAGGCGGGCAACCAGAACTCTTTCAAAGAGTTTGCCCGCCTCGTCCAGCAAGCAAATGGGCCGGAATGAGGACGGGGAATCTGCCGGTCTGCCGCCCTTCAGAAGGAGGACAAGCCTCGCCGTCTTCCACTCCGCCGGAAAGACCCCGTGTCGGAGACAGCTCGTGAAGAGCTCGCGAAGCTTGTCCCCCAAAACTGTCAGGGCTAAGGCCCAGGCCCTGCCCGGTAACCCGTCGGGACCGGGAGCAGCGTTACGGGCCGCCATTCTTCGGACGGCCCTTTCAAGTTCACCCTCCGTCACTCCCATACCATCCAACCAATTTGGGTCGTCTGGGAGCAACGGGGGGCCCGCGTGTGGATCCTGAGCCCCCGGGAAGAGGGTATCAATTACCCTCCCCAGGAACTCGGGGTCCAGGGTTTCGGTCGTGGGAGGGACCCATGGGCGGAGCTTACCCAGGACCATTTTGTATGGTCGGCCCCATGGGTCCCTGTCGAGACCGTCCACCAACTCCTTCCAGGACCGGGCTTTTGCCTCCCGAATAGCAGCCTGGAAGGCTTTGGTGGCTGCTCTATAGTCCGCGTAGGTCTCCGCGACCCGCTCGGGCGTCTCCCTCCGCCTTCTGCGCGCCCTGGTGTACTGGCGGCGCGCCCTGACGCAAGTCACTCGTAGTTGCGCCAGGCTTTCCGACCACCAGTACACCGAGCGTCCTCCGGTG
Organism: Nycteola revayana; assembly: GCA_947037095.2. NCBI lineage: Eukaryota > Metazoa > Arthropoda > Insecta > Lepidoptera > Nolidae > Nycteola > Nycteola revayana. The sequence goes on along the minus strand of OX344856.2, from coordinate 19,882,509 downwards.
CGCGACCTGGATCGGGGCATGGCAGCGTCGCAGACATTCGTCATGGCCCCCCGAAACCAGGTCGCAAAGGCCCCAGGGTCCTGAGGCGAATGGCCGTCGACCCAGTCGGCGACATGAGCCGCCGCCACAAGGAGGTCCTTGTTCATCTTCTTGAGGACCCAGCGTCGCGGGGCCCCTCGGCCGCCTTGGGCGGTGCGAGGAGCCCGACGAGCCCGGGAAACCTCAAAAAGGATGTGTCGGTGGTCGCTGAGGGTGGCTAGATGTTCTGCCACCCTCCATCCTGACACTGTTCGTGCCGCAGCAGGGGTTGCCCATGTCAGATCGACAATGGACTCCCCCTGCCACCGCACACAGGTGCTGACCGCCCCCCTGTTCAGGAGGTCGAGGCCACTAGAGGCAGCCCATTCAAGAATGGACTCCCCTCTAGTGTCGTCGCGGGCGTCGCCCCACTCCCTGGAGTGGGCGTTGAAATCGCCCGCGACAATTACCGGACGGGGATAGAAGCTGTTAACACAGTTCGATACCCCGTCCAGGTAAGCCTCAAACTCCGCACGGCTGCAATTCGGGGAGACGTAGCACGCGACCACGACACACTGCCCCCACTCCACGGCGACGAACCCTGCCGCCTTCCGAAGAAGGGTGCAGTGAGGGTCCCCCGATCCTCCCGCCCAATAGACAGCCACCGAACCGTCCTCCGCTCCGAACCATCTAGGATGGTCCGGCACAGAGTACGGCTCAGCTATCAGGGCTATATCAACCGACTGCTCGGCGAGCGTTTGGATGAGCAGATCCTGCGCCGCACGGCAGTGGTTGATATTTCCCTGCAAGACTTTTCTATTGGGCGGGAATGTTAAGTCTCTGCTGCACCCTCCTTCGGACCCTGGTCCGACTGAGCCGACAGCCCCTCTTCAGCTGGCGCATCCCGGGGTTTAGAGACCCCACCTGTAGGGCCGCGAGATCCCTTCTTCGGCGGGAAGCACTTAGGGCCCCCAAGCCGATGGTTAGCGGGGAGTCCATAATCCCTACATATAGGGCATCTCGGACCCTCCGCTTGGCAGGACTGTGCCTTGTGGCCCGGCTCACCACACACGTAGCAGAGTCCGCTGCGGTCCGACGGGCCGCTGCAGCCAGACCGGACGTGCCCCTGCTCAAGGCACCGGTAACACTGCAGCGGCCTTGTCCTCAGTGTCTCCACTCTGGACAAGCACCAGCCGACCCGCAGGCTCCTGCCGTCCATGCTGTGGATCGCTTCCAGGGGGCACTTCGCCCACACGGTGTGCATGCCGGAGCGATGCCTCCGGATCTCGCCGACCCTGATGTCGACATTGGAGCACTGAGTGGCGGATGAAATAGCATCCGCCACCTCGCTCCTCGTCACAGAGTCGTCGAGATCCAGGATGCGCAGCTCCCCCATCTTTACCGGGCGGGCGATTTTCGCCCCCGTGTCGGCAAGCACCTCCCTCAGGCGGCCCGCCAAGGCATCAGCGCGGCCCGTGCGGTCTGGCCCAGCCACCCTCAGGACCAAGCCCCCGTTTACAGCCCTTCTCTGGACGATGCCGCCCTCCAGCCCGAACTCCCTGAGGTCCACCTTGGCTTTGGCCGTCTTAACAATCTCCGCAAGTGTGAGCCCCGACTTGTCGGGGGCGGAGATTGTAACGGCCGCCGTCTTGGGAGCCTTCGGTGGCCTCATTGTGCCCTGTCTGGGCGCTCTGTCTATCGTGGCTGTCTGCGGCTTCTTCCCCTTCCTCCCTCCGCGTTTGGCGACTGTGGTCCATTCCTCCTCGCTCCGGCCTTCGGCCTCCTGGTGCCGGAAGGAGCTCCGGACAGGTTCCGGAAGAACTGTAGGAGGAGGGACAGGGCGTGCCCCCTTCCTTTTCCCTTGCTTCCTCTTCTGGCTCTCCCCAGAGCCAGAAGTCGGCGCAGCCGGTCGTCTCACGTCCATTGCGAGTGAGGCCCTAAACTCGCTCAGCTGCTTGGCCATCATGGCGGACATCTTCTCCATGATGGCCTCGTCCGAGGACCGAACGGTCTGCTCCTCCGGGCGCGGCCCGGGCGTGCTCGCCTGCGTCCGCGGCGACGGCGGAGGCGGTTCCTCTGGAGGCGGTCTCGCCGGAGCCCTCGCGCCCGCGGGTCGGCGGAGCTGCTCCACCTCCGAGGACAGCGAGGCGAGCTCCGCCGTCAGCGCGGCGTTCGCCTCGCGCAGCTCCGCGACCTCCCGCTCGAGGCGCTCGGCGCTGACAGCCGCAGACCGCTCGTTGAGGACGTAAACCCCGGCCTGGATATTTCGGATGTTGACCCTGATGACGTTCTTGAGGTCACCTTTGATGTTTTTACATCGGTCGGTGACCTTCTCCATCGTCATCAGGGCCTCCAGCGTCCTCGCGCCGACGTCCGCCGTCGGCTGGTGGTGAAGCTCGGCGCTCAGGTCTTCGAGCCCGGGCAGGGCGTCCTTCGCGCGCGAGTCCGCGGGCGCGACCCCGGGATCCAAGATGTCCCTGAGGTCCCGCTCTGGATCCTCCTCGACGACGACTCGCCGCGTGCGTCTCGTCCGGACGCTCGCCCGCGACGCGCTCGACAGGCCCGACACGCCCGACACGAACGACATCTGTGAGCCGTCGCTGTCGTAGTCGGGCTCGACCGTCTTCGCGACACTCACCGGGCGCTTCGCTCGCGCCGGCGCGGCCGGGCGGGCGAAGGTGTCTCGCGTCACCGCCGGGGTCCGGGCGCCTCGCGCCGCCGCCGGGGTCTGCGAGCCTCGCGCCGCCGCCGGGGTCTGTGAGCCTTGCGCCGCCGCCGGGGTCTGCGAGCCTCGCGCCGCCGCCGGGGTCTGCGAACCTCGCGCTGTCGCGAGCGAGCCCCGCTCCGACGTCAGACAGCCTCGCTCCGTCCCCCGGGAGCCTCGCTCCGATGTCAGCCGGCCTTGCTCCGGCGTGGGCTTGTTGCAGCTGCGCGCGCTGCGCGTGCAGGTGGCGCGTGCCACGACCGGTACAACCGGACTCCTCCTCAGTTCTGTTGAGGGCCGCGCAAAACTGGGCGTGCGCGCCCTCTTCCCGACCTCCTTGGTCGGACTCCCAATGTTGCCCCCCCCAGATACGATGGAGCAGCCGGGTCCCGAGGGACCCGAAGGGGATTCTCCGGCGAGGCCGGTACCCCCCTGGGGTAATGTTTTCCCATTGGTATTCATTCCATAGTTTTTATTAGGTTTGCCGCCCTCGTGACCGGGTACACCCCCCGGCCATACAGTCCCTCGCCGGGCGGCGAGCTTAAACTTAGGTTGTTTTTTAGCGAGGTTTTCTTCCTCGGCGCCCCTGCACTGCGTCCTCCGAAAGCCAGAGGGCGCAGCATAGGGGCGAAAAAGTTAAAGTTAAGTAACCCCAATATAAAAAAAAAAATCCAATGATGGGTCTCGCCTCCCCGATCCCAACGAGCCCAAAATGGGCCCGATCGGACCAAGGGAAGACGAGAAAAATAATATTGTACAATGCACTGGGAGACCCGAGTCTTAATGGTAAAACCCTAACGGGTGGGTGGGGGGGCCATTTTTTCGGATTTCCCAGGCATGCGGGGCATCGATGGATCGGTAAAAATGCGGACTATAATGTGGCATCACAAAAGGAATATGTGCCCATAGAAAATTTGGAAGTTTTTGACCAAAAACTGATTTTGAAATTTTGTAGGTGTCTCCGGGTACTGGTAAACACTTTTTGGTTATTTTTTGAATAATTTGAATAATTTGGCGGGTGTATTGGCTATTTAAATGTCTAACGAGCCCCTAATGGGTCGCGACAGGCCGGACATCACAGAATTACATCACAATTTGAAAGATTTTGTAGGTTGTATGGTGTATTTATGTGGAGCTGAGACTATAATTTAACGTTAGTGGAGACTAGGCCTCCAGGCGCTACGCAAGACAATATTTAAGCAAAAATGAAGCCTGGAGGCAAGCGAGGATGGTTATAAGCAAAAGCAATAATTTTGTACAGTATTACCGTCTGCGATTCTACTTGCAGAACACTGTGTAGCATGGATTTTCACTCGAGACACACGCCGGAGAATCACTCCCATTATCAACGATAAAACATCTCCATATCCTCTGGGCAGGTGTGCAGCCATTGTGGGGTCACGGAGGGAGATGCTCTTCCACTGCTCACGCTGGAGTTTTACACAGAATTTACTTAGTAAAAATTATCAAACTTATTTAATGACAAATTTTATAAGTGGGTAGAAAAATAACGGTGATTCACTTATTAATTTTTGAAACTTTTGTTATTTAACACTTTATTTAAGTAGTATGTTAACTAAACCGTTGTATCATAACTATAACAATGTTGCGGCAGAAATAATTTGTAGATACAACGTAGGAACCAAAAGCGTATCACCTTCTTCAATTGGTATGAAGGGAATGTCATTCGACGTCGTACTCGTTTGACACATCCATGGAGGAAGTAATGAATGAAATGAAACGACTATCCAAAGATAGGGAAAAATCCACATATCATAAACTGACAATATAAATTTAAAATTTGCCCAATTTTTCGTTTTTTCAGGCATGCGGGCATCGATGGATCGGTAAAAATGCGGACTATAATGTGGCATCACAAAAGGAATATGTGCCCATAGAAAATTTGGAAGTTTTTGACCAAAAACTGATTTTGAAATTTTGTAGGTGTCTCCGGGTACTGGTAAACACTTTTTGGTTATTTTTTGAATAATTTGAATAATTTGGCGGGTGTATTGGCTATTTAAATGTCTAACGAGCCCCTAATGGGTCGCGACAGGCCGGACATCACAGAATTACATCACAATTTGAAAGATTTTGTAGGTTGTATGGTGTATTTATGTGGAGCTGAGACTATAATTTAACGTTAGTGGAGACTAGGCCTCCAGGCGCTACGCAAGACAATATTTAAGCAAAAATGAAGCCTGGAGGCAAGCGAGGATGGTTATAAGCAAAAGCAATAATTTTGTACAGTATTACCGTCTGCGATTCTACTTGCAGAACACTGTGTAGCATGGATTTTCACTCGAGACACACGCCGGAGAATCACTCCCATTATCAACGATAAAACATCTCCATATCCTCTGGGCAGGTGTGCAGCCATTGTGGGGTCACGGAGGGAGATGCTCTTCCACTGCTCACGCTGGAGTTTTACACAGAATTTACTTAGTAAAAATTATCAAACTTATTTAATGACAAATTTTATAAGTGGGTAGAAAAATAACGGTGATTCACTTATTAATTTTTGAAACTTTTGTTATTTAACACTTTATTTAAGTAGTATGTTAACTAAACCGTTGTATCATAACTATAACAATGTTGCGGCAGAAATAATTTGTAGATACAACGTAGGAACCAAAAGCGTATCACCTTCTTCAATTGGTATGAAGGGAATGTCATTCGACGTCGTACTCGTTTGACACATCCATGGAGGAAGTAATGAATGAAATGAAACGACTATCCAAAGATAGGGAAAAATCCACATATCATAAACTGACAATATAAATTTAAAATTTGCCCAATTTTTCGTTTTTTCAGGCATGCGGGCATCGATGGATCGGTAAAAATGCGGACTATAATGTGGCATCACAAAAGGAATATGTGCCCATAGAAAATTTGGAAGTTTTTGACCAAAAACTGATTTTGAAATTTTGTAGGTGTCTCCGGGTACTGGTAAACACTTTTTGGTTATTTTTTGAATAATTTGAATAATTTGGCGGGTGTATTGGCTATTTAAATGTCTAACGAGCCCCTAATGGGTCGCGACAGGCCGGACATCACAGAATTACATCACAATTTGAAAGATTTTGTAGGTTGTATGGTGTATTTATGTGGAGCTGAGACTATAATTTAACGTTAGTGGAGACTAGGCCTCCAGGCGCTACGCAAGACAATATTTAAGCAAAAATGAAGCCTGGAGGCAAGCGAGGATGGTTATAAGCAAAAGCAATAATTTTGTACAGTATTACCGTCTGCGATTCTACTTGCAGAACACTGTGTAGCATGGATTTTCACTCGAGACACACGCCGGAGAATCACTCCCATTATCAACGATAAAACATCTCCATATCCTCTGGGCAGGTGTGCAGCCATTGTGGGGTCACGGAGGGAGATGCTCTTCCACTGCTCACGCTGGAGTTTTACACAGAATTTACTTAGTAAAAATTATCAAACTTATTTAATGACAAATTTTATAAGTGGGTAGAAAAATAACGGTGATTCACTTATTAATTTTTGAAACTTTTGTTATTTAACACTTTATTTAAGTAGTATGTTAACTAAACCGTTGTATCATAACTATAACAATGTTGCGGCAGAAATAATTTGTAGATACAACGTAGGAACCAAAAGCGTATCACCTTCTTCAATTGGTATGAAGGGAATGTCATTCGACGTCGTACTCGTTTGACACATCCATGGAGGAAGTAATGAATGAAATGAAACGACTATCCAAAGATAGGGAAAAATCCACATATCATAAACTGACAATATAAATTTAAAATTTGCCCAATTTTTCGTTTTTTCAGGCATGCGGGCATCGATGGATCGGTAAAAATGCGGACTATAATGTGGCATCACAAAAGGAATATGTGCCCATAGAAAATTTGGAAGTTTTTGACCAAAAACTGATTTTGAAATTTTGTAGGTGTCTCCGGGTACTGGTAAACACTTTTTGGTTATTTTTTGAATAATTTGAATAATTTGGCGGGTGTATTGGCTATTTAAATGTCTAACGAGCCCCTAATGGGTCGCGACAGGCCGGACATCACAGAATTACATCACAATTTGAAAGATTTTGTAGGTTGTATGGTGTATTTATGTGGAGCTGAGACTATAATTTAACGTTAGTGGAGACTAGGCCTCCAGGCGCTACGCAAGACAATATTTAAGCAAAAATGAAGCCTGGAGGCAAGCGAGGATGGTTATAAGCAAAAGCAATAATTTTGTACAGTATTACCGTCTGCGATTCTACTTGCAGAACACTGTGTAGCATGGATTTTCACTCGAGACACACGCCGGAGAATCACTCCCATTATCAACGATAAAACATCTCCATATCCTCTGGGCAGGTGTGCAGCCATTGTGGGGTCACGGAGGGAGATGCTCTTCCACTGCTCACGCTGGAGTTTTACACAGAATTTACTTAGTAAAAATTATCAAACTTATTTAATGACAAATTTTATAAGTGGGTAGAAAAATAACGGTGATTCACTTATTAATTTTTGAAACTTTTGTTATTTAACACTTTATTTAAGTAGTATGTTAACTAAACCGTTGTATCATAACTATAACAATGTTGCGGCAGAAATAATTTGTAGATACAACGTAGGAACCAAAAGCGTATCACCTTCTTCAATTGGTATGAAGGGAATGTCATTCGACGTCGTACTCGTTTGACACATCCATGGAGGAAGTAATGAATGAAATGAAACGACTATCCAAAGATAGGGAAAAATCCACATATCATAAACTGACAATATAAATTTAAAATTTGCCCAATTTTTCGTTTTTTCAGGCATGCGGGCATCGATGGATCGGTAAAAATGCGGACTATAATGTGGCATCACAAAAGGAATATGTGCCCATAGAAAATTTGGAAGTTTTTGACCAAAAACTGATTTTGAAATTTTGTAGGTGTCTCCGGGTACTGGTAAACACTTTTTGGTTATTTTTTGAATAATTTGAATAATTTGGCGGGTGTATTGGCTATTTAAATGTCTAACGAGCCCCTAATGGGTCGCGACAGGCCGGACATCACAGAATTACATCACAATTTGAAAGATTTTGTAGGTTGTATGGTGTATTTATGTGGAGCTGAGACTATAATTTAACGTTAGTGGAGACTAGGCCTCCAGGCGCTACGCAAGACAATATTTAAGCAAAAATGAAGCCTGGAGGCAAGCGAGGATGGTTATAAGCAAAAGCAATAATTTTGTACAGTATTACCGTCTGCGATTCTACTTGCAGAACACTGTGTAGCATGGATTTTCACTCGAGACACACGCCGGAGAATCACTCCCATTATCAACGATAAAACATCTCCATATCCTCTGGGCAGGTGTGCAGCCATTGTGGGGTCACGGAGGGAGATGCTCTTCCACTGCTCACGCTGGAGTTTTACACAGAATTTACTTAGTAAAAATTATCAAACTTATTTAATGACAAATTTTATAAGTGGGTAGAAAAATAACGGTGATTCACTTATTAATTTTTGAAACTTTTGTTATTTAACACTTTATTTAAGTAGTATGTTAACTAAACCGTTGTATCATAACTATAACAATGTTGCGGCAGAAATAATTTGTAGATACAACGTAGGAACCAAAAGCGTATCACCTTCTTCAATTGGTATGAAGGGAATGTCATTCGACGTCGTACTCGTTTGACACATCCATGGAGGAAGTAATGAATGAAATGAAACGACTATCCAAAGATAGGGAAAAATCCACATATCATAAACTGACAATATAAATTTAAAATTTGCCCAATTTTTCGTTTTTTCAGGCATGCGGGCATCGATGGATCGGTAAAAATGCGGACTATAATGTGGCATCACAAAAGGAATATGTGCCCATAGAAAATTTGGAAGTTTTTGACCAAAAACTGATTTTGAAATTTTGTAGGTGTCTCCGGGTACTGGTAAACACTTTTTGGTTATTTTTTGAATAATTTGAATAATTTGGCGGGTGTATTGGCTATTTAAATGTCTAACGAGCCCCTAATGGGTCGCGACAGGCCGGACATCACAGAATTACATCACAATTTGAAAGATTTTGTAGGTTGTATGGTGTATTTATGTGGAGCTGAGACTATAATTTAACGTTAGTGGAGACTAGGCCTCCAGGCGCTACGCAAGACAATATTTAAGCAAAAATGAAGCCTGGAGGCAAGCGAGGATGGTTATAAGCAAAAGCAATAATTTTGTACAGTATTACCGTCTGCGATTCTACTTGCAGAACACTGTGTAGCATGGATTTTCACTCGAGACACACGCCGGAGAATCACTCCCATTATCAACGATAAAACATCTCCATATCCTCTGGGCAGGTGTGCAGCCATTGTGGGGTCACGGAGGGAGATGCTCTTCCACTGCTCACGCTGGAGTTTTACACAGAATTTACTTAGTAAAAATTATCAAACTTATTTAATGACAAATTTTATAAGTGGGTAGAAAAATAACGGTGATTCACTTATTAATTTTTGAAACTTTTGTTATTTAACACTTTATTTAAGTAGTATGTTAACTAAACCGTTGTATCATAACTATAACAATGTTGCGGCAGAAATAATTTGTAGATACAACGTAGGAACCAAAAGCGTATCACCTTCTTCAATTGGTATGAAGGGAATGTCATTCGACGTCGTACTCGTTTGACACATCCATGGAGGAAGTAATGAATGAAATGAAACGACTATCCAAAGATAGGGAAAAATCCACATATCATAAACTGACAATATAAATTTAAAATTTGCCCAATTTTTCGTTTTTTCAGGCATGCGGGCATCGATGGATCGGTAAAAATGCGGACTATAATGTGGCATCACAAAAGGAATATGTGCCCATAGAAAATTTGGAAGTTTTTGACCAAAAACTGATTTTGAAATTTTGTAGGTGTCTCCGGGTACTGGTAAACACTTTTTGGTTATTTTTTGAATAATTTGAATAATTTGGCGGGTGTATTGGCTATTTAAATGTCTAACGAGCCCCTAATGGGTCGCGACAGGCCGGACATCACAGAATTACATCACAATTTGAAAGATTTTGTAGGTTGTATGGTGTATTTATGTGGAGCTGAGACTATAATTTAACGTTAGTGGAGACTAGGCCTCCAGGCGCTACGCAAGACAATATTTAAGCAAAAATGAAGCCTGGAGGCAAGCGAGGATGGTTATAAGCAAAAGCAATAATTTTGTACAGTATTACCGTCTGCGATTCTACTTGCAGAACACTGTGTAGCATGGATTTTCACTCGAGACACACGCCGGAGAATCACTCCCATTATCAACGATAAAACATCTCCATATCCTCTGGGCAGGTGTGCAGCCATTGTGGGGTCACGGAGGGAGATGCTCTTCCACTGCTCACGCTGGAGTTTTACACAGAATTTACTTAGTAAAAATTATCAAACTTATTTAATGACAAATTTTATAAGTGGGTAGAAAAATAACGGTGATTCACTTATTAATTTTTGAAACTTTTGTTATTTAACACTTTATTTAAGTAGTATGTTAACTAAACCGTTGTATCATAACTATAACAATGTTGCGGCAGAAATAATTTGTAGATACAACGTAGGAACCAAAAGCGTATCACCTTCTTCAATTGGTATGAAGGGAATGTCATTCGACGTCGTACTCGTTTGACACATCCATGGAGGAAGTAATGAATGAAATGAAACGACTATCCAAAGATAGGGAAAAATCCACATATCATAAACTGACAATATAAATTTAAAATTTGCCCAATTTTTCGTTTTTTCAGGCATGCGGGCATCGATGGATCGGTAAAAATGCGGACTATAATGTGGCATCACAAAAGGAATATGTGCCCATAGAAAATTTGGAAGTTTTTGACCAAAAACTGATTTTGAAATTTTGTAGGTGTCTCCGGGTACTGGTAAACACTTTTTGGTTATTTTTTGAATAATTTGAATAATTTGGCGGGTGTATTGGCTATTTAAATGTCTAACGAGCCCCTAATGGGTCGCGACAGGCCGGACATCACAGAATTACATCACAATTTGAAAGATTTTGTAGGTTGTATGGTGTATTTATGTGGAGCTGAGACTATAATTTAACGTTAGTGGAGACTAGGCCTCCAGGCGCTACGCAAGACAATATTTAAGCAAAAATGAAGCCTGGAGGCAAGCGAGGATGGTTATAAGCAAAAGCAATAATTTTGTACAGTATTACCGTCTGCGATTCTACTTGCAGAACACTGTGTAGCATGGATTTTCACTCGAGACACACGCCGGAGAATCACTCCCATTATCAACGATAAAACATCTCCATATCCTCTGGGCAGGTGTGCAGCCATTGTGGGGTCACGGAGGGAGATGCTCTTCCACTGCTCACGCTGGAGTTTTACACAGAATTTACTTAGTAAAAATTATCAAACTTATTTAATGACAAATTTTATAAGTGGGTAGAAAAATAACGGTGATTCACTTATTAATTTTTGAAACTTTTGTTATTTAACACTTTATTTAAGTAGTATGTTAACTAAACCGTTGTATCATAACTATAACAATGTTGCGGCAGAAATAATTTGTAGATACAACGTAGGAACCAAAAGCGTATCACCTTCTTCAATTGGTATGAAGGGAATGTCATTCGACGTCGTACTCGTTTGACACATCCATGGAGGAAGTAATGAATGAAATGAAACGACTATCCAAAGATAGGGAAAAATCCACATATCATAAACTGACAATATAAATTTAAAATTTGCCCAATTTTTCGTTTTTTCAGGCATGCGGGCATCGATGGATCGGTAAAAATGCGGACTATAATGTGGCATCACAAAAGGAATATGTGCCCATAGAAAATTTGGAAGTTTTTGACCAAAAACTGATTTTGAAATTTTGTAGGTGTCTCCGGGTACTGGTAAACACTTTTTGGTTATTTTTTGAATAATTTGAATAATTTGGCGGGTGTATTGGCTATTTAAATGTCTAACGAGCCCCTAATGGGTCGCGACAGGCCGGACATCACAGAATTACATCACAATTTGAAAGATTTTGTAGGTTGTATGGTGTATTTATGTGGAGCTGAGACTATAATTTAACGTTAGTGGAGACTAGGCCTCCAGGCGCTACGCAAGACAATATTTAAGCAAAAATGAAGCCTGGAGGCAAGCGAGGATGGTTATAAGCAAAAGCAATAATTTTGTACAGTATTACCGTCTGCGATTCTACTTGCAGAACACTGTGTAGCATGGATTTTCACTCGAGACACACGCCGGAGAATCACTCCCATTATCAACGATAAAACATCTCCATATCCTCTGGGCAGGTGTGCAGCCATTGTGGGGTCACGGAGGGAGATGCTCTTCCACTGCTCACGCTGGAGTTTTACACAGAATTTACTTAGTAAAAATTATCAAACTTATTTAATGACAAATTTTATAAGTGGGTAGAAAAATAACGGTGATTCACTTATTAATTTTTGAAACTTTTGTTATTTAACACTTTATTTAAGTAGTATGTTAACTAAACCGTTGTATCATAACTATAACAATGTTGCGGCAGAAATAATTTGTAGATACAACGTAGGAACCAAAAGCGTATCACCTTCTTCAATTGGTATGAAGGGAATGTCATTCGACGTCGTACTCGTTTGACACATCCATGGAGGAAGTAATGAATGAAATGAAACGACTATCCAAAGATAGGGAAAAATCCACATATCATAAACTGACAATATAAATTTAAAATTTGCCCAATTTTTCGTTTTTTCAGGCATGCGGGCATCGATGGATCGGTAAAAATGCGGACTATAATGTGGCATCACAAAAGGAATATGTGCCCATAGAAAATTTGGAAGTTTTTGACCAAAAACTGATTTTGAAATTTTGTAGGTGTCTCCGGGTACTGGTAAACACTTTTTGGTTATTTTTTGAATAATTTGAATAATTTGGCGGGTGTATTGGCTATTTAAATGTCTAACGAGCCCCTAATGGGTCGCGACAGGCCGGACATCACAGAATTACATCACAATTTGAAAGATTTTGTAGGTTGTATGGTGTATTTATGTGGAGCTGAGACTATAATTTAACGTTAGTGGAGACTAGGCCTCCAGGCGCTACGCAAGACAATATTTAAGCAAAAATGAAGCCTGGAGGCAAGCGAGGATGGTTATAAGCAAAAGCAATAATTTTGTACAGTATTACCGTCTGCGATTCTACTTGCAGAACACTGTGTAGCATGGATTTTCACTCGAGACACACGCCGGAGAATCACTCCCATTATCAACGATAAAACATCTCCATATCCTCTGGGCAGGTGTGCAGCCATTGTGGGGTCACGGAGGGAGATGCTCTTCCACTGCTCACGCTGGAGTTTTACACAGAATTTACTTAGTAAAAATTATCAAACTTATTTAATGACAAATTTTATAAGTGGGTAGAAAAATAACGGTGATTCACTTATTAATTTTTGAAACTTTTGTTATTTAACACTTTATTTAAGTAGTATGTTAACTAAACCGTTGTATCATAACTATAACAATGTTGCGGCAGAAATAATTTGTAGATACAACGTAGGAACCAAAAGCGTATCACCTTCTTCAATTGGTATGAAGGGAATGTCATTCGACGTCGTACTCGTTTGACACATCCATGGAGGAAGTAATGAATGAAATGAAACGACTATCCAAAGATAGGGAAAAATCCACATATCATAAACTGACAATATAAATTTAAAATTTGCCCAATTTTTCGTTTTTTCAGGCATGCGGGCATCGATGGATCGGTAAAAATGCGGACTATAATGTGGCATCACAAAAGGAATATGTGCCCATAGAAAATTTGGAAGTTTTTGACCAAAAACTGATTTTGAAATTTTGTAGGTGTCTCCGGGTACTGGTAAACACTTTTTGGTTATTTTTTGAATAATTTGAATAATTTGGCGGGTGTATTGGCTATTTAAATGTCTAACGAGCCCCTAATGGGTCGCGACAGGCCGGACATCACAGAATTACATCACAATTTGAAAGATTTTGTAGGTTGTATGGTGTATTTATGTGGAGCTGAGACTATAATTTAACGTTAGTGGAGACTAGGCCTCCAGGCGCTACGCAAGACAATATTTAAGCAAAAATGAAGCCTGGAGGCAAGCGAGGATGGTTATAAGCAAAAGCAATAATTTTGTACAGTATTACCGTCTGCGATTCTACTTGCAGAACACTGTGTAGCATGGATTTTCACTCGAGACACACGCCGGAGAATCACTCCCATTATCAACGATAAAACATCTCCATATCCTCTGGGCAGGTGTGCAGCCATTGTGGGGTCACGGAGGGAGATGCTCTTCCACTGCTCACGCTGGAGTTTTACACAGAATTTACTTAGTAAAAATTATCAAACTTATTTAATGACAAATTTTATAAGTGGGTAGAAAAATAACGGTGATTCACTTATTAATTTTTGAAACTTTTGTTATTTAACACTTTATTTAAGTAGTATGTTAACTAAACCGTTGTATCATAACTATAACAATGTTGCGGCAGAAATAATTTGTAGATACAACGTAGGAACCAAAAGCGTATCACCTTCTTCAATTGGTATGAAGGGAATGTCATTCGACGTCGTACTCGTTTGACACATCCATGGAGGAAGTAATGAATGAAATGAAACGACTATCCAAAGATAGGGAAAAATCCACATATCATAAACTGACAATATAAATTTAAAATTTGCCCAATTTTTCGTTTTTTCAGGCATGCGGGCATCGATGGATCGGTAAAAATGCGGACTATAATGTGGCATCACAAAAGGAATATGTGCCCATAGAAAATTTGGAAGTTTTTGACCAAAAACTGATTTTGAAATTTTGTAGGTGTCTCCGGGTACTGGTAAACACTTTTTGGTTATTTTTTGAATAATTTGAATAATTTGGCGGGTGTATTGGCTATTTAAATGTCTAACGAGCCCCTAATGGGTCGCGACAGGCCGGACATCACAGAATTACATCACAATTTGAAAGATTTTGTAGGTTGTATGGTGTATTTATGTGGAGCTGAGACTATAATTTAACGTTAGTGGAGACTAGGCCTCCAGGCGCTACGCAAGACAATATTTAAGCAAAAATGAAGCCTGGAGGCAAGCGAGGATGGTTATAAGCAAAAGCAATAATTTTGTACAGTATTACCGTCTGCGATTCTACTTGCAGAACACTGTGTAGCATGGATTTTCACTCGAGACACACGCCGGAGAATCACTCCCATTATCAACGATAAAACATCTCCATATCCTCTGGGCAGGTGTGCAGCCATTGTGGGGTCACGGAGGGAGATGCTCTTCCACTGCTCACGCTGGAGTTTTACACAGAATTTACTTAGTAAAAATTATCAAACTTATTTAATGACAAATTTTATAAGTGGGTAGAAAAATAACGGTGATTCACTTATTAATTTTTGAAACTTTTGTTATTTAACACTTTATTTAAGTAGTATGTTAACTAAACCGTTGTATCATAACTATAACAATGTTGCGGCAGAAATAATTTGTAGATACAACGTAGGAACCAAAAGCGTATCACCTTCTTCAATTGGTATGAAGGGAATGTCATTCGACGTCGTACTCGTTTGACACATCCATGGAGGAAGTAATGAATGAAATGAAACGACTATCCAAAGATAGGGAAAAATCCACATATCATAAACTGACAATATAAATTTAAAATTTGCCCAATTTTTCGTTTTTTCAGGCATGCGGGCATCGATGGATCGGTAAAAATGCGGACTATAATGTGGCATCACAAAAGGAATATGTGCCCATAGAAAATTTGGAAGTTTTTGACCAAAAACTGATTTTGAAATTTTGTAGGTGTCTCCGGGTACTGGTAAACACTTTTTGGTTATTTTTTGAATAATTTGAATAATTTGGCGGGTGTATTGGCTATTTAAATGTCTAACGAGCCCCTAATGGGTCGCGACAGGCCGGACATCACAGAATTACATCACAATTTGAAAGATTTTGTAGGTTGTATGGTGTATTTATGTGGAGCTGAGACTATAATTTAACGTTAGTGGAGACTAGGCCTCCAGGCGCTACGCAAGACAATATTTAAGCAAAAATGAAGCCTGGAGGCAAGCGAGGATGGTTATAAGCAAAAGCAATAATTTTGTACAGTATTACCGTCTGCGATTCTACTTGCAGAACACTGTGTAGCATGGATTTTCACTCGAGACACACGCCGGAGAATCACTCCCATTATCAACGATAAAACATCTCCATATCCTCTGGGCAGGTGTGCAGCCATTGTGGGGTCACGGAGGGAGATGCTCTTCCACTGCTCACGCTGGAGTTTTACACAGAATTTACTTAGTAAAAATTATCAAACTTATTTAATGACAAATTTTATAAGTGGGTAGAAAAATAACGGTGATTCACTTATTAATTTTTGAAACTTTTGTTATTTAACACTTTATTTAAGTAGTATGTTAACTAAACCGTTGTATCATAACTATAACAATGTTGCGGCAGAAATAATTTGTAGATACAACGTAGGAACCAAAAGCGTATCACCTTCTTCAATTGGTATGAAGGGAATGTCATTCGACGTCGTACTCGTTTGACACATCCATGGAGGAAGTAATGAATGAAATGAAACGACTATCCAAAGATAGGGAAAAATCCACATATCATAAACTGACAATATAAATTTAAAATTTGCCCAATTTTTCGTTTTTTCAGGCATGCGGGCATCGATGGATCGGTAAAAATGCGGACTATAATGTGGCATCACAAAAGGAATATGTGCCCATAGAAAATTTGGAAGTTTTTGACCAAAAACTGATTTTGAAATTTTGTAGGTGTCTCCGGGTACTGGTAAACACTTTTTGGTTATTTTTTGAATAATTTGAATAATTTGGCGGGTGTATTGGCTATTTAAATGTCTAACGAGCCCCTAATGGGTCGCGACAGGCCGGACATCACAGAATTACATCACAATTTGAAAGATTTTGTAGGTTGTATGGTGTATTTATGTGGAGCTGAGACTATAATTTAACGTTAGTGGAGACTAGGCCTCCAGGCGCTACGCAAGACAATATTTAAGCAAAAATGAAGCCTGGAGGCAAGCGAGGATGGTTATAAGCAAAAGCAATAATTTTGTACAGTATTACCGTCTGCGATTCTACTTGCAGAACACTGTGTAGCATGGATTTTCACTCGAGACACACGCCGGAGAATCACTCCCATTATCAACGATAAAACATCTCCATATCCTCTGGGCAGGTGTGCAGCCATTGTGGGGTCACGGAGGGAGATGCTCTTCCACTGCTCACGCTGGAGTTTTACACAGAATTTACTTAGTAAAAATTATCAAACTTATTTAATGACAAATTTTATAAGTGGGTAGAAAAATAACGGTGATTCACTTATTAATTTTTGAAACTTTTGTTATTTAACACTTTATTTAAGTAGTATGTTAACTAAACCGTTGTATCATAACTATAACAATGTTGCGGCAGAAATAATTTGTAGATACAACGTAGGAACCAAAAGCGTATCACCTTCTTCAATTGGTATGAAGGGAATGTCATTCGACGTCGTACTCGTTTGACACATCCATGGAGGAAGTAATGAATGAAATGAAACGACTATCCAAAGATAGGGAAAAATCCACATATCATAAACTGACAATATAAATTTAAAATTTGCCCAATTTTTCGTTTTTTCAGGCATGCGGGCATCGATGGATCGGTAAAAATGCGGACTATAATGTGGCATCACAAAAGGAATATGTGCCCATAGAAAATTTGGAAGTTTTTGACCAAAAACTGATTTTGAAATTTTGTAGGTGTCTCCGGGTACTGGTAAACACTTTTTGGTTATTTTTTGAATAATTTGAATAATTTGGCGGGTGTATTGGCTATTTAAATGTCTAACGAGCCCCTAATGGGTCGCGACAGGCCGGACATCACAGAATTACATCACAATTTGAAAGATTTTGTAGGTTGTATGGTGTATTTATGTGGAGCTGAGACTATAATTTAACGTTAGTGGAGACTAGGCCTCCAGGCGCTACGCAAGACAATATTTAAGCAAAAATGAAGCCTGGAGGCAAGCGAGGATGGTTATAAGCAAAAGCAATAATTTTGTACAGTATTACCGTCTGCGATTCTACTTGCAGAACACTGTGTAGCATGGATTTTCACTCGAGACACACGCCGGAGAATCACTCCCATTATCAACGATAAAACATCTCCATATCCTCTGGGCAGGTGTGCAGCCATTGTGGGGTCACGGAGGGAGATGCTCTTCCACTGCTCACGCTGGAGTTTTACACAGAATTTACTTAGTAAAAATTATCAAACTTATTTAATGACAAATTTTATAAGTGGGTAGAAAAATAACGGTGATTCACTTATTAATTTTTGAAACTTTTGTTATTTAACACTTTATTTAAGTAGTATGTTAACTAAACCGTTGTATCATAACTATAACAATGTTGCGGCAGAAATAATTTGTAGATACAACGTAGGAACCAAAAGCGTATCACCTTCTTCAATTGGTATGAAGGGAATGTCATTCGACGTCGTACTCGTTTGACACATCCATGGAGGAAGTAATGAATGAAATGAAACGACTATCCAAAGATAGGGAAAAATCCACATATCATAAACTGACAATATAAATTTAAAATTTGCCCAATTTTTCGTTTTTTCAGGCATGCGGGCATCGATGGATCGGTAAAAATGCGGACTATAATGTGGCATCACAAAAGGAATATGTGCCCATAGAAAATTTGGAAGTTTTTGACCAAAAACTGATTTTGAAATTTTGTAGGTGTCTCCGGGTACTGGTAAACACTTTTTGGTTATTTTTTGAATAATTTGAATAATTTGGCGGGTGTATTGGCTATTTAAATGTCTAACGAGCCCCTAATGGGTCGCGACAGGCCGGACATCACAGAATTACATCACAATTTGAAAGATTTTGTAGGTTGTATGGTGTATTTATGTGGAGCTGAGACTATAATTTAACGTTAGTGGAGACTAGGCCTCCAGGCGCTACGCAAGACAATATTTAAGCAAAAATGAAGCCTGGAGGCAAGCGAGGATGGTTATAAGCAAAAGCAATAATTTTGTACAGTATTACCGTCTGCGATTCTACTTGCAGAACACTGTGTAGCATGGATTTTCACTCGAGACACACGCCGGAGAATCACTCCCATTATCAACGATAAAACATCTCCATATCCTCTGGGCAGGTGTGCAGCCATTGTGGGGTCACGGAGGGAGATGCTCTTCCACTGCTCACGCTGGAGTTTTACACAGAATTTACTTAGTAAAAATTATCAAACTTATTTAATGACAAATTTTATAAGTGGGTAGAAAAATAACGGTGATTCACTTATTAATTTTTGAAACTTTTGTTATTTAACACTTTATTTAAGTAGTATGTTAACTAAACCGTTGTATCATAACTATAACAATGTTGCGGCAGAAATAATTTGTAGATACAACGTAGGAACCAAAAGCGTATCACCTTCTTCAATTGGTATGAAGGGAATGTCATTCGACGTCGTACTCGTTTGACACATCCATGGAGGAAGTAATGAATGAAATGAAACGACTATCCAAAGATAGGGAAAAATCCACATATCATAAACTGACAATATAAATTTAAAATTTGCCCAATTTTTCGTTTTTTCAGGCATGCGGGCATCGATGGATCGGTAAAAATGCGGACTATAATGTGGCATCACAAAAGGAATATGTGCCCATAGAAAATTTGGAAGTTTTTGACCAAAAACTGATTTTGAAATTTTGTAGGTGTCTCCGGGTACTGGTAAACACTTTTTGGTTATTTTTTGAATAATTTGAATAATTTGGCGGGTGTATTGGCTATTTAAATGTCTAACGAGCCCCTAATGGGTCGCGACAGGCCGGACATCACAGAATTACATCACAATTTGAAAGATTTTGTAGGTTGTATGGTGTATTTATGTGGAGCTGAGACTATAATTTAACGTTAGTGGAGACTAGGCCTCCAGGCGCTACGCAAGACAATATTTAAGCAAAAATGAAGCCTGGAGGCAAGCGAGGATGGTTATAAGCAAAAGCAATAATTTTGTACAGTATTACCGTCTGCGATTCTACTTGCAGAACACTGTGTAGCATGGATTTTCACTCGAGACACACGCCGGAGAATCACTCCCATTATCAACGATAAAACATCTCCATATCCTCTGGGCAGGTGTGCAGCCATTGTGGGGTCACGGAGGGAGATGCTCTTCCACTGCTCACGCTGGAGTTTTACACAGAATTTACTTAGTAAAAATTATCAAACTTATTTAATGACAAATTTTATAAGTGGGTAGAAAAATAACGGTGATTCACTTATTAATTTTTGAAACTTTTGTTATTTAACACTTTATTTAAGTAGTATGTTAACTAAACCGTTGTATCATAACTATAACAATGTTGCGGCAGAAATAATTTGTAGATACAACGTAGGAACCAAAAGCGTATCACCTTCTTCAATTGGTATGAAGGGAATGTCATTCGACGTCGTACTCGTTTGACACATCCATGGAGGAAGTAATGAATGAAATGAAACGACTATCCAAAGATAGGGAAAAATCCACATATCATAAACTGACAATATAAATTTAAAATTTGCCCAATTTTTCGTTTTTTCAGGCATGCGGGCATCGATGGATCGGTAAAAATGCGGACTATAATGTGGCATCACAAAAGGAATATGTGCCCATAGAAAATTTGGAAGTTTTTGACCAAAAACTGATTTTGAAATTTTGTAGGTGTCTCCGGGTACTGGTAAACACTTTTTGGTTATTTTTTGAATAATTTGAATAATTTGGCGGGTGTATTGGCTATTTAAATGTCTAACGAGCCCCTAATGGGTCGCGACAGGCCGGACATCACAGAATTACATCACAATTTGAAAGATTTTGTAGGTTGTATGGTGTATTTATGTGGAGCTGAGACTATAATTTAACGTTAGTGGAGACTAGGCCTCCAGGCGCTACGCAAGACAATATTTAAGCAAAAATGAAGCCTGGAGGCAAGCGAGGATGGTTATAAGCAAAAGCAATAATTTTGTACAGTATTACCGTCTGCGATTCTACTTGCAGAACACTGTGTAGCATGGATTTTCACTCGAGACACACGCCGGAGAATCACTCCCATTATCAACGATAAAACATCTCCATATCCTCTGGGCAGGTGTGCAGCCATTGTGGGGTCACGGAGGGAGATGCTCTTCCACTGCTCACGCTGGAGTTTTACACAGAATTTACTTAGTAAAAATTATCAAACTTATTTAATGACAAATTTTATAAGTGGGTAGAAAAATAACGGTGATTCACTTATTAATTTTTGAAACTTTTGTTATTTAACACTTTATTTAAGTAGTATGTTAACTAAACCGTTGTATCATAACTATAACAATGTTGCGGCAGAAATAATTTGTAGATACAACGTAGGAACCAAAAGCGTATCACCTTCTTCAATTGGTATGAAGGGAATGTCATTCGACGTCGTACTCGTTTGACACATCCATGGAGGAAGTAATGAATGAAATGAAACGACTATCCAAAGATAGGGAAAAATCCACATATCATAAACTGACAATATAAATTTAAAATTTGCCCAATTTTTCGTTTTTTCAGGCATGCGGGCATCGATGGATCGGTAAAAATGCGGACTATAATGTGGCATCACAAAAGGAATATGTGCCCATAGAAAATTTGGAAGTTTTTGACCAAAAACTGATTTTGAAATTTTGTAGGTGTCTCCGGGTACTGGTAAACACTTTTTGGTTATTTTTTGAATAATTTGAATAATTTGGCGGGTGTATTGGCTATTTAAATGTCTAACGAGCCCCTAATGGGTCGCGACAGGCCGGACATCACAGAATTACATCACAATTTGAAAGATTTTGTAGGTTGTATGGTGTATTTATGTGGAGCTGAGACTATAATTTAACGTTAGTGGAGACTAGGCCTCCAGGCGCTACGCAAGACAATATTTAAGCAAAAATGAAGCCTGGAGGCAAGCGAGGATGGTTATAAGCAAAAGCAATAATTTTGTACAGTATTACCGTCTGCGATTCTACTTGCAGAACACTGTGTAGCATGGATTTTCACTCGAGACACACGCCGGAGAATCACTCCCATTATCAACGATAAAACATCTCCATATCCTCTGGGCAGGTGTGCAGCCATTGTGGGGTCACGGAGGGAGATGCTCTTCCACTGCTCACGCTGGAGTTTTACACAGAATTTACTTAGTAAAAATTATCAAACTTATTTAATGACAAATTTTATAAGTGGGTAGAAAAATAACGGTGATTCACTTATTAATTTTTGAAACTTTTGTTATTTAACACTTTATTTAAGTAGTATGTTAACTAAACCGTTGTATCATAACTATAACAATGTTGCGGCAGAAATAATTTGTAGATACAACGTAGGAACCAAAAGCGTATCACCTTCTTCAATTGGTATGAAGGGAATGTCATTCGACGTCGTACTCGTTTGACACATCCATGGAGGAAGTAATGAATGAAATGAAACGACTATCCAAAGATAGGGAAAAATCCACATATCATAAACTGACAATATAAATTTAAAATTTGCCCAATTTTTCGTTTTTTCAGGCATGCGGGCATCGATGGATCGGTAAAAATGCGGACTATAATGTGGCATCACAAAAGGAATATGTGCCCATAGAAAATTTGGAAGTTTTTGACCAAAAACTGATTTTGAAATTTTGTAGGTGTCTCCGGGTACTGGTAAACACTTTTTGGTTATTTTTTGAATAATTTGAATAATTTGGCGGGTGTATTGGCTATTTAAATGTCTAACGAGCCCCTAATGGGTCGCGACAGGCCGGACATCACAGAATTACATCACAATTTGAAAGATTTTGTAGGTTGTATGGTGTATTTATGTGGAGCTGAGACTATAATTTAACGTTAGTGGAGACTAGGCCTCCAGGCGCTACGCAAGACAATATTTAAGCAAAAATGAAGCCTGGAGGCAAGCGAGGATGGTTATAAGCAAAAGCAATAATTTTGTACAGTATTACCGTCTGCGATTCTACTTGCAGAACACTGTGTAGCATGGATTTTCACTCGAGACACACGCCGGAGAATCACTCCCATTATCAACGATAAAACATCTCCATATCCTCTGGGCAGGTGTGCAGCCATTGTGGGGTCACGGAGGGAGATGCTCTTCCACTGCTCACGCTGGAGTTTTACACAGAATTTACTTAGTAAAAATTATCAAACTTATTTAATGACAAATTTTATAAGTGGGTAGAAAAATAACGGTGATTCACTTATTAATTTTTGAAACTTTTGTTATTTAACACTTTATTTAAGTAGTATGTTAACTAAACCGTTGTATCATAACTATAACAATGTTGCGGCAGAAATAATTTGTAGATACAACGTAGGAACCAAAAGCGTATCACCTTCTTCAATTGGTATGAAGGGAATGTCATTCGACGTCGTACTCGTTTGACACATCCATGGAGGAAGTAATGAATGAAATGAAACGACTATCCAAAGATAGGGAAAAATCCACATATCATAAACTGACAATATAAATTTAAAATTTGCCCAATTTTTCGTTTTTTCAGGCATGCGGGCATCGATGGATCGGTAAAAATGCGGACTATAATGTGGCATCACAAAAGGAATATGTGCCCATAGAAAATTTGGAAGTTTTTGACCAAAAACTGATTTTGAAATTTTGTAGGTGTCTCCGGGTACTGGTAAACACTTTTTGGTTATTTTTTGAATAATTTGAATAATTTGGCGGGTGTATTGGCTATTTAAATGTCTAACGAGCCCCTAATGGGTCGCGACAGGCCGGACATCACAGAATTACATCACAATTTGAAAGATTTTGTAGGTTGTATGGTGTATTTATGTGGAGCTGAGACTATAATTTAACGTTAGTGGAGACTAGGCCTCCAGGCGCTACGCAAGACAATATTTAAGCAAAAATGAAGCCTGGAGGCAAGCGAGGATGGTTATAAGCAAAAGCAATAATTTTGTACAGTATTACCGTCTGCGATTCTACTTGCAGAACACTGTGTAGCATGGATTTTCACTCGAGACACACGCCGGAGAATCACTCCCATTATCAACGATAAAACATCTCCATATCCTCTGGGCAGGTGTGCAGCCATTGTGGGGTCACGGAGGGAGATGCTCTTCCACTGCTCACGCTGGAGTTTTACACAGAATTTACTTAGTAAAAATTATCAAACTTATTTAATGACAAATTTTATAAGTGGGTAGAAAAATAACGGTGATTCACTTATTAATTTTTGAAACTTTTGTTATTTAACACTTTATTTAAGTAGTATGTTAACTAAACCGTTGTATCATAACTATAACAATGTTGCGGCAGAAATAATTTGTAGATACAACGTAGGAACCAAAAGCGTATCACCTTCTTCAATTGGTATGAAGGGAATGTCATTCGACGTCGTACTCGTTTGACACATCCATGGAGGAAGTAATGAATGAAATGAAACGACTATCCAAAGATAGGGAAAAATCCACATATCATAAACTGACAATATAAATTTAAAATTTGCCCAATTTTTCGTTTTTTCAGGCATGCGGGCATCGATGGATCGGTAAAAATGCGGACTATAATGTGGCATCACAAAAGGAATATGTGCCCATAGAAAATTTGGAAGTTTTTGACCAAAAACTGATTTTGAAATTTTGTAGGTGTCTCCGGGTACTGGTAAACACTTTTTGGTTATTTTTTGAATAATTTGAATAATTTGGCGGGTGTATTGGCTATTTAAATGTCTAACGAGCCCCTAATGGGTCGCGACAGGCCGGACATCACAGAATTACATCACAATTTGAAAGATTTTGTAGGTTGTATGGTGTATTTATGTGGAGCTGAGACTATAATTTAACGTTAGTGGAGACTAGGCCTCCAGGCGCTACGCAAGACAATATTTAAGCAAAAATGAAGCCTGGAGGCAAGCGAGGATGGTTATAAGCAAAAGCAATAATTTTGTACAGTATTACCGTCTGCGATTCTACTTGCAGAACACTGTGTAGCATGGATTTTCACTCGAGACACACGCCGGAGAATCACTCCCATTATCAACGATAAAACATCTCCATATCCTCTGGGCAGGTGTGCAGCCATTGTGGGGTCACGGAGGGAGATGCTCTTCCACTGCTCACGCTGGAGTTTTACACAGAATTTACTTAGTAAAAATTATCAAACTTATTTAATGACAAATTTTATAAGTGGGTAGAAAAATAACGGTGATTCACTTATTAATTTTTGAAACTTTTGTTATTTAACACTTTATTTAAGTAGTATGTTAACTAAACCGTTGTATCATAACTATAACAATGTTGCGGCAGAAATAATTTGTAGATACAACGTAGGAACCAAAAGCGTATCACCTTCTTCAATTGGTATGAAGGGAATGTCATTCGACGTCGTACTCGTTTGACACATCCATGGAGGAAGTAATGAATGAAATGAAACGACTATCCAAAGATAGGGAAAAATCCACATATCATAAACTGACAATATAAATTTAAAATTTGCCCAATTTTTCGTTTTTTCAGGCATGCGGGCATCGATGGATCGGTAAAAATGCGGACTATAATGTGGCATCACAAAAGGAATATGTGCCCATAGAAAATTTGGAAGTTTTTGACCAAAAACTGATTTTGAAATTTTGTAGGTGTCTCCGGGTACTGGTAAACACTTTTTGGTTATTTTTTGAATAATTTGAATAATTTGGCGGGTGTATTGGCTATTTAAATGTCTAACGAGCCCCTAATGGGTCGCGACAGGCCGGACATCACAGAATTACATCACAATTTGAAAGATTTTGTAGGTTGTATGGTGTATTTATGTGGAGCTGAGACTATAATTTAACGTTAGTGGAGACTAGGCCTCCAGGCGCTACGCAAGACAATATTTAAGCAAAAATGAAGCCTGGAGGCAAGCGAGGATGGTTATAAGCAAAAGCAATAATTTTGTACAGTATTACCGTCTGCGATTCTACTTGCAGAACACTGTGTAGCATGGATTTTCACTCGAGACACACGCCGGAGAATCACTCCCATTATCAACGATAAAACATCTCCATATCCTCTGGGCAGGTGTGCAGCCATTGTGGGGTCACGGAGGGAGATGCTCTTCCACTGCTCACGCTGGAGTTTTACACAGAATTTACTTAGTAAAAATTATCAAACTTATTTAATGACAAATTTTATAAGTGGGTAGAAAAATAACGGTGATTCACTTATTAATTTTTGAAACTTTTGTTATTTAACACTTTATTTAAGTAGTATGTTAACTAAACCGTTGTATCATAACTATAACAATGTTGCGGCAGAAATAATTTGTAGATACAACGTAGGAACCAAAAGCGTATCACCTTCTTCAATTGGTATGAAGGGAATGTCATTCGACGTCGTACTCGTTTGACACATCCATGGAGGAAGTAATGAATGAAATGAAACGACTATCCAAAGATAGGGAAAAATCCACATATCATAAACTGACAATATAAATTTAAAATTTGCCCAATTTTTCGTTTTTTCAGGCATGCGGGCATCGATGGATCGGTAAAAATGCGGACTATAATGTGGCATCACAAAAGGAATATGTGCCCATAGAAAATTTGGAAGTTTTTGACCAAAAACTGATTTTGAAATTTTGTAGGTGTCTCCGGGTACTGGTAAACACTTTTTGGTTATTTTTTGAATAATTTGAATAATTTGGCGGGTGTATTGGCTATTTAAATGTCTAACGAGCCCCTAATGGGTCGCGACAGGCCGGACATCACAGAATTACATCACAATTTGAAAGATTTTGTAGGTTGTATGGTGTATTTATGTGGAGCTGAGACTATAATTTAACGTTAGTGGAGACTAGGCCTCCAGGCGCTACGCAAGACAATATTTAAGCAAAAATGAAGCCTGGAGGCAAGCGAGGATGGTTATAAGCAAAAGCAATAATTTTGTACAGTATTACCGTCTGCGATTCTACTTGCAGAACACTGTGTAGCATGGATTTTCACTCGAGACACACGCCGGAGAATCACTCCCATTATCAACGATAAAACATCTCCATATCCTCTGGGCAGGTGTGCAGCCATTGTGGGGTCACGGAGGGAGATGCTCTTCCACTGCTCACGCTGGAGTTTTACACAGAATTTACTTAGTAAAAATTATCAAACTTATTTAATGACAAATTTTATAAGTGGGTAGAAAAATAACGGTGATTCACTTATTAATTTTTGAAACTTTTGTTATTTAACACTTTATTTAAGTAGTATGTTAACTAAACCGTTGTATCATAACTATAACAATGTTGCGGCAGAAATAATTTGTAGATACAACGTAGGAACCAAAAGCGTATCACCTTCTTCAATTGGTATGAAGGGAATGTCATTCGACGTCGTACTCGTTTGACACATCCATGGAGGAAGTAATGAATGAAATGAAACGACTATCCAAAGATAGGGAAAAATCCACATATCATAAACTGACAATATAAATTTAAAATTTGCCCAATTTTTCGTTTTTTCAGGCATGCGGGCATCGATGGATCGGTAAAAATGCGGACTATAATGTGGCATCACAAAAGGAATATGTGCCCATAGAAAATTTGGAAGTTTTTGACCAAAAACTGATTTTGAAATTTTGTAGGTGTCTCCGGGTACTGGTAAACACTTTTTGGTTATTTTTTGAATAATTTGAATAATTTGGCGGGTGTATTGGCTATTTAAATGTCTAACGAGCCCCTAATGGGTCGCGACAGGCCGGACATCACAGAATTACATCACAATTTGAAAGATTTTGTAGGTTGTATGGTGTATTTATGTGGAGCTGAGACTATAATTTAACGTTAGTGGAGACTAGGCCTCCAGGCGCTACGCAAGACAATATTTAAGCAAAAATGAAGCCTGGAGGCAAGCGAGGATGGTTATAAGCAAAAGCAATAATTTTGTACAGTATTACCGTCTGCGATTCTACTTGCAGAACACTGTGTAGCATGGATTTTCACTCGAGACACACGCCGGAGAATCACTCCCATTATCAACGATAAAACATCTCCATATCCTCTGGGCAGGTGTGCAGCCATTGTGGGGTCACGGAGGGAGATGCTCTTCCACTGCTCACGCTGGAGTTTTACACAGAATTTACTTAGTAAAAATTATCAAACTTATTTAATGACAAATTTTATAAGTGGGTAGAAAAATAACGGTGATTCACTTATTAATTTTTGAAACTTTTGTTATTTAACACTTTATTTAAGTAGTATGTTAACTAAACCGTTGTATCATAACTATAACAATGTTGCGGCAGAAATAATTTGTAGATACAACGTAGGAACCAAAAGCGTATCACCTTCTTCAATTGGTATGAAGGGAATGTCATTCGACGTCGTACTCGTTTGACACATCCATGGAGGAAGTAATGAATGAAATGAAACGACTATCCAAAGATAGGGAAAAATCCACATATCATAAACTGACAATATAAATTTAAAATTTGCCCAATTTTTCGTTTTTTCAGGCATGCGGGCATCGATGGATCGGTAAAAATGCGGACTATAATGTGGCATCACAAAAGGAATATGTGCCCATAGAAAATTTGGAAGTTTTTGACCAAAAACTGATTTTGAAATTTTGTAGGTGTCTCCGGGTACTGGTAAACACTTTTTGGTTATTTTTTGAATAATTTGAATAATTTGGCGGGTGTATTGGCTATTTAAATGTCTAACGAGCCCCTAATGGGTCGCGACAGGCCGGACATCACAGAATTACATCACAATTTGAAAGATTTTGTAGGTTGTATGGTGTATTTATGTGGAGCTGAGACTATAATTTAACGTTAGTGGAGACTAGGCCTCCAGGCGCTACGCAAGACAATATTTAAGCAAAAATGAAGCCTGGAGGCAAGCGAGGATGGTTATAAGCAAAAGCAATAATTTTGTACAGTATTACCGTCTGCGATTCTACTTGCAGAACACTGTGTAGCATGGATTTTCACTCGAGACACACGCCGGAGAATCACTCCCATTATCAACGATAAAACATCTCCATATCCTCTGGGCAGGTGTGCAGCCATTGTGGGGTCACGGAGGGAGATGCTCTTCCACTGCTCACGCTGGAGTTTTACACAGAATTTACTTAGTAAAAATTATCAAACTTATTTAATGACAAATTTTATAAGTGGGTAGAAAAATAACGGTGATTCACTTATTAATTTTTGAAACTTTTGTTATTTAACACTTTATTTAAGTAGTATGTTAACTAAACCGTTGTATCATAACTATAACAATGTTGCGGCAGAAATAATTTGTAGATACAACGTAGGAACCAAAAGCGTATCACCTTCTTCAATTGGTATGAAGGGAATGTCATTCGACGTCGTACTCGTTTGACACATCCATGGAGGAAGTAATGAATGAAATGAAACGACTATCCAAAGATAGGGAAAAATCCACATATCATAAACTGACAATATAAATTTAAAATTTGCCCAATTTTTCGTTTTTTCAGGCATGCGGGCATCGATGGATCGGTAAAAATGCGGACTATAATGTGGCATCACAAAAGGAATATGTGCCCATAGAAAATTTGGAAGTTTTTGACCAAAAACTGATTTTGAAATTTTGTAGGTGTCTCCGGGTACTGGTAAACACTTTTTGGTTATTTTTTGAATAATTTGAATAATTTGGCGGGTGTATTGGCTATTTAAATGTCTAACGAGCCCCTAATGGGTCGCGACAGGCCGGACATCACAGAATTACATCACAATTTGAAAGATTTTGTAGGTTGTATGGTGTATTTATGTGGAGCTGAGACTATAATTTAACGTTAGTGGAGACTAGGCCTCCAGGCGCTACGCAAGACAATATTTAAGCAAAAATGAAGCCTGGAGGCAAGCGAGGATGGTTATAA
Source organism: Nycteola revayana (assembly GCA_947037095.2). Taxonomy (NCBI): domain Eukaryota; kingdom Metazoa; phylum Arthropoda; class Insecta; order Lepidoptera; family Nolidae; genus Nycteola; species Nycteola revayana. Next base: position 19,852,835 of record OX344856.2, on the reverse strand, counting down.
GCAAAAGCAATAATTTTGTACAGTATTACCGTCTGCGATTCTACTTGCAGAACACTGTGTAGCATGGATTTTCACTCGAGACACACGCCGGAGAATCACTCCCATTATCAACGATAAAACATCTCCATATCCTCTGGGCAGGTGTGCAGCCATTGTGGGGTCACGGAGGGAGATGCTCTTCCACTGCTCACGCTGGAGTTTTACACAGAATTTACTTAGTAAAAATTATCAAACTTATTTAATGACAAATTTTATAAGTGGGTAGAAAAATAACGGTGATTCACTTATTAATTTTTGAAACTTTTGTTATTTAACACTTTATTTAAGTAGTATGTTAACTAAACCGTTGTATCATAACTATAACAATGTTGCGGCAGAAATAATTTGTAGATACAACGTAGGAACCAAAAGCGTATCACCTTCTTCAATTGGTATGAAGGGAATGTCATTCGACGTCGTACTCGTTTGACACATCCATGGAGGAAGTAATGAATGAAATGAAACGACTATCCAAAGATAGGGAAAAATCCACATATCATAAACTGACAATATAAATTTAAAATTTGCCCAATTTTTCGTTTTTTCAGGCATGCGGGCATCGATGGATCGGTAAAAATGCGGACTATAATGTGGCATCACAAAAGGAATATGTGCCCATAGAAAATTTGGAAGTTTTTGACCAAAAACTGATTTTGAAATTTTGTAGGTGTCTCCGGGTACTGGTAAACACTTTTTGGTTATTTTTTGAATAATTTGAATAATTTGGCGGGTGTATTGGCTATTTAAATGTCTAACGAGCCCCTAATGGGTCGCGACAGGCCGGACATCACAGAATTACATCACAATTTGAAAGATTTTGTAGGTTGTATGGTGTATTTATGTGGAGCTGAGACTATAATTTAACGTTAGTGGAGACTAGGCCTCCAGGCGCTACGCAAGACAATATTTAAGCAAAAATGAAGCCTGGAGGCAAGCGAGGATGGTTATAAGCAAAAGCAATAATTTTGTACAGTATTACCGTCTGCGATTCTACTTGCAGAACACTGTGTAGCATGGATTTTCACTCGAGACACACGCCGGAGAATCACTCCCATTATCAACGATAAAACATCTCCATATCCTCTGGGCAGGTGTGCAGCCATTGTGGGGTCACGGAGGGAGATGCTCTTCCACTGCTCACGCTGGAGTTTTACACAGAATTTACTTAGTAAAAATTATCAAACTTATTTAATGACAAATTTTATAAGTGGGTAGAAAAATAACGGTGATTCACTTATTAATTTTTGAAACTTTTGTTATTTAACACTTTATTTAAGTAGTATGTTAACTAAACCGTTGTATCATAACTATAACAATGTTGCGGCAGAAATAATTTGTAGATACAACGTAGGAACCAAAAGCGTATCACCTTCTTCAATTGGTATGAAGGGAATGTCATTCGACGTCGTACTCGTTTGACACATCCATGGAGGAAGTAATGAATGAAATGAAACGACTATCCAAAGATAGGGAAAAATCCACATATCATAAACTGACAATATAAATTTAAAATTTGCCCAATTTTTCGTTTTTTCAGGCATGCGGGCATCGATGGATCGGTAAAAATGCGGACTATAATGTGGCATCACAAAAGGAATATGTGCCCATAGAAAATTTGGAAGTTTTTGACCAAAAACTGATTTTGAAATTTTGTAGGTGTCTCCGGGTACTGGTAAACACTTTTTGGTTATTTTTTGAATAATTTGAATAATTTGGCGGGTGTATTGGCTATTTAAATGTCTAACGAGCCCCTAATGGGTCGCGACAGGCCGGACATCACAGAATTACATCACAATTTGAAAGATTTTGTAGGTTGTATGGTGTATTTATGTGGAGCTGAGACTATAATTTAACGTTAGTGGAGACTAGGCCTCCAGGCGCTACGCAAGACAATATTTAAGCAAAAATGAAGCCTGGAGGCAAGCGAGGATGGTTATAAGCAAAAGCAATAATTTTGTACAGTATTACCGTCTGCGATTCTACTTGCAGAACACTGTGTAGCATGGATTTTCACTCGAGACACACGCCGGAGAATCACTCCCATTATCAACGATAAAACATCTCCATATCCTCTGGGCAGGTGTGCAGCCATTGTGGGGTCACGGAGGGAGATGCTCTTCCACTGCTCACGCTGGAGTTTTACACAGAATTTACTTAGTAAAAATTATCAAACTTATTTAATGACAAATTTTATAAGTGGGTAGAAAAATAACGGTGATTCACTTATTAATTTTTGAAACTTTTGTTATTTAACACTTTATTTAAGTAGTATGTTAACTAAACCGTTGTATCATAACTATAACAATGTTGCGGCAGAAATAATTTGTAGATACAACGTAGGAACCAAAAGCGTATCACCTTCTTCAATTGGTATGAAGGGAATGTCATTCGACGTCGTACTCGTTTGACACATCCATGGAGGAAGTAATGAATGAAATGAAACGACTATCCAAAGATAGGGAAAAATCCACATATCATAAACTGACAATATAAATTTAAAATTTGCCCAATTTTTCGTTTTTTCAGGCATGCGGGCATCGATGGATCGGTAAAAATGCGGACTATAATGTGGCATCACAAAAGGAATATGTGCCCATAGAAAATTTGGAAGTTTTTGACCAAAAACTGATTTTGAAATTTTGTAGGTGTCTCCGGGTACTGGTAAACACTTTTTGGTTATTTTTTGAATAATTTGAATAATTTGGCGGGTGTATTGGCTATTTAAATGTCTAACGAGCCCCTAATGGGTCGCGACAGGCCGGACATCACAGAATTACATCACAATTTGAAAGATTTTGTAGGTTGTATGGTGTATTTATGTGGAGCTGAGACTATAATTTAACGTTAGTGGAGACTAGGCCTCCAGGCGCTACGCAAGACAATATTTAAGCAAAAATGAAGCCTGGAGGCAAGCGAGGATGGTTATAAGCAAAAGCAATAATTTTGTACAGTATTACCGTCTGCGATTCTACTTGCAGAACACTGTGTAGCATGGATTTTCACTCGAGACACACGCCGGAGAATCACTCCCATTATCAACGATAAAACATCTCCATATCCTCTGGGCAGGTGTGCAGCCATTGTGGGGTCACGGAGGGAGATGCTCTTCCACTGCTCACGCTGGAGTTTTACACAGAATTTACTTAGTAAAAATTATCAAACTTATTTAATGACAAATTTTATAAGTGGGTAGAAAAATAACGGTGATTCACTTATTAATTTTTGAAACTTTTGTTATTTAACACTTTATTTAAGTAGTATGTTAACTAAACCGTTGTATCATAACTATAACAATGTTGCGGCAGAAATAATTTGTAGATACAACGTAGGAACCAAAAGCGTATCACCTTCTTCAATTGGTATGAAGGGAATGTCATTCGACGTCGTACTCGTTTGACACATCCATGGAGGAAGTAATGAATGAAATGAAACGACTATCCAAAGATAGGGAAAAATCCACATATCATAAACTGACAATATAAATTTAAAATTTGCCCAATTTTTCGTTTTTTCAGGCATGCGGGCATCGATGGATCGGTAAAAATGCGGACTATAATGTGGCATCACAAAAGGAATATGTGCCCATAGAAAATTTGGAAGTTTTTGACCAAAAACTGATTTTGAAATTTTGTAGGTGTCTCCGGGTACTGGTAAACACTTTTTGGTTATTTTTTGAATAATTTGAATAATTTGGCGGGTGTATTGGCTATTTAAATGTCTAACGAGCCCCTAATGGGTCGCGACAGGCCGGACATCACAGAATTACATCACAATTTGAAAGATTTTGTAGGTTGTATGGTGTATTTATGTGGAGCTGAGACTATAATTTAACGTTAGTGGAGACTAGGCCTCCAGGCGCTACGCAAGACAATATTTAAGCAAAAATGAAGCCTGGAGGCAAGCGAGGATGGTTATAAGCAAAAGCAATAATTTTGTACAGTATTACCGTCTGCGATTCTACTTGCAGAACACTGTGTAGCATGGATTTTCACTCGAGACACACGCCGGAGAATCACTCCCATTATCAACGATAAAACATCTCCATATCCTCTGGGCAGGTGTGCAGCCATTGTGGGGTCACGGAGGGAGATGCTCTTCCACTGCTCACGCTGGAGTTTTACACAGAATTTACTTAGTAAAAATTATCAAACTTATTTAATGACAAATTTTATAAGTGGGTAGAAAAATAACGGTGATTCACTTATTAATTTTTGAAACTTTTGTTATTTAACACTTTATTTAAGTAGTATGTTAACTAAACCGTTGTATCATAACTATAACAATGTTGCGGCAGAAATAATTTGTAGATACAACGTAGGAACCAAAAGCGTATCACCTTCTTCAATTGGTATGAAGGGAATGTCATTCGACGTCGTACTCGTTTGACACATCCATGGAGGAAGTAATGAATGAAATGAAACGACTATCCAAAGATAGGGAAAAATCCACATATCATAAACTGACAATATAAATTTAAAATTTGCCCAATTTTTCGTTTTTTCAGGCATGCGGGCATCGATGGATCGGTAAAAATGCGGACTATAATGTGGCATCACAAAAGGAATATGTGCCCATAGAAAATTTGGAAGTTTTTGACCAAAAACTGATTTTGAAATTTTGTAGGTGTCTCCGGGTACTGGTAAACACTTTTTGGTTATTTTTTGAATAATTTGAATAATTTGGCGGGTGTATTGGCTATTTAAATGTCTAACGAGCCCCTAATGGGTCGCGACAGGCCGGACATCACAGAATTACATCACAATTTGAAAGATTTTGTAGGTTGTATGGTGTATTTATGTGGAGCTGAGACTATAATTTAACGTTAGTGGAGACTAGGCCTCCAGGCGCTACGCAAGACAATATTTAAGCAAAAATGAAGCCTGGAGGCAAGCGAGGATGGTTATAAGCAAAAGCAATAATTTTGTACAGTATTACCGTCTGCGATTCTACTTGCAGAACACTGTGTAGCATGGATTTTCACTCGAGACACACGCCGGAGAATCACTCCCATTATCAACGATAAAACATCTCCATATCCTCTGGGCAGGTGTGCAGCCATTGTGGGGTCACGGAGGGAGATGCTCTTCCACTGCTCACGCTGGAGTTTTACACAGAATTTACTTAGTAAAAATTATCAAACTTATTTAATGACAAATTTTATAAGTGGGTAGAAAAATAACGGTGATTCACTTATTAATTTTTGAAACTTTTGTTATTTAACACTTTATTTAAGTAGTATGTTAACTAAACCGTTGTATCATAACTATAACAATGTTGCGGCAGAAATAATTTGTAGATACAACGTAGGAACCAAAAGCGTATCACCTTCTTCAATTGGTATGAAGGGAATGTCATTCGACGTCGTACTCGTTTGACACATCCATGGAGGAAGTAATGAATGAAATGAAACGACTATCCAAAGATAGGGAAAAATCCACATATCATAAACTGACAATATAAATTTAAAATTTGCCCAATTTTTCGTTTTTTCAGGCATGCGGGCATCGATGGATCGGTAAAAATGCGGACTATAATGTGGCATCACAAAAGGAATATGTGCCCATAGAAAATTTGGAAGTTTTTGACCAAAAACTGATTTTGAAATTTTGTAGGTGTCTCCGGGTACTGGTAAACACTTTTTGGTTATTTTTTGAATAATTTGAATAATTTGGCGGGTGTATTGGCTATTTAAATGTCTAACGAGCCCCTAATGGGTCGCGACAGGCCGGACATCACAGAATTACATCACAATTTGAAAGATTTTGTAGGTTGTATGGTGTATTTATGTGGAGCTGAGACTATAATTTAACGTTAGTGGAGACTAGGCCTCCAGGCGCTACGCAAGACAATATTTAAGCAAAAATGAAGCCTGGAGGCAAGCGAGGATGGTTATAAGCAAAAGCAATAATTTTGTACAGTATTACCGTCTGCGATTCTACTTGCAGAACACTGTGTAGCATGGATTTTCACTCGAGACACACGCCGGAGAATCACTCCCATTATCAACGATAAAACATCTCCATATCCTCTGGGCAGGTGTGCAGCCATTGTGGGGTCACGGAGGGAGATGCTCTTCCACTGCTCACGCTGGAGTTTTACACAGAATTTACTTAGTAAAAATTATCAAACTTATTTAATGACAAATTTTATAAGTGGGTAGAAAAATAACGGTGATTCACTTATTAATTTTTGAAACTTTTGTTATTTAACACTTTATTTAAGTAGTATGTTAACTAAACCGTTGTATCATAACTATAACAATGTTGCGGCAGAAATAATTTGTAGATACAACGTAGGAACCAAAAGCGTATCACCTTCTTCAATTGGTATGAAGGGAATGTCATTCGACGTCGTACTCGTTTGACACATCCATGGAGGAAGTAATGAATGAAATGAAACGACTATCCAAAGATAGGGAAAAATCCACATATCATAAACTGACAATATAAATTTAAAATTTGCCCAATTTTTCGTTTTTTCAGGCATGCGGGCATCGATGGATCGGTAAAAATGCGGACTATAATGTGGCATCACAAAAGGAATATGTGCCCATAGAAAATTTGGAAGTTTTTGACCAAAAACTGATTTTGAAATTTTGTAGGTGTCTCCGGGTACTGGTAAACACTTTTTGGTTATTTTTTGAATAATTTGAATAATTTGGCGGGTGTATTGGCTATTTAAATGTCTAACGAGCCCCTAATGGGTCGCGACAGGCCGGACATCACAGAATTACATCACAATTTGAAAGATTTTGTAGGTTGTATGGTGTATTTATGTGGAGCTGAGACTATAATTTAACGTTAGTGGAGACTAGGCCTCCAGGCGCTACGCAAGACAATATTTAAGCAAAAATGAAGCCTGGAGGCAAGCGAGGATGGTTATAAGCAAAAGCAATAATTTTGTACAGTATTACCGTCTGCGATTCTACTTGCAGAACACTGTGTAGCATGGATTTTCACTCGAGACACACGCCGGAGAATCACTCCCATTATCAACGATAAAACATCTCCATATCCTCTGGGCAGGTGTGCAGCCATTGTGGGGTCACGGAGGGAGATGCTCTTCCACTGCTCACGCTGGAGTTTTACACAGAATTTACTTAGTAAAAATTATCAAACTTATTTAATGACAAATTTTATAAGTGGGTAGAAAAATAACGGTGATTCACTTATTAATTTTTGAAACTTTTGTTATTTAACACTTTATTTAAGTAGTATGTTAACTAAACCGTTGTATCATAACTATAACAATGTTGCGGCAGAAATAATTTGTAGATACAACGTAGGAACCAAAAGCGTATCACCTTCTTCAATTGGTATGAAGGGAATGTCATTCGACGTCGTACTCGTTTGACACATCCATGGAGGAAGTAATGAATGAAATGAAACGACTATCCAAAGATAGGGAAAAATCCACATATCATAAACTGACAATATAAATTTAAAATTTGCCCAATTTTTCGTTTTTTCAGGCATGCGGGCATCGATGGATCGGTAAAAATGCGGACTATAATGTGGCATCACAAAAGGAATATGTGCCCATAGAAAATTTGGAAGTTTTTGACCAAAAACTGATTTTGAAATTTTGTAGGTGTCTCCGGGTACTGGTAAACACTTTTTGGTTATTTTTTGAATAATTTGAATAATTTGGCGGGTGTATTGGCTATTTAAATGTCTAACGAGCCCCTAATGGGTCGCGACAGGCCGGACATCACAGAATTACATCACAATTTGAAAGATTTTGTAGGTTGTATGGTGTATTTATGTGGAGCTGAGACTATAATTTAACGTTAGTGGAGACTAGGCCTCCAGGCGCTACGCAAGACAATATTTAAGCAAAAATGAAGCCTGGAGGCAAAACCTAACCTAACCTAACCTAACCTAACCTAACCTAACCTAACCTAACCTTTTTTTTTTTTTTTTTTTTTTTTTTTTTTTTTGACCGGGGGAAATGCAGTTACGCATTCGACCACCGCCGTTGTGAAAACAACAGCGGTGGGATATGTGGGGACTCGCCCTCTCCAGTGCGTGATATGCTACTCATACCACGAGGAGAGGACCCTACCGCCACTAAAACCCCCCGGGTACTCCTCCTTCCGCCTTGAGTGTGAGGGCCACCGGGAAACGCTGAGAAGCGCTAACATTTCCGGTGAAACCCCCACGGCGGCCGTCCGCAGCTTTATAGTGCCGCGGACTCTCCGGGGCCACATTGTGTGTGGCCCGTATAACAATAGACGGGACGCCCGGAGTACTCAGGCGTCCCTCCTCCGCACGGGTCGGCCTCTATAGGGAGCAGGGCCCATGTTCCCTACTCCCCGAGGCCGAGCCTAAGGTGGCATGCGACGGGTCTCGGCCCGCCGTCTGCGGCCAACACGCCGCCTGCGGAGCGGGTGTGCACTGGGATCTTCCTCCCTTACCCGCTCCGCGGCCTCCTTCTGCGACATGACACGTCCACAGAAGGAGGCAACCGCCGCCCAAGACCCCTCACTCTCGACCATCTTAGAAATGATGGTCGGTAGCGAGAGGTCGGAACCCACGACTCCGATGAGCTCGGCGCGCTCACCGGCAAACGCCGGACACACCTCCAGGGTGTGTTGCGCCGTATCATCGGTGCCCCCGCAGTGGTGGCACCGAGTGTCCGGCTCCCTCTGTGCCACATTGCACAGGTAGTGACCAAAACAGCCATGGCCTGATACCACCTGTGCAATGTGGTAGGTCACCGCGCCCCATTTGCGACCGGCCCACTTTAAAAGGTGGGGCCGGATCGCCTCCACGACGCGCGATCCACTCCCTGACGCAGCTTCCAGCCGCTCTTGCCAACTCCGGAGGGTCTGGCGACGGACTTCACTCCGCCACCGTGCAATGCCCTCCGGAAAGGGGTCGCGACCAGAACGCGCCCCCTCACACCTCCGCCGGTACGCGGCGGCCAACGCCTGCGCCTCCAGGTCCCACGGAGGGGAACCCGCCAGGAGGCAGGCCGCATTGAAGGCGACCGTGCGGTAGGCGCGGGACGCCCTGATGGCCATGACCCGCTGCGGACGTCGCAGCAGGGCCACGTTTTGCCTATCCAGGGCGTCGACCCAAATGGGGGCGCCATATAACGCCATGGAGCGGATCACGCCCGAATACAATCGTCGACAGATGCTCCCGGGCTTGCCAAGATTTGGCAGCAGACCTCCGAGAGCACCTGCCGTCGCCACCAACTTCGGGGCCAACTGTGAAAAGTGGCCCCTAAAATTCCATCTGCTGTCGAGGACAATGCCGAGATAACGCATTTTGTCCCCGACAGCGATGGTCACACCCCCCACCACAAGGTGGGAGCCTGCCGGCGGCGCCCGCCGAGGCCCATGGAAAGCAAGGGCCTCGGTTTTATTGAGCGCCACCTGCAGGCCCAAACAACGAATTCGGGCGACCACCTGCGCCACTCCAGCAGTGGCCAGGATAGTCGCCCGCCGATGGTCGGCGCCGCGGGCAGTCACTAGGGTGTCGTCAGCGTAAGCAATTACGCTGACACCCCGAAGACCACGCGCCCGCAGCGCCCAATCGAACCCGATGTTCCACAGGAGCGGCCCCAATACCGACCCCTGTGGAACACCTCGAGAGACGGCCCAGCAGCCCGTCCCTCCGCCAGACGTCGGGTACACTACCTCCCTATTTTGAAGGTAGTGACCCACTAGTGCACGTAAATACCCGGGCACCCCGTGATGCCTAAGGCCCTCCATTATACAGGCCCACGGGAGGGTGTTGAAGGCGTTTTTGATGTCAAGTGACACCGCCAACAACACCTCTCCCCGGCTGGTCGCCTCCTCTGACAATTCCCGCACCCTAGTTATCGCGTCCACGGTCGACCGACCCTGGCGGAACCCGTACTGGTCCGCATATAGGTCGGGACCGACCTCACTGAGATGTTTGGTGAGGCGGGACGCGATCACTCTCTCCATCAGCTTGCCCACCTCGCTCAACAAAACGATTGGGCGATAGGCTGATGGAGACTCCGCAGGCCGCCCGTCCTTAGGAAGAAGGACGAGACGGCCGGACTTCCAGGGCGCGGGAAAGCGACCCTGCCGCAGGCACGCCGTGAAGAGGGCAAGCACCACGGGCTCCAATTCCTGGATTGCAAGTGCCCAGGCACGTCCGGGCACTCCGTCCGGCCCGGGGGCGGTGTTCTTGACGGCCATTCTGGCCACAGCCGCCCCCAACTCCGCCTGTGTTACATCAGGCGGAGTCTCTTCTTCGTCGTCGTCGTCGTCGGCGTCGGCTCGCCTGGCACCAGTCGGCCCGGCCATAGAAGGCGGCGAAACCTAACCTAACCTAACCTAACCTAACCTAACCTAACCTAACCTAACCTAACCTAACCTAACCTAACCTAACCTAACCTAACCTAACCTTTTTTTTTTTTTTTTTGTTGACCGGGGGGAAATGCAGTTACGCATTCGACCACCGCCGTTGTGAAAACAACGGCGGTGGGATATGTGGGGACTCGCCCTCTCCAGTGCATGGTATGCTGTTCATACCACGAGGAGAGGACCCTACCGCCACTAAAACCCCCCCCCGGGTACTCCTCCTTCCGCCTTGAGTGTGAGGGCCACCGGGAAACGCTGAGAAGCGCTAACATTTCCGGTGAAACCCCCACGGCGGCCGTCCGCAGCTTGAGTGGTGCCGCGGACTCTCCGGGGCCACATTGTGTGTGGCCCGTATAACCATTGACGGGACGCCCGGAGTACTCAGGCGTCCCTCCTCCGCACGGGTCGGCCTCTAGAGGGAGCAGGGCCCATGTTCCCTACTCCCCGAGGCCGAGCCTAAGGCGGCATGCGACGGGTCTCGGCCCGCCGTCTGCGGCCAGTACGCCGCCTGCGGAGCGGGTGTGCACTGGGATCTTCCTCCCTTACCCGCTCCGCGGCCTCCTTCTGCGACATGACACGTCCACAGAAGGAGGCAACCGCCGCCCAAGACCCCTCACTCTCGACCATCTTGGAGATGATGGTCGGTAGCGAGAGGTCGGAACCCAGGACTCCGATGAGCTCGGCGCGCTCATCGGTCCACGCCGGACACACCTGCACGGTGTGTTGTGCCGTATCATCGGTGCCCCCGCAGTGGTGGCACCGAGTGTCCGGCTCCCTCTGTGCCACATTGCACAGGTAGTGACCAAAACAGCCATGGCCTGATACCACCTGTGCAATGTGGTAGGACATCGCGCCCCATTTGCGACCGGCCCACTTTAAAAGGTGGGGCCGGATCGCCTCAACGACGCGCGATCCGCTCCCTGACGCGGCTTCCAGCCGCTCTTGCCAACTCCGGAGGGTCTGGCGACGGACTTCATTCCGCCACCGTGCAATGCCCTCCGGGAAGGGGTCGCGACCAGAACGCGCCCCCTCACACCTCCGCCGGTACGCGGCGGCCAACGCCTGCGCCTCCAGGTCCCACGGAGGGGAACCCGCCAGGAGGCAGGCCGCATTGAAGGCGACCGTGCGGTAGGCGCGGGACGCCCTGATGGCCATGACCCGCTGCGGACGTCGCAGCAGGGCCACGTTATGCCTATCCAGGGCGTCGACCCAAATGGGGGCGCCATATAACGCCATGGAGCGGATCACGCCCGAATACAATTTTCTGCAGATGCTCCCGGGCTTGCCAAGGTTTGGCAACAAACCTCCGAGAGCACCTGCCGTCGCCACCAACTTCGGGGCCAACTGTGAAAAGTGGCCCCTAAAATTCCATCTGCTGTCGAGGACAATGCCGAGGTAACGCATTTTGTCCCCGACAGCGATGGTCTCACCCCCAACCACGAGGTGGGAGCCTGCCGGCGGCGCTCGCCGAGGCCCATGGAAAGCAAGGGCCTCGGTTTTATTGAGTGCCACCTGCAGGCCCAAACAACGAATTCGGGCGACCACCTGCGCCACTCCAGCAGTGGCCAGGATAGTCGCCCGCCGATGGTCGGCGCCGCGGGCGGTCACTAGGGTGTCGTCAGCGTATGCAATTACGCTGACACCCCGAAGACCGCGCGCCCGCAGCGCCCAATCAAACCCGATGTTCCACAGGAGCGGCCCCAATACCGACCCCTGTGGAACACCTCGAGAGACGGCCCAGCAGCCCGTCCCTCCGCCAGACGTCGGGTACACTACCTCCCTATTCTGAAGGTAGTGTCCCACCAATGCCCGGAGATACCCGGGCACCCCGTGGTGCCTAAGGCCCTCCATTATACACGCCCACGGGAGGGTGTTGAAGGCGTTTTTGATGTCGAGTGACACCGCCAACAACACCTCTCCCCGGCTGGTCGCCTCCTCCGATAACTCCCGCACCCTAGCAATCGCGTCCACGGTCGACCGACCCTGGCGGAACCCGTACTGGTCCGCATATAGGTCGGGACCGACCTCACTGAGATGTTTGGTGAGGCGGGACGCGATCACTCTCTCCATCAGCTTGCCCACCTCGCTCAACAAAACGATTGGGCGATAAGCTGATGGAGACTCCGCAGGCCGCCCGTCCTTAGGAAGAAGGACGAGACGGCCGGACTTCCAGGGCGCGGGAAAACGACCCTGCCGCAGGCACGCCGTGAAGAGGGCAAGCACCACGGGCTCCAATTCCTCAATTGCGAGTGCCCAGGCACGTCCGGGCACTCCGTCCGGCCCGGGGGCGGTGTTCTTGACGGCCATTCTGGCCACAGCCGCCCCCAACTCCGCCTGTGTTACATCAGGCGGAGTCTCTTCTTCGTCGTCGTCGTCGTCGGCGTCGGCTCGCCCGGCACCAGTCGGCCCGGCCATAGAAGGCGGCGAGAACTCCTCTTGACTGGGGAACAGCTCCTCCACAACAGACTGGAGGAGCTCGGGCTGGAGGCTCTCCGTTACTGGAGGCGCCCAGGGGCGCAGTTTACGGCGCACCCCTTTGTAAGGACGCCCCCACGGATCTCTGTCTATGGCCTCCAGCGTGCTCGCCCAGCCATCGTCCTCGGCCTGGCCTATGGCCGCGCTCAACTGGCGCTTGGACTCCCGATAGAGGGCGTAGGCCTCTGCAACGTGGGCCTCATCCCTCGGCCTCCGACGGAACCTAACCTAACCTAACCTTTTTTTTTTTTTTTTTTTTTTTTTTTTTTTTTTGTTGACCGGGGGGAAATGCAGTTACGCATTCGACCACCGCCGTTGTGAAAACAACGGCGGTGGGATATGTGGGGACTCGCCCTCTCCAGTGCGTGGTATGCTGCTCATACCACGAGGAGAGGACCCTACCGCCACTAAAACCCCCCGGGTACTCCTCCTTCCGCCTTAAGTGTGAGGGCCACCGGGAACCGCTGAGAAGCGCTAACATTTCCAGTGAAACCCCCACGGCGGCCGTCCGCAGCTTGACTGGTGCCGCGGACTCTCCGGGGCCACATTGTGTGTGGCCCGTATAACCATTGACGGGACGCCCGGAGTACTCAGGCGTCCCTCCTCCGCACGGGTCGGCCTCTAGAGGGAGCAGGGCCCATGTTCCCTACTCCCCGAGGCCGAGCCTAAGGCGGCATGCGACGGGTCTCGGCCCGCCGTCTGCGGCCAGTACGCCGCCTGCGGAGCGGGTGTGCACTGGGATCTTCCTCCCTTACCCGCTCCGCGGCCTCCTTCTGCGACATGACACGTCCACAGAAGGAGGCAACCGCCGCCCAAGACCCCTCACTCTCGACCATCTTGGAGATGATGGTCGGTAGCGAGAGGTCGGAACCCAGGACTCCGATGAGCTCGGCGCGCTCATCGGTCCACGCCGGACACACCTGCACGGTGTGTTGTGCCGTATCATCGGTGCCCCCGCAGTGGTGGCACCGAGTGTCCGGCTCCCTCTGTGCCACATTGCACAGGTAGTGACCAAAACAGCCATGGCCTGATACCACCTGTGCAATGTGGTAGGACATCTCGCCCCATTTGCGACCGGCCCACTTTAAAAGGTGGGGCCGGATCGCCTCTACGACGCGCGATCCGCTCCCTGACGCGGCTTCCAGCCGCTCTTGCCAACTCCGGAGGGTCTGGCGACGGACTTCACTCCGCCACCGTGCAATGCCCTCCGGGAAGGGGTCGCGACCAGAACGCGCCCCCTCACACCTCCGCCGGTACGCGGCGGCCAACGCCTGCGCCTCCAGGTCCCACGGAGGGGAACCCGCCAGGAGGCAGGCCGCATTGAAGGCGACCGTGCGGTAGGCGCGGGACGCCCTGATGGCCATGACCCGCTGCGGACGTCGCAGCAGGGCCACGTTATGCCTATCCAGGGCGTCGACCCAAATGGGGGCGCCATATAACGCCATGGAGCGGATCACGCCCGAATACAATTTTCTGCAGATGCTCCCGGGCTTGCCAAGATTTGGCAACAAACCTCCGAGAGCACCTGCCGTCGCCACCAACTTCGGGGCCAACTGTGAAAAGTGGCCCCTAAAATTCCATCTGCTGTCGAGGACAATGCCGAGGTAACGCATTTTGTCCCCGACAGCGATGGTCTCACCCCCCACCACTAGGTGGGAGCCTGCCGGCGGCGCCCGCCGAGGCCCATGGAAAACAAGGGCCTCGGTTTTATTGAGCGCCACCTGCAGGCCCAAACAACGAATTCGGGCGACCACCTGCGCCACTCCAGCAGTGGCCAGGATAGTCGCCCGCCGATGGTCGGCGCCGCGGGCAGTCACTAGGGTGTCGTCAGCGTAAGCAATAACGCTGACACCCCGAAGACCACGCGCCCGCAGCGCCCAATCGAACCCGATGTTCCACAGGAGCGGCCCCAATACCGACCCCTGTGGAACACCTCGAGAGACGGCCCAGCAGCCCGTCCCTCCGCCAGACGTCGGGTACACTACCTCCCTATTCTGAAGGTAGTGTCCCACCAATGCCCGGAGATACCCGGGCACCCCGTGGTGCCTAAGGCCCTCCATAATACACGCCCACGGGAGGGTGTTGAAGGCGTTTTTGATGTCAAGTGACACCGCCAACAACACCTCTCCCCGGCTGGTCGCCTCCTCCGACAACTCCCGCACCCTAGCAATCGCGTCCACGGTCGACCGACCCTGGCGGAACCCGTACTGGTCCGCGTATAGGTCGGGACCGACCTCACTGAGATGTTTGGTGAGGCGGGACGCGATCACTCTCTCCATCAGCTTGCCCACCTCGCTCAACAAAACGATTGGGCGATAGGCTGATGGAGACTCCGCAGGCCGCCCGTCCTTAGGAAGAAGGACGAGACGACCAGACTTCCAGGGCGCGGGAAAGCGACCCTGCCGCAGGCACGCCGTGAAGAGGGCAAGCACCACGGGCTCCAGTTCCTCAATTGCGAGTGCCCAGGCACGTCCGGGCACTCCGTCTGGCCCGGGGGCGGTGTTCTTGACGGCCATTCTGGCCACAGCCGCCCCCAACTCCGCCTGTGTTACGTCAGGCGGAGTCTCTTCTGCGTCGTCGTCGTCGTCGGCGTCGGCTCGCCCGGCACCAGTCGGCCCGGCCATAGAAGGCGGGGAAAACTCCCCTTGGCTGGGGAACAACTCCTCCACCACAGACTGGAGGAGCTCGGGCTGGAGGCTCTCCGTTACTGGAGGCGCCCAGGGGCGCAGTTTACGGCGCACCCCTTTGTAAGGACGCCCCCACGGATCTCTGTCTATGGCCTCCAGCGTGCTCGCCCAGCCATCGTCCTTCGCCTGGCCTATGGCCGTGCTCAGCTGGCGCTTGCACTCCCGATAGTGGGCGTAGGCTTCTGCCACGCGGGCCTCATCCCTTGGCCTCCGACGGTTAGTGCGGGTGTAGACGCGCCGCGCCGCAGTGCAGTCAGTGCGCAACTGCGCAATGGCGGCGCTCCACCAATACACCCGCCGCCTCGGTGGACACGGGCGAACCCGGGGCATGGAGAAGTCGCACACGCGAACCATGGCCTCTCCGAGCTCACCCGCAACAGCGTCCACGTCGGAGGACGGGTCACAGGGACTTGCGACCCACGCCTGCAATATCGCCGCCTCTCTCAGGAGCTCGCGGTCGAGCCGACCAAGCGCCCAACGCGGACCCTCCCTTCTGGGAGCTGGAACAGGGCGGGCGGTCAAAGCCGCAGAGGATGCGGAGATGCCGAAGCCGATATATCGGTGATCGGACAAAGTCTCCACATCCTCGAGGACTCTCCAGTCCTGGACACGGCGGGCAAGGGCGGGGGACGCAAAAGACACGTCCACGATTGATCCGCCCTGTTGCCTCACGCACGTGTCCACGGAGCCACGGTTGAGGACCACCAGGCCCTGCTCCACCGCCCAGTCTTCCAGAAGACGACCTCTGGGATCCGACGCAGGACAGCCCCAGGCCACCGACTTAGCGTTGAGGTCACCCACCACCAACACGTCGGTGCCACACCTCCTCAACAGGCGACCGACCTCGCCGAGGAACACCTCGAACTCGGCCAACCCGCGATTCGGTGAGAAATAGGCACCGACTACAGTGAGCGACCCCAAAGCGGCCTTCACAAACCCCCGCCCTCTGACGATGTTAGAAAAGGGCGGGGCGCCGACCGACGACGACGAAACGATGGCTACCAAGCCGTCCCGGTCCCCGACAAAATTGGGTCTGTCAGGGACCATATACGGCTCGGCAGCGACAGCGATGTAGATCAACCGCTCCGCCATGGACTGCAGGAAGAGGTCCTGAGCCCTGGCGCAGCGGTTGAGGTTGCTCTGAAGGAGATGGATCACGGACCTATCCATTATGGGCCGTGTCCATCTCCTCAACCGACTGTGCTGGAGCCGCCTGCCCCACAGGAGCCCCAGACCACGGCGTCCCCTTCTTGGGCGGCGCCTTGCACAATTTCGAGCCGACGCTATGGTCGGCCCGTCTACCAGCCGAAGTGCAGAGGACGCACTTCGGCTTTTCAGCGGTGCAGGACGCCGCCCGGTGTCCCGGTAAGGAGCACCTGTAGCAGAGGCCACTCCTGTCCTCGTCGGCACACCTGCAGCCAACATGGCCAGGGACGAGGCAGCGATAGCATCGCAGCGGCCGAGGCTCCAAAACATGGACCTGGGCCGACACCATCCCCACCAGGAAGCGCTCAGCCCGCTGCAGCTTAATGGCTGCAGGTACCGGGACACCACACACAATTGTGCCGAAGCCGGACGGCCCTCGGCGAACTTCGCCCGCCCTGACACTGGCGACGGGACACTCCCCAACTCTCGCCAGAGCCTCAGCAGCCTCCTCTGCTGTGGTGCAGTCGTCGAGGCCACTGAGGCGGACCCGCACACATTTCTCCGGGATAGAGACCCTCGCCAGTGCCGGATCCATGTTCTCCGTCAACTTTGCGGCAAGGGCCTCCGCCTTCGCCCGGCTCTCCGCTCCTGGGATCTCGAACACGCGACCCCCAGTTAGAGCCACTCTGCCCCGCACGTCGGTGATGCCCAGGTCCGCCATCTTGACGTTCTGGCGAGCCCGGGACATCACCTCCGCATATGTGGTGCCACTCTTCTCCGCCTCTGGAGACAGGGTGACCACCACCACCGATGAACGCGGAGGACGAAGCCTCCCACTGCGCTTCTTTTTGCGGCGCGGAGCTGAAGGCACCGCAGCAGCACGCTCGCGCTGGCGCCGCTTTCGCCTGGCGCTCGCGCTCTCCTTGGTCTGCCAGCCCTCTGTATCGGGGCTGGGCTGGACCAGTGCAGGAGCAGCGGGAGCAGCAGGTGTGGCAGGGGCATTCGCAGTAGACTGCGCCGTCTTCTTGCCCTTGCCCTTACCCTTGGATTTGGCTTGGGCAGGGGCAGCGGGTACAGCTGCCGATTTTGATGCCCCTGACACAGGGGCAGGCCGCTTTACGGTGGCAGCGTAGCTGGTGGAGGCCACCGGCTCGGCCAACGCCGCCTCTCTTCTCCTGTCCGCAGCCAAAGGCGGCCGCGGCGTCGGCTGCAGTGGAGGGAGCTGGAAAGTAGCCCCCACCCACTGCTTCATTTGCTCCATGAGCATCCTGCTCATGGTAGCAAAGTAGGGCGGAAGCTCCGCCCCACCCGATGCATCCGCCGACGTTGTTGGTTGCGCCTTTTGGCTGCGGGCCTTATCGGCCACCAGCTCCTCCGTTCGCCGCTCCAGAGCAGCAATGCGCTCCTTTAGAGAGCGGTTCTGCTCTCTGAGCAGCCGTACTTCTTCCGAGGCAGTCCGGGTCTGATAACCCTCCAGGACATCCTGGAGGCCTCGGGCAGCAATCTTAAGGGCCTTTTGACAGGTGCCCTTAAGATTGCTTGACTTTTTCGCCACGTCGAGGATAGTCTCGACGTGGCGAGCAGCCAGCTCCTGGGGGTCCGATTCGACCCCACCTGCAACTGGAGAGACAGGAATGG
Source organism: Nycteola revayana (assembly GCA_947037095.2). Lineage (NCBI taxonomy): Eukaryota > Metazoa > Arthropoda > Insecta > Lepidoptera > Nolidae > Nycteola > Nycteola revayana. The sequence goes on along the minus strand of OX344856.2, from coordinate 19,834,508 downwards.
ACTTCTGTCTCTCCTCCAGCTCTTCGGCAAGCTGCCTCTCCGCTTGGAGCTTTATGAGCTCGCGCTCCGCTCTGGCCAGCTCTTGTTTGGCCTTAGCCAAACCGACAAACTCTCCCGTCGTGGGAGGGCGGCCTCTTCCCCGCTTCCCCAGAAGCTTGGGAGCCTTCGGTTGGCCAGGGGCAGGCCCTCCATCCGAGTCAAACTCCGTTGACTCTGACGAAGACAGGTTTGGGCTAGGCCGCTCCTGACTCCTTTTTCTCCCTATTGGTGAGGAGACTCTCTCCTCACCCTCTGTCACCGTCACCAGCGAGCTGGTGGATGACGCACCGGATAACGTTTCCATCCGCGGAATGCGGACTACAGGAACACGTTCCCCGACCGACAGTTGGTCGTCGATCCTCATGGGGCTTACGCCCCTCGCGGCGTCACTGACGCTCGCCCTCTTCTGCTGACTTCCTCCTCCTCTCGTCGTTGGTTTTATGTTTTTTAATTGAGATTCCATACTAGTCCCACGAGTCGGGTCAATTTAAGTGGTCCACCGCGGGGTGATGCCCATTCCCGCGGCAAGGCAACTACGCCCGGCCAGCGCCACGCTCGACCGGGGTTGCACCGTTTGCGACGGAGTAACGCCTCCGCCATCCACCTCTCGCCACGGTACTACAGCTTAGGTTGCGGCATTTTTTAGAGAGGTTTGCATCCTCGCGACCCGGGCGGTTAAGCCAAGGCCCCCGGTCCCCAAAACATGACTGGGGATTACGGGTTGGGAGCAAGCTCCCCGACCGACGGTTAGGCCGGTCCGCCGAACCACCAAGGTTCTCCCACAAAACGGGGAGCAAAACAACGTATGTGGGGGGCCCAAAAAGACCCACCCACCAATGAGGACCAACAGGGTCCCCATTATTAACAACGGATGGGCCTCAATAGAGACCCACCTGCCGCTGAAGCCCAAAAAGACTCCAGCGACGACAAACAACAATAAATATTTGTGAGGCCCAATAGGACCCCACCCCAGCAACAAAAATAAAAACAACTGTATAAACAAAATATCACAGTGTATGACTACGTGCAGGGGCGATCAATCCGCCACACCTGCCGCGGGTCTCCAGTATCAAAACGAGACCCGCTCCGTCTGGCCAGCTGTTAGCCGCCGACCACCAACAAAAGATTGGTGGCCGCCGTTGCCCAGGGTGCACCACGAGGAGGTCGCTGAAGCCATCGCACCCCAACCTAACCTAACCTAACCTAACCTTTTTTTTTTTTTTTTTTTTTGTTGACCGGGGGGAAATGCAGTTACGCATTCGACCACCGCCGTTGTGAAAACAACGGCGGTGGGATATGTGGGGACTCGCCCTCTCCAGTGCGTGGTATGCTGCTCATACCACGAGGAGAGGACCCTACCGCCACTAAAACCCCCCGGGTACTCCTCCTTCCGCCTTGAGTGTGAGGGCCACCGGGAAACGCTGAGAAGCGCTAACATTTCCGGTGAAACCCCCACGGCGGCCGTCCGCAGCTTGAGTGGTGCCGCGGACTCTCCGGGGCCACATTGTGTGTGGCCCGTGTAACCATTGACGGGACGCCCGGAGTACTCAGGCGTCCCTCCTCCGCACGGGTCGGCCTCTAGAGGGAGCAGGGCCCATGTTCCCTACTCCCCGAGGCCGAGCCTAAGGCGGCATGCGACGGGTCTCGGCCCGCCGTCTGCGGCCAACACGCCGCCTGCGGAGCGGGTGTGCACTGGGATCTTCCTCCCTTACCCGCTCCGCGGCCTCCCTCTGTGACATGACACGTCCACAGAAGGAGGCAACCGCCGCCCAAGACCCCTCACTCTCGACCATCTTAGAGATGATGGTCGGTAGTGAGAGGTCGGAACCAACGACTCCGATGAGCTCAGCGCGCTCATCGGTAAACGCCGGACACACCTCCACGGTGTGTTGCGCCGTGTCATCGGTGCCCCCGCAGTGGTGGCACCGAGTGTCCGGCTCCCTCTGTGCCACATTGCACAGGTAGTGACCAAAACAGCCATGGCCTGATACCACCTGTGCAATGTGGTAGGACATCTCGCCCCATTTGCGACCGGCCCACTTTAAAAGGTGGGGCCGGATCGCCTCAACGACGCGCGATCCGCTCCCTGACGCGGCTTCCAGCCGCTCTTGCCAACTCCGGAGGGTCTGGCGACGGATTTCACTCCGCCACCGTGCAATGCCCTCCGGGAAAACCTAACCTAACCTAACCTAACCTAACCTAACCTAACCTAACCTAACCTAACCTAACCTAACCTAACCTAACCTAACCTAACCTTTTTTTTTTTTTTTTTTTTTTTTTTACGTGGTGGAAATCTTTGATAGACTTCCCACCGTCTTGGGGAAAGACGGTGGGGGAGTGTGGGACTCCTTCACTTGCACCCGGCTCTATGTAGCGAGCGAGCCGGGGCATCCGGTACCCACTAAAACCACCACGGTAGCCAGCCTCGGACGCATCTGCCGGTGGCCCTGGGGACTCGAAATGATCGACAACCAGGACCACCGCCATACGTCTAGTCTCGGATTGAGACTCCTCTCGGGAGGGGCAATGATTGGGCCCCTCCCCTGCGCCTTTGCGCATATGTAGGTAACCAGCGGCTACGACTGGTTACCTCTTCCCGGGATCGCTGGGAAATGACGGCCAGAGTCCCCACTCTGACCGCCGCGACCCCGAGGGCAGCGTGTTATTTAGCTGCGAGGCATTCTCGCGCTATCTGTTGATAGCGCTGTGGCGCCGAACCCAAGAATTAGATTCGGCGCCACACTTTCTCGCCAGCGACACTAAGTTCGCCGGCCCCGACCCCGCACTCTTCTACGTGCGGGGTTGGAACGCTCCCTCTCGCGTTCCGCCGTCTCCTTCTGGAGCATGACCGCTTCACAGAAGGAGACCACCGCTCTCCAGGAATCTCTCGCCGCCAACATGGCCGTGATAACAGCCGGCGGCGAGAGGTCAGGCCCGATCGTGTTGACCAGGACTCGGCGCTCGGAGGCCCACGCTGGGCACTCCTCGAGCGTGTGCTGAGCCGAGTCCCGGTCGCTGCCGCAATGGTGACACGCGGCAGTGGGCTCCCTTCCTATTCTATTTAGGTACTCACCGAAGCAGCCGTGTCCGGTGAGCACCTGTGTCACCCTGAAAGTGACGCCAACATACCTCTTTTCGAGCCAGGCCTCGAAGCTGGGCAGAATTGCGTTTACTACGCGCTGGCGCGAGCAGCGTGGCAATTCGAGCCGCTCGCGCCACAACTCCAGCGCTCGCCTATGCGCTCCTCGGCGCACCTCGAGCGGGTCTGCCGCGTCCCCGCCCTGGCGAGAATGGAACCGGTCGTAGACTTCCGTGTCCATCCCCGCCAAGATGTCAAAGGGCGGGAAACGCGCCAGAGTAGTCGCCGCCTCAAAGGATATTGTGCGGTATCCCCTCGCGATCCTTATGGCCACCACGCGCTGCAGGCTATTAAGTAACTGTCTGCAGCGGGAGGCGCCCGTCAGTCTATCCGACCAGACGGGCGCCCCATAGAGGGCCATGGATCGTAGGACACCGCCATAGAGACGGCGAATCTCCTCCCGGGGTCCCCCGAGATTGGGCAGCAGCCTCTGGAGAGCACCTGCTGCCTTTTGGACTCGGGGGACCAGACGCTCGAAGTGAGCCTCGAACTTCCATCGGCCGTCGAGGATTAGGCCGAGGTACTTTATGGTGGGCCCGATCGACACCACCGCTTCCCCGATCCTCATGTGCCTTATTGGTGGCTCCCCCCGAAGGCTGTGGAACCACAGTGCTTCGGTTTTTTGGGGAGCCACCCGCAATCCCAGGCCCTCTATATGGGCCACGACCCTTGCGACCCCCAGTTCGGCGAGCCGCTGCGTTTCGCTGAAGCCTTTCCCCCTGGCCATGACTAAAGTGTCATCTGCGTAGCAGATGACATCTAGGCCGGGGGGCAGTCCGGTCCTCAAAATCGCGTCATAGGCGAGGTTCCACAGAAGGGGGCCCAAAACGGACCCCTGTGGAACCCCGCAGCTGATCCTCCTCGTTACCTCGTTGCCGTCCCTGTCGGTGAACCTGATGGTCCTGTCGCACAAATACGCAACCTAACCTAACCTAACCTAACCTAACCTTTTTTTTTTTTTTTTTTTTTTGACGTGGTGGGAAATCTTTATCTTCTCGAGGAAGAGGAAAACCTCTTAACCTCGAGAAGGTCGACTGCCCGCCTTCCAAGGGTATAAGGAAGACGGGGCGGTGCAGGGCTAACCCGCTAAAACCCACCACGATAGCCTACCTCTGATGTTGACGCCAGCGTCTCTGGGGTCACACTGAGTTCACAACCAGAGACGCTGAGCTACATCCGCCCAAAGGGCCCCTCCCGGGGGTAGCAATAGGCTTCCCCCAGCGCAACTGCGCTTGTGTAGGCAACCAGCGGCTACAACTGGTTGCCTCTTCCCGGGATTGCTGCCGAAGGCGGGCGGCCAGAGTCCCCACTCTGGTCCTCAGCAATCCCGAGGCATACTCGCACCAACTAAAGTTGGCGCGTCAGCGCCGAGTCTACACACGTATGGCGTAGGCTCGGCGCTGCACTTTCTCGCCAGCGGAATCAGGTCCGCCGGCCGCGACCCCGCACCCTTCTGCGGCGTGCGGGGTCATTGCGCTCTCTGGCGCGTTCAGCGGTCTCCTTCTGAAGCATCACAGCTTCACAGAAGGAGACCACTGCCCTCCAACTATCTCTCGCCGTCACCATGGCATAAACCACGGCCGACGGCGAGAGGTCACTCCCGATTATGTCAGTAAGGACTTGGCGCTCGGAGGTCCATGCTGGGCACTCCTCCAGTGTGTGTTGCGCCGAGTCCCTGTCACTACTGCAGTGATGACAGCCCGTCGTGGGCTCTCTTCCGATGCGACTCAGGTACTCACCGAAACACCCGTGTCCGGTGAGTACCTGAGTCACTCTGTATGTGACTCCAGCGCATTTTAGCTGGAGCCAAACCTCCAAGTGAGGCAGGACGGCACTGACGGCGCGCTGGCGCGAGTTTCGCGGCAGTTCAAGCCGCTCGCGCCAAAGAGTGAGCGCCCGCCTGTGCGCGTCCCGCCGCACCCCAAGCGGATCCAAGACGCCTTCGTCCTCCTGGCGGGCAGGGAAACGGAGTCGGTCGTAGACCTCCGTGTCCATGCCCGCCAGGATGTCAAATGGCGGAAAACGCGCTAAGAGAGTCGCCGCCTCATACGATATCGTGCGATAGCCTCGCACGATCCTAATGGCCATCACGCGCTGCAGGCTGTTAAGAAGGTGCCTGCAGAGGGAGGCTCCCGTCAGTCGGTCCGACCAGACGGGCGCCCCATAGAGGGCCATGGACCGCACGACGCTACCGTAGAGGCGGCGAATCTCCTCCCTCGGTCCCCCGAGGTTAGGCAGCAGCCTCTGAAGGGCCCCCGCTGCCCCCTGAACTCGGGGGGCCAGGCGCTCGAAGTGCGCCTCGAAAGCCCAACGACTGTCCAGTATCAGGCCGAGGTATTTAAGCGTCGGCCCGATACTGACTACAGCGTCCCCGACTCTGAGCGATGTTACGGGTGGCTCTCCCCCACGACGGAGCCCGTGGAACCACAGGGCTTCCGTTTTCTGGTTTTCCCGGTCAACCTAACCTAACCTAACCTAACCTAACCTAACCTAACCTAACCTAACCTAACCTAACCTAACCTAACCTAACCTAACCTAACCTAACCTAACCTAACCTAACCTAACCTAACCTAACCTAACCTAACCTAACCTAACCTAACCTAACCTAACCTTTTTTTTTTTTTTTTACGTGGTGGAAATCTTTGATAGACTTCCCACCGTCTTGGGGAAAGACGGTGGGGGAGTGTGGGACTCCTTCACTTGCACCCGGCTCTATGTAGCGAGCGAGCCGGGGCATCCAGTACCCACTAAAACCACCACGGTAGCCAGCCTCGGACGCATCTGCCGGTGGCCCTGGGGACTCGAAATGATCGACAACCAGGACCACCGCCATACGTCTAGTCTCTGATTGAGACTCCTCTCGGGAGGGGCAATAATTGGGCCCCTCCCCTGCGCCTTTGCGCATATGTAGGTAACCAGCGGCTACGACTGGTTACCTCTTCCCGGGATCGCTTGGAAATGACGGCCAGAGTCCCCACTCTGACCGCCGCGACCCCAAGGGCAGCGTATTATTACGCCGCGAGGCGTTCTCGCGCTATCTTTTGATAGCGCTGTGGCGCCGAACCCAAGAATTAGATTCGGCGCCACACTTTCTCGCCAGCGACACTATGGTCGCCGGCCCCGACCCCGCACTCTTCTACGTGCGGGGTCGGAACGCTCCCTCTCGCGCTCAGCGGTCTCCTTCTGGAGCATAACCGCTTCACAGAAGGAGACCACTGCTCTCCAGGAGTCTCTCGCCGCCAACATGGCCGTGATAACGGCCGGCGGCGAGAGGTCAGGCCCGATAGTATTGACCAGGACTCGGCGCTCGGAGGCCCAGGCTGGGCACTCCTCGAGCGTGTGTTGAGCCGAGTCCCGGTCACTGCCGCAATGGTGACACGCGGCAGTGGGCTCCCTCCCTATTCTGTTTAGGTACTCACCGAAGCAACCGTGTCCGGTGAGTACCTGTGTCAACCTGTAAGTGACACCAACAAACCTCTTCTCGAGCCAGGCCTCGTAGCTGGGAAGTATTGCATTGACGACGCGCTGGCGCGAGCAGCGTGGCAATTCGAGCCGCTCGCGCCACAACTCCAGCGCCCGCCCATGCGCCCCTCGACGCACCTCGAGCGGGTCTGTCGCGTCCCCGCCCTGGCGAGAATGGAACCGGTCGTAAACTTCCGTGTCCATCCCCGCCAAGATGTCGAAGGGCGGGAAACGCGCCAGAGTAGTCGCCGCCTCAAATGAGATTGTGCGGTATCCCCTCACGATCCGTATGGCCACCACGCGCTGCAGGCTATTAAGTAACCGTCTGCAGCGGGAGGCGCCCGTCAGCCTATCCGACCAAACGGGCGCCCCATAGAGGGCCATGGATCTCAGGACACCGCCATAGAGACGGCGAATCTCCTCCCGGGGTCCCCCGAGATTGGGCAGCAGCCTCTGGAGAGCACCTGCTGCCTTTTGGACTCGGGGGACCAGACGCTCGAAGTGAGCCTCGAATGTCCATCGGCCGTCGAGGATTAGGCCTAGGTACTTAATGGTGGGCCCGATGGACACCACCGCTTCCCCGATCCTCATCTGCGTTATAGGTGGCTCCCCCCGAAGGCTGTGGAACCACAGTGCTTCGGTTTTTTGGGGAGCCACCCGCAAACCCAGGCCCTCTATATGGGCCACGACCCTTGCGACCCCCAGTTCGGCGAGCCGCCGCGTTTCGCTGAAGCCCTCCCCCCTGGCCATGACTAAAGTGTCATCTGCGTAGCAGATGACATCTAGGCCGGGGGGCAGTCTGGTCCTCAAAATCGCGTCGTATGCGAGGTTCCACAGAAGGGGGCCCAGAACGGACCCCTGTGGAACCTAACCTAACCTAACCTAACCTAACCTAACCTAACCTAACCTAACCTAACCTAACCTAACCTAACCTAACCTAACCTAACCTAACCTAACCTAACCTAACCTAACCTAACCTAACCTTTTTTTTTTTTTTTTTTTTTTTTTACGTGGTGGAAATCTTTGATAGACTTCCCACCGTCTTGGGGAAAGACGGTGGGGGAGTGTGGGACTCCTTCACTTGCACCCGGCTCTATGTAGCGAGCGAGCCGGGGCATCCGGTACCCACTAAAACCACCACGGTAGCCAGCCTCGGACGCATCTGGCGGTGGCCCCGGGGACTCGAAATGATCGACAACCAGGACCACCGCCATGCGTCTAGTCTCTATGATGGAGACTCCTCTCGGGAGGGGCAATAATTGGGCCCCTCCCCTGCGCCTTTGCGCATAGGTAGGTAACCAGCGGCTACAACTGGTTACCTCTTCCCGGGGTCGCTGAAAAATGACGGCCAGAGTCCCCACTCTGACCGCCGCGACCCCAAGGGCAGCGTATTTAATAACGCTGCGAGGCGTTCTCGCGCTATCTTTGGTAGCGCTGTGGCGCCGAACCTAGGAATTAGATTCGGCGCCACACTTTCTCGCCAGCGACTTATTATGGTCGCCGGCCCCGACCCCGCACTCTTCTACGTGCGGGGTTGGAACGCTCCCTCTCGCGTTCCGCCGTCTCCTTCTGGAGCATGACCGCTTCACAGAAGGAGACCACCGCTCTCCAGGAATCTCTCGCCGCCAACATGGCCGTGATAACAGCCGGCGGCGAGAGGTCAGGCCCGATCGTGTTGACCAGGACTCGGCGCTCTGAGGCCCATGCTGGGCACTCCTCGAGCGTGTGCTGGGCCGAGTCCCGGTCACTGCCGCAATGATGACACGCGGCAGTGGGCTCTCTCCCTATTCTGTTTAGGTACTCACCGAAGCAACCGTGTCCGGTGAGTACCTGTGTCAGCCTGTACGTGACTCCGACGTACTTCCGCTCCAGCCACACCTCCAGGCTGGGCAGTATTGCGCTAACTACGCGCTGGCGCGAGCAGCGTGGCAATTCGAGCCGCTCGCGCCACAACTCCAGCGCTCGCCTATGTGCTCCTCGACGCACCTCGAGCGAGTCTGTCGCGTCCCCGCCCTGGCGGGAATGAAACCGGTCGTAAACTTCCGTGTCCATCCCCGCCAAGATGTCGAAGGGCGGGAAACGCGCCAGAGTAGTCGCCGCCTCAAATGAGATAGTGCGGTATCCCCTCGCGATCCGTATGGCCACCACGCGCTGCAGGCTATTGAGTAACTGTCTGCAGCGGGAGGCGCCCGCCAGCCTATCCGACCAAACGGGCGCCCCATAGAGGGCCATGGATCGCAGGACACCGCCATAGAGACGGCGAACCTCCTCCCGAGGTCCCCCGAGATTGGGCAGCAGCCTCTGGAGAGCACCTGCTGCCTTTTGGACTCGGGGGACCAGACGCTCGAAGTGAGCCTCGAAAGTCCATCGGCCGTCAAGGATTAGGCCGAGGTATTTTATGGTGGGCCCAATCGACACCACCGCTTCCCCGATCCTTATCTGCCTTATCGGTGGCTCCCCCCGAAGCCTGTGGAACCACAGTGCTTCGGTTTTTTGGGGAGCCACCCGCAGTCCCAGGCCCTCTATATGGGCCACGACCCTAGCGACCCCAAGTTCGGCGAGCCGCCGTGTTTCGTTGAAACCCTCCCCCCTGGCCATGACTAAAGTGTCATCTGCGTAGCAGATGACATCTAGGCCGGGGGGCAGTCTGGTCCTCAGAATAGCGTCGTAGGCGAGGTTCCACAGAAGGGGGCCCAGAACGGACCCCTGTGGAACCCCGCAGCTGATCCTCCTCGTTACCTCGTTGCCGTCCCTGTCGGTGAACCCGATGGTCCTGTCGCACAAATACGCCCCGACTATTTCGCGCAAGTAGGGAGGCACGTTATGATGTTGAAGTGCCTCCCTGATCGCCTGCCATGGGAGGGAGTTAAAGGCGTTGACTATGTCCAAACTTATAGCCAACGCCACTCCCCCCTCCTGGACTGCCTCTTCCGCCAGGGAACGGACGCGCCTGATGGCGTCCACCGTTGACCTCCCCTGGCGGAAGCCATACTGGCTATCCGAAAGGTCGGGGCCAATGCGCGACAGGTGTTCACTGAGGCGGGCAGCGATGACGCGCTCAAAGAGCTTGCCCGCCTCGTCCAGCAAACAAATGGGACGGAACGACGACGGAGAATCAGCGGCCCTACCGGGTTTCGCCAAGAGGACCAGACGGGCCTCCTTCCAGCCACTGGGGAAAACTCCGTTGCGAAGGCAGCTGGTGAACAGCTGTCGGAGTTTATCCCCCAAGATCGCCAGAGCCAACACCCATGCTCGTCCGGGGATCCCGTCGGGACCCGGAGCGGTGTTTCGGGCTGCGAGCCGCCTAACGGCTCGATCCAGCTCCCCCTCCGTCACTCCGAGTTCGTCCGACCAGCCAAAATGGCCCAGACGTGACGGAGGGATCGAGGGACTGTCCTGGACCCTTGGGAAAAGAGCGTCCACCACTCTTTCCACAAATACTGGGTCCAAGGACTCGGTTAGAGGAGGGACCCATGGGCGAAGTTTGCCCATAACCATTTTGTATGGGCGGCCCCATGGGTCCCTATTTAGTCCCTCGATTAATTCGGCCCAGGACCGAGCCTTGGCCTCCCCGATCGCAATCTGGAAGGTCTTTGTGGCGACTCGGTACTCCAGATAGGCTCCGGCGATCTCCTCGTCTGTGGCTCGCCGTCTTCTCCGCGTCCTTGTGAAACGGCGGCGCGCCCTTATACAATTGGCTCGCAGCTCCGCCAGACCATCGCTCCACCAGTAGGCGGAGAATCTCTTTCGGCCTTTCTTGGCCCGGGGCATTGCGACGTCACAGATTTCCGTCATTTTACCCCGGAACCAGACTGCAAAAGCCTCCGGGTGGGACGAGATGTTTAATCCCACGTCGACCCAGTCCACCACGTGGGCAGCAGCGACGAGCAGGCTCTTTTCCAGCATCTTTAGCACCCAGCGCCGTGGAGAACTGTTGCTTTGGCCCGCCGAATTCGGGGGGCTGCGGCGCGTCTGCGAGGCGACGTCGAACAGTATGTGACGGTGGTCGCTGAGAGTGGCAAGATCTTCTGCCACCCTCCACCCCGACACCCGCCGTGCAGCAGGGGGAGTCGCCCATGTTAGGTCGACAATGGATTCCCCCTGCCAGCGCACGCAGGTGCTCTCCGTTCCTCTATTGAGGAGATCGAGGCCGAGGGCAGCAGCCCACTCCAGCAAGGCCTCTCCCCTTGCGTCGTCGCGGGCATCACCCCAAACCCTGGAGTGTGCGTTGAAATCGCCCGCGACGAGTACTGGACGAGGTGAGTAGCCACGGATGAAATTGGCGAGCCCGTCCAAGTACGCTTCATACTCAGTGAAGCCGCAGTTGGGAGAGATGTATACACCAATCACAACAACGCCGCCCCACTCCACAGCAACGAAGCCAACCCCCCTCCGGAGAAGGGTGCAGCAAGGATCGCCTGTGCCTCCAGCCCAATAAATTGCAACGGAGCCCCCCTCCGCCCCGAACCAGCGAGGATGGTCCGGGACAGAGTACGGCTCAGCCACAATGGCAAGGGCAACCGACTGTTCCGCGAGCGTCTGGATCATGAGGTCCTGCGCTGCGCGGCAGTGGTTTATGTTGCCCTGCAGGATCTTATTTATGGGCTGGAATTTTGGGCCTGAGGTACACCCTCGATCGGAGCCTGGCCTGAGTCCGGCTGCGATTTTTTATTAGCCGACCCCTTGTTCTGAGGTGCGGCTCCTCTTTTGCCCGTTTTAGGAGGCGTACATTTGATGCCCCCGAGGCGGTGATTTGCCGGGCGGCCGAGATCCCTACAGACTGGGCATGTAGGACTGGAGGCCGAGCAGTTCTGCGCCTTGTGACCGGGCTCCCCACACGCGTAGCAGAGCCCACTGCGGTCCTTGGGACAAGCGCATTTGGCCCTTACATGCCCATTTTCCAGGCACCTGAAGCATTGTAGTGGCCTTGTTCTAAGGGCCACTACTTTGGCCGAGGACCACCCCACTCGCAGGTATTTGTCGTCGAGCTTGTTTACCGCCTCCAGGGGGCACTTGGCCCAGATGGTGTTAAGCCCCGACCTATGCTGCCTGACGACTCCAACCCTGATGTTTTCCTCCGTGCAGCCGGTTGCCCTCGCGACAGCCTCTGACACTTCGGATGGAGTCACCGAGTCATCGAGATCTATGATTCTGATCTCGCCCATTTTGACTGGGCGAGCTATTTTCGCCCCCGACTCTTTAAGGACCTCTCTTAGTTTGGACGCGAAAGCGTCTGCCCTGCTGGAGTTGTCCGGGCCAGATATCCTGAACACAAGGCCTCCATTTATGGCCCTGCGCTGACTGATACCCTGATCCAGCCCGAACTCCTCCAGTTTGATTTGGGATTTTGCGGTCTTCATGATATCCGCGATAGTTGTCCCCGAATCTTCGGCCGCCGTGATCGTAATGGCAGCCGTTTTTGGGGCACGCGGAGGTCTAGGCTTTCCTTTTTTGGAGGGGACGCTCTTGGCTGCGGCTGCTTGCACCCTCGCAGTCCTGCGTTCCTTCTTCTCCTTTCTGCCCAGGACCTTACTCCACGGCAACTCCCCCTGTGGCTGATCTTGTTCCACAGGGACTGCTGCAGAGTGCCCAGGTCCCGGGTTTGAGGACTCCTTGGTCGGCGCAGGAGGCTGAGGATGCGGCTCCTTTGCCTTTTTTGGCTTCTTCTTGGCCTTGGACTTAGCGGCCTTTTCTTTGGGGTTGTTGGCCGGAGCCATCAACCCGCTGCCGCTAGTCTCGGAGGAGTCGGCTTTGTCCGAATGGATTCTTTTCCCCACTTTAGCCAGGGCTGGTGTACTGGCCCTTCCTGGCTGCAGTACTGACTGCAGTTTCGCCATTATTTTCTCCTCGAAGGCCTGTAGCTTGCAGTCTACAAGGCCTGCGAGGCTCTCCGCTGAGGCGCCCTCGGTTCGTGGCGCCGCCCGTTTTGTCGGTGTTGGCGTTGCAGCCGCGTTTGTCACCGACTTATTGAGCTCCGCTCGGGCTGACGTCCTCTCCTTGGCCTTCTTTAGCTCCGAGAGTTCGGAGGACAAGATGGCAATTTGAGCTGCCATGGCGTCACGCTCAGAGCGCATCTCTGCAAACTCGCGCTCCATTCGCTCGATGCCCACTGCAGCAGATCTTTTGTGGAGCACCACCGATACCGCCTCGGACTTCCGGATCGCCCGTCTGAGGGCGTTCTTCATTCCCCCATTAAGGTTTTTAGACCTGTCGGAAACCTTCTCAATAGTGGACAGGGCGTCCAGAAGTATCGACCCGAGAGCGGCCGTTGGTTGGTGCTCCATCTCTTCCATGAGTTCCTCCAGTTTTGGTAGCGACTCCTTGGATTTTAGAGTCGCTGGAGGAACATTGGGGTCCTCGATTTCCTTGAGATCTGTCTCCAGATCGTTGTCTTCGAGAACCCTCTTCGTCTTCCTGGTTCTTGTGGTCTTGCGCAGTGTGGACGCGCTAGACACCATGGAAGTTGCAGACGCCATCGATGTCGCCGACGTCTGCGAGCAGTCACTGTCGTATTCGTATACTGCTCTAACAACACTTGTGGCCCTTGTTTCCCTGGCCGGTGTAAACGGCCGGGAAAAGGTGTCCACCACCTCCTTCGTCGCAAGCGGAATGCGATCCATCACAACGACGGGACGCGCCGCAATCGGGCTCCGCTTGAGCTCCCTCCCAGGACGCGCAAAACTGGGCGTGCGCGCCCTCTCCACGACCTCCGTGGTTTCAAAACAATTGTTGTCCCCCCCAGAAACGATGGGACTGCCGGGTCCCGAAGGACCCGAAGGGGATTCTCCGACCGGAGACCGGTCGGTACCCCCCTGGGGTAGTTGTTTTTCAATTGTAGACTTATTCATGGTTTGTGTTTTTAGTTTTGCCGCCCTCACGACCGGGTATACCCCCCGGCCATGCAGTCCCTCGCCGGGCGGCGAGGCTTAGACTTCAGGGTAATTTTTATAGAGGTTTTCTTCCTCTGTGCCCCTGCACTGCGTCCTCCGAAAGCCGGAGGGCGCGGCGAAGGGACACGACGGTGGAACTCCAACCAACTTATGGTTTTTTGTGTTACAGATGGTGCGTGGAGATCCCCCGACCCCACCGGACCCAAGCCGGGCCCGATAGGACCAAGGTAAGTCAAAAAAGAAAATATGAAATTTTGCCTGAGGGGTCCAGAATTGATATGGCAAGGCCCTAACGGGCGGGTGGGCGGGCCAATTTTTGACATTTTGTCGCAGATAACCCCTACAAATGGGGCATTTCGGGATAGGTCTCGACGAGATCTATCTAATGGCACAACAATTGGAACCAGTCGCGAACAAAAATCGCGATTTATCGACCAAATACTTGTATTTTGGGCGGATTTCAACAGAGTTACTGACTTTAAGTGCTGAAATTTTATAAAATATTGGCGAAAAAGTGACGGACGGTTGCTGATAACTCGTGCGACACACTAATAAACAGAATTACGAAAGAAATTAGCAAGAATATTGAAGGGTTTTTTGTGAAAAAATTCACAAAAGTGCGAGTGGTCACTTAGAACAGAATGCACCAAGTGTTTATAGCTGAAACTAATTTTTTCTATTTTTTACAGGTGGAGGATGGACGACCGCTGGTGATTAAGGTAAGATACTATTTAAAACGAACAATTTGAAACCAGAACGGCCGGAATCGGACCATATTTTGTGAAGTTATGTTTCAATTAGAGTCCGATTGTACTGCGACATTCTATCGCTTAGGTGCACTTTTGTACCTACCTAGCGAGTAAGAATTTGCCAATTGTGACATTTTGTCGCAGATAACCCCTACAAATGGGGCATTTCGGGATAGGTCTCGACGAGATCTATCTAATGGCACAACAATTGGAACCAGTCGCGAACAAAAATCGCGATTTATCGACCAAATACTTGTATTTTGGGCGGATTTCAACAGAGTTACTGACTTTAAGTGCTGAAATTTTATAAAATATTGGCGAAAAAGTGACGGACGGTTGCTGATAACTCGTGCGACACACTAATAAACAGAATTACGAAAGAAATTAGCAAGAATATTGAAGGGTTTTTTGTGAAAAAATTCACAAAAGTGCGAGTGGTCACTTAGAACAGAATGCACCAAGTGTTTATAGCTGAAACTAATTTTTTCTATTTTTTACAGGTGGAGGATGGACGACCGCTGGTGATTAAGGTAAGATACTATTTAAAACGAACAATTTGAAACCAGAACGGCCGGAATCGGACCATATTTTGTGAAGTTATGTTTCAATTAGAGTCCGATTGTACTGCGACATTCTATCGCTTAGGTGCACTTTTGTACCTACCTAGCGAGTAAGAATTTGCCAATTGTGACATTTTGTCGCAGATAACCCCTACAAATGGGGCATTTCGGGATAGGTCTCGACGAGATCTATCTAATGGCACAACAATTGGAACCAGTCGCGAACAAAAATCGCGATTTATCGACCAAATACTTGTATTTTGGGCGGATTTCAACAGAGTTACTGACTTTAAGTGCTGAAATTTTATAAAATATTGGCGAAAAAGTGACGGACGGTTGCTGATAACTCGTGCGACACACTAATAAACAGAATTACGAAAGAAATTAGCAAGAATATTGAAGGGTTTTTTGTGAAAAAATTCACAAAAGTGCGAGTGGTCACTTAGAACAGAATGCACCAAGTGTTTATAGCTGAAACTAATTTTTTCTATTTTTTACAGGTGGAGGATGGACGACCGCTGGTGATTAAGGTAAGATACTATTTAAAACGAACAATTTGAAACCAGAACGGCCGGAATCGGACCATATTTTGTGAAGTTATGTTTCAATTAGAGTCCGATTGTACTGCGACATTCTATCGCTTAGGTGCACTTTTGTACCTACCTAGCGAGTAAGAATTTGCCAATTGTGACATTTTGTCGCAGATAACCCCTACAAATGGGGCATTTCGGGATAGGTCTCGACGAGATCTATCTAATGGCACAACAATTGGAACCAGTCGCGAACAAAAATCGCGATTTATCGACCAAATACTTGTATTTTGGGCGGATTTCAACAGAGTTACTGACTTTAAGTGCTGAAATTTTATAAAATATTGGCGAAAAAGTGACGGACGGTTGCTGATAACTCGTGCGACACACTAATAAACAGAATTACGAAAGAAATTAGCAAGAATATTGAAGGGTTTTTTGTGAAAAAATTCACAAAAGTGCGAGTGGTCACTTAGAACAGAATGCACCAAGTGTTTATAGCTGAAACTAATTTTTTCTATTTTTTACAGGTGGAGGATGGACGACCGCTGGTGATTAAGGTAAGATACTATTTAAAACGAACAATTTGAAACCAGAACGGCCGGAATCGGACCATATTTTGTGAAGTTATGTTTCAATTAGAGTCCGATTGTACTGCGACATTCTATCGCTTAGGTGCACTTTTGTACCTACCTAGCGAGTAAGAATTTGCCAATTGTGACATTTTGTCGCAGATAACCCCTACAAATGGGGCATTTCGGGATAGGTCTCGACGAGATCTATCTAATGGCACAACAATTGGAACCAGTCGCGAACAAAAATCGCGATTTATCGACCAAATACTTGTATTTTGGGCGGATTTCAACAGAGTTACTGACTTTAAGTGCTGAAATTTTATAAAATATTGGCGAAAAAGTGACGGACGGTTGCTGATAACTCGTGCGACACACTAATAAACAGAATTACGAAAGAAATTAGCAAGAATATTGAAGGGTTTTTTGTGAAAAAATTCACAAAAGTGCGAGTGGTCACTTAGAACAGAATGCACCAAGTGTTTATA
Source organism: Nycteola revayana (assembly GCA_947037095.2). Lineage (NCBI taxonomy): Eukaryota > Metazoa > Arthropoda > Insecta > Lepidoptera > Nolidae > Nycteola > Nycteola revayana. Next base: position 19,818,079 of record OX344856.2, on the reverse strand, counting down.
GCTGAAACTAATTTTTTCTATTTTTTACAGGTGGAGGATGGACGACCGCTGGTGATTAAGGTAAGATACTATTTAAAACGAACAATTTGAAACCAGAACGGCCGGAATCGGACCATATTTTGTGAAGTTATGTTTCAATTAGAGTCCGATTGTACTGCGACATTCTATCGCTTAGGTGCACTTTTGTACCTACCTAGCGAGTAAGAATTTGCCAATTGTGACATTTTGTCGCAGATAACCCCTACAAATGGGGCATTTCGGGATAGGTCTCGACGAGATCTATCTAATGGCACAACAATTGGAACCAGTCGCGAACAAAAATCGCGATTTATCGACCAAATACTTGTATTTTGGGCGGATTTCAACAGAGTTACTGACTTTAAGTGCTGAAATTTTATAAAATATTGGCGAAAAAGTGACGGACGGTTGCTGATAACTCGTGCGACACACTAATAAACAGAATTACGAAAGAAATTAGCAAGAATATTGAAGGGTTTTTTGTGAAAAAATTCACAAAAGTGCGAGTGGTCACTTAGAACAGAATGCACCAAGTGTTTATAGCTGAAACTAATTTTTTCTATTTTTTACAGGTGGAGGATGGACGACCGCTGGTGATTAAGGTAAGATACTATTTAAAACGAACAATTTGAAACCAGAACGGCCGGAATCGGACCATATTTTGTGAAGTTATGTTTCAATTAGAGTCCGATTGTACTGCGACATTCTATCGCTTAGGTGCACTTTTGTACCTACCTAGCGAGTAAGAATTTGCCAATTGTGACATTTTGTCGCAGATAACCCCTACAAATGGGGCATTTCGGGATAGGTCTCGACGAGATCTATCTAATGGCACAACAATTGGAACCAGTCGCGAACAAAAATCGCGATTTATCGACCAAATACTTGTATTTTGGGCGGATTTCAACAGAGTTACTGACTTTAAGTGCTGAAATTTTATAAAATATTGGCGAAAAAGTGACGGACGGTTGCTGATAACTCGTGCGACACACTAATAAACAGAATTACGAAAGAAATTAGCAAGAATATTGAAGGGTTTTTTGTGAAAAAATTCACAAAAGTGCGAGTGGTCACTTAGAACAGAATGCACCAAGTGTTTATAGCTGAAACTAATTTTTTCTATTTTTTACAGGTGGAGGATGGACGACCGCTGGTGATTAAGGTAAGATACTATTTAAAACGAACAATTTGAAACCAGAACGGCCGGAATCGGACCATATTTTGTGAAGTTATGTTTCAATTAGAGTCCGATTGTACTGCGACATTCTATCGCTTAGGTGCACTTTTGTACCTACCTAGCGAGTAAGAATTTGCCAATTGTGACATTTTGTCGCAGATAACCCCTACAAATGGGGCATTTCGGGATAGGTCTCGACGAGATCTATCTAATGGCACAACAATTGGAACCAGTCGCGAACAAAAATCGCGATTTATCGACCAAATACTTGTATTTTGGGCGGATTTCAACAGAGTTACTGACTTTAAGTGCTGAAATTTTATAAAATATTGGCGAAAAAGTGACGGACGGTTGCTGATAACTCGTGCGACACACTAATAAACAGAATTACGAAAGAAATTAGCAAGAATATTGAAGGGTTTTTTGTGAAAAAATTCACAAAAGTGCGAGTGGTCACTTAGAACAGAATGCACCAAGTGTTTATAGCTGAAACTAATTTTTTCTATTTTTTACAGGTGGAGGATGGACGACCGCTGGTGATTAAGGTAAGATACTATTTAAAACGAACAATTTGAAACCAGAACGGCCGGAATCGGACCATATTTTGTGAAGTTATGTTTCAATTAGAGTCCGATTGTACTGCGACATTCTATCGCTTAGGTGCACTTTTGTACCTACCTAGCGAGTAAGAATTTGCCAATTGTGACATTTTGTCGCAGATAACCCCTACAAATGGGGCATTTCGGGATAGGTCTCGACGAGATCTATCTAATGGCACAACAATTGGAACCAGTCGCGAACAAAAATCGCGATTTATCGACCAAATACTTGTATTTTGGGCGGATTTCAACAGAGTTACTGACTTTAAGTGCTGAAATTTTATAAAATATTGGCGAAAAAGTGACGGACGGTTGCTGATAACTCGTGCGACACACTAATAAACAGAATTACGAAAGAAATTAGCAAGAATATTGAAGGGTTTTTTGTGAAAAAATTCACAAAAGTGCGAGTGGTCACTTAGAACAGAATGCACCAAGTGTTTATAGCTGAAACTAATTTTTTCTATTTTTTACAGGTGGAGGATGGACGACCGCTGGTGATTAAGGTAAGATACTATTTAAAACGAACAATTTGAAACCAGAACGGCCGGAATCGGACCATATTTTGTGAAGTTATGTTTCAATTAGAGTCCGATTGTACTGCGACATTCTATCGCTTAGGTGCACTTTTGTACCTACCTAGCGAGTAAGAATTTGCCAATTGTGACATTTTGTCGCAGATAACCCCTACAAATGGGGCATTTCGGGATAGGTCTCGACGAGATCTATCTAATGGCACAACAATTGGAACCAGTCGCGAACAAAAATCGCGATTTATCGACCAAATACTTGTATTTTGGGCGGATTTCAACAGAGTTACTGACTTTAAGTGCTGAAATTTTATAAAATATTGGCGAAAAAGTGACGGACGGTTGCTGATAACTCGTGCGACACACTAATAAACAGAATTACGAAAGAAATTAGCAAGAATATTGAAGGGTTTTTTGTGAAAAAATTCACAAAAGTGCGAGTGGTCACTTAGAACAGAATGCACCAAGTGTTTATAGCTGAAACTAATTTTTTCTATTTTTTACAGGTGGAGGATGGACGACCGCTGGTGATTAAGGTAAGATACTATTTAAAACGAACAATTTGAAACCAGAACGGCCGGAATCGGACCATATTTTGTGAAGTTATGTTTCAATTAGAGTCCGATTGTACTGCGACATTCTATCGCTTAGGTGCACTTTTGTACCTACCTAGCGAGTAAGAATTTGCCAATTGTGACATTTTGTCGCAGATAACCCCTACAAATGGGGCATTTCGGGATAGGTCTCGACGAGATCTATCTAATGGCACAACAATTGGAACCAGTCGCGAACAAAAATCGCGATTTATCGACCAAATACTTGTATTTTGGGCGGATTTCAACAGAGTTACTGACTTTAAGTGCTGAAATTTTATAAAATATTGGCGAAAAAGTGACGGACGGTTGCTGATAACTCGTGCGACACACTAATAAACAGAATTACGAAAGAAATTAGCAAGAATATTGAAGGGTTTTTTGTGAAAAAATTCACAAAAGTGCGAGTGGTCACTTAGAACAGAATGCACCAAGTGTTTATAGCTGAAACTAATTTTTTCTATTTTTTACAGGTGGAGGATGGACGACCGCTGGTGATTAAGGTAAGATACTATTTAAAACGAACAATTTGAAACCAGAACGGCCGGAATCGGACCATATTTTGTGAAGTTATGTTTCAATTAGAGTCCGATTGTACTGCGACATTCTATCGCTTAGGTGCACTTTTGTACCTACCTAGCGAGTAAGAATTTGCCAATTGTGACATTTTGTCGCAGATAACCCCTACAAATGGGGCATTTCGGGATAGGTCTCGACGAGATCTATCTAATGGCACAACAATTGGAACCAGTCGCGAACAAAAATCGCGATTTATCGACCAAATACTTGTATTTTGGGCGGATTTCAACAGAGTTACTGACTTTAAGTGCTGAAATTTTATAAAATATTGGCGAAAAAGTGACGGACGGTTGCTGATAACTCGTGCGACACACTAATAAACAGAATTACGAAAGAAATTAGCAAGAATATTGAAGGGTTTTTTGTGAAAAAATTCACAAAAGTGCGAGTGGTCACTTAGAACAGAATGCACCAAGTGTTTATAGCTGAAACTAATTTTTTCTATTTTTTACAGGTGGAGGATGGACGACCGCTGGTGATTAAGGTAAGATACTATTTAAAACGAACAATTTGAAACCAGAACGGCCGGAATCGGACCATATTTTGTGAAGTTATGTTTCAATTAGAGTCCGATTGTACTGCGACATTCTATCGCTTAGGTGCACTTTTGTACCTACCTAGCGAGTAAGAATTTGCCAATTGTGACATTTTGTCGCAGATAACCCCTACAAATGGGGCATTTCGGGATAGGTCTCGACGAGATCTATCTAATGGCACAACAATTGGAACCAGTCGCGAACAAAAATCGCGATTTATCGACCAAATACTTGTATTTTGGGCGGATTTCAACAGAGTTACTGACTTTAAGTGCTGAAATTTTATAAAATATTGGCGAAAAAGTGACGGACGGTTGCTGATAACTCGTGCGACACACTAATAAACAGAATTACGAAAGAAATTAGCAAGAATATTGAAGGGTTTTTTGTGAAAAAATTCACAAAAGTGCGAGTGGTCACTTAGAACAGAATGCACCAAGTGTTTATAGCTGAAACTAATTTTTTCTATTTTTTACAGGTGGAGGATGGACGACCGCTGGTGATTAAGGTAAGATACTATTTAAAACGAACAATTTGAAACCAGAACGGCCGGAATCGGACCATATTTTGTGAAGTTATGTTTCAATTAGAGTCCGATTGTACTGCGACATTCTATCGCTTAGGTGCACTTTTGTACCTACCTAGCGAGTAAGAATTTGCCAATTGTGACATTTTGTCGCAGATAACCCCTACAAATGGGGCATTTCGGGATAGGTCTCGACGAGATCTATCTAATGGCACAACAATTGGAACCAGTCGCGAACAAAAATCGCGATTTATCGACCAAATACTTGTATTTTGGGCGGATTTCAACAGAGTTACTGACTTTAAGTGCTGAAATTTTATAAAATATTGGCGAAAAAGTGACGGACGGTTGCTGATAACTCGTGCGACACACTAATAAACAGAATTACGAAAGAAATTAGCAAGAATATTGAAGGGTTTTTTGTGAAAAAATTCACAAAAGTGCGAGTGGTCACTTAGAACAGAATGCACCAAGTGTTTATAGCTGAAACTAATTTTTTCTATTTTTTACAGGTGGAGGATGGACGACCGCTGGTGATTAAGGTAAGATACTATTTAAAACGAACAATTTGAAACCAGAACGGCCGGAATCGGACCATATTTTGTGAAGTTATGTTTCAATTAGAGTCCGATTGTACTGCGACATTCTATCGCTTAGGTGCACTTTTGTACCTACCTAGCGAGTAAGAATTTGCCAATTGTGACATTTTGTCGCAGATAACCCCTACAAATGGGGCATTTCGGGATAGGTCTCGACGAGATCTATCTAATGGCACAACAATTGGAACCAGTCGCGAACAAAAATCGCGATTTATCGACCAAATACTTGTATTTTGGGCGGATTTCAACAGAGTTACTGACTTTAAGTGCTGAAATTTTATAAAATATTGGCGAAAAAGTGACGGACGGTTGCTGATAACTCGTGCGACACACTAATAAACAGAATTACGAAAGAAATTAGCAAGAATATTGAAGGGTTTTTTGTGAAAAAATTCACAAAAGTGCGAGTGGTCACTTAGAACAGAATGCACCAAGTGTTTATAGCTGAAACTAATTTTTTCTATTTTTTACAGGTGGAGGATGGACGACCGCTGGTGATTAAGGTAAGATACTATTTAAAACGAACAATTTGAAACCAGAACGGCCGGAATCGGACCATATTTTGTGAAGTTATGTTTCAATTAGAGTCCGATTGTACTGCGACATTCTATCGCTTAGGTGCACTTTTGTACCTACCTAGCGAGTAAGAATTTGCCAATTGTGACATTTTGTCGCAGATAACCCCTACAAATGGGGCATTTCGGGATAGGTCTCGACGAGATCTATCTAATGGCACAACAATTGGAACCAGTCGCGAACAAAAATCGCGATTTATCGACCAAATACTTGTATTTTGGGCGGATTTCAACAGAGTTACTGACTTTAAGTGCTGAAATTTTATAAAATATTGGCGAAAAAGTGACGGACGGTTGCTGATAACTCGTGCGACACACTAATAAACAGAATTACGAAAGAAATTAGCAAGAATATTGAAGGGTTTTTTGTGAAAAAATTCACAAAAGTGCGAGTGGTCACTTAGAACAGAATGCACCAAGTGTTTATAGCTGAAACTAATTTTTTCTATTTTTTACAGGTGGAGGATGGACGACCGCTGGTGATTAAGGTAAGATACTATTTAAAACGAACAATTTGAAACCAGAACGGCCGGAATCGGACCATATTTTGTGAAGTTATGTTTCAATTAGAGTCCGATTGTACTGCGACATTCTATCGCTTAGGTGCACTTTTGTACCTACCTAGCGAGTAAGAATTTGCCAATTGTGACATTTTGTCGCAGATAACCCCTACAAATGGGGCATTTCGGGATAGGTCTCGACGAGATCTATCTAATGGCACAACAATTGGAACCAGTCGCGAACAAAAATCGCGATTTATCGACCAAATACTTGTATTTTGGGCGGATTTCAACAGAGTTACTGACTTTAAGTGCTGAAATTTTATAAAATATTGGCGAAAAAGTGACGGACGGTTGCTGATAACTCGTGCGACACACTAATAAACAGAATTACGAAAGAAATTAGCAAGAATATTGAAGGGTTTTTTGTGAAAAAATTCACAAAAGTGCGAGTGGTCACTTAGAACAGAATGCACCAAGTGTTTATAGCTGAAACTAATTTTTTCTATTTTTTACAGGTGGAGGATGGACGACCGCTGGTGATTAAGGTAAGATACTATTTAAAACGAACAATTTGAAACCAGAACGGCCGGAATCGGACCATATTTTGTGAAGTTATGTTTCAATTAGAGTCCGATTGTACTGCGACATTCTATCGCTTAGGTGCACTTTTGTACCTACCTAGCGAGTAAGAATTTGCCAATTGTGACATTTTGTCGCAGATAACCCCTACAAATGGGGCATTTCGGGATAGGTCTCGACGAGATCTATCTAATGGCACAACAATTGGAACCAGTCGCGAACAAAAATCGCGATTTATCGACCAAATACTTGTATTTTGGGCGGATTTCAACAGAGTTACTGACTTTAAGTGCTGAAATTTTATAAAATATTGGCGAAAAAGTGACGGACGGTTGCTGATAACTCGTGCGACACACTAATAAACAGAATTACGAAAGAAATTAGCAAGAATATTGAAGGGTTTTTTGTGAAAAAATTCACAAAAGTGCGAGTGGTCACTTAGAACAGAATGCACCAAGTGTTTATAGCTGAAACTAATTTTTTCTATTTTTTACAGGTGGAGGATGGACGACCGCTGGTGATTAAGGTAAGATACTATTTAAAACGAACAATTTGAAACCAGAACGGCCGGAATCGGACCATATTTTGTGAAGTTATGTTTCAATTAGAGTCCGATTGTACTGCGACATTCTATCGCTTAGGTGCACTTTTGTACCTACCTAGCGAGTAAGAATTTGCCAATTGTGACATTTTGTCGCAGATAACCCCTACAAATGGGGCATTTCGGGATAGGTCTCGACGAGATCTATCTAATGGCACAACAATTGGAACCAGTCGCGAACAAAAATCGCGATTTATCGACCAAATACTTGTATTTTGGGCGGATTTCAACAGAGTTACTGACTTTAAGTGCTGAAATTTTATAAAATATTGGCGAAAAAGTGACGGACGGTTGCTGATAACTCGTGCGACACACTAATAAACAGAATTACGAAAGAAATTAGCAAGAATATTGAAGGGTTTTTTGTGAAAAAATTCACAAAAGTGCGAGTGGTCACTTAGAACAGAATGCACCAAGTGTTTATAGCTGAAACTAATTTTTTCTATTTTTTACAGGTGGAGGATGGACGACCGCTGGTGATTAAGGTAAGATACTATTTAAAACGAACAATTTGAAACCAGAACGGCCGGAATCGGACCATATTTTGTGAAGTTATGTTTCAATTAGAGTCCGATTGTACTGCGACATTCTATCGCTTAGGTGCACTTTTGTACCTACCTAGCGAGTAAGAATTTGCCAATTGTGACATTTTGTCGCAGATAACCCCTACAAATGGGGCATTTCGGGATAGGTCTCGACGAGATCTATCTAATGGCACAACAATTGGAACCAGTCGCGAACAAAAATCGCGATTTATCGACCAAATACTTGTATTTTGGGCGGATTTCAACAGAGTTACTGACTTTAAGTGCTGAAATTTTATAAAATATTGGCGAAAAAGTGACGGACGGTTGCTGATAACTCGTGCGACACACTAATAAACAGAATTACGAAAGAAATTAGCAAGAATATTGAAGGGTTTTTTGTGAAAAAATTCACAAAAGTGCGAGTGGTCACTTAGAACAGAATGCACCAAGTGTTTATAGCTGAAACTAATTTTTTCTATTTTTTACAGGTGGAGGATGGACGACCGCTGGTGATTAAGGTAAGATACTATTTAAAACGAACAATTTGAAACCAGAACGGCCGGAATCGGACCATATTTTGTGAAGTTATGTTTCAATTAGAGTCCGATTGTACTGCGACATTCTATCGCTTAGGTGCACTTTTGTACCTACCTAGCGAGTAAGAATTTGCCAATTGTGACATTTTGTCGCAGATAACCCCTACAAATGGGGCATTTCGGGATAGGTCTCGACGAGATCTATCTAATGGCACAACAATTGGAACCAGTCGCGAACAAAAATCGCGATTTATCGACCAAATACTTGTATTTTGGGCGGATTTCAACAGAGTTACTGACTTTAAGTGCTGAAATTTTATAAAATATTGGCGAAAAAGTGACGGACGGTTGCTGATAACTCGTGCGACACACTAATAAACAGAATTACGAAAGAAATTAGCAAGAATATTGAAGGGTTTTTTGTGAAAAAATTCACAAAAGTGCGAGTGGTCACTTAGAACAGAATGCACCAAGTGTTTATAGCTGAAACTAATTTTTTCTATTTTTTACAGGTGGAGGATGGACGACCGCTGGTGATTAAGGTAAGATACTATTTAAAACGAACAATTTGAAACCAGAACGGCCGGAATCGGACCATATTTTGTGAAGTTATGTTTCAATTAGAGTCCGATTGTACTGCGACATTCTATCGCTTAGGTGCACTTTTGTACCTACCTAGCGAGTAAGAATTTGCCAATTGTGACATTTTGTCGCAGATAACCCCTACAAATGGGGCATTTCGGGATAGGTCTCGACGAGATCTATCTAATGGCACAACAATTGGAACCAGTCGCGAACAAAAATCGCGATTTATCGACCAAATACTTGTATTTTGGGCGGATTTCAACAGAGTTACTGACTTTAAGTGCTGAAATTTTATAAAATATTGGCGAAAAAGTGACGGACGGTTGCTGATAACTCGTGCGACACACTAATAAACAGAATTACGAAAGAAATTAGCAAGAATATTGAAGGGTTTTTTGTGAAAAAATTCACAAAAGTGCGAGTGGTCACTTAGAACAGAATGCACCAAGTGTTTATAGCTGAAACTAATTTTTTCTATTTTTTACAGGTGGAGGATGGACGACCGCTGGTGATTAAGGTAAGATACTATTTAAAACGAACAATTTGAAACCAGAACGGCCGGAATCGGACCATATTTTGTGAAGTTATGTTTCAATTAGAGTCCGATTGTACTGCGACATTCTATCGCTTAGGTGCACTTTTGTACCTACCTAGCGAGTAAGAATTTGCCAATTGTGACATTTTGTCGCAGATAACCCCTACAAATGGGGCATTTCGGGATAGGTCTCGACGAGATCTATCTAATGGCACAACAATTGGAACCAGTCGCGAACAAAAATCGCGATTTATCGACCAAATACTTGTATTTTGGGCGGATTTCAACAGAGTTACTGACTTTAAGTGCTGAAATTTTATAAAATATTGGCGAAAAAGTGACGGACGGTTGCTGATAACTCGTGCGACACACTAATAAACAGAATTACGAAAGAAATTAGCAAGAATATTGAAGGGTTTTTTGTGAAAAAATTCACAAAAGTGCGAGTGGTCACTTAGAACAGAATGCACCAAGTGTTTATAGCTGAAACTAATTTTTTCTATTTTTTACAGGTGGAGGATGGACGACCGCTGGTGATTAAGGTAAGATACTATTTAAAACGAACAATTTGAAACCAGAACGGCCGGAATCGGACCATATTTTGTGAAGTTATGTTTCAATTAGAGTCCGATTGTACTGCGACATTCTATCGCTTAGGTGCACTTTTGTACCTACCTAGCGAGTAAGAATTTGCCAATTGTGACATTTTGTCGCAGATAACCCCTACAAATGGGGCATTTCGGGATAGGTCTCGACGAGATCTATCTAATGGCACAACAATTGGAACCAGTCGCGAACAAAAATCGCGATTTATCGACCAAATACTTGTATTTTGGGCGGATTTCAACAGAGTTACTGACTTTAAGTGCTGAAATTTTATAAAATATTGGCGAAAAAGTGACGGACGGTTGCTGATAACTCGTGCGACACACTAATAAACAGAATTACGAAAGAAATTAGCAAGAATATTGAAGGGTTTTTTGTGAAAAAATTCACAAAAGTGCGAGTGGTCACTTAGAACAGAATGCACCAAGTGTTTATAGCTGAAACTAATTTTTTCTATTTTTTACAGGTGGAGGATGGACGACCGCTGGTGATTAAGGTAAGATACTATTTAAAACGAACAATTTGAAACCAGAACGGCCGGAATCGGACCATATTTTGTGAAGTTATGTTTCAATTAGAGTCCGATTGTACTGCGACATTCTATCGCTTAGGTGCACTTTTGTACCTACCTAGCGAGTAAGAATTTGCCAATTGTGACATTTTGTCGCAGATAACCCCTACAAATGGGGCATTTCGGGATAGGTCTCGACGAGATCTATCTAATGGCACAACAATTGGAACCAGTCGCGAACAAAAATCGCGATTTATCGACCAAATACTTGTATTTTGGGCGGATTTCAACAGAGTTACTGACTTTAAGTGCTGAAATTTTATAAAATATTGGCGAAAAAGTGACGGACGGTTGCTGATAACTCGTGCGACACACTAATAAACAGAATTACGAAAGAAATTAGCAAGAATATTGAAGGGTTTTTTGTGAAAAAATTCACAAAAGTGCGAGTGGTCACTTAGAACAGAATGCACCAAGTGTTTATAGCTGAAACTAATTTTTTCTATTTTTTACAGGTGGAGGATGGACGACCGCTGGTGATTAAGGTAAGATACTATTTAAAACGAACAATTTGAAACCAGAACGGCCGGAATCGGACCATATTTTGTGAAGTTATGTTTCAATTAGAGTCCCAACCTAACCTAACCTAACCTTTTTTTTTTTTTTTTTTGACGTGGTGGGAAATCTTTATCTTCTCGAGGAAGAGGGAAAACCTCTTAACCTCGAGAAGGTCGACTGCCCGCCTTCCAAGGGTATAAGGAAGACGGGACGGTGCAGGGCTAACCCGCTAAAACCCACCACGGTAGCCTACCTCTGATGTTGGCGCCAGCGTCTCTGGGATCACACTGAGTTCACAACCAGAGACGCTGAGCTACATCCGCCCAAAGGGCCCCTCCCGGGGGGGAGCAATAAGCTTCCCCCCCCCCCCAGCGCAACTGCGCTTGTGTAGGCAACCAGCGGCTACGACTGGTTGCCTCTTCCCGGGATTGCTGCCTTAGCGGGCGGCCAGAGTCCCCACTCTGGTCCTCAACAATCCCGAGGCATTCTCGCACCAACTAAGGTTGGCGCATCAGCGCCGAGCCTACACCCGTATGGCGTAGGCTCGGCGCTGCCCTTTCTCGCCAGCGGAATCAGGTCCGCCGGCCGCGACCCCGCACCCTTCTGCGGCGTGCGGGGTCATTGCGCTCCCTGGCGCGTTCAGCGGTCTCCTTCTGAAGCATCACGGCTTCACAGAAGGAGACCACTGCCCTCCAACTATCTCTCGCCGTCACCATGGCATAAACCACGGCCGACGGCGAGAGGTCTCTCCCAATGATGTTAGTCAGGACTCGGCGCTCAGAGGTCCATGCTGGACACTCCTCAAGCGTATGTTGCGCCGAGTCCCTGTCACTACTGCAGTGATGACAGCCCGTCGTGGGCTCTCTTCCGATGCGACTCAGGTACTCACCGAAACACCCGTGTCCGGTGAGTACCTGCGTCACTCTGTATGTGACTCCAGCGCATTTTAGCTGGAGCCAAACCTCAAAGTGTGGCAGGACGGCACTGACGGCGCGCTGGCGCGAGTTTCGCGGCAGTTCAAGCCGCTCGCGCCAGAGAGTGAGCGCACGCCTGTGCGCGTCCCGCCGCACCCCAAGCGGATCCAAAACGCTTCCGTCCTCCTGGCGGGCAGGGGAACGGAGTCGGTCGTAGACCTCCGTGTCCATGCCCGCCAGTATATCAAATGGCGGAAATCTTGCCAGAAGAGTCGCCGCCTCATATGATATCGTACGATATCCGCGCACGATCCTGATGGCCATCACGCGCTGCAGGCTGTTAAGGAGGTACCTGCAGCGGGAGGCGCCCGTCAGCCGGTCCGACCAAACGGGCGCCCCATAGAGGGCCATGGATCGCACAACGCTGCCATAGAGGCGGCGAATCTCCTCCCGCGGTCCCCCAAGATTAGGCAGCAGTCTCTGAAGAGCACCTGCTGCCCTTTGCACTCGAGGGACTAGGCGCTCGAAGTGCGCCTCGAACTGCCATTTGCTGTCCAGTATCAGGCCGAGATATTTAATCGTCGGCCCGATACTGATGACAGCGTCCCCAACCCTTATAGAAGTTATGGGCGGCTCCTCCCCACGACGGAGCCCGTGGAACCACAGGGCTTCCGTCTTCTGGGGAGCCACCCTTAAACCCAATCCCTCGATACTCCGGATGACCCGCGTCACCCCGAGTTCCGCAAGCCTGGCGGTGGACCTAAATTCATCGCCGCTAGCCAGCACCAGCGTGTCATCCGCATAACAGCTAAGCTGTATGCCTGGGGGGAGACTGGTCCTCAGCACCGTGTCATATGCGAGGCTCCACAGCATGGGTCCCAGCACCGACCCCTGTGGAACCCCGCAGACGACTTCCCTGACCTTGACGTCCCCGCTCCGGTCCGTGTAAAGGATCGACCTGTCGCACAGATACGCCCCGATGATCCTCCGCAAATACGGGGGCACATTGTGATGGTATAGTGCCTCCCGTATTGCTTGCCAGGGGAGGGAGTTAAAGGCGTTGACAATGTCCAAGCTAATTGCCAGCGCCACTCCCCCCCCCTCAACTGTGGCTTCCGCCAGTGTCCGGACGCGCCGGATTGCGTCAACGGTGGACCTACCCTGACGGAAGCCAAACTGGCAGTCGGATAGATCGGGGCCAACGCGCGACAGGTGCTCATTGAGGCGGGCCGCTAAGACTCTCTCAAAGAGTTTGCCCGCCTCGTCTAGCAAACAGATGGGCCGGAACGAGGACGGTGAGTCCGCCGGCCTCCCAACCTTCGGGATGAGGACCAGTCTAGCCCTCTTCCAATCTGCCGGGAAAACGCCTGAGCGTAGGCAGTCGTCCAGCAAGTGGCGAAATCTTTCGCCCAGAACCGTTAGGGCCAACACCCACACTCTGCCCGGAATCCCGTCCGGGCCCGGGGCAGTGTTACGGGCCGAAAGCCGTCTAACGGCCTGGTCCAATTCTACCTCAGTTACACCCAGATCAACTGTCCATTCGACATCATCCGGGCGCAACCGAGGGCTCGAGAGACCGTCCCTTGGGAAGAGAGTATCCACCACTCTTCCAATAAACCCCGGGTCCAGGGTCTCAGTCGCAGGAGGGACCCATGGGCGGAGCTTGCCCAGGACCATTTTATATGGTCGACCCCATGGGTCCCTGTTGAGTCCCTCGATGAGGTCCTCCCATGCCCGCGCTTTGGCTTCCCGGATAGCCATCTGGAACGACCTGGTTGCGGCGCGATATGCCGTGTAGGCCTCTTCGGTTTCCTCGGGCGTAGATCTGCGCCTTCTGCGCGTCCTGGTGTACCGGCGGCGCGCCCTGACGCAGGACACACGTAGTTGCGCCAGGCTTGGCGACCACCAGTACACCGACCTTTTCCCTTTGCCCGGCTTAACCCGGGGCATCGAGGCATCGCACAACTCGGTCATGGTTCCACCGAACCAGGCCGCAAAGACCTCGGGATCTGCCGGAACCACACCGTTCACCCAGTCCGCGACGTGGGCTGCAGCGACAAGAAGATCCCTGTCTAGCTGCTTTAAGGCCCACCGTCGCGGAGCCTCCTGGCTATTCGGAGCTTCCCTCCTGGAGTTGCGGAGGGACTGAGCGACTCGGAAGATGATGTGCCGATGGTCGCTCAGGGTGGCCATGTCCTCTGCCACTCTCCATCCCGACACCAAACGAGCCGCGGAAGGGGTTGCCCACGTCAGATCGACGATGGACTCCCCCTGCCACCGCACGCAGGTGCTGACACTGCCAGTGTTAAGGAGGCCGAGACCGAGGGCCGCCGCCCACTCAATGACTGTCTCTCCTCTCGCGTCGTCGCGGGCATCACCCCACACCCTGGAGTGGGCGTTGAAGTCCCCCGCGACGAGTACCGGACGGGTAAGGTGGCTGCGTACACAGCCAGCGACCCCGTCCAGGTACGCCTCGAACTCAGCGAGACCGCAGTTGGGAGAAACGTAGCAGGCGACGACTACCATCTGCCCCCATTCCACCGCAACAAAGCCAGACGTCCTCTGGAGGAGAGTGCAGTGAGGGTCTCCGGATCCTCCCGCCCAGTAGATGGCAACCGAGCCGCCCTCCTCCCCGAACCAACGGGGGTGGTCCGGGACGGAGTACGGCTCAGCTACCAAGGCCAGAGCAACCGACTGCTCTGCGAGCGTCTGGATCAAAAGATCCTGCGCTGCGCGGCAGTGGTTGACGTTGCCCTGTAGGATGTTTCTGTGGGGCGGGAAAGCTAGTCCTTTCTTGCTTCTTCGGTCGGACCCTGGTCCGTTTGGGTCGCCTCCATTGGCGCCTCCTCAACTGCTGTGCCCCTGTTGTTCGGGGCGCGCGCGTACCTCTTCGGAGGGGAGCACTTGGGCCCGCCCAGTCGGTGATTCGACGGAACGCCGTAGTCTTCGCAGATTGGACACTTCGGGCCCTCTGACGCGCAACTCTGGGCTTTATGTCCAGGCGCCCCGCAGACATAACACAGCCCACTTCGGTCGATAACCTAACCTAACCTAACCTAACCTAACCTAACCTAACCTAACCTAACCTAACCTAACCTAACCTAACCTAACCTAACCTAACCTAACCTAACCTAACCTTTTTTTTTTTTTTTGTTTTACGTGGTGGGAAATCTTTATCTTCTCAAGGAAGAAGTAAACTCCTTAACCTTGAGAAGGTCGACTGCCCGCCTGTCCAGGGGTATAAGGAAGGCGGGACGGTGCGGGGCTAACCCGCTAAAACCCACCACGGTAGTCTTACCTCCGATGCTAGTGCCAATGGCCCTGGGGTCTCGAGAGATCACAACCAGTGCCATTGCCCCACATCTGTCCCCAAAAAGGGGACTCCCCCCGGAGAAGGCAAGAAGTGCCTCCCCCCTAACGCTAGACTGCGCTTGTAGGTGACCAGCGACTACGACTGGTCACCTCTTCCCGGGATTGCTGTTGTGTTTCCACATGGCCAGAGTCCCCACTCCGACCGTCAGCAATCCCGAGGTCCTCCCGCGCCACACCGTCACCGGATCATGTCGTGCCCGTGCAGGACATGGGCCAGACACGTCCCAGTGATTCGCGGCGCAGACGCGCCAGTCCTACCTGATGACAAGTAGGCCTGGCGCGTCTCTTTCTCGCCAGCAAACCTTTACCGGTTTTGCCGGCCGCGGCCCCTCGCCCTACGACGGCGCGAGGGGTCGCTGCGCTCCCTAGCACGTTCTGCGGTCTCCTTCTGGAGCATTACTGTCTCGCAGAAGGAGACCACAGCCCTCCAACTTTCCCTTGCCGCCACCATGGCCCCCACCACGGCCGACGGCGAGAGGTCTCTCCCGACTACTTCCGTCAGGACTCGGCGCTCGGAGGCCCAAGCTGGGCACTCCTCCAATGTGTGCTGCGCCGAGTCGCAGCCACTCGCACAGTGGTGGCAAGCCGCAGTTGGCTCTCTTCCTATGCGACTCAGATACTCACCGAAGCAGCCGTGCCCGGTGAGTATCTGAGTCACTCTATATGTGACTCCTGCACACCTAAGGCGGAGCCACTCCTCAAAGTGAGGCGAGACGGCACTGACGGCGCGCTGGCTCGAGTTTCGCGGCAGTTCCAGCCGCTCGCGCCAGAGAGTGAGCGCGCGCCCGTACGCGTCTCGCCGCACCCCGATCCCGTCGGGGACCTCGACGTCCACGTCGTCCTGACGGGCAGGGAACCGGAGCCGGTCATAGACCTCCGTGTCCATGCCCGCCAGGATGTCAAATGGTGGAAAGCGCGCCAAGAGAGTCGCCGCCTCAAACGATATCGTGCGATAGCCTCGCACGATCCTAATGGCCATCACGCGCTGCAGGCTATTAAGAAGGTGCCTGCAGCGGGAGGCTCCCGTCAGTCGGTCCGACCAGACGGGCGCCCCATAGAGGGCCATGGACCGCACGACGCTACCGTAGAGGCGGCGAATCTCCTCCCTCGGTCCCCCGAGGTTAGGTAGCAGCCTCTGAAGGGCCCCCGCTGCCCCCTGAACTCGGGGGGCCAGGCGCTCGAAGTGCGCCTCGAAAGCCCAACGACTGTCCAGTATCAGGCCGAGGTATTTAAGCGTCGGCCCGATACTGACTACAGCGTCCCCGACTCTGAGCGATGTTACGGGTGGCTCTCCCCCACGACGGAGCCCGTGGAACCACAGGGCTTCCGTTTTCTGGGGAGCCACCCGTAATCCCAGCCCCTCGATGTTGCGGATGACCATCGCTACTCCTAGTTCAGCCAACCTGGCAGTTGCCCGGAACTCCCCACCGTTAGCAACCACCAGGGTGTCATCCGCATAACAGCACATCTGCAGTCCCGGGGGAAGAGAGGTCCTCAGAACGGTGTCGTATGCGAGGTTCCACAAAATGGGTCCCAGCACCGACCCCTGCGGAACCCCGCAGACGACCCTTCTCGTAATCGCGTCCCCATTCCGGTCCACGTACGTAATCTGCCTGTCGCTGAGGTAGGCCCCAACGATCCTCTGCAAATACGGAGGCACGTTGTGTCGGTGTAGTGCCTCACGTATTGCCCGCCAGGGGAGGGAGTTGAAGGCGTTGACTATGTCTAAGCTGACAGCCAACGCCACACCTCCCCCCTCTACTACGGCCTCCGCCAGGGACCGGACTCGCCGGATGGCGTCGATGGTAGATCGTCCCTGGCGAAAGCCATACTGACAGTCAGATAGGTCGGGGCCCACCCCCGACAGATGCTCGCCGAGGCGGGCAACCAGAACTCTTTCAAAGAGTTTGCCCGCCTCGTCCAGCAAGCAAATGGGCCGGAATGAGGACGGGGAATCTGCCGGTCTGCCGCCCTTCAGAAGGAGGACAAGCCTCGCCGTCTTCCACTCCGCCGGAAAGACCCCGTGTCGGAGACAGCTCGTGAAGAGCTCGCGAAGCTTGTCCCCCAAAACTGTCAGGGCTAAGGCCCAGGCCCTGCCCGGTAACCCGTCGGGACCGGGAGCAGCGTTACGGGCCGCCATTCTTCGGACGGCCCTTTCAAGTTCACCCTCCGTCACTCCCATACCATCCAACCAATTTGGGTCGTCTGGGAGCAACGGGGGGCCCGCGTGTGGATCCTGAGCCCCCGGGAAGAGGGTATCAATTACCCTCCCCAGGAACTCGGGGTCCAGGGTTTCGGTCGTGGGAGGGACCCATGGGCGGAGCTTACCCAGGACCATTTTGTATGGTCGGCCCCATGGGTCCCTGTCGAGACCGTCCACCAACTCCTTCCAGGACCGGGCTTTTGCCTCCCGAATAGCAGCCTGGAAGGCTTTGGTGGCTGCTCTATAGTCCGCGTAGGTCTCCGCGACCCGCTCGGGCGTCTCCCTCCGCCTTCTGCGCGCCCTGGTGTACTGGCGGCGCGCCCTGACGCAAGTCACTCGTAGTTGCGCCAGGCTTTCCGACCACCAGTACACCGAGCGTCCTCCGGTGCGCGACCTGGATCGGGGCATGGCAGCGTCGCAGACATTCGTCATGGCCCCCCGAAACCAGGTCGCAAAGGCCCCAGGGTCCTGAGGCGAATGGCCGTCGACCCAGTCGGCGACATGAGCCGCCGCCACAAGGAGGTCCTTGTTCATCTTCTTGAGGACCCAGCGTCGCGGGGCCCCTCGGCCGCCTTGGGCGGTGCGAGGAGCCCGACGAGCCCGGGAAACCTCAAAAAGGATGTGTCGGTGGTCGCTGAGGGTGGCTAGATGTTCTGCCACCCTCCATCCTGACACTGTTCGTGCCGCAGCAGGGGTTGCCCATGTCAGATCGACAATGGACTCCCCCTGCCACCGCACACAGGTGCTGACCGCCCCCCTGTTCAGGAGGTCGAGGCCACTAGAGGCAGCCCATTCAAGAATGGACTCCCCTCTAGTGTCGTCGCGGGCGTCGCCCCACTCCCTGGAGTGGGCGTTGAAATCGCCCGCGACAATTACCGGACGGGGATAGAAGCTGTTAACACAGTTCGATACCCCGTCCAGGTAAGCCTCAAACTCCGCACGGCTGCAATTCGGGGAGACGTAGCACGCGACCACGACACACTGCCCCCACTCCACGGCGACGAACCCTGCCGCCTTCCGAAGAAGGGTGCAGTGAGGGTCCCCCGATCCTCCCGCCCAATAGACAGCCACCGAACCGTCCTCCGCTCCGAACCATCTAGGATGGTCCGGCACAGAGTACGGCTCAGCTATCAGGGCTATATCAACCGACTGCTCGGCGAGCGTTTGGATGAGCAGATCCTGCGCCGCACGGCAGTGGTTGATATTTCCCTGCAAGACTTTTCTATTGGGCGGGAATGTTAAGTCTCTGCTGCACCCTCCTTCGGACCCTGGTCCGACTGAGCCGACAGCCCCTCTTCAGCTGGCGCATCCCGGGGTTTAGAGACCCCACCTGTAGGGCCGCGAGATCCCTTCTTCGGCGGGAAGCACTTAGGGCCCCCAAGCCGATGGTTAGCGGGGAGTCCATAATCCCTACATATAGGGCATCTCGGACCCTCCGCTTGGCAGGACTGTGCCTTGTGGCCCGGCTCACCACACACGTAGCAGAGTCCGCTGCGGTCCGACGGGCCGCTGCAGCCAGACCGGACGTGCCCCTGCTCAAGGCACCGGTAACACTGCAGCGGCCTTGTCCTCAGTGTCTCCACTCTGGACAAGCACCAGCCGACCCGCAGGCTCCTGCCGTCCATGCTGTGGATCGCTTCCAGGGGGCACTTCGCCCACACGGTGTGCATGCCGGAGCGATGCCTCCGGATCTCGCCGACCCTGATGTCGACATTGGAGCACTGAGTGGCGGATGAAATAGCATCCGCCACCTCGCTCCTCGTCACAGAGTCGTCGAGATCCAGGATGCGCAGCTCCCCCATCTTTACCGGGCGGGCGATTTTCGCCCCCGTGTCGGCAAGCACCTCCCTCAGGCGGCCCGCCAAGGCATCAGCGCGGCCCGTGCGGTCTGGCCCAGCCACCCTCAGGACCAAGCCCCCGTTTACAGCCCTTCTCTGGACGATGCCGCCCTCCAGCCCGAACTCCCTGAGGTCCACCTTGGCTTTGGCCGTCTTAACAATCTCCGCAAGTGTGAGCCCCGACTTGTCGGGGGCGGAGATTGTAACGGCCGCCGTCTTGGGAGCCTTCGGTGGCCTCATTGTGCCCTGTCTGGGCGCTCTGTCTATCGTGGCTGTCTGCGGCTTCTTCCCCTTCCTCCCTCCGCGTTTGGCGACTGTGGTCCATTCCTCCTCGCTCCGGCCTTCGGCCTCCTGGTGCCGGAAGGAGCTCCGGACAGGTTCCGGAAGAACTGTAGGAGGAGGGACAGGGCGTGCCCCCTTCCTTTTCCCTTGCTTCCTCTTCTGGCTCTCCCCAGAGCCAGAAGTCGGCGCAGCCGGTCGTCTCACGTCCATTGCGAGTGAGGCCCTAAACTCGCTCAGCTGCTTGGCCATCATGGCGGACATCTTCTCCATGATGGCCTCGTCCGAGGACCGAACGGTCTGCTCCTCCGGGCGCGGCCCGGGCGTGCTCGCCTGCGTCCGCGGCGACGGCGGAGGCGGTTCCTCTGGAGGCGGTCTCGCCGGAGCCCTCGCGCCCGCGGGTCGGCGGAGCTGCTCCACCTCCGAGGACAGCGAGGCGAGCTCCGCCGTCAGCGCGGCGTTCGCCTCGCGCAGCTCCGCGACCTCCCGCTCGAGGCGCTCGGCGCTGACAGCCGCAGACCGCTCGTTGAGGACGTAAACCCCGGCCTGGATATTTCGGATGTTGACCCTGATGACGTTCTTGAGGTCACCTTTGATGTTTTTACATCGGTCGGTGACCTTCTCCATCGTCATCAGGGCCTCCAGCGTCCTCGCGCCGACGTCCGCCGTCGGCTGGTGGTGAAGCTCGGCGCTCAGGTCTTCGAGCCCGGGCAGGGCGTCCTTCGCGCGCGAGTCCGCGGGCGCGACCCCGGGATCCAAGATGTCCCTGAGGTCCCGCTCTGGATCCTCCTCGACGACGACTCGCCGCGTGCGTCTCGTCCGGACGCTCGCCCGCGACGCGCTCGACAGGCCCGACACGCCCGACACGAACGACATCTGTGAGCCGTCGCTGTCGTAGTCGGGCTCGACCGTCTTCGCGACACTCACCGGGCGCTTCGCTCGCGCCGGCGCGGCCGGGCGGGCGAAGGTGTCTCGCGTCACCGCCGGGGTCCGGGCGCCTCGCGCCGCCGCCGGGGTCTGCGAGCCTCGCGCCGCCGCCGGGGTCTGTGAGCCTTGCGCCGCCGCCGGGGTCTGCGAGCCTCGCGCCGCCGCCGGGGTCTGCGAACCTCGCGCTGTCGCGAGCGAGCCCCGCTCCGACGTCAGACAGCCTCGCTCCGTCCCCCGGGAGCCTCGCTCCGATGTCAGCCGGCCTTGCTCCGGCGTGGGCTTGTTGCAGCTGCGCGCGCTGCGCGTGCAGGTGGCGCGTGCCACGACCGGTACAACCGGACTCCTCCTCAGTTCTGTTGAGGGCCGCGCAAAACTGGGCGTGCGCGCCCTCTTCCCGACCTCCTTGGTCGGACTCCCAATGTTGCCCCCCCCAGATACGATGGAGCAGCCGGGTCCCGAGGGACCCGAAGGGGATTCTCCGGCGAGGCCGGTACCCCCCTGGGGTAATGTTTTCCCATTGGTATTCATTCCATAGTTTTTATTAGGTTTGCCGCCCTCGTGACCGGGTACACCCCCCGGCCATACAGTCCCTCGCCGGGCGGCGAGCTTAAACTTAGGTTGTTTTTTAGCGAGGTTTTCTTCCTCGGCGCCCCTGCACTGCGTCCTCCGAAAGCCAGAGGGCGCAGCATAGGGGCGAAAAAGTTAAAGTTAAGTAACCCCAATATAAAAAAAAAAAATCCAATGATGGGTCTCGCCTCCCCGATCCCAACGAGCCCAAAATGGGCCCGATCGGACCAAGGGAAGACGAGAAAAATAATATTGTACAATGCACTGGGAGACCCGAGTCTTAATGGTAAAACCCTAACGGGTGGGTGGGGGGGCCATTTTTTCGGATTTCCCAGGCATGCGGGGCATCGATGGATAACCTAACCTAACCTAACCTAACCTAACCTAACCTAACCTAACCTAACCTAACCTAACCTAACCTAACCTAACCTAACCTAACCTAACCTAACCTAACCTAACCTAACCTAACCTAACCTAACCTAACCTAACCTAACCTAACCTAACCTAACCTAACCTAACCTAACCTAACCTAACCTAACCTAACCTAACCTAACCTAACCTAACCTAACCTAACCTAACCTAACCTAACCTAACCTAACCCGGGAAGAATTGTTTATTGCTGGGACTAGTGTCTCGAGATGTGAATCTCAATAGCGACTTATAACTTCTTTATTTAAGAGTCATCTAGTGAGATGAGTTGGCAACTTAAGTTTACGGTTCATTTGCCAACTCATGTCACTAGATGTCACTAGATGTTAGAGGTTTCAGTGTTTTAATATTAGTCTTCTCAAATTCTGGATTGAGGGCGTAATTTGTACATTTATGGTGTATGCTTGGGCTTATGGGCTTGCAGAGGATTTTGAGGCCTGCCGTCAATATGACGGCATACATTTCTTCAAACTGTACTACTTTTACTTACTTAATGTTTTAAAAGGGGTGCTTTCTTAATCGAACAGCTCTTTGGTCGTAACGCTTCTAGTCACGGATCCACATTACGTGACGACGTTCTACATAGTACCAAAACAACAAATCGAAATACACATTTTCGTATGTAAATATGAACATTCATTATGCAAGTGAATTCCATGATTATTATGAACTTAAGATATAAAATACAGCCTCTACTTAATGCCTATTAAATCTATTTTTAAACTGTTTAAGTATTCTTCCTCCTTAGCATAATTTGTACGTCGCATTGCTATAATTATTTCTGCAGGCGTTAGTTATTAAGTTACGTCCAACTTTGGAAATAGTAACTTTTATGTTTCAACTAGTAGATAGTCATTGTATTTCATGAATAAAATTAACGCATCATGTTTTATATAACATATTTCCATAAGATTTGATCTGGAACTACCTTCTGTGTTACAGAAAGCACGTTAACTAAGGCGTTGTATTAAAAAAAAAAAAAAAAAAAAAAAAAAAAAAAAAAATCAACGAGCAGCTTTATAGGCATTAATATGTGAAGCAAAACCTTTGTACCTCTTTTTACGAAAAATGCCGCGGACGGAGGAGTTTAATATTTCGCACTCTTATATCTATACTAATATTATAAACAGGAAAGATTTGTATGTAAGTATCTCTGTAACGAATTGGCTCAAAAAGTACAGCCCCGGTATTCTAATTCATTCGAAAAGTTCCGACTGCGGAATCACCGCTGCCGATCGGAAACGTATTGCATTCCGACGGAAATGAAAAAAAAAAAAAAAAAAAAAAAAAAAAAAAAAAAAAAAACGCTATTCATAAATCCGGACGGAATGATCTTCGGTAATCTTCGGCATTTTCCGATCGGAACCTTGGCGCAAACCGTTTACAGAGAATGCTTTATGTTGGTAGAAAACGGGATCCTTGGTAGTTATTTAAAAGAATAAAATATTGGTAATAAACTCGTTAGTA
This sequence comes from Nycteola revayana, assembly GCA_947037095.2. Classification (NCBI taxonomy): domain Eukaryota; kingdom Metazoa; phylum Arthropoda; class Insecta; order Lepidoptera; family Nolidae; genus Nycteola; species Nycteola revayana. The sequence continues at coordinate 19,794,810 of OX344856.2, read as the reverse complement.
AAATAATATGTGACTTATTTTAAATTCAAGTTATAGTTTTCAAAACAATTTATGTATCTATGTTGTATTTAATTATAATACTTTACAATAATATTGCGTTATTGAAATCACACGTAAACATTCTTCGTAAAGCTGTCAAAATTGTCATTTACAAACAGTGTGACCATTTGTGCAGATTTGGCTCCTAAATTTTAACTCTGGCGGAATAAGTTAACGTTTTGAAAAAAGTGGCAGATTTAAAGAAAATCCTTATTATTACTGAAATATGAAAAAATTAACATGCAATTATGATTTATTTGGGAGGAAATTTTTATGTCCCATACAAGATAGTACTGGGATTTCCCGTTTATTCTATTTTTATGTTGCTACACCATATGTTTGTGCAAGATTAATAAGGGGCGTGCAATAATCACCGTGATATTTTTTAACAACTTTTTAACACCCCCCCCCCACCTTCCCTGGTGATACATGATGAGATTTGAACAATTGTGGATTACTTACGCACTGATCGTGTTGGTATTTTGATGTTAAAATACACATAAAACAATTTTCAATTTTATGCAGGCTGCACAAGTCACTCATCCATCTTCCACCTTCTATTATATATAAATTTTTCGAATAATATCTTTAAAAAAAAAAAATCACTCCTCCCCTGCCCCCATGTGATATTTCGTGATTTTTTTTCGAAACGCCTCCCACACACCTTTGGGTTTGATAGATCCAGTATTGAACGATGTAGATTTAAGGCTTGGCGTCGCCGTCGTGCTCCATCACTACGGTTAATTAGGCGCATAGCGAGAAGGTGCTCCATCTAAAATTAATGTTTACCTATAATAACTAACCTCAAAACATAAAACAACAATTAAACGAATGAATGTAGTTATGTATAGATTTGTGATGGACAAAAACTCTCATTAATTACTACTTACTATACACTGAAACAAGTCCTGCGACAAATTGTCTCAATTTATATTAAAAAATAATAATTCGGAATGACTTCCGACAGAAAATAGCTCACGGAAATATTTCCGAGAAAAAGCCGCTGATTATCCGATTTCAAATGTCAAAGTTTCCGCATTCGGAAATATGAATGCCAGCAAAAACATACTTGTAAAAAAAAAAAAAAAAAAAAACCCAAGTCTCGTAACGCAGTTCTTTTACCGTAAAACGTTGTGAGATCTATGTAATACCAAGTCGGTTAATTTATTCAGTCCCTACTTAAGGGACCTTCTATCTTAAGCTATTACGTAATTATCTCACCTTACAGAATCTTATTTTGACCTTATCAAAACCCCTGGTTACTCCTCCGACCACAATTGGTGAGGGGCCCAGGTGCTGTTGCCTATCTGGAATACCCTCTGGCAGCGTCCGCGACTCAATTGGTGTTGCGGGCTCTCCTGCGCCCAAATAACCAGTTTCAGGGACGCCTAGATTACACGGGGTCCCTACTTCTCAAGGGACCGCAGCCTCCTGCTGAGACATGGCTCAAGCGGGCAAGCCACCTCCATCAGACGTGGCTTGCCCGCTTGATCCATGTGATTATGATTGTTAATATCCTATCGTTCATAGCACAACTTATGTACTATCTTACTTTTACAATCCATTGTTTTTTTTTTACCTACGACTTTTTTTTTTTTTTTTTTTTTTTTTTTTTTTTTTTTTTTTTTTTTTTTTTTTAATTACTTGTTAAATTAATCCCTGTGTCGCGAAGGTCTCACCGCTCAATAGATTCACGAAAACAAAGCACCCCCTGACTCAGTACAACTGTTTGAATTTCAGACGAATAATTGTCCCGGGTGGGAATCGAACGCAGAAAACTAGGTCTCTGAAACAACTAACCTAACCACTTAGACACCACCTTTCAACATTATTACATCTAGGTCCCTATCTACACCTATTCCTCCATTAAATCAAACATATTCATGTACACTGATTCACTGACTGCAAATGTAACTTTGTAATCCTATACATTTATAAGAAATAACAAAGTTATTAATGCAGTTGATGAAACTGAACAACTGGACCGAAATTGCAAAATGTTGGAATTTTCCCATGAGTTTTACACTAAACTCTCCTAATACTCAAAATTTGAAGCTTCTACGTCTGCTAGAAGTGCCTAAACATTTTGATGATCGGTCAGTCAGCAGTGAGCGAGTGACAAAATTACCGAAAATACCAAACTTTGACTAGTTATAATTCGTAAAGTACTGGTTCAAATTGAATGAAATTTGAAATATACTGTAGTTTTACAAAGCTTGTTTAGTTACTGAAAATTCAGGCTCCTATCTTTAGCCACAACGAAGTTATAGGGGGTCGAAAATCGGCTGAGTTGCTTCGAGAAAAGATAGGTACGGCCGTGCACCTTTTTTTTTTCTTACTCGACTTGGGGGGGCACTGCCGTGCCCCCAGATTCAGTTAAAGTATGTAATTTACTAGCTAAAGTAAAAATATTAAACTTATGGCCGTCCCTTCAAAATATTAATATAAATAATCATTGCTTATTAGAATATTGCCTGGTGAAAAGTAATAGGTATATAATGATATCATCTCGTGTGACAAAGGCGTTGCGTCAGGACAGTGGGTGGCTGTTTCTCCATGTAGGTAGAAGGGAGAGGCTTGTTGACGTTTATTGCCATGTTTATATTATACAACAAGCGGCCCGCCCCGGCTTCGCACGGGTGGACTTTTATACCCTACCCCTGCCCTACCCTACCCATACCCTACCCCTACCCCTAACCCTACCCTACCCTACCCTACCCCTACCCTACCCCTACCCTACCCCTACCCTACCCCTACCCTACCCCTACCCTACCCCTACCCTACCCCTACCCTACCCCTACCCTACCCCTACCCTACCCCTACCCTACCCCTACCCTACCCCTACCCTACCCCTACCCTACCCCTACCCTACCCCTACCCTACCCCTACCCTACCCCTACCCTACCCCTACCCTACCCCTACCCTACCCCTACCCTACCCCTACCCTACCCCTACCCTACCCCTACCCTACCCCTACCCTACCCCTACCCTACCCCTACCCTACCCCTACCCTACCCCTACCCTACCCCTACCCTACCCCTACCCTACCCCTACCCTACCCCTACCCTACCCCTACCCTACCCCTACCCTACCCCTACCCTACCCCTACCCTACCCCTACCCTACCCCTACCCTACCCCTACCCTACCCCTACCCTACCCCTACCCTACCCCTACCCTACCCCTACCCTACCCCTACCCTACCCCTACCCTACCCCTACCCTACCCCTACCCTACCCCTACCCTACCCCTACCCTACCCCTACCCTACCCCTACCCTACCCCTACCCTACCCCTACCCTACCCCTACCCTACCCCTACCCTACCCCTACCCTACCCCTACCCTACCCCTACCCTACCCCTACCCTACCCCTACCCTACCCCTACCCTACCCCTACCCTACCCCTACCCTACCCCTACCCTACCCCTACCCTACCCCTACCCTACCCCTACCCTACCCCTACCCTACCCCTACCCTACCCCTACCCTACCCCTACCCTACCCCTACCCTACCCCTACCCTACCCCTACCCTACCCCTACCCTACCCCTACCCTACCCCTACCCTACCCCTACCCTACCCCTACCCTACCCCTACCCTACCCCTACCCTACCCCTACCCTACCCCTACCCTACCCCTACCCTACCCCTACCCTACCCCTACCCTACCCCTACCCTACCCCTACCCTACCCTACCCTCATTTTTCTACACCTTCGGTTACATTGTTCAAATTTTACCAAGGATCCCTAATTTTTTTCAAAATGAAATGTACCCTATGTCAATTTGGAAAAATGTAGCATTCTATTGGTGAAAGAATTTTTTAAATCGGCCCAGTATTTTTTGAGCCTATTCATTACAAACATACAAACATACAAAAATAGGTACAAATCTTTCCTCTTTATAATATTAGTGTAGATAAATATTTAGGTAATTAGGTACTTGATAATAAGTCTGTACCGTTGGCTCAGACCTCTGAGACTGGGTTTGTTTTTTTGTGAGGACCACTTGGACCTTAATCTGGGTGTACTTTGTGTCAATGTTTTTTTTTATTTTTTTTTTATGAAAACTTACATCTAATAACAATTGTGACAGGTGTAGATAGGCAAAAACGGCCTATTACAAGTTTCCACAAGTAACAGTACCTACTCATGAATATAGCACAAAAATAAATGTGGTAGACGGATTTTTTTTTCGGAAGGACATTCCTACGTAGTTAGCCACGAGGCTTTTGCTACTTCACCGGGCATCATAAGGGCGAGCAGAGCTCCAGCCTAGATAAATGGCTTAAACACTACAAACTAAGCAACCTGCGCAGGAGAGCGCCCCCTGTGGGGCTTGGACCTCGGCTCAGGGCGGTCGCTGGCGATGAGATTGAGGGATTATAGCTTTTAGTGTTTGAGGGACTTTTGTGCAACTGTCGCTCTACCTTACAGTTCGCGGGCCTCTCAGACTTCGGGTCCACGAGGGCATCGGGGGCAGACAGCGTTTAGTTAAGTTGCCAATAGAAAGTAAAACATAAGCATGGCACCCGTGCGAAGCCTAGAAAAAGATGCTTTTATATTAATTCCGGTATTTTGTTTTTAATCCTCATCGAGATCTGGTCGCTGTTTCACAACGGAATTGTTTATCAGTAGTACAACGCTGTCGCCCTGACCTTGCCTGTTTCGCCACTAATCTCGTTGGACAAGTAGTAGCGTTGCGACACTGACATACTGACAGACACTGTGACAGATGATCACGACTTTATTGATCAGCTGAACCGTGTTAGGGTCAGCGCACACCAAGAGCAGAGCAGAGCAGACAATTTTCGGAGATTATTGAGAAAAATATCTTATGATAATTATCATACATCGCACAATTGAATTCACACCCAAATATAATGCTTGACCATGCTCGAGCAAGTCGACTGCGTGTTCGAGTATGCATTCTACATGCCCGAGCGCGCCCGAGCTGCCGCGGGCCACTTGCGCAAGTCAGTCAGTGTTCCTGCAGCGAGAAAACCGTTGTTCGGACACGTATGACAATCGACCTACGGAAAGGCACGGCTCGCGCATGGTCGAGCATGCCGCCTGCCTGCTCGAGCAGTAAAAATGTTGGTTGACCATGCGCGAGCACTTTGCAGTTCGGTCTGCGCTGACCCTAAGAGAGTTCAAGAATGTGATGTACCTATTTAATAATGTGAACACAACAAGAAGCTTCGTGGCGTAGCGGCATAAGTCTCGCTTTATATATTTGGGTATTTTCTAAGATTTGTTTCGCGGTGTGGTTGCTTGAGGGCAAAGAGGGAAAGCACGTTAAGCTGTTGGTCCCGATTGTTATAACATCATCTATGTATAATAATCGTATATCAAGGAACGGGCAGCAGCGTTTCCTTATCTTGCTCAACATAACACTGCGGTGACTATGGCAAATACCCTCCTTCGGGAGGAGGCCCTATCCAATCGAAGTGGAATGGTAAGTAACTATAAGCTGATAGCTGCTGCTGCCCATCCATCCGCTGTATGGTCCATCACCTTGCGACACCCATGGGAAGACATGGGGTCTATGCAAGCCGGGAACCACACGGCTCTAAGACATTTTATTAACATTGCTATTGATTTTTATTTAAATATATTCAAATTGTATTAAAACAATTCATGGTGTACACCCATTACCTACTTATTATGTTTGAGGAAAGACATTCATACACGTGTGGATTAGAAGACACGATAATGTGTCGACCTTGTGTCTGTCAATGTTACCGGCGTTACGGTACAAGCAAGAATTGTGACTGAGATGAATATGTATGGATATTTATGTACAGTAGCGTTCAAAAGTATAGTAGCAGTCTCACAAAACTATAACGTCAATGCTAGTTCTAATTACGATGTTCTTCTTTGAAGTCAATTCACATACTAGCATACGCATATTGTTACTATCACCTTACTATTAAACTTAAGAAAAGTACTTACAATAAAAAAAAACTACATTTTAAAGGTGACCATCCATTCTGATATCAAGTCGGCCGGTCCTTTAATTGTAGTTTTTCTTCTAGATTACGATGGAAGCAATTGTTTGAGAATAGGAAGCAATAGGGAAGCAATTCTTGGGCATAAATTCAACGCTAAATACACCTTGTGACCGTCCACCGTCCTACTAATATTATATACACTCAAAAGTTTGTAAGAATGGATGGATATATGTGTGTTACTCTTTCACGGAAAAACTTCTGACCGGATTTGGCAGACATTTTGCACGCGTGTAATTTATAAGGTGTATTAACATATAAACTACAAAATATCACGGTCCAAAGTGACACGGGTAAAACCACGAGGCGCAGCTAATAATAGAATAAATAAATCAAAACTTAATGTACTTTCCTGCCAAATAATAGTCAAGAATTAAAACTACCAAAAGTGAAAACTAATCTATAACTAGAACCTATTCTAAAATGGCGTCACTGGGTAATGTTCCCAGAATGCTGTCAGCATTGCCACGCTGAATAGCAACGCTTATTTGTTGGAAAAAGTATATACCTACATCAGCACTTTGGGGACACGTCACATTATTAAACTATTAGCGACCCGTCCCGGTGCAATTGTCGCAGGTGCAATGCAATGTGTATTATACATATAAACATTCCTCTTGAATCACTCTATATATTAAAAAAAACGCATCAAAATCCAATGCAGAGTTTTAAAGATCAAAGAATAGGTACATAGGGACAAGATAGACAGCGGGAAGCGACTTTGTTTTTTTATACTAAGTATGAAGTGATGAGATGCTACTACTCTTTTGAACATTGACTGTACGTGGGTGTAACAGTCTTGAAGGTAATAAAGTTCAAGTTCACAAAGATATTATTCTATTCTAGTGACATAAGTATTATGTAAGATAAAATATATATTCGAGTAGACTTTACCAGTCGGTAGTTTTTTTAAGATATGACCTGCCCTTTGGAATTTTATGCCTGTGTCGCGAGGAATTTACAAACATTCAATTCGCGAACACAAAACACACCGAGACTCAGAATAACTATTAGTGGTTCACACTAATATTTGTCCCGAGTGGGAATCGAACCCAGAACACCAGGTCTCAGTAGCAACTACCGTAACCACTGAGCCACCGGTACAGTCAAGTTGTATAATATAAAGTTAGATTTTGGTAATATATTACCAAAATCTAACTTGTAGCATAATATGACTTTGTTCATGGTGTACCTAACCGATTTTATAAACCATGAACAAAGTCATATTATGCTACATTTTGAAATGAGCAAACCCACAGAACACAAGTAGTATGCATTACATTTGACGTGCAATCATCACGTTTGGATTAACATCACTTGCATACAAATAATTACGTATACCTACTTGCCAACGTATAGATACAATCAGAGTAGATGTTGCATAAGGAATACTTTAATAATTATATTATAGAGCATTCACTCAAGGCTGATAGGAAAACCGTCGAACGATCTCATACACGCGTGTCCGAGACACCTGCGACCTATACAGTAAGCCAACAACAATCTTCAAAGTCTTAATCCCGCCAGGAGCCTTTAAAAATAAAATATTGCCATAACCACCACGCTGGGCAGGCGAATTGGTGATCGGAGTAAGATGGTGAGAATCCAATTCAAATTAAAAAATAATTTATTCCGTAAAAATGGTTACATTTGTTTGGAATTGTCATATTTGTCCTACCGTGCAGTGCGTGACGTGGCGACTACTGAGAAACACAGCCAAAAAACTCAGTAGAACCCTATTTTGAAAAAAGAATATTTTTCTATTAACCTAATTACACAATACTTTATTTTACATTTAAATTGGAGCGATTTAATCCCAATCATTTGTGTCACATCCGTAATGAGAAGTTTTATAATTAGCCCTGCTGCACTATTTGGGGTTAATAGTTGCTTTAAACTTATTTATAGACAATTCAATGTTCTTTATTAAAACAATTTCAATATGAATTGTCTAGGCTATTGGCCTCGTGGATATGCTCCATTATATTCTACTTGGCTAAACAAAGTAGGTATAGGTAACTAACTTATACAAGGTAATTAATTATATTACTAGTTAGTATAGATAATGGCCATTCTAAGAAATAGTAGCGTGTGGTGGCCGGCTTACAATAGACCACCCCATGTCTTTCTATGGTGTCGTGGAAGGTGACTAAGGGATATAGGTCTGATGGTCAAGTCAAGGTTACATAACATTTTGCTACAATCACCAATCCGCCTGTCAAGCGTGGTGATTATGGTAATATGCCCCATCGAGGTCCACTAAGTTTCAGTTCTCTACGAACAGTGGTAAAAGCTGTGCGTGAATCCGTCAGTGATTCAGAATAAAACGTTTTATTAATATACGAGTAGATAACAGATACATCTAATTAGAGAATGGTTATTAAGTAAAAAACATTTAATTCTTATTCAAACCCTGTAACCATGAATCTACAAATTGACAACCTCCGTAGGTTATTTGGCTCGCTTTAAATATCGGAGGTCGTGTGTTCGATCACCCACATCGGACAGGAAATCACTTGATCTTATTGTATCCTATTTATCAGATAGGAAACAGCTAGTATATAGATACGGCGTGAATTCTGAATCAATCATATCTATCAATCTTAGGTCCTTTCCTGTTTCTAGTTTATATAAATGATCTTCCATAACTCATTATTGAACTGTCAGACATTGTTCTGTTTGCCGATGACACATCATTGATTTTTAAAGTTAAAAGAAAAAAATCAGATCTGATTGAACATAATTATAAGAACACTCGGTTTAATTGCAAATAATCTTTTGCTTAATGCAGGAAAAACCAAATGTGTCAAATTCGTTCTACCAATTCCATCCCAGTAGTTTCATTGAATGGAGAAACATTAGATTCAGTCACTTCTACCGTATTTTTAGGAATTACCTTAGATTATAAACTACAATGGGGCCCTCATATTGAAAAACTCGCTGATAGATTAAGTTCAGCTTCGTATGCTGTGCGGAAAATCAGACAGTTGTCCGATGAAGCCACGGCTAGGCTAGTGTATTTCGCGTATTATCATAGCATTATGTCTTATGGAATTCTGCTGCGGGGGTCAGCTGCCGATGTAAATACTATATTCTTATTGCAAAAACGAGCTGTTAGGGCCATATATGGATTAGGTAGTCGCGACTCCCTTTTAAAAAATATTAATATAGTTACTTACCGTGCCCTCTGAGTATACCTACTTATATACCAAAATATTGTTTTTATTAGAAAACGTATAGTACAAAAAGGGACATATTAGTACTAGAAATAAACATAAACTTGCTGTTCCAGGACTTAGAGTTAGCAAAACGAATAAATCATTTATGGGGAATTGTATAAGGTTCTATAATAAACTTCCTAATTATATTACAGACTTGCCTGATACAAGATTTAAAACACATGTTAAAACTGTTCTCATGTCAAAAGGTTACTATAGTATTCAGGACTATATTGAAGATAAAGACGTTTGGGTTTCGGTACCATCTTTGCACCTACCTCACTGAAGACCATAATAATATAGCCAAGTACAATAGTTGTGACTATAATTACTGTGTCTTATCCTGTGAACTGTCTGTAATTGACTTCTTTACATACCTTAACTATTAATACCGCTAGTTCGGTCTCAATATCATTCAATCTTATTGAGCAAAAATAAACAAATAATAACAAGACAACCGTTTGGGCAATAAATGTGTATGCCTACTAAAATATAAATTAAAATAACTGGACCAAAACCCCGCGTAATTGCCCAATTGAGTACGTTTCGCCGGACCGTCTCAGTTCGGGCGCATTGGATCCGGTGGTAGCATTAAACCACGTCAATCGTTATATGCTCATGGTCCACTCGAATAATGACAATTGTTTTGGCATAACATAGACAACACAAGCATTGCATTGCGTCGCTAGGGACAATATATATTAATTATAATAATTAATTTCATCATCATCATCATAATAGGTTTAAAAATAAATAACAAATGTAATTTAAGACTGATAAATAATAATTCATTTTCAACATAATGTTTGACGATTTAAAAGTGCCTGTAGTTGGTTTACGTAAATAAAAATGCCATCAAAAACATACTTGTAAAAAAACCCAAGTCTCGTAACGCAGTTCTTTTACCGTAAAACGTTGTGAGATCTATGTAATACCAAGTCGGTTAATTTATTCAGTCCCTACTTAAGGGACCATCTATCTTAAGCTATTACGTAATTATCTCACCTTACAGAATCTTAATTTGACCTTATCAAAGTTCAAAACTTTAAAGTTTTAAATAATAGATTAACTTGGCCATCGGATATAATTAGAATGTATCTCACAAGTGTTTATTGCGATGGCCAAGTCAATCTGGGGGCACGGCAGTGCCCCCCCAAGTCGAGTAGGAAAAAAAAAATAAAAAAAAGTTGCACGGCCGTACCTATCTTTTCTCGAAGCAACTCAGCCGATTTTCGACCCCCTATAACTTTGTTGTGGATAAAGATAGGATCCTGAATTTTCAGTAACTAAACAAGCTTTGTAAAACTACAGTATATTTCAAATTTCATTCAATTTGAACCAGTACTTTACGAATTATAACTAGTCAAAGTTTGGTATTTTCGGTAATTTTGTCACTCGCTCACTGCTGACTCACCGATCATCAAAATGTTTAGGCACTTCTAGCAGACGTAGGAGCTTCAAATTTTGAGTATTAGGAGAGTTTAGTGTAAAACTCATGGGAAAATTCCAACATTTTGCAATTTCGGTCCAGTTGTTCAGTTTCATCAACTGCATTAATAACTTTGTTATTTCTTATAAATGTATAGGATTACAAAGTTACATTTGCAGTCAGTGAATACGTGTACATGAATATGTTTGATTTAATGGAGGAATAGGTGTAGATAGGGACCTAGATGGAATTATGTTGAAAGGTGGTGTCTACGTGGTTAGGTTAGTTGTTTCAGAGACCTGGTTTTCTGCGTTCGATTCCCACCCGGGACAATTATTCGTCTGAAATTCAAACAGTTGTACTGAGTCAGGGGGTGCTTTGTTTTCGTGAATCTATTGAGCGGTGAGACCTTGGCGACACAGGGATTAATTTAACAAGAAGTAAAAAAAAAAAAAAAAGTCGTAGGAAAAAAAAAAAAAACAATGGATTGTAAAAGTAAGATAGTACATAAGTTGTGCTATGAACGATAGGATACTAACAATCATAAATGCGTCTGATGGAGGTGGCTTGCCCGCTTGAGCCATGTCTCAGCAGGAGGCTGCGGTCCCTTGCGAAGTAGGGACCAGGAGAGCCCGCAACACCAATTGAGTCGCGGACGCTGCCAGAGGGTATCCCAGATAGGCAACAGTACCTGGGCCCCTCACCAATTGTGGTCGGAGGAGTAACCAGGGGTTTTACTCTCATGTTATGATTAGCATTCCACTGCTATGAAGAGGGCGAGTCCCACATACCCCAATGCCCGTGCCGGAACACCGCAGTGGCGGAGGAGATGCGTAACATTCTTGCATTCCCCTGGACAAACTTACACCACGGCATTCACGATTCCCGTTCGAAACACAGAAAGACGGTCACTTTCTTCCAAGCAACTAACAAATCTTACTGTGATATCGAAGGTATACACACAAACCACGTTTTATTAATCTGACACAAACTATATTTATATAATCATTTTATCAAATATTTTTATACACAGTTTGATGTTAACTAGGTAGCTTTAAATTTACTTATGTACATATTAGCTTGTTCCCTAGTGCGGGAGCTGTCTTAAAAAAAGGCCATAATCGGACATGTATTATGTAGTTGTACCAAAATTCCATCAAAAACAGTTCATCAATTTCGTAATTTTAAAAACCTTTGTCAGGCCGGAAGCCAGAAGGCCGTGAGTGCCATACATAAGTTCATGTTAATCCTCTGTTAAGCTTGATGTTGTAGTTTTCGATTAGGTACATTGACAATATTTATAACCAATGAGAGATAACAATTTTACATACGGATTAATTTTAAATGACGTTTGACGAGTGCGACGAATATCAATAAAGCATAAAAAAAGTATACGACGCATCTGTTCTTGTTTCATATGGTGAGTGTTGCCATGCCAGCTAGGTACGTGGATATTCATATGTGCGTAAGTTAAGTTATTTTGTAAATAAGGGCACAGAGTTACTAGTCTGGATGGTTTACATCAAATTTAAGTCTACTTTGGAACTATTAAAGCGCAGGAAAAATCCATTTGTGAATACAATAGACTAAAACCGGCCAAGTGCGAGTCGGACTCGCGTACTAAGGGTTCCGTACCATTTTCAAGTGCCTACCTGTTGCCGTTTAAATATCGAGCAAAAAAGGCCAAAAAAATAGTTGTTGTATGGGAGCCCCCCCTTAATACTTATTTTATGTTTAGTTTGTTATTATAGCAACAGAAATACATAATTTGTTTTCAACTGTTTAGGTATCGCGGTTCTTGAGATAGAGCCTGATGATAGACAGACAGACAGCTAAGTCTTAGTAATAGGGTCCCGTTTTTACCCTTTGGGTATGGAACCCAAGCATTTAATGTCTAGACATGCTTAATATTGTTGCATCAAAGATATCGAGAATATCCCATAGAGAAATGGAGTGGGCTTTGAGAAAAACTGTAGCTGAAGTTCAAGAAGTAGTACCGGTAAAGGAAAAGAGAAACACAACCTACAAAAATTGGAAAGCTCATCATCAAGTGACAGAGTGGTAAAATCCATTGTTGGTATTTTAAAAAATAATGTAAATTGTAAAGCAAAGGAAAAAAGTACAACTATCTACAAAAAGAAATGAGATGCCATCAAAAACATACTTGTAAAAAAACCCAAGTCTCGTAACGCAGTTCTTTTACCGTAAAACGTTGTGAGATCTATGTAATACCAAGTCGGTTAATTTATTCAGTCCCTACTTAAGGGACCATCTATCTTAAGCTATTACGTAATTATCTCACCTTACAGAATCTTAATTTGACCTTATCAAAGTTCAAAACTTTTATGTTATGAATAATATTAGATTGACTTGGCCATCGCAATAAACACTTGTGAGATACATTCTAATTATATCCGATGGCCAAGTTAATCTATTATTTAAAACTTTAAAGTTTTGAACTTTGATAAGGTCAAATTAAGATTCTGTAAGGTGAGATAATTACGTAATAGCTTAAGATAGATGGTCCCTTAAGTAGGGACTGAATAAATTAACCGACTTGGTATTACATAGATCTCACAACGTTTTACGGTAAAAGAACTGCGTTACGAGACTTGGGTTTTTTTACAAGTATGTTTTTGATGGCATCTAATATTATTCATAACATAAAAGTTTTGAACTTTGATAAGGTCAAATTAAGATTCTGTAAGGTGAGATAATTACGTAATAGCTTAAGATAGATGGTCCCTTAAGTAGGGACTGAATAAATTAACCGACTTGGTATTACATAGATCTCACAACGTTTTACGGTAAAAGAACTGCGTTACGAGACTTGGGTTTTTTTACAAGTATGTTTTTGATGGCATCTCATTTCTTTTTGTAGATAGTTGTACTTTTTTCCTTTGCTTTACAATTTACATTATTTTTTAAAATACCAACAATGGATTTTACCACTCTGTCACTTGATGATGAGCTTTCCAATTTTTGTAGGTTGTGTTTCTCTTTTCCTTTACCGGTACTACTTCTTGAACTTCAGCTACAGTTTTTCTCAAAGCCCACTCCATTTCTCTATGGGATATTCTCGATATCTTTGATGCAACAATATTAAGCATGTCTAGACATTAAATGCTTGGGTTCCATACCCAAAGGGTAAAAACGGGACCCTATTACTAAGACTTAGCTGTCTGTCTGTCTATCATCAGGCTCTATCTCAAGAACCGCGATACCTAAACAGTTGAAAACAAATTATGTATTTCTGTTGCTATAATAACAAACTAAACATAAAATAAGTATTAAGGGGGGGCTCCCATACAACAACTATTTTTTTGGCCTTTTTTGCTCGATATTTAAACGGCAACAGGTAGGCACTTGAAAATGGTACGGAACCCTTAGTACGCGAGTCCGACTCGCACTTGGCCGGTTTTAGTCTATTGTATTCACAAATGGATTTTTCCTGCGCTTTAATAGTTCCAAAGTAGACTTAAATTTGATGTAAACCATCCAGACTAGTAACTCTGTGCCCTTATTTACAAAATAACTTAACTTACGCACATATGAATATCCACGTACCTAGCTGGCATGGCAACACTCACCATATGAAACAAGAACAGATGCGTCGTATACTTTTTTTATGCTTTATTGATATTCGTCGCACTCGTCAAACGTCATTTAAAATTAATCCGTATGTAAAATTGTTATCTCTCATTGGTTATAAATATTGTCAATGTACCTAATCGAAAACTACAACATCAAGCTTAACAGAGGATTAACATGAACTTATGTATGGCACTCACGGCCTTCTGGCTTCCGGCCTGACAAAGGTTTTTAAAATTACGAAATTGATGAACTGTTTTTGATGGAATTTTGGTACAACTACATAATACATGTCCGATTATGGCCTTTTTTTAAGACAGCTCCCGCACTAGGGAACAAGCTAATATGTACATAAGTAAATTTAAAGCTACCTAGTTAACATCAAACTGTGTATAAAAATATTTGATAAAATGATTATATAAATATAGTTTGTGTCAGATTAATAAAACGTGGTTTGTGTGTATACCTTCGATATCACAGTAAGATTTGTTAGTTGCTTGGAAGAAAGTGACCGTCTTTCTGTGTTTCGAACGGGAATCGTGAATGCCGTGGTGTAAGTTTGTCCAGGGGAATGCAAGAATGTTACGCATCTCCTCCGCCACTGCGGTGTTCCGGCACGGGCATTGGGGTATGTGGGACTCGCCCTCTTCATAGCAGTGGAATGCTAATCATAACATGAGAGTAAAACCCCTGGTTACTCCTCCGACCACAATTGGTGAGGGGCCCAGGTACTGTTGCCTATCTGGGATACCCTCTGGCAGCGTCCGCGACTCAATTGGTGTTGCGGGCTCTCCTGGTCCCTACTTCGCAAGGGACCGCAGCCTCCTGCTGAGACATGGCTCAAGCGGGCAAGCCACCTCCATCAGACGCATTTATGATTGTTAGTATCCTATCGTTCATAGCACAACTTATGTACTATCTTACTTTTACAATCCATTGTTTTTTTTTTTTTTCCTACGACTTTTTTTTTTTTTTTTACTTCTTGTTAAATTAATCCCTGTGTCGCCAAGGTCTCACCGCTCAATAGATTCACGAAAACAAAGCACCCCCTGACTCAGTACAACTGTTTGAATTTCAGACGAATAATTGTCCCGGGTGGGAATCGAACGCAGAAAACCAGGTCTCTGAAACAACTAACCTAACCACGTAGACACCACCTTTCAACATAATTCCATCTAGGTCCCTATCTACACCTATTCCTCCATTAAATCAAACATATTCATGTACACGTATTCACTGACTGCAAATGTAACTTTGTAATCCTATACATTTATAAGAAATAACAAAGTTATTAATGCAGTTGATGAAACTGAACAACTGGACCGAAATTGCAAAATGTTGGAATTTTCCCATGAGTTTTACACTAAACTCTCCTAATACTCAAAATTTGAAGCTCCTACGTCTGCTAGAAGTGCCTAAACATTTTGATGATCGGTGAGTCAGCAGTGAGCGAGTGACAAAATTACCGAAAATACCAAACTTTGACTAGTTATAATTCGTAAAGTACTGGTTCAAATTGAATGAAATTTGAAATATACTGTAGTTTTACAAAGCTTGTTTAGTTACTGAAAATTCAGGATCCTATCTTTATCCACAACAAAGTTATAGGGGGTCGAAAATCGGCTGAGTTGCTTCGAGAAAAGATAGGTACGGCCGTGCAACTTTTTTTTATTTTTTTTTTCCTACTCGACTTGGGGGGGCACTGCCGTGCCCCCAGATGATTTTTTATTTATTTATTTATCTCATCGTTGTGCAAATCCTAAGATTTATTTCCGGGTCTGGATGGTTGATGGTACCCTCCGTGCCACGCAAAGCACGTTAAGCCGTTGGTCCCGATTGTTATAACATCGTCTATAATAATCGTATATCTAGGAACGGGCAGAGTTTCCTTGTGTGGTACAACATAATACTGCGGTCACCAACCCGTCTGCCAAGCGTGGTGACAATGGCAAGTACCCTCCCTTGGGAAGAGGCCCATTTTCAGCAGTGGTTATACGGGCTGATGATGATGAACCATGAATATAATAGGTATTGGAAAATGTTATAGGTCTTTCTCAAATACATAGAAAACCTTCACGCAACATAAGAAGAATGAACCTTGATTCATTCTTCTTATTTTGAGAGGGCTATTCTCGGCTTTACTTAACGAGATCGAATCAGAAATAAGTAGGTACGTAGAAGAACGAGGGTTGCCGACATAGCAACGAATTTATTCTTTGAAGTGGCATTGGGCAGGGCATATAGCACGGGCCGGATTGCTCATGCGTACCCGGCTCCCGCCAACGGCGGATCGAAGGAGTGTCCGGGAGGTTTTAGTGGTGTAGGGTCCTCTCCTCGTGGTATGAGTTTAGCATACCACGCTATAGAGAGGGCGGGTCCCACATATCCCACCGCCAGCGCGCGAATACGCTGCAGCGGTGGGAATAGTAGGGGAGCCCAAGCGGGGATTTCGGGATTTACTAAAGCGCGGCAGATTAATATACAGGGGGATACCTTGTACCCGGTTAAGTACTTCCACAAAACATGAGGCCGCCCGTGAAGGATACAGGATCAGATTAGTAAAAAAAAATTGACCATCAGAAATTCTCAGTAGGGTGAGTTAATTACATCTTAAAAAGTGTATATTCCACTAATCTGACAATTTGAGAGTGACGTAAAAAAAGGGGAGGGCAACAAAGTTGTAAAAAAAAAACGTCATCTCGACATTCTCGAGCGTATTTATTTTATTTTTTTATTTTGAAGGAAATAATTCAAGAATAATGAAAAATATATAATCTGACGATTTCCGCAAGCCGAAATAACAAAAATTCGTCGTCTTAATTAATTTTCAATTAATTAAAGTTCAATGATTTAATAAAATAATTCCCGCTAAGAAAAATTTTAAACAATTCGGGAAGTTATTGGTTTTACCCCGTTTTGCGAAAATCGAGTTTTCATCAGATCTTGACGTTTTAAGGTCATAGGAAGCTTCCCTGACTACCTCCGTGATGTTGTCACTATGTCTGTATGTATGTGTGTGTGACTCGCTTATAACTTTTGAACGACTAAATCGATCGGAATCTACTAAACGGCGTTCTAAATATTTCCCTCAAAATTAGATTTCCTGTGAATTTGAAACGATTCGGACCGGAACGGAACGGATTTTGAGAAATATCTCAAAAAAAAAATAAGTTTTTTTTTTTTTGAATAACTTTTAACCGGCTTTATAGATCAACTTCAAAAACAAATCCGCCTTTGAGCTTGAAAAACCACGTCGATCGCCACCAAGCTGGTCAAAAGCGGTTGATTCGTTCGAAAAATATCGTGAACGAAAGAAACCCGAAAAAGTGTTTTTTCGGGATTACTCCGAAATTTGTGGTTCGATCAATTAAAATTGCAAAATAACTTATGAGGATGATAAAACTGCGTCGAATGCCGCCAACCGCGTGAAAATTGCTTGATCCATTCAAAAGTTATTGCGGTTTGAAAATTCCAAAAATAGTGTTCTATGAAATTTCTATCACACTTTCGAGCTGGGAGAGCTCAAATGCATAGAAATATTATTTCTTTGAACTCAGCGAGCTCAAAATATTACATAAATTATATTTTAAGCTCAAAAATGTCATAAGTACAATTTTAAGCGCCCAGGAATGGAATTAGCGGGAAGTTGCAGGGATGGCCTTTAAGGTGAACCGTTTTTCTAATTTTTTTTTGTCAGATCAGGCGAATCCCTCTAGATAATCGTCAGATTATGAGACAGTACGTTTAGAACATAAAGATGAACCATATATATCTTAATCTGACGCGCTTGAGTATTTCAAAATGGCGAATTTTTTTTGCACATTATGAAAATGGCCGCGAGTTTGCGTCCCATCGAAATCGTCAGATTAGTGAATGAGAGCTTTTTTTTGGTGCACTTAACACTCCCTTAGAAAATCTGACGCGCTCGATTTTTTTTTTTTTTCTTTTTCATCCCTTAAATACAACCACCCACATCATGCAAACGATCAGATTAACATACGTACATTATTAAAAATACGTAGGGCATTGATGCTATCAATATCTGACGCGCTCGAGGATGTCCATGCAACAGTTTTTTTTTACATATTATTTAAAAATCTATAGCCGCTTCCACCGATGTAAAGGTATATATCATATAACATTTTTTTCTTCTTATCATCTAAGCTTTGCATCCCAATAGGTCTCTACGACGCTCGAGTAAATCCCCATTTAGCCTCGTGGGCTCCCCTACTAGAATGAGTCAATGCTTATCACGCCGGACAAAAAAAAAAGTGCCTATTGCACGGAAAACAAATGGCCTTTGGGGCCCAAAAGTTCTCGAATGGAGACCGCTGATCGACAACTGTAGCGTAGGGCGTCCACCAACTAGATGGACGGATGACCTGGTAAAGGTCGCGGGATCACGGTGAAGGTAGGTCGCTTTCAACCGTAGTATCTGGAAATAAGGGAGGTCTACGTCTCAAATGATAAACTATTAAAAAACTCTTAGTTTTGTTTTGTTTATCACACTTTCTTTTTGTGAAGGAGTGGAGAAGAAATAAATATTGTCTGTTGGAGCCCGACCGCCAATGCCTCTATATCAAAGCTGTTAGAACTAATATCAATAAATTAAGTAATTTTATAGTCTATTGCAATAACTACTGTCATTCATTTTGTTATCACACTAATTAATCACTTCTCATTAGAATCAATTAAAAGATACCCGTACATTGCTACCCTTTATCTTTTAATTTATTATAGTTATTAATAGGGTCAATACACTTCTAATTTTCTTAGAGAACATTAAACTATTTATTATTATTATGATGAGCCTACGTTGTCCCACTGCAGGGCAAAGGCCTCCCTTCCCTCCCTCCATCTCGCGATGTAATGCGATTGTACGCCAATCCTTTAAAAACGAGTCCAGCTAATCTCGCCATCTTGTTCTGGTCCTGCCGTATTAAAGTATTTACTTTTATTTAATAATAGTCACATACCTATTCTCCTGAGCCGAGGTCCATAAGTCCCACATAGACCCCTTAGGGTTTTTTTTTAAGTTTTCTAGCAGGATTTTGCTGTCTACTATTATTCTTGTAAACCCCTCGTGCTAAGCTAAAAATGTTTGTGTTACGAGTGGGTTCACGTGGTAGTGCAATGGATGGGGATCGAACAGGCGACCACAACATCACAAGTCCGACACCCTAGCCATTGGGCTATGGCCGCTTTAGACTCATAACTCTAAAACTACATAGGTCCATAAGCGCGAAGGTCCATAGACCTCGGCGCTTATGGACCTATGGAGTCTAAATACTACAAACTAAGTTTTAAGTTTTTAGACTCGATGTAGTAGCAAAACCCTTGTGGCTAACTACATCTGCCACCCGGAAAATATGAGTCACATATATAGTACGCAGCCGCGGCGTTTACCTATGTATATGTTGCCGGGAAATGAGGATATCATATTATTTATACATATTTGCAGAGGACACCACCTCCGTGGCACAGCAGCCGAGCATCAGCAGCAGATCCCCACGCCGGACAAGAAAGCTTTGAGTAAAATGAAAATGAAATGAAAACGTTTATTGATCATGTAGACCACTGGTTCCGATCGTCGGTTTGTCTACATTGTAGACAAATCGATCGTACTTATTATAAGTCAAATACAATGATAAAAAGAGAAAAAAAAACGAATTGGCTAATTAATTAGTACACATTTCAAAAGTAATGTTATTAAATAGAATTTAAATCCACCAATGTGGCATGCGATAGTCGCGTATTATAAATATAATTAGAATCAACCAGCGCGGGGTGCGATTAGGTCAGAAGCATAGAACGCGGCGCGAACCTTGCCAGGACGACCGGACCCTATCCTAGCTTCCTACGAGTCTTTCTCTATCTACCTACGCTGTGACACCCGGAGAAGAAAGACTACAACTACTAGTCTAGTAAGATAGAAAGAATTTACCCTTCAAGCCTTGGAAAGCAAACAAACTTACGCGTTTATAATATTAGTAGAATAATACTGCGATTATCAACTCACCTGCCATGCGTAGTGAATAAGACCTATATTCAGCAGAAGACAAGGCTGATGATGATAAATTAATAGACTTCAATTTTTAAAATTGCAAACTATCTACTTAATTTACTTAATGAATTCAATTATCCATCCAAAGGTTGTCTGGAAGAAATAGCTTGATGCGATAAGACCGCCCTTGTTCTTGTTGTGTTTTGTCTTGTTTGTCATTGTGAACACTAAAGAGTACATTCTAATTGTAATCTATGATGATATTGGTGATGATATTCTTCATTCAAGAACCTACGAATATTTTAAATAAATCAATTAATCGTAATCGTTTATATCACTATCACTATCTTTATACATATAATTATACTGTACGTGTGTATGTCACTGAACTCCTCCTAAACGGCTTGACCGATTTGAATTAATTATGCGTTTGGGTGGTGCCCTGGATGGTTTAGATTCACAAATCATATAATATATATATATGAATATATTATTATGCAGGACAACGTCTGTCGGGTCCGCTAATATCTCTATGTATCCGGTGATATAGATATATATATACCTATAGTATAAAACAAAGTCGGTTCCCGCTGTCTGTCAGCCCCTATGTATGCTTAGATCTTTAAAACTACGCAAGGGATTTTGATATGTTTTTATTTTTTATTCATGAGGGCGATTATATGTATAAAACATCAGCTAAGCACCCATGCGAAGCCGGGGTGGGTGGCTAGTATTATTATAGATAGAATATAGATAGTTACCTCTATGTTTTTTTTCCAATTACGCTAAATCAGCTGCACACACATTGAATCCTACTAATATTATAAATGCTAAAGTTGGTATATGTGGATGTATGTATGTTTGTTACTCTTTCACGCAAAAACTACTGAATGGATTTGGCTGAAAATTTGCACGCGGATAGTTTATAAGCTGGATTAATAAATAGGCTACAAAATATCACGCTCCGACCCACTGGAGCAGAGTGACGCGGGTAAGCCGCGCAACTAGTATCTTCATATTAAAGTAATTATTAATGAAGAAAGTCTTCAATTGTCAACAAATGATCTACACAACATCATAAATCTACGTCCTCGTTCTACTGATCTGTATCATATAGCCACTTGTCTAAATGACTTAATTTTATCTTGCGAAGTAACATTTGCAATAATTTCCCGCTCAGTATTTATCCGTCAGTTATTTAGAATAGTCGGTGCGTTGTTAATGTCACTTTTACTATAAAATAACATTAGTGTAAAGTGAACAAAAAACAAATAACATTTGGGTAAGAGTCTTTTATTATGGTTATAGATTCCCGCGCGCGGTTTTAGCCGCGTAGCTCCCATTGCCGTCCACTTCATTATCAATCTACTACTGAAATAATTTTTCAAATCGGACTGGCAGTTCATGAGTTTAGCGCGTTCAAACTAACAAACAAACTCTTCCGCTTTAAACGATATTTATTCAGCACTTAGGTATTTACATACACTTGTAATTGTCAATTATAAACAAGAGATTCCAGCGCGCGGTTTCACCCGCGTAACTCCCGGTCCCGTTAAAATTCCCAATTTTATAATAAAATATAGCTTATGTCATCCGGGGATAGTGTAGCTTTCTAACGGTGAGAGATTTTTTCAAATCGGTCCCGTAGTTTCGGAGCCCATACAATACAAACATACAATCAAATCTTTCCTCTCTATCGTATTAGTATAGATTCAATATTATAAACATTTGAATGAGATTAATAGGTATAATTAAATACAAAATATGGCAACTTGAATTTATTGCGGATTAGCTAATCATCT
Source organism: Nycteola revayana (assembly GCA_947037095.2). NCBI lineage: Eukaryota > Metazoa > Arthropoda > Insecta > Lepidoptera > Nolidae > Nycteola > Nycteola revayana. The sequence goes on along the minus strand of OX344856.2, from coordinate 19,772,724 downwards.
GTCTATTAAGTATGACGTCATAGATATAGTAATAACAATAATTAATTATTTGTCCCACTCACTGACGAACGATCGCAAAATAGACTAAGGATGTGGCGAGACTGTGCTTCTGTACCCAATCCTTTCGTCCCACGCGCTGAAAACCTCCCGCCTGGACATAATTTGCCTTGGGCAACCTGGAAGTCTATAAATAGACTCCGGAGCCAGGTTGGTCGAAGCAGGGAAAACCTGTTCAGGTGGAAATTCATAGACGACTCCGCCTTGGAGTGTAAGCGTGGTGCTGTTCCACAAACGATGGGACACTTAATATCGTGTCCTGTGTGTCCTGTCAGCTGCACGTTACAGGAACTGATGGACGCTGGTGATGATGCTAAGCAAGTGGCCGAATTCTGGGCCGAGTCCATTTAGATTGCTGTCGACACGCTAAAAAGAAGATTAATTCTATAATTTAAATCTTAATATAATTTAGCTCTATAGAAAAGAGGCACGTTTTTAACACAATATTATTACACACGTATAAGTGACACACGCCTGAGGGCCACAATGAAAAATATTTATATAAAAACCGGCCAAGTGCGAGTTGGACTCGCGCACTAAGCGTTCCGTATCATTTTCAAGTGCCTACCTGTTGCCGTTAATGATATCCAGCAAAATAAGGCAACACAAATTACGTTTGGTGTATCCCATACAACAAACGTAATTTTTCTTTAGCCCTTTAAATATTTATTTTATTTTTAGTATTTGTTTGTAAATTTCAACTGTCTAGCTATCGCGGTTCTTGGGATACAGCCTGGTGACAGACAGACAGCGATGTCTTAATAATATGGTCCCGTTTTTACCCTGTGGGTACGAAACCCTAATAGAGAGGATGTGATCACTGGCACGGACTACCTACAGGCACTGGATCATCGGATTAGGGCAAGGGCCAGGCCCTTGGTCTGCCCGGCGAGGACCCTATCCTTGCTAACCTGCATTTACCTAGCTTATTAATAGATAATTGATTCTAACACTAATTAAGAACGTTCAATGAAAATGAAAATGAAAACGTTTGTTGGTCATGTAGACGAATCGATCGTACTTATTACAAGTCAAATACAATGATAATGAAAACAAAAATCAATCTTGACTAATAAATTTGTTAACATTTCAACAATAATGTTATTAAATCAAGTTTACTAATGTTGTTATGGCATGTAATAATCGCTTATTATAAAATATAATTAATATCAACCAGCGCGGGCTGGGATCAGGTCTGAAGCATAGAACGCGTCGCGAGCCTCGTCTTGCGAGCACGACCGGGCCCTGTGTTAGCTACCTACGAGTCTTTCTCTAACTACCTACCTAATCTAATTTAATTGCTTGAGGTGGGCACCCGGAGACAAATTAATTTATAAATGCCTCGCAGCGGTCCTCTTTAGTGCGGCACGTTCTCCGAGTGCTGGTTTCTACTTTGCACAGCAGGTAAGCATTGCCATCCAACGTGGTAATGCTGCCAGCATTCTGGAAACCTTGCCAAGTAGAATAGATTTAGAACAGTAGTATTGTATAAGTTAGTTTTGTTTTAAATTAGCTACTTTTAGTTGTATTTTATTCATGTAATATAAGATTGTTAATAATCTTTTTTCTCATTGCTTGGTTATTTTAGTCAATGATTGATCATTCAGGTTTTTATTCATTTTAATGTTAGCTAACTATGGGTTTACCCATGTTCTTGGTTGCCATCTATTTAAAAGTAGTAGGTATCATATATATTGAATTATTGATTACGTTATAGTGATGAAATTAATTCTATATTAATACTAGCTTACCACGCGCGGCTTCACTCGCGTATCTCCCGTTTTCCCGTTTCTTGGGAACTTTATAATATAATATAGCCTTCCTCAACAAATTGGCTATCTAACATTGAAAGAATTTTCGAAGCGGCCGTAGCCCAATGGCTATGGCGTCGGACTTGTGATCTTGGGTCGCCGCGCGCCGCCGGTCCGATCCCCTCCCATTGTACTACCGACGACGTGAGCGCACTCGTAACACAAGCATTTTAGCTTAGCACGAGGGGTTAACAAGAATACTAGTAGACGGCAAAAGTACTACTAGTAATAACAAAAAAATATTAAAAAATCGCACCAGTAGTTCCCTGAGATTTGCGCGTTCAAGCAAACAAACTAGGTAGGGTAGGGTAGGTGTTGGGTAGGGGTAGGGTAGGGGTAGGGGTAGGGTAGGGGTAGGGTAGGGGTAGGGTAGGAGTAGGGTAGGGGTAGGGTAGGGCAGGGGTAGGGTATAAAAGTCCACCCGTGCGAAGCCGGGGCGGGCCGCTAGTCTATATATATAAAAGAAAGTCGTGTTTGTTACAACACTTATAACTCGAGAACGGCTGGACCGATTGCCATGGTTTTTGATTTGTTGGATTTGTTTCCGTCCCGAATAGCAGAATACATTTTAAAAACAAAAGAAAGTCGTGTTAGTTACACTATTTATAACTCAAGAACGGCTGAACCGATTTGGCTGAAAATTGGTAGGGAGGTAGCTAAGAACTGGGAGAAGGACATAGGATACTTTTGGGTAGGGGTAGGGTAGGGTAGGGTAGGGTAGGGTAGGGGTAGGGTAGGGGTAGGGTAGGGATAGGGTAGGGGTATGGTAGGGGTAGGGTAGGGGTAGGGTAGGGTAGGGGTAGGGTAGGGGTAGGGTAGGGTAGGTGTAGGGTAGGGGTAGGGTAGGGGTAGGGTAGGGTAGGGGTAGGGGTAGGGTAGGGGTAGGGGTAGGGTAGGGGTAGGGTAGGGTAGGGTAGGGGTAGGGGTAGGGCAGGGGTAGGGTATAAAAGTCCACCCGTGCGAAGCCGGGGCGGGCCGCTAGTATATGTATAAAGCTGAACAGTTTGTTTATTTCTTTGCTTGAACGTGGTCATTTCATGAACTACTTTTCCGATTTAAAAGTAAAATTTGTTAGTGTTAGATAGCCCATTTATCGAAGAAGGCTATCTTTTATTATGAAATGCGCGGATGAAACCGGGTTATTTTTTCTGGTCCACACAAATATTTGCCTCGGATGGGATTCGAACCCAGAAGATCAGGTCCCAAAAGCAACTATCGTAACCTCTAAGCCACCAATTCAGTAAGGTATTAATCTCAATAATTAATTCATTAGTTCTTGACCTAGTAAATGAACTGGATCAATTCATATAAGTATTCATAACTTAATGATAAATAATAATGAATTACTTATGCATCCTTCCGGTAACTAAGTAATAAAGATCAGCTGACGGTCACATTGTGACAGAAACACTTTATTAATATTATTAACTAGCTTCACGCGCGCGGTTTTACCCAAGTAACTCCCGTTCCCGTGGGAACTTCATAATTAAATTTAGCCTATGTCATCCGGGGATAGTGTAGCTTACCAACGGTGAAAGATTTTTTCAAATCGGTCCAGAAGTTTCGGAGCCAAATCAATGCGAAAGAAACAAATAAACCAATCTTTTCTCTTTATAATATTGGTATAGACATACTGTGAACTACGGTTTTACTCGCTACTGGAATCTAGTTGGTCGTACCGACATCTTATTCAACCTATAGATTCACCAACATTATAAACTTATATATATTATGTATATATATATTATTATACAACGTGGTAATTAAATAACGCAAAACCTCTTGGGTGGTGATTGTGCTCATGAATATGCACAACTTTTTCTAAGAGGCGAACATTGTATCTCGAAGTAAACAATCTGCTGTTCCATACAAATTGTCACTCGACCGAAATGTATGAATAAGTTGATTTTTTTTCGAGTTACAAAGTTGGTCCCATCACAAAAATTTTGCACTATTGTAACAAGATTTTTAATAAACTATTCTAAAGCCATGGTCATAGCCATACGGACGAATTGTATTGCCACGAAAATGTTTGTCTAAACTTCAACAGCAGCGGTCGGGAACTCGCGGCCCGCGGACATCTTACATGTGGGCCCGAACATGTTTTGTACCTTAATCACTACATAGTATAAAACAAAGTATTATATATAAGTATTTTGATGCGGTTTTTTTTAATAGATAGAGGGATTCAAGAGGAAGGTTTATATGTATAATACATCAGCATTGTACCCGCGCGGAGCCGGGGCGGGTCGCTAGTAAGTTATAATATTATCAAAATGAATACATGAACGAACTCCGATCGACCGATATAATCCCGATATAATTCGTTTTCCATGCAAGAATAGCAAACATACAGACACACAAACTTTTACATTTATTATATGAGTGGAACAGCATTGAGTCTGTATTTGTGTCGCCTTGAACTGATAAGGAAATATTTTTATAATATTGTTGTCGAGGTGACGAGGAGACTATGTATGTTACTATTAGTCACCAATCATGATACATACCTATATACATTCATATGATCTTCTGTTCACCGGTTTCTGCAGTTTCTGACGAGACATCCCTAGAGTTCATGGGCTACAGTAACCGCTTACCATCAGGCGAAGCGTATGCTTGTCTACTGACGTTGTGATATAAAATGTGGATTATTGTTTTATTAAGCGGTGATAAAAAAATATTTCACGTTGTTCCTTTGATTTTATTGTGTTATACCAATAATTAGGTACGTGAATAGCTTCAACATTCGAAAAAAATTTAGGTACCTACCTAAAACACATGAATTACTTAACTATTAGAACTTTTAACTAGCTTTCCGCACGCGGTTTCACCCGCGTAACTACCGTTCCCGTGGGAACTTCATAATTAAGTATAGCCTATGTCACTCAATGTGAATGTAGCTTTCTAATGGTGAAAGAATATTTGAAATCGGCACAGTAGTTTTTGTGTTTATTCATTACAAACGTACACACAAAAATACAAATCTTTCCTCCTTTTATATTAGTATAGATAAATGGAAAAAATTACGAGTTTTGTATGGGAGCCCCACATAAATAAACCTACTTATTTTATTCTATTTCATCTGTAAATATTTTAAATATCCAGGCTATCATGAGTCATGCAATATAGACAAACAGAAAGACGATGGAGTCTAGCTATCACGGTTTATGAGAAATAGACAGAAAGTGGAGTTTCATTAATACGGACCAGCTTTTATCTTTTGTTTACGGTACCCTAAAAAAATAAAAAAAACAGATTTATTCTCGCGGTCAAGGTTTCGGACAACGTTTTTTTTTAAACATTGCTATGCTCAACTAACTGTTAAGATCGCAGGTGATCCGAACGAAAAAAGTATTGAGCTAAAAACCGAAACAAAAATAAAAAGACTAAGCGAAATCGTTCGAGTGTTGGGATTAGCTTAGCTTTAACCGATAGTGACCTTCTTGACCCTTTGTTTGCAATAAACCTTTGGATACCCTCGCAGATTAAATATAACGAAAGTTACTCATTCTTTTTGTTAATTCATTCTTGCTATTGTTTATAATTATTATTATAGGTATATCCTTTGGTTGAACTTGTGTAAATTGTCATATTGTAAATGTATGTGAATGCATCCGCCATTAGGTTTCTTTGTAGGAGATTGTTTGTGCCTGAGTAAACTTTAATATCTACATTATAGTATTTACTGTATAATTTTTTTTTTCTTGTCTTATTCTGGTCGGTATAAATTGACCAGGTAATAAATGGTACTGTGCGTGCATTCGCTTACATCATATATACATTGTACAATATGGGTCCCCTATGTTGTTTCGAACGCCGCTGTTGCGCTACACGCTGTTGCGAATTATTTTTCCACTGCCTCACAGGTTCGAAAGCTCATGGACTCGAATGAAGTAGTCGCGAAACACGCTGTTTCGAAAAACATTTTCACTGCCTCATACGCTCGAATGCTTGTGATTTCGATCCTTTCTTCTCCGGGTCGTCCACTTAGGTAGCTAATGAAAGGTTGCAGGTTAGCTAGGATCCTCGACGGCATGGCCGAGGACCGCGTTGTTGCTTATTCCCCGAACTGTGATCTCGTGCCAGCGATCATCACCACTGTTCGTAAATCTACTCTTTACTCCAGTGGCACCCTGAGCGTTGGTCCTAACCCTTTAAGGGTGCCCTCAGGTGGATGTCGCTTAAACTTTGGCCGGATTCTTTGAAGTTAATTTTAATTTTAGACCTGTTACCTTTAAGGCATCTTACTATACCTAATGTGTACATTTGTCATTTATCGCTCGACAGACGGACAGACTGATTAAAAATTCTGTAAGATGAAATAATTATAACAATGTTTTTAGCTACTTAAGTGATACTTTAGTGATTTAGTCATATACAGTGTCATTTTGACAAGTACAAGTGTATGTAAATACCTAAGTGCTGAATAAATTTCATTATTTCATTAATTCAAAAATACCACATAAAATATTAAAGACATCACTCCGCAATCCGCACCAACTCTAAGGCCTCATTTATGGAGACGCGGGGCGTCGCGCGTCGCGTTGTGCGGCGCGGCCCGCAGTGAATTCATACATATGGTGTTCTATGAGTGCGAGTGAGATGCGAGACGCCACGCCGCACGCGACGCGCGATTCCCCGCGTCTCCGTAAATGAGGCCTAAGCCGGAATTCAAATCCAGAATTGCTTAGTTTGTAGTTTTTAAACCATTTTGATAAAGAAAGAAAGAAAATATTAATATTTCAGTACAACACAATAACTTGAGAACTAACCCTCTTTGTTAATCTACCTATTTAGGGTACCGTACCCGAAGGGTTAAAACGGGACCCTATTACTATGACTTTGCTGTCTGTCTGTCTGTCACCAGGCTATATCTCAAGAACCGCGATAGCTAGAGAGTTGAAATTTTCACAGTATTTCTATTGCCGTTATACAATAAATACCAAAATAAAAATTTAAGGGGGGCTCCCATACAACAAACTATATTTTTATCCCCTTTTTGCTCGATATCAATAACGGCAACAAATAGAAAATGGTACGGAACCCTTCGTGAGCGAGTCCGACTCGCACTTAACTAGTTTTTTTTTATTTAGTACCCAGTGTAAAACATCTGCTCCCAAACTTTCCGTTTGGACTTCGGTCCTGTAATAACGCTTTTCTCTACATCTCTTAAATTAATCTCCTATGTTCCGGAGATTAGTAGGAATAGTCTACGACCTCCAACACTTAAAGCGAACTACCATATTACTAGGGTTGCCACCTTCGGGGGCCGGATTGCTCATGCGTACCCGGCCCCCGTCAACGGCGGATCGAAGGAGTGTGCCGTAGGTTTCAGTGGTGTAGGGTCCTCTCCTTGTGGTATGAGTTCGCCATACCACGCTATGGAGAGGGCGAGTCCCACATATCCCACCGACAGGGCGTGAATACGCTGCAGCGGCGGTGGGAAGGCGTCAATGTATATATAACGCGGAAAAAAAAAATGCCCCCTTTTTTTTGTTTTGATTCTGTGTCCCGAGGCCCCTCTTAATGACTCAAAGTCGCTTAACGATTTTTTTTAAGGTCTCCACCTGTTGTTAATTAGCATTATTCATATATTATGCCGCGCTGAGGGTGCGGTCAAAATTTTTTAATAAGGTGAATTGTTTAGCAAAAACTATAGTACTTTTTGTACTATATTATTTTTGTTTAATATATAGTACATGTGACTAAAATATAGTACGATACTATAAAATATAATATAGTACGGGTGGCAACCCTTTTTATTTATTTTTATTTTTTTGTGTCCGGAGGAAAATGCTTTTACGCATTTCCACCGCCGCTGCAGAGTATTTGCGCGCTGGCGGTGGGATATGTGGGGCTCGCCCTCTCCATAGCGTGGTATGCTATACTCATACCACGAGGAGAGGACCCTAGACCACTGATACCCCCCCGGAGACTCCTTCGATCCGCCGTTGGCGGGGGCCGGGTACGCATGAGCAATCCGGCCCACGGGTGGTAACCCTACTACTACCAGTTGATAATCATTAAATAAAACAGTCCAATGTCAAGGACAGCTAACATAAATAATTTAAAAACAAAATTGTATCTTAACTATTGACAATACCTGAAGGTCAATATGTATTCTTGAGACCTTCACCTTTGATGATTTAGGATTTGACCATACAAAATAAATTTTCAACAGAATTACCTTATGTAGAAAGGCCATAATACCATAATTTATACTAATAAATAAAGCTAAAGAGTCTGTTTGCTTGACCGCGATAATCTCAGGGAATACTGGTCCGATTTGAATAATTCTTACAATTTTAGGTAGACTATTATCCATTAAGGCTAAAGTCTATATTTAAACACTAGCTTACCACTTGCGGTTTCACCCGCGTAACTCCCGTTCCCGTGGGAACTTCATAATTAAATATAGACTATGTCACCCTGGGATAGTGTAGCTTTCCAACGGTGTAAGAAAGTTTCAAATCGGTCCAGTAGTTTAGGAGCCTATTCAATACAAACAAACACATCTTTTCTCTTTATAATATTAGTAGGTATAGGTCTTAATTATATCCTTACGGGAGTAACGATATAATCCTTACGGGAGTAACGGGGAGTGGATAAAACCGCGCGCGGTAACAAGTCTAAAACATAATTATAAATGATGCTGGTCCCCACCTGTTGTTATCTGATTGTATCCACGTGCCGCGAGGTATGGTCTGGCCTACGATGGAGGTCCATGTTTAGACGCGCACTGTGCGGGCTGATAAAAAATGTCTTTACAAAAATGAATGTTACTGATTACAATAAACATTTCATGTTTAGTCAAAATAATTGATATTTTAACATAACATATCGTAACTTTAAAGTTTCATACTTAAAAACACTACATTATTATAGAACAAAGTCGCTCTTCGCTGTCTGTACCTCTGTATAAGTGCTTAGATCTTCATTAGTTTTTTTTTCCGGACGGACATATTATTATGTAGTTAGGGCCGGCACCGGGCATAAAAGCGAGCAGAGCTCCAGCCTAGATAAATGGTTTAAACACTACAAACTAAGCAAGAGGGCGTCCCCTGTTGGACTTGGACCTCGGCTCAGGGCGGTCGCTGACGGGGAGATTGAGGGATTATGGCTTTTAGTTTAGGGGAGTTTTGTGCAACTGTCGCTCTACTTTACAGTTTGCGGGCCTCTCGGACTTCGGGTCTACGAGGGCATCGGAAGGTTCTTAGCAAACCAAGGGTCGGGAGGGACTAAGGGTCGGGAGGGTCTTCATTAGTACGCAACGGATTTTGATCTGTTTTTTTCAATAGATAGAGTTATTCACGAGGAAGGTTTACATCAGCATTACACTCGTGCGAAGCGTGGTCGTTAGTTAATGAATAAATGATATACGATTTTACTCAAGGAACCCCTTCAGTAGTTTAAACTATGAACAGATTTATCGCATTAAGTAGTAAACTAGATTTTGTTATGTTGTTAAGTAATAAAAATAAGTAAGTAATAAGTTTGCGATGTACTTAGTTGCCAAATCGGTTCAGTAGTTTTTGCGTGAAGCTATTTAGTAATATAGTTTTTTTTTCGGACTGCGGACTGACGATTGTGTGTTGTTAGCCACGAGGCTTTTGCACAGGCAAAAAAGACGAGGAGAGCTCCATCTATACTAAGATTATAAAGAGGAAAGATTTGTAATTGTGTGTGTGTGTGTGTTTGTAATGAATAAACTCACAAAACTACTGTGCCGATTTCAAAAATTCTTTCACCATTGACAAGCTACATTCACCCTGAGTGACATGATATTATATTTAATTATGAAATTCCCACGGGAACGGGAGTTACCAGGAGAAACCGCGTGCGGGAAGCTAGTCCTAGATATAAGTAGTATAATGTTAAGAGCGTTTATTGCGCAGTGGAAGTGTGCCGGGCCCATAATCTGCAGGAAACATATTTTTAAATATCAAAGATATTTTATACAAAACTAGCTACGCCTCGCGGTTTTACTTGCGTTACTCTGCTCCAGTGGGTCGGAGCGTGATTTTTTGTAGCCTATATGTTAATCGAGCTTATTTAATATCCCCGTGCAAAGTTTCAACCAAATCCATTCAGTAGTTTTGGGTTGAAAAAGTAACAAACATACACATACAAACATTTGCATCTATAATATTACTAGCGACGCGCCCCGGCTCCGCACGGGTACAATGCTGATGTATTATACATATAACCCTTCCTCTTGAATCCCTCTATCTATTAAAAAAAACCGCATCGAACGAAATAAACGAAATAAACGATTTTTATTCAGCACTTAGGTATTTACATACACTTGTACTTGTCAAGAAAATTTACAATGCATATAAAATTAATTATAAATAGGTAACATTTACTATTAAATTATGTTTAATTTACTTAAGGTGTGCTAGAAGTCTGTCAGTCTTGTGTTAGTAAACAAGCTCTTAATATTAACGTTAATATCTATTTACTATATTTATTTTATTCAAATATTTTATGAATAAAAAAAATATATATATATAAAATATTATAACACATTTTAGAGTGCAATGACCGGTCAAGCAAGAAGTAAAGAGAAATATAGAGGACGTGATCACTGGCACGGACTACAGGCACTGTATCACACGACAGGGGCAAGGGTAAACGCGGTCCTCGGTCTGTCCGGCGAGGATCCTAGCCTAGCTAACCTGCAGGTTTCTCTAGCTACCTAAGTGGACGGCCCGGAGAAGAAACTCAGAAAGAAACTCAGGTTTATTCTTTTCCGTCTTCTTTTGTTCTGCATATATATATACATCAGAATCCGTTGCGTAGTTTTAAAGATTTAAGCATACATAGGGACTTAGGGATATAGGGACAGAGAAAGCGACTTTGTTTTATACTATGTAATGATAGTGAAGTAGGATATAATATTAATTTTATTGTATCGCCACAAATGGCGTACACATGACAAACCTAACGGAACAGTTTTAAAATTCAAAGCATCATTGGTTTGAATTTTTCACCAACAATATTATTTATTCATCCATACTAATCCCACCCACATTTCCACCACTGCAACTCCTGTAAGCCAGGATCAACAGTGGCACACATTGGAAATGGCAATGAGCACCGAGGCTCACCAAATCTCGAGAAAAAGTTAAACTACCTTAGGACCCGCAACGAAGTTAATCAGAAAGAAATTAGGAGGAGTAAGAAAGACTTATGTTTTCACTTCCCTCCATAGCAAAGCGGGAGACAGCAAAAAATAAAATAAAATAATAAGTAGTGTTAAGGAGTAATTTACAATTAGAGAGCCAGTTGTAAAGCGCCACGGACGCGTATTAATAATATAAAATAAAAAAAGTTTTTATTCACGTAAACCTATTACAGATATTTGTAAATAGTCAAAACATATTTTGGCTTATTTTTAATTTACTATTTTAAATTAATTAAGTTAATTTAATTATTGCTACTTATTATAATAGTTTATATCGCCTTAGCCTAAAAGCTGTCAGGTATGAAAATACAATATTATTTTATATTTATAATTAAATCTAAGTTTTGTCCTCTGAGTATGTTATTATTTAGACGGACCATAAGTATCTCGACGAACGCGCTTTAGGGCTACTACCGGATCCAATACGCCCCAACTGAGAAGACCCGGCGAAACAAACTCAGTGGCGTTATCCTACTGTCGGTTTCAGCGCGGCCTCATCGAGACATCCGGCGTAACATACTCAGATGACCAGAAGTTTTGGTCCAGTTACTTTTATTATTTAGTTGGCATTCACAATTTACCAATCGGTTATTAAATTATTCATCCATACAATCATTCGAGTTTATAATATTAGTAAGGATTACCAGTCTGCTAGTATACGTACTAAACCATGATGAAATAAAATGCTTCCCCATCACATTCGCAGTTTCATAACCCCGAACAGGTATAATAAACTGTTTACTTGCTAACTTTATTGAGAAACTTTACGTTATAAGGAACTCTTGCGCAGATTGGGAAATATCACTTTTATGGAGTTCGCGCAACCAAATGATTAAATATGCCGTTTTTAGGGTTCCGTAGGTACCCGAAGAGTAAAACCGGGACCCTATTACTAAGACTTCGCAGTCCATCTGACACCACTCTGTATCTCAAAAAACGTGATAGCTACACCGATGAAATTTTCAAAAATGATGTTTTTCTGTTGCCACTATAACAACAAATACTAAAAATAAAATAAAATAAATATTTCCCCTCCTAAATATTTATTTTATTTTCTCCCATACAACAAACTGTTTTTTTTTCCTTTTTCTCGATATCAATATCGGCAACAGATAGGCACTTACACATGGTACGGAACCCTTCGTGCGCGAGTCCGAATCGCACGTGGCCGGTTTTTTAAATAATCATAAGCCTGAATAACGTCCACTAGTGAAAATATTAAAATGTCTCCTTAGAAGAGTGTTTCGCTATAATCACCACAAACTCAATATATATAAAAATATTGTTTTCATTATGTTCTTATCATCGTCCTCTTTGGTTCTTTTCCTTCCACGCTCATGTTATCTATATTTACGTCATAAATTTAAAGTTAAATGTAAAAGGCCCTGGATAAAACGCTTAGTGCTCTGAAACAGTCTGGCTTACATATTAGGCAAATAATAAGTAGTTACATAACATCAACAATAATTTTTAACAAAAAAAAAACCGACTTCAAACAGTAAACTGAAGACGAAGGACAGTTCAGAGAACTCTATTATCTGAACTGTCCCTCGTCTTCATCATCAGACCCCTAATGACAGTCACAGCCCATCGAGGTGTAAAGTTCTTATCAATATCAATAAAGAAAAAAAAAAATACAAACGCACTAGTCGCCTTTACGATTTTTGAAAGTTCCCCTCGATTGCTCTGGTCTGCCATCATCAAACCCTAAATGCCTTATCATGGGACCTCCTTTGAAATATCTTCTTTTCAACTAAAAAGAATAATCAAAATCGGTTCATAAACAACGAAGTTATTTCCTCCATGTTTAAGTCGGTTAAAAAATAAAAGATGTTTTTTAACTACCTAAATAATTTAGAGATATTTTGAAATTTGATAAAATTATCAATCAAAAGTATGATTCAAAACTCAATGTACTAAAAATACCTAAACATTTAAAATTAATAGTAGGTACATAAACTAAACAGTTAACATAAAATGGAATAACCTTTGTAGTAATAGACAATCTATAAGAACTCATTCACCTTAAATACAATTGCATTACGTAAGCGTCCATTAAATACATTTATTATTTGACAATCATTAAAGATACATTATTGGTATTATATAGATATAAACTTGATAAAATTATGTTGCAATGTAAAAGTGCTGGTTTGTCTTACGTACAGTCAACCAAAAAACCATCCGATGCCCTCGTAGACCCGAAGTCCGAGAGGCCAGCGAACTGTAAAGTAAAGCGACAGTTGCACAAAACTCACTTAAAAAAAAAACTAAAAGCCATAATCCCTCAATCTCCCCGTCATCGGCCGCCTTGAGCCGAGGCCCTCTTCCGCGGGTTGCTTAGTTTGTAGTGTTTAAACCATTTATCTAGGCTGGAGCTCTGCTCGCCTTTATGCCCGGTGAAGTAGCAAAAGTCTCGGGGCTAACTACATATGTCCGTCCGAAAAAAAATTCAACCAAAGAGATGAATTGATACTGATGGTTTACACCATCAGTATCAAAAATGGTAATAAATATGTTCATGTGAACATGAACTACAACAACCGGTAATTATTTATGGGTGAAGAGTTCTCTGCTAGCTGTGTAGATATACACGTAATAGTAAACTTTTCTCATACCGTGTACACATCAATTTAAAATGCGTTTTACGATGTGCAAACCTATATCTTATGTTGACTGTACCTACTTCAATTATTATTAATTTTGTAATATGAATGTTTTTAGTGGTGAAATATTCAGGTTTACTTCTTTTTATTTATGTATGTACACACACAAGGTAAAAAAATGAAAAACGGCAAGAAGGCAACTACGTAGGTATACCTCTATACATTTGTCTTTTTGTTTTGCTACTTATTTCTTAAGATATCTCTTCTAGTAGACCCGCGAGCGTTGCTTGAACGAGCTAATATTAGCATCTACTGGTCCGATTTGAATATCCTTTCAGTGTTAGATAGCTCATTTACCGAGGAAGGCTATACTTTACACACTTTATGGACTACGTTTAATTATGACATTCTTACGAGAATGGGAGTCACGGGAAGCTACTGATCAACATCAGCAAAATCGGTACAAATGTTTTAGCGATTTTTATTGAGTTTAGTTACTAGCAGAGTTCTGGCAGTCTACCAGTGTTCTTGTTAACCCCTCGTGCTAAGCTAAAATGCTTATGTTACGAGTGGATTCACGTCGGTAGTGCAAAGGGTGGGGCTCGAACCGGCGACCACAAGATAACAAGTCTGCCGCCCTAGCCACTGGGCTACTCCAGCTTTAAACTGTAAAAATAAATAAATAAAGTTTTTATTTACGTAAACCTATTACAGGCATTTGAAAATAGTCAAAACATATTTGGCTCAGTAATATAATGTAATTAATTTAGTTTAGTTATTATAGTTATAATAATAATAAATAGTTTGTATTTAATATTTATTTATAGCTTTAGCGTAAAAGCTGACAGCTATGAAAATAGAATTTTATTTTTTATCTATAATTTAACAGTCTTAAGTTCTGTCCTTTGAGTATGCTATCACACACTCAAAGGTATTACATACATCCATCCATGTAAACAGGCGCGATTATAGTATTAGTAGGATTTTAGTACTTACTTTGAAAACTGGAAAAGCTTGTCACAAGGTTACATTTAAAACTTGCCCATTCATAGTTACCTAATAGTTAATTAATTCAGTACAGTAGATATGCATTTGATATTAAGTATTTAAGGTCTCACGATAAACTAGTAAAACTTGAATTGAAATTACACGGTTAAAATATATTAAAACGATATTAAAATGGTAGCAAAGGACAACAACTATTTCGTACCTAGCCAGCTTAAGGGTCACAGCTGCATATCACACAGTATTTTTTCAATTATCATCATCATCATCATCAGCCCGTACAACGTCCACAGCTGAACATGGGATCCCGAGGGAGGGTATTTGCAATAGTCACCACGCGTGGCAGGCGGGTTGGTGACCGCAGCATTATTTAGTAACAAACAAGGAAACGCTGCTGCCCGTTCCTTGATATACGATTAATTTAGATAATGTTATAACGATCGGGACCAACGGCTTAACGTGCTTTCAAAGACACGGAGGGTAGTCCCTCAGCCAACCAGCGGAAAGAAATTTTAGAATTTACACAATGATTTCTTGTCCGGCGTGAGGATCAAGCCCACGCCTTCCGAGATTTAAAGCGCGCCAATTTAAATACCGCTACGCTACGGAGGTTGGTCTCTATTAATTGGCAGGATGTTGTCCTTCTAATTAAAAGAAACAAAAGTCTTAAAATGCTAACACTATTAATTACTATCGAAACAAAAAAATAACATTTTAAAATGGATATTGTTTTTATACCAAAAAAAACCGTCAAGGATACGGCAATGATAAATACGTAGTTAAATGAGCTCTAGGGTCTTGCCATACTAGATAATCTAGGTCAGTGTCTTTCAATCTGTGGGACGTGACCCCCAGGGGGGTCGTGAAGTCAGACTCGGGGATCGCCAACAAAAAGCTTTTTCAACTTAAATTACATTAGACACAAGCGCGGCTTATTAAAAAAAAAATGTAGTATTCTAAATTATTTATTGGTATGTGTGTAGCACAAGGGGGTCAGCAGAAGATTTCAATCTGTAAATGATAATGTTTCAGAAACACTGATCTAGGTCGTAATCTTTTTAATCTGTAACTTTGAATACAATCAAAAAAGTATGAACATAGATCAATAATTGTACTACCAAATAAATTATTTTGCTGAGTAATAGCGAGGACAAAAAATGACGGTATTTAAAAAACCAATACGTGTTTTTTTTATTTTTCTGATGGACATATGTAGTTAATCACGAGGTTTTTGCTTCCTCAACTGGCATCGAGTCAAGTAGGCTACCTTACTAGTCCCGGATAGCAACAGTGTACCCGGGCCCCTCACCAAAGGCGGACGGAAGAGTACACGGGAGATTGTAGTGGTGTAGTGTCCTCTCCTCGTGTTATGATCAGAATACCACCGCTATGGAGATGGCGAGTAACACATACCCCTTCGCCGGCGCGGAAACGCTGCAACGGTAAAGGAGATGCGTAAAGGCATTTCCCCGGAAAAAAGAGCTACCTTACTAAATAGTTAACAAACTATGAACTAAGCAAAGCGCGTGAGATGGTGTCATATGTGAAATGTTAAGTCATTATTCCACAATCTCCCATTGACTATAAAAAATGTAGGGATGTTTTGCGGTACTGTCATTCTTACTTTACAATTCGCAGGCCAGTCATACCTTGCGTCTACGAGGGCGTGGGACGTTTCTATACAAGCTTAGGGTCGTGGGGTAAAAGGGCTTAACTTGCTATCCGAAGTACAGAGATAGGACCTTAAGTAAACAAACTAGAAAAAAAAAGATTTTGAGCAAAAATTTTATGGTCGTCTGGTTTTGATTTTTTTTTAAGATTACTAGCAGTGTTTTGCAATCTACTAGTAATTTTGTTACCCCCTCGAGCTAATCTAAAATGCTTGTGTTACGAGTGGGTTCACGCCGGTAGTGCACTGGGTGGGGTTCGAACCTGCGACCTCAAGATCACAAGTCCGACGCCCCAGCCATTGGGCTACGGCCGCTTTGATATTTATAAGCCGAGACTTATACCTAGGGTTGTCAACTATACTGTTAAAACAGTATTATACTGTTTTTAAATACATTATACTTTTTACTGTTGAACAAAAATAAAGTATACAAAATACTGTTTTGAGCGTCAAAATGCTATAAGTATTGGACGCTGAAACTATTTTTTTAATGTTCTATGCCAAATATTCTAGACACCAAGTACATGCCCATCATTTTTTTTTAATATTGTTTAAATATTAAGACTTCTCAGACCTAAATATACTTTTTTCTTGTAAAACAAAGTTGGCAACCCTACTACCGCAACGCCACAAAGGTCGTATTTATAATCTATTAAGACCTGTTTATCACTACATAGTATAAAACAAAGTCGCTTCCCGCTGTCTGTCCGTCCCTATGTATGCTTAGATCTTTAAAACTACGCAACAGATTTTGATGCGGTTTTTTTTAATAGATAAAGTGATTCAAGAGGAAGGTTTATATTTATATGAATGATACATCAGCATTGCACCCGTGCGAAGCCGGGGCGGGTCGCTTGTTACAATATAAAATAAAATTAAATCTATATAAATAAAATTAAAGCATTGTACGCTTTATCTTTATTATTAAGATAAGTTTAATAAATACTTAAATAAATAGCTAAAAAGGGCAATGACCTCCATTCGGCCTTAGCGGAAAATAATCTATACTAATATATAAAGTTCTAGAGTTAGTTTGTTCATTTGTATGTTTGTCTGTTTGTTTGCTTGAACGCGCTAATCTCAAGGACTACTAGCCCGATTTGAAAAATTCTTTCAGTGTTAGACAGCCCATTTATCGAGGAAGTCTATAGGCTATATTTAATCATGAAGCTTCTGCGGGGAGGGGAGTTACGCGGATAAAACCGCGTGCGAGAAGCTAGTGTTAGCCACTAACTATGCTTTTTATCCTCTTAGTATTCGGTTGAAAGGAATGGAATGACCCTCGATGTTCGGCTGACTCCACAAGGGACACGCGTCATCCTCGAACGTGTGTCACATACGGACGAGCGCTGGGGTAGCGGTTGACGGGGATTTTTTTCGGACGGACGTATGTTGTTAGCCCTGAGGCTTTTGCTACTTCACCGGGCATAAAGGCGAACAGAGCTCCAGCCTAGATAAATGGTTTAATCTCTACAAACTAAGCAACCTGTGCAAGAGGGCGTCCCCTGTGGGACTTGGACCTCAGGGCGGTCGCTGACGGGGAGATTGAGGGATTATGGCATTTAGTTTCCTTAGGGGAGGTTGACGGGGACGAGATCTTAGCCCTCGCGTCGATCACACACTCGAGGAATGCCTAATGTGGACTTGTGGAGTCAGCCTTAAAGTGCTATCCTCCTATTTTAATAAATAACGTTAGCGTAGATCCGCAACATCTATGAAAGTGTTTTATAGGGAAACGAGAAGCGTCGTTTATCTGCCTATAAAATCATGAGAAAGGTGTCACCAACCAGCTTACTAAGCGTGGTGACTATAGCAAATCTGCCTTTGAATAAGACCAATGTCCAAAAGTGGGTCGTAAACAGTGAAATTTTGTTGATAATTAATTGTATTCCTATTAATTCATTATACTCAATAGGGTAAAAGCCGGATAGTTGCCTCAGACGGATACATGCCTCGGTTTCGAATACTCTACGTTATATATGTTGGAGGTGTTAGAACTTGATAATGGTTGGAAGTGCCCCCCCTGCAGACCTTATTTTCATTAAAGCCATTAATGTAGGGGCACGCGTTTTGTCTGTGTGAGCAGATATCTTCCACGGCGAAACGTATGTATTTCATATTTTTAATAATAATTGCAGCTTTAGCCAATTTTTTGTTTCTTGGCATGCGTTAGAGTTTCAATTACACTATTTATTACGTTTTATTGTTGAATAGTTTCAAATTATTTTGGAAATAGAAAAGGCAAGTATCCATATCAAAAAGGATAGTTGCCCTTTTTACGTTGGCGGATAGTTGCCCATAGAGCCACTATAGGTTTTTGAACGAGTAATAAAGAGAATTAAGAAAATAAAGAGTTTTTTTTTGTTTTAGCGTTTTTTCTAACTTATAGTAACTGTAAGTTGTTTTATTGCAATTATTCTAGGTAAATTAAATGCCTCAGCCATCAGCTAAACGGAAGAAAGTTTAAACTTGTATTAGAATAACTATATAGATAAAAAACAAAATGGATAAACGAAATATCTCCAATGTACGGAAAACGAAAGACTGATAACTTAAAACTTATATGAAAATAAATAAATAGAGAATTTTTAACTTTAGGCTACTATCCGCTATAGTGGCAACTATCCCTTTTTTGAGAGGTCCAATAAAACATGAATTACTCGAAACGAATATTAATTATGTAAACAAAAATGGGCTATTATGAAAGATCAAAGACCTATGTTTCGATATACACCTCGAAATATTATTATTAAGTACTTTTTTTTTAATGAAACAGCTTTATTGAAAAGTAGGGCAACTATCCGGCTTTTACCCTATATTAGATAAGTTGTAACAAAGTAAAGCCAGTACTATGTATGGTTCTTGTTTGGCAATTTAGACGAAAGTAGGAAGCGATAAAGTAATCATATTCATCATCAGCAGTATAATGTCTACTGCTAAACATGGGCCAAACATGGACAGCCTCCGTAGCGTAGCGGTATTTAGCTCGCTTTTAATTTCGCAGGTCGTGGGTTCGATCCCCACGCCGGACAGGAAATCTTTGTTTAAATTCTAAAATTTCTTTCCGGGTCTGGTTGGTTGAGAGACTACTCTTCGTGCCTCGGAAAGCACGTGAAGCCTTTGGTCCCGATTGTTATGACATCATCTATGATAATCGTATATCAAGGAACGGGCAGCAGCGTTTCCTTGTGTTGTACAACATAATACTGCGGTCACATGTTCAGCAGTAGACGATATACGGGCTGATGATGAAACATGGGCCTCCTCCTTCCCATCAGTCAAGGTTTTGTTATAGTCACCACGCTTGGCGGGCGTTGATGACCGCAGTATTATGTTGTAACACACAATGAAACGCTGCTGCCCGTTCCCTGGTATACGCTTGTTATAGGTGATGCTAAAACAATCGGGATCAACGGTTTATCATGCTTTCCAAAGCACGAAGTGTAGTACATAGAAAGAAATTTAAGATTTTAGACAAAGCTTATTTGGATGGATGTTAGTTACTCTTTCATGCCACAAATACTTAACAGAATTGGCTGAAATTTTACACCTGGTGTAAAAAGGTTATACGCTGGATTAAGATATAGGCTACAAAACATCACGCTCCGACCCACTGGAGCAGAGTAACGCGTGTAAAACCGCGGCACGCAGCTAGTGGGTTATACTTTTAATTAAAGTTTCCACGGGAACGGGATCTACGCGGGTGAAAACGCGCGGCACACCTAGTATTTAATATACAAACTAGTCAATATGTGTCAGGTTTAATGACCTTTGTTACTTAATATAAAAATGGCATTAACATTATAATGAAAACTTCAACTGAATGTGTCTTTTACTTATAGAATTAATTTATACAATTGTTCATTACAATACATAATAGCTACTTCATAAGCAATATATTTATGAAACACATGTTAAGTATTGATTTTTTTTCTTACATATTTTTAAACGTATTAGACAATAACACGTTCATCGTGGGACGACCGCCTGCACGATGGACCGACGACCTCACAAAGGTCGCAGGGAGTCTGTTGATGCAGGCCGCTTGCTATTCTTTTACGCATTTCCCACCGCCGCTGCAGCGTATTCGCGCGCTGCGCTGGCGGTGGGATATGTGGGACTCGCCCTCTCCATAGCGCGCTATGCTAACTCATACCACGAGGAGAGGTCCCTACACCACTAAAACCCATTTTTAATAGCCCATTTTTCAGGGAAGGGTGTAGTTTATATTTATTTATGAAGTTCCTACGCGGACAGAAGTTACGCGAGTAAAAACGCGGTAGGCTTGTACTAATAGTTATATAAACATGAAAAGTTTGTTTGCTTGAACGCGCTGTTCTCAGGAACTACGGGTCTGATTACAAAAAGTCTTTCAGTGTTAGATAGCCCATTTATTAAGGAAGACTATAGGCTATATTTAATAATAAAGTTCCTACGGAAGCAAGAGTTACGCGGGTGAAATAGCCCGCGGAAGCTAGTGGGGGTATATAACTCGGAAAAAAATAAATCAAATCGGTCAAGTAGTTTCTGAGATTAGTGCGTTCAAGCAAACAACTCTTCGGCTTTATACATAAGTATAGATAGATGTGGTGCTTGAATGATGAAGTGCCTACCTCCTGTTTACAAAATACCACAAGCAAATAACATAATTGATGATGCGATTGTTGTGGTTAGCGAGTGGGGTCACGAGAGTTCACGGAGGGAAAGGGAAAGGGCCAGGGCAAAATGATGAATGCTTGTATTCTACTGCAATTGCACTAGCTTTCGTGTATTAAGAAAACCCCACTGTCTTTAGTACTAGTTAAACTAGACTGTGTGGTGTCCTTCAAACAGACCAATCTACGGCCCGCGGGCCTAATCCGGCCCGCCAGTGCCAACAATCCGGCCCGCGACACCCTATGTCTTATTGTTGTTACTATTGCTTTGATAAGTTGAAAAAGAAAACACAAAATGATAACTTTCTAGCTCTAAAGCCTAAAACCTAAAAGCATTTATAGATATAAATGCTTTTAAAAGAAGAACGAAGGAATATTTCCTATCTCTGTAATGTAATGTATAAATATATAAGTAGTATATTATAAATATGTAGGTATTTTATTTAAGTATGGTATGTAAGTATTAGGGAGTATGTTTATCTTATTTTTATAGATTTTTTATTTTATTTTATATACCGATCAGGTATACATAAATTGTTTGTTGGTTGTACACGGTAATGCCCTATGTTCACAATTTTATTTCTCATTCTCCGGGTTTGCTGGAAGAAAATTCATAAATGAAATAAGCTCTCCTTTGCGCTATTGTATTTCTGCATAATGTATGTATCTTTTTGTGTTTCTATGTGTGCAATAAAGAATAATTAGTAACTACTCGGTCGCACACTTTGCGACTAGTCTAGAATTACGAGTAAAGTTATAGGTAGAAAAAATTATACTGTTTTGGCTCTTAGAACATATTGAAAAAATCTTTAATGCCCTAAGGCGTCAAAGTTTGGAGACCCCTGAAATAGACCATCCCATGTCCTCCCATGGATATCGTAAGAGGCGACTAAGGGACATACAGCTGATGGATGGGCAGCAGCATCTATCAGCTCAAGCATTCTCACCTTACTGCGATCACCAATCCACCGGCCAAGCGTGGTGATTATGGCAATATCTTTCAACGACCCTGGCTTGCTAAGATCTGTTAAGAGGAGGCCCATATTCAGCAGTGGACGTAAAATGGCTGACACAGTACAGTAAATTAGTTAGGTCAAATATTGAAAAAGACCATAACGTAGGTACTTATACTATTGAGGAGCAACACAGGTATCTCATTACATAGAGGTGAAGAGTTGGTTGCTTGCTTGAACGCGCTCATCATAGAAACTACTGGTCCGATTTGATAAAATATTTTAGTGTTAGATATTATCCCATTTATTAAGGAATGCTATATTTGATTATGATGTTCCGACGAGAACACCCAATACATGTGTAAAACCTAGTTATGTTATAACATTATCTACGCGAGATCTTCATCGACGCGAGTAAAACCGGGACGAGATTATAGTAACATAATATTTATCTGTATGTCCTTTTAAAACAATATGGCTAAGCGCCTTTAACAAAACCGCTTCGCTTGCAGGTGCAGTGAACCGACGACCGCAGCGCGAGGAGCACGTCTGACAAAACACATACAAAATGAACATTTAAATTAACTTAATTAAATCAAATAATTAAATATGGTGGTCAAACTCGCCAACCAATTAACAAGTACCACAAAAGAGGACAATTTCGCGAAACTCCTCGGTGATTTTGGAAAATGGCAATTCTTACTTTTCGGGACAGTTTCGCTCGTGAAATTGAGTTCGGGTTGGGTCCAAATGGCTATTTTATTTTTGACCCCAAATTTGGTGTTCCGATGTGCTAAATTGGCTAATTCCACGGAGACTATAGTGAATTCTACGTGTTATTCTGATTGTGAGCAGTACGAATATGATGCGAGTCCGTTTTATAACACAATTATTTCGGAGTGGGATCTAGTTTGTGAGAAGAGATGGCTGGCCAGCTTCACGCAGATGGTGCTTCAACTTGGCATCTTGATTGGTAGTATCGCGTTCGGATTTTTGTCTGATAGGTGAGTCAACATTTTATTTGAATTTTTATTAATTTACTAGCTTCGTCCCATTGTAACCTTTTTTTGTATGTAACACTTTTTTCTTTGTAAATAGCGACGACTGGTATTAAAAGTAGTATTATAGTAGTGAAGTAAATAAGTTTTGAAGTGGCCGTAGCCCAATAGCTAGGGTCTTCGGACTTGCGGCCGCCGGTTCGATCCCCACCCACTACACTACGGACGTGAACTCACTCGGAACACAAACATTTTAGCTTAGCACGAGGGGTTAACAAGTATACTAGTAGACTGCAAAACTCTGCTAGTAATCTTTAAAAAAAACGTAGACAGGCCCATGATACTACTTTTAACACCAATTGTTTCGGTGGAATTCCCATCAGAATCAGTTCAAACATTTTAAAAGTAAGGGACTCATAGAAAAATAATAAAATTACATTTTGAAGGATCCGTATCAAAACCGTGATAGCTAGACAGTTGACATTTTCACAAATAAGGTATATATTTATGTGGCCGCTATAATAACAAATAGTTACTTAAAATAAAATAAAATAAATGAAATAAAAACACTGAAAGATTTAAGAAGGTTTCCCATCTAATTAACGTGATTTTATTGTTTTGCCTTTTCTGCTCGATGTCAATAACGGCTTTTTCAGTTTTAACACTATATGATAATTCCCCGTTGTGACATGTTGATGCCATTAGATAGAATTGGAACAATCGGTTCAGCGAGTTAGAAACACACATAATTCAAAAGATGTATTTGTAAGTAGCAACTGTAAAAAGTTCGATTGTCTTTTAAAGAGAGTTAAAATTTTTTATATAAGTAATCTTAATTACTTATTTAAAATTTTTACTTTCCTTAAAAGTGAATATTTCTGACATATCGTTGCTTAAGATCTAACACCATGTTTTACAAAAAACAATATTTTGGATTACAAACAAATTTAATTGCACTTTTTTGTGTAGAAATAAAGAACAGATACAATTCAAGAAGACTGAGTTTGTTCAACAAATACTTTTTGTGCTCTACATACGGGTTGAGTATAGCAAAACCCGGCTAAGTATGAGTTGTGGTAGAATACAAGAGGTAGTGACAGGTATGTTCCGTTAAAAAAAATTGTGAAAAAAATAAAATATGCTATAAATATTTAATTATTTTTCTCAATTTTTTTTTCAATCGTTTTCTTTTTTATATATTCTCCTGTAATCTAAAAGCAATGACATATTATAATTTTAGGCCCAGTAGTTTTGGAGATCATGGCGGAGGTAATGGTAAATTTAAGCCTTTCATGAATTAAATCAAACCTAATATTTTACAATAATAACTAAAATATATTTGACATCCTCATAATACTCCCTTTCATTTCTGATATAAAACAGGTTTGGAAAAAATAATTCAATTTCCTTTATTTAAAACATATTTTAAATTAATAAAAATTGGTAGGATTTCAGCATCCTACCAAATTTCACGGGATTCGGTCCAGTCGATTCGGAGCAAAAATGCTTGTGACAGACGGAGATACAGGCAGACGCTCCATAGATCTGGGTTATTATAAGGGTTTCGTTTTTTTATTTTTGTTTCCCTGTTCGTGAAGGATCGGGAGTACGATAGCAAATTTAACTCAATTTTGGCCAATGTGTGAATTGTTTCTGTCTGTTTATCACAAATTAACTGCAGAACCTGTTATTGAGTCGTTTGCTACAGGTTTTAAATACCAGCCAAGAAAGTAAACTATCAGGATCGCTTAGCTACCAGTGTGACAGTTGCTCAAGGTTACAATTCAATCTATACTAATTTTAACAGACCCGACAGACGTTGTCCTGCATGATAATATATTAATATATATGTATATGATTTGTGAATTTAAACCATCCAGGGCGCCACCCAAATCTCAGGAATTAATCTCGCGTTATTCTGTAAACTGTCTGTGATTGATTTCATTGTATAGGTACTTTAATTATAAATACCGCTAGTTCTGTCTCAATATCATTCAATCTTATTGAGTAAAAGTAAAATAAATAATAACAAGACAGCCGTTTGGGCAATAAATGTGTATGCCTACGAAAAATAAATGATAATAATTGGACCAAAACCCCGTGTATTTGACCGTTTGAGTATGTTTCGCCGGACCGTCTCATGTGGGCCGTGTTGAAACCGGGAGTAAAGTAACCCACTGAGTTTGTTTCGCCGGATCTTTTCAGTCGGGGCGCATTGGATTCGGTGGTAGCATTATAGCGTGTCCGTCGTTATATGCTCATGGTTCCCTCAAATAATGACAATTGTTTTGGCATAATATAGACAGAACAAGCATTTTGCGTCGCTAAGAATAATATAAATAAATTATAATAATGACAAATGTTTTGGCATAATATAGACAGAACAAGCATTTGCGTCGCTAAGAATAATATAAATAAACTAGCTTCCGCGCGCGGTTTCACCCGCGGAACTTCCATTCCCGTGGGAACTTCATAATTAAATATTTAGTATATAGCCTTCTTCGATAAATGGGCTACCTAACACTGACAGATTTTTTAAATCAGACCAGTAGTTCCTTAATTTAGCGCTTTCAAGCAAAAAATACTAACAAACTCTTTAGCTTTATATGTAGGTATATAGCTTCCCGCTCACGGTTTCACCCGCGTAACTCCCGTTTCCGTAGAAACTTTATAATAAAATATAGCTTATAACCTTCCTCGATAAATGGGCTATCGAACATTGAAAGAATTTTTCAAATCGGACCAGTAGTTGCTGGGATTAGCGCGTTCAAACAAACAAACTCTTCAGCTTTATCTATTATAGCAAATAACTCATTATTAGGTACCAATTCCTTGCGTTTTTATACTCGTGATTATTTCTCAACGAAATGTCCGATTGGAATAAAACAAAAAGTATTTTACTTCTACATAAATACCCTTGATAACATAATGCTTAATTTGGATAAGGATTAATATGAAGATATACATTTAACGTAGTTTCTTTCTTGAGAAGATTTAATATTTTTTTATAAACATAAAAGCGGTTATTGTGACTAAACTGTGATAGTTAGATATATACTCTCGCAAACTGTTTTGTAGATCTTAATAAGACCTACAAACCCGTAGTACATCATTTTGTTCTATTGTCAATAGTTTTTGCAGCGCACGCATAAATAAGTTTTCGCTTTTACGCCTTGGGTTACAAAATCGCAATTTTCTTACGGATCCCTAACTTTTTTGAAAATAAAATATTGCCTATAACCTTCCTCGATAAATGGACTATCTAACACTGAATGAATTTTTGAAATCGGACCAGTAGTTCCTGAGATTAGCGCGTTCAAACAAACAAACAAACTCTGCAGCTTTATAATATTAATTTAGATTATAATAATGACAAATGTTTTGCCATAATATAGACAGAACAAGCATTTGGCGTCGCTAAGAATAATATAAATAAATTATAACAATGATATATAACTAATTAATTTAATAGATATAAATAAATAACAAATATAATTTTCAAATTAATGTTTGACTATTTACAAGTGCCTGTAATTGGTTTACGTAAATAAAAATGATTTTTATTTTTTTATTTTACCGGAGTGACGCGGGTGATACCGCGCGCAGAAGCTAGTTAAAAATATATATCTATTTACCTTCTCAATTGTCCTCAATACCAAGGTAACACCAATCAGTAGCATATTTTTGGATTGTTTGATGTTTTCCCTGATGAGCACAATAGTACGTATCAGGGAAAACCAATTAAAATTATATGCATGACGCAGAATTGGGAAATTGATAGGCTAATTGTATATAGGATAGCCGTATAGCCTCCAACCTCCGTAGAGTAGCGGTAATTGGCTCGCTTTAAATCTCGGAGGTCGTAGGTTCGATTCCCACACCGGACAAGAAATCTTTGTGTGAATTGTAAGATTTCTTTCCATGTCTGGTTGGTTGAGGGACTACCCTCCGTGCCACGGAAAGCACGTTAAGCCGTTGGTCTCGATTGTTATAACATTATCTATAAAAATCGTATATCAACAAACGTTCAGTAGCGTTTCCTTGTGTGGTACCACATTATATTGCGGTTACCAACCTCTCCACCTATTGCACTAAACCCACTCGTAACACAAGCATTTTAGCTCAGCACGTGGGGTTAACAAGAATAAATAATAAAGAGCAAAACTCTGCTAGTAACCTTTAAAAATTAATAAGATTATCGTTAGTTAATTGTAGGTATATTGTAATCTTGTAAATAAATGTTATCTCCAAGCACTTCAAGATAAAGAAATCTGCCATTTTAAATAAGATGCCACCAGACAGCGAGATAAACTCGTAAGGATATTGTCAATCAAATGGCAGGGTCTAGTTTATGAATGGCTGCACTATTGTCGTTGTAACATTTAGGTCGATCCTCTCATTATTCAATTCGCTATCTTATCCGCTCATCAGACCGCGCCCCGTAGGTACGAGTTGCGGTGGGTTTTCACTAATAAGTACGTGTTAGTATTATCTCTCTGTAAAGGCCCAGGTGGAAGAAAATAGTGGACTGTATAATAATAGGTTTATTGCCGGTAGTAACTGTCTAATTATTTAATTAATAATATACAATAAATGTTGCACGCGGTCGGGACGGACGATTCCCTCTTCATTTGTTTTTTCTTAATTTCTTTTTAATTTTCGTTTCGCGCGCTTTGCGATTTGCTCTATGGTTTTTATTTTTAAATGTCTTTATAGTTTTTGTATGATCACTGTCATCTCAAACGGGTATTCCGAGTCATACCACGAGGAGAGGTCCTACACCACTATAACTGGGTGCGGGCCGGGTATGTGAGGCAACCCGGTCCCGCAATGGCACACGCGAGTCTTGCTGTGCCTAGCGGATTTATGCCTGAGCTTTTCGGTGTACAGCCCAGTGTCTCCTGAAATAGCCGGCTTCAGATAAAGAGTAACCGTTACCATGGGAACTCCATCATTAACATTTAGCTTGTTAGGTACTCATGGATAAAGTACCTAGCTATAGAAGAAAGAATTTTTGGAATCGGTACAGTAGTTTTTGATTTTAATCGTAACAAACATATATACAAAAATACTTATCTTTCCTCTTTGTGATAGTAGTCTAGCTATAGATACTTCTACCACGACACACAAACGTATAAAGTGTAAACTGGAAATAAATTTGATAATCTATTAAAAATACATTAATTACGAGACAAGATTTTAGAAATAAAACTATAAATAAAACATTAATAACTATCTGAGACCACTAGTCTATATCTGTATTTATACTAATATTATAAAGAGGAAGGACTTGTATTTTTGTGTGTATGTTTGTAATGAATAAACTTAAAAACTACTGTCGATTTAAAAAAATCTTATCTTAGAAAAAAATCGATAGCTACATTATCCAGGAGTGACAGAGGCTATATTATGATTTATGAAGTTCCCACGGGAACGGGAGTTACGCGGGTGAACCCGGGCGCTGAAAGCTAATTATATGTATCTATATATTTATATGTAATACATATCGTCACTCTTAAATATAAGGTGCACAAAATGTGAAATAAAATGACGAATAAAAAAATATATGTTGTCCGTCAGTTGGATTACAAAAAATATTGTACACGTATATTTATTCTATCCTCAAACAAAAAATGACGAAGACAACAGTAAACTCTGTCAGTAAAAAAAAAAGATAAAATAACTCTGCCTTAGACATCTATTTCATATACATATCACGCCCTATTATTTTCAAGACGGGAAAAAAGTATGTGTATATTTATAACTAGCTTCCAGCGCGCGGTTTCACCCGCGTAACTCCTGTTCCCGTAGGAACATCATAACTTAATATAGCCCATGTCACTCACGGTAAATGTAGCTTTCCAATTGTGTAACAATTTTTGAAATCGGCACAGTAGTTTTTTGAGTTTATTCATTACAAACATACACACAAAAATACAAATCTTTACTCTTTATAATATTAGTATAAACTACGAACATTATTACGAAATAAATTGATATGTTGATAGTTTAAGGAATTGAGGTCAATTCATTACTTAACTTTCTTTTAATATTAAAAATAAGTATGAGTAGGTACTTAATATAAGTACTAAATGAACCTAATTTACAAAACTGGACTTGCACACTCCAGTTCTGAGAATTTCGAAGCGCATGAGTAAAACCCGTTCTTGCGTACCCTACCATGCAGTAATAGGTATATAAAGTTGAAGAGTTTGTTTGTTGGCATGAACGCGTTAATCTCAGGAACTATGGATCCGGTAAGAAAAATTATTTTAGTTTTTTTCGGACGGACATACGTAGCTTAGATTTTTTTTAGTGTGTAAGATAGCCCATGACGCCGGGAGGGGACGCTCTAAAAGGACATACACTGACCTCATATGTGATGCTCTTCAGAAAGGTCAGGTGCGTAGTACTCGCAACCGGCGTGCGTGTATGACCAGATGTATGAACGTGGACGAGGCAAAGGGAGTGTGTAAGGATCGTAGCAGGTGGCGTTCTGTAGTTTCTGCCTACCCCCATGGGAGAAAGGCGTGATTATATGTATGTTTGTTCATACATACATACATATCATCATTATAGTCATCTATAAGCTATAGGTATTTAATTATGTAGTTCCCACAGAAACGGCAGCTACTCTGGTGAAACCGCGCGCGGGAAACTAGTAATACTATAAGGGGCTTATAAAATATATGCCATCCCTTTAACAAGAAAGAGATAGTGTCATCGCTACACTGGATACGTAACAGATTTTTCTGAAAAATCCTTTTATCAGATATATAATACTTCGTTCCAAAAAAATAATATTTTAAATACATGTTCATGTTGAATAATGTCATCAGCATCTTCCAATAGTGGCAGTACTGACTTCATCTCCTGGCGTACAGTGGAGTTTGAAAGTATGAAATAAATAAAAAAAAACACTTAATATATATACAAGGTGTAACGGAAAGGGTATATACATAGAAAGAGCAAGGTTTTTTTGGATGATATCAAACTATCTCTACAAGTCCGGAGTAATGATATTTTAAATTCATAGATACCAGACACCAAACTTTTCAAATTGAAATAAATACATCACTAGCACTCAATCAGCTGATCGATGTCAGCGAACTATTTGCTAGTAAAATAAACCTCTAAAACAGCTGGTTGGGTTTAACCCCTCAAAAACACATGCTTGTCTTTTTTCGGCGAAACGGAGTCCATTCCAACTGACTCCGACTTTCCGGAATGTTTCCGTTCCGATCAGCGACCATCTTGAGCTGTTAGGGCTTGACCTCTCTTCTAATCTAAACTTCGGTCGCTACATCGAGTCCATTACAAACACTGCAGCCAAAAATTTGGCATTCTCTCCAAGGTGAGGCGGTACTTCACATAGGAGCAGCTCATGAGTCTCTACAAGGCTCAAGTTCGCTCCTCAATGGAATACTGTTCTCATCTTTGGGATGGGTCTGCTAGATATCAGCTGGATGCGCTGGACTCATTGGAGCGCCGAGCGAAGAGAGTCATAGGCAATAACTCACTTGTGGAGGCAAGTCTTCAGAGCCTCGAACACCGTAGACGAGTAGCCTGCCTATCGGTTACATTTCGGGGAGTGTGCGGAGGTTCTACATAACCTGATACCCCCTTCACCCTTCCATCACCGGACGACCAGGCGCGGTGAGCGGTTTCTCCCTTATGTTGTAGACATTCCTTCAATACGCACGAAGCGATTTGCTTCTTCTTTCATAATGCGGACGGCTAAGGAGTGGAATTCTCTGCCAGGGTCAGTTTTTCCGGAACGCTATAATCTGGACATCTTTAAAGCTAAAGTGAACAGACACTTTCTAGGCACGCGTGTATCATCTTAGGCCTTATCTTCGCCTGCCATCAAGCGAGATTATGGTCAAACGTAAGCCTATATTTAATATTTAAAAAAAAACCTCTTACTCCTGGTATTTCTGAATAAAGGGTTCCGCATTTTTATTTTTTGATTACAAAATAATACTGACTTTTTGAGTATTTTATTTTGAGTTGAAACCCTTGCCATATCGTTTGTTATGATCCAAAGAAGCCTAGCTCTTTCTATGTATATACCCTTTCCGTTACACCTTGTATATAGATAATTATATTACTAATTACTCTATAAAAGTTAAAATCGTAATAGTAAATGTTTTTATCATATGAATATCTTATCTAAGATTCATAAACAATACGAAATATCTCTTGCACCCTTAATCCAACTTAATGAAGATAACATTGCACATCTTATCTCGAGACACTGCAATGCTAAAGATAAATAATAATCCTATTGAAGTATCTAAGTAGCAAGATAAAATTATCCCATAATAAAAGATAACAAGATATCTGCCGCTCAAACAATAAGTCAATCATCCTACTAATATTATAAAATAAGAACCGGCCAAGTGCTAGTAGGACTCGCGCACCGAGAGTTCCGTACAAACCTGTTTTTATTATAAGATGTTACTAAAAATTTACGGTGTTCGCAATTCTTCCTTTATCTGTGGTATAAGACATTGCCCTACCATCCGATGCCCTCGTAGACCCGAAGTCCGAGAGGCCCGCGAACTGTAAAGTAGAGCGACAGTTGCACAAAACTCCCCTAAAATACTAAAAGTCATATTCCCTCGATCTCATCGCCAGTATTATCTAAGCAACCTTCGCAACAGGGCGTCCCCTGTGGGACTTGGACCTCGGCCCAGGGCGTCGCTGACGGGGAGATTGAGGGATTCGGAGACATCGGATACTGAATGGATTTGGCTGAAAGTTTGCACGCGGATAGATTATAAGCTTGATTAACATTAGACTACAAAATATAACGCCCCGACCCACTGGAGCAGAGTGACGCGGCTAAAACCGCGGGGCGATATATTACGATATATCACTTCCATAATATGCAGTAAGTGTAGTTGCGCTGGGTTTACAATTAAAGCTTTATGTCAATCGTAAATAATGTAAAATTACGAATATACAGAGTTATTTGTAAAACACCAACAACCTCCTCATTGTACTCATTATTATAAGCAACTTTTACTATGGGCACACTATGGGAAAATATCTGAAATGGCGAAAAAAAATCAGCTGTCCCCATTGAGTACAATGACCTCTTAAGAGGTTGTTGGTGTTTTACAAATAACCCGGTATATATGTCACATCGATGCCCTGAGCCTTGGTCCTAACCCATTAATGATGCCGTTATCAGGCGTGTGATCATAGAAACTAAAACGGCATAATTAATGGGTTAGGACCCATAGTGTGCCCATAGTAAAAGTTGCTTATAATAATGAGTACAATGAGGAGGTTGTTGGTGTTTTACAAATAACTCTGTATATTCGTAAATTGAAAACGTTTATCTAAAATCCTACCCTATTTTTCCTTTGTTGGCCTTGGGTTTAGGTTCTATAATTTCGATGCCTGATCACCTTTGGTACCTACCGTGATGGTCTAGACCAGGGATTCCCAAAGTGGTCGATATCGATATCGTTCTATTGACTTAGGTTAGAATGAAAAATAACACAGTGTAGCAGCTGTTTTAAGTTAGCGGACCATTATGAATAAGGGGGTTGATCTTAAAAGTAGGTAATTGTGCCATGGGGGTCTGAGGTAACAGTTCATTTTGAAAAAGGGGTCACTTGTCCAAAATAATTTGGGGATCCCTGGTCTAGACCTAGCAAAAGGCAGGCTACCTTTAATCTATACTAGTCGCGAGCAAAACTACCATCAATAATATTGTATAATGATTCAAAATAATCTAATTTTTATCTTTATATTGACGTGTCAGTATGAATATATGCGTAGATACTATTCACGATGGTTAATTATAAGGGCAATTGCTACCACAGATGATAATACCTTTACACATAAAGTGTAATAAAGGTCATTATTATTAGGTGCGAACAATACAATCTGAAGCTGGTTGTGGGTTTGATTAATTGTTTACGTTTCAAAGGAAATCTAAACGTAAACAGGAATGATCTACACTACCTAGAGTAATGTTTTATTTTATAATATGTATTTAATTGTTTTATATTGTATGAAATGCAGTGCCCTAACGGGGTTCATGTCTGGTTCTGTTACTTTAATATAACATCTTTGTAAAACAATGAAAGCAATAAATAAATAATATTATAAAGAAGTAAAGTTTGAGAGGTTGTACAACGGTACAACGAACCCGCGACATAAACATGTTTTTTTGTTTTGGATATACATTTATGTCGTCAGCCAAGAGCTTTTTATTCTTATTCTTTATTGTACACACAGAAAAACAAGTAACAATACATTTTATACAAAGAAACTACATGTACAAAGGCGAGGTTAAATCAATTATCAATTTTCTTCCAGCAAATCTAGCAAAAAACAAAACTAGTTTACCGATCTGGTAAACATCTATTAGCTACTCAATATAATATACTTACATGCTAATATTTACATACAATACTTAGACAAAATACATACCATATAAATATATATAATATACTACTTAAACATTCATGTCTATTAATATAATGTAAGAGAGACATAAAATATTCTTTAGTACTTCTTGTAAAAATGTGTGGAGATGGACTAGTCCACTAGCTAGCTTTTTGTTACTACGCGATCGAAATGTTTTTTTTATAGTAAAATGCAGATAATTTTAAATTAGCGTAAAAGTCGCCCGTTCGTACAACCTATATTTTATTTTATTGCAAGGCACTAGAGTTCATTTTATCATGTAGGTACATATATCATTGCCGTCTCGCTTAAGGTCACTTTTTCTGTAAAAAAAACGTTTGTCTATTTAAACATGGTAATGTTGTGGACCTATATGGTACATAATATTAACATTTTTAAATGTTAATCGTGCTGCCATTTATTTTATCAACGATTAATATATCACGTCTTATCAAAAGATTATTTTGTAATATTATCTATACTAATATTATAAAGAGGAAAGATCTGAGTGTTGTTTGTATTGAATAGGCTCCGAAACTACTGGACCGATTTGAAAAATTCTTTCACCGTTGGAAAGCTACACTATCCCCGGATAACATAGACTATATATGAAGTTCCCACGGGAACTGGAGTTACGCGGGTGAAACCGCGCGTGGGAAACTAGTAATATTATATTTTGGTTTCTGGTACCTGGTGTTCTGGGTTCGATTCCCACCCGGGACGATTATTTGTGTGAACTACATATAATTGTTCTGATTCTGGGTGAATTTGTGTCCATGGATTGAGTATTCGTAAAGTCCCCCGCGATACAAGGGGAAATTTTCCTAGTGTTTTAGTAATATTTTTAAAAAACTAGCTACCCGCACGTGGTTTCACCCACATAGCTCCCGTTCCTATGGGTACTTCATTATTAAAAATAGTCTGTCATCCAAGAACAGTGAAGCTTCCCAACGGTGAAAGAATTTGTCAAATCGGTCAAGTAGTTTCGGAGTATTCAATACAAACAAATAAATTTTTCGTCCTTATAATATACTAGATTCCCTCGCGCGGTTTCACGCACATAACTCCCGTGCCCGTGGGAACTTCATAATTAAATATAGCCTATGTCACTCAGGGTGAATGTAGCTTTCCAATGGTGAAAGATTTTTTTAAATCGGCACAGTAGTTTCTGAGTTTATTCATTACAAATATACACACAAAATACAAATCTTTCCTCTTTATAACATTAGTATAGAAAAGTATAGAAAAAATAAACTATTTCCAGATATGGCCGCAAGAACACGTTCCTGGCCTCTATCGTGGCCCTCATAGCTCTGGGCCTCGGTGTCCCCTTCTCTCCCAACTACGCCATCTTTACGACCCTCCGGTTCTTCCTCGGCGTCGCCACCGCGGGGACCATGGTGGTCTCTTTTGTCATCGTCATGGAATCCGTCGGCCCCAAGTACAGGGAGTTAGCTGGGGGATTGTATCAGATACCCTTCATTATAGGTAAGTTTCTTCATCATCATCATCAGCCCGTATAACGTCTCCTGCTGAATATGGGCCAGAGTTAACACGCTTGGCAGGCGTATGTTGTAACTCATGGAGACGCTGCTGCCCGTTCCCTGATATAAGATTGTTATAGATGATGTTATAACAATCGGGGCTTAACTTGCTTACCGAGACACGGAGGGTAGCCTCAATTATCCAGACCCGAAAGGAAATCTTACATTTTAAAAGGTTTCTTCTATCGAACCTACGATTTACGTGACTTAATGCGAAGCTTATACTGCTGGGCCACGGGCATTTTACGTGCAATGCTGAACATGGTCCTCCTCTTTCCAGACCTTGGCTAGCCAGGGTCGTTGAGGGACATTGCCATAATCACCACGCTTGACAGGCCGGTGATCGAAGTAAGATGGCAAGTATCCTTGAGCTGATAGATACTGCTGCCTATCATCTGTATGTCTCTAAGTCACCTTTTGCGACACCTATGGGAGGACATGGGGTGTCTATGCTATTATATCAATCACCGTGCATTGAATAATCAATTGAAGGTAATACTCGTTTCAAGGAATCTTTGTAATGTAAAAGAAACACATATGTCACTAAACATTAATTTAATGGCGGAAGTCTTCTTGGTCCGTGACTTTGAATATAATTATGTTATTTTAAAATATTTAAGTAAAATATCCAAGGTAAGACGTCTTATAGATTTTTTTTCAGACGGACATTTGTGTAGCCACGTATGTTAGCCACGAGGCTTTTGCTATTTTACCATAAAAGTGAGCAGAGCTCCAGCTAATTTAATAGTTTATTAAAAACAAATGAAGCAACCTGCCCCCTCTATGGGCGTTGGACACTAAGAAATCAAAACTGTGTTGTGCCAAATTCCAAAGTGTTGAGAGTCAAAGTCACTGGATTTTGAGAGTCAAGGAATAGAGAGTGAATCTGTGTAAGATATATGAAATATATCTAACACAGATTCACTACAAAACTATAAAATGGACTGAAATCGATCGATAACTGTTACGATACATATGAAAATGAGTCTTGTAGAAATAGTCTACAGTCCTCAATCCTTTGAGGACTTGTTGATCTTTATCTTTATCTTTACCTTTACGTTGATCTTTATCTTGTGGTCACCAACCCGCCTGCCAAGCGTGGTGACAATAAAAAATACCCTCCCTTGAAAGTGGGCCCATGTTCAGCGGTGGACGTTATACGGGCTGATGATGATGAATTTGTAACGTAGTACGCGTAAATGTACGTAGGTACGCGCATAACTTGAAAACTTCAAGACTAATTTGAGTGACTTTTTTTATTGTATAAAAGCCATGATGCCAGTTTTTTGACTGGTGATGCCAGACACTATTATCTAGTTGTAAATGGGTAGTATAAAAAGAGTTTAGTTGCAATATCAGAATACTAAAAAAATTAAAAAATATCTTCCACATCCATCTTCCAGGTCACATGACGGTGCCCCTGTTCGCGTACTACTTCAGGAATTGGGACCAGTACATGCTGGCTCTCGGAATACCCCCCCTCATTTACCTGGGCTATTTCTTCGTGCTGTCAGAGTCTCCGAGATGGCTGGTCAGCATGGGAAGAGTGGAAGAGGCTACGAAGATCGTCACTAAGGCTGCTATTATGTAAGTGTAGGATTTTAAATCTTTTCCAGTGGTGCCGATCCTCTATCATTATCCAAAACCACAAATATTCGCGGATACCACTTTTTTCATCGAATCGTTAAATTATTAATTATTATCGGTATTCGTTGATTACTATGTTTGCATGCCGATAGGTAAAATATGGCTGAACTATTTTCATGTCTCACTCCATTTTCTCCCCATATTTGCAAAATAAAATATCTTTATCTTTAAATAAAAAGTTAGGTTTCGAAACACTTTCATGATCCAAGGTCATTTACATTCAAAATTTCATGATCCAAGATCATTTACATTATTTTCATGCACAAGCTCCGGCTGGATTATGAGCTGTGTAGGTCACCAAGCTCCCCCGTCAAAGATTTGACTGCGTTGCTATCGTATTTAATAATAATTTATTATAAAAAAAATTGGGAACCTATGACCTAAGCTATATATAACCTCCTAATAAGTGTCACTTTAAGTTTTGGGGGTCGCGGGTTCGATCCCCAAGCTGATTGACCGATTCCCATGATGAACTACTTCTATTATTAAACAACCAGCTTTCGTTTCTGTTTCAATAGAAACGGCCCCAGCCCAATAGCTAGGATCGTCGGACTTATGACAAATACAAGTGTATTTAAATAGCTAAGTGCTGAATTAAAATCGTTTATTTCGTTTTATTACTGCAAAAATACCTCCTAATAAGTGTAACTTTAAGTCTTGAAGGACGTGAGTTCGATCCCTACGTCGGATTATTAACTATTTCTATACAACTGGCTTACGTTTCTCAATAAGATAAAAATCTTCATTATAGCGACATGTAGGTAATCTTATCGATGTAAGCGTATCTTATTTATTTATTTTTATCATAAGAGTTAGTTTGAAAGGCTTAGTTTAAGGTTAAGCGTTTACCTTGCATATACATGTTGTTATCTCTTTTGCGAGACGTATTTTCATTTATTTGTAACGAGTTAGTTATCTATTCTAATATAATAAAGAAGAAAGATTTGACTGTTTG
This sequence comes from Nycteola revayana, assembly GCA_947037095.2. Lineage (NCBI taxonomy): Eukaryota > Metazoa > Arthropoda > Insecta > Lepidoptera > Nolidae > Nycteola > Nycteola revayana. Next base: position 19,735,206 of record OX344856.2, on the reverse strand, counting down.
TTGATATGTTTCATCATCTCGTCCTCACGACCTTTATTATGCAATTAACCTTGAGATGCTTTCACCTGAAAGGCTCGCGAACTGTAAAGTAGAGCAACCGTAGCACAACATTAAAAAACTAAAAGTCATAATCCCTCAATCACCTCGCCAGCGACCCCTCTGAGCCTAGGTGCCCGGGTTGTTTAGTTTGTAGTTTTCAAACCATTAAATAAAGCCTGCTCGCCTTTATGCTCGGGAAACCAGCAAAGACCTCGTGACTAACTATGTCATCTGACAAAAATCCCCGCCGTGTAAAGTGTAAGGCCTCTTCCTCGAATCTTGCGGGCAGCGGGGCGGGCAACGCAGACCCGTTCTCGACACTAGCGGGCAGATCGCGGGACACGTCATAGCGGCGTTCGTGGTTGTGTCGTCAAAATATTTGTGCAAAAACAAATTTTGCAATGCAGACGCGCGGGCGGTCACCGCTTGACTGGAGTGCACCGCTCGTTACCCGCCCCCGCGCCGCTGTTTTCGAGGGCCGGTCCATTTTATTTTACGCATTAGATCGTACCGCTGCACCCCGCTGCCGGCAAAGTTCGAGGCAGAAGCCTGACATTCTGATCTCGAGTCATACGTAGATCATCGGCTGAGTTAATTTTATTTACCAGGAGACGACGGATTGATTCCATTAGCGTTTATCCGACATATACAGTACCATACGTTATAATAAATAATAACTAATCTATAAGTATACTAATAATATTATAAAGCTGAAGATAAATTTGGTTTGTATGATTGAACGTGCAAATCTTAGGAACTACCGATCCGATTTGGAAAATTGGTACACCATTAGACGTAGCTTACGTTATCAAGGAGAAAGATAGGCTATGTTTAATTATGAAGCTTGTACTTTAGCAAGCTACTTAATAACAAAAATATTTATGTGAAATGTGTATATTACGCAGGAACAATCTCCCCACAGCGAAGATCGAAGAAACTCTAACCCAGATATCCCAAGATATTCGGTCCAAACACTCGGGCCCTAAGCTGAACTACACGGCTCTGTTCCAAGGGTCGCTGCTGCTGAAGACGACCTGCTGCTGTATTATGTGGCTTATCAGCGGCTTGTCCTTCTTCGGCTTCAACCAGTACATCAGTCAGAGCAGTCCTGATCCGTTCATCAGTGTCACTTTAGCTGCGGTGATTCAGGTAAAAGACTATGACTTAATTTTGATGTTATACTTCTTATACATCACATTTATGATCCGATGAAATTTGTGCTTATGACTATTCAGTTCAAAGAGATGTTGCTATTCGTTATTTTTTATTATTTAATTATCTAGGTGCATCTTGCTTAAGTCTTTGTTGCAGGCGCCAACAGTATAAGATAACGAAATATTTAAAACAACCGCCAACAAGCTACATCAAAAGCAACGATTTTTTCAAATTTGGATTTCATGAGTTCTTTGTTCTATTTTTTTTATGAATTTTAAATGATCGTAGGATCATTGTTTAAATTATTTCATGTAGTAAGCGTAGTGACTATATAATAACTATTTTCTTTCTGTTTACTTTCAGATCCCCTCCCTGTTGTTAGCTATATGGCTAATCAAGAAATTAGGTCGAAAATACACAACATTCGCCTTCTTCACCATCGGTGGAATATGCGTCATAATCTTATACTTCGTTCCCAAAATCTTTGCCCTAACCCTGGCTTTAGGCACCATGGGAGTTAGCTGTGCCGCCATCGTTTGTACCACCATCTACATTTACACCTCAGAATTATACCCTACAGTGGTCAGAAATATGGGAATGGGGGTTTGTTCGACGTCTATGAGAATTGGGTCTATGGTGGCACCCTTTATATCCAATTCGGTCGCAATCCCATGGTTACCGACTGCTATATTTGGTCTGACCCCCATTGCTGCTGGGTTTGTTTGTTTATTATTGCCAGAAACGAAGGGTAGTAACCTACCCGATAGCATGGATGATCTGAATAAGAAATGATTGTATTTGCTAAATAAGTTGAGGTTTTATTCGTGTAAAAGAATGTAAGCTTTTGACTAATACGAATTTGACGAGGATATAAAATGTCCAAACTTTGGGAGCAAGGCAAAATGTAAATTTGCCTATAAATTGAGGTTCCTTATACCTTAATTAATAAGCAAATTGTTTAGAAAATATACCTTTGCGTGCGGTTTCGCACTATGTCCGAGCCAAATCCGATCCGAACCCGATCCGAACCCGTGAAAATATTGGTCTAGAAAATTGGAAAGAAATCAGATGACTGAGATCGGATCTAGTGCGTAAACTACCATAGAAATAGTTCTTCGGCTACTACGGACCATATTTTCACGGGTCCAGATCGGATTCGGATAGGACGTAGTGCGAAACCGCTCTTACAATAAGATAACCTTTAATGAAATATAGGCGAAATAATAAAAGCAATTAATACCCGAAAGTTCATGTAATTGTAAGTATAAATTTAGTTTTATACCTAAGTCTGAGTGTGATATTTTTAAATGTAAAAAATATATTTTAATAAATTTATATAATGTGTAATTTTATAATTATACTAGCGGCCCGCCCCGGCTTCGCACGGGTGGACTTTTATACCCTTCCCCTGTCCTACCCTACCCCTACCCTACCCTACCCCTGTCCTACCCTACCCCTACCCTACCCTACCCCTAACCTACCCTACCCCTACCCTACCCTACCCCTACCCTACCCCTACCCCTACCCTACCCCTACCCCTACACTACCCCTACCCTACCCTACCCCTACCCTAACCTACCCCTACCCTACCCTACCCTACCCCTACTCTACCCCTACCCTACCCATACCCTACCCCTACCCTACCCTACCCCTACCCTACCCCTACCCTACCCTACCCTACCCCTACCCTATCCTACCCTACCCCTACCATACCCCTACCCTATGTAGCGGGGTATTGCACAGAACGTAGAATAATAAAATACGGAAAATATAAATAGGAAATGTATATTATAAGAAAACGGTAGTCATGACAGGATAGACAAAAAAGGTGACATGGAAGATATTTTTTTTTAAATATTACAAACTAATATATTTCTACCAAACCGTTAATAGTCAGCCAGATATAATTTACATTAAATTAAACCTATTTCAACACGCCCCCTTAAATTATATCTCGCACACGAACTAAAAACCCTTATATTTAGATAATGCCCAAACCCTCCATACAATAATAATGCTTTTCTTTAGGCAAAGGTTTGGTAAGTATATCTCCCAACATCATATCAGTAGAAATATACCGTAACACAATATTCTTATTATTTCTCAAAGTATCGCGCAGAAAATGATAAGTAATATCTATGTGCTTGCTGCGAGAATGGAAGACTGGATCCTTTGATAAAGCAATCGCTCCCTGATTATCCGCATGTAATACAATTTTGCCGAAATTTTCTAAACCGATTTCAGTAAGTAAACTATTTAAATAAATAGCTTCCTTCATACTTAATGCTAAACTTACATACTCGGCTTCACATGTGGAAGTCGCAACGCATTTCTGTTTTTGCGATTTCCATGAAATGGCTGCACCAGCCAAAAGAAATGCGTGACCCGAGAAACTTTTTCTATCTATAGAACAATTTCCCCAATCACTATCCGAATATCCATTTTCCACAAGAAGGTAGTAATGTATTTCCAAAATATTTTGTATCGCTACACAAGTGACTTGTACAACCACTATCAATGATCCAGTTTCCATTCCCGCAGTTTGCAGCATGACATTCATCTGAAACACAGGAAAATGTTACAAAACTAGAATCAGAATAGGTCTCACTTGTTTCTAGCACACATTTCACTAACCCTTGTTTATTGAACTTTTTACACTCCGAAGCTATGTGACCTTTTTTGTGACATTTGAAGCATTTTATAACTTTCTGGCTTGATTCAGTTTCATTATCTCCAATCGTTTTGGTAAAATTAGATCTATGAGCATTCCGCTTTTTATAGTAGCCCTTATTCTCAGCTATTAAAGCGTTTTCACCACCGGCATTTCTAGATTTGCTTTCATCGAGGATTTTAATCTTCAAATAAATAAACGAAATAAACGAAATAAACGAACGAAATAAACTGAAGTTCTCGAAACTTTGTGGCAAGCTGTAGAGCAGCATTATTGACGCTAGATCGTCATGTATTTCTACACCCATGTCGTGCAGTTTATGCTTTGCATCAAAAATTTGGATAAATGCTCCTGAACATCATCGCCTTCGCTCATCTTGTGTATAGTGAGCTGCTTCAGTAAGGCAGCCTTTCTCACAGGTCCTTTTGAAGCATATGTGGACTCCAACTTTGTCCATACCTCTCGGGACGTCTTGCACCCTCTGACGTGCTGTAGTTCGCTCGGGCTCATAACTAAAATTAGTTCTGCCTTCGCCTTCGCGTCCTTAGACTCCCATAACGCCGCCTCTGGGACTGTGGCAGGCTTAGGTTTTCTACCGTCAACATATTCCCATAAGTCGTTCTTTATTAGGATCGCCTCGGCCTGAATCTTCCATGATTCGAAATTATTCTTATCAAGTAACTCAATTCTTACCGTAGTCATGGTGTTACTCCTCGCAGGACCCACCTACAGAAGAACTTTGGCCGCGATCACAAGAACACAGAACACAAGTACTCTTTTCGTACTGTTTCTTCAATTCCGTATTTTTCTCATCTACTCCGACCTGGGCCCATAACCAGTGTAGCGGGGTATTGCACAGAACGTAGAATATAAAAATACGGAAAATATAAATAGGAAATGTATATTATAAGAAAACGGTAGTCATGACAGGATAGACAAAAAAGGTGACATGGAAGATATTTTTTTTTAAATATTACAAACTAATATATTTCTACCAAACCGTTAATAGTCAGCCAGATATAATTTACATTAAATTAAACCTATTTCAACACCCTACCCCTACCCTATCCCTACCCTACCCCTACCCTACCCTACCCCTACCATACCCCTACCCTACCCAAAAGTATCCTATGTCCTTCTCCCAGTTCTTAGCTACCTCCCTACCAATTTTCAGCCAAATCGGTTCAGCCGTTCTTGAGTTATAAATAGTGTAACTAACACGACTTTCTTTTATATATAATACTAGCGACCCGCCCCGGCTTCGCACGGGTACATTATTTATAATATTAATGTTTAAAATGAAAAAAGTTGTTGTAGTGACATAACTACAATAGTTGGACATATGCTACCGCGGAGTTTTTTGTAGACATTATGATGTTCTTCAATATTGTTGTACATTATTTTGTTCTATCGCTAATAGTTTCGGCAGCGCATTCGACGAAAGACATTTTAAGACTCATTTTTCTACACCTTCGGTTACATTGTTCAAATTTTACCAAGGATCCCTAATTTTTTTCAAAATGAAATGTAGCCTATGTCAAATTGGAATAATGTAGCATTCTATTGGTGAAATAATTTTTTATATCGGCCCAGTACTTTTTGAGCCTATTCATTACAAACATACAAAAATAGGTACAAATCTTTCCTCTTTATAATATTAGTATAGATTATGGTGAACAGTAAAACTATGACCAAAATTGAGTCGCTCTGAAAAGAGTAAATTTTATTTTATTACAAAAACTTACATTTAACACTTTACAAAACATTCTTTAACATTAATGTTAAATTTTAATAAACAAACATAATAAAATACATAACTAAAAGCAACTAATTAAAAATAAAACTGACTTATAAAATACTACTGTTCTAAATCTATTCTACTTGGCAAGGTTTCCAGAATGCTGGCAGCATTACCCCGTTGAATGGCAATGCTTACCTGCTGTGCAAAGTAGAAACCAGCACTCTGAGAACGTGCCGCACTAATTAACATTAATTAATTACAAACTCACCTGAAAAGAGAAACAACATTTAAAGCTTATTTTACTATAAGTAATAATTAAATATTCAAATTAAAATATAAGTTTTACGTACAAAAAAATAGAAGAAGTACATAAGTAAGGACAATACTTAAGGCTCGGACGCCATACATATGAAACACAAACATGGATAAAGTAAAATTTAAGTACTAATTCTATAAAATCTCCAAATATATTACCCATATAATATGGAAAAGAAAGATGATAATATACACATACACACCCCTTCCATGATATATTTATTACCCATAGGTATTTACAGAAGGTAAAAGGTAGGTAAAGGTTTTCCCCTTTTTTGTGGATCTAACTGGCAAGCCACCAAATCTATAACATTTATAACTTATCTAAATTAAAAATAAATAAACTGTATATAAGTCGCCGTCTGTGGGAAGTGTGCTCAATAGGCTGACGACGTTGCCGCGTGGAAAGGCTAGTTCTTTGGCCTAGGTAAGCGAGTTATATTATTTTCTTAAAACGTTATTATATGAATGTTAAAGTCATTGTGATGATAGTGTATTATACATAATTACTGGTTATTATATATAATAAATAAATTGTCTAGAAATGTGATGATGAATAAGTAGTACCTTTGTACATTGCCTTTTCTTTGCATTTTATTTACTATATTTCGTGTGTGTACATAAATCAATTAAAAAAAATGAATTAATCACTTTATCCGGATATTGTTCATAATAACGGGCCTAAGTTAGCCAAAGTAATAATCTCAGGAGACAGAAGGGATGTACTTATTATTATTGTAGTTAATTAATGTCAGTTGATTTTGAATATGTTATTATATTAGTCTTTAAAGAGTAAAACCATATACCTGTGTGTATGTCACCGAAAAATAATAAAGATCGCTAGTTGATCAACCCTAAACCTAAATGAATGGGTTTCAACCGGACTTATTGAAGATAATTTTTTTTTGTTTTGTTTCAATAGTCTTTACATGTACCTACTATTTTTATAACTGTACTCAAGTCTACGAAGATATTATATAAATTGCTAGTTAATACAATTAATTCTGTGTCATTTATCACTTTGTCTAAATTGAGTAGACATTATAAATAATAGCTGGATAGTATATATAATATCCGGATTTATTACTTTGGCTGTGACATATACATACATAATTATATAATATACATATATAGATAAATGTAGCTAATTTAGCAAAAAATAACTTATAAAATACTAACTATTCTAAATCTATGCTATTTGGCAACGTTCCGAGAATGCTGGCAGCTTTGTCCCGTTGGCACTCAGGGAACGTACCTCAAGGAAGGTCACTGCGAGGCTCCCGGCAACATATCTTAACTTGCTCCTCTAAGATTCAAGGCATATGGTGGTTTCGCTCCCGTCCTCAGGTAGAAGTTTCCACGTAAACTGAAACAAACACGCCTTATTAGTAGATATTGTTTAAAATACCTACTTGACCAGGCAGACGACCTTATCCACCCGATGGTAATTAACTTAGGGGTCCAAATACAAAGACATCTAGTGTATTAAATGCACAGCGCTAGCCGTCGTCATGCCCTAGCGGGCTCCGTCCGCGAGGTCTGCCAACTGTAAAGTAGAGCGACAGTTGCACCAAAATTCCCTAAAAGTCACAGTTCCTCAATCCCCGCCAGCGACCGCCCTGAGCAGAAGTCCAAGTGCTACAGGGGAAGCACTCTTGGGCAGGTTGCTTAGTTATCAGTTTTTGAGCCATTTAATAAGACCGGGGCCCTGCTCGCCTGTATACCCTTCATATAGCAAAAGCCACGTAGCTAATTTCATATGTCTGTTCGAAAAAGAACCAGCCACTGCCGTCATCCGCCGACCCTTTTACCTTCCCCTCCGTAAGCTCTTATTGATGCATAAGTAATGTCATCATCATCAGCCCGTATAACGTCCACTGCTGAACATGGTCCTCTTCCCGGAGGAAGGCCATAGTCACAACGCTTGGCAGGCGGGTTGGTGACCGCAGTATTATGTAGTACAATACAAGGAAACGCTGCCTGTTTCTTGATATACTTACGATTATTATAGATGATGTTGTAACAATGGGGACCAACGGCTTAACGTGCTTTCCGAGGCACGGAGGGTAGTCCTCAACCAACCAGACCCGGAAATAAATCTTAGATTTTACACCGATTTCTTGTCCGGCGTGGGGATCGAACCCACGACCTCCGAGATTTAAAGCGAGCCAAATACCCCTACGCTACAGAGGTAAGCATAGCGTACACCATAAGATACCAAATAACTCCTGATAATATAGCTTTCTAATGGTAATAGATATTTTTTAAATCGTTTCAGTAGTTTCGAAGGCTTTTTAATGCAGGCATTAAAATATTTCCCATTAGTTATATTAGTATAAATTTAGTAAACGTACTCAGGTGTAGCTGCAATCCCCATGGGTGCAATAGAGTGCTCCATGCAGGTTCCCTTCAAGAATGAGTCATAGTCTTCACATTTCCGTGATAGGAACCCGTCGCTGGTGAGAGATTCCGCCCAGAAGTCCCAAGACCGCCAGTGACTGCAAAAATCTAGAAATACAATGAAATTTATTGTGGTCATTTTTTTGGGTTCCGTACCCGAAGCCCTATTTACCCTATTGCTAAGACTTCGCTGTCTGTCTGTCTGTCACCAAGCTTTTTTTTTTTTTTTATTAGAATAAATTAAATATGGCTTATGTTTAACTTACCATCAGATATAGTTAAAATGATCACCAAAATTAAACCCGCATTTTAATGTAAAATTGTAACCAAAGTTTTAACATTTCGCTATCGTATTTAAGCAAAATGACTCCAAATAAATCATTGTTAACCCAAAAGTAGTAAATGATCACCAAAAGTACCTAAATGTTTTACTAATTTACTATTCGGTTCTGGCACTCGCCGGCCGCTGCCGCGGCACCGCTCGCTTCGCTCGCTCGGCTCGTGCGTTGTATGGCCGCAGCTCTAACCTAACCTAACCGATTGTCATTTTTCATTGATTTTATTAAGGTAGAAATAGCGCAATAATTTGCTCGCTAAGATTTGGTGATCATTAACTACATTTGGTGTTCGAATACAATTTGAAGTGCAGTCGTGACTAAAATAGCTAGTACTATTATAATTTTAGACTTTATTTTTCTGGTGTCAAGTATATATTTTTGGTGGTCATTATATTTTATCCCATTAAATATAGACCCCGGCGAGGTAGACATGCGCAAAATGTGTCAGTAAAAAGAAATGAATGAAGTATATCTTTTGGCTCAATGAAGTAGTCCACTGATTTAGTTCAGTACTTCATTTAGTTCAGCAAATCACAACGAATCAATGAGATATAGGCATCATTTGAACTAAGTGAACTATATCACTCATTTACTTCACTAGTTCAGCTTATCGCATGTCCTTCAAACAATCATCGAATTCATTTACTTCACTAGTTCAGTTTATGAACTAGATTCATTTGAATCAATTTTCGCAGGTCTTTCAAACGATCATCGATCGTGCAATGAACTAATAACTAGAATGATTATATTGTTTTGTATTAGTTCTTTATGTTTTTTTTTTTTTAATTATAAGTACCTATAGCTTTCATTTAAAAGCATTAAGTTATATTGTGTACGTATTATATTGAATATAAGAATTTTAACACTGTGAACTAAATGGACTAAACTGAAGTATTAAAGTATATGAATCTGCACTGAACGAAAGAGATACAGAGTGATTCCAACTGAAGTACTTCAATTGAAGGATTCATTCGCGAACTACACATCTCTACGGCGAGGAGTTCCACATCTTCGCAGTACGTACAAATAACGTGGACTCGAAGCGCTTCGTACGTATTTTGGGAATATCGACCATGTACTGATGGCGCCTCTCCGAGTGTCTTGTTGTCCGATAGAAGAAAGGGGAAGGCAGAACTAAGTTGTGCAGTTTCTCAGCACACTCTCCGAAATGTATCCGATAAAAAACCGACAAACTGGCAACCCTTCGTCGGTGCGCAAAGCTTTGCAGCTGAGACTCGGCTACGTTGCCTATTAACTTTTTGGCGCGCCTCTCAATCGACTCCAGTACCTCTAGTTGATACTTGGCGGAACCATCCCAAAGATGAGAACAGTACTCCATACATGCTCTAACTTGGGCTTTGTATAATGTGAGCAGCTGATTTGGTGTGAAGTAATTTCTCACCTTCGAGAGGATGCCAAGCTTTTTGGAGGCTATTTGGGCCTTCGACTCAATATATGAGCCAAAATTTAGAGTCGATGAAAGAGCAACGCCTAACAGCTCAAGCTTGTCAGCTGTAGGTATCTCAAGAACCGCGATAGCTAGAGAATTATTTTTTTACAAATGGTGTATTTTTTGCCGCTATAACAACAAATACTAAAAATAAAACAAAATAAATATTAGAGGGGGGCTCCCATACAACAAAGTGTGCCTATACCTAACTGTTGCTGTTTGAATTTGAAAATGGATCGGAACGCTTCGTGTGCGAGTCCGAATCGCACTTGGCCGGGTTTTTTTATGACATAAAAATTGTAATTTGGAAAATACATGAATTTTTCAGTAGACAATATTATTGTCTCAGTTATTTGAACTGAAAAGAAACTTGCAATCTACAGACATATTTCGTATACCGTGACGCCACAGAGGTCGACCTTTGTATATGCTGTACATAATACTGCGGTCACCCACTCGATTGCCAAGAGTGGTGACTCTAGCAACACCCTCTTCGAGGCAAGCCCATGTTCAACCGTGGAAGTTTTATGGGCTGATGGTGATGATGAAGTAGAGAAAGCCTCATACTTTTATCCGTCTTGGACAGAACGGCCATTCACTTTCTAACTAACTAACTAAAAAAAGAGATAATGGAAAACGGGTTCCCTACTTGAAATCGAATGACGCGAGATCGAATAACACTTGCTCGAAAACGTTTACTAGATAGTTCTTGAAATCGATAAATTATGAGCTCGTCAGTTCACTACCTCGATGCATCAAAATCTCGAATACTTATAAGCTCGAATCATCGGCAGCGCGAAGGCTCATTATCTTGAAACATCATTTCTCGAACGACCATCTAATCGATTTATAGAATATCTCGAAAACGGTGCGTCCTATCGCAAAAATAATGAAAAAAAAATTCCCCCTAAATAACCGTTCTCAACATGTAGTTAAAAAATATATGAAAAGTTTCAATCAATAAGTACCATAAACAATCACATTTCTTCGGTTATACATATGAAATTCGGAATAAAATATTTCGGCGTTTTTGGGTGTTCCCTTCTTGATGCAAATACTACGTGTATATGTCGCAGGAAGATAAGGATATCAGGGATTTCACGAAATCCCGGTGGATGTTGAATATTCTTATTTATTACGTCTTCTTCTAAAAGTATCTAGTGATATGACAAAACACCAATTTATCGTCAGAGATATGTCATTTTACTAAACTAAATCTAGTATAATGTCGGTAACGGCACTGGTCGTTGTATGGCCGCAGTTCTAACCTAACCTAACCGATTGTCATTTGTTATAATTATTAGACGAATAAATAATATGCCTTTAAAATTTATGCAAATCCAACTTAAGCCATTCTAAAGGCAAAATAATCATAGCAAATGACAATGGGTTAATAGGTTAGGTTAGAACTGCGGCTATACAAAGCACGAGCCGAGCGAGCGTTGCCGCGGCAGCGGCCGGCGAGTGCCAGAACCGACTTTTTGAACCGGCAGAATTGACATTTTACTAGATTGTATGATGTATTGTTTAATTATATTGTAGGCACTCAAATAAAAATCCTTATAACTTTTCGGTATATCGATTAGAAAGACGGTCAAGAAATGATGTTTCGAGATTTTGATACATCGAACAATGAGCCTTCGCGCTGCCGATGATTGGAGCTTATAGTTATTCGAGATTTTGATGCATCGAGGTAGTGATCTGTAGAGCTCATAATTTATCGATTTCAAGTAGATACTATCGAGTAAACGTTTTCGAGCAAGTGTTATTCGATCTCGCGTCATTCGATTTCAAGTAGGGAACCCATGGAAAACATACCCTCACTGGTAAGTGGTATGGTCGCAGACAAGCACCCCGGTTGCTTGGCCTGCCCCCCATTGGGCCAGAAGTCTGCATGGCCAGTCTGCGTAGGAGTACCAAAGCCCCCGCCGTCGGTATGTATGACATCCACGAAGATGCCGTCTGAAGGTTCCATGTGGGGGGCTGCGAGGGGTGGGTAGAAACCAGGGTAGGCGGGGTCCAGACCTGTTATTCTGGAATTGAAGATCTTTAATTTAGGTATTTTTTGATTGAGTAGTTGAGCCCAAGGCGGTTTTACTGCTCCAATGGGTCAAAGCGTGATGTTTTATCTTATGTATAGTAATATATTAAGCTGAAGAGTTTGTTTGTTTTGTTGTTTGTTTGTTTGTTGCAGCTGAACGAGCTAATTTTAGGAACTACAGGTCCGATTTGAATATTCTTTCAATGTTAGATAGCCCATTTATCGAGGGCTTTATTTTATTATTAAGTTTTTACGGAAACGGGAGGTACGCGCGTGAAACCGCACGCGGGAAGTTAGTCTATAGGTATATTCATAAACAATGCCTCCTGTGCAAAATAGTAGCAAAATCGGGCCAGTAGTTGTTAGTGCCTGGCTTGTTTCACCAGAAGCGGTTTGTTTGGCAATACTCGCCACGCTTGGCAGGCAGGTTGGCGAGCGCAATACGAGTTTTTTTTCACCTTCACAGGAAATGCTGCTGCCCGTTCCCAGGAATTACCCTTAGTCGCCTTTTACGACAACCACGAGCACATATTGGGGTAGGGTAACAATCTTTTCCAGCACCCCGCTAGTTGTCAAATCATCATCATCATCATCATCATCATCATCAGCCTGTTGTAGTCCACTGCTGAACTTAGGCCTCCCCCATCGATTTCCAGCGGGAACGATCGCTAGCGGCCTGCAACCTTTATGAGGTCGTCGGTCCATCGTGCAGGCGGTCGTCCTACGCTGCGCTTGACAGTTCGTGGTCTCCACTCGAGAACCTTTCGGCCAATTTCCATTGGCTGTCAGTTCTTCGAGCTATGTGACCTGCCCATTGCCACTTCAGCTTGCTAATCCGTTGAGATATGTCAGCGACCTACGTTCTCCTGCGGATCTCTTCATTTCTGACACGATCACGCAGGGAAACGCCAAGCATAGCTCTTTTCAAAGCTCGCTGAGAGACGTTGAGCTTTTTAATGAGACACACAGTAAGCGACCACGTCTCAGCTTCATATGTCATCACTGGTAACACACATTGATTGAAGAGTTTTGTCTTCAGGCACTGAGGTATATTGGACGAGAATATCTCCCGAAGCTTCCCAAACGATGCCCAGCCGAGTCGGATTCGACGATTGACCTCTTTCTCAAAGTTGGTCATACCTAGTTGGATCGTTTGACTTAGTTATACGTATTCGGTCACAACTTCGAGAATGGAGTTCCCAACGGCATTAGAGTGGGGCACTTCATGGTTATCAAATGGGGGAGGCTTATATTCAGTTAGGACCACGACCCAGTGGTACCACTGATATATAAGTCAGATTTATGAACATAAGAGGAAGTGATCGCTGGCACGGCCTACAGGGGCTGGATCACAGGGCTGGGGTAGGGGCGCAACTGAATATATATATAAGCTGAGTAACTAGAGTTAGTTCCTGTAAGAAGCGAAATTGAGCGAAATTAATCTATACTAATCTATACTAATATTATAATCTATACTAATATTATATATCTATACTAATATTATAAAGCTGCAGAGTTTGTTTGTTTGTTTGAACGCGCTAATCTCAGGAACTACTGGTCCGATTTCAAAAATTATTTCAGTGTTGGATAGTCCATTTATCGAGGAAGGTTATAGGCTATATTTTATTTTCAAAAAAATTAGGGATCCGTAAGAAAATTGCGATTTTGTAACCCAAGGTGTAAAAGTGAAAACCTATTTATGCGTGCGCTGCAAAAACTATTGACATTAGAACAAAATGATGTACTATGGGTTTGTAGGTCTTATTAAGATCTACAAAAAGTCCATGAGAGCATATATCTAACTATCATAGCTTAGCCACAATAACCACTTTTATGTTCATAAAAAAATATTAAATCGTCTGAAGAAAGAAACTACGTTAAATGTATATCGTCATATTAATCCTTATCCAAATAAGGCATTATGTTATATGTATAAAAACGCAAAGAATTGGTACCTAATAATGAGTTATTTGCCATAATAGATAAAGCTGAAGAGTTTGTTTGCTTGAACGCGCTAATCCCAGCAACTACTGGTCCGATTTGAAAAATTCTTTCAATGTTAGATAGCCCATTTATCGAGGAAGAGTATAAGCTATATTCTATTATAAATTTTCTACGGGAACGGGAGTTACGCGGGTGAAGCCGAGCGCGGAAAGCTAGTATAAGTATAACGATGAAGAATTTGATTGTTTGCTTGAACGTGCTAACTTCAGGAGCTACTAGACCGATCAGAAAAAATCTTTCAAATCTAATTAAATTTATAGCCCATTATCACGGAAGGCTATATTTAATTAGGAAGTCCGTAAGGAAACTAGATATTTTGTATTTTAAATGATGTTAGTATGGATTTCCGAAAAGTAACGCGTGATTTTATAAATCACTAGAGACCCGCCCCGGCTTTGCACAGGTAGACTTTTAACAGCCTATGTTACTCAGGGATAATGTAGCATCCTAATGGTGAAAGAATTATCGAAATCTGTTCAGTAGTTTTTCAATTTATTCGAAACAAACATACAAAAATGTAAAAATACAAACTTTTCCACTTTATAAAATTGGCTCATAATTCATAATTTGGCTCATAATTGATGGCTCAGATCACCTATAGGTAATGAAAAATTTGGAATCAAGACTTTACCTCGGTACTTTATGCCCTCTGGCTCCAAGATACCTCCCAACGTACGCGACGAGATGAGCTCCCAAGGAGTGCCCCACTAAATGAAGACTCTTCACCGGCAAGCCTCGCTTCACTAGTTTTAGCAAAGCCTTACCTATGTGTCCCCCTGCCTGAAAACAATGTCCGTAACATAAAATTTAATATAACGACGCAAGTTATCACGCCCGTACATGGAGAAAGTATAGATATCAAGAGGATCCAGAAGGGATGTAGCTAAGAGTTTTGAGATCAGAGCTAGCAATCATCTAGGATACCGGCTAAAGAATCCTTTAACTTTTTTTTTAAGTTTACTAGCAGAGTTTTGCTCCATATATCGTATCAAGGTAAAGACAAAGGGGCTGGAGAAGAAAAGGAAGAAGGATATGAAAAAGCTCCTATTTTTGCAGATAGACATATGTATTTAACCACGATACTTTTACTATTTTACCGGGCATAAGAGCGAGAGGGCTCCAACCTTGAAAAAAAAGCTCCAAAAAGTTCCTACCGTATTCTAAACCGGAAGACTCTAAAACGCACCATGGAGAGCCTTTTTAGGGTTCTGTAGCCAAATGGCAAAAAACCCTACGGCCCTTATTGATTCGTCATGTCTGTCTGTCCGTCCGTATGTCACAGCCACTTTTTTCCGAAACTATAATGTTGAAACTTAGTAAGTAGATGTACTTTGTGAACCGCATTAAGATTTTCACACAAAAATAGAAAAAAAACAATAAATTTTGGGGTTCCCCATACATAGAACTGAAATAAAAAAAAAATAAAAAACATCGAACCCATACGTGTGGGGTATCTATGAATAGGTCTTCAAAATGATGTTGATGTTTCTAATATCATTTTTTCTAAATGAATAGTTTGCGCGAGAGACACTTCCAAAGTGCTAAAATGTGTGTCCCCCCCCCCTGTAATTTCTAAAATAAGAGAATGATAAAACAAAAAAAAATATATGATGTACATTACCATGCAAACTTCCACCGAAAATTGGTTTGAACGAGATCAAGTAAGCAGTTTTTTTTTAATACGTCATAAATCGTAAACCGCAATTTACCTTTCATTCGATCAACTCGAATATCTATATATATAAAAGAAAGTCGTGTTTGTTACAACACTTATAACTCGAGAACGGCTGGACCGATTGCCATGGTTTTTGATTTGTTGGATTTGTTTCCGTCCCGAATAGCAGAATACATTTTAAAAACAAAAGAAAGTCGTGTTAGTTACACTATTTATAACTCTAGAACGGCGGAACCGATTTGGCTGAAAATTGGTAGGAAGGTAGCTATGAACTGGGAGAAGGACATAGGATACTTTTGGGTAGGGGTAGGGTAGGGTAGGGTAGGGTAGGGTAGGGTAGGGTAGGGTAGGGTAAGGGTAGGGTAGGGGTAGGGGTAGGTTAGGGGTAGGGTAGGGGTAGGGTAGGGGTAGGGTAGGGGTAGGATAGGGGTAGGGTACGGGTAGGGTAGGGTTAGGGTAGGGGTAGGGTAGGGCTGGGTAGGGGTAGGGTACGGCAGGGGTAGGGTATAAAAGTCCACCCGTGCGAAGCCGGGGCGGGCCGCTAGTAAAAATATAAAATAACATTTTATTTCATAAACATACGCTTTTTATTCTTGTTATCAAAAATAAGTACGCACTTGTAACTGATACGGAACCCTTCGTGCGCGAGTCCGACTCGCACTTGGTTCATTGTTGTTTTTTAAAGGCTTTAACATAGTGATGGAACTTTTAGAAAACACACATACAATAACAAGAAAAACAAATACAATCGGATTAACAAAATCCTCGTTTTGGTAAAGTTGGATGAAAACTTTGGGCGATAAAGTTTTCACCAAAGTATTTTAAAGATCATCATCAGGTCATCATCGGCCTCCTGCCGAGGGAGGGTATTTGCCATAGTCACCAGAAGGGTTGATTACCGCAATATTATGTTGTGCCACATAAGATAACGCTGCTGCCTGTTCCTTGATATACGATTATTATAGATGATGTTATAATAATCGGGCCCAACGGTATTTCCGAGGCACGGAAGGTAGTCCCTCAACCAACCAGACCCGGAAAGAAATCTTAGAATTAACACAAAGATTTCCTATCCGGAGTGGGGATCGAACCCACCCTCCGAGATTTAAAGTGAGCCAAATACCGCTACGCTACGGAAGTTGAAAGAAGATTATACAAAATATAAACTAATACACTGAAATATGAGAAGAATAGTGTACCTACCCTTTTTCTTCATATAACTTGATATGAAGAAAAAGGGAGTTAGTGACAGTGTGACTAGCAGCTAGCTAGGACGGACATATGTAGTTAGCGCTGAGGCTTTTGCTACTTCACCGGGCATAAAGGCGAGCAGAGCTCCAGCCTAGATGAATGGTTTAAACACTACAAACTAAGCAACCTGTGCGTCCCCTGTGGGACTTGGACCTCGGCTAAGAGTGGTCGCTAACGGAGAGATTGAGGGATTATGGCTTTTAGTTACTTTAGGGGAGTTTTGTGCAGCTGTCGCTCTACTTTACAGTTCGCGGGCCTCACGGACTTCGGGTCTACGAGAGCATCGGAAGGTTCTTAGCAAACTTAGGGCCGGGAGGGACTAGAAGCTAGCATGGCAGGAAAATGGAAGGGAAAAACGCGCCTACCCCAAATAAATTAGGCAGGGAGATATTGATAAATGTGAAGTGCGATACTTGCAGCTGGCATGGTCTTTGCGACCAGTAGGTAGTTCCCGAAGGCGAGGTTCGACCAGTCCAGCAGCAACACGTTGTGGTCGCCTCTCCGAAGATACGCTCTCACTACGGTAGAAATACTTTCGTCCATAGACAGTTCCACGTATCTGAAAATCAAATATAGGAGAGAAGAATGATTAAGGTACTTCGTGCAATCAAATAGAACATATTAACATTGGCCCATTTTTTACTCTGCGCGCACTAACCAATCCTAATCCTAATAGCCCCACGATCGGCCCGCCCTAAAAAGGTGAACCTAATGTGCAGCTGTCGAGATATTCTAGATACTTAATAAGTCAACGATGCACAACGTGAAAAATATGCAATAACATTTTCAAAGATTACTTAATAAAGTGAGTGTGTAATATTCAATGTTTTCTTTAGATTCTTCAACAGCTTGATCACAGTAAGATGGTAACTACCCTTGAGCTGATAGATGCTGCTGCCCATCCATCAGCTGTACCAATTGCCTCTTGACCTCTTAGTCGGTGGTCTACTCTAAGCCGGAAACCACACGGCATGTCTAAATTCAATAAAAAAAAATGAAGAAGAAGGTAAAACACTTTAAGAAAAAATGTTGCATTTTTATAGCTTATTTCTGCACCGGTTGCCCTCGTCCAAGTGGAAGAGGGCAACCTATCCTAGAACCTTCCGATGCCCTCGTAGACCCGAAGTCCGAGAGACCCACGAGTTTGCACAAAACTCCCCTAAAGAAAGTAAAAGCCATAATCCCTCAATCTCCCCGTCAGCGACCGCCCTGAGCCGAGGTCCAACTCCCACGGGCGACGCCCTCTTGCGCAGGTTGCTTAGTTTGTAGTGTTCAAACCATTTATCTAGGGTGGAGCTCTGCTCACCTTTATTCCCGGTAAAGTAGCAAAAGCCTCAGGGATAACTACATAAAATATGTCCGTCCGAAGAAAGAAAAAAAAAATAGAACCACCTATCCTCGTGTGCGCAGAACCCCCACAAGATTGTCCCCAAATGAAGTATGCAAGTTCCTTTTATGTTTCACTAGTAGAGCGTCCTATCTTTGCAGTGTATTATATTATCCATAACAAAGCATGGAAGCGACTACTTACCCATGTGCATATAAAACTGTTGGTCTCTCCTTCACAAAGTTGGGGTCTCGTAGCAGGGCCTTAACGTTACCTATTCTATAGGATTTTGGAGATGAGAAGTTAGTTCTGAAAACAATATATATATATGAATAAATCCAAATTTAAGCGACAAGTCAAAGCCTACCCAAGTGGGTTATCAAACTCATGGCAGGCTGGTTGGCGACCGCGGTATGATGTCGATCACAAGGAAATGCTGCAGGCCGTATTCATATAAACGCTTGTTATAGACGATGTTATAACAATCCCTTAACCAGACTCAAATAGAAATTTAAGAATTTACACAAATATACCCGACGTGGGGATCGAGCCCACGACCTCCTAGACTTATACCGATATACCACGAAGGTGGTCAGCTAGAACAACGTAGTTCGAATAGTACATGAAGCTTAGATTATTATATAAACGCGATGTGGGCATGTCTAACATATTACACAAACATGTCGATATGTATGTACAATATACATAATTCAGTTGACAGATTTAACTTTGACCTTAACCAACAAAGTCTATTAGCGGTGCATTTTGTATTCAATAGCTAACCAGAAAATTGTCTAATTATTTACTATTAGACGCAATTGAAAATCTGAACAATGCTGCATTATAGTAATCATATGGCATTTTGTTAAAACGCGCTACCTTTATAGACCACTTACGTTAAAGACAACTCAAACATACCTATCTATTTTGTACATACTTAACCTAACTCCATGGCCTTTCCACTTAGACTGGTGCTCCGTCTACTTCTAATTTACAGGGAAAATATGGTCGCATTGTTAATTCCTTAAATGCAAAAATGTTTACGACTATAAGCTAAGAATTAAAAATATTAGTGCTTAAAGTACATCATTACATTAGGTATTTTTCAAACACTAAGCGATAGTTACCTAATCTGTTCGTTCAACTCTATGTATAAGAAAACCTTTTACGACTATTAAGCAGCCCTTTACATCTACACAGAGACCACGATATTCGACCCGTCGGAGAAGAGTGCGCCCGCGAACTCGACGCGTCCTCCCTCGTCCTCCTGACCCTTAGTTTGCTAAGAACCGTCCGATGCCCTCGTAGACCCGAAGTCCGAGAGGTCCGCGAACTGTAAAGTAGAACGACAGTTGCACCAAACTCCCCTAAAATACTAAAAGTCATAATCCCTCAATCTCATAGCCAGCGACCGCCCTGAGCCGAGATTCAAGCCCCACAGAAGGCGCCCTCTTGCGCGGGTTGCTTCGTTTGTAGTTTTTAAGCCATTTATTAAGGCTGGAGCTCCGCTCGCCTTTATGCCCGGTGAAGTAGCAAAAGCGTCGTGGCTACCTACGTAAGAAATTAAAAAAAAAAACCTTTTACATCCTCTGCTCATGATAAGCTCCTTATTTACAAACCTTGGCAAGCCAGGATTACTGGGGGTTATTGCTAAAACTACTACGTATGGCAGGCGGATTGTTGATCGCAGTAAGATAGTAAAGTTTGAGCTGATAGATCCTACTCCCCATCCATCAGGTGGAAGTCCCTCAGTCACCTCTTACGACACCCATGGGAAATCATGGGATGGTCTACAAGTATTCTAAAACGGATACCACCGGTGAAATTAACACAAACACATAGATTATTGTCACAGAGCGCTTCGCACACAGATAAGTTAAACTATCTCTTCAGTTAAACTAGTTAAACTAGATCTTCTCAGTTGGGGCGTATTGGATCCGGTGGTAGCATAAAATCGCGTCCGACGATATGCTTATGGTCTATCTAAATAATAACATACTCAAATGACAGAACTTTAGACTATTAAATTATAGATAAAAATAAAATTCTATTTTCATACCTGACAGCTTTTACGCTAAAGCTATAAAAAATCTAATACAAACTATTTATTATTATTATAACTATAATAATTAAACTAAATTAATAAATTAAATATATTATATTAATGAGCCAAATATGTTTTGACTATTTGCAAATGCCTGTAATAGGTTTACGTAAATAAAAAACTTTTTTTATTTTTTTATATCTCAGGAGTATGATAATAAATAGCGTTGGTGACAAAGAGGTAATTTACTTTGGATTACTGTCAATATTATATAAATATTTTTTTAAGGCTCTTATTAATAAGAGCGTCACATCATATAACAAACAATTTTACCATACATTAAGTTTATGTTAACTTACCTGTAGTGTCGTATGATTATGTCGCTGAACGTCATACTCCGGCCAGGCGCGGCTGTGAATAAACAATGGAGACTTAAGGATGCGCACAGACAAACAGACTTTTATTATAGCTATAGAAATATGTAGGTACAGCTCTTATTATTTATTAATAGTATGATTGACACTCTCGGTAAACTATTATATCAGTAATTATACAAAAAAGCAACGTCTGTTCTAGGTTTGATAAAATTAATAAAATGACACAATACTGTGAGCATCGATACTGATCTACACCAGGTAAGCGTTGCCATTCAAAGGGGAAAATGCTGCCAGTATTCTGAGCACCTTTCCAGGTACACTACATTTAGAATAGTTAGTATTTTAAAAGTAAGCTTTAGTTTAAATCAGCTACTTTTAGTTGTATAATTATGTATTTCATATACATGTATTAGTGACATGTTTTCCGCTTATTAAAAAAAACGACATCTACTGTTTTTTTACGTAGATAAAGTAGAGCGACAGTTGCACAAAACTATCCTAAAAATTTACAAATCATAATTCCATAAATAATCGCGGTTTGTTTATAGTTTTTAAACCATTTATTTAGGCTGGAGCTCTGCTCGCCTTTATGTCCGGTGAAGTAGCAAAAGCCTCGTGGTTCTTTGCAAACTAAGGGTCGGGAGAACGAGAGGGGACGCCGACGCTGTTGCGCCGCGGATTCGAAGAAGCGTTCCGACGCCTCTTTCATCTACTGCTTGATGGGCGGCCTGCATTCACCGTGATCCCTCGGCCTTGACCAGATCATCCGTCCATCTAGGTACTTGGTGGACGTCCTACGCTACGCTTGCCGATCCGCGATCCCTATTCGAGAACCTTTTGGCCCCAACGGCCATCTGTTCTCTGTGCTATATGGCCTTTTGTTTTTTTTTTTTTTTTTTTTTTTTTTTTTGTTGTCCGGGGGGAAATGCATTGACGCATTCCCACCACCGTTGCAGCGTATTTGCGCGCTGGCGGTGGGATATGTGGGACTCGCCCTCTCCATAGCGTGGTATGCTAAAGTCATACCACGAGGAGAGGACCCTACACCACTAAAACCCCCCGGACACTCCTTCGATCCGCCGTTGGCGGGGGTCGGGTACGCATGAGCAATCCGGCCCCCCGACGGCACCCGCGGCCAATATGGTACCGCGGGATCTCCAGGTGCTATATGGCCTGCCCATTGCCACTTCAACGAACTAATCCGATGTGCTATGTCGGTAGCCCGCGTTCTTCTATGTATCTTCTCATTTCGGATTCGATCCCGTAAAGAAACCCCGAGCTAAGCCCTCTCTATAGCAATTAATAATATATTTAATATCTAAGTTGAATTTATAATTAAAATTTACATCTATGGCTGGTTAATTTTAATGTGTGTTGTAAATTATTTTATTTTATTCTAATGAATATCATTTATCTGATGGTCGCAAACGGCGGTACATTTTATTGACTGTTACTATCCATCATTATGTTATGGAAAATTGCTAATTATAAATGAATTTCGAACACAATGTATATTGTTCACGAATTAGAAAATACATCAAACTGAAATGAGAAAACGAGACAGCTAGTTTTGCAATGAATAAAGAAGTCACTCATTATATTTCTTCTTCAAGTGAAATATTATAATATCTATATATATAAAAGAAAGTCGTGTTTGTTACAACACTTATAACTCGAGAACGGCTGGACCGATTGCCATGGTTTTTGATTTGTTGGATTTGTTTCCGTCCCGAATAGCAGAATACATTTTAAAAACAAAATAAGTCGTGTTAGTTACACTATTTATAACTCAAGAACGGCTGAACCGATTTGGCTGAAAATTGGTAGGGAGCTAAGAACTGGGAGAAGGACATAGGATACTTTTGGGTAGGGGTAGGGTAGGGTAGGGTAGGGTAAGGTAGGGTAGGGTAGGGTAAGGTAGGGTAGGGTAGGGGTAGGGTAGGGGTAGGGTAGGGGTAGGGTAGGGGTAGGGTAGGGGTAGGGTAGGGGTAGGGTAGGGGTAGGGTAGGGGTAGGGTAGGGTAGGGGTAGGGTAGGGTAGGTGTAGGGTAGGGGTAGGGTAGGGGTAGGGGTAGGGTAGGGGTAGGGTAGGGTAGGGGTAGGGGTAGGGTAGGGGTAGGGTAGGAGTAGGGTAGGGTTAGGGTAGGGGTAGGGTAGGGCAGGGGTAGGGTAGGGCAGGGGTAGGGTATAAAAGTCCACCCGTGCGAAGCCGGGGCGGGCCGCTAGTATTGTAATAAAACATAGTTTAATTTTATTAAAATTACAATATTTTAATAAAATTAAACTAAATTAAGTTTATGTTTTTAAATTTTTGGTAAACCTGCGCGGAGTGGCTAGACATAATATAAATAAAATTTATATAAAAACATTAAATAACTTTTATTGCATTGTAAATTAATGTTAACCAATAAGGATAATATACAATATGAAGAAGAAATAAACTTTATGTTTATTCTAATTAAACTTATTCAGTAGCCAGTCTCCTCGAAGTGCAGACCTTATTTACGAATCATTGATTTTCATTATTAAACATAATCTAAATGAATGTAAATGGAAAAATTAAATTATTAAGTATACTGAATATTTTAGGTAAGTTAATGTCTTTTATTATTATTTTAATGAATTTAACATAAAATACAATATCCTACTGAAAGTTGGCACGCGGATAGTTTATAAGGAGGATATATATAGGCTTCAAAATATCACGCTCCGACCCACTGGAGCTGAGTGACGCGGGTAAAACAGCTGGGCGCAGCTAGTTTAAAATAAAAATACCAAAGCCCAAATATCATGAGCCATCAATTAACGAAATACAGCATTAATAAGCATCGGGAATAAATACACCTGATATATTCCTTGAATTAGCAAAAATGGCGACATTCTTTTGCACACACAATTCTTTTTAAAATAACCTCCTTTGTAAAACTGTAGTGCTTTTAGAGTATATTTAAATGAATACCTCTACCTATTTGGTGACTCAGAACATAAGAAAACAGAAGATTCTTATGTCCTCGGGCCCCAAATAGATAAAGGCATATGGGCATGGCCCATGGTTACTGGAGATACTAATTTAACTAACTTTTAAAACTTAACATAAAAAAAGTTTGTTTTCACAAATAAATATAACATAGCTAATAACGATACCCTATATTTTATTAGGCCACACATGTGTTTTAAGCCTTAGATATAATTTTGTATACTTAAAATCTACTTTGGTTTACTTATTATGTGTGTCCGCGTGGTCATTTCATTTCGTTGTCGTCATTCTATTTCTCGTTACAGTCAGAGGACACTGGGTTTGTTAACAGAACATCTTGTTTTAATTAAAATTAATCTGTGAGAGAATCTGATTCTCAATAAGGTGAGTAAGGATTTTTTCTTTATTATGGCTTGACCATTGGAGACGTTATATTTATTTATTATTTAGCCTTTTAATTATATAGACTATTTACACATTTAAACAATTTATTATATTAATCTTTATTAGTTTTTTAGGTGAATAATGTAGTTAGGCAATTATTTTTAAAACGTGAGTAATTATTATTTCTCATATACCTATATCTGATCAAAATAAACTAGTTGAGGCTTTTTTACTTTTATATGGTAAACAATGGTTTTGCTAGAGCAATGAAAAAATATATTTTAACGCTAGAAATGTCTAAACTAAATATTTCAAAATTAAAATGTCAAAAAGATATTGATCTATGTCGTGTCGTAATTGCTACAGTAAAAGATCGCGTACAAATTAATATTAATTCTTATAACTATGAATTTTAGTAAATAACCTAAGTAAATATTATTGTATCCAACAAGGCTTGAAAAATACACCAGTAAAGGTCCCTGATAAATTCAGGCTCAAAAGGCCATCGAAGCCAGAGCGAAAAACAGCGAAATAAGTTTTTATACTAGATACTATGACGTCACAAAATTGCTGATGATATTTTCAGCGATTGAGGATAAGGACACATTCTGCCTGATTTTTATGAACTAACATGTTTAAGTTAGTTAATAACTATAATTTGATGTAAGTCAAAAGCCTATTGTGTAAGTAAATAAAGAAAAACTACCAATAAATTATTTAGTAATATTCCAAAGATAGATAACCTGCCTATTTTAATTTATAGAATGGATTCGAAGAGTTTTTTTTATAAATATTTAAGTATCTATGAATGCAAGTTACAAAGGAGAATAAAATATTCTAGCTATGAAAATAAATGAATAGAAAATAGGATATATCATCAAATTAAATAATAAACGTGACAGTAAGATGGTCGTTACTTACAACTCAGCCCTCGTACTATCGGTTGAAAACTTATCGATGATAGAGGCAGCGTCGCATCTCTTTGGCCATCGCATGTTAACACCGCTAAAACAAAATTCCAAAATAAAAAGATATACAACCATCCATAATTCGGACCCCTCTGCCGCTTAATATTCAAAATATACTTCATATTTTTTATGTAAGTATGAGCAGATAAATTATTATTATATTTTTCTGCTCATACATAGAAAAAACGATGGCTTTACTAGACTCGTCCCATTATTTTATATGAAAATGACGCATATTTCAATCAAAGTAAATACAACTTTTCAACCTATGTCCAAACACTTATAAAAAAACGATATTTCATCGTGCAAATTTCTAAATGTTTAAATAAGTATTTAGACATAATTAAAGATATTTATTTATGAAAATTGGTAAAAGATTTTTGAACCCACTTTTACTACCCAGCAAGCGACCGCCCTGAACCACGGTCCAGCCCAATCCGCTCAGAAAAGCAACCCCTATATGGTTGCCCTCTTTTTATTTCACTTTTTTGTTGTCCGGGGGATATGGCTGCCCTCCTGCGCTGGTTGCTTTGTTATCCATTTAATATGCTGAAGCCCTGCCGGTATTTATGCCCGGTCTGGTAGAAAAAGCGCGCTCGAGCTCTTTGATAATGAGCTTTAAATATGTATTATAGATCAATTAGCAACGATATGTCCGTCCGAAAAAACACATTATAACACTTTCATTACCTCGCGAAAAAAAAACACTTTCATTATTTCGCCAAAACAATTCGAAGAAATTAGACATTAAAGTATAACTAATATGAAACTTGATATCTATTCCGAATAAATTAAGTGAACGACCTTATGACATTGGTGTAAGTATGTGAAAACCTTTTATTTGTTCATAAGAATATTGATCGTTTTAAGAAAAAAAGCGACACTCATAATATAATCTTGTTTTACATGCTACACGTCTCCACAAAATAAGCAATTCTTTTATGGGGCAATGTATACGCTTCTACAACAAACTTCCTAATAATGTTAGAGATCTTTCTACAAACAAGTTTAAACGATATGTCAAAGATAAATTATGTAAAAAAGCTTGTTATAAAATTTGTGATTATGTCAATGACAAAACAGCTTGGGAGTTTCTCTGAAACAATACTGCTTTATTAATAAATGTAACATCAATTTTATTTAAAAAAGGATTCCTCTGAGTTTCTTGCCAGTTCTTCTCAGAGTTGCCACGTCCAGAACTGGTGGTAGTAAAAGAAAGGGACGCATCATAAGACCATGATTTAAAATATTCTAAATGTGTCTATATGAATAAAGAATTTTTGAATTTTACTTAGATACTTCTAAATTTAGTTGACGGCGTGTAGATCACAGCCTACTACTTCGCAAAGATAACCATTGCTGCATAATGTTATAGAAACTGGGAATTGTTTGACAATTAGCTTTCCGCGCGCTTTTTCACCCGTGTAACTGCCATTAAAGTAAGAACTACATAATTAAATATAGCCGATATAAACCTTCTTTGATAAATGGGCTTTCTAACACTGAAGTATTTTTTCAAAACGGACCAGTAGTTAGCGCGTTCAAGCAAACAAACTTTTTAGCTCCATTAAACTTTAATGTCCCAAAGTTGGAATCAATCTGCTAGTTCCTAGATATGTGTGTGTGACAATAGAGAAGTGTGAAAACTTTCTGATATTATCTCATCAAAATATAAACCGCTTCTCTGGCAAAATATTAGATATAGAATTATTTAATGAAAAGTATAGTCCAGATATAATATGCTTCACTGAGACTTGGCTCAAGGCGCACAAGATGACTTTTAATGTGAACGGCTATAGGGTTGCTAGTCTGTATAATAGGGTTTCAGCTGAAGGTGGTGGCGTACTTATATTAATGCGTGAGACTGCTAAATTTAAGGAACGGTAGGATATTAACAAACTTTCTGTGGAACGAATATGTGAGGTGGCTTGTGTTGAGACTGAAATGTATCACATACTGTGTATTTATAGGCCACCCTCGTCAAATATCTTACAATTTATGTCCACAATAGAGGATATCCTTAGAAAACTAAAAAATACCAAAAAGATATTAGTCTGTGGTGACTTTAATATAAATATTTTAGTAAACTCACCGGAAAAAAATAGTTTTTTAGCAGTGTTTAATTCATTCAACCTCAATAGTTTGTTTTACGAACCCACAAGAATCACGTCGTCAACGGCCACTTGCATTGACAATGTTTTTACAAATTTTGAAGTAGCTGATAAGTGTTTGGAAGCAGGCGTTCGGTCGGATCATAAATGCCAAATAGTAAAACTAAACACTGTAGCTAACATAGAAAACTCCACATTTAGTTTTAGACCGCTCTCGAAAAAAAAGCTAAGGAAATTTAATGATAATTTAATGACAAACCTATGTTATTTACCAACAACAACAAATAATCCAAATGTTTTGTATAATGCATTGTTCAACGCCATTCGCGATGAATTCTACAAATGTTGTAAAATAAAAAATATTAAAGTCGACCCAAATAAATTAAAATTCTGTATGTGGGCAACTAAGGGTATAAGAAAGAGTAGGGATTTTCTCTTTGAACTATATGACATTAGGTCCTATACACCTGATGAAAGTTTTAAAATTCGTGTAAGAAACTATTCAAATATATTTAAGAAAGTTTGTTTACAAGCTAAGGCTATGTATGTAAGCGAAATTATTAGAAAATCCGATAATAAGATAAAATCTACTTGGAAATGATTAATACAGAAACTGGGAAAAATAAAATCATGGACAGATCAATCCACGTAAATATTAATGATGAACTAGTTTCAGACAAACTCACCATTGCCAATTTTTTTGCAAATTTTTTTACTAATATTCCCTTAGATACCACCAAAAGTCTTGCATCTTCCACTGACGAAGCTGAACGACTTCTAAACAAAAGCATAAATAATACAATAATTCCCGAATTTAGTTTTCAATTAATTACAGATATTGATATAATAAAAACTTTTAAGACTATTAAAATCAAAGGCACAGAAGATTTATGAGGATTGTCCGTGAAGGCTGTTGAACCAATTATACAGAATATAGCTCCGATCCTAGCGGCCATCTTCAATGGCTGTATAATTGACGGAGTCTTTCCGGATTTGATGAAGATAAGTAAGGTAGTGCCCATTTTTAAATCAGGCTGCTCTAATAGTGCTAATAATTATAGGCCAATTTCTATCCTACCTACTTTAAGTAAAATATTTGAAAAAATTATGCTTAACCAAATGCTGTCGCACTTCAATGAGAATGGGATACTACACGACAAACAATATGGATTTACTAAGGGCCGTTCTACGCAAGATGCAGGAAGCACTCTAATCAAGACCATACTAGAGGCTTGGGAGGGATCACAGGATGCTCTGGGAATCTTTTGTGATCTCTCTAAGGCATTCGATTGTGTAGATCACAGTACGCTCGCTGTAAAGTTAAAATACTACGGAATTTCTGGTACGTCCTTGGACCTTGTAGTATCCTATTTATCTGGTCGCGAACAAGTAGTAGCCATAGACGGAATAACTTCGGAAGCTTCTCCCATCAAAATGGGTGTGCCCCAGGGTTCAATACTAGGTCCGTTTTTGTTTTTAGTTTATATAAATGACCTCCCATATTTAGTAGATAAAATATCAAATATAGTTCTTTTTGCGGATGACACATCCTTGATATTTAAAGTAAATAGAAAAGATAAAGACTTTATTGGACACACAAACACACTTAGCCTAATCTCAAATTGGTTCTCAGCTAATAATCTATTGTTAAATGCAGGGAAAACTAAGTGTGTTAAATTTGCGCTACCAAATGTAAATAATGTCACACCTACTATTTCACTGAATAATGAAACGTTGGATCTTGCTTCATCCACGGTATTTTTGGGAGTGACATTAGATTCTAAATTACAGTGGGGTCCTCATATTGAGAAATTATCGGGTAGATTAAGTTCTGCTTCTTATGCCGTATGGAAAATAAAACAATTGTCAGATGAATCCACGGCTAGGTTAGTATACTTTGCTTACTTCCATAGCATTATGGCTTATGGCATTTTGCTCTGGGGGTCAGCTGCTGATGTTAATACTATCTTCATCCAACAAAAGAGAGCGGTCAGAGCTATTTATGGGCTAGGTAGCCGCGATTCTTTGCGAACCCTATTTAAAGATATAAATATATTAACTGTGCCATCTGAGTATATCTACCAGAATATTTTATTTGTTAGGAAAAACCTAGATACATTTAGTAAAAAAAGTGACTTTCACAATATAAATACTAGGAATAAGGACAAACTAGCTATGCCGTGCTTTAGGGTCAGCAAAGTTAGTAAGTCATTCATGGGAAATTGCATTAGATTTTATAACAAACTTCCCTCTCATATTACTGACATGCCTGATGCATTATTTAAAACACATGTAAAACGCATCCTAATGAGTAGGGGCTATTATAGTACTAAAGAGTATATAGATGACAAAGATGTATGGCAGGCTATACCCTCGTGCACCAGATCGGATACCCTATAGCTGATGAAGCATTGAAATGTGAACTGAAAGATCATGATAGTGTATTCTGTGTACTGTCTGTAATCATAATCATAAAAATAACACATGTTCTGTCTCAAAATAATTTTTCTGATCTGTTAAATTAGCAAAATAAAAATAAAAGTTGTATAAAGACAGCCGATTGGTAAATTGTGTAAGCCAATTAACTAAATAAAGACAGTAACTGGACCTAAATAATGTTGACATGCCCATCTGAGTATGTTTCGCCGGATCGTCTCAATGAGGCCGCGATTAAACCGGCAGTAGAATACCCCACTGAGTTTGTTTCGCCGGATCTTCTCAGTTGGGGCGTATTGGATCCGGTGGTAGCATAAAATCGCGTCCGACGATATGCTTATGGTCTATCTAAATAATAACATACTCAAATGACAGAACTTTAGACTATTAAATTATAGATAAAAAATAAAATTCTATTTTCATACCTGACAGCTTTTACGCTAAAGCTATAAAAAATCTAATACAAACTATTTATTATTATTATAACTATAATAATTAAACTAAATTAATAAATTAAATATATTATATTAATGAGCCAAATATGTTTTGACTATTTGCAAATGCCTGTAATAGGTTTACGTAAATAAAAACTTTTTTTATTTTTTATTTTTTTATGTAAAAACATCTAAAGTCGGCATTTTAACAATTAATTTAGGGTTAAAGTTGCTAGGACTATGTTGGGTAACTAGGACTTAAAGTTGGAAAAATGCCAGGACAATTCATTTTAAAAACAGGACGCAGTAGCAACATTTCAATTAATATAAAGAAAAAGTAGATAATATAAAGTAAAAGTAATATTGGGGCGCGAATTTATAATACATGCGTTATCATAATGTTAACACTAGAAATAAACATAAAATTGCCATACCCGGTTTTAGAGTTAGTAGAACCAATAAATCATTTATGGGAAATTGTATTAGGTTTTATAACAAACTCCTAAGTCATGTCACTGATTTGCCTGATCCAACTTTTAAAGTATATATCGGCGCAACCACATAAAATAAGCATAGCAACAACACTTCATTAATGATAAACACATAAATACAATTACTCGTCTCATCAAAATAAATAAATTGTGAATCAATGCATGATTTGATAGAAACACAAATATGTTCATAAAATACTAGACTAATAAATAAGTATTCAGGATCAAATTATGATTTGTAAATCGTTGAAATATTTGTAGAAATAATTATCTGTTCACATAGTTTGAAAATTATCAAACTAAATTGTTTACTGTTTGTGAGCCGCTCGTTTAGTATAAATACGGCCGGCGGACCGATTGCAATTCAGTCTCGCTCGAGCTGCCGGACTGTACGGAGCTCCTCAATTTACTGGAATAAAACTTGAAAACCATATTATGGAGTTTTGCACGTCAGCAATGATGACGTCACACCTTATTAAAAACAACGATGCTCGTCCTTCCTCGTCATCAGAAGTGGGACTCGAAGTGATCCTTGGAACTGCTTCATCACCACCTGTTGCGTCTCAACCTCAGCTTCAAGCAATGGGGTCTACGCAACAGGGGCAACAGCCGATGATCAATGTACCTATGCCCAATACGTCCATGGGTGGGGTGCCACCTTAATTCTTCATGCACATGATGCAAATGAATCAGCAAATGTCCGAGCGTTTATGCAAGAGTTGTGGGAAGAGGGCGAACACGAAAAGTCGCTCATGATCAAAAAAAAAAAATGCACCTCTAACATCCGAGGTCTGCACTCCGATCTCATACCGGTCCATCACCACCATGAGACCGAAAAACCGCATCTGCTGTTCCTCATGGAGACGCAGATCAGATGTCCGGCTGACGCAGCATGCTTGCGCCGCCCGGGGTACACCCTGGAGCACAGTTTTAAGCCACGCGCTGGCGCCTGCGTGTGTGCTCGCGATGACATCTGCTGTCGGTGTCTCCGTAACATTGAGGATTCCAGTTTCTCGCTTGGAGCAGATACTCTATGCTGGTGTCTATCGGTCGCACACCGACAACATGGGGACAACCAGGTTGTTTCACTATCTTTCGGACTCTGCTGAACTGGCTCAGTTCAGGTGCCCATCGGTGCAGCTGGTTGTTCTGGGGGACTTCAATGCCCACCACCAGGAGTGGCTGTGCCCATGCCGGAGCACCGGCCATGCTGGGGGATTGGCGTGTGCATTCGCACTGACGCTTGGTCTCTCCCAACTGGTGACTGGACTGACACGGGTGCCCGACATTGATGGCCATGCGGCCGGTTGCTTGGACCTTCTGCTGACAACTGATCCAGACCCATGTCAAGTCGCGGTTTCCTCGCCGTTGGGTGGCTCCGACC
Organism: Nycteola revayana; assembly: GCA_947037095.2. NCBI lineage: Eukaryota > Metazoa > Arthropoda > Insecta > Lepidoptera > Nolidae > Nycteola > Nycteola revayana. The sequence goes on along the minus strand of OX344856.2, from coordinate 19,703,194 downwards.
ACTGTCTGGTGAAATCTGTGTCTGTCTGCTCGCCACCCGATCCCGATCTCAAGGGGACTAGGCGAGTATGGCGATACAAGTCAGCAGATTGGGATGGGATGCGGTATTTTTTCGCGTCTTACCCTTGGCTGCGCTTATGCTTCTCTTCAGACGACCCAACTTGCTGCGCGGAGGCTGTTTCTGGGGTGATATGCCAGACTATGGAATATTTCGTTCCATTTTCTGATGTCTCACTCCGAGACAAGGCCCGTTCATGGTTCGGCGCTGAGTGTGATAGTACTGAAGCACATAAGCTGCCAAGTCTTGCAAACGTGCGCTACGCAGGGCCCGCTTTGACCATATTGGACGCATTGGAGCCACACTAGCATCTTACCCATCTGGGAGTAAAGCTTTTTGGTTTCTTGCCAAATCGGTCGAAGCCTATTTCTGTCGGTCCTCTTTTCCGCCACTGCAGGAGCCGAACGGTTCATTAGCTCACACCGCCAAGGAGAAAGCAGACTTATTTGCATCTCTATTTACTAAGAATTCACAACTAGATGCTGCTGGTAAAAGTCCACCCAGGTTACCTCATTGGACTTCTACATTCGGCAAAAAGTGGTACTTAAACATTCTTTGCACTCTGGATGTGAATAAGGCTGGTGGTCCTGACGGCATTCCTCTCCAGGGTGGGGCGGTACTTCAAATCTTTCTATCTATCTTCAGTTATTAGCTAGATGCTCTGGATGCATTGGGGCGTCGAGCGAAGAGTCATAGGCAATGGCTCACTTGTGGAGGCAAGTCTTCGGAGCCTCGAGTGGCCTGCCTATCGGTTTTTTATCGGTTACATTTCAGGGAGTGTGCGGAGGTTCTACATAACCTGATGCCCCCTTCACCCTTCCATCACCGGACGACTGGGTGCGGCGAGCGGTTTCACCCTTTTGTTGTTGACATTCCTTCGATACGCACGAGGCGATTTGCTTCCTCTTTCGTGGTGCGGACGGCTGAGGAGTGGAGTTCTCCTGCCGGGGTCAGTTTTTCCGGAGCGCTATGTTCTGGAGGTAAGCCTAAATTTAAACTTCGTCGTGCATCACAACCTGGTGATCAGGTAACCGTATCGGCAGAAGATGAGCCACTACCATCACCTGAAATAGAAATAGAGCCCCGTACCAAGCACATCAAGTGACGGGTTGCCTCAGCAAAAACTACGAGATCAAAGTGAAGAAGATTCATTGCCACAATAAACTGTGAGTTGAACATATTTACAAAATATTACCTTGAATTTAACTCTTTTAGAACCTGTGTATAAACACCTTCAACCTAGTTCCATACTCCCAGTAGAGCCTCTGTGTACCACGGCGAACAGGACCGCCCAGAGCACAGCATCATTCCATCCCCTACGAGAATCTCCGAGAACCCTACGAGAACCTCCGAGAACCCTACGAGAACCTCCGAGAACCCTACGAGAACCCTACGAGAACCTCCGAGAACTCTACGAGAACCTCCGAGAACTCTTCGAGAACTTCCAACACCTTACACACCTTATTAGCATTGATATTCCTAGACTAACATAGAAATGCATGTTTTTGCATAACAACAACAAGTTGCTCACAGATACCCAACTCAGAGAAAGTTATTTCTAGTATTGCAGATTTCGCGAAGAACCCTACGAGAACCTCCGAGAACCCTACGAGAACCTCCGAGAACTCTACGAGAACCTCCGAGAACTCGTCGAGAACTTCCAACACCTTATTAGCATTGATATTCCTAGACTTACACAGAAATTACTATCTGTAATAATAAAAATAATACTCCCAAATATTTATTTAGTTCTGTCTTTAAATAAATTATTTAATCTGTTTTTTAATGAAAACGTAAATAAAATTCGTATAAAGACAACCGATTGGTAAATTGTGAATGCCAATTAAATAATAAAAGTAACTGGACCAAAACTTCTTGGACATGCCCATCTGAGTATGTTTCGCCGGATCGTCTCGATGAGGCCGCGTTGAAACCGGCAGTAGAATAACTCCACTGAGTTTGTTTCGCCGGATCTTCTCAGTTGGGGCGTATTGGATCCGGTGGTAGCACTAAAGCGCGTTCGTCGAGATACTTATGGTCCGTCTAAATAATAACATACTCAAAGGACAGAACTTAGATTTAATCATAGATGCAAAATAATAAAATAAAATAAATAAAATTGTACAATTACGCGACGAGAATCAACGAGGCTGGTGCAGAGCGCGCACCGCCTGTCAGAATGGCCGTATCGGCGCAACCACATAAAATAAGCATAGCAACAACACTTCATTAATGATAAACACATAAATACAATTACTCGTCTCATCAAAATAAATAAATTGTGAATCAATGCATGATTTGATAGAAACACAAATATGTTCATAAAATACTAGACTAATAAATAAGTATTCAGGATCAAATTATGATTTGTAAATCGTTGAAATATTTGTAGAAATAATTATCTGTTCACATAGTTTGAAAATTATCAAACTAAATTGTTTACTGTTTGTGAGCCGCTCGTTTAGTATAAATACGGCCGGCGGACCGATTGCAATTCAGTCTCGCTCGAGCTGCCGGACTGTACGGAGCTCCTCAATTTACTGGAATAAAACTTGAAAACCATATTATGGAGTTTTGCTGTTACTATGGATCAACAACCCTCGATAGAGAACCATCCTGATGAATGTGACGTCAGCAATGATGACGTCACACCTTATTAAAAACAACGATGCTCGTCCTTCCTCGTCATATATATTAAACGTGTCCTCATATCTAAAGGCTATTTATAGCATTAAGGACTATATTGAGAATAAAGACGTTTGGCTTAATAAACCTCCTTGCGTAACACTTCCTAGAGACCCTGTACCCAAATAAAATAGCAGTAAGCATAATAGTGTGATGTTCTGTGAACTATCTGTAATTGACCTACTTACATATATTATATTCATAGACCGCTAGTTCTGTCTCAAATTCGTTTATTTTTCTATTAGTATAAAAACACAATAAACAAATATCACAAAGACAACCGTTTGTAAAGTAACTGGACCAAAACCTACGTTCTACCCATTTGAGTATGTTTCGCCGGACCGTCTCATGTGGATCGTGTAAAAACCGGCAGTAGAATAACCCACTGAGTTTGTTTCGCCGGGTCTTCTCAGTTGGGGCGTATTGGATCCGGTGATAGCATTAAAGCGCGCCCGTCGTTATATATAAATATTGACAATTGTTTTAACCTAATATAGACAGAACAAGCTATTTGACACAATATACCTAGTTAAATAATAAACTAAGACGTTAAGATTAAAATAATAACTTAAATACTTGTTTAATTTGAAAATTTATAAAATATGATAATTATAGATAACTAGCTGACCCGGCAAATAGATGTTGGCCGATTCTCAGACCTACTCAATATGCTCACAAAATTTCATGAGAATCGGTCAAGCCGTTTCGGAGAGTACGGGAACGAACATTGTGACACGAGAATTTTATATATAAGATAATACTAAATACCTAATTATTGTTTTGACCATTTGAAAGTGCCTGATGAATGATTTTTATTTTATTTTATTTTATTCTAGGCGCTTTTAAAAACCCAGGACCCTGCTTTAAAACTATCCAGGACTGCCCAGGAAATTAATAAAACCAGGACATGTCATGGGAAAACAGGACTGTTGGCAGCTCTAAATTAATAACTCTTGAGGTTTTATAAGAGCAATATGACTTGATAACATTGACACCAAACGCCATGGCCGACTTCCTATCATTATATAACCTGTGTGTGACAATGAAACCTAGGCAGCAGTAGGTATAAAGATTATTTGTACAATTTCTTTATTTGATGGACGTTAGGAAGCGATGTAAAACAATGCTCTAAAGCCGGTTTATTTAGTACATTACCGAGTGTGGGTAAAATTAAGAAAGAGAGAAAGAAAGAAAGAAAAATATTTATTTATAATGCACTATTTTCCATAAAAATACAATATCAAATTAATTAATAAGTGCCTATTTATGGTGCACATGGAGCACCATAAATAGGCACCAACTTCAGCTTTATGCTACATCCACACATTTGCGTATGAATTTAGCGCTGGTATTCTAGTTGGCCCAATTGACGACGCCACGTTTATAGGCAAACAAAAAATAAATAAGAAAATTAAAAATTGTTGCTATGACTTTCACAGTACCCCAATATTCAGATCCATTAAAAAGTACCGGTATTTGTTTACTGAATTTATGTCACATTATCTTCCCACGCGCGGTTTCACCAGCGTAATTCCCGTTCCCGTGGGAACTTCATAATAAAATATACTGACTGTATGTACCTGACAGTTACGTCGGCCATCGTCAGAGCCGCCGGCACGAATTGTTCGCGAAGCCTATATGTCGTACTGTCGCCAGGGCCAAGTCCCCAGTGTGCCGTACCCTTAAAATGCTCAACGCCCTTCTGATTGCCAATCCTAAATCGGATTTATTTGCCGATAGATTGAGAGAAATTATGCGAGTGTGTCTGATGTTCTGTGAGAGAATGAATGCGAGGGAGTCCAGTGTTCCATGTTAGTTATTTTGTGTAATATTATGTTTATGTGTCTCTATGTTAATTATTGTTATTGCTTTTAATTAACCGTTTTAATTAACTATAAATAAAAATAGCCCATGTTCGCCGGAGATAAACAATTATTCTTCCCATGCTTCCCAACGGTGAAAAACAATTATCAAAACCGTCCAGTAGTTCCGTAGACTAATTTATTCAATTCAAACAAATAAACAAACAATCAAATCTTTCCTATTTTTAATATTAGTAAAGATTTATGTACCTAAAATCACTCCTGTTAATGTTCTGTGAACATTAAACCCAGCAAGGATGTATCCATTTATCATGTAAAAACGGACGTTCAGATGTACACGCGTCGTGAGGGCAGCATTGTGAATACAACTGAGTGCATTGGCACAGTACGAACAAAAAGTGAACTATAGTACCTATTCATTTTCTTTTCATATTAGAATTAGGTATTTTTTTACATTAGTTGCCCATGGCACTACCAGTAATACTATATACCAAGTCGGGATTTTTAACAAGGATATCTCCTTCTAGTAGTACTACCACGGGCAACAAACGCTTTTGGAAGAAAATGTACGTATATAAACACACGTCTCTGAACACGGATCTTAAAATTGGGCGCCCCCACGAAAAAACCGTCTATATATAACTCTATATAAAACAACTTACCTACAAAAAATACCAGATACACACACTTCATAATGAAAAACAATATCATTACATTATAATAATTACATTTAAACAAGATGTTATTCTTACGGTTCGTTCACGCGTCAGGTGTACGAGAGTAACAACTTAACTACTAGGGTCTTATTCATGTTTCTTACAACTAGTCCTTACTTTAACATGATTTTTAGGATTCCGTAAGAGACGAGAACACCTCAGAGAACAGAACCTCAGAGTATAAGTTTCGCTTTAAGAGTTTCGTGGGTTTATTTCTCACGCCGGACAAGATATCTTTGTATATAAACTAAGATTTATCTCCGGGTCTGGTTAGTTGAGGGACTATCCTTCGTGCCTCTAAAAGAACCCCGTTTGTTACAAAAGTCCCGATTGTTACAACGTCATCTTTAGCGATTGTCAGAAAACCAGGGAACAGGCAACAGCATTTCTCTATGTGTGTTATTATGTAATACTGCGGTCCTCCAACTTAAAGACTTACCTACACTATTACGACACGGATGCAGCATACCCACCCGATAAAATAATAACTTATTTTAAAAAATGCTGGTATAGCTAAAATATTTAGCTATACAGGCATCCACAAAGATTTGTGAATGCTAAATGCATTAAAATATTCTTAATATTTAAAAGGTATTGAGCCCACTGCTGAACTATTTTTTAGATATTATTTCGAGTTTATAAATTTTGTAAAAACATTGAGCCGGTTCGAACCCGGCACTGCGCGTGCCGACACACATCTGACTTGTTTTTATTTCATTGTCCTTGGCTACAACCAACAAAAATTGCAGTCAATTTTTCTTGCGATAAACTTCAATTTAAGAGTGAATGAATCATGTTATTTTACATGAGTACTACCTTCTTACATGAAATTTACTTAAAAAAATTGGGTGACAGAGATTTGTGCAGAAAAATTAAGAATAAAAAATAGGCATTTTTAATTATTGTATTCCTTTTAAAAACACATCTTGGTGAGATTCAATATTTGAATCTTATGGGAATATAATATGTATCTACACTTAAAAATTAATTAAAACAACATTCCAACCAACAATATTGCTAAGGATATTCAATACCAATAAATAACAAGAAAATCAGTTACTAAAAAAAACTTGTAGTTATTAAAGTTTTTGCATATTATATTGTTCAAGTACGTATGAAGGTAATTATTATATTCATAGAAATAAATTTTGTATTTTATTTCGTTTAATAATATGTTTGACCCTGGTTCCGTCTGCATGATAACCATCATGTAATCTACTAAACAAACTACTAAGATTGAATATATAATTTGCTATCGGAAGGTTGAGGAACTATTTATTTATGTTTATATTCCGTCTCTTTTGTCTCAAATACTTGCTCCATCAGTATCATTAGCTAAAATTGGATGTAATTTATCTTGTAACATGGCTGAGAAACGCTGCTGCCGGTTTCCTGTTCATAGATGATGTTATGACAAACTATCAACCAACCATAGGTACCTGAAAATAAATCTTTACAACTATTTTTATTCTGCGTGGAAGTCGAACCCACGACCTCTGGTACTTAGAACGAGACTAGCAGTACGTGCCAGCGGGGAGATCGAATAGGGGGCAATACTACTACCTATTGTTTCAAAATCTTAGCTTTTCCCGCGAACAGATGCGTGTTATTCGACTCACAAAACACTTATCAGTATTCAGATTATATACGTACAGTATATCACAGTACTACAGTATAAATACTACGCTACGTTCCACTCAGCAAGTACCGCAGGGACTCGGCTCAGGTGGTTACTGGCGGGAGATTGAGGAATAATGACTTGTAGTTTTTTTTTATAATTTTAACTCAACTTTGCAGTTCGCAGGCGTCTCGGATGGAATCGAAAGGTTGTTAAATTATTATTATCGTTAAGTGTACTTTATTATTATTTTTCCCGGTAAAGTAAAAACCCTATAAATGTCAGCCCGAAAAAGAAAAAAAACTTGTTATTATAAATGTATTAACTAAGGCAACAATAAGACTTGCTAATTTATTAAGTTTATGCTCGTCACGCCCATTGAATAACGAGAGGATGATGGCAGGTTGTATGTAGGTACTTATAAGTAAATGTATGTATGTAATTATTTGTACATTTTGTAAAGACTATCATTTTAATTCATTGTCTATTGTAGTCTGTTGGTATTTATAATCCGTTGTAGAGAAACATCTATAGAGGAGCAGTTGGTGGAGGAACACCCCCTCCACAGAAGATCTTTGCCGGGCGAGGTTGTATGCCCGGCGGCCGACGCGACGGTCATTTGTTGATATTCAGAACTTGTGATGTTCTAATTGGCTTGTGAACTTATATTGCGCGATACAGATTAGTTGGGATGCTAGCTACTAGATGCCGCTGCTCGTCTTCTTGTAATTTGTTTGGCTACTGTAGATGTCGCTGCACAGCTATCGTTCCTACGGTTGATCTACCATCAGTCATATCAGATTGTGAGAGTAAAATTATAGACAGTGCAGCTGTGTTTGCGCACACAGTTGTTCACTATAGTAAGTCCTGCAGAAGGCGAAGCTCGATCAAAGTTTGCGGATGGCCGGTTTCGGTCAGTCAAACATTTTGATAATAGTGAAGACTTGAGTAATCAAGGCTTAGTTATAAATTAAAACCATTTGTTAATTATGTCGTTATTTAAGACTTACCTTCTAGGTAATTTCTGCCGGACCCACGGGACATTCCTTTTGAAGTTTCCGGTGACCCGAAGTCGGAGAGGCCCGCGAACTGTAGGTAACGTCGTGACACTTGCACAAAACTCCTCTTAACAACTAAAAGTCATAATCTCTCAATCCTTCCGTCAGTGGCCGCCCTGAGCCGCGGTCCCAAGTCCCACAGAGGACGCCCTCTTACGCAGTTTGCTTAGTTTGCAGTTTATAAACCATTTAATAAGGCTGGAACTCTGCTCGCCTTTATGCCTGGTGAAGTAGCAAAAGCCTCATGGCTAACAATATAAATGTCCATCCAAAAAAAAGGAGATTTCTAATTCAGGCACCTACTCTTAGCTGTGAAATATTTTGAATATATTTTTTGATTTTGTTCTGTCGCAGTATATTTATTAACAACAACACAGCAAATAATTCTCAAAGTCATTGTTAATTAATATTCCACGTGAGTACAAGCTGTAATGAATCAATTATATTATGTTAAAATTTAAGTTTCTAGTTTAAATGAAAATAGGCGTTTAAGAGGCATTTTAGAGTTCTCTGTAGGAACCTACTGTAGAAACATCCAAGCGATGTGCTTGTCTGTTTCACGTCAAAATGGATTCCAGGTCGATAAAATATAGGCTTTCCCCGTAAATCCCAGTTACTTTATCGGGACGCCATAGGGAATTCGTCATATTAGCTTTGTTATATACCTACCATCGTCACATAACTCGACAAGACAGCTTTCTAATGCTGAAAGTATTTTTGAAAGCAGTCTAGTAGTAGGTAGGTTGTACCTACTTGAGTTTATCCGTTGGAAACAAAATACGAATTAACTTTTTTCATATCGTAGAATACATTAGAGCACATTTACAGAGACGTTATTATTTTAATGATGCCGTTTTAAAAGCATATTTTTTTTTATTCTAGTTAGACGTTCGTTTAGCTACAATCTCACCTGATGGTAAGCGACGATGTGGCTGACGATGGATCTCAAAGGTCTAGAAGACACTTATTCACTCTTGACTTGACTTGAATTACATCTACTAATCACGTTTAGTCTTATTTTTCTGATAAACTATGGAGTATCACCGACTAAAAATTCGTAGGTACCTACTATTATTACAGCGCTTTTCTTTATGTATTTGTAGAGGAACGGTTGGTGCTGTTCCTCCACAGAAAATGAAGATCTTCTTTGCCGGGCGAGGCGGTGTGCCCGGCGACCGACGGCCATTTGTTACTGTCCGGAACTTGTATATGTTCGAATTGGCTTGCGAACTTGTATTGCGCGATACAGGTTAGTTAGGATGCTAGGTGTTAGATGGCGCTGCTCGTCCACTAGTAGTTTGTGTGCGGCTACTGTAGATGTCGCTACATATTTTTGTCTTATTTGTGAGATCCCTAAAAGATATTCAAACTCGCTTTTGCCTAATATTGTTTTCATGGACATTTAAGATTACAATAGCTTCTAACTACACACGTGAGTACTTATTTAGGTAGATGTTTACCAATAAATTAGTCAGGTTTCAATGTTTTAAGAACAAAATAAAGAAATATCTTCTTCATTCTTAAATTGCAATAGTACTCGCTTTGTGATCAGTCCAGTTCTGTTGATGTGGTGTGGAGAGACTTCCACAATTTTGCCAATGTCAGAAACTCGGTTTGTGTAGTATAGTATTATTTAACAGAACTAAATGTCAATGCACTTACGAAATGCCAAATAGAACAGGGACATAAATTGCTGATTAAGAGGGTTTGTTCCCGATAGTTCTACTGCACAGTTCTACGGTAGAACTAATGGGATTTTTTTTTCTCACTAGTTCTATTATATTTGATGTAACGAAAGAGTAGAACTAGTGGGAGTCTTTTTTCCCGCTTGTTCTACTGGTTCCATCGGGTAGAACTAATGGGAAATTTTGTTCCCAGTAGTACTACAATATTCGATGTAACAAAAAGTAGAACTAGTGGGAGTCTCCCTTCCCACTTGTTCTATCTAGAATAGTAGAACTAGCGAAACTTGAAGTTTTACACCAATTAATGTGTTAGCAAAATACTAGTCGTGTCTCAATAGGATTAAAGACACTTTGGTATTACTAAACACAATAAATTAATACGCTATAATTAGTTTATAAATCACACATTTACACCATTTTCACCTTAACATAAAATGCATGGTCATCCTAATCTCTTTGTTGCTCGCTCGAATAATCGACTTCTACTTATTGGAGTATTTCTACATCTTTAACCCGGCGAGCGCAAGGTTGGAATATGCAACACAAAGCGCTAGGTGGGTGTGTCACACCCAGGTAGCAATTGTGTGGTTTTAGTACACTATTATTATTAATACTTATTTTCTTGAATACTGAACCGATATTTACTTCTATTTTGAACTTATTTAAAATGTGTGATTTATAAACTAATTATAGCGTATGTCACACGTATGTCATAATGTCACATATTTATGGTAGAAAAAGGATTTAGTATTATTTCAGTTCTAGAACGTATTTAAATATTCAGTTCAAACCGTTCACATAAATTTGGACACCCTATCTGTTTAGGTTTTATTCCTTTTAGAACAAAATATTTTTTGTCACTTACATAACTTTTTTTATATGAATAAAATGAAATAGGTGCTTACTCTTATTGCATTGCAGAAAAATACAAAAAGAAGATTTCTATAGTACACATTATTCTTCTTACTGTAAGATCAACTGCCACAAAATAAAATAAAAAAACAATATAACAATAAAACAACAAATAAGAGATCAACGCTCATTTAATTATTTATTACTTAATAAATAGGAATGTTTACAATATAAAGAACACCTTAAAATATTGCACACACACACATTAGCAAAGTTCATAAAAATATAAGCCTTCATTCATTAAATTTATTTCAGGCTTCAATCGGATAATATATATTTTAAAAGGCATATATGAGAAAGAAAAAAATAAATAAACGGCAATTAAACCTAACACGCAGTAGCGTAATAAAAAAACTGGTAACAAAAGATACAAAATAGTGAAACCGAAATAAAATTCTCCTTTTTATATAATTAAATAAAGAGTTGGTTTATAAATTTAAAAAAATAATATCAATCACTTTAGTTGAGAAAATAACATCAGATTTGAACATAAAAGTTCATATATTTTTATCTACCATAAGTGTACCATTGTTAATCGGACAATTGAAGGAAAGAAATAGATAGATTTTATAACAATATTTTGACAATAAAACTATAATTCAACTCGATATGAAAATTCATAAAATAATTATTCGAAACGGCAAGATCAAAAAACACTAATTTCAGGTTTATTTTATAACGAATTTAAGAATAGATAAACAATTAATTTACAATAATAGCCAGCATTATTACGCTCAAACTATATTTATTTTAATCAATTATCATTATAATATCAATGAAATTCTTAACTTACTATAAACTGCTTTCATTACAAATATGGTTAAATTATTATCATGCATACCTACATATTTACAAAAGACTTAATAAAAATTTCAAAATAAAATCTTTCGCCGCCTCTGTTTGCGATAAACTCAAAAACTACTGCACGGATTTTCAAGCGGCTTTCAACAATAGATTAATCATTGCGGATGGTTTACATATATAATTTGTTAAGATTCTGTGTGCATTAAGCCGAAGTGTGGCTAGTTATTAAATAAGATATATTAATATATCGAAAATGTAAAGATTTTAAACTGTAAAAACTTATTCACCACATTTTCTGACGACATTTATGTAACCAATCAATTTACAAAACTTAATGAAACTAAATAATATAGAACAACAAAAAACAAGTATTTTAATGAAAACTAATAAACTACTAAATAAGATTCATCCTTGTATTCACATCAATTTGATACAATCCGTATTAATGATAGGCTCCAGGCTCCAGGCTCCAGGCTACAAGGACTTCTAATTGTATAGTAGAGGTCCTCTCCATCAAGTTTTAGATACGAAACCCATAAGCCACTGCCTCAAGATACTTATTTCAATCAAATTCATCTAACATTTAATTAAATTTTAATTATTCAGTTTAATTAGTTATATTATCAATTATTATTTTCGTACATTTATTAAACATTGGAACGTAAGCTTTAGGCCCATTTGTAAGCATATACAAGCTTTTCAAATTACCTTAAAATTTGTATATAGTATTTTTCTCTTAAACCTCATCATAAGAACATTAATTGAGCTCATTGCCCGCCATTCATTGAACAGCCCCTCTGTGATAAATTTGAAAATATTGCAGGAAATTCTCGTTTGATAATATTGCAAGAAATTCTCGTTTGACAATATTGCAGGAAATTCTCGTTTGACAATATTGCAGGAAATTCTCGTTTGACAATATTGCAGGAAATTCTCGTTTGACAATATTGCAGGAAATTCTCGTTTGACAATATTGCAGAAAGTTCTTGTTGGACAATATTGCAGGAAATTCTTGTTTTGCAATATTGCAGGAAATTCTTGCTTAATAATTTTCAATGTTAAATAGTCTCGTTGGTATAAAGATAATTATATTATGCTTGACCGTAACTAGCTAGGACTCAGCTTTTGAGTCCCGGGTAAGCCAAAAAATTGTATTATAAAGAATTTACTTCCGAAAAAAAAATATTCACGAAGTTGACGGTGCCTTTGGAGCACGTAAAGCGCATTCTTTTCAGCGATCGTATCGGTGTTACTTTCATCGTTTTATCATAACTAGTTTTGTTTTTAAAACAAAAGGGGCTGTTCTCTTCTCTACATCTACCGTCTACTCTTTCAACGCGTAAACTTATAGCTGATCTACTTGAGGTCCACTTCTTCTCCCAGCAGATCCTCGCACTCCTTTTCCCACTGCTTATCATCAGCTTTGTCGGCTACCACCTCGTATTCTTTCAATTCCGCTTCTAATTCTTTCTCCCATTGTTCTGAAAATTGGTAAATTGTATTAATTTGTAAGAAAAATATTTATTTTGGTATAAATATGTATCTTTTGCAGGATTAACTAGTAAATGTGGGCGTTTCCAAAATATGTGCCTCCACTTTAATAGTATGAAGACATTGAAGACTCCTCTGGAAAAATAATGAATGTTAAATAAATTATATGACAGAGGTAAACTCCTTTGTAGGGTTTTGTTCCCGAAGGGCAAAAACGGGACATAAACTTAAGGTCTAACTTTTCAATCATCAAATAAAATTATTAGAAGCAAATTTGAAAATTTACATATTGTGCATGAAAATTATATTACAATTCAAATTTATTCTTCTTATAACTATTATCTGACAATTGATAAAATAGTCGTTAATCCGTTTATCCTGCAAAAGAAAATAAACACACACTTACCATTTTTTTGCTGTTGATTAAAACTATCTTAAAATTACATTGGCATTTTATATTTAAATAGTGTAACTGCAGGCGTAACAACTTCAATTAGGTATGTTCATTTATTTTACACTAATTCCCATTAGTGTAAAATAAATGAGGAACCTGCATCTTCTGCAAGAGAATTAACTTGGAGCTAAAAGGAATCTAATACAAAATAAATATCTACCGAATAAAAGGTATTTGTCGTGTTGTCAGTTTAAGAAGAAAAACGACAACATATGATGCTTTATTTCCCAAGTGGAAGCCAAGTAACCAAAACTCTATTTAGATTTAGTAAGTAAAACAAATTGATGCAAAACACAGTTCTTTTTAGCAAAAGATACAGGTTCAAATCTCAATTGTGAACAGTCATATATACTTATAAATGTATATAATAAATATTATGCCTGCAACCCACTTAAATATTCTAGAACTAAATCGTAAAATAACAACATCAATATTATTTTAGAATAATATAATTATTTCAATTCATAATAACTAACTATAAATGCCAATTTTTCATTTTTAACTATATGTCGTAATTTCACTAAACATTTTGAGTGTTAAAAGTATATACTGTCGCTAAAAGAGAATACTTTCTCACATCTTCGGAGTTCTAATATAAGAAGCGGACCATGGAAGGCGAGTACAGGCCAGAGAAGAATTCAGGGAACATCCAGAAAAGCCAGAATTCAGAAAACTTTTCTCAGAAAAGAATGGTTAGGTTAGACACACACTTAGCCAAATTATTTAGTTTTCAACTTCGGAAATATGAGTTATTTGGACACCAATTATACATTATAATCAACACTAATTTTACTGCGCTGTCTTTTAGTTGTTTTTCATATGAGAGCCTTTATTCCATAATATTATGTGTAACAGGCAAAAAGTCATTATCGACTTCAACTCAACTCAAAGTTATAACACTTCCAAACTCACGAACTTAAAAACTTATCGTAGCAGCCAAAAAATATAATTTAAATATTGAGTAGTATTCAATTAAAATTGCTCTTAATAGTTAAGAAAATAAAGTTAAAATTTCAACGCCTGACCAGAGTTGAGTCGAAGTGAGTCATGACTTTGGGTTAACTCAAGAAGGATATTATTCCACATAGTAATAGTGTATCAGTAGTATTTTTTTCTCTAAATCAACAAGCCCTTCATTTAAAGAGCAGCCCTAACAAGAAAGTCAAAGACAGCTTCTAGGCCTGAATCATATCATTAAGTTCAAATCTCTATCATATACGAATATGTACTCCTATTATTTCTACACAACTTTATAACATTGGATTATTCTCCTGATTAATATATACCTAATGCTAATTGTAAATAATTACAAAACAAATGGGGGAGTACTGTGTTGTCAGTAAATGGTCGAAATATACTTTTTTGTATGAAGTCGGCAGTTTTTATGGATTTATAATTGACTGTCACCCATAAGTGAGAGATATGTCGCGGCTGTAGGTGTTACTGTCGTACAAACAACAAATTACTTCTGGATAAATGTATCTTTATCTAATCCAAACATCTTGAGAATGTTCATAGTCAATTTTATAATACCCCAGCTCTTATTTCAGTATATTCATAAAAGTCCAGCAGTATAGTGCCTACAGTGTCAAGTTATAACAGGCACATCACATCGTGTCTCGATCCACGTCGGCTTTAAAAGTTGTAACAATTCCTCTTACATACAACTCCCCATAAAAGTAGTTTGTCGTTTGCACGCAACTATTCCAAAGAAAATATCAAATAACGATCAAACTTCAAGTTATGCTGACAACACAAGTTTATGTACAATAATATTAAAGTTTCAACATTGCTACAGCAAAATATATAAGCCAGGTAACCAAAAAGACACGTAAGACCAACTTTGAGAAATATATAAAGCAGGAAAGTAATAAGAGCCACCAAGCGATTGTAAACCATACAGCTTAGAGAATAAGGTTCATAAGTAGCAATGTCAAAACTCGAACAATAAAATATACTAACATTAATACTACTGAGCCGAATTTAATGAACTGTGTGATATTCTCCGCTATATAAATCTTATATTACTTAGACATATATAACATTTAGTAGACATTAAAATAGGTTCCATTGAGAAAATTTTATTTGATTTTTTATTCATTTTATTGATAAGTACAATTCAACCGTAATGGTCTGTACGTCAATAGCGAAATGATTACAATAGATTATAATAATACAAATCTTTAATATAGATGTTGCCAGCTATTGAAATACAGACCAAACTTCTACCAGGGACACAACAGATATAAACAGAGACATGGTTATATATACAATTATAATCCTTATTACAAGGACAGAGAAGCTATATTGTCATATAACATTCATTTTATATATACGACACACAATAACAACAAGAATGAGATTATGTAGTGATATATCTTTTAAAGTTAAAATAAAATGCGAACAGCGATAAATTCTATTATTTATAAAATATAACGTTTGAAGAAAACATATATTTGAATAATAACAAGTGAAAGTTATAACAGTGATGTGTGCCTGACATAATAATGCCATAACTTATGGTCAAGCCAGCACATCGAAAACCATAAACAAACCATAGACAAACAATACAAATTGACAGGTTCATAAAAAAAACTCATTTTATTTCACAGCTAATTTAACAGTTTAAAACTGATATTAATTCATCTATTTTAGTGTGCGTTCTCTAACTAGTTGTGATGGCATTATTTTATCAAGATTAAAAACAATTGTCATGAGTTATAGCGATTAATTTCTGTCGCAAGCAACAACTACAAACGTGACTGTTCTACACATTACTCCCTCCGCGAACATGTGGCCTCATATATCTAGAAAATTCTAGGACATCCCTTCAGTATCACATCTCTAAGTTTGTCAACATTTCCTTAATCTCACAACAATTTATTAATATACATACATATACTAAGATAATATGTGACCATTATAGATAACTCTTTTATTGCCCTCTTAGTATAGATACAAGTGACAGAAAAACATCAACACGATATGAAAGATGATACATTGATAATATAGCAAATTACTGAAATATATAAGTCAATCTAACTAGACCATAAATAGTAGAATAATATATAGAACAGTGTATGGTGTTTTCTTTTATTTGTGTAGTGGATTATCCCTCAGAGGTCCCGTGCGTCGTTTAAGCTGCGTTCCAGGGAAAAATTAAAAACATGAGCATTCAATAATATTGTTTGAATTAGGAATAGAAGTAACGTCACACTAATGTCAAAAATGTTGTATAGCAAATGTCATTTTGACATTAGAATGAGATAAAATAGTATTCTGTTTCAGTAAAGAAGTGAGACAACTTTTATGTGTGGTAATGGCGATGTGATTACTCCTAAATGACAAAATATATTATGATGTCAAATGATAATCGTTAGTAAGTTGTTGGAAGAAGCGAAATTGTTACGTAGTTTCTTTTTCTGTGTTAGAAAGATTGTTAATAATGATTCATCAATATAAATAGCCAGACAGATATATTTACACATACAAAAACATGCAAGGCAATATATTCCTCAAAGTTGGTACTTGACACGTCAATCCTGGTCAACCAGCAGTAAACTTGTCTGTGTGAATATAAGTTTTTGGAGTAAAAATAAATAATAAAAAAACTAAATAAAATGGCTGTGAGTGTGTGAAAAAAAAAACAAGTAAATTTTTAACGACGCGACGTTAATAGGTAAGAAATATCAATTTAATTAAAACTCCTGTCTTCATATACTGGCCTGGAGTGGCTTCTAATAAATACATAATATTTTGAAAACTATGTAATAATTATCATCCGCCTGTATAACGTTAAACGAATTGTCGGAACGGTATGTTTATAATTGGTTTGGACTTTATCACAAGCCAATTAAGTTCAAAATACAGTGAAGACTAAGACATCAAAATACAACAATAACCTAAATTTCAAATTTGTTAGTACTAAACAATATACAGGGTTCTTTGTAAAACACCAACAACCTCTTAAGAGGCCATTGAACTAATTATTATCAACTTTTACTTTGGGACAAAATCTGCTGTTCTGTGAACAGCTGATTTTTTTTCGTGATTTCAGGTTTGCTCCCATAGTAAAAGTTGTTTATAATGATGTTTACAATAATCTCTTAAGAGGTTGTTGGTGTTTTACAAATAACCCTGTATCTATCATGTTATTAAAGTCTTTAATCTCATTCCTTACCATCTTCATTGTCTCTATCGACTTTTAACGATTTAATTCGTTTCTTGACGTCATCTATAGATTCCTGCGATGATTTTTCGTTCGTTATAAGATTTTCTGAAGCCAATTTTTCGTCTGGGTAAAAAATAAAATGTGTAAAATAAAAAAAAAACGTGATAGATGTAATGTGGGTAATGTTCGATAACTAAAATAAAATAAGAGACTGCACCAGTGGCTCAGTGGTTACGGTAGTTGCTTCTGAGACCTAGTGTTCTGGGTTCGATTCCCACCCGGGACAATAATTGTTCTGAGTCTGCGTGTGCTTTTTGTCTGTGAATGAATGTTTGTAAAGTCCACCGCGGCACCGGGATTAATTTCCCTGATGCGGGAATTGTCATTTAATAAAATAAAAAAAGTAAAGCAATTTTCGATAATTAAAATGACATTGATATTGTAAAGCCAAAATTCATTCAACTTCATTAATCCGGTGCAGTATGGTAGCTATAATTAATAACTTATACATATTGTCTGTAACACGCAAATGTATTTAATATGAGTACCTATATCTGGTACTTAAAAAAAAAGGGTTTTGAGTATAAGTCGTTTGTATTGTTCATGAGTTTATAGAAATGGTAACATCTCTACCAACGGCCTGGTTCTCCAACTAAATTCACCTTTGTAAATTTCCAATTCTAATAATAATAGGTTACCATTGAAACGCATGTATGTGATTTGCTGTAAATTCTTCCAGCACTGGTGGTATGTAATTGTATTTTACTCATATTGACTCAATCCAAAGTACCTTACAAGACCTAACAGGAATGTGGTGTGTATGGAAGCTAGAATGACCAGCTAGTGTGAACAGCTATTATGGAGGACTAGTATGTCATCTTACCCTGTGAGTCGTCAACGCTGGACTGATGGCCAGCGTGATCTGCCTCGTTAGCCTGGCAGACCAGCGACAGGCGGTAGAAGTAGTTCCGCCAGAAGTTCTCCTCCGTGATCCTGGAAAGAGAATAAATACAGATGATGATTTATATTTATTTCGTCTGAATATATGGTCCTTCGAACTAGAAGGACCATGAATTTAAGCATAAACGAATATCGAGAGTGCTGTTGTCGCTTTATATAGATATATGATTTTTTTAAAGACATCTCCAGCACTATTGAAATTAATCCCTGTGTCGCAGGGGACTTTACAAACACTCATTTCACGGACACAATAAACACCCAGACTCGAACAACCATCTGTGGTCCACACAAATAATTGTCCCGGGTGGGAATCGAACCCTGAACACCAGGTCTCAGAAGGAACTTCCGTAACTACTGAGCCACCGATGCAGTCGAAATATGATAAATAATTCTGAATTTGCAAAACACAAACTAAGTAAAAGTTGAAGAATCATTTTACAACAGCTTACACTTTTGGCACGAGATCGAAGCGCATTTTTTCCAAGTTGGGGTCCTCCTGCATTAAGGCGACAGCCACTGGATACATCTTGTCATAGTCAAAATCGAACTCAACGCCAGCTGGTGGGGTGCGGACGAAGTTTCGCCGGTCCTGGAAGGTTCAACAAAAGAATGATTATAGGCTTATAATTAATGGTGAATCGAAAAAAAAGTTATGTGATTTTTGGTACATGATCCCTTAAATATTATAAAGTTTTATATTTTGTCTTTGTGGTAATGAAATCTAAGATTTGGATACCAGTACAAACTGCAGGTCGTAACAGCTAAATCTGAATAAAAGGCACCAAACCTATTCTAGGGTTTAAAACCTAGCCATAGCAATTAGTTTTAAAGACTCATACCTGAAAGGCCTAATACAGGGTTATTTTTATAACATTAACAATCTTTAAGGGGGTGAAAGTACTGATGATTATTTAAGCAACTTTTACTATGGGAAACTTTTTTACTGAAAGTTTGTTAATGTTTCAAAAATAACTCTGTATATTACAAAAATCATTCACTTATTCTTTGAAAATATCTCAATCCCTCTATTACTGAGGAAAACTTACGCCAGAAAGCGAAAGGCATTCTTCCTTCAAAGCAGCTTCATTAGGAGCCCCAACCCATGGTGGAACGGCTGCAGCACTGCCGCGGCCCTCTTGACCTTTGATGAAAGCGTCTTGCTCACGGTTGAAATCGCCCAGAATGCTCTATAACAAAAAAACATATCAATTTAGCAAAATAATAAGACAAGATTGTCTTAATCTTGATATTCTCGAAGATTGTCTTTATATTAAATTTGCAGATGCAAATTCATGTTTAAACTTATCGAATATAAACCATACTAAATTTGTTTGCCAATATTTTCCATAAAGGAACTTATGAAATAATAAAATTATTTATTTATTTTCAGGTATTGAAAAGACCAAAACAGCAGAAAAAGGTAGACAAATGACAACGTTGCAAATTCAAAATATATTCAACAACCCAAAATGAGATAACGGACGACAAAATATCACACTCCCCTAAATATTGGCATAGGGTTGACCGCTTGCAAAGTAAGAGGCTGTCATTTAAAATAAATTACGAACAAAACAATTACAAATGAAAACCAAATTTAAGCTATCTACAGTTATCGACCACAATGAGTCAAAAAAGGCAAAAGAAAAAGAAGATGAAGACATATTAATAAATGCTATAGGGGAATTCGGAAGATGGCATTTAATGTTGCTCTTTTTAATCATTTATCCAATAAGGATATCATCGATATGGCAATCACTTGGCATCATCTTCTTGGCACCAAAGACGAATTTCCAATGTATATCAACGAACCTAACAAGTTCCATAGAAATGTCCAAATGTTACGACGATTGTAAAAAATATGAATACTTTACGGAGTTTGAAAACACCATAATATCACAATGGGACCTAGTCTGCAATAGAGCATGGATGTCTAATTTCACACAAATTGTCAACATGTTTGGAATTTTGATAGGAAGTATTGTTTTCGGATTCATTGCTGATAGGTAAGGTTCTATTGTTATAGTGATTTACAAAGTGTTTCATTTCTGATTGTAAAAAATAATTTCTCATGAATTTCACACTTTAACTCGCACTTTGTTTAGTATGATTTGAAGTGCGAAATTCGCCCCTAAGACTAACCACTGACCAAAAGTAGATGACCAAAAAAACATTCACTTGCACATTATTCAATTTTCGACTTTTATACCACGATGATTTTATACACGAACTATTTAATATAATATATTTATATCCAAGTTAAGAAACGATTAAATCACTTTTATTTTTCAGATTCGGCCGACGTATAGCTTTATTATCAGCATGTGTCTTACAACTTTCTGCAGGACTAATAGAATCCTTTGCATCATCATACTGGTTATTTACTTCTGTTAGATTTTTCCTCGGGGCATCTACTGCTGGCACTTTACTATGCTCCTTCATTCTAATCATTGAAGTAGTTAGTCCTAATAAAAGAGAGCTAATGACCTGTCTGTCTTCATTCCCTATACCGATAGGTGAAATGATAATGCCAGCTATTGCGTACTATTTGAGGACATGGGACAAGTTTAGTTTGGGCGTTTCTCTTCCAAGCATAATGTTCTTAGCTTATTTCTTTGTGATGCCAGAGTCTCCGAAATGGTTAATTTCTATGGGGAGACTAGATGAGGCAAGTGATGTTATGAAACAAGCCGCGAAATGGTAAGAATATAGATATACATCCATTTTATCAAGCACATGTATTAGTCTTATCTGAAGGTTCCATAATAATGTTTTCTTCATTTGACCAATTTATGATGGAGCATTTTGCCTCATTTGTTGGAAAAAATTGTATACTTCACGTGTACGTAAAACTAAATTTTGCTTTTATTTTATTGAAACTAATTTAATAAGACTTCATATCTTGCAGGAACAATCTTCCCACAGAGAATATGATGGATGTCGTTAAAAAAATAGCAAGTGAAAATACAAAAGCTGGCCCTCAAGAGAAAGCCTCGTACGCGGACCTGTTCAAAACCAAAAAGCTTAGATTACACATCTTGTGTTCTTGTATCAACTGGTTCGTGCTTGGGGTTAGCTACTACGGCAGCAACCAATATATAGGACAGACGAGTTCCAATGTGTTTATAAGCATTTCCTTAGCTGGGGCACTTCAGGTCAGTAAAAAACATACTGTAGGTGTTTACTATGATAAATACCTACTACGTATCTGGAAAAAAATTCGCACAAACATTTTGTTTTCTCTGCGTTGCCTATAAGAATATATTCTATAGTCTAATATTTTTACAGTTTCACATTATTTTATTTTAAATTGTTAATGCAACTACCAATTTATTGTAACTAGTTAACATCGGCATCGTCAACATATGATCCCGATGCAATTTTGGTTTAATTTTACTATCGGTATGTTCCTTCCTCTAAACTTTAACTTAGCCAAATCTCATACGATTTATTAACTCGCAATATTCGATAAAGGGTCCTCAACTTTCTCTTCCAAGTTAACGACAAAATAGTTTATTTTAATAATAATCTTTTGGTTACGTGAAGCAACACACGATGGATAGTAGACAAGCAATAAGTTTGTCTATTATCATTTATCCTTTTTTAAGTATTTTCCCACACTTGGGTAATCAACCCGGAATAAAAAACACTAGAAACAACTACAGTAACAGCTGAGCCACCAGCGCAATCATTATGTTCGTTGTTGTATGTTTAATCTACAATTCTGCAACTATATTCTAACAGATTCCAGGAATGTTGGTGGGCCTTGTATGCTGCAAATACTTCGGCAGGCGTATCACTCTCATCAGCATGTTCACAGTCTGCGGTATCAGCAACGCGTTCCTGGCTGTTCCTGACGAATGGTTCTACGTGAGACTCGTGATGGGCACGATCGGAGTTAGCTGTGCTTCCGGCTGCTTCTCTTATATGTGAGTAGAGTTCACAACATTTACTTAAACATTTCCATAACCACTTCATATTTCATGAATTGGTACTAAATTCTATGTGAACCTTAATTTTATTGCGACTTGGGCAACCTCTATATTTATTATCGTTTCTAAAATACCTTGATCCTGTCAACGCAGCAGTAGTCATAGTACTTTTTTTGGATGGATTAAGTTTTTAGATACACTCAATTATAAAAATCTAAATACGTTCAATCAATCAAATCAGATTTTGAACTCGCAATTTCGGGGATTACCAATTCACACGCCAATTTGGCTGCAGTAAAAAGCAGAATGAATGATACTCTTAATCTGTTCTTTAACTGAATTACTAAACAAAACTTTTTTTTCTTCGTGGGTAGTTTACAGTAAACACAAGATTTTTATTGCTCTTATTTATCTTTAATTATTTAATATAAATTTTGATTTATTAATACTTTCCTATGTATTAAACTGTTACTAAACACATCAAGTCTTGCTAGTAAAATAGTTTTTCCTATTGAACTACTGTAAAGAAAGTTATATCTTCGCTTACATTACATACCTCTAACAATGGACAGTCGCTTTGAAAAGAACTTTGAGGAATTTGAAAATTTGTTCAATACTCGTATGAAAGCTCATGAAGATAAATTGGAGATTGCTATGTCAGGTACTTCACCAGATGTCAACATAAAGGCACTATCCCAAGACTTTCAAGAGTTCAAAACTTTTATGTTTAAAACTATTGGCCACTTAAAATCGCAAATCCAACTGCTTTCTCATGGGTTGGATCGCCACGAAACTGCCTTGCGCCGGAAAGTCCTATTACTCCACGGTGTACCTGAGAATCCCGAAGAGAAGCTTCATGACACACTTGTCAGCATCTTTACTCAGAAGATGAAACTATCCGACATCAGCCAATGTAACATTGATGTTTGCCATCGTCTGGGTTCCAATCCTGGGAAGAAAACACGGCCAATCCTTATCCGGTTCTACGATTTGGAACATCGTCACTTGGTGTGGGACAACAAGACCTCATTGAAGGGCTCTGGTTACACTGTGTCAGAGTTCTTGACTAAAATTAGACACAGGGTCTTCACTAAGGCTCGACAACACTTTTCAGTCACCAAATGCTGGTCTACTCAAGGCACTATAGTTATTTTAACTCCGGACAAACGTCGTCATAAAATAGAAACCATGGAGCATCTTGATACTCTGATATCCCAGTTCCCCGTGAGCTCGGCCTCCACTGGCCGTAGTGATGTCAACAACGCCGTTGCTCCCGTGTCGCCTCCAGCCTCCAGAAATATCAAGCTCAAAAGATCCACTCGCCGCTAACTCGACAACTTTTGTTTACTTTTTCTTTATTTCGTCACTTGGTAGCGTAATTTACTTTTAATCTGAGGTAGGTGATTTATTATATTATTTTTTGATGTTTTACCCCCTCTTGCATCTACTTTCTAAATTATATATTTAATTATTTGAAGGCACCAGTATAACTTTTGTGACAGTTTGTTGCACTTCACTCATTCGTTTTGATTTGACAAATGACAATGACAGCTCTGCCCAGAAACGCAGTTTACGTTTCGTTATAATATCATGGTGTTTGTGCTACGCTACCATAATGTCATAATTAATACTTTCGGACATTCGTTGTTTATTATTATTTTGTTTTTGTACCTTATGTATAATGTTTGTTTGTCTTTCCAGTAATTAATAGGTTTGTCCGAAGTATTTTTTATACTATTTGTATGTTTTAAAATGTTCATCTACTGTTCTTTCAATTTGAAATCTTTTCCACCTTACTAGCGAGACGGTGTGTTTAGCTAAAATACTATTAAGTTTATATTTATTTTATTATTATTATTATTTATTTTCTTTATATTTATATATTATTATAATATACTTTAAGTCTATATTTTATTTTGATTTGTCTATACATAATGGACGATTTTATAAATAATCTTGACGATAGTTTTATCTCGTGTTCTTCCTCTTCTAGTTTTGTTAGTGCGGATGAGTCTGTTCCTTCGCAGTCCCTGCAAGATCAAATTGCATCTAGCCTGTCCAATCACCCCTACAACCTCAACATTGTCCACATCAATGCACAGAGTATTCCTGGTCATTATTCTGATCTCTTAGCATCCTTCTGCAGCAATACTATTGATGCCTTATTAATCTCTGAATCTTTTTTAAAACCTTCTCTTATATCATCGTACTTTGCTATTCCAGGTTTCATTTTGATTCGCAATGATCGGATCAACAAAGGTGGCGGTGGAGTGGCCATCTATTTAAGGGCTGATATTCCTTATAAGATAATCAGTTCCTCCCCTTCTCCGTACACTGGCACCGCGGAACATTTGTTCCTTGAAATAACAGTCCGTCATTCCAACTTACTCCTTGGTGTGTTTTACAGCCCAAACCTGCGAATCGATTATTTTGATTCCCTAGAACTGCTTCTCAACAATTTCTGTCCAACTTACAATCACGTAGTCCTAATGGGTGACTTTAATACCTGTTTGATCAAGAATGATCACCGCTTATCTAAACTTCTCTCTCTTGTCTCTTCCATAAATCTCGAAATTCTTCCTTTAAGTGCTACCCACCATTCTCCAAATTGCAACCCTTCTCTGTTAGACCTTATGATTGTCTCTCGTCCAGATCTTGTTACATCTCATGGCCAATTAGCTGCTTCTTTTTCCTATCATGATTTGATTTTTCTTTCCTATAATATACGTCCCCCTAAACGAAAACCTCAATTTCTTCTCCTTCGTAATTTTAGGGGTATTTGTTTGGAGACATTGCAGCGCGACGCCTTGAGTTTGGACTGGTCAACTGTATATGATGCCTCACACATTGACGATAAGGTAAAACTGTTTAACGACGCCATCCTTAGCCTGTTTGATCGTCATGCTCCCAAACGACGAGTGAAAGTCAAGCACTCCCCTGCCCCTTGGTTAACTCAAGAAATTAAAGACGTCATGAGTCGCAGAGATAAAGCGAAGCGTAGATTTAAGCTGAACCCAACTGAAAGCAACCTATCTCGTTTTAAACAACTTCGCAATCGTTGTAACCGTCTGTGTCGAGATGCTAAAAAACGTCACTTCTACAAGTCCCTTGATAATCGCGATTCCTCCACTGTCTGGAAATTTCTTAAATCCCAAGGTATTGGTAAATCCCCCACTGTTATCTGTAAAGACATTGATTTGTGTGCTCTTAACACTCATTTCGCTGACCCATTATCATCAATGAGCACACAAACAAAATCTACAACCTTACGTGAACTTTCCTCTCAACCCTTACCACTATGTAATGTCTTTAATCTATCAGCAGTTACTGAGGAGGATGTTAAAAAATCTCTTCTCTCTATCTCCTCTTCAGCTACCGGCGATGACAATATTTGTTCAAGAATGATTATACCTATTCTATCCACCATTCTTCCTGTCCTCACTCATATTTTTAACTATTCCTTATACTCTTCTACCTTCCCCTCTGTGTGGAAACGAGCGCACGTTGTTCCTTTGCCCAAAGTACCTTCTCCTTCTTCACTGTCCCAATTTCGTCCCATTTCAATCCTCCCGTATTTGTCCAAAGTCCTTGAGCATATTGTTCATCGTCAGCTATCAACCTACCTATCCATCAATAATCTCCTTAGCCCATTTCAATCTGGTTTCCGGACAGGTCATAGCACAGTTACTGCTCTCCTCAAAGTGACAGATGATGTTCGTTGGGCTATGGAGAACAAATCCCTTACTCTCCTTGTGCTTCTAGATTTTAGTAGCGCCTTCAACTCTGTTGACTTTGACATCCTTCACTTCCATCTTTATGCAGACGATTTACAACTTTATCGATCTTTTCACTGCGACAGTATTTATTCTGCAATTACCAATATGAATAACGACCTCAGTTCAATCAGCCTTTGGGCTAGGTCCTATGGTTTAAAATTAAATCCTGCCAAAACACAGGCCATTATAATAGGTAGCAGGTATATGACTAAGCAATTCATCGCTGCACACATTCCTAGATTGATCTTAGACGATGTTATCATAGAGTACAGTAACACTGTAAAAAACTTAGGCGTTACCCTAGACTCTAATCTCTCTTGGAATGCTCACGTCGCGGAGGTAAGCAAAAAGACCCATTTTACGTTTCACTCGCTGAAATGTCTCCAAAATTTTTTACCTCTGAATACGAAAATCTCTCTTGCTCAAACTCTCATACAACCCATTCTGGACTATGCTGACTGCTGCTACCTGGATGCTACGGAGGAGCTATTGAATAAGCTTGAGCGCTTGCAAAACTTGTGCATTCGATTCATCTTTGGCCTCAAGAAATATGACCACGTCTCCAATTTTCGCAAGGATCTCAAGTGGCTCCCTATCCGCCTTCGCAGGAATACTCGTATATTATGTCTCCTTTTCAACATCCTCCACAATCCCTATTATCCCTCTTATCTACGGGAGTGTTTCTCCTTTTTGCACACGCCTGATGCTCCATGTAGATCTCATCTCAAGTCCCTCCTTAAATTTCCATCCCACAAGACAGAATTCGTTTCGCAGTCCTTCACAGTTCATGCTGTAAGGTTGTGGAACTCACTTCCGCCTAACATACGCGCATCTAACACTGTTACATTGTTTAAAAAACGTGTAAAAGAACACTATTTATCCTTATCTTGATTATATATATTTATTATATATGTGTATTTATATATATTCTAAGTTTATATGTGTATGTATACATATATTTATATCTGTGTACTTTATTTATGTATAAACTACACACGATTTAGTTTTCTTTCATTTACTGTTTCCTATCGCGGGTCAGCTGGAAGAAATTTCTCTTGAAATAAGCTGTACCTATGTGCTATTGTATCCTCCTTTTGTTTTTTTTTTCTTGTTTTTGTTATTCCGTGTGTACATAAACTATTAAATAAATAAATAAATAAAAAATAAAACTAATCAGAGAAAAACATGCTTTTGTATTTCCAGATACATGTACACAACCGAGCTATTCCCAACTGTGGCTCGGAACATGGCCCTGGGTGCTTCATCGACTGCTTCCCGACTCGGTTCCATGTTGGCTCCCTTCGTCGTGGGTCTGAACGTGGTCTCTCACTGGCTACCTCCAGCTGCTTTTGCTGTAGTGCCTCTTATAGCAGCAGTGTCTTGCTACTGCTTGCCGGAGACCAAGGGGAAGAAGCTTGCTGATCAGCTGACTTAAGATATAAAAAATGAAAATAGTTATTTAAGTGATAATCGTAGGTGTAGTAAATTTATAAATTTATTTATGATATCAATCAACGTACTATAAATAAATAAAAATGAATAGTTATTTATTTATGTCCGTGTCTTAAAAACTTCATTTTATTATTTGTAATAGATAGAAAATAAGGTTTACCTTTATGGGAAAAACGATGGAAGAATTTCCCTAAGAATTAGGGAAATTCTTCCATCGTTTTTCATTCCATCGGTCTCATTTTTGTATGACGGATGACCACGTGCATGATTTTAGCGATTTTAGAGGTTATTCACTAAATCAGTTTTTTCCGAGAAAGATTTTGGACCAATATTAATTATTATTATATTTTGTAGTTGACTTTATACACGCTGAAATTTAAATGGTTGTTTTCCCGCAGCGAAAAGATTTGGTCTTAGTTAAACATTCAATTTATACAAAAACTAAATATTATAAACCAAAAATGGCCGATTAACAATCGTGAAAAACCAAACTCGAAAGTGACATCGAACCGATAGTAATACCTCGCGATACCTAGCGCTCGCGTCGATCGGTCGCGCGTTCGTTGACCCGGGTGTTAGTCAATCAGCTGATACCTACACCTTAGGTAATGTAACACAGTACCCAATCATAATAATAAGCTTTATCCAATACCTTTTTAGCTACAACTTACAGAAAACGTAACTTAAAACAAGTTTATTATCTAATAATTATATCTAATAATAATTTTCTGAATTAGATTATAAAGTATTTAAGGCGTATTTAAAGAAATTGAAAAATTAAATGAACTCCGCGGAAATGATATGGATGCAGTCCTTCTGAGTTGAGTAGTTTCCAGACGTAGTATTGGCTTACGCCAAACTTAGCTGCCGCCATACGCGTACTTCGGCGAGGATCGCGTTCGAAGTACTCGATGATCTCCTCGTCGAGCTCTGGCGAAAGAACGGCCGATTGACCTCTGCCCTGTGCATGTGCTGGCACCTGGAACTGCCCATGATCGAGTAGCCGTCGCCGCTACGATCGTCCGGTCCTTGAGGGTTCAGAACTCCGCGAAGACGGAGTGACGCCAAGTGTTGCTGCTCGGCGTAAAGACGCCAGGCAGTATGGGAATTATAATTAGCCCTAGCGTACAGTTGCACCATAGCGACGTACTCTAAATTACTAAAACTGTAATGTCGATCCATAATACTAATAAAGTAATAAGATAACGCGTGCTGCGCTTCCGACGTTCACGGGACAACTAAGGAAGGAGGGAGTCGAAGGAGAGCGCGGGGCGTTCCGGCGTCGGCGCCGCGCGGCGTATTACAAAGGAAGTCGGCTCGTTTGTAATTCTTGCGTGCAGGCTATTTTATGCCGTATAACTACCATTGAGCTCTTATTTTACTTTGAACGTTTATGGATCTTTCTTTACTTGGTCAGCAGCGCGTGCGATTCGAGTAGTACCTACAAGGTCGGTTCACTCCGTCTAGTGTTACTACTGTTTATCACGCTTTCGAGTTGTCTAATATTTTTTTAAATAATTTTAAATCCAAAACATGTCTAAAAAAAAAAAAAAATATGTTTCGATAGTACTACCGACGGCAAGTTGTTCTGCTTCGGGAAAACAACCATTAAAATTTCACGGTGTATATCTAGCAGCGGGAAGTGTTCACATGCGCAGTTTTAATAGGTCGTAAGTGACATCATAACTTCAGTTTATTGCTTTGTGAGATAATTATAACGATATGGCACACATCAAATATACCAATATTTATTTATTTAAAAACTTCTTGCACAAAATAGTACATTGGCGGACTTAATGCCAAAGGCATTCTCTACCAGTCAATATGACATTCACTATGCCACCATTATTTTTATATTTTATTGTGTATAAAATCAAATGTTACAGCAGACTTAAATTATATAGTAAATATATTTTAAATGTTTGTACACGCATAGCTTGAGAACGACTTTAACTATATGGTTGATGTTAAATTTGTATTGATGTGGGAATTGAAAGAAAATTTTGGAAAAAGTTGTGACAAATTTCAAAATATTATGACTCCTTAGCTATGTTTAGTAGCACGGCGAAATTAAAAGCGGGCTCTTAATTCATAAATATCCAGTTGTATTACAATGATATGCAAGAACAATGCTTACCTTTAAATTTTTACTTGAATAGGTAGTGTCCCACTGTAGTGGTCTCTTTTGCTTTGGTAGGTAATAGATATTATCAAAGTGACACCTGACATTTCCAAGTAAACGTATAGTCTCAAGTATTATTGCTGAATAAGTCAGCAGATTGCCATACTTAAAAAAAAAGTGTTGTTCATTCAGGCATACGGTAGACGGACGGTTTACGGAGAATTTTCAAAATATTTTATTTTCACAATGAACTACTAGCTGACCCGACATATGTTGTCGTGCCACCCAAACTCATACAAAAAAATCATTCAAATCGATCCGGCCGGTTTACAATATATTTTTGAATTTTAGAACAATTTACAAAAAAGTTAACCGATCATTACATTCAAAAAAATATTCGGCCACGGTGGATCCCAATTTTGACTACCGGTTGGGATCGGCTGTGGCCGAATGGTCTACGCATTGCGGGCTATAGGTACTTAAGATGCAGATTCCAATCCTGCCGGTGGTATCATTTATTAATCTCATTTTTTTAATATAATGTTGATATATTTATTTATTGATTATATATTTATTTTTATATACATTTGTATATATTTTCTATGTATATATGTATATGTTTACATATATTTATATCTGTGTACTATATTCATGTATAAACTACACACGATTTAGTTTTCTTTCATTAACTGTTTCCTATCGCGGGTCAGCTGGAACAAATTTCTCTTGAAATAAGCTGTACCTTTGTGCTAATGTATCCTATCCTTCTTCTGTTCTTTTGTTTTTCCGTGTGTATATAAACTATTAAATAAAAAAAATAAAAAATATCTCTGCACCCTTCTTCATATTTACGGTATAATTACATTCGGGTAACCTATTATAATGTTGTTTGTACAAAAGTAATACAAATCCATGAAACAGATTAATTTCCACATTAACACCCTCACAACCTACCTACCAGAAACTGGGTCAACTTTGAACTCGGTTCATTATAATATCGAACAATTAATTTCACTGAAGTTGTACAAAGAGAACCGATATTACATTTCCCATTAACACTGTATTCAGTGAAAGAGGAATTTAAATTAAAATGTTTCAAATATATATATGAAATGTTTACGCAACTTAGGTAATCATACAGCATATTTATCTTAACATATTCATATGTGGAGCGAAATCTTCTGATTGAAATTGAAATAGGTACAAACATATCGTCACGCCTTTCTTCTATAGGTAGACAGAGACGAATGAAAGCAACCTGTCTTGATCCTGGCACACCTCTTTTGCTTCTTCCAGATTCATCAGTCTCTTCATTCATGCTCGCCGGTTATATGTTTTTTTTTTCGCCAATTCGGTCGACATATTTTCGTACTCAATGTTAAAATTGATGTCGAACTTAACAGAATGCTTTAAGCAGGTCTCGGTATTTGTAGGCTGACCCTATATTGGACATTATTCAAGCGAGTGTAAATGTATGTCAACAATTGTGAAGTTCTTTGTTTTCTCGTTGAACGCAAGGTCCATTCCATTTAGGAGTCCCGGCGCCATACTAAATCTGACAGCTTGAGCATTGTTGTACATTTCCTATGTGCAGCTTTTAATATTGGCTCATAGGAGTTATTTGGCAGAAGTAAGTAAGTCTACTTATGAGAGATTAGTCCCACAAATAAACGACTCACCTTGTTATTAGCAACTTCTCGGTAAGCGAGATAAAAAGTCTAATAACACTCAGCATCGATAGATGGCTCCTATGAAGAAAAAGGTTAATCAATTGCATATCTACAAGATGAGATGACGAAGAATTGCTGTAATGATGTGCGGCTAGAGGGCGCTGCTCTTAATACGGAATATATTGTTATAGAGCTTACACATCATTGTGTAACTATATTCTTTATAAAGCGTATTTTTGTGGGTTTTTGAACACAAGAGTTTCTTTGCAATAAAGGAAAAATAAAAATACTATAAAACTTCGGTTAAATGCACAAACAAAGCGAGCACTTCTTTTGTTCTACTTCAAACTGTTGACTTTTAATCTTTAGAAGTAAAAAGATTACTGAGCATTTCAATTGTAAAAGTGCCTACAAAGCAAAATTCGACTTTATAACAATTTCTATAAATTTTGCAAACGAATAATATTACGCGCGTTAAGTAT
Source organism: Nycteola revayana (assembly GCA_947037095.2). Lineage (NCBI taxonomy): Eukaryota > Metazoa > Arthropoda > Insecta > Lepidoptera > Nolidae > Nycteola > Nycteola revayana. The sequence goes on along the minus strand of OX344856.2, from coordinate 19,671,329 downwards.
AACGAATACTCGTGTTTCAAGGCATGATTTATTCATAGCGCTCGCTCTTCCAAAAAAAATCCATTAATCTATTTCAATTACAAAAGTAAATACCGGAGGGCGCCAGTCAAGGTCAAAGTGACCATTCTTTAATTTAATCATGGCTTTTCAAAAGGATTTTCAGGACTTTTGAAATTAATTCCATTACAATTACAAAAAGACAAAAAAAGAAAAGGACTTTTTTGTCGCCAGAGTGGAAAATTTGAATATCACTGGGCAAGCTTCCGTATTTTATGAGATTGCTTATTTTTTTAGAAATGAATTTAAGGTAAGTTTCCCTTTAATTTAGGAAAAATTCCTACAGGTCAGTTTTATCCTATTAACTTTGTATGCTACGTCTAGCTCCGCTGAAACGGCATTTGTCAAATATGTTGTGTGATTGTTATAACATCTACAACAATCGTGTACCAGCGACGGGCAACGGCGTTTCCGTGTGTTATATCATAATAATGCCGTCACCAACCCGCTTTTGTCAGGCTGGTTGGTAACTATGGTAAACTCCTCTCCCGGGCGGGGCCCTCGTTCAGTAGTGGACTTTATACGGGCTGAGGATGATTATGAACTGCTTTATGCGCACAGTGTCTAGTATGTTGGGAATTTCATTTTCTGAATTTAGTTTAACTTACTTTTACGAAAATGAAAGAAACTGGCTTATCGCAAGTCGGTCTCGAGCATCGAGTAATTTTCGTTAAATGTCTTAGATATGTTGATTTTATAAACAGCTTTAACCATTCGTGATTTCATTTGAAGCTATTTCTACTGAGAGCGGCCATAGCCCAATGGCTAGAGCGTCGGACCTGTGATCTTGAGGTCGCCAGTTCGAACCCCTTTGCACTACCGACGAGAACACACTCGTAACACAAGCATTTTAGCTTAGCACGAGGGGTAAACAAAAATACCAGTAGACTGCGAAATTATGTAAGTAGCCATAAAAAAAAATAAAAAAAATTGCGTAGCTGCTAGTTAAAGCTAGTAAAAAATAAACAGAATTTTGTGTAAGCATTCTGTAGTTACTTACATTTTTTGTCCAATTAATTCTACATCTCTTTCTCGTGAAGTCTTCATCAAACAAAACAGCAATTTATCATTACATCAAAATATAATTAAATTAAAACGTCATTAATCTTGAACAACTGAATATAATTACTGGCAATAAATGTTATTGTTTGTTTCGAAATGTTGACTCGAATAAATATCAATTATACGACCGCTCTCATAGCATACAAATTCAATTAATATCCAAAATGTTTGTACAGTTATTATATATTTTAATAATAAAATATCCTATTTCATATTAATAATCCATGTCACATTTCATAAATGAAAACAAATTGATATTAAAACTATATTTCATTTCATAAAAGTACGAAATTTATGCACTTAGTCAAATGTTAGCTCAGCAACATATTGTTTACTGTTTGATTCAAAGATATTTAAAAGTCAAAGGTTAGAAAACGGATAAAACTGAATTATAAATTAGATTATCATTTTAAGTGCCGACATCATATGTATTTGGCATCCAGCATTATCGTCAGCGGCCCGTATAACGTCCACCACTAAACATGGGCCTCCAAAGCCGCGATTTTTTATGCATTTTTATAAAGTGTGCAATGAATCCATAGACCAATGAAGAGATAGCATTGAATAACGACTTCGTAATGATTTAAACAATAATAATACAGCATAGGTAAGATCACTACCTATTACTTCATAGTGGCAAACACAAAATATTACGTCGCGTGCCATTAATGGTACGTGTAATAGTGGTTTTCCCTGTCATTGATGATGTTATAACAATAAGGACTAACAGTTTATCATGATTTCAGAGTCGCTCAAATCTTAGACTTGAAAAAAAAAACATAAAGTGTTTTTGCGGCACAGAAATCAAACCTACAACCTCCGAGAATTCGAGGTTAGGAGTAGCACATAGACTACGATGATTACCCAGTCCATGAAACGAATCCATCCAGTAAGAACATACCTTTAAATTATATTCAGTACTTTGATACTCTCGTAGTTGATAACAGTTCAAGATGAAATCGTTTGATAACCTTTGGATTCCGATAGCAATAGCATCGGATGAGCTTATCGCTTTGTATCTCTGATAGACTATTTTGGATTGTGGTCTGTTTGTAGACTCGAGCTATGTATGGAACTCGTATGATGATATTCGTATCCATATTGACTATTAATTTTTCCAGATCATACACTATCTTGTTACATCATTTGATACGGTTGGTGAAAATAGATATATGTACCTGGCAATTCGTTATTAAGATATACTTTCTCTCTTAAAGGGTACACATACCGATCCATTATTTGATGGCGTGTGTAGTTGTATAAACGAGTTCGTTCGCACAAAATACTCTATAACGGATCCAGTAAAAAAAACCGAAATCGGATAAATTCAATAGCAATGGATTGTGTTCCTGTAAAAACGGACGTTATATTTATACTCGCCCTAATATATGTATAGCTATATTAGTGAGGTTATCATGGTATGGGCATGTGTTACGGAGAAATGAAGACAATATCGTGAGGAATGTTTTGAGTATGAATGTCGATGGCTAAGAGAAAGGGAAGACCAAGAAAACGATGGATGGACTGTGTGAAAGATAATATGGTTAAAAAGGGGGTGACTGTCGTGATGGCGGCTAATAGAGGAGTATGGAAGAATGTTGCGCCGACCCCAAACAAATTGGGATAAGGGCAGAGAATGATGATGATATTAGTGTGAGAGAGCAAATGCAACTATCCTTTGAAATTAAAAATAAATTGATTAAACACAAAGATAATACAAAAATAATAAAGACACACCTACATACACCCACACATAACGAACAACTAAAGAAACTAAAACACAGGGTTTTAAAATATTATAAAAATGATTGAATTGAACCTAATTTAAATAAGTAATGTTGATATATTATTCTAATTAAAATATGATTGTGGTAAAGCATAAGAGATTAAACAAAAGAAGACCAACTAAATAAAAAAAGCTTTACTTTAACGTCAGACATAAACGTACACAATAAATTAATCGACATAAAACACAATGATTACAATAATTGTTTTTATGGAATTTTAATGGTAAGCTGTGATAAGAGGCGATAGTTGGCAAAGTACTTACAGTCTTGTTTTTCTATTCCCGAGAAGAGCATGGAAAAAGGGCAGACATTAGACAAGTGCACAGTGTTAGAAGTAAAAGGAAAATGACACAGAAAAAAGCTTCGATTAGAAAATAAATCAAAGAGCTTTAGTTTTACACCATAATCGTTATCTCTATTAACATTAAATATTAACAGACTTATATAAACGTAAATGACCAATTCAAAGAGCATATAGAAAACATGACGACAACACCACTCGTATGAAAAGAATGACGCTGCTATTAAAATTATACCTATAGTATATTAAACGAAAACACTAATAATTTTTAGTAAGAAACCTGTAATTTTTTTAAACTTATTTCATTTCTGAACACAAGAGAGGTCCTATAACGCCGCCTCGCGTCACCCACATTCACCAATCTTAACAAATGAATTTATTTGGAGGAAAACGTACGGAATGTATCATATGAATGATTCATGAGTTTCTTATTATTCAATACATCATACAGTAAGGCTAGCTCTAGGCAAAATGAAATATTCAGTGCGCATCAATATTATTTAATGGCTTTTGTGAAAGTGTCAAAGAGATTTTCGGATTCAGACGTCAGTTGTACCAACCTAAGCGGAAACGATCATCTTAAACAAAAAGGAGAAAAGTCTACAAGCATTTTGCTTATGTATTCATGTCCAAATTCATAAGATAGATTTCTAGAAAATAGCTCTTTTGTTCAACGGTCGATATGGAACATTTTACCACTTCTTCAGATTTAGGCAATTTGCCAAATTTTATAAATTGACAATCTTCACAATTTATTACTGGGTAAAATGAATATAAATATAGGCAAGTCTTCTTCCATGCATTTTGTATTCCTTTCTTTTTTTTGGTGTAATTCTGACATCATCATCATCATCAGCCCGTATAACGTCCACTGCTGAACGTGGGCCTCCTCCCGAGGGAGGGTATTTGCCATAGTCACCACGCTTGGCAGGCGGGTTGGTGACCGCAGTATAATGTTGTACCACACAAGGAAACGCTGCTGCCCGTTCCTTGATATACGATTATTATAGATGATGTTATAACAATCGAGACCAACGGCTTAACGTGCTTTCCGAGACACGGAGGGTAGACAACCAGACCCGGAAAGAAATCTTAGAATTTACACAAAGATTTCCTGTCCGACGTAGGGATCGAACACACGACCTCCGAGATTTAAAGCGAGCCAAATACCGCTAGGCTACGGAGGTTGTCTGACATCATCATCGAAAAAGAATGTATGTATTCAACATGAATATAATTTCCAGCTTTAACTAAAGGTAAGAGCACGATGTATTTGTATACGTATGTTCAACACATAAATTAATTATACTCCATACGGATATACGGATAGGAGGTAACCTAAGGGATTGATACGGATATCCGGCAAACCTATCGGGGCCGGCTAATGGAATTCCCTTACCTACCTACATCTACAGACCGTTAATGTAATGGAATCCATTCGTTATGTCTCACTGAATATATTGTCAATGGAACAAGAAATACCTACTAATATCATAAATGGGAAAATGAATCCCGTCTGGTTCATGGCTGAACAGATTTCAAGTACAAGTAAATAGGTATAACTTTTAAATTGAAACGAACAATTTTTCTCCGTCTCTCTGATTCAATTTACCAAGTAAATGTGACTCGCTCAAATTAAGGTTGATTAAATAGAAAAAATGATTTATTTTCGTTATCTGTGTTGACTTTCAATATAGTCGCTCTGAAAACATATTTTAGTATGAATACTTTATTGAATAAAAATGTTTAGCCTTTATGTATGTTGTTATTTTCATTTCCATTGAATAAACTGCATGTATATCATTCATCTGAGGGTTTTGGTATTTCTTTGCACATACCACTTTTTTTCTGAACCACCCTATAGTTGACTGGCAGAGTGCTAAAGTTTTAAATAAAAAAATAATAAATATATTATTATGTATTATGGTACTTTCTGTGTACAATAAAAACTAAATAATGTATTATGTTTTCGTTTTAAACTTTTCGTGATAAATTCCCTTCTTTCTGAGACTTGGTATTCAGAGTTCGTGTCCCACTGGAACAGTTGATCTAACTTTGTGTACCACGGATAGTTCTTCAGACTCCATGAATACGTGTCCGTGAAAAATTGGGTTTGTATTTTTTTTACCCTATTGCAATTAGTAAAAAACTAAAAGCAAAGAAATACTTAAGTGTAATATTTATCAGAAGCAAATTTAGGTATTCAGGATGTGCAAACTGATATTGTTGAAGCATCTCAACGAGCACACAGATAGTATACATGATCCTGTCATCACTATCATCATCATTATCAACTTCAGGCTGACATCCAGAGCAGGCAAAAAACCTCCCTACTTAGAATAGAATAACTCTTTATTGTACACATAAGCAAATAAGACAAAACAAGAAAGAAAACATAATAAACACAATGTACTATGGGCGGACTTATCGCATAAAGCATTCTTTCAATTTCTTCCCGACAACCTTTGGATGGATAATGGAATTCAATAAGTTAATTACGTAGACAGTGTGCAATTTTAGTGTAAAATTGATGCTTTTAATTTAATTTAATACTAATAATTACTTATTGATTCTACAAGCAATGGATCACACTTGACTAGCGGATCACTGTAGATACACTATAACTTTTTTTATTTTCTGATCTAGTTGGTTACGGATCTACTTTGGGAAAGCACGTTAAAACCTTAGTATCGAATGTCAATTAAAAAAGTCGCATACCAGATAACGGGCAGCACTCAAGCGCAATGTCAGTTCAGCAGTGGATGATATAAGGGTCGAGGATTATTGACACACAGAATCTGCCCGATCACCCATTACAAATAGTCAACATTTAAGCTAAATTTAATTCACACATTGCATAGCTTAAATTACATTTCCGATTCATTAATTAGCTAAATCATGTGGCTAACACATGATTTAGCTAATTAATTAATCTGAAGGCCTACATGAATAAAACGTCGCTAATGTGCGCAGTTTATCTCAATTCACCAATAATTAGGAATAATTTTCTCTCGGCATTAGTAATTATTATTAATTAACGATACAATTTGCTTGCCATTGCAGTACTGTTTGGTCGTACGTTACTGTATCGCGAACATGTAAACTGGAGCTAATTTAAGATGAAACAAATATGGATTTCATCATCATCATCGGCCTGTTGTAGTCCACCGCTGAACATAGGCCTCCCCTATCGATTTCCAGCGGGAACGATCGCTAGCGGTCTGCATCCACCGACTCCCCGCCGACCTTTATGAGGTATAATGAATATGGATTTTCTTATAACTTAAATTAACATTAAAAATTATTTAGTGAGTATAACAGACAATAATAGAACTTAGTCATCATTAGGTTAAAATCATGGAAAAGGTCTTGTGAATATCTCCCGTTTAAATGTTATTCTGTTATCATCGTATTCAATACCTTGGTCTACCAGTGCAATTGAATTTAATAATAATACTGTTACAATTCATCATAATATACACCGAGTATTTTATCGAGACCCCACGGTTTTGTTCATACTAGTCTTACAGTTCATTCTCTGTATTGCTTATATATACTTCACTAGCCTTCTGCGCGCGGTTTCACCCGCGTAACTCCCGTTCCCATAGGAACATCATAATTAAATATAGCCTATGTCACTCATGGTGAATGTAGCTTTCCAAAGGTAAAAGAATTTTTGAAATCGGCACAGTAGTTTTTGAGTTTATTCGTTACCAACATACACACAAAAATACAAATCTTACCTCTTTATAATATTAGTATAGATATAGTACAAACTGCCACCACTGGCGGTTGGGAATGAAAATAAAATGTGCCATGTGTCCCATCAGCATTGTGAATAAAACATTAGTTCTAATCGTTAATACCAAAACCACTATTCAGGAAAATTTATACATAATTCGTTGTCAATAGATGGCGTTCTACAATTATGTTATAAGTCGCTATATAGATTTTCGCGTAGTGAATTAACGTGATTTATATTTTGTATGAAAGCACTTGAGAGCGCATTAAAATGCCGTTCGTTTCTGTTATTTTCTATCTAGTATTAATTCAGTTAGTACTTAGTAGGATTATACTGTATCCCTTCCCAAACATTCACACGTGCGAGTTCGACCCTTTAACCTTTTCCAACCTCAATATGAAACCACGAGTTTCAACTAAGTTCCAACATTTTGTACGAGAATTTCTCGGAACTTAAGATAAATACACTCTACATGCAGCGCAGTTTATCTATCCCTCTATAAACTAGTTTCCGTCGGATAAATATTTATCTTGTAAGATAAACATGAGATATTTGATATCGAGGGTGCTGCACATCGATGCGGAATTTCCATCTGATTTCAATTCTATAGTTGTGTTAAAAATAATTTAGATACTGGTTTAACATTTAACCATATTTTTTAACGGCCGTAGCCCAATGGCTTCGGACTTGCGATCATGTGGTCGTCGGTTCGATCCTCACCCATTGTACTACCGACGTAACACAAGCTTTTCAGCTTAGCACGAGGCTAACATTATCAATCAAACTAGTATTGTCAAAAACTACTAGAAATGTTATTAAAAAAACTCTTTATACTCAAGTCATTGGACTTATGATTACTAATATAAACATGCTCTTACTGAATGTCTATTTAACATGTGGCCGCATTGTTGGGAAATGGCAGCAAGAATCATTTTCTGGAGAACATAAGGTAAAACTACTAAACGAAGACGAAGTATTAAGTACTAGCTTCCCATGCGCGGTTTCACCCGCGTAGTTCCCATTCCTTCATAATTAAATATACCCTATAGTCTATAGCCTTCCTCAATAAATGGGCTATCTAACACTAAAACAATTTCTCAAATCGGACCAGTTATTCCCGAGCTTAGCGCGTTCAAGCACACACACAAACTCTTCAGCTTTATATATTAAGCATAGATAAGTTTACGCTCTAGCCAATTCAGGCACAATGATAAAAAATAATTTAAACATGAACTTTCTTTGCTAAACATGGATTATGACTTTACAAAAACAAAGGTCATAGTTATTTACAGTTACATCAAAAGTGTCATCATTACTTTTCTCTAAAAGTCATAATCCCTCAATCTCATCGCCAGCGACCACCCTGAGCCGAGGTCCTAGCCCCACAGGGCGCGCCCTCTTGCGCAGGTTGCTTAGTTTGTAGTTTTTAAAGAAGTAGCAAGAGCCTCATAGCGACATACATCTAACCGAAAAAAAAACTTTACTTTTCTTCAAAAGTGTCGTTGAAATCGACCTTCCATACAATACAACAGCTAACAAGTAGGTACCATTTATCTTCCTTTCAATATCGAGATGGAAAATTCCTTTGAAAAGGTCAAATTAATACAAGGCTTTCAGCCACGCCAGTGAAGAAAGTACGAAAGTCTTTGTCAATTCAATTATGGAGTAAATAAGTTATGTTGAGAAGACACACACAAGAAATGTTTGCAATATCTATATCTATACTAATATATAAAACTAAAGAGTTTGTTTGATTAAACGCGGATAATCACAGGATCTACTAGGCCGGTCGGATCGCTTATGCCGACCGGCCCCCACCAACGGCGGATCGAAGGAGTGTCCGGGGGGTTTTAGTGGTGTAGGGTCCTCTCCTCGTGGTATATGTTTAGCATACCACGCTATGGAGAGGGCGAGTCCCACATATCCCACCGCCAGCGCGCGAATACGCTGCAGCGGCGGTAGTAATGCGTAAATGCATATCCTCAAGGACAAAAAAAAAAAAAAAGGATCTACTACTAGTAGATCATTTTTTTTGTATTTGTGTTTTTTTGTAGGCCGATTTGAAAAAAAAAGCAGTGATAGCCTTTTTATCGAGGAAGGCTATATTCAATTATGAAGTTCCTATCGAAAAGAGAATTATACGCGGGTGAAACTGCGCACTGAAGCTAGTGGTAAATAAACATTTAAAAAGCTTAAAGCAAAATGGTCACACGGACATAGATTATGTAAAGCAGCCTTGCACAAATCTTTATTAAAAATGTAATATGTGTAAAATTTAATACATATTTAATATTCTCTAACATATTTTTGTGCGGCTCATTGTGTTGGTATTATCAATTTTTATATGAAACTTTGTGTGTATGTTACCGGAAATGTATAATATTTTATTCAAAAATAATGATGAATGACGCCGTGTGGTTACCGGCTTAGAGTAGACCTCCTCATATCATCCTATGGGTATTGTAAGAGGCAACTAAGTGATATTCACAAGATGGATGGACAGCAGCATCTACCAGCTCAAAGATACTCCCATCTTACGGCGATCACCAATCCGCAAAGCGAGGTGATTACAACAATATCACACAACGATCATGGCTTTCCAAGGTCTGTTAAAGAGTAGGCTCATGTTCAGCAGTGGATGTGAACGGGCAATTAAATTAGTCTATACCAGGGGTCTCCAAACTACGGCCCGCCAGTGTCATCAAACTGGCCCGCGACAGCCAATGTTTTATTGTTGTTACTATTAAAAAAACGCTAGAAATACGAATACAGGTAAGGGCAGAAAAAAATCATCTGTTTTGGCCTATGAAGCATACTGAAAATATAATTATGGCCCTAAAGCTTCTAAATTTGGAGACCCCTGGTCTATACTAATATTATTAAGAGGAAAGATTTGTATTTTTGTGTGTAGGTTTGCACCTAATGCATAAACTCAAAAACTCCAGTGCCGATTTCAAAAAATTCTTTCACCATTGGAAAGCTACATCAACCCTGAGTGAGCATACGCATAAGCTATATTTAATTATGAAGCTCCCACGGGAACAGGAGTTACGCGGTGGAAACGCGGGAAGCAAGTTGTAAATCAAATCACATCACAATGTACTAAAGCAAATCACGAAACACGTGCACAACGTTAAAACAGTAAAAACCAGTAAAATTACGAACTAGTCGAACAAATACAGTGGGTACACAAGGAGTAGCCTCACCACAAAGCTTTGTACCATTTGTTGTTGGCGTTTATTTTGATGTCGCCTGCAGTTCGTGTAGAGAAAGTTGACAATATCGTACCAACATTTACAAAGTTAATTTTGCTTTTATGTATTTTCTAGATGAGATTTTACATGCAATGTGAATAAACGTAAAAATATACCAGATTTTTATAAAAAGAATCTCTTTCACAAAGAAAAATCTTATATTTTTTTATACTTCTTACATCACCAAAATTGTATTATATCACCTATGAGTATTATTCTTGGTGATACTATGTTAATCTACTGTTATTTACTTACTGGTTGTATGTTGGTATGTTTATTTAATGGTGTAGCAAAAACCTCGTGACTGACTCCATCAATGTCTATCCGAAAGATGACACTCAATAAAGATAAACAAAATGTTTAACTTCGATATCCTCGGTGAAACCAGCAAAACGTCAGTGTATCAAACCAATTCTAAATAATCTTGGCTTCAGAAACCTCACAAACGATCACATATACATAACGTATAACCGATACTTATGTAAATAAAGGGCGGTCCAATCACGACTCACCCACAGTTTAAATACGGCTGTCCAAATAGAAATTATCATAAAACCAAAAAAAACATTTTCGCAAATTTCCTTTCGTTTTATTCGAAAACCATTTCATTATATTCAATGTACCGTAAACGAACAGACAGAACCGCTGAATTTTTACCGTTTATATCGTAAAATCCTTCACGATTGCGGTGACCATATGTCAAGAAATAAATTGGCCTGTCCTGTTTGGAAATAGCCTTTACCCAGTCGCGATAAATATGGACGTATATTACGACGGAGAATCGTTTTTTATATACTGATAAATATATTAATGGTTATTATTATACAAAAATAAGAAAGTGTAATAAAAAGAAAAAGAAGAAAGAGTAATTTTGACATTCTTGCATGTCTTTAAAGAAAATAACTTCATTAAAATTATCCTTTGAATTAAATAGTATTTTTTGTATGTATAAATTGTCACCTAATTATTTCTGAATTATTGCTTAAAGTATAGGGTTTTTAAACATATGTCATGCTTATAACAGGAGATTTACATAGAGATTTCTGGGAGAGTAAAAAAACATGTTTCCTTTGAATCAAGTCAGTGCAGTGCGAGTCGCACCTCCCGGTGTATAGAGGAGTGAAAGTCATCTCGCTTATCACCACATTTCAATGAAAATTATTTTCGTAAAAGTTAAATTCAACTACACATACAGCAGACAGCATATATTTTTGAAGAATCTTAATGTAGAAAGTTAAACATAAAAACGGTATAACTTTAAAACTCTTGAATATATTTCAGGAAAATCCCGGAAAGAAAAATACATGGTCATCTTTCTCATGAGCAAAACGAGTAACATAAATCGTGGTTTATCGGTGCGAAGGAAGCCGTCAAATTATCTTCATAATAATATTATCTTAGCGCCGCCATGTTTAGCTTCTTATATTATACTTGGTTAAGAACGCAGGTGTCATAATAATGACGCTCATTTCAAGTTTATATTTTTATAGTGACTATTAATCTTATTAATCTTATCACATCTGAGCTACTGAATGCGGGTGGAACACCGATACTTAAAGTCCTTCAGAAGCTCTTTAACTCCGTCTTACTCGAGGGACAAACGCCAGAATCATGGAGCAGAGGTGTGGTGGTTCTGTTCTTCAAAAAAGGTGACAAAACCATGTTGAAGAATTACAGACCCATCACATTGCTGAGCCATGTTTATAAGCTGTTCTCGAGGGTCGTCACAAATCGTCTCGAACACAGGCTCGATGACTTCCAGCCTCCCGAACAAGCCGGCTTCCGAAAAGGCTTTAGTACCATAGACCACATACATACGCTGCGGCAGATTATACAGAAGACCGAGGAGTATAATCAGCCCCTATGCTTGGCGTTTGTGGACTATGAAAAAGCCTTTGATTCGGTCGAAATTTGGGCGGTTCTAAGATCTCTTCAGCGGTGTCGTATCGACTATCGGTACATTGAAGTGCTGAAGTGCTTGTACAAAAACGCCACCATGTCGGTCCGAGTACAGGGCCAATGTACGAAGGCAATCCCGCTACGGAGAGGCGTAAGACAGGGAGATGTTATATCTCCCAAACTTTTTACGGCTGCTCTGGAGGACGCCTTCAAGCTCCTGGAATGGCAAGGACACGGCATCAACATAAATGGCGAGTACATCACTCACCTTCGATTTGCCGACGACATAGTGATCATGGCAGAATCGCTGGAGGACCTTGGACAGATGCTCAATGACCTCGATGGAGTTTCTCAACAAGTTGGGCTTAGAATGAACATGGGCAAGACGAAAGTCATGCATAACGCCCATGTAGTGCCCAACTCTATAGCCGTTGGAAACTCCATTCTCGAAGTTGTGACCGAATACATATATCTAGGTCAAACGATCCAACTAGGTAGAACCAACTTAGAGAAAGAGGTCAATCGTCGAATCCGACTCGGCTGGGCAGCGTTTGGGAAGCTTCGAGAGATCCTCTCGTCCAAAATACCTCAGTGCCTGAAGACCAAAGTCTTCAATCAATGTGTGTTACCAGTGATGACATATGGATCTGAGACGTGGTCTCTTACTGTGTGCCTCATAAGAAAGCTCAAAGTCGCTCAGCGAGCTATGGAAAGAGCTATGCTCGGCGTTTCTCTGCGTGATCGAATCAGAAATGAAGAGATCCGCAGGAGAACGAAGGTCACTGACATAGCTCAACGGATAAGCAAGCTGAAGTGGCAATGGGCAGGACACATAGCTCGAAGAACTGACGGCCGATGGAGCAAAAAGGTTCTCGAGTGGAGACCACGTACTGGCAAGCGCAGCGTAGGACGACCGCCTGCACGATGGACCGACGACCTCATAAAGGTCGCAGGAAGTCGGTGGATGCAGGCCGCTAGCGATCGTTCCCGCTGGAAATCGATGGGGGAGGCCTATGTTCAGCAGTGGACTACAACGGGCTGGTGATGATGATGATGATGATTAATCTTATATGAGGGATTATAGCGTTGTATATTATAATACTTCAGATAATCTTGAAAATTATTTTTGAGTAAAATATCTATTGCGCTTTGAAGTTTTCGAAGAAATTATATTGACATTGAATTTGAGTAAATTAAGGTTTTTAGGTTATTATCTGAATCCTCGGTTTCAATTTATTCTTCTGATTTTAGAACTTAAAATATAAATAAAAAGCAAGACCGCAAACCTTGAGAACGGCTTAACCAATTTGCTTGATTCCTTTTTTATGTTCTAAATTATTGTTAAAGACAAGAAAATGAAATCTTGTTAAATCAAAATAGATCCGACTACAAGCAAATTCTTATTTAAAACATGTACGGCCTTTGCTGCTTGTTTTCAATTCTTCGGGTCCGTAAGGACTTTAAAGTTAAATTAAATTTTACATGCAGAAGTTCAGACTACAAAAAAATATAGCGCGGGTTTTGCAGAAACTTAACTTAAGGCAAGAAAAAAAGTGCAACTGTTTTTTATTTTTAAATATCTTCTTACATGTTATCTTACACACACATATGGCCTCTCATTATACACAGTAACATTATACTTGACTTAACAAATATTTGTAACACACTTCACCAGTCTTCACCAAACGGCAATTATTCCATAAAATATTATTATGCGATATAATAATGTTATTTCTTATCAAGTGGTGCTACGAAAATGCTACGAACCTTAAGCTGCTACGCTTATCTACGCCGTAACGCGTAGTATAATACATTTACAAAGTAATTGTCCCCTGACTTGATTTCCTCAACTGTTAGGGGATACAGAAATATGTTGTAATAAGAGGAAAACGAAAAGGTCAGAGGGTATATCTTTTGGCAAAGGACATAAGCTCTTTTTGAAATAAACAATAATAATAAAAATACAAAAAGAAGGATTACACTTTTGTTGTTTCTGTCAATAAAATTATCTATACTAATATCATAAAGAGGAAATATTTGATTGTTTGTTGGTTCGTTTGAATTGCAAAGGCTCCGAAACTACTTGACGGATTTGAAAAATTCTTTCATCGTTGGGATGCTACACTATCTCCGGTGAAACTCAGCCAAGTTGACTGGCACCACGAGATGAACAGTAGATGCCACTTCATTTGTTTACAACAAATTATATGAGTTGAGAAATAAATATGTGCCATCTAAAACAGTAACTCCGCATAGTAAGAATCCCATCTGGTACAAACAGCCATTAATAAAAATTTTGAAAGAAAAGGCTAAATTTCACAAAAATCATAAAAAGTATCGTATTACCTCCGACTATGAATCGTTTCCTCTGTTACGCCAACGAGCCAAGGACCTTGCAATTGATTTCAACATTAGAAAGCTACATTATCCAGGAGTAACATAGAATATATTTAAATATGAAGTTCCTACGGGAACCGGTGCCACCGCACGCAGGAAACTAGTGAATAAATATATGTTCAACCGCCAATAGTAAGTTTGCTCCACTCGGGAATCAAACCCCGAGTCTTCAAATAGACTATTGGCACCATTGTCTGTCATAGAAGACCCAAAAATGTACTCAGTAACAGGGAGAAGTAACCAAACTTAAAGTTCCCGAGTCACGAAGTAAATACAACTGAGACTTAACGGGTCCCTTTACTACTCATACAGGGTGCTCCGTAATGGGCTATGAAAAAGATCGCTGAGAGCCGTCGTAAACTTTTAACAAGCCCTTTAGGGACCGTTACGGTAGGAGCAGACATGTGTCGCTGTGCTCCGATTTATGACTGACTTAGCATTACTGATATTATCTATCTATCTTTACTAATATATAAAGCTGAAGAGTTTGTCTGTTTATACTGCAATATTAGATTAAGGTACACGAAGAATTCGTGGTAATGAGAGAGCTGACCACCTGGCAAAAGAAGCGGCACTTGAAGAAGGTACTGAAATGTATGACGCAATCCCTGTCTCGTACCTCAAACACGCACTTTCCCAAAAAATAATAAATACCTGGCAACAACGAAACGAGCAAGCAACCACACTATCCTTCTTCCCCGATGTTCTAGTTGCATACCTCCGAAATGGCTCTACCAAGTTTCATGTGCATTTGGTAAGTTTCATGTACAATATATTACTTACCGTTACGGGAAATCTATTAAATTATTATTATTTATTTCATTTTAACACGATGTCTGTAAATCTGACGCCAAACTCACACAAATAGCTAGTAAGAAATATTAATAAAGACTGATTTCAGTTTTTATCGCTACTACCACTCCCTTTGACCTTTAAGTTCATTGGCCTCGGGGAAGATACATCTTGCCTTTGTAGTACGCCGAGAGATATACAGCATACAATTTATTTGAATTACAAAAGTCCATCATTAACTTGTAAGGAAATACTTGAGCAGTGAAAGTGTGTTTGTATTTTGAATCTCTTTTGTTAAGACTCGAATTGAAATATGAGAGAAAAAAATATTTATAATGCTCTGAATTTAGATGAATTTCATCAAATTTCAGTGCATAATAATCCTTCTTCTCATTCTAATTAAGGTATAAACAAAATATGTTTTGTGCACCATTTATGGGTTAGGTTTGGATGCCTTATTATATGATAACCTTTACAGTAAAATATGTGTGTAGTTGCGCTACTATTCCTAAAATATAATAATATGTTCATTATAACTTGGTACGTGTATTTATATAATGAGTTTGAATCCGGCGGCACCTACCACGTTTTTAATTACAAACATAGAAATCAAAGTTCTCAAATTTTGCGTGGTTAAGCAATACTTAAATGTACATACCTATGACATGATTCACTATTATTTAGTTACATAGAAAAATAGACTGAACCTTGAAGAACGTCCATTTAACGTCCACTGCTGAACAGCGGTTCTAGGAGGGTGTTGGCATAGTTAGCACCGTCGCAGGCGGGTGACCGCAGTATTACGTGCAGCATTTGTACCTACATGTTAATGCAACTGCCTGTTAACTGATATACGATGGTCAAAGATGATTTTATGACACTCGCTATCAACGGCTTAACGTGCTTTCTGAGAAACGGAGGGTAGCCCCTCAACCAACCAGACCCGGCATCAAATCTTACGGTTTACACAAAAAAATCTTGTTCGGCATGCATATACCGGTACTCCACGGTGGTTGTCAATAGGACATTCAGTAGATATCAATACGTTTGATCGCAAAACCACACGATCACTTTCATCGGACGCATCTCTTCATAGCACGAGCGACGACAATAGAAAGGCTTGATATTACAGACACTTCACCGCGTCTCCACACAAAAGAATCTATGTAAGTACAACGTGTGTAGGTGTGTATGTGTAGGTTTTAAATCAGACAAAATGGCTCAATTTGGCTACAAGCCAAATGAAACCATTTTCTAATAGACACATGGTAATAAAAGCAGTGTTGGGGTGACTATTAAATTAGCTATACTTTCTACTTATTAGTAACATAATATTTTCATTTCTTTTTACAAGCTAGTTTGACTTGAGTAGCTCCCGTTCTTGTGGGAACCTCATAATTAAATATAGTCTATATTACTCTTGAATAACGTCGCTTTCTAAGCGCCCCTACGCACTATGCGGTTAGCCGGAATGCGGTCAGCCGTCCGGCTAACCATAGGACGCGGTTGCGCTTGCGGTTACCGTCGCAAACGGTGTCGGGCCGCAGCAACCGGAGCGGTTGACCGGCTGCCGCATCACAGTGCGAATAAAAACTACTTTCTCGTACAATCTGCGTACGGTCAGCCGTACGGCTGGCCGCATAGCGGCTAGTGGGCAGGAGGCGTAACGGTGAAAGATTTTTTTGAAATCAGCCCAGTAATTCAGGAACTAATTCAATGCAAACTATCAAAGATTTCATTTTATAATATTGTTATAGATTAAAAACGGCAACGACAACCCCGACTTAGAACAATCGGAAAAGCAATCACGCAGTCACTTAATCATGCAGTGGTCCATGTTTTGACGTTAAACTTCGAAAAATGGCAGAACACAAAGTATTTCTGGATAACCAATCAACATTTTATGTTACTCTTATTTAATGACGCAACCAACCTTTTTTATGAACAACACAAAACTTATACTCAAACATAACTCTAATGCGCCTAAACCAAAATTACTATGTAATAAATAAAATTAAATAACAGTAACCGTATGCCCAATAATCTGTGGGCCAAAATTGAGCCCTGACACAGCTAGAAGGCGTCGCGGCAGACCCCGCAGAAGATGGCGGGACGAGCTGTACAAAACAAACGACCAGTGGCCTACTTTAGCTCTGCATAGGATGATGCAGGCTAACAGTAACAGTAACTACCAAAGTAATTAATGATGTGGTAATTAAGGAAATATTTATCGTCGCTAAATATATATGTATAGATCATCTTTGTTGGTCTAGCGACAATACCGTACCGGTTAACCGTAATAGCGAGGGCCTGTGGTCGAGTAAAGTATTATGTTACACGATATTTTCTTTATGAGAAAAAAAGAAAAAAAAACGTACGAATTAGTGATGATGTTTCACCCGTGCTTCGAAAAGCACATTAAGCTATCAGTTTTGCGCCTAATCTTTGACCGGGCTCGGATGTATCGATAATTGTACTATAACATACATATATTTTTTTAAAGGATTCCTCTGTTTTTCTTGCCAGTTCTTCTCAGAGTTCACGTCCAGAACTGATGGTAGAAATAGAAAGGGACGCATTATAAAAAAATAATTTAAAATATTTTAAACGTGTCTATATGAATAAAGATTTTTTGACTTTAACTTGGATAAAACCTTCCCCCTGGATTTTTGAAAGAATTGAGAGTTTATCTACGTTTGCATACACTAGTCCTGTCTTCTAGTAACCGCTTAAGATTTATTTCTTTAACTTAACTATCTTCTTGTTTAGGCTCCGCCGCCGAAGTATGGATTAAATTTTACTATGAAGAAATCTCTAAAGAATACTAAGATTTTAGATCCTTTTTCGGACATGAAATCTTCAATTTCTTTTTGAGATTTTCACATATAATTATCTCAGTATCCATCCGACGCCAAGAAGTAAAAAATCCGTCACAGCAGTGTCCGGTCCTACCGGAGGTGAGGTGAAGGCAAAAGGAATTTCCGACATTCTGCTCAAAGGTGCCTATTCTATTGCCGGTATGCGGTGTAGACTACAATGGAAGTGCTCTTTCTTATTTTTTAGAGGAAAAAAAAGAACTAAAATAATACTATTAACCTAAATCAAAATTCGTTTCAGTAATAGAAACAATGATAGGTATATCCTTTTTTACCAACTTTTAATACATCGCAATATCTTTCATACTGACGAAGAGACTTGAATGTAACCCTATAGAACCACAGAACATATGTACTTACACCTACGAAGCCTTGCTGCTGACAGTTTAATTATTAGAGAATTAATTATGCCCTGACATATGTGCTAAACTACTGATCGTGTTCTATGAGAAAATAATTATAATCATCATCATCCGTCCGTATAACGTCCACTGCTGAATGTGAGCGTCCTCTCGAGGGAGGGTTTAGCCAACACCACGCATGGTAGCTGGTTTGGTGACCGTAGTACTATAGAGAGAAACGCTGCTGCCCGATAATTATTATAGATGATATACAACAATTGGGAACCATTGGCTTAACAATTGGTGTCTTCCGAAGCACGAAGGGTAAGCCCCTAAACACAAATACAATGGTTTTCTTACAATATTACAATTTGCAAAAATCTTTCTTTCTTTAAAGGATAGAAAAAATGTCTTAAACAAACGTCATACACTATTATTCCGTTATATTCATTTACAGTACCAACGAGGTTTTCCGGGACTAAAAGTGCCTTATCTTTTCTTAGTGATTGCGCAATTCAGTTTGAATGAACTGAATGTAGCATCGCTACAGTAAAAACTGTATTCCCTACTCTAATAAAACATCATGTCAGTTCTTTCTTATATAAAGTAAAGAAGTCGTATAAAAACCTCTAATACACACAATGACAGAAGTAGAACCATCCATTGAATTGTTGGAAGAAATCAATAACGTTTGTGCTCCGTCGCAAATAATAGCGGTGACGTTACGACGACATAAATCCGTAGTAAAACCTGGGATTGTTTTGAGTCAAGACGAGGCTGTTTCCATCAAAAACTTTCGTCGGATTAGGAAAAATTTATAGACTACAACAGAGTTACCATAAAGCCTTTCTAGGATTCTGTACCCAAAGAGTAAAAACGGGACTCTATTACTAAGGCTCTACTGTCCGAATTACAGTCCGTCTTTCTGTTCGTCTGTCTGTCACCAAACTGTATCTCATGAACCGTGAAAGTTAGTTTACATTTTCGCAGATGATGTATTTCTATTGCCGCTATAACAACAAATACTAAAACAGAATAAATATTTGAGGGGGGGTCACATACAACAAACATGATTTATCTGTAGTTTTTTGGTCGATATTAATAACGGCAACAGGTAGAAGCTTGAAATATTCATAGAAAATTTAGCTTTATTCACGTTATAAACAAATAATGTATGGGAAATAACTAAATAATTACTGAGAATGAGTAAATATTTATTTTATTTTGCGATTACCATGGTGGTAACCGTTCTCTAAAAGCGTAGGTCATTAGTCATTACAACTGTCAACAATCTATAAGTATACTCGTAAGTTATCAATATTTAAATGCACTGCATAATTAACTGTTTCATCGCCAAAGCAAGACCTGAATGTAACCCTATAATTTGCAGAACATATGTACATAACACCTACACTACGAAGCCTTGTTGCTGACAGTTTAATTACTGGAGAATTGATTAAGCGTTGACATTTATAGTGAGCTAGTTATCGTGCGCTATGGGAAAACATGTGGTTTAATGTCATTTCATCTTGTCTTAACCGATATGGGCCATAGATTTCCAACCATATTACACATGATATTAAAGATCATCAATTCACGTTGAATCATAACCTTATTTTGTGTCACTATCAAATTAAAGTAGCTATTTTATATACATAAATTAGCTTTCAAAGCGGTGGACATAAATAAATTTATTTATGCAGGCAATCATACTTACGCAACTACAATGACATCTAGCATCTACCACTACAATATTTATCTCTTTTTTATATAAAAGAATATCAATCAAAACCTAAAAAAAAAAATAGAAATATATAAAGTTTACCAAAATAATTATGTTGAACCTCATTCAGACGTAAACAGTAACAATGAAGAAAACAATTTATTTATACCCAAGAACAGGGGCAGCAATATAAATGGTGCTTAAAGATATAGCACTGTCGCTTTATCATTGACAGCTCTATAACATTGAGACATGAAACGAATTTTATATATCGACGGGTAGACGGACTGAAAGACACAATAAAGATCCTTTGAGGGCACTGGTGATTGGAAAAATATAGGTTATCTAGGTCGCACTCAATTTTTTGTATTGTTTACTGAGCAAGTTGGTATATATCAATCACACAAGTTGTCTTTTGGTCTATAATACGCTCCCGCTAAATTTCCTTTTAATTAAGTTTTAATTGTAGATTTAAAGTATATTAAACTTAGTTCGACTAAATCCATTTTGTGTAAAATATATCACATTTTATTGTAACAAAAGATCCATAAATCTCCGTCTCTGACTGTCACTTTATATTATCCTGTTATGGAAGGCGTATCACACGAAGGAAAACCCGTGATTTTGTCAAGATGTCATCCCTTGAGTCTTACCAGCTGATGTATGATTTTAAGTGTGAATATATTTCCCGTCCTATTCTCATATTGAGGACAAATTGGATAGAAATATATAGATAACTTTAATGTTAAAAAGCTGACCAGCTTTTTTGTTTTATTATTATTATTCGTATTGACATCAAACTGCTGGACATGGTCCACCTTCATGGAAGGTTTTTGCCATGTACACCACCCTTAGCAGGTGGATTGGGGACCGCAATATTATATTGTAACAAAGAAAAATGCTGCTTCTGTTCCCTGATATAAGATTGTTATCGATTTTATAACAATGGTATATAACAATATTAGCGTATTCTATGTTTTTACCCAAAAGATGAACTTATTTCGTTCAATAAGTATTTTTACTGCGATATTTGGTAAAATCATTGAAGTAGTATACAATATATGTATCGGTCTTAGAAAATTGCGAAATTTTACGAAAATGTCTTGGAATTTGCTCATTCGACATTGACTTTTAGCTGAATGAGGAAGATAACAAGGTTTTCTCGAGATTTTACATACGAAAAACGATCAACATAATGATGATAACCTTATAGTACGCAGTGTGTCGTTTTACTAAACACAAAAAGTAGCTTACGAGTAGTATCAAAGACTATATTTTAGATTTAAGTTCCCACGGAAACGGGAGATAACGCGAGGCAAGGTCAGTTTTTAAATAAATTAAGTTTGTAGCTCCACCATCTTTCGCAATTCTCAGCTATCACGTACGAACCTAGAGGTATTTTTCAACGGAACGGGGGAACGAGAATGGAATATGAAACACAACAAGATGGGTACTGCTTCGACATCTAGTAAAATGTAAGATGTTTTTTTTAACGACAACTCCCGCACTAAGGAAAGGAATCGCTGTGTCGTTGGGGCTTGACAAACACACAATATACAGATACAAAACACCTATCCGAGGTTCATACAAATGATTGTTTCCTTGTGGGAATCGAACCGAGAATACCAGGTCTCAGACGCATCTACCGTATACAAGTAACTACCCGGTGTGATCAAAATGAAAAGTAATATATACATTACGGTATCATGGGTAAAACTGATAGATACGATGTATTAGCGGTAGGTAGTGTTATATACAGTGATTACATTACATGTTTCTTTAGAATAAGTCGTCCCCGAATACTATCGATGCAACCTTTCCCATGGTCTGATAGAAGGAGGTCCAAGTTCAGCAGTGGACGTCAAAGGGCTGCGGCTGACACAGAACTCAACTAACGTAATATGATATTAACTGATAAAGGTAAGTGAAGCACCTTTACGTAAGAATAAACAAATAAATAATCAATATTAAATAAATACCTCAACTTCCGTATCCGCAATTAATTGAAACTCTACCCCAAACACCTATTAAACACAATCATGAATAGGAGTAGAACGTGGGTAAACTAACCGAATTACCAAGTGACATTCTGAGTGACGAAGGATCAGTGCCAAGTGACAACATACATCGGGTGCTGACTTAATTTATGCTATTACGGAGGGCAACACTTGTATGTACTAGCAGTGGTTCCCAAACTTTGTCACGTCTCCGGTGCCCTTACGTATTTCATCCCGTTCATAATGCCATAGCTCTGCTTACTTTATATTCTGGTAAACAAGCCTCGTGACTAACAAAAGTCGGTCCGAAAATAACCAATTGTTCTTAGTCTAGCTACCTCGAAGTAGATAACGTCTACATAAATAGTAGATGGGGAAGGAAGAAAGCAGATATATAATGTAGGACTCTCTTAGTGCTAGTGAGTCGGTCGTACTCACATTACCATCCCGTAAAGTTCTTTGTTCATTCAACATCACTTAGGAATTTAATACGACCACCATACAAAGTAGCACAGCAAAATAAAATTAATACATTAATTTTATTTTGTCTATCAACTCAACTCAAACTAACGCTATGCTAACTATGTGCTCAAGGGCCCCGGGGCAAAATAATTGGTGCCTCTAAACTGTTTTGTTTTTATCAAAACAAGTATATAAACACGGCTTTGAGCACCCCCGGGCTTGGGGGCCCCGGGACTCTGTCCCACCTAGCCTTTTGGTCGCTACGTAAGTGGTTCTACCTCTCTTGCACATAAAATAAATTACAACATCCACAAGCTTACCCCAGTGCCCCTCGCATCACAGGGCATCAGGGCACTAGGCCGTTGCGGTACACACTTTGGGAACCCGTGCTCTAAACCTATTAACAACTAAGGAATAGGATTAAGTTATGTGAAAGCAGTATTATAGAGTTCAAGCGTGGAGCTTGCGGTAATTGAAAATGGGATAGAATAAAAGCAGATTACGACTGTATTAATGAAGAGTTTAACAACGATTTTCTACTAAAATTTACGAATTTATACGCTACAGAGATAGCTTAAATATTCATATGAGATACGTATAATTTATGCCAAAATTTAAGTCACATGCTTAATATATTTTCTAGTCGAGTATGAACGTAATATAAGGGATATACGAGGAGACGGATAGCCGTAGTGACGTAGGAGATTGTGAAAGATTTATTTCTGGGTCTGGTTTGTTGAGGACACCTCTGTGTCTCGGTTGTTAGGTTTATCATTTAGTAACAGTTCCCAATACTTATAAGATACGTTCATAGTAGTATTATTGTATCTGTGTATTACATAACATCAATGATAGGATGTCCTACGCGTGATTACTGGCAAACACGCTCTTCGCGGGATGCCTACCTCGTAATTTCGTCTAATATGTTCTATAAATTCATGAAATTACATGGAAGATAAGGCCTAAAAGAAGATGGGTGGACTGTGTGAAAGATGACATGCGTAAGAAAGGTGAGAGTAAGGAATAGAAATATGGAAGAGTGTGACAGGGCAGGAAGATGATAATGATGATGTTATATTCGTAGCATAATTTTGATAAAAGTAAATTAGTAGCAACAGTTATGAAAAACTCATTCAAAAATCCAAGAGTGCTTACAAGCTTACCGAAAAGTGTCGCGCCGCTGCAGCGCTGCGGCCGCGCTTCGTTGTAAAACCATATAAATAAAATAGCGCGGGTTTAAAAAAATCATAATCATAATTCCCTTCCGCATCCCACTCTGAACCGAGGATCAAGGTACCGTAAGTTGTTTATAGTTTTTAAAACACGGGACCTCTATTAGCCTTTATGCCCGCCAAAGTATCAAAAGCCACGTGGCTAACAACATATGCCCTTTCGAAAAAAGAACCGCACAATACTAACGGTCATCTTTATTTAAAGTCCTACTCTCTCCCAACAAATGTCAGTCATACATCAGCGACACAACCCGCTCATTAGTCCGACACACTCCGATACACTCGGACACAGTGTGGGAGTGCTGCGGTCATCAAAATGAGTGGTTGTTGCAGATTTACTCGGTTGTTTGAAACATATCAAGTATCTTATATTATATGCCGTTATAATAAAGTTCGAAAAGGTTTTTAGAAAAGGCAGACTAAAGTCTATTAAAACTTCGAAAAAGAATCAGTTTAATTGTAACTTAGAGAAATAATTCATACCTATATTTTTTCTTTTTTTAAAGACACCGGGATTTATTTTCCTAGTACGAGAGTGCGTACTAGGAAAATAAATCTCGGTGTCCTGGGGGACTTTACAATCACATAACTCACGGACACAAAGTACATCCAGACTCGGAACAACTATTCGTGATTCACACAAATAATTGTGCCGGGTGGGAATCGAACCCAGAACTCGAGGTATCAGAGGCCACTGCCGTAACCATAATCATCATCATTTCAGTCGTAGGACGTCCACTGCTGGACATAGGCCTCCCTCACAGATCTCCAGTTGTTGCTGTTAGAAGCGGCCTGCATCCACCGTGATCGCGCGGCCTTAACCAGATCATCCGTCCATCTAGTTGGTGGACGTCCTACGCTACGCTTGCCGATCCGCGGTCTCCATTCGAGAACTTTTCGGCCCCAACGGCCATCTGTTCTCTGTGCTATATAGCACTCTTCAACTTGCCACTTCAACGAACTAATCCGTTGGTCTACTAACCCGCGTTCTTCTACGTATCTCTTCATTTTTTATTCGATCTCGTAGAGGAACCCCGAGCATAGCCCTCTCCATAGCTCGTTGAGCGACTCTTGAGCCTGTTCATAAGGCCTATAGTGAAATACCACTTTTTCGCCGTAACCAATAACCGACAAATTGATAATTATAATTTCAAGATTTTGTTCACCCTATTATCCAACATTCAAGCGAATTTGCAGGCAAATCTCGCGGACATTTCAATGATCAATTTCGAAAAGGGCTCAACTCCAATAGACCAGCCATATGTATTGCGCCCTTTTCGAAATTACGTATTTATTTATATGTGAAGCGAATAAGTAGAAACATAAAACTATCCATGCCGCTAAAGTAGTGCTCGCATTGAAACAAGCCGTGTGATGAATGGCTCACATTACTGGCGAATGGGATGAAATACGTTCTGAGACCTAAAAGCTGGTAGTAAAGCTAATAGCGATATGTAGACGGTTTATGGGTAGATTTATGTCTGAATACACTAATTGTACTTAGTAAAATATAGTTTATTACTATGAAGGTCTATCACGGGAAAACGTTAAAAAAGAAAGTTCAAGAGAGGTCGAGTTGGCACTAACAGGAGATACCTATCCTCAATGAGGTCCTCCTTTCCTCCTGATAAATAACATTTTGTATGTCCTGACAGCTTCCGTGGCATAGCGGTATAACTCTCGCTTTAAGTTTCGGAGGTTGTGGGTTCGATCCAGGTCTAGTTGATTGAGGGACTACACTCGGAGCCTAAGAAAGCATGTTAAGCCGATTGATATAACATCATCTATAACAAGCGTGTACCAGGAAACGGGCAGCTGCGTTATCCTGTGTGTTACAACATAATACTGCACGGTCACCAACCCGCAACCCACCAAGCGTGGTGACTCTGGCAGTACCCTCCCTCGGGATATCGGTGAGATCTAATGTGCTTAAACAATATTGGGACCACTAATGGGCTACGGACCAGGGTATTGCCAGATTTCTATTATATATATATATTTTTCACTTTTTCTAGTAACACAATTTTTTGTCTCTTTAATGAAACCCGGAACCTCGTTTACGGTCGAACATATTACAGCGAGACTAACATTATTTATACACCGATGGACACAACAATGAACAATTTAATTTCCACTACCGATCCGCATTACAGCGCTGAAACTAAAATTAATGGAGAATTTCTAATTTCCGCTGCGCGATTGTATAATGCAAAGTTAGCAGAGCTTTTAGCTTTAGTTATAATTCATGAAATCATACAGAATTGTGGAGTAAATTAGTTTCAATTCTAAAGCGTGTCTAAATACTTTAAGCCTAAGCGGGCAATAGTTTCCACAACATTTTGGACTCTATCAAACTTTTTATTAAGGTTCAAAACCAATGGATTTTCGATAAACCTACTTACTACTTGTTTATATAACATTCGTGTTAATGGACAATTCGTTCTAAATCCAATAGAACGATTGACATGAATTTTGGTACACACCATTACATAGTATAAAAACTACGACTGTCTGTGCTCCTACGTATACTTAGAACTTTAAAACTACGCAACGGAATTTGATGCGGGTTTTTTTAATAGATGTGATTCAAGAGGAAGTTTTATATGAATAATACTTACATCAGCGTTGCACTCTTGCGGAGCCGGGGCGGGTCACTAGTTTATTGTATACAATATTTTTCCAACGACAAAATTTTTTTTAAATCAAATATATATTTTTCAGTCTTGTTGGTTGAGAGACTACTCTCTGTGCCTCGGAAAGAAAATTAAGTCGAAGTAGGTATTCGATTGTCATTATACCATCTACGCAATTATACATAGCGAGCAGTATTAGCTATGTGAATATATTACAGTTGCATAATACTGCGTTAATCAAGCAGCTTCCTATGCGTGGTGTTTATGGCAAACCCAGTCCGCTAAAAATCCATATCAGGCAGTAGGCGGGCAAAAAATATGGCAGAAAACTAGATTTAATTGTAAACTACCAGCATTCATATTACCGTCTCCGAAACTGAACTATACTACTCATATTATAAAGAGGAAAGATTTGATTGTTTGTATTAGTGTTGCCTATCGATAGTCGACTATCGATAGACTATCGATAGTTGACGTCATATCTATAGTATCGATAGTCTATCGATAGTATCGATATTAGTGATAGTATCGATACTATCGAGAACCACTATGTGTTTAGGAGCAATACTATCGATAGTATCGATAGTATTGCTCCTAAACATGGGTTGGTCTTCGATAGTATCGATAGTTTTACAAACTATCGATAGTATTGATAGTTTTAATCATTTAATGCAACGATACTATCGATAGTATTACTTTAAAAATATCGATACTATCGATAGTATTATAATGTAATAGTATCGATACTATTGCTTCCAATCAATAGTATTAGTTAATTTGTGATATCGATAGTATCGATATTATCGATAGCACTATCGATATTGTTACTATTTTTCGAGGTCATCTATCGATAGCGAAACTATCGATAGTTGGGCAACTCTAGTTTGTATTGAATAGGCTCCGTAACTACTGGACCGAATTCTTTCACCATTGGAAAGCTACACTATCCCCGGATGACATAGGCTATATTTAATTATGAAGTTCTCACGGGAACGGGAGTTACGCGGGTGAAACCGCGCGCGCGAAAGCAAGTCTGAAAATAAAAATGTCTCAATGTCAGACATACATTGACAAACAATAGTCGTACATTAACAAGCCCGTCCTAATTCAGTCCCAAGGTAAGCCTAAACCAGGATCGGTATGTACTGAATAATACAGGTACCAAATACTACCGGATTGGCTTCAAATAGCTGTGAGTATTGTAGTTCATAGAGCTTGCTATCTCTATCTAATCGCCGTCACACTGGTATACATCAGGGAAAAAACAACTCTATTACAAAGCTATAGAGTATAATTTAGCTCGGCACATTTGTGCTTATACGGCAGTTTAGAGTTGTCATCAACGCGTGGACGTTGGTTGGTTATGACGTCACATTGATCGGAATACGTCAGAGGATACCTATGGGGGTTAGTAACAGATACAGGGAACTGTTTATTGAATCAATTCAATAAATCAATTTAATATCAATCGAAATACACTGTGAATACTACTATGTTTCAAAATTGAGATTAATAAAATTCGAGCAAATGCAGGACTCGATCCTGCATCTTAGGTTAAGCCCCTTAAACAACAAGGCAACGGTGGAACCTTATAAAAAAAAAATAACAACCTTTTAACTCCTACGTCCGCGCAATTTTCGAGATAAAGGCTACAAAAAATTAAAAAGTGGTTTAAGTGAATAAAAACATAATATGCACGTAAACCTATAACAGGTATTTGTAAATAGTCAAAAACATATTTTGGCTTTTAAATTTACATTAATATTTTATATAGCTTGAGCCTAAAAGCTGTCAGGTATGAAATTACAATATTATTTTATTATTGTTATATCTATGATTGAATAGTCTATATTTTGTCCATATATTATGCATACTATATATGCATTTGGTCAAATTTCAGCGCAATCTATTCAGTGAATATAAGCTGTGTTGTAGAAGCCCACAGAACTGTTAGAATTTTTTATATTTACCGATATACATTAACAAGTAGTTCAGGGCAGAATGCCTATTTCCTTTATATCATTATGGGTTAAAGAAACAAACACTAATAAATAACACAAACAGACAGACAAAATAAAAAACACGGCCATATTTAACGCAAGACGTCGTGAGACAGGGAACTAATTAAAAAACTGTCGGAGCGTACAGTTAGTTGTACGCTTAATGAGAAATGAAGGCTTACAATTTTAGACTAGCAATTACTATAAAATTGAAAATAAATTTCGTAATATTATATTTGTGTACAAAATGTTCTATACATATACTAGTATATGATACTAGCTTCCCGCGCGCGGTTTCACCTGCGTTACTCCCTTTCCCGCGGGAACTTCAAAATTAAATATAGCCTATATTAATCAGCGATAATGTAGCATTCAAATGGTGATAGAATTTTTAAAATCGGTCCTGTTCTTTTTGAGCCAATTTGTTACAAACATACTTACATACAAATCTTTCCTCTTTATAATATTAGTATAGATACTAGCGACCCGCCCCGGCTTCGCACGGGTGCAATGCTGATGTATCACACATATATACGTTCCTCTTGAATCACTCTATTAAAAAAAACCGCATAAAAATCTGTTGCGTAGTTTTAACGACCTAAGCATACATAGGGACGGACAGACAGCGGCAAGCGACTTTGTATTATACTATGTAGTGATGAAAGGTACAGGGAAAGATCAGAGTATGTCCTTATAAAAACACTAGCTGCGCCCTGAGGTTTTACCCGCGTTACTCTGCTCCAGTGCGTCGGAGCGCTATGTTTTGTAGCCTATATGTTAATCCAGCGTATAACCTATCCCGGTGCAAAATTTCAGCCAATTCCGTTCAGTCGTTTTGGCGTGAAAGAGTAACAAACATGATGGATGTATCCATCCATACTTACAAACTTTCGCGTTAATAATATTTAGTATGAATTTGAAGGTAGCACATATTTTTTTAATAATACTAACTAGCAGAGATTTTGCTATCTACTAGTGAATCTTGTTAACCCCTCGTGCTGAGCTAAAATGCTTGTGGGTTCACGTCAGTGCAATAGGTGAAAAAAGCAATAATGAGAGAGCAGGATGAATTATGAACATGCTAGAGAAATTATATCTGCTAGTAATTATTTATGAATCTAAAACAAACATTATCTATACTAATAAATAAAGCTGAAGAGCTTGTTTGTATGCATGAACGCGATAATTTCAGAAACTACTGGACCGATTTGTGAAATTCTTTCAGTCTTAAATGGGCTAGCCATTTATATTAGCTATATTTTAGTCTTAAGTTCCCAAGGGAACGGGATCTAAGCGGGTGAAACCGCGCGCGGAACCTAGTATGTCATAAATGTGTTTCTTATCGTAAGCAGGTGGACTTGCCAGATCCATACAATTTTATGACATAGAATTATTTAATGTGTAATGTGACATGAAAATTACAGTCATAATATCCCGAGGTCGCTACTAAAATGCTGTAAATTATAAGTAGGATGATGCTACATAATTATCGTTTATAATAATTACCTCTTCACCAAGCACCTAATAAAATGGAGTTTCTTGGTAACAAAATGTCTGTTTTATGATATTTTATAAAACCTCGAGTCGCAATTAAGCCGTACAGTGGCAATGAAATTACTTTAGACATATAATTAAGATAATAAAGTCTTATTTTACTCTGTAACTTTATCGCGTCGTCACTACAAATTATTATAGAGACTAAATCAGTCCATGCAAGCGATTTTCGCCCTTATTACAGTAGTAGCGTCTACGTCATCGTGTCGATCACACAGCTCTAATATAAGTAACTCACAAACCTAACTAACTTAAAAATTTACCGTAGCCCAATGGCTAGGGCCGTCGAACTTCTAATCTAGTGGTCGCCGCTTCGATCCCCACCCATTGCACTACCGACGTGAGCCCACTCGTAATACAAGCATTTTACCTAAGCATGAGGGGTTAACAAGAATACTAGTAGACTGCAAACCTCTACAAGTAATCTTTAAAAACAGCGTGCGCTTAAGCGTCATTTACGGAGACGCGCGTCGCGTGCGACGTGGCGACCCGCATCTCACTCGCACTCATACAACGCCTTATGTTTGAATACAGTGCAGGCCGCGCCGCAAAACGCGACGAGCAACGCCCCGCGTCTCCGTTAATGAAACCTTAGAGCATTTATGGTAGCTGCATAGAGGTCATTCATTGAGCAGCTGCCAGGGCATAGAGATCAAAGGAGAAGCTAAGGCGTTAGGGGCTTAACCTAAGATGCAGGTTCGAATCCTGCCGGTGGTCGAATTTTATTAATCTCAATTTTGAAACATAGTATGTGGTAAACATTCCCGTAAAGTGTTCAAAAACATAGAAAATATTATAAAGACAAATATAAAGTTTTGGGTTAAAAAAGTCTCTCTCGCCTCCATTTCCAAGTAAAAATACAAAAATACAGTAGTGGAGAAAGCATCAATAAAAATAAACGAAGTAAATCTATAAAATGTTCCAACAAATGCGAATACCGGTCGAAGCGTGTTTTCCTTTTCCGTCAATTCCGAATCTAATTTAAGAAATATCTACAAGACATCCTGAAGGACTTACTGGGTAACACGAAGAAACTTCTTAAGCAATTTTAAACCAACAAACTCGTTGAGAAGTATAAGGTTCTATAGTCGACAGTAACAGCATGCAAACTTCGAAAGTGGAAAGTTTTATAAATACCACTCAAGTTGTTATGATAGCCTGGTCCAGGTTTTCCATCGGCTAAATGAGTTTTGAAGAAAAGCTTATTTACGAGAATTTGCTGACCAAACATAATAATTCTAAGCATCGGGATCGAAACCCCGACCTACCAGTACTTCCACCCATTGCACTATCGACGTGAACCCACTCATAACACAACCATTTAAGTAAATATATTATATTATTATTATTTAGCTTAGCACGAGGGATTAATAAGAATACTAGCAGATTGCAAAAACTCTGCTAGTAATCTAAAAAAAAAAACAAATACCTTTTGCCTAATAAAGTAATGAAGGCAAAGTAGAATGCCGCTGCCGAGAAAATTCAGTTTCAATACAATTTAAAGCACTTCCTAGTTAGATTGAAAAATAATATTTAAGTAAATATTTTCTCGAACGCCTCGGTTGTAGAGCAAATACATTAAATTTCCTTTTCACTTCTTCATATTATTTATTTATTACCAGGATAAGACTCATCATAAAATAATAAAATACATTTATTTTTATATATATCTATGTAATGTATATACAAAATTGAAGTAGCTGTTTGTAATAGAAAAGTAACAGGTTTATACTAAATTTATTTTTAAATAAGAATTTATTTTAAAGTGCACAATAATGAGATTAGTGAGTAAGTCTGAAGGTACCGGATGCAGTTCCTGGTACCTTCCAAAATGGCGTCGGAGACACCCGGGAGCTTTTTGTTTTAGTATAAATGCGCCCCGCGGTTTTACCCGCGTTACTCTGCTCCCGTGGGTCGGAGCGTGATGTTGCCTTTATGTTAATCCAGCGTATAACCTATCCTGGTGCAATTTCAGCTAATACCGTTCAGTAGTTTTAAAACCATTCAGTAGGCGTGAAAGAGTAAAAAACATCCATCCATCCATCCATACTCACAAACTCTCGCGTTTATAATATTAGTAGGATTAGACAGTTGATCTATGTAGTCCAGCAACGGGACCGAGAAAGAGAGAACTAGTATTAATATAACTGAAAAAAAAATACATTTTCTGTCTTATTCTCCGCTGAATACTTAAAGTGTAAACGTTGCGCCTTAAATAGCAGCGTCTACGTCTGCTCAGTCTTATGGCACTTAAACTAATTACAAAAAATATGAACAGTTTTATATCAAAGTGTTTTTATTCCTACAATTGTTTTCTCTCACAGATATTGTGAGCTTAAAGTGGATTAACGTTTTCGTTACATTCTGCGTTCTTTGGTGTTATAGCCTTTGTAAGAGTTCCACTAAACTCCGCAAAAAATCTAAAAGTTATTCCTTAATCCCCCCTCCAACGACCGCTCTGTCCCCAGGTCCAAGTCCCAACTCGTATTATATACCGCGGTAGTATACAGGTAGACTCTCTTCTCATGGTATCTTTAGCATACCATTGCGATAGAAAAAAGAAGGGAGAAAAGAGTCCCAAATATCACACCGCACCGAGGAGATGCGCCAAATAATTCTTACAAAAGATTTCTAGCAGAATTTAGCAATCTACTGGTATTCTTGTTAATGCCTCGTGCTAAGCTAAAATGCTTGTGTTACGAGTAAGTTCACGCCGGTAGTGCAATGGGTGGGGATCGAACCGGCAACCACATGAACGTAAGTCCGACGCCCCAGCCATTGGGCTAACGCCGCTTTTGAATGTGCAAGAAGCGAAAGACGTGTGCCAGGATCGAGACAGATAGCATTCCTTTGTCTCTGCCTACCCCTATGGGAGATAGACGTGACGATATGTATGAAACTACCATGTTAAAATGTATGTATGTACTTAAAACATACCCCTATTATACCAAGCAGTATTATACAAGTACCTATGTACTATAGTACAGAGATTGGAAATTAGTTAGATAGGTTCGTAGCCCAGACAACAGAGATAGATGACTACAAGATAGTGACGTAGATCAATCTTGTTGTACATCAATTACAGTGCACAAACAACGGAGTTAACTAGCAAACACTTCTAGGTATTCAGTTCGGTACAGTATGGGATGTATATCAGTATTTATGAAACTGAAAATGCAAGTAATAATGCTTTCATTATCAGAGTTAGTGGGTTTAATTATCACTCCGGACAAACTGTGTAAAATCAAAGATTTCTTTCCGGGTCTGGTTGGTTGAGGGACTAATATCCGTGCCTATGAAAGCACGTTAAGCGATAGTTATAACATCATCTATAATATAATTATCGTATACCTAGGAGCGGGCAGCAGCATTTCCCTATGTGTAACAAAATGCGGTCACCAACCCACCCGCCAAGCGTGATGACTATGATAAAACCCTCCGTCGGGAGGATGCCCATGTTCGGCAGTGGAAATTATACGGGCTGATGATGAAAAAATCACGGTAATATGTCGACGCTGTTAAGCATTCGTGTGTTAACCCACACCGAGCTAGTTTTGAGTAATCAGACGTTAAAGTTTTAAACTAAATACAAACCTTCATATAGTAAATAAGCGATAACGATTTTTGTACTCTAGAATATTTTGAGATTATTTTTCAACTAAACGTGATCTAAAGCGTCAGACTGAATTTATAACTCAATATCCGATTTTTTGTAGGTTAACACAAGTATGCTTAACAGCGTCTATGTTATGTTCACACTTTTCTCTACTCAAGCTCGGTATGTAATTGTATTTCTGCATAATAATCTAAATATTTTTGTGTTTTTATGTGTGGCATATATAAAAATAATAATCATGAACAGGTATAGCTCAGAGGTTGCGTGTCCGTGTGGTATCTCCCCCCAGACAATGGCGCACCTCCTATTCTGCCCTGCGTGCCCCAACATCTGTACACGCGAGGCCCTGTGCAACGCCACTGATAATGCTGTGTCAGTGGCCGAGCACTGGTCTTCTCAAATTTGAACGCCAGGTCGACACGAAAAGAAGAAGAAGACGAAGAAGAAGAAAAACTTCTTTGTTTTTTTCAATCAGAACATACTCAAAACATACTTACTATATGTTACCGAACATAGCACCAACATCCCTGCTACATTATCCGTCATTACCAACATGCTGCCCCAGTTGCAGCTCGGGGACAAAGCCTCCAAGTTAATTAACTCCCGTCCCGCCTCGTCAATACACTACAAACTTCTACTGCGCGGAACTAAACCTGATCTTATATGGAGCCGCTCAAATTTTAATCAACTTCGACAAACTACGTTACATTGTTGTTTCTATTAACAACCTGATTAACTTGTCTCTCACTTTTGTATTTTAAATTAGAATTCTAATAAATGATAGATAAATGGATTTTTTGCATAACCTGAGAGATCGTAGACCCGACGTCCGAGAGGCCCGCGAACTGTAAAGTAGAGCGACAGTTGCACAAAACTCCCCTAAAGAAACTAAAAGCCATAATCTCTCAATCTGCCCGTCAGCGACCGCCCTGAGCCGAGGTCCAAGTCCCACAGGGGACGCCCTCTTGCGCAGGTTGCTTAGTTTGTAGTGTTTAAACCATTTACCTAGGCTAGAGCTCTGCTTACCTTTTTGCCCGGTGCAGTAGCAAAAGCCTCAGGGGTAAAAATAAATGACCGGCCGAAAAAAAAGACATAGTCACAAAAACATAGTAATAAAATAGCACACTTATAGTTTATTTAGAGTAGTGCAGAATGCAATTTTTGTTTAAGAATGATCAAATGTCGGGCAATTTCGCGAGAACTAGAAACACTTCTACTACCAGAAGGATATAGGAGATGTCAATGTATAAATAACTTGGTTTTTACAGATTTAATCATGCGTCCGTCAGCTCGTCTTGCAATAAAACGTGATCGGCAGGAGGAGGTGCCATCAGTTATATACAAATTTTAAAATAGATATAATATTGTGTTACCATTCCTTTAAGTATAAAATAATGCTAAAAATATTTTTTCTCTAGTCCATTTACTAGAAAAGCATAAAGGACGAAAGAACCCAAAATGGAGCGCGCAAAATGAGTAAACAAGTGACTTTGTAACTCTTCAACGTGAAAATACTTTTAAGCCAAACACAACTTAATTCCCATCTACACAGAATACAAAATTAAACAGCTCATTACTCCTGTGCCAGGAGACAGTCTGCCAACTTTAACTAACTACCTACAGCCTCAGTAGCGCCGTCAATTTGCGAAGCTATTTGAAGCTCGATCAATGGAATAGTTTCAGGCAGGCGACTACATTGTTGCACGTGAACTAATTCTAACATTGCTTTGTTGTTTGTAACGGCTATCGAACATGCAACTAGAATAAATTAAATGTAATATAAATAAAACTTAAACTATAATACATCACTAGGCGACTAAGGGACATACACCTGATGGGTGAGCAGTAGCATTTATCTGCTGAAAGATACTGCCATATTACTGCGATCACCAATTTACCAAGCGTGATGATAACGCCAATATTTAGTATATTGGCGTTATCATCACGCTTGGTAAATATAAAAACGCGGCCGTAGCCCAATGGCTATGGCGTCGGACTTGTGATGTTGAGGTCGCCGGTTCGAACCCCACCTAATGCACTG
The DNA here is from genome assembly GCA_947037095.2 of Nycteola revayana. Lineage (NCBI taxonomy): Eukaryota > Metazoa > Arthropoda > Insecta > Lepidoptera > Nolidae > Nycteola > Nycteola revayana. The sequence continues at coordinate 19,635,563 of OX344856.2, read as the reverse complement.
CCGACGTGAACACACTCCTAATACAAGCATGTTAGCTTAGCACGAGGGGTTAACAAGAATACTTTAGTAGACTGCCAAACTATACTAGGAGTAAAAAAAAAATTAAAAAAAACTTTACGGCAATGGTTCAAAATTCAAGATTTATTAAAGAGGAGGCCCATGTTCACCTGTGGACGGATACGAGCTGATACAGTAAGTCAAGTAAATAAAACTTTCTATCACTGAAATATTGAATGATTACGTTCTAAGGTTTGTATGGCATTTATAACGAACGAACCGACAGACATTGTCCTCTCTTAACTAAAACTAAATTAGGCGTCATAGCTCTGAACTAACCGTGATGTGCACTAAGAGCAGCGCGCATTTTGTCAATGTTTTATCAAACGGCATAAGATTAGGTAAGGTACATTAAAAAAGGTTTATATTGTCAATAGCGTTAAGGATAGCTACATTAGAATTAATAATATGGTGGTTAAGTATTCTTCATTTTCTGGCAATAACAAACACCAAGAGAAGAATTACCGAAATTCGGTGTAGTCGTTCACACCATGTGATGCCATGACCAAGGGAAATACGGATTCATTTTTATATTTATAGATAAGGCAAAGTACAACTGGGCCTGTACCGCCATCTACTAGCATCATCATCATCAGCCTATATGACGTCCATTGCTAAACATGGGCTTCCTCGAGTATGTCACCATTATAACTACGCTTGGCAGACGGGTTGGTGATCGCAATATTATGTAAAGTATATACGCAGGTCAACGCTGCTGACCATTATCTGGTATACGATTGTCTATGATGTTAAAACAATCGGGATCAACGACTTAGTCTTTTCCAAAGCACGGAGGTTAGTAGTCTCCCTACCAACCAGAACCATACAGAAATCTTTTATTTTTCGCAACAAATAATTGTCCGGAGCGAGAATCGAATGCAAGATAATTAGAGCGAGCCTTATGCCACGGAGGCAGTCTATTCATATATCTTCTACTCGTGTAGGTGCACTAAAAATCGATCGGTCTTTATATAGCCTTGCAGTTAAACTAATGAGAATTTAATTAGCTGTAAAGCCTTCGCCTTCGACCGTCAGAGAAAAAGTGTGACGCTATTTTTGAACTGACATTTTATTAAGGGTTTCGTGCAAAAATGTTTTAAAGCTCGGCAGTATGTAGATCCAGTTTTTATCAGTCACAGATTTTTTTTTTATTTTTTTACTAAAGGAATGAAATCGAAATCATCATCATCATCATCATCATCAGCTCGTATAACGTGCACTGCTGAACATGGCCCTCCTCCCGCGGGAGGGTATTTGCCATAGTCACCACGCTTGGCAGGCGGATTGGTGACCGCAGTGGTATGTTGTACCACGCAAGGAATATGGAATGGAATACCTTTCTATACGATTATTATATATGATGTTATAATAATCGGGACCAACGGCTTGACGTGCTTTCCGAGGCACGGAGGGTAGTCCCTCAACCAACCTGAACCGGAATTTTTTTTTAGAATTTACACAAAGATTTTCTGTCCGGCGTGGGATTCGAACCCACGACCTCCGAGATTTAAAGCGAGCCAAATACCGCTACGCTACGGAGGTTGTGAATTCAATTGCCACTGTGATATACAATCACATAATACAACGCGTTAGTTCTCTCAACGACGCAGACACAAGCACACCCACATAGAAAAGAAAAAAGTGCTTTTATCAAGCCCATTGTTGCGAACACGGTAAAATGTAGTCAGCAACGAGCTTTGTTAGAAAATTCTTTTACAATTTATTCACGATACGACCATTGTACATGAATAAATTTATAGAAAAAGCATTGGAATATACACGACATTGGTCTCGCAGTCATAATAATATGTATTGAATATTTATAAATTTAAATATTTACATACATCATCATTAGCATGTTCTCGTCCACAGCTGAACCTGGGCCTCGATCATTGTTTTCAAGCGGAAACGATATAAGCGCATCCACAAACTACTTGCAACCTATATGAGGTGGTCGATCTATCGTGCAAGCGGTCGTCCCACGCTGCGCTTATCTCGTGTATCTCCACTAGAAATCATTTCTGCTCCATCGGCCGTCAGTTCTTCCACCTACCTATTGCCATTTTAAGCTTGCTGATCTACGTTATCCTGCAGGTCTCTTCATTTCTGATTCGATATTGCAGGGAAATACCGAGCATAGCTCTTTCCATAGCATAGTATTTTGGACAGATAGCACGATGGGATCCTTCACAACTTAGAGGGGTCCATTCTATTAGGCAAAGAGGAAGGGGCTTGTCCGCGGGGCAAAAGACCGGCTAGATGGGCGAATCGGATTGTCGAGCTTTTACAAACATCGATCTTTAAATCAGTACACAAAGCAGCAGATCGGGAAGCTTGACGAACTTCAATAAACCAGCTGACCAAGTGAAAGGGTCACGATCTTCAGCATCGAAGAAACGAATGAGGATAAGGAGGAGCTCTTTCCAAAAATCGCTAAACAACTTTGAGCTTTTTTATGACTTATGAGACACACAATGAGAGACCACGTCTCAGATCCATATGTCATCACTGGTAACACATATTTATATATACATATGGCTCGTATGGATTCTCAAGCCTCCTTTTTTTAAAGTTGCTAATAAATAGACCTTGGCATCAAGCCAACATGTGAAATGAATACATTATACATCCGTAACAAGCAGGCGGCGCCAGAAACTACAAGTTTGCTAGTTGTTAGACAGTTAGCAAGTTGTAAGTATGATCTATGGCTCAGTTCTCGTGACATTAATTGATTTTTAAAGTTAAACTTTTCACGTTAGAAACTTCAGTTTGGAAAACTAGCTAGAGATAACAACGAGTAGGTATGTCTTGTGTTTATTTCCCCAGGCCAGGTTATAAAGTCTCCAGCCCTGTGGTTCTGGATGGTACCTCGAGGTTTGTGTAGACTTGGACCTCAGTGCGGTCTCAGGTACGAGCATTGTGTATTTAAGACTTGTAAGATTTTTAGGAGAGTTTTGTGAAACTATCGCTCTACTTCAGAGTACGAGGGACAACCATGTCTCCGAAACCGATTGGTGATCGCAGTAAGATGGTAAGTAAAATAGTAATAATAATATATGAATAATCCAATCCGCCTGCCAATCGTGGCAAAAACCCTCCCTCGGGAGGAGGCCCATGTTCAGGAGTGGACGTTGAACGGGCTGATGATGATGATGATGAATAAATATTCACTTATTAAAATAATAATAAACAGCTCCTAATATTTCTGTCCCGGACAGTAAAATGTACATTCTGGAATGCAATAAATTTGATTTAATAACCTTGAGTTGATAGATGCTGCTGCCCAACCATCAGCTGTATATTTTTTGTCGCTTCTTACGATCATGGGAAGTCATGGGGTGGTCTATTCTATTCCGGAAACCACACCATATCATAACGAAGGCTATAACAACAAAGAACGCAGAATGTAACTTAAACGTTAATCCACTTTAAGCTCACAATATCTGTGAGAGAAAACAATTGTAGGAATAAAAACACTTTGATATAAAACTGTTCATATTTTTTGTAATTAGTTTAAGTGCCATGAGGATGAACAAACGTAGACGCTGCTATTTAAGGCAGCGTTTACACTTTAGGTATTCAGCGGAGAATAAGACAGAAAATGTATTTTGTCATCTGTTATATTAATACTAGTTCTCTCTCTTTCGTTCCCGTTGCTGGACTACATAGATCAACTGTCTAATCCTACTAATATTATAAACGCGAAAGTTTGTAAGTATGGATGGATGGATGGATGGATGTTTGTTACTCTTTCACGCCAAAACTACTGAACGGAATTGGCTAAGATTTTAAAACAAACAATCTAAACTTTCCACTTTATAATATTAGTATATTTAGATATTATATTCATATATTATTTATTTTAAAACTAGCGACCCGCCCCGACTCCGCACGGGTTCAATTCTGATGTATTATACACATAAACCTTCCTCTTGAATCCCTCTATATATTAAAAAAAACGCATCAAAATCCGTTGCGTAGTTTTAAAGATTTAAGCATACATAGGGACATAGGGATATAGGGATATAGAGACAGAGAAAGCGACTTTGCTTTATACTATGTAGTGATGTAAAATGCATTAACAAGGCGAAGCTATTAAAATAAAAGCTCTAAGTTTTAAGTGTCGACTACATTGTCTTTAATTCAAAAATTTCGTTCGTATTTCGCTCAATTTGGTCTCAAACATTACCACATTACATACACTTTAGATATCACTACCACGGTGTAAGTTACCCAGTAACTGTGTCAAACTTTGTCAAGGGACCCATTCGACCCGCAATTCTATAAATGGGTTGTTTGGTATCCTTTATTATCTTTCGCCTTTACTAAGCCCATGCCCAGTTCCAACGAGAAAAGTTAAGAATATTGTTATTTTCATTAGCGGACTTTCAGACAGCTTTCCGTGCAGCCCCCGTTCTCGTTCATTATAAAATAGCCTATAGCCTTCCTCGATAAATGGGCCTTCTTAAACTGAAATAATTTTTCTAATCGGACCTGTAGTTGCTGAGATTACCGCGTTCGAACAAACTCTTAACCGCTTTTCGTTTCACCCGCGCATCTCCCGTCACCGTGGGAACTACATTATAGTAAATAGCCTATAGCCTTCCTTGATAAATAAGCTATCTAACATTGATTTTATTTGTTTTTTTTTAAAATAACTGTTCAGCTTTATGTATTAAGTATAAGTCAAAGACAAAGTCAAAAATTCTTTATTCATATAGACACATTTTAAACCATGTTCTTATGATGCGTCCCATTCTTTTACTACCGCCAGATCTGGACGTGGCAACTCTGAGAGGAACTGGCAAGAAACTCAGAGGAATCCTTCTTTAAATAAATTTGATATTACAATTGTTAATAAAGCAGTATTGTTTCAGAGTAACTCACTCCCAAGCTGTGTGTGTGTGTTGTCATTGACATTATCGGAAATTTTATAATAAGCTTTTTCACATAATTTATCTTGGACATATCGTTTTAACTTGTTTGTAGAAAGATCTCTAACATTATTAGGAAGTTTGTTGTAGAAGCGGATATATTGCCCCATAAAATATGTTTAGGCTTGGACTGTAACATCGGTTTATTTCCTAGGTATACCTGCCTCAGTAACGAAAGGTTTTATAAATCAAATAACAATATCTTTGTCAAGGGAATACAAGCTGTATTGCGTTTGCTAGAAATGGTGTTAATTCGAAAATACGACGTGACTTTCTTCTCGTATTAATTTCTAGTTCTCACAAACTCGTGCGTCCATTAACGATGTCTCAAAGGACTTTTGTTAGAACTAACTTGGATAATTGTCAGCTTCGTGACCTCAATATGGAAGCAAAAGCAATCTATTGGAAATGAGAGATATTAAATAGTGTGTGGGTTTCTTTTACTGTACCGCATTTGGTGATTTGATAACCTCCGTAGCGTAGCGGTATTTGGCTCGCTTTGATTCTCGGAGGTCGTGGGTTCAATCCCCACGCCGGACAGGAAATCTTTGTGTAAATTCTAAGATTTTTTTCCGGGTCTGGTTGGTTGAATGACTACCCTCCGTGCCTCCTGGATTGTTATAACCTCATCTATAATAATTGTGTAGCAAGGATCGGGCAGCAGCGTTTCCTTGTGTGGTACAACATAATACTACGGTCACCAACCCGCCTGACAAGCGTGGTAAATCTGGCAAATACCCTCCCCGGGAGGAGGCTCTTGTTCAGCAGTGGACGTTATACGGGCTGATGATGATGATGATTTGGTGATTGAACTTTGTCGTGTATAAGGAGTACTATAGCTTCGGCTATTCCTACGGTAACTCCCGTTACCGTAGGAATCTCATCATTAAATATAGTCTCTGTCATTTTTAAAATGAAAATTAAATAAATGTAATACTTCGAATAAATTATTCACTAACGTAATCCACTACACATTTTACTATTTACTGTTAAAAGGATGGCGTGTATTTTGATAACACCTTATATATAAAGCAGATAAAACAAAACACCACGACCTAAATCTCCAAATTAAACCGTAAAGCGTTACTCTTTAACAATGTAGGCAACCTCAAAACCGCACACAGCAGGTCGTCAAGCGGAGCACCCTGCCGTAATAGGGCTCGTGACAAGGTCAGCGTTTGTGACTAAACTGTCGCCATTACGAGAATACTTACCAACGTTCAGTTTACTATTAAAATAGTGACACTTACCTGAAACAAACAAAAACAGTAATTATTAAACAAATGGTTCACTTTTTTTTTATTACTAGCAGAGTGTTGCAGTCTTCTAGTATTCTTGTTCTTAACCCCTCGTGCTAAGCTCAAATGCTTGTGTTACGAGTGGGTTCACGTCGGTACTGCAATGGATGGGGATCACCTATGTCCTTAGCACCGGAAGTCCAAAGTTTGTAGGGACTGCATCTTTCTTTATCTAACACTAGGGGCCCGCCCCGGCTTCGCATGGATGGACTTTTATAGCCTATGTTACTCAGAGATAATGTAGCATTCTAATGGTGAAAGAATTATCGAAATCCTTTCAGTTGTTTTTCAGTTTATTCGAAACAAAAATACAAACTTTTCCTCTTTATAATATTAGTATAGATTTGATATATTTTCCACGAGAGCTGACAACCGAAACAGCCAGGTAATTTGATCATTCATAAAAATTATTTATCAACTTACTTGGAGCAGTTTGGCTGGCTTTTTTGTGCTTAAAGTTTATAATTCCCAGAGGCTAGGAAAAAAAAGCCAGCCAATAATAGTGGTGGGAACATGTCGAAAAAAATAATTGAAAATTTATATTTTAAATTGGATTTTGCTCGAGAAAGAACTAAGGGGCATGAAAAAGAGCGCGTGGATGGGATACACGCGACTACGGCGTCGCGTCCGTGCTCTCTCGGCAAGAGGTAGGCAAACCATTTGGCATAAAAAGTAATCCTGATCAAATTACTTTTTTTTTCCCACCCCATATCACCCACATCCACCACGCGAATCCTGCCAGGTCGACGTTTTTATGCTTAGAGTGCTCCAGGTTAATTGATAAATTATTTTTATGAATGATCAAATTACCTGGCCGTTTCGGTTGTCAGCTCTCAGTCCATAATTATTTGACGCACATTCAAGTCGCAGTCTCACCAGAGCTCAATAAATACTACGGATAATACTAATGTCACAGTTTACCAATTCTAGACCTCAGAAACATAAGGATGGTTGTAATATTATACTTTAAACGTACAATGGGAGGTACAACCGTCTCATGTGGGTCGTGTTGAAACCGGCAGTAGAATAACCCACTGAGTTTGTTTCGCCGGATCTTCTCAGTTGTGGGGCGTATTAGATCCGGTGGTAGAATTAAAGCGCGTTCGTCGTTATATACTCATGGTCCGCCCAAATAATGACAATTGTTCTTAATATAATTTAATATAGACAGAACAAGCTATTGTACACAATAAAGTTGAATAATACAGTTAAGACTAAAACATTATTGTTAAAAACGACAACTACTTGCTTATATGTTAATTTATAAAATGTTAAAGCAACACATAGATTAATAATAAATTATTGTTATGACTTTTTGCAAGTGCCTGTAATAGGTTTACGTAAATAAAAAAGTTTTTGTTTTTTTTTTAAAGCATTTGGTCGTAAGTACCAGTTAACGATAAAGGCACATACAACGAATGATTCTGACGCATAATAGTACATCCGACTTTACGCTTCTGAGCTTTAGAATTAAACTTTGTACGCTACCTAGGTCAGTTGTGAGAGGGGGAGGGGAGTGGGGAGGGTTTATTGCGTCATTCCGATGTAGGTATTTATACCAACAAGTGTATAATTTTTGCCTGCAATGAGCATTGATTACTGAACTGCTTGAATAAAGAAAGAAAGAAAAAGATTTATTTATAATGCACTGTTTTCCGTAAAAATACAATATCAAATTAATACATTAATTCCATGTGCACCATAAATAGGCACCAACTTCAGCTTTATGCTACATCCACACATTTGCGTACGAATGTAGCGCTGGTATTCTAGTTGGTCCCATTCAATAACAGACTGATCCTTCACTTTACATGATTCTAATTTAAACCAAGTTCTCATATAATCCATTTACTAAACTTACAATGATATAATAAAAAGTAAAAAGTCATAAAATATTATTGTAACAACCTTGTTTCCACTAAATTTACCCGAATCACGCATCTAATTAATTAAAAACAATGACAAAAGCAAACTCTAAGAACGCCATCTAAGAAAGAATCACATAAAAATAACGAATACCAACGACCCGTGTCAAAGCCTAAATTTATACAGTAGGTACACTTAGAGAATAAAGCAATGACTTCATTATCATAGATTATGTGTAGAATAAATAACCTTTTTTTTCGAACGGACCTGTGTAGTTAGCCCTGAGGCTTTTGCTACTTCACCGGGCATAGATACATAAGCGAAACGTTCTTTTATTATAGTCCGGTAATTATTTAAGAGTCACTTTGAAAATATCTTAAGTTTGTATGTTTTTTTTTATCATGAAAATATTAAAAAGTACATATCATTTATAGAGCAAAATATATTTAACTAACTTTCCGCGTGCGTTGTCCGTGTAACTCTATATTAATAGGCATGTATGTTTATATATATATATATGGTATGTATTTTGTATAAGTATTGTATTTAAATATTAGCATATAAGTTTATTAGCTCATAGATGTTTATCAGATAAACTCTGTCTTTGGAAGGTTTGCTGGAAGAAAATTCATAATAGAATTAAGCTCGCCTTTGTACATTTTGTTTCTTTGTCTAAAATGTACTGTTACTTGTTTTTCTGTGTGTGTAATAAAGTATAAATAAATAAGATCAGTAAGACTGAATAAAATGAGACTATGTTCCAATTACCCTCACATTCCCAGAACTTATTTATTCCAATAATATTCAAATCCTTTGCTCCAGTTTACTTAAGGTCTCCGATATTCCACCCCGAGGGGTGTAATAAAATGAATCATTTCAAGAGTAATGGGCCGCTATAGCTAAGAGTTTTATTATCAAGGAGAACGTGCCGCGGACCATCTTACATAAAGATTCGCAGTCAATTTCAAAGATACTTGCTTTACGAGCAAAAAATACGCTTGTATATTTAAGAGTGTAATTTGGAATGATAAACAAGTGTTCGCAAAAGAAATCTATGTGTACTAACAATTACCTGACTTTCCAAGTCTGAATATTGTTGAGGGAATACCCTCCATGCCTCAAAAAGCACGTAAAGCCGCTGGCTAAGATTGACATAATGTAACACAATCTATGGCAATCGTATACCTGATAACGAGCAGCAGCGTTTACCTGTGTGTGTGTATAACATAATACTACGGTTTCTCGAATGAGACCCATGTTCAGCAGTGGACGTTATACGGGCTGTTGATGATGATGGAAACAAGTGTTTTTATAGGTACTTTATATCTGCGATAGAGACAAGGATTTGTGTTGCCAATGTGAGTTCTAAAAGATCCGCACATTGTGATCTTCACACTTCTACACCAGACAAAGAAAGGTGCACTTTTCAAAATGAGCATTTAACTACATGAGCACTTTACAAAATGTGCATACAAACATACATTCACGCCTCTTTTCCTAGGGGTAGGCAGATACCACTTCTTTCCACTTGCTATGATCTAGACATACCACTTTTGCCTGCACATTAATCTCCTCATGCATGTCCTTCGGTTTAGGGTACTTATAAACTCCTGGCTAGGGCTTCGGACTTGCGATCATGTCGCCGATTCTATCCTCACCCATTGCACTACCGATTTTTTTTTACGGACGGGCATATATTTTGTTAGCCATGAGGCTTGGCATAAAGGCGAGCAGAACTAAAACAGCCTTAAAACTACTGACGTGAACCCATTCGTAATACAAGCATTTTAGATTACTGGTAGTGTGAAAAACTCTTCTCTTGGAAATGTGGTACCAATCAAAATCAAAGTCAAAAATGTCTTTATATTCATATAGACACAATTCAAAAAATTAAATCATGTTCTTATGATGCGTCCATTTCTTTTCCAACCGCCAGTTCAATATGAACCCTATCGACGACACAACAACATAGATACAATATAAAATTATATTGTAGAAGGCTTATACACGTACATATATAACTCTTGGTAAATATGAAGGCTCCACTAACGAGTATTACGCACACATCAAAATTGGCGTTTACTTTTTGAGCTATCCTAATGAAGATTAATGATGAGCCGCTGAATACGAGAGATGTATTAATGAGATCGCAACCTGTCCGCTATTTACCCGCCTTTATTTTATACTAAATATTATTTATTACTTTATAATCTTAGGCTTACATATCGTATTAACTAGGTGCTATATTTATATCTACTAACTAGCTGACCCGGCAAACGTTGTTTTGCCATATAAATCATTTATCACTAAGGGGTATGAAAAATAGATGTTGGCCGATTCTCAGACCTACTCAATATGCTCACAAAATTTCATGAGAATCGGTCAAGCCGTTTCGGAGGAGTACGGGAACGAAAACTGTGACACGAGAATTTTATATATAAGACTAGCTGACCCGGCAGACTTCGTACTGCCTCAATCGATACATACCCTACACTACCCCCACCCTACACTACCCCTACCCTACACTACCCCTACCCTACACTACCCCTACCCTACACTACCCCTACCCTACACTACCCCTACCCTACACTACCCCTACGCTACACTACCCCTACCCTACACTACCCCTATCCTACACTACCCCTACCCTACACTACCCCTACCCTACACTACCCCTACCCTACACTACCCCTACCCTACACTACCCCTACCCTACACTACCCCTACCCTACACTACCCCTACCCTACACTACCCCTACCCTACACTACCCCTACCCTACACCTACCTCTAATCTACCCCTAACTTTGTCTGAAAATAAAAATAAAAATTTAGGGGTGGACTACCCCTAACATTTAGGGGGATGAAAAATAGATGTTGGCCGATTCTCATAGATACCGGATAAGCACAAAAAATTTCATCAAAATCGGTTAAGCCGTTTCGGAGGAGTATGGCAACGAAAACTGTGACACGAGAATTTTATATATTAGATATGATAAAGCGGTAAAGTTTGTGAATTGTTTGTGAGGTTATAGGGGGGTAATCTCTGGTCCTGCTGGAGCGATTTTGCAAATATTTTTTACCAATAGAAAGCCACATTATTTGTGAGTGTAATAGGCTATATTATAACGGGATGTATGCGGGTAACACCGCGCGAAACATATAGTATTTAATAAATATTTTAAACAAAGTCGATCTGAATTTTAAGTTCAATCATTTCAGTAATTCTAGAACGGCTCTTCTACTCGACAAGTAAACAAATCACAGAAAAACACAAAATACATACAATAAACATATTGTATTACTTTTATCTGTTTTATTGATACAGCTTAAAAACTTAATCTAATATTATATGATAAATATACATCTATAAATAGAACGTATTTTTTTTTCGGGTTGACATACCTATGTTGCCACGAGGCTTTTGCTATTTCACCGGGCATAAAGGCGAGCAGAGCTCCAGCCTTAATAAATGGTTTAAAAACTACAAACTAAGCAACCTGCGCAAGAGGGCGCCCCCTGTGGGGCTTGGACCTCGGCTCAGGGCGGTCGCTGGCGATGAGATTGAGGGATTATGACTTTTAGTATTTTAGGAGACTTTTGTGCAACTGTCGCTCTACTTTACAGTTCGCGGGCCTCTCGGACTTCGGGTCTACGAGGGCATCGGATGGTTCTTTGCAAGCTAAGGGTCAGGAGGACGAGGGGGGTCAGGAGGACGAGGGGTAATTATTGAATAACACACTATCTACCTACGTGATTTACCTAATGAATTCCATTATCCATCCAAAGGTTGTCTGGAAGAAATTGCTTTAAGCGATAAGACCGCCCATTGTACTGTGTCTATTATTTTTTTTTGTCCTGTTTACTTATGTGTGTACAATAAAGAATATTCTATTCTATTCTACATCTACTCGTAATCGGTGTACTTGTTCTGTGTTCAGTATCCCGGTTTGAAAGGACTTTTAATTGAATCCACTTAATCCAATCAATCCCCGTCAGTCTGTAGTGTGTTGTAACACAAGACTAGGAGGTGATTTTGTACGAAATGAGATATTTTCCTCTGTGAATACTGTTCGCCACGCCATAACGGTATTTGTCACCATACCCTGTATGCCAAGCCCAGATAACCAGTATAACAATATGTTACCTTATCATTGAATATGAGACCTACCTTTATGAGAGTAATGACATTATATATCTTTATCTCTATATATATATAATTCAACTGTACCTGTGTATGTTACTGAACTCCACCTAATTTGAATGATTTTTTTTTTGTATGCGCCACCCAAAGTGGCGCCCTGGATGGTTTAGATTCGCAAATCATATATAATAAATATATTATCATGCAGGACAACGTCTGTCGGGTCCGCTAGTTCTCTATAAGTACTTTGTGTGTCATTTGTTTATGATCGAATATAGCCGACGTTGGCGTTAAAAAGGTTAAAATAGTAGGTAAATATTCCCTAAAACGGACAAAAAGAAGAAGAAACCTTGATAATTCAATCGTCAAAGACATGATCATTTTCATCTTGAGTTTACCTCAGATTTCTATCTGAGGTTCATTTGAATACCGCGGTAATCCCGTGAGAAGAGATCTGACACTCAAAAGGGCGACCATTGCATATCGGCGTATTAAGTTATTGGAAATCTAAGGAGTTTTTACGTTCAAATTATATGGACTTTAAGCGTTTAAGTTATAAACCCTGCTTAAAGAACAATAGAATGTTATTAATATAATTAATAACATTCTATAATAAATGTTACAACATGAACACATAATTTATTATAGACACGGGGTATCATTTTTTCAGATACGGATATTTATGTTGTTAGCCACGAGGCTCTTGCTACTTAACCGGGCATAAAGGCGAGCATTACTTCAGCTTTATTACTTTTTTTTATAAATTATCTACAAACTAAGCAACCTGCCCAAGAGGCATCTTCCTGTGGGACTTGAACCTCGGCTCAGTGCGGTCGCTAGCTGGCGAATGAGGAATTATGACTTTTTCGCGGGATATAATTCTAAATACAAATTGAAGCCATTAACTGGCAATGATTGACCGTGTCATTTAGCCTATATTTCGACGGGAGTTTTTATTAAGTTATTTATACTCTTCCAAATGTACCTTAATTACATAACTAAATAACAATGGCAAACAATAGAAATCAATCAAAACAAGTAATCTGAACGATAAATCATAATCGTATTAAAAGCGTCTCTTCCATTCAAAAAGTTATCAGAAAATTCATCTAATTCACGTTACAATGTAAACTGCTCATCTATTCTGAAACTAAACTTATATTACTACGCTGCTACAGTAAAACCGCAAGAAAAATTGGACTTTATTACACTATATTTTAGGTTGATAATAGCTTGGCAGGAGAATTTCTGTAGTCGCGAAGCTTACGTAACAGTCTCGTATTGATCGGGGCCCCAGAGAGGGGAGGAGCCCCCTCCCCGCGTGCTGCACACAGCGCTCCGACCAATCAGGTGCCACGGTTTAATTTTAATTTGATAGCCGTTGTGTATGCGGCGTCCTGATAGGTCAGCTGGTAACGCGTCGGTACGATGCGCCCAAGAACTTGGAGGTTAGAACGTGGAGGGTATTTTACGCGGATTTATACGCTCCATTTCACATTGACACTTATTAAGGTCATGATCGGGAAGGGACGGCGATATCACAGACAGATAACAATCTTATTAGATAAAAGAGTAGGTTTTACACATCACAAAATTACATATATATACCTATTCTAAATATTTTTTGTAACTAATTAATAGAATCAGGCGATACTTTGCGGAAATCCATACTCATTTAAATTAAAAACCAAATATCTAGTGTTAATTCCTTTAAAAAATGTGTCAAAATGCTGGGATGCCTTTTTTGCACCGCCCTCCCGCCCGCAAAAATTATGCAAAACATGCAGGAAAGAAAAAGTAAAAGGTGCAAAAATACAATCACCAGCCGAAGACCCGACACGTGTTTCTCTCCTCCACGGAGCATCATCAGGGTGATGTTACCTCGTCGAACGCTTCTGTGCAAATTACCTGACCCCTGATGATTGCAATGTTTTATAGACCCCAAACTAATTATTATTGATGTGAATACAATATTAAATGCGTAAAACAATTAAACTCTTTAACGGGTTATTCTGAAATAGATTCTTTCTTTATTCTACCATATGAATGTAGGTACCTATTCTTCTATGTATCTATTAACAACTCTCAATTGCTATTCACTATAATCAAAATATACGTCCACTTATGTTATGTTTAGTAAATCCTTACAAACAGCTGTCTGCAAACTGTATTCACGTTTCAAATTATGTAACAGATAGTACAACCAGGCACTCGTCTGTGCCCGGCCAATGTGAACCTTACATAAAATAACCTTCAGAAATACAGATACCACATCGCTCTTTATGTTTAATATAGTAAATATGTTCAATAAATATTATTAACTTTTATTCTATTACTTAACTATAGCAAGTAGGTACACCATAAATAGAAAATAATGTTTACTTTCATTAAGGAAAAACGAACGCTTTATTTACCTACTTCATTTAACTGAAGATATAATCATTTATCTTTAGTTATAGATGTCACAATGACTTGAGCAGTTCAACGACTAAATATTAGATATTTATTATTTATATCTTGATTGAGAAATTAACAATTGAATTACCAAAAAAAAACGCCGCTCTTATATAAGTTAAGCAATAAATTATATTTTTTGTAGTGTTTTAATTTTATTAGGCTAATATCGACTGGTCCCTACAGCAGACTTGTATTCCGAAACCAGCCGTGCGTAGTCTTTTTGAAAATTGGTAACACGTCATATACGATTTTATTCTAGGTTTTTTTTTATATTTTCCACCACCTAAGTGTAGCTACCACATTATCTCTGCCGGACCTTACAGAAAAAGCCCCAAACATAAAGTCCACACCTACTTCATTAGTATGACTAATTGCAACTACGAATCAAAAAAATGGCTACCATATTACACAACGACACTACAATTTTCCAGCACACAATTCCTTATTCCACAGTAACATAAAACAGGGCTAAATCTGTATTATTTATACGTGTCGTCGCCGTGACGTAGGGCCTTTATTCTCGTAAATAATCACGCTACCGTCTCACCACAATGTATACGAGCTGAAAGGAAGCTTAGGCACCGACTTTTAGTACGGTATAATATTGTATATATTTGGCTGCGCATAAGAATATACTAAGTCACAGTCAAAAATTTTTTTATTCATATAGAAACATTTAATTTTTTTTAAATCACTTATCACCATCAATTTCTTTTACTACCACCAATTCTGGACGTGGCAACTCTGAGAAGAACTGGCAAGAAATTCAGAGGAATCCTTTTGTTTTTAATAAATTTTTATACAGTTATTAATGAAGGCAGTTTCGTCATTTACATAATCAGAAATTTTATAATAAGCTTTTTTACATAGTTTATCTATAACATTTCGTTTAAAATTGTTAATAGATCTCTAACATTATCAGAAAGTTTGTTACTTATAATAATATCTTAGTAATATCTGTAATCTATATATACTTACTTAAAACAAAAACTATGTACCCCTTTAAACACAAAATTGCGCACACCTATCACTACATAGTATAAAACAAAGACCCTTCTCGCTGTCTGCCTGTCCCTAAGTATGTTCTTTAAAACTACGCAACGCATTGTGATGCAGTGTTTTTAATAGATAGAGTGATTCGAGAGGAAGTTCTACAAGCATTGCACTCGTGCGAAGCCGGGGCGGGTGGTTAGTAGTTTATATAGAAAAGGAGTGCAGTTTCGAAATTCGACCTTAATAAAAAAAAGGTAACATCATGGTAACAGAGCTCACTTCCATTGCGTAGCGGTATAAATCTTACGTTATGTCTCGGGGGTCGTGGATTTGATCCCCGCAGACAAGAAATCTATTTGTCTTCTTCTTCTATTCGGGTCTGGTTGCTCGAGAGACAAGTTAAGCCGTTGGTCCCGATTGTTATAACTTCATCTATAACAATCGTCTTCCAGGGAACGGGCAGAAGCGTTTCCTTGTGTGTTACAACATAATAATACGGTCACCAACCACCCTGACTACTATGACACCACCCTCATTGTAGGACACCCATGTTTATAAAAGACGTTATACGGGCTGATGATGATCAGAGACTAAGGTGTAAGTCACTAGAGAAATCGAAAACCCATGAATGAATATGATATGATGATACTCCGGTCACCATCCCACTTGCCAAGCGTGATATAGACAACGAACGAAAACCATGTTTAACGGTGGGCGTGGCGGTTATTTGGCTGATGATGATTTCTGATCCCTTTTTTGAATGTTGAAAAACATTTTTTATGACATTATTTTTGTATTCTACGGACAGAATTAACATTTCGGACAGGTGAAGGCGAACTGTTACCAAATATAATTGGAATTTTAAACAGAATATTCAATTTTGATTATAGCATCGGCATAGCAACTTTATTTAGGGTAGTATAATATTGTTGTTCCTTAACTTAATATATAGGATTGATAGTCAAACAACTGAAATTTTCAATACAGTTTACAAAAAGTTTCTATGATTTTCTAATGCAAAGATATTAATTTAGTTGGTTTTTATTTTTATCATACATTTCAATAGAGTCATTTTGTATGGAGTTTTTACTGATGGCACTCAAATGTTAATATTTTCATAAAAGAAGCAACAAAATCATAAATGTTAATTGGAATTCAGAATAGCTGCTTACAAAATTCAGTCATTATACAATTTTACAAATAGATTTATTAGTATAGTTACCTATGTTTCAAATAAGCTGAAATGTCAATTTTCTAATTTTTATTGTCAAATATCTCTTAAATTAGATTTGACAGAATATTTTTAATGATGAAACAATATCCATCATTCTCTGAGATAAACAATAACTGTGTGTCTGTCTGTGCTGCAAAAACTATAATTATAGTGAAAAATTGTGTCCACAAACCCATTTGCACTCTCTGTAATCCTCTGCTCTCAAAATCCAGTGGAACCGTTATACAATTAACAAGAGTAAGCCATATCACTTAAACATCACGTAGCTAGTCTCTAATCGTTAGCACTAATGAAATCAATACTCCCCCGCGTCATACTAGGTCGTGAACACAGACCAACACACCTACATATAGATATGCATAGCGGCCCTGATACGTGATCCCTATTGATTCCAGACATTTGCGCTTTGGCATTCATTCTGTAAGTATTCAATGAACTTTTTATACACACCGGGATTTTTTAATCATTGCTTATAATTGGCAGAGTGATTTACCATCTGTATTTCTATCGAAAAATTACATTTAAATCTTAAAATTGACATATGTTTATTACAAAAATATGCCCTCTAGGAGATACGATAATGATAAATATACATGGCATGAGCTTTAGTGCCTTCCAATCTATATCTATACTAATAGTATAGAGAGGAAAGAGTTGTATTTTTGTGTGTATTTTGTAATGAATAAATCAAAAACTACTGCCTTTTACAATTACAAAGCTACATTCACCCTGAGTATATTTAATTATGAAGTTCCCACGGGAAAGGGAGTTACGCAGGTGAAACCGCGCGCAGGAAGCTAGTAAAATATAATTTAGGTAGTACGAATGGAGGCCTCTAAAGCAGGTTCGAAGTCATATAAACCTATAGTTTTAATGCAATTCGAAAAGTAAATACATAAAAGAATGTACACACGTTTTGGTCTGAATCGTAGCTTACTCTGGAATCAAACAAGTTTCGGTGTCATTTACTGCGCTAAAATACATAGCAATGAAGTAGATTTATGTTAGCATACGTTTATTTACTTAACTTACTACTTATATGCATTTTTCTTTTAAGCTTTTAAGTCGAGTGACTAATAGGCAAAAAATCACTTTTCATTTTAATCCGTCGACCCAACTTTGAGTGATTAAGCAGCTAACATCAGAACTTATCATTAAGTTTATTATAGGTTTATATAGGTATTATAATATAATACTTTTACGTCACAAATCGCCCAAGACCTAGGCCGACAAGCCGACAAGCAGGGTCATTATAAAACCCTTACGTGGCTTCATAAATATTGACTACATTATCTGTCACCATGAGCGAAGTCTCTTGTGTGGAGATGCTCTTATGTCAGCGCATTTTAATATATGATACAATTTGATACTTTTCAAAAGAATAGTCTTTCCTCATTAGTCCGCATAATATCCACTAACGAATTAAGGTTTTGTTAGTCACCATGCTTGGCAGGCAGGTTGGTGACCGCAGTATTATACACCAGGAAACGCGGCTGCTAATTTTAATTAAAAAACGTTTTTACTCACGTAAACCTATTACAGGTATTTGCAAATAGTCAAAACATATTTTGGCTTATCAATTTACTATGTTTAATTAGCTTTTTTGGATTATTGCTGCTTATTATAATATTTTTTATAGATAATGCTTAAAATTGCTGAATATTGAATTTCCACAATATTCAGCACTTTTAAGCATTTGAACAAAAGTTCCTACATTTAATATACGAAAGAATTATTTATCTCCGACATTGACGGGCGTTGATTGAAGGCGGGACAAAGACACCGCATCGATCACTTCGTCTCCATTCTTTAGAACGTTAACTTCGCGATATTGAACTGCGAAGTTCGACGAAACTTCGACTTTCTATCGGCGATGAATATCGAAGGAACGAACGAGAACTTTCTTTAATTTGTTATTGAGAAAAATGGGGGTACGTGTGGGATGTGAGCGTGGATGTGGTTTTATTTTATGCTACCTGTCTAAGGAAAAAAATATTAAAATATAGCATGCTAGCGGCCCGTCGCGGCTCCGCACGGATGCACATTTCGTATAAAAGTACAGCCTATAATACTCAGGGATGATGTTGCATTCTAATGGTGAAAGGATTATCGAAATCCGTTAAGTAGTTTTTGAGTTTATTCGAAACAAAAATATTAAAATACAAACTTTTCCTCTTTATAATATTAGTATAGATGACACTTCAAAAATAAAGTGGCTTCCTAATGATGCAAGAATCTTAAAATCAATCCAGTAGTTTCGGAGCCGATTCAATGCTAACATACAAATCTTTCCGCTTTGTAATATTAGTCTGTTTGTAACTAATTAGCTCAAAAAGTACTGGACCGATTTTAAAAATTCTTTCACCATTTGAATTCTACATTATCACTGATTAATATGAGTTACGCCGGTGAAACCGCGCGCGGGAAGCTAGTATAGAATAAAAGAAAACTAGCATTGCTATAACATAGTGTTTCAGTCAATGATGATACTAAAAAATAGGTAGATACGGTACCCGGGCTTGAAAAATTAAATTTAACAAAAAAGTAAGCCAATTGGCACACTCGAACGTATATCTGTCTCGATTTTGCACACGCAAATTTTCAAGCTGTCCTGTTTTCTTTCTAGGGACAATATTTTCCTTAACAAAACACGAGCCTGACTTATCTATCTTTTTTTATTTAACATCATTGGTTTCAGTAATGTTGCTATTTTTATAAGGACTTCGAAGCAAAAATCTAATATTCATAACAATACATAACACAGCTCACTATCAATTTCAGTCATTCGTCATCACGTCATATTAAAACTGAATGTTAATTGTTTTATCCTATTACACCTTCAACATGAATAATGTATTCACAAATTAAATATTCCGTTCCCGTTACAAAGTTAGGACTGAATTATAAATTTATAATCCGCTGGTCGACCTCTGATTAACTATTGGTCTTTTATTAACACATTTTTCATGAATAATTAATTATTTTAATAGTATCTTGGCAAGAATAAATAATTTATTAGAACATAAAACTTTTACAATAAATTGGTTATTTAAAAAAACGTTGTATAATAAACAGTTTATTACAACGTAGAGCGATTTATCATCATCATCATCATCAGCCCGTATATCATCCAATGTTGAACATGGGCCTCCTGCCTATGAAGGGTATTTGCCATAGTCACCACGCTTGGCAGGCGGGTTGGTGACCGCAGTAAAATGTTGTACCACACAAGGAAACGCTGCTGCCCGTTCCTTGATATACGACTATTATAGACGACGTTCTAACAATCGGGACCAACGGCTTAACGTGCTTTCCGAGGCACGGAGGGTAGCTCTCAACCAACCAGACCCGGAGAGAAATCTTAGAATTGACACAACGATTTCCTGTCCGGCGTGGGGATCGAACCCACGATCTCCGAGAGTTAAAACGAGCCAAATACCGCTACGCTACGAAGGTTGAAAATCAAATGTAGCAAATTATTTTTTGTCCTTTAAACCGTATCAAATATTTCTTGACATGAAATCACACCTTATTATCGCTAGGGCAAAGTTTAAATTTTATAATATTAATTTAACTTCGCTGCTACACTTATTCTACGAGAACGCTACGAAATGCTACGCTATCTACGACGTAGCATTTCTTGCATTCGCAATGTATTAGATTGCAACCAACTCCTAGACACGTGCCGTCAATATATCAGTTGCCACTTGAACATTGCAACGTTGAAACTTGAACAGTAAATGTTTCAACGTGGCAAGGAATTGAAATTGTATCGAAATGCTGTAGAGATATTGTTTCAACGTGTCTTTTTTTTCACTGAGTTATTTTAACTTTAAGCAAATTAATAATTTTGAAGTGTCTGTTTGAAAGTTAAATGACAATTTTACTAAATGCATATAGATGTTTATGGATAACTTACAAGTACTTACTATGGGACCAAACCTGAAATTGCGAAAAAAAACAGCTTTTCCATACATTTATGTTCATTTACCTCGACAAAATGTATGGACCAGCTGATTTTTTTTCGCGAGACTACTTTTAATGTTCTAAGTCTGTGCTGTTAGGTGGATTCACCTAATCGACAATCTTTATTTAAGATCTAAGAATACCTAATAGGAGTTTTGAAATACACAAAGAATACTATGCCAACTTTAAATAGCAATTTATAGAACTTTCATCAACATTGAGATCATAGAACAAGAGTACAAAAACAATTTACTAACCATGCTTTGAGAAACTAATGTGATACTTAACAAGTTTTGACGCATGATTAGTTATTTCCAACGTTAACCATTCTTTTAGAAACTGACTATATTTCCAATAAATATATTCTCATAAAAGAATTCACAAATACATCAAACCACAGTAAAAGCCAAGTTATAAAAAAAAACAATTCAATTTTCCTTCTAATGACAACAAATAAATGAGTTTATTATCAAACTCCGACTGAGTCATAAGCAATATCTCGTACACAATGGGACGGAGCTAAGAAAATAAATAACCAAAGACAATATAGAAGTACAGAAACAAAGCAATCACAGACCTCAATTAAATCTTATAGATCAGATGAAAGATAACATTGTTGAGAAATTAGATGTCAAATATATATATTACTTAATAAATATGAAGCAATCTGTATTAATACTATGGTTCAAAATTGAGATTAATAAAATTCGACCACCAGCAGGACACGAACCTGCATCTTAGGTTAAGCCCCTAATGCCTTAACCAATTAGGCTACGGTGGAACCACACCGGTCATCGAAATTTATCAATCTCTTTTTATAACACGTCTCTAAGGGGGACGTTACCACCCCCATTACGGTTTCAGCCGCGTAGCTCCCGGTCTCTTGGGATCTATATTGAATTAATAAGTTCCCACGGAAATGGGAGCTTCGCGGCTAAGACCGTGAGCGGGAGCTAGAATATTATAAGTAACAAACACGCACCCTGTGCGTATGAGCGTTGTAACCAATAATTTGTCTCGAGTAACTTCACGCAAGTTGTAACCTTGTTTCCCCACTCAGTACTAATACCTGAATCCAGTTATTTCCCTACCAGTTCCAGACCAACAAAACCATCGAATGGCTTACACGAATTACACTAGTTATAGTAACAGTATCAATAGAACATACAGAAAGAGAAGTGTAATATTTACACATGACTAACAGAGATGAGATGACAGTATGTATTCTGTAGATAACGGGTAACTGATATGTTTTCATGCTGATTTCTGTTAACAATTCTTTGACATTTAATTTTATCGGAAAATAATAATTTGAGTTATAAAAAAAATTGTTTAAATTATTGAATAAGTAGCGACCCAATGCTGATGTATTAACCTTCATAATAAATTTAATTCAATATTATGAAGGTTACATACATACAATACATTTAAATAATAAATATACTTAAATACAATAAATTTAAAATAAACTATCAGTTGCGTAGTTTTAAATATCTATACATAAAGCACATAATAAAGACAGACAATGGGAAGCGATTTTTTTTTATTATGTAGTTATAAACAAAACAGGGATTTCAAAAAGCCAATTCATAAATAAAGTGCAAAATATGCAAAAGCGCATAAATGCAGAACCCATAAACCCTTAAAAGAAGGAAATTTCATAAATAAGTACTGGCGAAATTCAAAATCCAAAAACATAATTAGCTTTTATGACAAGTTTCTTTTCACGGGACGTGAGCTCAGTATTTGCCTTTCTGGTGTCGAATATTCTGTGCCATTGTGGCATAACCAAACATGACGTCGAACATCAAACGACGTTATCCAGGGGGACGATAATTGTGCACGTCAGCTGCCGAGACACGCCTTGGGGACAGCGGCGACACGTTTTTGTGTCTCTTGCGTTTATCACGTATTAGAGGAACTTGGATATAGCTATAAATGTAAGATATAAAAGACTATAAGCCCAAATCTTGCTAATGGTAGCAGATGCGACACAAAAGAATATCTCCAAAGAATAGGCTAGGTGACACTTTTTTGAAATTATTTTTATACGGTTAAGAATGGTCTTACTAGAAAAAAATAATATAAATATGGCATTTATTTGAGATCTAGAAAGCACTCAAATAAATATTTTAAAATTGGCTTGACATTTAGAGATGAAAACGATGTCAGCCATGTTGATCTATATACATTATCTGTGTTCATGATCGATGACGTCATGACTCACAAAGTGTAATAGTAAAAGATCGCGTTCATGTTTTTTACAAGGTGTATGACGTCACAAAATGGCTGATAGCGTTTTCGGAAGTTAAAGACATAGACAAAATAAATAATTGACACCGACCGACCGTTGAAACCTACGTGATCCCACTCGTAACACAAGCATTTTAGCTTAGCACGAGCGGTTAACAAGAATACTAGTAATGTTCAAAAACAAAGAAGACTAACTTGCGTGTAACAAATGTGGAGTAAAAAATGAATCAATGCTGCATATATTGTACCAATGTAAAGACAAAGGGGCTGGAGCAGACAAGGATGAACTTTCTAAGCCTGGCGTATGCAAAAAGCTCCTTTTTTATTCAGATGGTAATACGTATTTAACCGCGCGTCTTTTACTATTTTACCGGGCATAAAAATAAGCAGAGCTTTAGCCTTGAAAAAAAAGGCTCCGGAAATCTTGTAGCGTATTCTAAACCCGAGGACTCTAAAAAGCTCTATGGAAGGTTACTAGCAGAATTTTGGAATATACTAGTATTCTTGTTAACGTTACGAGTAGGTTGACGTCGGTAGTGTAGGGATTAAGCCGGGGACAATATTTTTTTTTGACGTTGCCGTGTAAATTCCAAAGAAGTACTTAATTTCAGAATGTGTTAGCTTATTTATAAAAAATAACCTCCAGGCCTTTGTTCAAACTCCAAAACTAAGATAACTAGTTGAACAAAGACTTTCAAAGAGTTTCCAACGAGTACATTTATATGCAAATATTTATACGACAAAGTTTAAAACTTGTATATTTCCATGAGAACTGCGACTTTTCACTTTTTGAGAATTGAAATAGAATGTATATGAGGTAATTGTGTATAGAAGGTAACTGCATCAAAACTTCTTACAAATATAATCCTTTCTTATAAATAACTACGTTAATTTTTCGTACGAAAACTCAAATTCTTTTTCTATGATAAAAGTAGTAGTAGTAATAGCTACAATTCACAACAATATTAAGTAGCATGCTACTCAATATTGTTGTGAATTGTAGCTATTTTCGAGTAAAATATCTTTCTATAACGATAGATGGCGAAATTCACAAACAAAAAGGCATTATTCTGTCATCACTACATAGAATAAAACAAAGTCGCTTTCTCTGTCCCTATATCCCTATGTCCCTATGTAGGCTTAAATCTTTAAAACTACGCAACGGATTTTGATGCGGTTTTTTTAATAGATAGAGGGATTCAAGAGGAAACTTTATATGTATAAAACATCAGCATTGTACCCGTGCGGAGCCGGGGCAGCCCCCGTATTCTAATTCATTCGAAAAGTTCCGACTGCGGAATCAACGCTGCTGATCGGAAACGTATTGCATTCCGACGGAAATGAAAAAGGCTATTCACAAATCCGAACGGAATGATCTTCGGTAATCTTCGGCATTTTCCGATCGGAACCTTGGCGCAAACCGTTTACAGAGAATGCTTTATGTTGGTAGAAAACGGGATCCTTGGTAGTTATTTAAAAGAATAAAATATTGGTAATAAACTCGTTAGTAAAATAATATGTGACTTATTTTAAATTCAAGTTATAGTTTTCAAAACAATTTATGTATCTATGTTGTATTTAATTATAATACTTTTCAATAATATTGCGTTATTGAAATCACACGTAAACATTCTTCGTAAAGCTGTCAAAATTGTCATTTACAAACAGTGTGACCATTTGTGGCAGATTTCTGGCATTTGAGCAGATTTGGCTTCTAAATTTTAACTCTGGCGGAATAAGTTAACGTTTTGAAAAAAGTGGCAGATTTAAAGAAAATCCTTATTATTACTGAAATATGAAAAAATTAACATGCAATTATGATTTATTTGGGAGGAAATTTTTATGTCCCATACAAGATAGTACTGGGATTTCCCGTTTATTCTATTTTTATGTTGCTACACCATATGTTTGTGCAAGATTAATAAGGGGCGTGCAATAATCACCGTGATATTTTTTAACAACTTTTTAACACCCCCCCCCACCTTCCCTGGTGATACATGATGAGATTTGAACAATTGTGGATTACTTACGCACTGTTCGTGTTGGTATTTTGATGTCAAAATTTTCAAGTAGGTCACTATCAATTGAACAATTTACAATTTTATGCAGGCTGCACAAGTCACTCATCCATCTTCCACCTTCTATTATATATAAATTTTTCGAATAATATCTTTAAAATAAAAAATTAATACACATGATAAATTACTCCCCCCCCTGCCCCCATGTGATATTTCGTGATTTTTTTCGAAACGCCTCCCACCTTTGGGTTTGATAGATCCAGTATTGAACGATGTAGATTTAAGGCTTGGCGTCGCCGTCGTGCTCCATCACTACGGTTAATTAGGCGCATAGCGAGAAGGTGCTCCATCTAAAATTAATGTTTACCTATAATAACTAACCTCAAAACATAAAACAACAATTAAACGAATGAATGTAGTTATGTATAGATTTGTGATGGACAAAAACTCTCATTAATTACTACTTACTATACACTGAAACAAGTTCTGCGACAAATTGTCTCAATTTATATTAAAAAATAATAATTCGGAATGACTTCCGACAGCAAATAGCTCACGGAAATATTTCCGAGAAAAAGCCGCTGATTATCCGATTTCAAATGTCAAAGTTTCCGCATTCGGAAATATGAATAGCGTTTTTAGATTCCGTCTCGGAAACAGCTACTTTCCGATCGGAAAGGCCATTTCGAATGAATTAGAATACGGGGGCAGGTCGCTTGTAATAATATATATTTATTCCGATTTTGTTTTCTGGAATTTCAATGTGTCAACTGAAATCTGTTTCAACGTTTATTTTCAATAATTTTTACTGAAAATGATTATCATTAAATTGACTTATTATTATTCATATCAATAATAGCTGACAAAAAGTGCCATTCAAAAAGATAAAACTGTAACAAAACTTAACCGATAACTTCCATAAATAACTTGAGCATTTCTCCTCTTGTTACTCGAAATATATATTTTCTACTTAAACAAAAAGATTCATATTAATAAAAGTTTCTGTAAGTCTCATGAAAGGCCTTTGTGTTTTATATTCATAAAATGGTAGTCTCCAAAGAATAGGTAACGTCTAGGAAATAAATTATTTTTGCTTTATACAACAGTTTTAAATCGATCTGAAAATGTATTATGATTTCATATTGTTAACAAGCGACCCGCCCCGGCTTCTAACAGGTGCAATGCTGATGTATTATACATATAAACCTTCCCATTGAATCACTCTAACTATAAACCCGCATCACACGCGTTTCTTTGCGTAGTTTTAAAGATCTAAATAAACATAGGGACAGCAGACAGTTTGGGCCGGATTGCTCATCGAACGCCGGATCGAAGGAGTGTCCGGGAGGTTTTAGTGGTGTAAGGTCCTTTTCTCGTGGTATGAGTTTAGAATACCACGCTATGGAGAGGGCGAGTCCCACATATCCCAGCGCCAGCGCGCGAATACGCTGCAGCGGCGGTGGGAATGCGTAAATGCATTTCCCCCCCGGACAAAAAAAAAAGTGACAGCAGACAGCAGCAAGCCACTTTGTTTTATACTATGAGGTGATATTGAAAACTGAATTTAGTCGTTTCTAATAATTGGCAGGACGATGCCATCAGTCTTACGAATCGTATAATTAACATTTAAACTGAAGAGTTTGTTTGATTGCTTGAATGCACTAATCTCAGGAATTACCTTCGTCAAAAATCAGTGTTAGATAATAGCCCATTTATCGAGGGAGGCTAAAGACTATTTTTTATTATGTAGTTCCCAATTATTCGGGAATATAGTAGCTATTAAAAAAATCGAACTAAAAGCAAATATCAAACCGCCAGCTTACAAAAATAGATTTTGTATGAAATCTGAAACATTGCTACAAACAAAAGACTTCGTTACATAAAACATTTCGAATGAAAGCATTTCAAATATGAACTGAAATTCGCAGCAAAATGTGCTTTTCGCGAAACATAATCAGATATGAAGCATTCACTCAACAGTATTAGTGTGCCCTCATAACACAGCATTACACAAACACATAGGGTACACAGTAACTCAAGTACGCACAAGTGAACATTCGACATTCTAAAATAGATTATTTGCGTGAAACATCCACTCAACATTAATAACATAGATATGTTAAAGTTTGTACAGTATGTTATAGTCTATTGCCTTATAACTGCTATATAACTAGCGATCGAAATTCGACGATAAATAATTAATAAAAATATTAGCATTCCGCACTTCTTCTCCATATTAACTACAGCTAAGTGTGCGAAATTTCATATTCCTCCGTCCCCGCAATGTTTATAACAAGTGGTACAAAGTTTTTGATTCGCGTATATAGGTACCGTTATGGAAGAACGCTGGTTACCGACATAGCCCAACGGATTAATTCGTTGAAGTGGAAATGAGCAGCCCATATAGCACGGATAACATTTGGCCGTTGGGGCCGAAAAGTTCTCGAATGGAGACCGCGGATCGGCTAGCCTAGCGTAGGACGTCCACCAACTAGATGGACGGATGACATGGTATAGGCCGCGGGATCACGGTGGATGCAGGCCGCCTCCAACCGTAGCAACTGGAAATCTATGAGGGAAGCCTATGTCCCGCAGTGAACGTCCTATGGCTGAAATGATGATGACCGTTATGGAAATCTTGTTTCATTAGAAGAGGCTCATTAAACAAATTAGCAGTCATCAGCTTGCTTGAATACACATCAGTGTATTTATGTGTTTTCGGGATTATTATTATTATTTTCCTTTTAAGTATTTAATCTGTTAAAACTGGGTAAAGTTAATATTTAATCGTTACTGGTTTTTTGAAGAACAACGGAGTCGTATATTTTTTGCACATAAATATGTGCGTTGATAGAATAAAATAGAAGAATATTCTTATCCTCGCACTTTACTTGCGTTTACATTGTACTTAATACATATATGTATCTTGAGTTACTGTTCCCTCCTCTCTACTGTGTAAACCCTTTGTAACTAAAAGCAAGCCAATGTGTAAAGTTCTTTGAAGTAAACAGTACAAGTATGAATATGAACGAATAACATCGTAAATCAAAACGTGTAGGAGAGAATTTCAAATATTCAAATGTTCGTACCGCGTTTGATGGAGAATTTCAAAATACATATTTCATAATCCCAATTATTTATTGCGGCCTGATCCTTGAATGAAATATGGTTTCGAGGTAGATAGGTGTTTCGGGTTCCGTGTACGACTATTTTGCTGTTTTTTAGGGTTCCGTAACAGAGTAAAAACAGGACCCCCATTTTATATTATAAGGCTGAAGGGATTTTTTGTTTGCTTCTCTCATCTCAAGAACTACTAGACTGAATTGAGTTTTTTCATTGTTAGGTAGTCCATTTATCGAGAAAGGCTAGGCTATATTTAATTATGAAGTTACCACCTATACGTCTGAAACCTCGCGGGACAACGAATCACTACATAGTATAAAACAAAGTCGCTCTCTCTGTCCCTATATCCCTATGTATGCTTAAATCTTTAAACTACGCAACGAATTTTGATGCGGTTTTTTAATAGATAGTGATTTAATAAGAAGGTTTATATGTATAATACATCAGCACTGCACCCGTGCGGAGCCGGGGCGGGTCGCTAGTTAAGTTATAAATAAATTTATATTCGAACCTATACTGAATAGTGACGATACTTATTACTCGATCAAAAACCAACTTTATGTCAACTACACAAAGTCTTTTTTTCTCTTATAAAAGTTTAAAGAACCGAGATCGGATCATTAAGCTCTTTCGTTATATTAATAGACAATTAGGGAGCCTTAACGAGCGGTAAGAATGAAACATTAAACCGATACACAAAGTTTTGCTCTCTGAGAATTGCCAACTTTTGAGAATGACTGGAAACTTTCTCTGAACCTAATTGTTCTGAAATAGCACTCTCGCACGCTCAATTCATGATTGATTTTGCTTTGAAATAAGCTATACCTACCACTTAAATGAATCACGATATCCAGAATTTTCTTGACGATATTATGATATTTGATCACATTTTTGTTGTGATTAGAAGTAAAAATTTAATGAGTTGCTAAGAAACAACGGACTCGACATTTAATAAAAAGAAGGATTCCACCAAGTTTCTTGCCAGTTCTTCTCAGAGTTGCCACGTCCAGGACTGGTGGTAGTAAAAGAAAGGGACGCATCATAAGAACATGATTTAAAATATTCTAAATGTGTCTATATGAATAAAGAATTTTTGACTTTGATGAAAACTGATTCCGATCAAATATTACCGCATTTAAATCCATTCGGTAGCTATGGTGGTATGAACTGGCTCAATATTGTTTGTATGGTATTAAAACAGCCATCATTTGGATTGCATCAGGCACTCATTACATAATTATGATGAGCGACTACCTGCACGGTGTACTGACGACCTAAATTAGGTCACCAGGACTAAATAATCCCTCCAAGTAGATAGATACTACTGGGTCTCTTACAGAATCTAAGAGAGTTGCAAATGTATACCATACTTTTAGTTTTATATAAATTATATCTGATGATATTAAAGTAAAGTAAAATACTCTTTATTGTTCACCAGGAATAATACAAAATAAATTGTGCATAATAATTACAAAGTACAAGTGGCGGTCTTATCGCTGCTGCGATTTCTTCTAGACAACCTCAGCACGAACTTGTTAGAGAGAAATCAGAGCTGGGTAGTATGGGTGTAGAAACATTACTCTAATAACTAGGCAATAACACACCTTATAATATATTTCAAAATTTCAAAATAACACACCTAACAATAATATATTATTGTTCATGAATATTCAAAAAACATAGCTAAATTAAAATAACCCACCCATAAAGAATAGTTACTACGGAGTTATACAAACCCCCATTTAATGAACAACCCACAGAAGGGTAGAGCGGAATATCATTTAGATAAAGACCATAAATCTTTTGCTATTGCCCAAATTTTGACTCAAACAAACAACTTTGGACATAACTTGAAAATTTCTGAGGCGATGTTTATAACTTGAAATATAAAGCTACAGAATGAAGCATACTGAGTGACTGAAGAAAATGATACCAACATTTGGGTATCTCTCGAAGTTTATTTTTAATAACAATTCATTTGTGTTGCCAACGTTTATTTTCATTCGTTATAAATATACGCAGCAAAGGTTGGCAAATTCCAAAAGCAGGAAGTGTGGGCAAAAAAAAACCAGATGAAATAAAATTCACGAACACAAAGTACCTACACGCAGATTAAGAGTCAAGTATCTATGATTCAAACAAATAGTTGTTCCAGTTGGGAATCTAACCCAGAACACCAAGCCCCAGAAGTAAATACTGTAACTACAGAGTCAAAGGGACAGTGAATTTTCGTCTTTGTTTTCTAATATGTCTCCCTATGTCGATATTGTCATCTTCGAGTTGTGTGCTTGTTGGCTGCCTTGCAATGTAACGTAGGCTCGAAAAGTAGATGACACACAGTAGAAGACATTTATGTGTATTGTATTGTAGAGGAACAATTGGTGGTGTTCTTCCTCAGGACATGAAGTCTGTCTCGACCTTGCCGAGCGAGGTGTCATAATGATATCCGGTATCAGCGGCCACACGTTAGAGTTCAGCATTTGAATACGTTCGAATCGGAGTGCGAAATTCTGTTGTGCGATATACGACGCTCGAAAGTAGTAGATGGCGCAACTGGTCTACTTGTTAATTTGTATTTTCTGTTAAGGTACTTAAAAAAACTTAAACTTCAATGTTAAATGCTATGTTGCTGTATTTATAAGGTGTTAGCTGCCCAAAATAAATGCCAGGTAATGGCAAGCTCGAGATATAAAAATATACATGATATATATCATGAGCAGGTTCAATAGGCTTATGTGATAAATGCAATGAACAAGTCTCAAATTGGTTTCATCGACTGTGTCGGGTCGTTCGGCAAAATACCCCCAAGAGACACGTTGGCAACTTTGTAAATTTACCGAGCAAAGGTATTCTCGCTTTCAGTAAATTGTACTAAACCCGACTGCGGACGAAATAATGACATAATACTAAAAAAAGTCAGCCATGCATAAAATATAGGTATAGTCTATGTTACCCGTACAGCCAATCCGATTTAATGACATAATGACACAATGTAATTACGAGTATTTGTGTAAGTAATAACTAATATTTCAGTTACATCTTGAATATAGATAACGGTTAGGTTTTATATACAATTGAATGTTTTATTACTTGTTTTGTACACCAATTATTGAAAACAATTAATAATGGAATCCCCTCTACCTACTGCAAGCTCCGATTCGATTTTATCGACATTTTGAAATTTATCATCTCATTAAGGTATTAATATCTCACGAAAGTTCACTTCATTTCTTTCAGTTTCTTTTTTACGTGGAAATTGTCGTGGAGAATTTCCCGAGGGTTTTACCTGAAGCTTTCAAACAGCATAAAATATTCGTGGCGCTTGTGGGTAGTTATTTTAGGTTCTCTGTAGTCGTCTCCATCGAATGAAAAATTTATAACATATATTTTAGGACATACTATGTCCTAAAGGTCTTTTATTCTGAAAAACTAGAATTGTTTACAAATTAAATATATAGCTTTTCATGATCGGCGTTATCTGTGCCCGTCGGTCGTACTGACATTTGCCCTGGATTTTGTTTTTTTTTCTGTCATGCAACCCCTGTCCATATAAATACGAATGTAATAAAACAGAATTAACCAATTGGTAAAGTCATTATCGAGTTATGCGCGTACAGACATTTTGGCGATTCATTTTTATTAATAGATTTATCTAATTATGATTTTAATACCTAAAAAATATAAATTTAGGTTTAATATTAAAATGCACCATCATCATAATCTTAATGAAATGGGTGTTGTAAACAATGACACGTTGGGTGGCAATAACTACTCGTAATAATTAGATATATTCAGTGATATAATCAATAATTAAAATACTGTCATTATTGTCATATGTTAATGTTGGTAGTTTATTTCTCAAGATACATTTTCTTAGTGTGAAGGTACATCTCTGCTTTATTTATTAATAAGGTTGATTATGTGGGTAGTTAGTGATCTATATGACTTCCTCACTTCTTGTACTGGCTACCTAGCTCAATACACGATTTCCATTTCACAATGTGTTTAATTTAACTTCTGGACTTAATAATTATTATATCATTAGAATTCAAACTAAATTCGCTACACTGTTGCATTTTCAACTAAACCAGCCCCACGTTGGGCACCACTAAAAGATGTTGAAATTAATCTAAACGTTAAACCTATTCATTCAATGCCATCTCAATGGCTTAAATTTATCCGTCTTAGTCGGTGTCGACTATAAAAAATATAAGTGGAGTAAGAAAAAAACGTTAATCGATGTTTTTATCATTCTTTCTCTCTATAAAGCCAAGGTTGTAAATCACAGAATACTTACATTGTAAATGCTCCGCTACACAATTTTTATGCGAAAGGAGAGAAAAATTCATGTTATATAAGAAAAATTCGACAACGCCGTAATATGAGAGCACTAACAACTCTCTTTTCTTTATTAGATTCTCCAACTACTCCAACTTACTTAACCTCTCAATTTCAATTTCGTTCTTCCAGTCGTAATAGATCCACGCGCTCTGTACACAATCGACTTCTTCATTGTCCTCCACACCGTTCCGATTTTATTCATTCCTCTTTCTTTGTGCAATCTATACTTCTATGGAATGAGTTACCTCTTGAAATCAGGATGGCTAAGAATCGTATCTCATTTAAGCGTAAAGTACGCTTACATATCAGTAAACAACTTTCAGAGTCGTTTCAGCGATGAGTTCTCTTTATGATTATGTAAAGTATAGTATAATATAGTATTATTATAAACCTATAATAAGTATAGTATCACCTTTTAGTATAGTATTTATATTATATGTGTATTATTAGAATGTAGTCATAGATATTACGTTAGTATTTTTTTTTCCTACCAGTACGGTAGTTAATTAATGACCTATCTTCTACTTCCGTGCACCTATCACTTTTTCTCTGCACCACCCTATGGTTGACTGGTAGAAAATGCCTATGGCATTAAGTCCGCCATGTACTGTCATTGTGCAAAAGGTTAAATAAATAAATAAATAAAAAAATTGCAAGAGCTCTTAAGAAATCTTTCACTAAAAACTGTGTAAGCTTCGAGAAGAACACCTGTTTCGCGTTTCCTTATACTTTACTTTCCCAAGTACTCTAGTTTTTAAAGATTCATGTTTAAAACTCGCGATGTAGTTCCAAGATATTTACAAAAAGGTTGTGGAGATGAAGTAAAAATTATAGAAGTACTTTGCTTTTAATTATGAGCCTCCTCTATTTTATTCTAAGTGCTATTTACTATGAAACTCAAAAATAGAGCAATTTCAGTATCTGATATGATTATATCTTATAGACAACATGAAGGAACGTATTTATTTGCAAAGTACAGTAAACATTTCATATAATATTCCATTCCGTTCATACACAGGAAAGAAGAAGAGTAAATACGCAATCTCTGCAGTAATTTCCAGAACATTTTCCCGTAACATCAGCTAATATCCAATCATTTCGCTATCATTTTTTATTGAATTCTCTTGTAAATCCGTAGCCTTAAATTTCCCAGTCAAGCTTTTTACCGTAGGTAATCGAGGTGTAGGCGTATATTGGCGGCTATTAGATATAAGGGAGAAATATTGCTCAATTTCAGCTTGTCTTCATATTCTGCGTAGAAATTGTGTGCTAATAAATTTCTAATTTTAGTAACTACATATTTTTGGAACATTTATAATACTATACATATACTTTAAAAAGTGGCAGAGCGACTGTAATATCAATTTGGAAAATAATAATAGATCTGTTAGAGCAGGGGTGGCCAACTTAATAAGACCTAAGATCGACTTTTGACTGTGTGCGATCGACTATATGGCATACATAACGTTGAATCACGCACGTATCGTATAAGTCAATGGAATGATAAATAGCTATATTTTCAGATTATTATACGACAAACACTAACTTTGTGCCTATGTGGCACGTATTTGTAGACTAAAATATCACTTTTTATTATATGAGTTGATCGACTGTAATAGCTGCCGGGATCGACCAGTCGATCGCGATCGACCGGTTGGCCACCCCTGTGTTAGAGGATAACAGAACTATTGGAGCTTTAAATATCAAATTTGTTTTAACCACTTCAAATATTATTCCAGCAAAAATACTGGCAGCTCGAGTGCAATATAAGTAATTTAATTTGAATTTATATTTTCACGAACTCTTATTAACTTCCAACAAGTTTCAATTCGTATTTTATATACACTAAAAAAATATATTCAATCGAAACCTTAAAATACCAGAGAAAAAACCATTCTGTTACGCTGCCACCAAAAAAACACTCACGAATACGATCGAACTCTGAAAAATATTTTTCTTTTTTTTTCTGAAACGTGACAAATTGGCTACCGTTGCAGCGTGTCCGATCAATGCCGCGTTACGTGCTGGATAATTATTTCCAAACCGTTATCGTTAGACAGGTTAATAACCACAGTTATTTTGGATATGTTTTAGGTTTATTTTCATCTATAGTTATATAATAAAAAAAAGAATATTTGTATTTTTGTTTATAATTAATAAAGTCAAAAACTGTGAGACGGATTTGAAAATTATTTCATCATTAGAGACAGATTTTCGATTGTGACCATCAAAGCATTATGGATTAGTAACATCTTGGCTAAACTAAATGACTTGATTTCTACGGGAACGAAAGATAAGCTCAAATATCAAAATATGCGATGAAACTAATTTTTTTATTATATGATTTGAAATTATTTATCTTCTTTAATTTTTAAAACTGTACCTACATACAGTCACAACTTTTGATAATTATTTAAATATGAGATGGCTCATATTACGGTTAATAACTTAATATTTAAGTCATCACCGATTAACGCCTTTTCATAAGGTCTACAAAAAACATACGAAGCAATCTATTCTTAACTAAACCCAAAAATAGGAAAAGCATTAACAATCAAACGGCGATAAAATCTCTCGATAGCCAACAAAAAACAGGAAACGTCCGAAAAGTATGTTGTTTGAATGTTTACCATAAAACCGATTTCATTTCGACAAAGATAGACCCAATCTGCACAAATTTGGAGTAACGTCCAGGAAATTGGGTCCCGAGCTTTTCAACATTTTTTCACAACGAGAGAAAAATGCCGCAGACCGAGCAACGAGTTTTGGGATTACCGAAAGTACTGGCTTACCAAGTGTGAAACATCTATGTTTTAAAGATGTTAAGGTCGATCGTAAAAGCCGTAGCTATTTCACTGAATATATACCTACATAATGGATTGAATTTTGATTACTAAAGAGGAAAGAAAACGTACACTTGCTATATACTTGCTACCCGTATAAGATGCTTTTAAAGCATACATTAGTATACGTATTTAAGTTAATAACAATAAAAAAATCTGAAATATCTTCACTAACATAATCAATAATATATATCACACACAATTCTTCTTGCCGTGTGCCGTGTGGTTTCCGGCTTTGAATAGACCACCCCACCCCATGTCTTCCCATGGGTGTCGTAAAAGGCGACTAAGGGATATATGGCTGATGGATGGGCAGCAGCATCTATTAGTTCAAGGTTTACATCTTACTGCAATCACCAATCCGTCTGCCAAGCATGGGTATTATGGCGATATCCCTCTACGATCCTGGCTTGCCAAGGCCTGTTAAGAGGAGGCCCATGTTCAGCAGTGGACGTAAACGGGCTGTTGATGATGATGATGATGATGATGACACTTCTTTTTCTTATTTTGTGGCAACCTTTGGTTCCATTTATAGCCATTTTGACCTGTGATTGGCCACACTGATGGCTTTAGTGGTACCCACCATCAAGTCCTTTATAGTGCAGGTATCAGGTCATGACGGGCACGCAACTATATTGACTGCACCTGCGCACCACAGAAGCACTGTGTTTCACTATCAATACCCTAACTGATGTTAAAAGGAAGGGCAATTCTTTTGCCTATATTATCAACAAATTTTAATATATAAAATTCAGCGACATCCCGTATCAAAAGATTTCAGTAACATTCCGTATATGAGTATGCTTCACCGCCATACAGAAATTATAACCGCAATGAGCAGAGGTTAATAGCTAGTTTAGTTATGTCAATGACGCGACACACGACATCATTAAAGCCACATGCGGTATTTTAATTAACGGTTTTGGCATTGCGATTTATATTTCCCTCCATTTTAGATCCGAGATCTAAATTCCTATTCCAGTTTCGGTTGGAAATTTTCAATTACCCTGTTGATCTGGGCTTCTAATTTGACAATCCAAAATTGTGTCTGAGATTTTAATCAAGCCTCTATGCTAAATTAATTATAAAGTAAAAGCTTTAATCTAAAAATGGGACAATGGAAATAAATGTCCTAAATAACAGTTGTTCAGGCACAATAGATGGAGAATCAAATGAAACATGAGCAACGTCATCAAATCAGTAAACTCTATCCTTTGGCGTTAACGAAAGGCAATCATTTTGACCTGAATTTTGACCCGACATTGCTCTCAATCAAATTTGACCTGGAATTTGGAATTCATTGTGACCCAATTCTTTATTTCCTATTTCTCGATTGTGAACATCAAAGCAATTAGATAATACTATTTAGTTTCAATTTGCGAACTCCCTCGCACGGAATCTCCAAACTAATTCTTCAACAACAACTGGTGCCTTTCTCTATCCATGGCGGCAACTTTTATATCCGATCTGGTCACAAATTCATGGATGCCATACTGTGCCGTGGTCTTGGCAATGCAGTGGGTACTATTTCACATGAGAGGATACGTATCCTGATGGGATATCTTTTGTCACGAACCCAGTATGGTCGAAGTCTTTTCTATTGCAGGCTAGGCGCTGCCGACGTCGTAATGTGACAGACCTGGCAGGGTCGCCATGTATTGTTGGGAGTTCCAATGGAATGAAAGACGTGTTTCCTTTTAGTCGATGTATATTAGAATCCTTTATAATCTTACATACTAATAAGATAAGTAGGGAGAAGGCGTAATGAACATTACACAATACTACAAAATCTAATAATACCCTACGCCTACGCCAAGTGAAGTATAAAAGTTCTTCTAAATATATTCCCCGATAAAGGCACAGAATCCATTATGTATCTAGGTCGTTTGTACTCTCTAAATCTGAACAAGCAGCCAACCCTTTCCACGTCTAATCTTCGAAGGACCATTTAAAAACAAGGTCAGGGGGTTAAATCGGACCATCGACTGACTAAAACGTCGAAATAGCTGAACGGCTAAAAGCTCTGCGTCGTTTCGTATTTCGTATAGTTGAGACCTTGGCAAAATGATTTGGTTTAGCGGTAAGTAAACCCAGCTTAAATCAGGTGCTATTTTTGTCTATGTGGGGTGTAATCTTTACTAGAGTATCATGGCTAGATTAGCTTTTTTACATTTAAAATAATCCTTTATTTTTTTAAATCTTGTATCCGAATAGTCGTGTGGTCAGTTGATATGTCAACCAAAGTTTGTCAACATATCACAATTTGTACTCTTAGAAGACCACTGATGGAAATATATTCTTTTCAATAAAGCGTAGTGTTCAATACTAGCTTACCGTGCACTTACCGCCTAGCACCCGTACTCGTGGGAACTGCATAATTAGTTATAGCCTAAAGCCTTCTTCGAAAAATGGGTTAATTTGTTCCTAATATTAGGGCGTTCAAGCAAACGATGAATTAATCATAAAAGACAGATAAACGCATCTACACTGGCTTTATTCCTAAAACAAATTCAAGAAAACTTCAACCAATAAAATCCCCCATTCTATCTCCTTTCTCGCAACAATTCCAAGACAAACTTCAGTAAGAAAACTCTAAAGACTGATCTTCAAAGCTGAGGAAACTGAACAAATAGAGGATAGGACTCGCAGTTTACTTAACCATATGTCTTCCCCTGACGTCCGCAATGCGACACGCCTGATCGATCACACAGCTGATAACGTGGGAGAATAATTAGCTGTTAATAACTACATATATAATTAGAAGATAATCTTGTATTTTGTTTCGCTTAGCCCCCGTGGGAACTTCACTATCTAACACTGAAAGATGTTTTTAAATCAAACCGGAGTAGTTCTTCATTAGCGCATTCAAAACAATCTCTTCAGTTTTATATAGTAGTATAGATTACTATTTTTGTTTAAACTGGCAATGTTTAGCAATTTTTCTACGAGAACAATTATTTTTATAGAAGGCACAGTAATCGGAGAAAACTAGATCAGGTAGGAAATAAAATTACGCACGCTTTGTTTTTTACTGGCGACTTGTAAAGTTATTTACTTCACTTCTTACAAATTATTCCATCGAAGATTATATAAAATGAACCACAAAATCACATAGATATAGGTAAGAAGCTGAAACATAACATCTTACAAAACCTTAAGTAAGTTCAGAACAAAGGCGTTTACCAACAATACCATCCAATTTACTCCTCATCCCTCTACGTGCGCACAAATCACCTTGTTTTTGCCAAAAAAAAGTCATTCTATAACTCAACAAAATGCTGCGGTTCACAATACACCCATTTTAACCCCACGTCAACCTAGCGTATACAAAGTTAAAACACGGAAAAAATATTTACCCCCCAATAAACGATCAAAACATCAATTGAAAAGGGTTGGAATAAATTATGCCTATATATTGACCACATTTTACTTTTTCACCACTGAAATCCAGGTTAAATAGTCAATACCTACTATTTTATGTATTTCCAATCCTGTGGGAACTACTATAGAAAAAACTCTGTTCCGTAAACACTGCACCGGCGGCTCAGTGGTTACGGAAGTGGCTTCTGAGACCTGGTGTTCTGGGTTCGATTCCCACCCGGGACAATTATTTGTGTGAATCACGAATAATTGTTCTGAGTCTTTGTGTACTTTGTGTCCGTAAATTATGTGTTGGTAAAGTCCCCCGCGACACAGGGATTTATAATATAATTTGCGAGCAGAGTATGCCGCTCCTTGCAAATTCTGTTGGAAAACTATTAAAAACTATCTCAATAAACTAGAGTACCGAGTCTCTGTCGACTTTCGAACAATGTCTAAAACTCTCTCAATTAGCACGAATAGCTAATGGCAGAGTTAAAGCTCTCGTCTAAGTGCCTCAAGCTATAAAGGATTCACAAAGTTAAGTCACTTCACTACCTGCTCTGAGATGCAGTTCTGTACGAAAATAAAACAAAGATTTATTTGTTACTAAAGGCTAAGACACAATTAAATTACGTTAAATAACAGGGTTGAATATCTGTTTTTTTTTTCTGCGCCACCTGTGTCGGAAATTCCACTTTTAAGAGTTTTGGAATATTTTAGAACAACTGTCGCTCTATTTTACAGTTCTCGTACTTCTCGGACTTTCTCGAAATGGATCAATGTGAACTAAGAGTCGGAAAGGCGAAGGGTCATTTATAGCATAGGCCAAAGACACTTTTGATGAGTCGTATACCACGTTCAATATTCAGATTATGTTAAGGTGATTGGAGCCAATGATGATACTACCCGCGGCAAAGACAATCCCTTTTTTTTTCGGGGTAAATACTTTACGCTTCCCTCCGCTAATGTGGAGGCGTAGCATCTCCACCGGAAGGATATGTAGGACAAGTCCTTTCCATTAGCAATGCTATGCTCATTGTACCACGATGAGAGGGCCTATTCAACATCACTGCAAAGTATAAAACAAAGTCGCTAGCCCGCTGTCTGTCCCTATGTATGTATCTTTTAAAGAACGCAACGGATTTTGATGAGGTTTTTTTTAACAGATAGAGGAAGGGTTATATGTGTAATACCTACATCAGCATTGCACCCGTGTGAAGCCGGTGCGGTTCGATATTACACGATACTCCCCCAGTCAACAAAATCCATCCCAAGATAAGTTTCATTTACTCAAATATTTTTCCGCTGCTAGAACCACGACCTCTAAGAATTAAAGCGAGACTCATAGACCGCAAAGCTACTTATTAGAAACTTGAAATACTTCCATTCGTCGCTTCAGTTACATCCTCTACTTATATCTTCGATGTTGAAGTGCACCTTCAAAGTGTAAGCGGCTTACGATGCGGTCGGTACCGCAAGAGTTTTCTATAATGCATCTATATTTAATATAACGGAGTGCACTCAGGCTCCGACCAAATTCAATTAAGCGTGTATTAAGATGATCTAGGTTGTACGGCTTTCAACGGAAAGTGCTGTCCAATAATGCATTTACACCAACATAATGCGACACTTTAATGCTAGCCCTCGTTTTTAATAATAGATCTTAGTCTGATGAATTACATGAAAATGTTATGTCACGCTTGTTATTATATTTTAATAATAGATCTTTGGATTTGGATTCTGGATTTGTGGATTTTTAAGCTATTGGACACAATATAGTTGAATAATAAAGTTAAGACTAAAGCATTAATAAAAACAATAACTAAAATACCTGCTTAATATGCTAATTTATAAAATGTTAAAATTATTCATAGAGTAATACAAAATTATTGTTTTGACTATTTGCGAATGTCTGTAATAGGTTTACGTAAATAAAATGATTTTTATTTTATTTTATTTTATTTTAATGATCTGGATTTTTATCTTTTTTTATATAAAGCATAAATTTTATCTTTTGTCCCACCAGTCAGTTGTTGTAATTACTTATTATGTTTAGCTATCTGTGGAAGCTGGCTATAGACTGCGTTACACCTATATTTTGTTAATCATCTTTGTTATAATACATCTGTTGTTTCCCAAATAATAGATAAATTAATCATTTTCGTGATTTTTGAATAAACACAGAAATTGCATTTTCAAGCTTAATAACGCTAAGAAGACACACAAGGACGTTGACACTGCAGCACTGGCATAGTACAAATTCCCATAGAAACCTCTTAATAATGCCTACGTTACCTACTCTTGAATAACGCAACTTCTGACAAGGACCCATTTGTTAAAATCGCTTCAGTCGTTTTTGACTTTGTCCTTGCAACAACAATTTAAATCTTTCCCGATCATGATAATGTTACAGAAATAATCTATATATATAAAAGAAAGTCGTGTTTGTTACAACAACGTGTTTGTACTTTTGGGTAGGGGTAGGGTAGGGTAGGGTAGGGTAAGGGTAGGGTAGGGGTAGGGTAGGGGTATGGTAGGGGTAGGGTAGGGGTATGGTAGGGGTAGGGTAGGGGTAGGGTAGGGTAGGGGTAGGGTAGGGTAGGGGTAGGGGTAGGGTAGGGGTAAGGTAGGGTAGGGGTAGGGGTAGGGTAGGGGTAGGGTAGGAGTAGGGTAGGGTTAGGGTAGGGGTAGGGTAGGGCAGGGGTAGGGTAGGGCAGGGGTAGGGTATAAAAGTCCACCCGTGCGAAGCCGGGGCGGGCCGCTAGTTATTACATACAAAGACATCTCATAAATGTGTCAGAAACATACATGACAACCGAAACTGTTCTAATAGACCCTCTTTCCTTATCTCCAAGTAGCCAGTTCAAGTCATGCGTCACAGCCGCATTACTACATACCCCAATTCCACCAACCCTGGCCCTCAGCCAAGTATTTATACTTAGGGTGACCACACCAAACAATATTTACCAATTTCAGAATTTTCAGAAACAACACATCAACTTTAAAAGATTTCTATTATATTGGGAAGAAATAAGGTTATTATGAAAGAAGGATTATCAAAATTAATATATTATTATACTAATCCTCTTTGTAGTTTATTTTTTTTTATTTAAAAAGCATGCGTTTGTCCGCCATCCAACCTGGTGGTAAGTGTCGAAGCAGACTAAGATGGAATACTCTCGCCTGTCAACAACATCATCATCATCAGCCCATATAAAGTCCACAGCTGAACATGGGCCACGGATTGGTGACCGCAGTATTATGATATAACACACAAGGTAACGCTGCTGTCCGTTTCCTTGCTATACGATTGCTATAGATGATGTTATTACAATCGGGACCAACGGGTTAACGTGCTTTCCGAGGCACGGAGGGTAGTCTCTCAGCCAACCAGACCCGGGAAGAAATCTTAGAATTTACACAAAGACTAGCCTGGCGTGGGAATCGAACCCACGACCTCCGAGATTGAAAGCGAGCCAACTACCGCTACGTTACGGAGGTTGTTTTATACTATGTAGTGATAAGCTTGCAACTTAATGAAATTCTAACAATTGTCATATTACAACCACTTCATTGCGGTTACGTAATAATTCACACACTGTACCACACAAAATCCATTTTGGAAACCTTAAACGTTATCCGTATATTACGTGAAACGCGATGAGGAAG
Source organism: Nycteola revayana (assembly GCA_947037095.2). Classification (NCBI taxonomy): domain Eukaryota; kingdom Metazoa; phylum Arthropoda; class Insecta; order Lepidoptera; family Nolidae; genus Nycteola; species Nycteola revayana. Next base: position 19,593,006 of record OX344856.2, on the reverse strand, counting down.
CGAATTGCGTTAAATATTTTTATCGTATCGTAATACTTTTCAAGGAATACGAGAACGTTCATGCTTTTATCATTTCATTTTAACAATATTATAGCGCGGTCACGTATTTCTGTGTATTCTTATAAAGGTTAAAGGTTGTGGGCCCTTTAAAGCTATTATTTTTTGCTAAATATCTGCGACTATCAAATCCAACAACAATCCAAACAAGCTGCGCCCCGCAGTTTTACCCGCGTCACTCTGCTTCAGTGGGTCGGAGAGTTATATTTTGTAGCCTATCCTGGTTATAAACTATCCGCGTGCAAACTTTCAGCCAAATCCATTCAGTAGTTTTTGCGTGAAAGAGTCCATCCATCCATACTTACAAACTTTCGCGTTTATAATATAAGTAGGATAACGCCATGTATTGCTACCAATATATAAACCTATGTACTAAAACACTTCGTCATCTTGCAACACGCGAAAATCTACAAAAGGCATTCACCACGAGAAAAAAAGGGCATTCTAGAACAATCTCGTTTAGCCTTAATAGTTCCATATATATAACATCGGTATTCTGAATAGAAAGAGGAGTTCGCAATCGGATCACAAACACTAGATAAATGGAGAAGTTTCTACATTTTAATTTAATTAAAAGAAAAGCAACAAAGAGCTTTAGGTACTCCTGTAACAAAGCTGAACAGCCTCTACCAAGGGCAGTAATCCATGATAATCCAACGCGTTATCAGTCGACGCAGCCCACCAATCGTCTTTACTTGATTAATGTAGCTATTTGCCCAATTTTACTTATTGTAGTTATAGATCTTATTATTCTTTCTCTTTTATTCATTTAGCTTCCTGGATAACGTAGCATTTACTTTTGGAAAACAAAGATACCTTTTTTTTAAAAAAAAGATTACTGTCAGAGTTTTTCTCTCTACTTATATTCCTGTTAACACCTCGTGCTAAGCTAAATTGTTTGTGTTACGAATTGTCGGTAGTGCAATGGGCGGGGACCGAACCGGCGACTACAAGATCACAAGTCCGACGCCCTAGCCATTGGGTTACGCCCGCTTAAATTTTTCTCACCGAAGCCTATTCAATACGTATCTTTAACTAGCTGTTGCCCTTCGCGACTTCAGCTGCGTAGATTTCGATTTCTTCATACACACTTTGCAATCCTTTTTCACACCCTTAACGATTTAATTTTCAAAAATCCTTAGTCTTAGTGCACACCTACGTCATTTAAGGAATATTATTCCAAAATTTTAAGGGTTTTTTTAGGGTAAGAGTAGGGGTAGGGTAGGGGTAGGGTAGGGTTAGGGTATGGGTAGGGTAGGGCAGGGGTAGGGTAGGGCAGGGGTAGGGTATAAAAGTCCACCCGTGCGAAGCCGGGGCGGGCCGCTAGTATAAGATAAAAATAAAAGAAGAAAAAAATATAATTTAATTTCACTTATTAGTTATTGTACAAATAACTAATTAAACGTTTACCTATCTTAACTACAAATGTAATTCAAATAACGTATTTAACCTAATTCTTAACGTTCAAGTAAAAGACCAATAAGGCGAAATAAAAAATACTATAACACTTAAAGCCTAAAGAAATCAGGCCATACAATAAAACCTAATGGCTAAACCGACCCGCCCCCAACGGCTCTATTAATGAGGAGATCAAACCATATACGTAATCCGTTTCACCCCGTTGTACCCCTCTACACTGATACGCCATTTTGCCCAGTTGTACCCAAAGCTCTGAATGCCTTCGCTACTTACCCATAATCACAGCAGAACATCTAAAGTAGAACAATCACAGTGAGATAAGCGAGTAACCTGCCGCGTTTTGCATGAATAGCTGAGCGTTTATGAAAATATCTAGGTTAATTTTTACTATTTAATATAAACAACATGGCGTCTTTTACATTATCAATGGTCTAGCCATTGTGAAATTAAAGGCGTGAGCAAACACATTTATCTCTATAATATCTAGCTGTTTTATTTTCTTTAAAACTTAACATTGCATTATAACTATTTGACCTATTTTTTCTAACTTTGGAAATTGAGGTTTTATGAGTAAATTAAATACCTATGGCTATAATTTTATAATGAAATTCCCATAATAACCGCCTTATGGCGCGGATGGACATGAGACATCTAGCTTACACTATAAAAAAAGTGAAGTTTGTAACAGCTATTTAAGATCGGAGATTCAACATTAGAAAGCTCCGGTATTTAGGAGTATCATAAGCTATATTGCATTACCAAGCTACCAAGCAATATCCATACAAAGGCTAGCGCTGTATAAAAGCGATAAAACTGACCGACATATCTTCGCTCACACAGGAGGTGTAACTTGATGCTATTAACCCATGAAACCTGTAATCTAACCCTTCTCAACGCAATCACGTAGCTATTCACGATTAAATAATGGCCAAATTAAAAGACAAATTGTAGCAATACCTATTATGAAAAATTTACTACAATTTAGATTTTGTAAATGCGCGAATTTAGTATTCACCATCAGGCCGTATAACGTCCACTGCTGAACATGAGCCCCCAACTGAAGGAGGGTTTTTGCCATAATCGCCACGGATTGGTAATCGCAGTAAAATGGCAAGTGACCTTGAGCTGATAGATGCTGCTGACAAGCCATCAGACATTATATGTCTAATGGATTGTAATATTTTATATCCCTTAGTCGCCTCTGACGGCTTGAGACATGGAGGGGTCTATTTTGATTGGGAAACCCCACAGCGAATTTTCTGCTTGCTATTAAATAAACCACGTTTATTTAATAGCAAGCAGGTTTTTTTTTAAAGAACCAGTACAAAATCTCTGCAAATTATGCTTTTTTTATCAGGCCAAATGCATTATCCATGCCTACCGCCGCAGTAGCATGGTATTTAAACGATAAGCTCATCAAACCACGAGGAGAGAGTATACCCACTAAAACCCCCGGGTGCTCCTCCAAACGCCAATAATGGGGTCACCAGGAACTGCTAATGCATCACATCTGGTGCCTGCAATCTTAACTTAAGTACTTACATTCTCCTCGACGGTCTTCTTGATCTTTGCGGTGGTCTCGCTGACCTTGGCACCTGCCTTGTTCACAGCGGAGTACAGGAAGTTGCCGAGGGACTTGGCACCTGCTACAGCCTTGGTTGTTACTGTTGGAAGATTGAAATAAGGTGAGTCTTCAGCCCGTCAAAAACACAAGGCAAGGACAGATGGTCAACTCTTTATCCTATGAAAAACATGAATGTCAAAGTTATGATTGTTTTTTCAAAACAAACAGAAAAAGAACCCACTACCAGGTCGGGTGATCTAACCTAGTGGGTGGTATAACTAGTTTTAACTAAACACCTTAAATCACAACGTTCTTCAATTATTTTTACTACATTAGAAACCTACCTAAAATATCGTGGGTGACTTTAAAAACGTGCAAACTTACAACTAACGCATCAATCATTATAAGAATTTCTGTGTAGGTGTATACATTTCAAAGGGTAACCAGAAAAAACTCCTTGAAATGTTGTATTTGTTTCATTATAATAGAAAGTTTTAAAAATAACTATAAAGTAGTATAGCCAGTATTCTGGCTATTCCGAATAACAAGGATTCGGATGGTCACAAAGAAAGTTTTCGTTTATCAACCAGCTCACGAAATGGGGATATTTTTTTACGCCATTCACATTTTAGGGCAATATTAGTCTCCAACGTCCTTTCAGTCGAGTTAATTTTACTAACAGCCAAGGGTATTGGTTGAAAGTAATTAAAGTGGCCTATATTGATCCCTTACAAAGTTTTACTGACCCTTGAGATATTCTCCAATTTTCTAAGTTTAATTAAAAATAACTGACTAGAGGACTCCTCCTCTACGTTGACGGTGGACGAATAAATTAGACAGACGATATCGTTTCGGGATCTCTCGGGTACAGAGCATCAAACATCGAAGCCTTTTCTATGTAATAAAACCTTTTGATAACACAATAAAGCAATGAACCTACATCTTACATACGTCCTAACTATTTAAATTGATCCATCGTTTAATTATCTACTAAGCATCAGTGTATGTTCAGCAGTGGACGTTTCCACTGTTGGGCTACCTGTCGAGGGAGAGTTTTTGCCATAGTCACCACTTAGCAGGCGGGTTGGTGACCGCACTGCGTACTACTGAACCGTTCCCTGGTATTCAATTGCTATAGATGATGTTATGTTGATCGGGACCAACGGCTTAACATGCTGTTCAAGGCACGGTGGGTAGTCCCTCAAGCAACCACACCCAAAAAAAATGGCAGAGTTTAAACAAAGATTTCATGTTCTATTAAGGATACTAAGGTTTAATAAACTTGGTAACAGTCATATATTGTAGTATTTATGATTGTAATCAATTAATTTTGCCAAAACTAGTCCTTAATATAGTCGTCACAAATATGCAAAGTTAAATACGAAAAACTACTTAAATACAGGGTGGCCCATTTATCGTGGATCAAACGAATCAGGGTGATCGAGGAGGTGATTTCCAATAAAAAATCTTTCTACAGCATGGTCATAACTTAATTGCATAAAAAGTTATGGTCATTTTTGTTTTTTTTAAATAAACTACCGATTTTTGTACAATTTAACGAATACAGAAAAAAGTTGATAAAAAACAACAAAACAAAAGGTGTTGTATTATGACTAGATAATGTATCATTACAAAAAATTGCAATCATTACAATGAATTGCAGCTCTGGGTGCCAAATTTAAAAAGCAATTCATTTTTTCTTGTCAATTTTGAAGGATTACAAAAAATTACTACTTTCTTTGAGAACACCCTGTGAAAAAAAAATGTACTACGTAAAAGTGACCCTGTATTAAAAAAACTTTCTGATTAAATGCTGATTGAAATGAGGTATTACACTTAGTGTCAGTTTTTTATTTCAGGTTTTATGCGAGTTTTTTTCATGTCACGGAGCAAATTTGTTAGAAAGAAAATTTGAATAAAAATTATGTAGGTAATTAAAAAACCATATTGAAAGAATTATGAGTTGATAATTTTATTAAATATTTTTTTTTACAAGAGATGTTCAAAATTTCTGCCTCTAACTATTATGCATAGTCTGCAGCGCCTAATGAAATTGGCACGTAATCGTCTGAAGGCACGTCTGTTATTCATGATTTGTACTTTAGCAGTCTCGAGCTTTTGTCGTAATTCTTGTTCAGTGTTGTTTTCTCTTTGATATACCACTTCTTTGAAATAGCCCCAAATAAAAAAATCTAATGGTTTAAGGTCGGGCGACCGGGGTGGCCACGCAATAGCTCCGCCTCGACCAATCCACCGGTTGGGGAAGCGCTCATTTAAATGTTGTCGTACTTCTGGAGCATAATGAGGCGGGGCACCGACCTGTTGCAGCCACATTTCTTCCCTTACTTCTTCCGGAACTTCAGCTTCAGTGAGTATTGGGTTCAAATTATTTTCTAAAAAATTTAAATACGCAGCACCGTTTAGCCTTGGTGGCATTTCGTGTAGCACCAGCTTCTGGTCAATGATACCAGCCCACATGTTTATACCAAACTGATGCTGGAATCGATCATTTCTGATGATATGTGGGTTCACTCTGGAGTAATAGTGTAAATTATGGATGTTAAAAATTCCCATTCTCCTAAAACTCGACTCATCCGACCATAACACTTTATTGAAAAACTGCGGATCTTCTCTGTGTAGTCTTAACATCTCTCTACAAAATCTCACTCTTGGTTCATAGTCAGCTGGCAGCAAAGCTTGAACTCTTTTCACGTGGTAGGCATGATATCCTTGTCTTTTAATAATACGCTGCACCACCGAACGCGAGATCCCGAGATTACGTGATATTTGGCGTTGGCTAATACCGGGGTCCAATCTTAACTCTCGCAGTATTCGCTCTTCATTGTCAAATCGTACCACTGGTCTACCTGCTCTCGGAGCATGCGTACCGGGTAAGACTCCCTCCATGTACGCGTTATGCACGCGCAAAAAGACCCTGTAGTCCGGGAAACGGTCTCGGTTAGTGTACCGTTGTCGATATTCTCTAGCAGCAGCCCGAGCATTGCCTTCGCAGAAGCCATAAAGGTAATGCATTTCTGCATACTCCCTTTGGGTGTATTCTCTCCCCGCAGCAGCCATCTTCCGTTTATCTAGCCAATCCGTAGCGATCACAAAGTCCGGTTCACACAGCGTAGGTCACAGGTAGGCAATCAATCACACAAGTCCAATAACAAAGCGTAGGTCACAGGTAGGCAATCTAAGACAAGTCCAATAACGATGCGTAGGTCACAGATAGGTAAGGTCACAATGCAGAATACGTGTGCATAGTCACAGGCAGAAAGCGAGTTACTAACAATACTAACAAAGAAAGACGCTCAAGCAATTCACCCGGCCCCGTCCCCCGGCCGCGCTCCGCCCGGCAATCTTCTACCTGAACTGATGACGTCACGCCAAGACAGGCGTTCTGACCTTTTTTCGACAAAGGATTCAAATGGTTAGTGTGAAAGAGCGGCACAGTTTCTTAATTATGACGCTTTTTCGATGATGGATTAAAGTTATAAAATTCAATAGTTGGTGTGAAAAAGTTTCTGTCCGTTTCATAAATCCTAAGTGTGAGAGTACAAAGCAGTTCTAGCAATCCAACGTACAAAAAACTTGCCGTTTATGATAAACTAAAAAATTGTTTTGAAAAAGACAAGTTTATCAAAATTTGCACTTAGGCATAAAAAACTCACATAAATCCAGAACTAAAAATCAAATAGTAAAGTGTTATACCTCATTTCAATCAGCATTAAATCAGAAAGTTTTTTTAATACAGGGTCACTTTTACGTAGTACATTTTTTTTTCACAGGGTGTTCTCAAAGAAAGTAGTAATTTTTTGTAATCCTTCAAAATTGACAAGAAAAAATGAATTGCTTTTTAAATTTGGCACCCAGAGCTGCAATTCATTTTTTTTTTGTAATGATACATTATCTAGTCATAATACAACACCTTTTGTTTTGTTGCTTTTTATCAACTTTTTTCTGTATTCGTTAAATTGTACAAAAATCGGTAGTTTATTTAAAAAAAACAAAAATGACCATAACTTTTTATGCAATTAAGTTATGACCATGCTGTAGAAAGATTTTTTATTGGAAATCACCTCCTCTATCACCCTGATCCACGATAAATGGGCCACCCTGTATAATTAAGTACTTGATTATGTAATTCACCAGCACTTTTTCTAAATATATGATCAGTACGACGACCTACCTAAATCATAGATTTAGAAGTTTGAAATTTCGAGATTACATTCTTCAGGTATCCAAGACATTTTTCAAAATTCAACCCCTAAAAGATATAGAAAAATCAGCGAGCAAAATCCATATCTATAAAACTCCTATATCCTCCTCTAATACATTAATCTAATACATTCTTATGCCAGTCTCCGTCCATCCTTGGGAATCAATAACGTGTTGAATTTCAATGGCTCGGCACACCCAAAAGGATAAGAGGCAATCTCGCCACTTGAGACTCGGTTCCGATCAGTCTTACACTGAACACGTAGGATAGCACTGGAGTTCCGCCTCAAGACGTTGAAAGAGGATTATAAGAGCTATGTGCGGAAAATGACTTTGGATGTGGTATCTTTGAAGTCAAAAATTGCTGACGATTGAAACAAATATTTATACTATATCGCTTTTAAAGCAGCTTTTTTGAACCGTGTATTTTTGTACAATAAAATATTCGTTCGGCTTGGCATTTAAATCAGCATCTATTTAAAACCTTACTTCAATATCTCTTTTATTAACCAAGGTACTATATTGAATGAGAGAACATGGAAAAATTGCCAATTCTCGGCAATTTATCCATGTTCTTTAAACTCCCCGAAACGATCTCGGAGTTTCTTATAGTCTTTCTTCTCCGAGTGTCACACCGTAGGTAGATAGAGAAAGACTCATAGGAAGCTAGGATAGGGTCCGTTTGTCGCAAGGCGAGGCTCGCGACGAGTTCTATGCTTCAGACCCGATCCCAGCCCGCGATAGTTGATCTTAATTATATTTTATAATACGCGATTAATTACGAACATGCCATAACAATATGAATAAATTTTGTTTAATAACATTATTGTTGAAATGTAAACTAATTTATTAGTTAAGATTGTTTTTTTTTTTTTTTTTCATTGTCGTTGTATTTGACTTATAATAAGTACGATCGATTCGTCTACATTATCAATAAACGTTTTCATTTTCCCATGAAACTGAGCTATTATTCCTACATTTTTTTATTTTCAAAAAAAGTAGTCGAGATTTATATTTTACTAGCTGCGCCCCGCGGTTTTACCCGCGTTACTCTGCATCCAGTGGGTCGGAGCGTGATTTTTTGTAGCCTATATGTCAATCGAATTATTAACTATCCCCGTGCAAAGTTTTAGCCAAATCCATTTAGTAGTTTTTGCGTGAAAGAGTAACAAATCCATCCATCCATTTAAACTCACAAACTATTGCGTTTATAAAATAGTAAGGATAAATGGGCATTTTTTGTCTTCCTATTCCTCTTTTAACAATATTTCAAAACAAATCCTCTTTTCCCACTTCGAGAAATACATAAAAGAATTATGGCTTTCCGACTAAAGGATGTCAAATCAATAATACTTGAATTTCAATCCCTCAGCAAACTAGTCGAGAGTCAATCTCAGCACTTGAGCTGTAGATGGAATAAATAGTTCTTTTCAACCCTAGGCTGTACAAACTGATTTATTTAAATGTCATTCTGAGTATTGAATTGGTAATTTTATGCTTTTTGACGTCAATTCCCATCCTAATTGTTCACAGAAGACCTTTTGAGAGTCGAGTGTTGCGAATCATTTCGATAATTTTAAGACTACATTGAATTTCTCTATAATCTATGGCGTCTGTATGTCTTTACATTTGTTTTTTTTTTATGATAACTCCCACACTAGTGAGAAAGAAGAATTCATCGTCACAATGCACCCAGACTCAGAACATATATAGTAAAAGTAGTGCGGGTGGGAATCGAACCCCCAACATCAGGTCATCAGAAATTAATAAGGTAACCACAGAGCCACCGGTGCGACTTACCACTGCATAGTATAAAACAAAGTCGCTTGCCGCTGTCTTTCCGTCCCTATGTATGCTTAGATCTTTAAAATTACGCAACAGATTTTGATGCGGTTTTTTTTAATAGATAAATTGATTCTAGAGAAAGGTTTATATGTATGATACATCAGCCTTGCACCTGTGCGAAGCCGGAGCGGGTCGCTAGTATATACTATGTCAGAAATTATTCAAACACTGAATATTTGCCTGAAAAAATTTATAAATCTTCAAGGCGTCAGATGCAAGATGAAATATAACCTCTGAAGGTGTTTCTAGATTAGAGGAAGCTTTGCTCACGTTACACGTTACTTGTAGTTACATTTCATGCAACAAAATATGTCATTATAAAATGATCTAACGGTTTTTTTCTATTGAAATGGTAAAAAAATTTACGCAAATATTTCTGCAGTTTTCGTTCCCAAGTTGTTTGCTCGCCCATAATTTAGACTTCAAATTTACGATGAAACTCAAAACTTTTGTGTACTCTGAAACTCTGGTTTTATCGTTTCAGTCAAGTAATTTGCGTTAACTTTTGGGTTGCAGTTAATTGGTTAACTAGCGTAAACCCGGCCAACTTTTGGCCAAAAACATCATAGTTTTTGGCCAAAAGTTGGCCGGGTTTACGCTCTACTCATCATTCTTACAATATCTTTAAATAAAATCTTTAATAAAATAGATTGGTCCGTAGCTCCTCCTGCATAGATACAAACTGTTTCGTTAAATTTTAATTTCCAAACAAATTTTGGTCTTTCGATTCAATCGTTGAAGTTAGAAAAAAACTACTTCCATACCCAAAAAATAAGTTGTCATTGCCAACATTTTTTACTTCAACTTGCATTGATTGATTGTGGTAACTGATTCAGCGGTGTAATTCTATGGTTGGTTACTCCCGTGACTTTTTGTATAAAAGACAAAGCACTATAAATAACTAGTAAGAGAACTAAAACATTTGCGTTGATTTATCCTGCTATAAGATTGTAAATCTCAAAACTTTAAGGTAGGAAAGTAAAGCTAGCCTAAACTTTGACGGCAAATTCACAACAACTTACTTCCTATTTAAGTTGTGAAACTTTAATAAACGCTATATCGTACTCATAGTACGCGTTAGTAATACTTCGCTTTACAAAAGTATTCACTAATCAATCATACGGGATTCTATAATTATGAGGTAAAGATATTAAGCTTGTAAGTTTTAAATCTAGCCACCTCGAACAAATACGGTCTCTTACTTACAGTATCTCTTCAATCTCAAATCATTCTTATATTACCAACGGCAATCACTTAACGAATAAAACCATAAAATCTAAGGAAAAAGCTGATGTACAAGCAATAAAATTAAAAAAGAAACCAATAATACTAACACTCTTGCATATCAGGAACTTCAATAGCATCTACATTGAACATCTTTTTACTCTGCGGACCTGCGAATATTGCAAACAAAAAAGGATAGAAAATAAAAAATATATATTTTAAAAAAAGCTGAATAAATAAATATAGCGAGGAATCTTTTGGAAACTGGAGTTTTACAAGCATACAATAGATTTTCAAAGAGATTTTCTCTCACAAAAGGGTGTATTAAGGTATAAAAAATATAACTAAAACGTTAAAAAATTGACAGTACTATAGCGGTTCTGCAATAAAAGACCTTTGAATACAACATAATAGCTAACTACACTTTCATTAGCAATAGGTGTTGGGAGAAATAGCTACTCTAAGTTTAAGCTCTAAAGCTGATTATTGTATGCACGTACCATTGCCGACACCGGCGGGCTGTTCCTCAGTGGGGGTGCCTCCAGTAGACGCAGGTCTGCTGTCAGCGCCACCCGTCGCGCTGTCCAACATACAAGTCATTAGCTCATTAGAACTAAAACATAATTAGGGTGGACTGAGAAAATTTCATGTAGAAGATTGGATCAGTAAACCGGAATCGAGTCAGAAAGAACGACACTCCATAATTTTCATTGCTCGGATTAGAATCATAAGTAAGTAGAAGATATCAAGCAATAGTCTGATCTATAACATGATAGAATTCCCCTAAGTGATGGCATTATACGAGATACTGCATAACAATATTTTTATATAAGTAGATCATACTAGATTGCAAACTTTAGTAAGAAAACTGATTTATAAAGTTCCATAGGCATGCCACTAAATTGATATGGCCCGAAATTGAAGGAATTCTTCTACTGTATACTACGCCTTCCTACTAGTTTTTATCATAATGTCCTAATACAACTAGGTGATTCAAACTGCCATAGCAATTGTATGGAGTTCCATCGTAAAATTGTCATAAAAATTTGACCAATAACCTACATAACCTAAATGGTTTTTGGATGCATGCCATGTCTCAATAGTTTTTCTCAACATCGCTCCATGGTTCAAACCCGCATGACCTCATTCGTTCGCTCAATCAATAACGTTAAATATATTCGTCTGGCTGAGGCCTGAATAAACCCGGCAGTTTTATGTTAAGTTATTGGCCCCATAAAACTTAGCATAAATGACTCATGCGAAGCCTGACGATGGGGAAAATCTCAGGGAACTATTACGTAACAGACGGTTACGTAATTCTATTCCTTAAGGAAAGATCTATCTATTTTCTAGGATAGCTCCAGCACAATCTATGACACTTAGGTAAGTATCGATCTAACAGATAACGTTAGGCAGAAAATAATCTTGAAAGAAGTGGAAGATAAATTGATCAGTACTATTTGAATATAGTGAAAAACAATGGTACCTAATTAGGAAAAGCTACAAAAAGGACAGACGGTATAATATGTTACCTGCGTGTAACGTTTTGAAAAAAAGTGTAGGTTTCTTGGAAAAGATGCCAAACAGCAAAAACGGAAATATCAAGATAATACATAATAAGTAGTACTGGATGAATGATGAAAATTTTTACTTGCAGCATCAGCTATATATACTGCTTAGCGTGTAGATATTACAGATTTCATATCATAAAGATAAAGGTAATGTTACAGATTTGAGGTCGTGATTCTTTCATCATAAAAAGAACATATTAACATGAAACTCTTAAGGGTTTTCTATTGTTATTCAAGCGGTTATGGGCATGAAAGACATTCCGTGATACAGAACTTAAAGTTTTAGTGTTTACCTCCGTTGATTTGTACGTAGGTATGAGGTCGTATCGCATTATTGTATGTTGGTAATATATATTGATCTAAATCTATTCTATATGTCACGAACTGAATGACGTGTTCCTTTAATATTAATTACCTATGATATAAGATGAAACAAATAACATCGGCAGGCCAACAATCATAAGTGCATCGTATTTACGTAAATCCCGAAAATCACTTGAGCCATCTTCCAATCCAAAGAAAAGAATCAGTAGACATTATTTAGAAGAGATGAGAACCATGAGCATTGCTTTCTACAAACAGTTGATATTGTCGTTTTTTTTAAAGTTCAAATGTAAAAGTTTTTATTACATTACAACGAGGAAAAGAATAGAATTCGTTAAGTAATGCGCATTAAATTCCTTATCTAAAACTAGGCAAGGTTTACACGATCTAGCCACATTCATTGATTGGTTTAAATTTCATGTTAATACTCCAAAGGGCCCGAGGCGTACTTTCCAAACCTATCGCTGAAAAGTCTTACTTCTACAATGACATTTAAACTCAAAATAAAAATTACTAAAATTGTCTGTATATAATATTATTTTTCGGAAAATCATTAGTAAACTGACCACTAAACGACTTAACCACTGCGACACCGGTGCAGTCAGTACCGGTGTCGCCGGTATCGCTGACCTGGTGTTCTAGATTCGATTCCTACTGGGGACAATTATTTGTGGGAACCACGGTTAGTTCCGAGTATAAGTGCACTCTGTGTCTGTCAATTATGTGTTTGTAAAATCCCCCGCGACACAAGATTTATTTTCGCTATTGCGGGTATTGTCGTAAAGAATAAATGAAAAAAGGACATTGTAATGACTGAAACACATTATGAGTATTTTACGCAAACGATGTTATGTTTTAGGGATATTACCTCTGATTGTTAGGGAAAAGCCATGTCACACCCGAGGCACCCCGCGGGGACAATGTTTTCGGGTAAATTATAGGACATAAGCCCTCTAACCACGAGAACAACAGTAGATTGAAAGGTATTACTGAATACTTTGCTTAGCATATTTTTGCGGGAAGAAATATAAGGCTTTTCTTGTTAAAATATGTACGGAAGAATCTTGTCTTTATTTCCGTATATTCTTTAGTTGCATAAAACAAACATTGCTTTCAAGAAATTTTCGGACAGATATATTTACTTAGCCACGAGGCTTTTGCTACTTCACCGGGCATAAAAGTGAACAAGGCTCCAACCTAATTAAATGTTTTAAAGGCTAAAAACTAAGCAACCTGCGCAAGATGGCGCCCACTCGGAGAATGATGATAGACTTTTAGGAGCGTTTTGTGCAACTGTCGGTATACATTACAGCGCGCTTTTTCGACGGGTTAAGTATTCTCTTGGATACTGCATGTCAATGTAATGGAAAAATTACGTGTGTTCGATAATGTAAGTTATAGCCCCATTTGCTGACCATGAAAGAACGGTAAGATTTGGACACTACTCTACGAGCATTTGATGGCGAAGTATAATCAAAGCCAGTCCAAGTTGTACTTCCTACTTTAGGCTCATGGCTTACCATCCCAAAATCATGAACAAATTATTTTTATATTAACCAAAAAGCAGATTATTCAATAAGACATTAATAATTTCTCAAAATGTGTTACTGCCCCTTCAGGTGAAGCGGCCGTAGTCAAATGGACATGCGATCATGCGGTCACCGGTTCGATGCCTGCCCATTGCACTACCGGCGTAACCACTCGTAACACAAGCATTTTAGCTTAGCACGAGGGGATAACAAGAATACTAGTACGGTGTTAAACCCCTACTAGTAATCTATTTAAAAAAATCTTTGCCTGATCATGCCTGGGTCCTATTTTATATTGTACCTTTTATAGTAAACCAATGCTGATGTCAAAATAACGAAATATTATGGTGCATTGCACCAAGTTAAGCTACGCCCGCCATTACGTCACATGATGGTCTTTAGAAATAGGGAGTCTTGCCAAGATCTATGAATGTGACTACAAGTACAGATTATAAAATATTGTACGCTAAGAGAATGCACAACAATGAGAAATAAAAAATGGGGTTAGAGCAGAGTAAATGAGTCTGTATAGTTAGTGCATCTAATAAAATAAAGTGTATTAGACTAAGAGTTAATAAAATAAAATAATTATTTTGAGTAGGAATAATAAAATTATGTTAGTAAATGAAAAAATGCTGAAATAAGTATGTATGTTAAAACTATTTTTAGTTTTATATAATGTGTTGCTATTTAAGTTTCAATTGTTTAAAATAATGTATGTATCAGTGGTTATCTGATGTAAATAAAATATTTATTTTTATTATAATAAATTTCGTGCTCAAAAGATCAAGTGAAATGTGCTAAAAGCAGTGAAAAAAAAGCAAAGCTGAATTTGTTTAAATAACAATATTTTTGTGCCAAATATAAGCTTCACCGGTGTAACAATACCAATAATATATATTTAAACAGATGGATAACATGATATAAATTTTGTGTAACATAACATATAGGAACTGATTAAATTATTTAAAAAAATGTGGTGAGTTGTTTCTGATAAAGATCTCAGAATGGTGTTTAGACATTGAAATATAACATAAGTCTGATATTTTATCTTATCTGTGATGTGTTAACTACTACCATACTTCCAGTTTAAGATAAGATTATAACTACTTCAACTTACATACAGAAGTGGTAGTTAGAAAAGTATCACACCCATTTTACCACTCTTGATGGGTGAAAACATAATAATGAGGGAAAAATACCATTTGGGTATGGTACCAAAAATCATGACAATGTTCAAAACTCATTACATTTTATTTTATAAGTAATTAAAAATAAATTAAATAGTATCTTTTTAAGTTAAGCAAGATGTTAAAACTATGGATTAAATACATAAGGCAATTTGTGTGGCATAAAAACCATCTGCCATAATTCAGTACCTCTTCAAAATCTTAAAAAAAAACAACTCACCACCCATAAACCAAATATAAAAAAGCCAATTAAATTATTAAACTCATTACATCCGCCAACCCCTCGTACCTATTATACCTAGAATTATCATCATCATCTTTGCCCTCCGGTCTAGGTTCCACCACTTCAGTAGGTTCCACTGGAGCAGCAGCCGGCTCAGCATCAGATGGTGCCGGTTCATTTTTCCGGAGACCAGGGATTGGTATGCCAGAGCCTAGCCAACCAGTCATCTGTGATTTCACATTTGTGATGAGGTCCAGTTTGCTGCCTCCTTTTGTGGGACTGTGAAAAAAATCAAAAACATTAAAAATTACAACATTATTTAATATTATCCAAAAAGTACCATATTTCACTTTTCCAATTAGTCTTAGTGTAAGAGAATTAGAACTCAATTTTATATCAAATAAGATTTCAATTACTTTAAAGTTACCAATAACCTTGAGATTTTATGCAAATGAGAATAGAATTCCACATAAAACACCTTTCACAATGAAACCACCAACAAAGTACTTGACCTAGATTACTTGTTAGGGGTTGAAATCAATATCACAGGAATGCTCCATTGCATTCCATTATGAATTCAACCTAAAATGAGACTAAAATGCAAATTTGAAAGTAATAAAAGCCCTATAATACATTTACTGAGCATAGGTGCATTGTGTTAGCAAATAAGTAATTCTAATTTCGACAACATGGCATTTTTTTGTTCGATTCATGAAGCGAACCGTGAAAAATGTTAAGAAATAGGTATGTAAACAACGAGATTCCTTGTAAAATGTACCTTTGTTGTGAGCCCTCTACGGCAGCTTCGCCCGTCGCTTCCTTGGTAGGGGTCGGGACCTCTTCATCTTGCGGCTCGCCCTTCGCAGCCCCCATCCACGAACTAACCTGATTTGTGAGTCCTGAAAACATTTTCACTGGCACTAGCTACTCAAACAACTACACAACACAATCACTCAGCGATTTCACAACGCTGCGACAGTTTCGCACATGACCCGCGACACGGACAGTCTGCTATGCGGCTGTAGATAGCGTGATCAGCTGAAAAACTAAGTGGAAAACCACAATCGACCAGGGAAAATGAGGAAGAATCCACTGCGCATGAAAACTTGCGCTCCTGCGCTATCTACCCTAAATACAACCAGTGTCAATTTTGAAGTTTGAATATAACCCTTAGCAGCTTGTTATAAGGTTTGAATTTGTGTATAAGGCTTTTTGTTTTCTCGTTCTAGCCTGTAAGTCGTATTGGTAACGTCAAAAATATGTCAATAATATCTACACAGATTACAAAAAACTTCGTTCTGAAATGCTAATTCATTTCAGAACGAAGTTTATACACACATACTGTTATTGCTAAAAATATTGATCTACCTTAATGGCAAAATATTATTAGATTGTACACAATATGGAATTCTCTTTATGAGAATGATCATTTACATCCCTAAAATTATTTTGTTCATCTACAAATTATGATATTATGTCATATATATTCACCCGCGTAACTCCCGTTTCCATGGGAATTTCATTATTAAATATAGCCAATATTAATCAGTGATGATAATGTAGCATTCAAATGGTGAAAGAATTTTAAAATATGTCCAGTACGTTTTGAACCAATTCGTTTCAAATGTTTGTAACGAATTGGCTCAAAAGTACATTACTACTTACATACAAATCTTTCCTCTTTATAATATTAGAATAGATTTGTTTCATATTTTTTGGGCCATACATTTGTATTGTACTTCTTTAGAGACATAGTATGATTTCTTTTGTAACATAAATATAATAATATAAAAGTATTTGATTAAACAACTAATAAATTAAATCTGGAATGCAACTAATACATATTATTTAGTCTGTGGCCGAAAAAAAAACAACTTGACATCTTGACATTTTCTGATTTTATCCTCAATTTTTGTTTGCAGTGAACTTTTACAACAATCCTTGAGTTTTATAAACCAAATGTAGTGTCCCGTAGTCCCGGAGACTTAAAATTGTCACAATTCGTCGAACTAAAGGAGCTAGTGTGGGAAGTAAACCCAAAATGACTGAAACACGAAGAAAACAACTTCACCTTGGGAAATGCATAGAGGATTTAGACAAATTATACAACGTACCAGACTTGAAGACGAAGCGAGCTACTTTGTAAGTTATCTCCTTCTATTTAGTGACAAAACTGTCAAAAAATATAATCAAATAAATTATTTTTATTGTAGGTTATGCAAAACGGCTCAGAAATTGTTCGAGAGCGCCGAGGAGGCTCGCGAAAAAGGCGATGAGGAATACTCCTATGTTCAGTACATGAAGTACCTCAGAGTTGTGGCGTACCTCAGCAAGGACAAGGAGTATATGAAGGATAAGTCCTATTTCAACAACATGCTTGGCACAAAGAACCCAAACAAAGCTATAGATGCTGCTGAGAAACTGAAAAATAGCCTCATTGACAGGTAGGGAGTTATGAAGCACTCTTTAAAAGTGTTGTAAACTATTGTATTATTCATTATTGTATGGGTACTAACTATAGATGAGTATTTACTTATCAGATTTGATCAAACAAGTAAGTTGTAGTTGGCATTATAAAATAAAAATTAAACCTAGTCAGATTCAATGAAAGTAATTAATTAGTTATTTTAAATCCACATTGGTTTTACTGTGTACCATTATACCACAAAACACAGATCTTAAAAGTTAGAAAATTGGTAAAGTTGTTTCAGTAATAACATCATATAATTAGTTTATTGGGGGTGGACATGTTCATGCTATTTGCTGGAAAATCAGAAGGCACATTGTTTCAGCCAATCAGAAACATACATTGTCCAATAGACACTCATTAAATAAAGCAAAAAGTTACATGGTATTGTAATAGCTAGTATGTAAAATAGCACAATTGTTCACTCTCCTACATGGGACAAATTCTTACAATGTTATTTTTTAATGACAACTCCTGCACTAAGGAATTTATACCTTAGGCCCGCCATACACGGACTGCTTGAAGCAGTCAGGATCGACTGCTTGAAGCTACGACTGCATAGTGAACTACAGACTTCTACGTATGTACATACACAAACCGCTCAAGCAGTTGCAATTGCTTCAGGGCGGATGGCAGCACGGTGAAATTTCATCATGCGGTCAAGCAGTCACCAGGCATACAGTGACTGCTCGAGCTGTCAACTGCTCTCATGCAGTTACCGCCGCCCGCGCTTTTTAGTCCACGTCAAAATCCATGATGCTACCAATTTGAAATTGCCAACTGTTCGAGCAGTTTAACTAACTGCTCGAGCAGTTATCAATGAAAGCCTCAAGCTGTTGCCTCTTGACTGCAAGAGCGGTCCGTGTATGTTGATCAATGGCTTACTGCTTGAGCGGTCCGTGTATGGCCGGCCTTAGGTTGCGACGGACTTTAAAAACACTAAATTCACTGACACAAAACACACCCATACTCAAAACAACTATCAGTGGTTCACACAAATAATTGTCCCAGGTGGTTATCAAACCCAGAACACTAGGACTCAGAAGCCACTACCATAATAACTGATTCACCAGTCCAGTCAATTAAACTTAACATATCACTCCAATCTCAATGTAAAATTAAGTATTATGTAATTAGTTTAATAAAGTATTGTGATATAGGTATTATTATTATTTTTTAGTTATACTGAGTTTTTTGGCTGTGTTTCTCAGTAGTAGCCACGTCATGCACTACACCGTAGGAGAAAAAAATATGACGATTCCAAACAAATGTAACCATTTTTACGGAATAAATGAATATGAATTGAATCAGGAAAACTACAAACTAAGCAACTTGTACTTGATTAACTTAAATATTGTATTTTGTATGTACACTTATTATATTAATTAAAGCTGTACATTTTCACAAGCGGTACAGTAGATTTTTTTTTTTCAGTCTGACATATATACTACTTTAGCCCTGAGGCTTTTGCTACTTCACCGGGCATAACAGTACTGAAGCACCATTTATTTTTGTACTTCTTCTTTTACTTCTTTTAAAAAGACAACTCCCGCACTAGGGAAATAAATCCCTGTGTCGCGGGGGACTTTACAAACATACATTTCATGGACACAAAGTACACCCAGACTCAGAACAATAATTTGTGGTTCACACAAATAATTGTCCCGGGTGGGAATTGAACCCAAAACACCAGGTCCCAGAAGCAACTACCGTAACCACTGAGCCACCGGTGCAGTCAAGTACTGTTTAAATAGTGACTAATTTATATATAGAAACTTAGTTGGCAAACAACATTCCAATGCTCCCTTACTGAAGTGCTTTTGTACTTTAAAGAGGGAGCACTGCTCGCCTTTATGCTTGGTGAGGTAGCAAAAGCCTTGTGGCTAACTATGTATGTGCGTCCGGAAAAAAAAGTAATTTATATAATTATTTACTGGTAGATAACACAACAGTGTTGGCACTTTACTTGATTTTCTTTTGGCACTATTTCTATTATTGCTTTTAGTTGTTAATAAATATATTACTTTACTAGCGACCCGCCCCGGCTCCGCACGGGCGCAATGCTGATGCATTATACATATAAACCTTCCTCTTGGATCACTCTATCTATATAGGATATAGAGACAGAGAAAGCGACTTTGTTTTATACTATGTAGTGACGACTTATCATATAATATTTTAGTAGATGAATTTATTTATGAATTAGTCCCAAATATATAATTACATATTTTATACCTATTTTTCACAAAAAAAAAATCTTAACAAATTCCAGATATGCTAAAGAGCAGAAGAATAAGCGTCTGAATGACATAATGGAGAATGAAATGATCAAGCAGCAGATAGAAGAGAACAGAAGGAAGTCCACTGATACTGTTATTGAACCTCCACAGCTTCTCGGAATCCCTGGTAGGTTCTGTTTCTGTTTGTAGAATGTTTATGAGACTTACTAGATCAGCCCATAAGTAAATTAACCAATGGCTAACTGCATCATGTTTTAGGAGGCACAAGGAACAGCATGAACAAAAAATGAAAATTTTTGTATTTAAAAGAGAAGATAATTATCTAGAATAGTTTATAAAATAGGAAAGATTTGATTGTTTCTTTGTATTGAATAGGCTCCGAAATAGCTGGACCGATTTGAAAAATTCTTTCACCATTGGTAAGCTACACTATCCCCGGATGACATAGGCCATATTTAATTTTAATTCAAGCGGCCGTAGCACAATGGCTAGGGCGTGGGACTTGTGATCTTGAGGTCGCAGGTTCGAACCCCACCCATTGCACTACCGACGTGAACCCACTCGTAACACAAGCATTTTAGCTTAGCATGAGGGGTTAACAAAAATACTAGTAGATTAAAAAATTCTGCTAGTAATCTTTTAAATTATGAAGTTCCCTCGGGAACGGGAGCTACGCGGGAGAACCGCGCGCGGGGAGCTAGTGTAAAGTAAGTCGAAATTTAATAAAAAAAAATCTTTTCAGGACCAGATGAAGTAACTATTAAAAGTGAACAGCTTTATAATATCTTGAGAAGTGGTAAATACAAGGTGATGATCCTGGACGCTCGGCCCGGGAAGGACTACATTGAATCTCACATCACAGCCCCGGCGTGCATCAGTGTCCCTGAGGAATGCATCTCACCGGGGTAAGAGACATGCACAACAGAAACAAAGTGTCTTGATTCATCAAGTTACAAAATTTGGTGAAATGAAGCTTCCAAACCTTTAAGTAAATGATTTATTTGAACATTAGCTGCTGCCCGCGACATTGTCCGTTAAAATGAGGGGATAAGCTATCTGACAAATAAGTCCCTTCTAAATCTGTACTACTGCTTTGGAGATTAGTCGAAAGACATTGACAAAAATAGATAGACGAAATAAAAAGTAGCCTATATTATCTATGCCTAATATATCAAGCTAAAGAGTATTTTGTTTGTTGGCTTGAACTCACTAATTTCAGGAACTATTGGTCCAATTTGAAAAAAAAACAGTTATAAATAGCCAATTTATGGAAGGTTATAGGCTATATATCATTACACTAAGCCAAATAGGAGCAAAACACCAATTAGGAATGTATCAAAATTAGGCCAATGTAACCATTTTACATGGAGGAAGTCAAGCACAAGCTCGTCTTTTTACCTTCCGATGCCCTCATAGAACCGAAGTCCGACACGCCTGCGAACTGTAAAGTAGAGCGACAGTTGCACAAAACCCCCTAAAATACTAAAAGTCATATTCCCTCAATCTCATCGCCAGCGACTGATGAGCCGAGGTTCAAGCCCCATAGGGGGCGCCCAGGTTGCTTAGTTTGAAGTTTTTAAACCATTTATTAACGCTGGAGCTGGGCTTGCCTTTATGCTCCGTGAAGTAGCAAAAGCCTCGTGGCTAACTTAGTACAGCTAGTACCTTATAAGCCACTGTCACTAACATCGCGTAACATACATCACACTATCACCGGCGATATGTAGCCTCAGATTAGTATACTTCTTCATTCACCAGCCCATTTACCTCCACTGCTGAACATGGGCCTCCGCTTAACAGACCGCGACATGCCAACGTCTTTGTTTATACCCGGTGAAGTAGCAAAAGCCTCGTGGCTAACTACATATGTTCGTCCGAAAAAAAAAACAAGCTCGTCTCTTAATATCAGCAAAGACTTTTGGTATACGGTCAACTAGCCAGTCACCTGGACTGGCAACACAGCCCGACGGTTGTCAAAAATTGTACTCGTAAATTAAATATTTAAAATTAATAAAATTAAATATTAAACGTGTAAAATATAATGTTTAAACATAAAATAACGTGAAAGGAATACATTATCTTATCAAATTCGTAAAAATCAAGCTAAAATAACCAAACGGAGGATCTGTCGACTACCGGCTGTCAACGTTCATTAACCTCAAATTATTGTTTACTGGAATGATTCTTGCATAAATCCCGGCGAGTATTACTTTCTTTACTAAGAGTCGACATCTACACATAACAAACACTACACGACTCAAATTGTGAGCCACGTCCATCCACACACTAGCCACATTCTGTCTCCATTCGCTTGACGTATAGTGGAAGTGAATTTGATGACGAATACCATTGGCTCCAGACCAAAATATACTAACAATACTGACTAACATCATAGTAATACTATTCCGATTGTGTAATAAGATTCCCAAGTCTAATAAAGTAGCATTTTATTGTATAATAATATAACGGGGGTATACAAATATAATATTAAAAAACCCTTGTAAATATAATTAAATATCTGTTATATTGTGTTGTCCCAGTAAATACAAACCATACAATAAGTGACCTTCTACTGTATAATATATTAAAACATATAAAAAGGTCCTATTTATCTTTATATCTCATTTAGTTCTTATTCTATATAGCTACTAAGCCACTCCTATCTCTGTTCACTTTACTCCATCTAAACTTTTCTACTCCTAAGTACTCTGTTCACCTTTTCAACTTTACTTTCAGCACATTCTTGTCCTCAATACCAACATGCAGACCCGCAGCATGGTAGCTGAACATAAACTGAAGTCTGTGCTCAAGGACTTACAGACATACAAAGACCAATGTCAAAAATTAGAACAAGAGCGCGAGGACAATGAAGTGGAAATTAAAGTAATAATTGACAACAACACATTATTAAAAAGGGAATTAGTCAAGATTACACAACAATTAGATGCAACTATTGAAGAGCGTGACAGATTGATGGTGGAGGCAGAATCCTTTGATCAGTGTAGGTCTCTCTACGAACTGGCACTTAGTAAAATTAATGACCTTGAAATAGAGTTAATTGATTTTAAAAACAAAGAATTATGTCAAATTAATAGTGAGTCTATGACTATCCCGATAACTTGTATAGATATGGTGGTGTGTGAACCGGAGCTCACTCCTGTTCAAACAGCAATAACAATAGATCTGACTGGAGATGACTCTGTTGACTATCAGCCAAATATTAGGTCGTTAAATAATTGTCAACTAAAAAAGTTTATCATAAAATTGTCAAATGAACGCAGGACTTTGTTGAATAAACTTCAGAATTATGAAATTAAATTGGAGGATAGTAAAAATATTTATGAAAAGGACACTAAGGACTTGCTAAATGAGATAAAAACATTAGAAAAATCATTGGCAGTCACATACAGTAAATATAAATCTTTTAAAATTAAAATTCAAGATCTGGCTCATGTATGTAATGAGTCATCTAGTAAAACAAATGATTTAATTTCTTCCAACATCATAACTAAAACATCAATAGATTCAATAATTAACTGTGAGCTCAAGACCCCAACGAGGTGCTCTGACTCATCATACACTAAATGTGGTACTACATCGGTCCTGTACTCAGATGACATAGGTGTAGGTCTGGGCTCGCTGCTCAATAATCAACTATGTCAGCCTTTATTTAACTGTTGTATACCAGGGTTACATTACAAAGATTTAGTAAATAAGATAATGAATACAAATTATTCAAATGAGTCCTGCATAACATTACTGGTAGGCAATTGCAAAAACTTAACAAAAAAAGATATTACAGATAGTTTCACAAGAATGTTAGACTTAAAATGCTATAAAATAATACTGTGTGCCTTCCCTTATTTAGAAAATATGTCTGACAAAACTAATAATTATATTCACATGTTGAATAATCATGTACAATTTCTAGTTAGTCATTATAGTGATAGGTTTACATTTTTTGATGTAAATAGTTTTACCATTAGTTGTAGGGTGACCAGGAATACAGTGTATGTCCTAAAAAAATCATTAAGTTTAATTGCTAAATTATTAGCATCCAATATTAACACAGTCATACAAAGTATGACAAAGCCTATATTTTTACATTGTTTTAGTAATATTACTAAAATTAGTCTAGTTAGTAATTTAAACCATTAAGTACGACAAAGGAGAAGTGTAATAAGTTTTTGGTCTTATCGCACCAGAATGTAAACCGCTTCTCTGGCAAAATATTAGATGTAGAACTTTTTAATGAAAAATATAATATTGACATTGTATGCTTTACAGAAACATGGCTGAAAGCACACAAGATGGGTTTTAATATAAATGGCTATACGGTTGCTAGTTTCAATAACAGGGTCTCTGCTGAGGGTGGAGGTGTACTTATATTAATGCGAGATGGTTTGAAATTTAAAGAACGAAGAGATATTAGCAGTATGTCAGTAGATCGGATTTGTGAGGTCGCTTGCGTTGAAACACAGCTTTACTATATAATATGTATATACAGACCACCTTCGTCAGACTTCCAACATTTTATAACTACAATGGAAGATATACTTAAAAAATTCAAAAGTAATAAAAACATATTGATCTGTGGTGACTTTAACATAGATATATTGGTAGATTCAACAGAAAAAAATAGTTTTCTGGCTCTTTTTATGTCTTTTAATCTAAACTGTTTGTATTCTGAGCCTACTAGAGTCACACCAACAACGGCCACCTGCATTGATAATATTATCACAAACTTTGAGGTAGCCGATAAAAGTTTGGTAACTGGTGTTCCTTCTGACCACAAGTGCCAAATTGTTAAAGTTAGTAACGCATTGAATATAGAAAAATCAATTATTAGTTTCAGACCCCTCACAAAGAAAAATCTAGATAAGTTTAGTCATAATTTAAAAACGAGATTGTGTCAACAAACTTTGGATTCAGGCAGTAGTTCTAATGCTATGTATAATACATTAGCTCAATCAATTCATGAGGAATTTGAGAGAGTTTGTAAAATTAAACGTTTAGAGATCGACCCCAATAAATTAAAATTTAATACTTGGGCTACCAAAGGTATAAGACGGAGCCGAGATGTTTTGTATGAATTATATAATGTAAGGTCCTACACAACTGATGACAATTTTATAAATACTGTTAGGACATATTCTAAAATTTTTAAACAAGTTTGTATTCAGGCAAAGTCACTGTATATGAGTGAACTAATAAGAAAATCGGATAACAAAATAAAGTCAACGTGGAAAATAATTAATACTGAGACTGGTAAAAACAAAATTAAAGATAAAACTATAAACTTAAATATCAGTGATAAGTTAGTCTCAGATAAAAATATTATTGCTAATTTTTTTGCTAATTTTTTTACTAATATACCAATGGATACCACTAAATACCTATCATCTTCCCCTCAGGAAGCTGAAAGACTATTAAAAGCGAACATTAAATCAGACGTGTCTAAATTCGGCTTCCGGACAATAAATGATGTTGATATTGTAAAGGCATTCCGAACAATTAAAATGAAAGGCACAGAAGACTTGTGGGGACTTTCTGTTAAAGCTATTGACACAGTAATACAAAATATCGCTCCTATTCTAGCGGCTATCTTTAATACATCCATAACTGATGGAGTATTCCCTGACTTAATGAAGATTAGTAAAATAGTGCCGATATTTAAATCAGGTTGCTCAAATAACGCGACTAACTATAGGCCTATCTCGATATTACCAACTCTAAGTAAAGTATTTGAAAAGATTATGCTTAATCAAATGTTGACACATTTTAATCTAAATGGGATATTGCACGATAAGCAATTTGGATTCACTAAGGGCCGGTCAACTCAGGACGCAGGATGCACTCTGATTAAATCCATACTAGAGGCTTGGGAGGGGTCGCAAGATGCTCTTGGAGTCTTCTGTGACCTTTCCAAGGCGTTCGACTGTGTAAATCATGAGACGCTCGTTCTTAAGTTAAAATATTATGGAATTACTGAAAAATCGCTTGATCTTGTTATATCCTATTTATCTGATAGGAAACAAATAGTATATGTAGACGGCGTTGCTTCAAAAGAGCATTTAATAAAAATGGGCGTGCCCCAAGGATCTATTCTGGGTCCTTTTCTGTTCTTAGTTTACATCAATGATTTACCATACATCATAAATAAACTGTCAGATATAGTTCTTTTTGCAGACGATACATCATTAATATTCAAAGTCAATAGAAAAGATACTAACCTTATTGAACACAATAAAACACTAAGTATACTTTCACATTGGTTTTCTTCAAATAATCTTTTATTAAACGCGGGTAAAACTAAATGCGTCAGATTTGCGCTACCAAATGTAACTACCGCTAAACCAATTGCTTCACTTAATGGAGAAACGTTGGACATAGTTCAATCGACAGTTTTTCTAGGAATAACATTAGATTCAAAACTGCAATGGGGCCCTCATATTGAAAAATTAACTGGTAGACTCAGTTCCGCATCTTATGCTGTCTGGAAAATTAGGCAATTGTCAGATGAAGCAACTGCTAGACTAGTGTATTTCGCGTACTTTCATAGCATTATGTCCTATGGAATACTGCTTTGGGGTTCAGCCGCTGATGTCAATAGTATTTTTATATTACAGAAAAGAGCAGTTAGGGCTATTTACGGTTTAGGTAGTCGCGACTCCTTACGTACCCTGTTTAAAGAGATAAATATACTTACCGCTCCTTCTGAGTACATATACCAAAATATCATTTTTGTTAGAAAAAATATAGATCATTATAGTAAAAAAAGTGATGTTCATAATGTTAACACAAGAAATAAACATAAAATTGCCATACCCGGTTTTAGAGTAAGTAGAACCAATAAATCATTTATGGGAAATGGTATTAGGTTTTATAACAAACTCCCTAGTCGTGTTACTGATTTGCCTGATACAACTTTTAAAGCATATATTAAACGTGTCCTTGTATCTAAAGGTTACTATAGCGTTAAGGACTATATTGAGGATAAAGATGTTTGGTCTCATGAACCATCCTGCGTAACACTTCCTAGAGACCCTGTATCTAAGTAAAATAGTAAGCATAATAGTGTGATGTTCTGTGAACTATCTGTAATCGGCCTAATGAGTTACATTAATAGACCGCTAGTTCTGTCTCAAATTAGCTTCTTTTATTAATATAAAAACATTAATAAATAATCAAATATTATAAAGACAACCGTTCGGGAAAATAATGTGTATGCCAAATAAATAATAAAAGTAACTGGACCAAAACCCACGCTCTGCCCATTTGAGGATGTTTCGCCGGACCGTCTCATGTGGGTCGTGTTAAAACCGGCAGTAGAATAACCCACTGAGTTTGTTTCGCCGGATCTTCTCAGTTGGGGCGTATTGGATCCGGTGGTAGCATTAAAGCGCGTCCGTCGTTATATACTCATGGTCCGCCCAAATAATGACAATTGTTCTTAATATAATTTAATATAGACAGAACAAGCTATCGGACACAATATAGTAAAATAATAAAGTTAAGACTAAAATGATTAAAAACAATAACTAAAATACCTGCTTAATATGCTCATTTAAAAATGTTAAAATTATACATAGATTAATAATAAATTATTGTTTTGACTATTTGCAAGTGCCTGTAATAGGTTTACGTAAATAAAAAAAAAAAAAAAAAAAAAAAAAAAAAAAAAAAAAAACCTATTTTACAATATACTTTCTTTTACAGTCAATCAGCCAATGTTCTAGAACAGAATCTCCCGTCTTCCTCCCGTCCCGTGTGGGCTGACAGAGCCAACATGGAACTGATCGTGATGCTGGACTGGAACAGCACTGCCGTGATACCGGGGAAGACTCTCCATCTGCTCAAGACTATACTGCTTAAGGTATGATGCGACGTGCAATCATCTATGACAACCTCTGGCGTAGCGGTATTAATCTCAGAGGTCGTGGGTTCGATGCCCATGGCGGACAAGAAAGCTTTGTGTCAAATTTTACATGAACATATCAGACATATACATGTAGTGATAATTGCAAAGACTTTCCGTATACAGCCAACCAGCCAGGCACATATTTTACACTACTAATGAATGTATGACAACCCCCGTAGAGTCGCGGTATTTAGCTCGCTTTTAATCTCGGAAGTCGTGGGTACGATCCCCACGCCGGACAAGAAATCTTTGTGCAGAGTCTAAGATTTCCTTCCGGGTCTGGTTGGCTGAGGGATTACCCTCCGTGCCTCGGAAAGCACGTTTAACCGTTGTTCCCGATTGTTATAATATCATATATAACAATTGTACATAAAGACACGGGCAGCAGCGTTTCCTGGTATGTTACAACAAAACTGCGGTCACCAACCCACCTGCCAAGCGTGGTGACTATGGCAAAAACGCTCCCCCGGGAGTAGGCCTATGTTCAGCAGTGGACGTTACACACGCTGATAATGTATGAATGAACGTATTTGTTGTTCTGTTCACAGTGGGACGTAAAAGTCCACTATGGGCGTCCACCGCTGGCACTGCACGGTGGCTACGAGGACTGGCTGCTGAAGTACCCGTCCTTCACCACCAACCCGCAGGCGGTTCCGCCGAGACAGGACGACTTCATGGATGATATGTTAGGTCAGTTCCCATTGCGCGCGGTAGGAACTTTAACTTACAAATGACGTGACTTTCTGTTGGTAAAAGAATTTTCAAAATCAAAAATAAAATAAAATAAAGAAATCATTTTTATTTACGTTAACTTAATACAGGCACTTGCAAATAGTCAAAACAATACTTTAGTATTAATCTATGTATAATTTTAACCTTTTATTAATTAGCATATTAAGCAGGTATTTTAATAATGTGTTAGTCTTAACTTCATTATTTAACTAGCTTGTTCTGTCTATATTAAGTTACAACAATTATCATTATTTGGGCGGACCATGAGTATATAACGACGGACGGGCTTTAATGCTACCACCGGATCCAATACGCCCCAACTGAGAAGATCCGGCTTTACAAAATCAGTGGGTTATTCTACTATATCCTTTATTAATATTGATAAGAACTTTACACCTAGACGGGTTGTGACTGTCATTAGGGGTCTGACGATGAAGACGAAGGACAGTTCAGGGAACTCTTAGTTTATTGTTTGAAGTCCGTTTTTTTTTGTTACAAATTATTCTTGAGTTTATGTTTGTTTTTAATTAAAACACAATATTATTATAACAAATGTTGTGCATATCTGTAATAGATGTAAACTCCTAGTCCCATTTTTCTTATATACATATGTAATATTTGTTTATGTATGTGTTTATGTTGTTGATGTGCCTTAATAAATAAATAAACAATGTTCTACTGTTTAATCACAATAATTGTCTGTCGGTGTGCCCCAGGTGAGATCGATTACCCGAACTGGTCGGATTTGAACCCGTCACCCGCCGCGCCCCGCCCCCGACCCAACGAGCCCACCGTGGACCGCGCCAGTAAGGTAACCGGCTCCTTTCTTTTGTACTATTTCATACTAATGAAACAGAATTGCATATTTTCTCAAATCTAACTAAAATAAATAACTTATATAATTATGCTACTACAGTATTCACGATTTCATTAATGACAGATTTTAAATTAAAATATTTAGTTTATTTCACTTATAAAAGAATAAATCTATAGGGGTAGGGGTAGGGTAGGGCAGGGGTAGGGTATAAAAGTCCACCCGTGCGAAGCCGGGGCGGGTCGCTAGTAGTATATATAAAATAATAATATTGTAAATATGCTTAATAATTTCAACTGATTTAATGTCATATTCATTCTATTATTTTTTAAAAGATTACTAGCAGAATTTTGTAGTCTACTAGTATTCTTGTTAAGCTAAAATGCTCTCGTGCTAAGCTAAAATGCTTGTGTTACGAATGGGTTCACGTCGGCAGTGCAATGGGTGGGGATCGAACCGGCGACAAGATCACAAGTCCGACGCCCGTAGCCATACGGCCGCTTATTCATTTAATGTTACGTAATTAAAAACCTCCCTCTCTTACTTTGCTGTGCCCAACAGGGTCCACATTGAACTGAATTTGTAATATACCACTTAAAAACACTGTGGAAATGCAATAAATGATTGAGTATTGAGTACTACATAAGTCATCATCATCATCATCATCATCTGCCTGTATAACATCCACTGCTGAACATGGGCCTCCTCCCGAGACTAACAGGTTGAGGGACTTCGTGCCTCGGAAAGCACGTTAAGCCGTTAGTCCCGATTATTATAACATCATCTATAATAATCGTATATCTAGGAACGGGCAGCAGCGTTTCCTTGTGTGTCACAACATAATTCTGCGGTCACCAACCCGCCTGCCAAGCGTGGTGACTATGGCAAATACCCTCCCTCGGGAAGTGGCTCATGTTCAGCAGTGGACGTTATACGGACTCATGATGATACGTTATTTACAATCCATTAACATATTTAAAAACGTTATTGTATTATATACAGGAAGTCTTAAGTTTAAGTAAATAGTATGAGTTAACTGTACATTACACAATATGTCAAACTAAAACTACTTTTATAATCTTACTTGTGGCTATAGTAGGGCTGATCGCCTCCATCCCCCCAATATGGTGAAGGAGGTGATGGCTATGTAACACTCGTAAGCAAGTGCTCACTTATCATTGGCTTGTTTCTTCTTCAGCTACAAAAATGAATCACATTTAGTTTTTTGACTTCCACAGGCGGCTGCAGTCCAAGTGTATACAGAGCGAGCTCGCAATATGCAACTCATATTAGAACAACAAGAGAGAATCGCTGACACTTCCCTCACACTTGAGATGCAGAGAATAGAAGCGGAGCAGGTATGTGTCTTACATAATATAATAGAATAGAATGCTTCTTATTGTATACTGGCTTCCCGCGCGCGGTTTCACTCGCGTAACTCCCTTTCCCGTGGGAACTTCATAATTAAATAAAGCCTATGTCACTCAAGGTGAATGTAGCTTTCCAATGGTGAAAGAATTTTTGAAATCGGCACAAAATTTTTGAGTTTTTTGTGCATTACAAACATACACACACACAAAAATACAAATCTTTTCTCTTTATAATATTAGTATAGATATAGCCTTATTCAGGGAAAATGTAGTACTTTAATGTTTAAAAATTAATGAAAACTTTTTTATTGATTCAATAAAAATAAAAAAATGGGTGATCTGACTGTAACCAAATAATTTTTTAAGTCGTCATCCTTATATTATACTTAGGTTACAAAATATATGTATACTAATATATAATGTTGAAGAGTTTGTTTGCTTCAACGCGCTAATCTCAGGAACTACTGGTCGGGTTTGAAACGATCTTTAAGTTTTTGATGGCCCATTTATCTTATGAAGCTCCCACGGAAACGGGAGATGCGCGGGTGAAACCGCGTGCGGAAAGCTAGTTTAAAATATAAAAAAAAAGTTGCCAATCAAATAGTAGGGTCTACCCTTTATGGCAGATTTTTTGTCATAATTTTATTTTTCATAACAACGAATAGCATAAATTTCTTAATGGTCTACAAATATAAATGCAATAATCAATTGTGTAATGTTGTGCAGGATTGGGAAAAGGTCCGCGGACAAAGAGAAGCGGAGGTGCAAGACGAGCTGCGAGCCATGTACAAGCTCCGGGAACACGAGATCATCTCGCAGCTCATGCAGCTGGAGAACAAGCAGTTCGATATGGTGAGTGCTCCCGAGGATATACTATAGCGACGCTATGCAGGTGGGGCAGGAGGGGATGCATGACGTGGCATGATAAGTCACACTTCACGGGAAGAAAGGGTCTCAAGTTTCGTGAAATCACATTTCATAATCAAATTTAGTTATGGGAATATCTTGCATCTTAATGCACAACAATTACATCCGAAAAGCCCCGAAATTAAATATAATTATATTTTTGGTTTTAAATGGTTTTGAATACTTTACGGAAAAGTTAACCATATACAATAGAATCCGTTTAGTACGACTTCGCATACAACAAACAACCGTTTATAGCGACGTTAGTATAGGCATATGTTTGGTTTTATTAAGAGCCTCTATGAGAGTTCATCCGTTTATTACGACTCCGCTTATAACGACTGACCGCTTTTAACGACGGAATTCTACAAAAATGACCTGTTACAACGACGACGATGATACACGTGTTTACAAATAAAAAGTAGATTTCATATTTCGTAATGTATAGGTGCATTAAGTGCACATTGTGAAATAATTATTTTGATTTCATGTTTTTTGTCTCTAATAATCACATACATATTATTATTTATAAACATTATATAGTTATTAGTATTTAATTATTAAAAAAAACTAAAATTGAAATTGTATGTTCTTTTAGTACGTCTTCCGGTTACAACGTCGTAATATCGTAGGTCCCTTGGCCGTCGTTATAGCCGGATTCTACTGTACTATGTTTCAAAATTGAGATTTATTAAATTCGACCACCGGCATTTAATACCAAATGCAACTTTGGAGATATTAGTCGAAGTAATGCGGATCATTATCGATAGATGGCACTAACGTCCCCCTTACAGACGTGTTATAAAAGAGATTGATAAATTTCGATGATCGGTAGGGTTCCACCGTAGCCATGGTTAAGGCATTAGGGGCTTAACCTAAGATACGGGTTCGAGCCCCGCCGGTGGTCGAATTTTATTAATCTCTATTTTGAAACATATTTTTGGTTACCGAAGAATACTGTCTTATCTAAATTTTGCTAACATCCTGCACCAGGATAGTCCGATCATTGACGTATCATATATTTGAATGACCTCAGAAATGTGACCCAACTGTGATAAAAACTACTTAATGGACTAGGAGTAGAGGTCAGGAGTCTGTGCTATGTTTATTTTAATGCTGATTCATCATCAAATTCAAATTCAAAATAAATTTATTCCATAAAAATGGTTAAGTACATTTGTTTGGAATCGTCATAATTTTTTACCTGCGTACCGTGCAGTGTGTGACGTGGCGACTACTGAGAAACACTGCCAAAAAACTCAGTAGAACTCTCTTTTAATAGAATCTAATCTAATAATACATCACAATTTTTTATTAACCTAATAACAAAATACTTTATTTTACATTGAGATTGGAGCGATTTAATCCCAAGCATTTTTGTCACAAAGATAATCGGAAATTTTATGATAAGCCCTGCTGCACAATTTGGCTTTAATAGTTATTTTAAACTTATTTATAGACAATTCTCATAAACTATTGGGAAGTTTGTTATAGAACCGTATACCCCCATAAAATAATTGCTTATTTTGCTGAGACGGCTAGCATGAACCACAAGATTATGCTTATATCTAGTATTTATACTATGTGTGTCGCTTTTTTTACAAAATGAGTCAATATTTTTATGGACATATAACAAATTCTCATAAATATATTGTGATGCAACGGTTAGAATATTTATTTCTTTAAATTTTTCTCTCAAGCTATCTCTGGGACCCAGTTTAGTAAATAGCCCTCACTGCTCTCTTTTGTAATATAAAAATGCTGTTAATGTCAGCGCAGCTACCCCAAAGAAGAATGCCGTATGACATTATGCTATGAAAGTAGCTGAAATAAACTATTCTAGCTGTATCAACATCAGTTAGCCGTCTAATAGTTTTTACTGCATATGCTACAGAACTTAGTTTTCCAGATAACTTTTCAATTTGTGGTCCCCATTGTAGTTTAGAGTCAATTGTGACACCCAAGAACACAGTGGTCTCCACAGGGTCTAAGCCATCAGCCCGTATAACGTCCACTGCTGAACATGAGCCTCCTCCCGGGGGAAGGTATTTGCCATAGTCACCACGCTTGGCAGGCGGATTGGTGACCGCAGTATTATGTTGTACCACACAAGGAAACGCTGCTGCCCGTTCCTTGATATATGATTGCTTGCTGTTGTTTTGCTGCAGGCTTATTATAACAAACACGACTTTGAAAAAATATGCTACTTTTGACACATAATTATACTAATCTAAGCCGTGTGGTTTCCGACTTACAATAGACCACACAATCTCTTCCCATGGCTGTCGTTAGAGGCGACTAAGGGATATACAGCTGATGGATGGGCAGCAGCATCTATCAGCCCAAGGTTAGTTGATAACTAATTCGCCTGCCAAGCATGGTGATAAGAGGAGGCCAATGTTCAGCAGCGGAGGTAAACGGCCTGGTGAATGAAGGAGTATACTAATCTGAGGCTATATATCACCGGTGATGGAGTGATGTATGTTACGCAAGGGTGCCTGCCGTTTTGCCGAAAATATTTTGTCAAAATTTCATTACCCAAAAAAATTTTAGCAACCTTTTCTTATACCATTGCAATATTTCGAATAATTTTAGTACGCATTTTTATTTGGTCAAATTTTTACTTGGCAAAATATTAGGCTTGGGTAAAAAATATCGATATATCAAAATATCGATATTTTTTCAAAAAATAATCGATATATATCAGCGATTTTTAATTTTTCGATATATCGATTTTCGATATTTATTTTCGGATATCAAAAATGATATTATTTCGCTTCAAATTTTCGTTGAATATGTTCGGTCGCGTCGGACACAATAAATAAAACCCGTTAGTAGTCTGTGCAATGGAGCCAACTAAAGCTCTGGACATGTCCCCAATGAGCTTAAGCAGTATTTGGACTTACCACTTCTTGAGAGGAAGTCAGATCCAATAAAGTTTTGGGTGAATTGCCGACATTTCAGGCCGGTTCTTTTAGAAATCGCTCTGAAATATTTAAATTTCAAGCTCTGGTCGGTATCATCCGAAAGGAGTACGGATAATAGAAGCAGATTGATAGGTTAGTACATTAAATAAAGAGTGCTGCTGTTGTCTATATCAGATGAATACTGGTTTCAGTTATGGTTAATTTTAATCAATATAATATGTACTCATATATTTATTATTTTATTTATGAATAAATAAAATAATAAATATATGATATATTTTTTCTTTTTTTATTATCTAATTTTTGACAGTGATATATATAAACTTTTAGGTAAGTGATATATAGGTAACCTTCTCTTGAGCAAAAAATATCGATATATCGGAATATCGATAAATCGGAATATCGATATTTTTAGAAATTATATATCGATATATTTGAAAAATATCGATACGATATATCGATATATTTTATCCATTTGCCCATCCCTACAAAATATTACCAAGTATAATGTCATTATGGCATTTGGTCTTTAATCAAATGATTTATTACAGCAAACAATCTTTAGACAATAAATGTTTGGTAAAACAATGGTTAGGTTAGGTTAAGACTGGGACCTCCTACGCCAGAAACGACTTGCATTAATAGAAAAAAGAGATTGTTTTTAGTAGGTTACCCGGAACTGAACTATTTAGATTAGGATAATTACTTATTTAAAAAAAATGCCTTATTTGATTTTGCGTAAAAACTGAAATATTTGACTAAATAAAAAATGTTAAAAGTACTAGTTGGTAAACAAGTTATAGTTTAAACGTTCATTTCCTAAAAATTAGGTTTGCGTTACAATGTTTTGTGAATAGATTTTTTGCTTAGTTATAATTTGGCAAATGAAATTATGCGAAAAATTTGTCAAATTCCTTTCGGTCAAACAAGGGTGACCCGTTACGCAATGTTAGTGACAGTGGTTTATAAGGTATAATTTCATCCACCAAGAAATATTTTATTTATTTGTGTAGTAAAGGGCGGAATACAAAATTATTGCTACATTCGATCTTCTACCTTATTAGCCGTAGGCCAATGGCTCGGGCGTCGGACTTGCGAACATGTGGTCGATTTGATCTACAACCATTGCGCTACCGTCGTGAACCCACTCGTAACACAGTCATTTTAGCTTAGCACAAGGGTTTTGGCGAGAACACTAGTAGTCTGCAAAAACTGTGCTAGTAATCTTTATAAAATAATATTAAAATCTTTTTTTATATGATGTTCCTAAAAATTTATGCCATTCGCAATTTTTGCGAATGGCATAAATTTTGGACAGTAGACCTGAGTATTTAATATGAATTTCAGCTTGATATCTCCACGCGTTACTACGAAAAAGGGTCTTAACAGCCAGACAAACGGAACCCTTATAGGATCACTTTGTTGTCCGCAAACTGATCCTATAAGGGTTTAGTTTTTTCCCTTTTGAGGTACGGAACTAAAAAAAATATTACTTCTTCTGTCACTTATGCGGTATCACTCTGTCACGGACGATATTCTTCCCTCGGCCATATCGGCCTAATTGCATCGTGCCTATCTTCTCCCAGGAACAAGAGAACCAGAGCCTTCGGGAGCAGCTGGAAGAGTACCAGCGCCGAGAGCGAGAGGAGGCGGAGAAGCTCGCCGAGAACATCGTCAGCGAACATCACCCCGCTCCTGAAGTGGATGCTGAAGGTACAATATATACTGACAATATTATTGTTTTCTTTTTGGCACAAGGCTTTTGCCTT
This sequence comes from Nycteola revayana, assembly GCA_947037095.2. Taxonomy (NCBI): domain Eukaryota; kingdom Metazoa; phylum Arthropoda; class Insecta; order Lepidoptera; family Nolidae; genus Nycteola; species Nycteola revayana. The sequence continues at coordinate 19,556,693 of OX344856.2, read as the reverse complement.
GCTCTCCCTATGCCCAGTAGTACTACTGGCCATAAGGAGAGCAAAGTTCCATCGTCAAATGGCTCGAGGAACTATGATTTTTAGAGATTTGTCGAATTACTTACGGTTGGCGGGAGTCATGAATTTCTGATCTACGAGGGCATCGGAAGGTTGTTTGCTAACTGAGGGTCGGAGAGGATACACTGACATTCTAGTTTACCAGAATCGGAGCTATTTGCGAGCGACTAGTACAATACAGTATAATGCAATTAAAATGTATGTATTGGTAGCAGATATTGTTGAGGCAATACCTCAACAACATCTGCTTTCTCTTAAATAAGAGTTTATTTAAACGTGATAGTAGAAGGCGGTGCTTCAGTATCAAAGTTGACCAAGTTTTTTGCTATTATCTGATGTTCAGTGGCATACTGGTGAGAATACAAAGGTAGCTAATAGATATAACACTATCTAACCTTATTTTGTCGACATTTTTGTTTCCTCCTGCGAGAACTGGCATTAATTTGTGTTCTTACCACTTTATGTCTCAAGTTACTATCAAGCAACTCGCAGTGGCGATCCTGTATCGTTGTCAGGCGTCCGTATAAAGACGTAGGCCTTTTCCAAGGTCACCTTATAATGTTGTGTACAATATGTAAGCAGCGGAGCGCCAGCGCCAAGCACGTGCGCTAGCGGCGGCGCGCATCGCAGCCGTGACGGAGCAGCGCGAGCAGCTCGACCGCACGCGCGAGCTGCTCGAGGCCGAGCGCAAGCGGAAACTCGCCTGCGCGCGGGGGAAGCGCAAGCCCGACGCGCCCGGACACACGGTGAGTGACGGAGTGACGGAGTGACGGAGCAGCGCGAGCAGCTCGACCGCACGCGCGAGCTGCTCGAGGCCGAGCGCAAGCGGAAACTCGCCTGCGCGCGGGGGAAGCGCAAGCCCGACGCGCCCGGACACACGGTGAGTGACGGAGTGACGGAGCAGCGCGAGCAGCTCGACCGCACGCGCGAGCTGCTCGAGGCCGAGCGCAAGCGGAAACTCGCCTGCGCGCGGGGGAAGCGCAAGCCCGACGCGCCCGGACACACGGTGAGTGACGGAGTGACGGAGCAGCGCGAGCAGCTCGACCGCACGCGCGAGCTGCTCGAGGCCGAGCGCAAGCGGAAACTCGCCTGCGCGCGGGGGAAGCGCAAGCCCGACGCGCCCGGACACACGGTGAGTGACGGAGTGACGGAGCAGCGCGAGCAGCTCGACCGCACGCGCGAGCTGCTCGAGGCCGAGCGCAAGCGGAAACTCGCCTGCGCGCGGGGGAAGCGCAAGCCCGACGCGCCCGGACACACGGTGAGTGACGGAGTGACGGAGCAGCGCGAGCAGCTCGACCGCACGCGCGAGCTGCTCGAGGCCGAGCGCAAGCGGAAACTCGCCTGCGCGCGGGGGAAGCGCAAGCCCGACGCGCCCGGACACACGGTGAGTGACGGAGTGACGGAGCAGCGCGAGCAGCTCGACCGCACGCGCGAGCTGCTCGAGGCCGAGCGCAAGCGGAAACTCGCCTGCGCGCGGGGGAAGCGCAAGCCCGACGCGCCCGGACACACGGTGAGTGACGGAGTGACGGAGCAGCGCGAGCAGCTCGACCGCACGCGCGAGCTGCTCGAGGCCGAGCGCAAGCGGAAACTCGCCTGCGCGCGGGGGAAGCGCAAGCCCGACGCGCCCGGACACACGGTGAGTGACGGAGTGACGGAGTGACGGAGCAGCGCGAGCAGCTCGACCGCACGCGCGAGCTGCTCGAGGCCGAGCGCAAGCGGAAACTCGCCTGCGCGCGGGGGAAGCGCAAGCCCGACGCGCCCGGACACACGGTGAGTGACGGAGTGACGGAGCAGCGCGAGCAGCTCGACCGCACGCGCGAGCTGCTCGAGGCCGAGCGCAAGCGGAAACTCGCCTGCGCGCGGGGGAAGCGCAAGCCCGACGCGCCCGGACACACGGTGAGTGACGGAGTGACGGAGTGACGGAGCAGCGCGAGCAGCTCGACCGCACGCGCGAGCTGCTCGAGGCCGAGCGCAAGCGGAAACTCGCCTGCGCGCGGGGGAAGCGCAAGCCCGACGCGCCCGGACACACGGTGAGTGACGGAGTGACGGAGCAGCGCGAGCAGCTCGACCGCACGCGCGAGCTGCTCGAGGCCGAGCGCAAGCGGAAACTCGCCTGCGCGCGGGGGAAGCGCAAGCCCGACGCGCCCGGACACACGGTGAGTGACGGAGTGACGGAGTGACGGAGCAGCGCGAGCAGCTCGACCGCACGCGCGAGCTGCTCGAGGCCGAGCGCAAGCGGAAACTCGCCTGCGCGCGGGGGAAGCGCAAGCCCGACGCGCCCGGACACACGGTGAGTGACGGAGTGACGGAGTGACGGAGCAGCGCGAGCAGCTCGACCGCACGCGCGAGCTGCTCGAGGCCGAGCGCAAGCGGAAACTCGCCTGCGCGCGGGGGAAGCGCAAGCCCGACGCGCCCGGACACACGGTGAGTGACGGAGTGACGGAGCAGCGCGAGCAGCTCGACCGCACGCGCGAGCTGCTCGAGGCCGAGCGCAAGCGGAAACTTGCCTGCGCGCGGGGGAAGCGCAAGCCCGACGCGCCCGGACACACGGTGAGTGACGGAGTGACGGAGTGACGGAGCAGCGCGAGCAGCTCGACCGCACGCGCGAGCTGCTCGAGGCCGAGCGCAAGCGGAAACTCGCCTGCGCGCGGGGGAAGCGCAAGCCCGACGCGCCCGGACACACGGTGAGTGACGGAGTGACGGAGTGACGGAGCAGCGCGAGCAGCTCGACCGCACGCGCGAGCTGCTCGAGGCCGAGCGCAAGCGGAAACTCGCCTGCGCGCGGGGGAAGCGCAAGCCCGACGCGCCCGGACACACGGTGAGTGACGGAGTGACGGAGTGACGGAGCAGCGCGAGCAGCTCGACCGCACGCGCGAGCTGCTCGAGGCCGAGCGCAAGCGGAAACTCGCCTGCGCGCGGGGGAAGCGCAAGCCCGACGCGCCCGGACACACGGTGAGTGACGGAGTGACGGAGTGACGGAGCAGCGCGAGCAGCTCGACCGCACGCGCGAGCTGCTCGAGGCCGAGCGCAAGCGGAAACTCGCCTGCGCGCGGGGGAAGCGCAAGCCCGACGCGCCCGGACACACGGTGAGTGACGGAGTGACGGAGTGACGGAGCAGCGCGAGCAGCTCGACCGCACGCGCGAGCTGCTCGAGGCCGAGCGCAAGCGGAAACTCGCCTGCGCGCGGGGGAAGCGCAAGCCCGACGCGCCCGGACACACGGTGAGTGACGGAGTGACGGAGTGACGGAGCAGCGCGAGCAGCTCGACCGCACGCGCGAGCTGCTCGAGGCCGAGCGCAAGCGGAAACTCGCCTGCGCGCGGGGGAAGCGCAAGCCCGACGCGCCCGGACACACGGTGAGTGACGGAGTGACGGAGTGACGGAGCAGCGCGAGCAGCTCGACCGCACGCGCGAGCTGCTCGAGGCCGAGCGCAAGCGGAAACTCGCCTGCGCGCGGGGGAAGCGCAAGCCCGACGCGCCCGGACACACGGTGAGTGACGGAGTGACGGAGTGACGGAGCAGCGCGAGCAGCTCGACCGCACGCGCGAGCTGCTCGAGGCCGAGCGCAAGCGGAAACTCGCCTACGCGCGGGGGAAGCGCAAGCCCGACGCGCCCGGACACACGGTGAGTGACGGAGTGACGGAGTGACGGAGCAGCGCGAGCAGCTCGACCGCACGCGCGAGCTGCTCGAGGCCGAGCGCAAGCGGAAACTCGCCTGCGCGCGGGGGAAGCGCAAGCCCGACGCGCCCGGACACACGGTGAGTGACGGAGTGACGGAGTGACGGAGCAGCGCGAGCAGCTCGACCGCACGCGCGAGCTGCTCGAGGCCGAGCGCAAGCGGAAACTCGCCTGCGCGCGGGGGAAGCGCAAGCCCGACGCGCCCGGACACACGGTGAGTGACGGAGTGACGGAGTGACGGAGCAGCGCGAGCAGCTCGACCGCACGCGCGAGCTGCTCGAGGCCGAGCGCAAGCGGAAACTCGCCTGCGCGCGGGGGAAGCGCAAGCCCGACGCGCCCGGACACACGGTGAGTGACGGAGTGACGGAGTGACGGAGCAGCGCGAGCAGCTCGACCGCACGCGCGAGCTGCTCGAGGCCGAGCGCAAGCGGAAACTCGCCTGCGCGCGGGGGAAGCGCAAGCCCGACGCGCCCGGACACACGGTGAGTGACGGAGTGACGGAGTGACGGAGCAGCGCGAGCAGCTCGACCGCACGCGCGAGCTGCTCGAGGCCGAGCGCAAGCGGAAACTCGCCTGCGCGCGGGGGAAGCGCAAGCCCGACGCGCCCGGACACACGGTGAGTGACGGAGTGACGGAGCAGCGCGAGCAGCTCGAAGAAGAACTGATTAGACTTGAATTTGGTACACAAGTTGTTAATAACCAAGATAAAAGGTACGTAAGTGTGTAGCGGATATTTCTATAATATTTTATAATCAATGTGTATATTCCATCCATTAATTACCATTATCATTAGCTTGTTTTAATTTATTGTTAAGGGAACACCTTATTAAGCTCCGTACCCACATTCGGTATTACTCGATAGTTTTACTCCAAAACGAGTAAATATTAACGTGTGGACTGCAAAACTCACAGCTCGAAGGCTCGCATCGAGCCGGCTCGATGGAATGAAATAAAAATAATTTCCTTCGCACCTACTCGAAGCGAGCCGTCGAACTTGACTCAAGCGTGTGTACGTGGCCGCGAGTGGAGAAATAGATTCGTGAGGAGAAATAGATTGTCTCATAAGAGTGTCTTTTTTTTTTGTTATTGGGGTAATCATAGAAAGTCATTCTTCGGGTCACAGCGCTTTAATCAAGTTCACGTGGCTGTGATTAGAGCGGCGACCTAACCAATATTTAACCCAGTACCTCATTTTATTATTCTTTTCATGTTCTTTAATTATTTTATAATTAAGAACTGCGAGACTTGATAAATGTAGCCACCGTCTTTTTGTTGAACAGACACACAGAACATGTTTTGGCTCGAACAGTTCGGAGAATACTGAACGGTGCGCGTCGCTCGATAGATTAATGCTGAATGTGTGGACGAAAGCCCATGCCATGGCTTTTACTCGACATGATAGCTCGATCGAGTAAAACCGTATGTGATTTCGGAGCTTTACACCAAATTGTTACTACTTGCTTACATTTTTGCATTATTTTACTTATTAATTTCGTTGATAAAGTCATGGTTTATTATTGTCTATTACTAAAACTGAAAACTACTAATTCTTCAGTGCTATATTTGCGCTGGGGTATTAATTAAAACAAAAACATTTGGATATCCAGGTACATACAAAATCTATTTTAGAGAGATTCGAAGTAATTAAATGTTAAATTATTGTTCCACAAGTTTAAAGCAGGATTTGAAGTTAGGTCCCATACCTATAAAAGGTATATACAGATATATACCTTTTATGTATGCTTCTTACAACATTTTAGTATTAAGCCGATAACCAGAAAAGAATCTCTACAGCGACTTTTAGCACAATTGATCAGCGCCATCTAGTTTGAACTTAGTAAACTAAATTACAGTACATATTATGATATGTTTAAACAAAAACAGTTAAAATACGAGAAGGAAACACTTTTCATTGTGAGAGTTAGTAGCTAACTAATAGTAAATCCTGACTCATCATCCCCCTTATCCCCCGTCAGGATGAGGACAGCGACTCGTACATGATGTCACCGGACAGCCCGGGCGCTACGGGAATGAATAGATCGCATTCGTCCCCTAACATCGCTAAGGTAGGCTACTAATATTGCAGTCGTTTCATATAATATTCATAGCGCATCTTCTAACTAATATGCTTAATGTGAGCGTTAGTAGGGATTTTAGTGTGTGTAATAGTTTTAGTCATGTTTTTCTTATCTTCATAAAATATTTAGTATTATTCGAGTACTTACTAAGTTGAAAGTCGAAACTCCGTGCAGAGGGGTCGATCCCACTATTCCCATTACCCATTGCAGTAGTAATACTGAGACTTCACTTTTTTCTCAAAACACTCCCAATATACCCATTGAGATAAATTTTACCGATTGAATTAGTGGGAATTAATCTCGCACGATCGTGTCCCAGAATAACCATTTGCGGCGTTTAATAAATGTGTGACGGTAATAATAATTTAATTTAATAAAATAATAATAATTTAATTTAATAAAACGTAATGGTTATTGTGGGAAAGTTAGTGCCACTATTACCATTTATGGTTATTCCCAATGGAAATAGTGGGACCGACCCGTTCAGAGTTCCGACTTTGTCGCTTATTTTGATCCTGATCAATTCAATCATTCCAAAAATATTAAATAGTCTAATGTTAATCTCAAATCTTATTTTTGTTTCCAACTAGTCAAGTCCATAAATCTGATTTGTCAACCATTGAAAAAATAAGGCGAATTAGAACCGAAATGAGCGGTTAAATCACGCTTCACCAAATGGAACTGTTAGTTTCCATCTTACTGATATCACCAATTCGTCTGCCATATCCCTCAACAACCATGGCTTCCCAAGGTATGCTGAGAAGATTCAACTGTGAAATTGAAAATACATATTTTACGTTTTCTATTGTAAATAATCGAAAATTTTTAACGTATGACTCGTTTGAAGGTTTAATAAATGAGTTTTCAAACTGTTTTTTTCGTAGACCCCTGTTTTTGTTCCGTTTCTGTCACGCACGACTTGTGAACAAGTTTTTTTACGCCTACGTAGGCCCCGTTGAGTCTCTGAGGAGAGAGGTCCACCTGGACCACTTTGAGAATCCCCAGTTTAATAGGACGTTGTGTGGGGCCAGGTGTCGTCGGACGAGGAGGAGTCGAGCGCGCCGACGTTCGACCGCAGCACGAAGCCGGCGCCCGCCACCGACCTGCTGCAGCGGGACTTCCAGCCCGTGTGGGGGGACGTGGTACGTAATTATATTATACAACACCCACAGTGATAGCACTATTTTGTTTAGTTTTAGATTTGACCTTGACGTCACTTGACCTTGGCATGACTTGACCTTGACTTGGCGTGACATTGCCATAGTTTGATGATATTAACATGACGTGACGTTGACATTCACATGGCGTGACGTTGACATTGCCATGACGTGACGTTGACATTGACATGGCTCGACTTTGACATTGATTAATTGATACAGAAGGTGTAAACATTGTACTTTAAATTATAATATTATGACTGTCATGGACGTGACTATGAGCTTGAACTAAACAAGGTCTTAGTAGAGAGCACCAACAAAAAAAAAATGTGTCGAGAGGTATGCATTGATTTGTGAATAATCTTGAGCGTCTAAATTAGGATTTCTCGTCTGATTGACTATTTAGTAACATTCTAGACGTAAACGATTCCTTTCTCATACGAAATAAAAAGTAAAGACGGAGCACTGCGAGTAATACGCTGAAGCTGGGAAAAACTCTGCCGTGTGTACATAAACAGCTTACGCTCACACTCGTATCAAAACGATGCCTTAACTAGTCAGTCGATATGTCATTGTTTTGCAGCGTTTTTAGAGGAAGAAGAAGTACATTTTATTGCAAAATATAAAACAATACAGTATCTTTGATAACATCATACGAGAATTATCCTAATTATATTTTGCAATCGGCGGCCTGATCGCTAAAAGCGCATCTCTTCCAGGCAACCTGATGCATAGGTTGGACCCAAAAGTAGAAGAAAAATAAAGTTAAGTGTTTGATATCATAACAAACTTTATTATTTGTTAACAAAAATTCCAAATTGTGTCATGATGGTGTACACATTAAAGTTCAACGTTATTTTTATAATATAGGGGTACTGTGAAAAATCATAGCAACAATTTTACCCACACTACTGCCCAAAAAGAATGGCGTTAGTGCCCTGTTTCCGCTCCGTCTTTAAGCGTACATTAAGTGTATTATAATGATAACATAATATGTTTAAACTTTACTTTTATTATAAACGCGAAAATTTGTATAGTCACTTGTTACTCTTTGCCTTAAGTCCTTTCTAGGCATATCTATGGCTAAAATGCAGGCTTGAATCTTGCCGCTGGTCTAAATTTATTAATCTCACTTTTTGAAATGATCCATTCAAGGAACATGTAGCTGTAGTACTAGAAATTACTAGATAATGTTTGATTAGTGACGCGGCCGCTAAGCTGCTTACACGCTGGAATGTTACACGCAATGCAACTCCGATCGATGCAGACCAATGTTACACTGTACAAATTAGTTGCAGTAGTTTAACTTTGGATATAATACAGTTTTTTGGTTTACAGTAGTCGAATTTAGTGCTATTAAAGCTTAAAGTTTTAAATCTTATCGCCCTCCTGACCCTTAGTTTGCGAGGAACATTCCGATGCCCTCGTAGATCCGAAGTCCGAGAGGCCCGCAAACTGTATAGTCAAAGTTGAACAAAAAAAAATTAAAATAATTACTTAATCCCCTGCTAATGACCGCCTTGAGCCAAGGTCCACAATCTTAAGGTTGCTTAGTTTTTAGTTTTAAACCATTTAATAAGGCTGGAGCCTTGCTATCTTATGCCCAATAAATTAGCAAAAAACTCGCGGCTAAATACATATATCTGTCTGAAAAAAAAATAGAAAGAAATGATCTTAAAGCCTCAGTTTCTGTGTTTTCATAAAACGTTGCGTCGTATCGTAGTACACACTTAGTGTTAGTCGTAATCATTCAATTTACTCATACCATACGTGATTTAACTTTATGTATGCCATTGGTTGATCCCAAACAGTCGATCTTAGGTCTTTGGCCTACCCCGGTGTAAACTTAGCTCACAAAGTCAATTGCTGTTTAAGAATGCGCGTGTAAACCTACAGTTGACACCAATGTCCCTTGCAACATGGTTACGCGTCGTTGTCCTACTGATCACGTTTCTCCAACGCGTCGTCACGTCAAGGCGAGGAATCCCCACCGCTGCTAATCCCGCTAACTATCAACAAACGTGCGCCTACATTACTAATAACTGACGACATGACTCTTGATTGTGGTGTGTTCATGTCGTTTGATGAAACGTGACAGAAAAAATATAATTTGGTTGCTCATACCTAATTATATTTTTTTCTGTCACGTTTTAGAAGATTATAACATCTAAATAATAATAAGGGGTATTATGGCAGCCATCTCATTATATTAAAAGCTAAGGCCTCTTTAATGTTGGCTTCGGCCCCACGAATGCCTTTCAAATGCCCGTGTCCCAATGGGCCCGTGACAGTAAATTGCACCATCATAAACACTTTTTGAAGCGAAAATTCCTTCAGGCGCATTGATCATTTTTGAGATGGGTATAAATCTGAATTAAACTCGCGACACCTACTGAGCATAGTCCAGTGGAATACGCATTTTGACTCGACACTTTCATTTCAGTCGACACTCCCTTAGTGCCTTTTTATTTCCCAATGATGAACGAAAGATAATCATATTACATTGATAATGATCACAGAATAACAACCCTACATATCCTTAGTAATATGGATGGATGGATGGATGTTTGTTACTCTTTCACGCAATAACTACTGAATGGATTTGTCTGAAACGTTGCACGGGCATAGTTAATAAGCTCGATAAACATATAGGCTACAAAAAATAACGCTCCGACCCACTGGAGCAGAGTAACGCGGGGTAAAACCGCGCGGCGCAGCTAGTAATATTATAACTGTAGAAGTTACGTGATTCTGGATACACTAGATCTTGGGATGGACATAGATCGGCTGGGCGGTCCTCGCAGATAAAGTTTAGACTTTTTTTTTTCTTGTTGTCCGGGCGAAATGCATTCCCACCGCCGCTGCAGCGTATTTGCGCGCTGGCTGTGGGGTATGTGGGACTCGCCCTCTCCATAGTGTGGTATGCTAAACTCATACCACGAGGAGAGGACCCTACACCACTAAAACCCCCCGGACACTCCTTCGATCCGCCGTTAGATGAAGTTTGGACTAAGTTAGGTTTATACAAGTTTAATTAATAGAATCAGGTGGTTATTTTGTGGATATTTTAATGTTTTAATTAACATTTATAAATTTGTATTTAGTACTTAGTATGAACGAAGTATTCTACACTCAAGTTATGCTTACGTAAGCCCCAACTGTCGGCATGTTGACCGAAACGTGACCGAACACGCTCAGCGAGTGTTGTCCAAATAATATGAACGTGACTCGTGGTCGCTGACACGAGGGTACGGCTTCGGTGATGTGGAACAGTTGCAAATATCATATCTATACTAATATATAAAGCTGAAGAGTTTGTTTGTTTGCTTGACCGTGAAAATCTCAGAAAATACTGGTCCGATTTCCGGGAGGCATCCTTGTACAGGCAAGGATTAGTTACCATCTTACTGAGATCAACGGTTTAAGATATCTTTATTTCTCAAAGATTACAATTAATCACTTACGAGAAATACATTATATTAAGTTAGCCTATGGCATAGAGATATTATGGTACACGTAGTACATATAATCTCAATGGCACAGCTATAAAATAAAATTAAAGACGTTCAGATGAGACTTACCTAATTTAACGACATTAATAATATAACAAGTTTGGCAAACGAAAAATACTAGCAACAACTATTATTTAGAAGGTACATAGCAATTTATTTATATTTTTTATTGCGGCTGTGCTCATTTTACTGAGTCACATTCCTCCAGATCACCAATCCGCCTGCCAAGCGTGGTGATTAAGACAAGACCAACGACTATGGTCTTGCCAATGTCTGTTAAGATGAGGCCTATGCACTAGAAAACATCGCAAACACTGCTAACGTATACGATTCAGTTATGTGCTACGGCGTAGTAGCGTCATACTACGCCGTAGTTATTTTATCTTAAGTCGCTGTAGTTTCACTATCATGTTACGCTTTAAACTCTGTTTTTTATTAAAATACTATTTTACTACTAAGGTTTCACCTTACCTGCGTATCCCCCGTTCCTATAGGAACTTCATCTTAAAATATCGCCTATGTTACTTCTGGATAACATAGCTTCTTAATGGTGCAGGAATTTTTAGAATCGGACCAGTAGTCCCTGAGATTGCACGTTCCAGCAAACAAAGAAACAACCTCTTTAGCCTTATATTATACTATCTTCCCGAGTTTCTCCCGTTGTAGGAACTTCATAATTAAATGAAACCTATAGTCTTCCTAGATAAATGCTGAAATAGCTATCTAGAACTGATATATTTGAATAGATTTTTAGAACCACTAAAAAGTAAAACTTTAACCATATATATTTTTACGATGGTTTTTGACCTACAAAATTATATACACAAATACTGTTTAACTTTTTTTACTGACTGTACATTTAATACAGTCATATTCGAACAGACGAAATGTTTAACGATTAGTTTTATTTTACTTTTATTACGTAAACTAAGATTTGTCATATGATATGTTTATTGCGTACGGCTTTAGGTCAAGGGTCGTTGTTACAACTGTGAACAATACATACAGGTTTTTTCTCTTACCCATACTTTACCACTGCTGGACAAAGGCCTCCCGTCCCAAATCCTTCCCGTTCCTTCTTTTCCGGCTTCGCTGCGCCCCACGGTATTACCCGCGTAACTCTGCTCCAGTGGGTCGGAGCGTAATGTTTTGTAGCCTATATGTTAATCCAGCGTATAACCTAACCCGGTGCAAAATTTCTGCCAATTCCGTTAAGTAGTTTTGGCGTGAAAGAGTAACAAACATCCATCCATCAATCCATACATACAAACTTTCGCGTATATAATATTAGTAGGCTACACAGACAAATACGTCGCTACGTTAACAAAAGCAAAGCGTGAGTGTTGTCATACTAAAAATTAAATAAATTTCTATGTTGGTGTTGCCAACATGATCTCACTGCAATTACCAATCCGCTTGCTAAATATGATTATGGCAAAATCAGTGACACATTGTTCTTTTTTTGTTGTTGTCCTGGGGCAAATTCATTTACGCATTCCCACCGCCGCGCGCCGCTGCAGCGCTTCCTCGCGCTGGCGGTGGGATATGTGGGACTCGCCCTCTGCATAGCGGTGGTATGCTACTCATAAAACGAGGAGAGGACCCTACACCTCTAAAACCCTCCGGACACACCTTCGATCCGCCGTTGGCAGGGTTCGGGACAAGCAATACGGCCTGTCGACGGCACCCGCGGCCATTAAAAATCAGTGACACTTGTCAAGGTCTGTTAACAGGAGGCCCATGTTCAGCAATAGACGTATACCGGTTGTTGAAGACAAATAGCGTGTATAATACACAATGCAATAAATTACTCCTCCCACGATATATTTCCTGACCTTTTGATTACGAATTAAATCTTAAAGCCTTTAAAAATTAAATGAATTTCTCTTTGAACTTGACCTTTAACGAACGTCATGTAATTTAATTTTCATTTTAAGTAATGTTGGTATACAAGCACACGACCCTTGATACTCCGTGTCACCGTGCAAAAAACTCCCGTAAAAATATAGTGACCATTGCTCAATCCCTCCTCTTGCAACCGCCCCTAGCAGACTTACGGATCGCCCTAGATGTGAATTCGATGAGCGATTGATGTTGTTATAACAATCGGGACAGCATGACGTGATTTCTGAGGCATAGAGGGTAGGTGCTCTTCAACCAGACCAGAATATAAATCATGGATTTCACACAAAGACAACCTCCGTAGCGTAGCGGTATTTGCCTCGCTTTAAATCTTGGAGGTCGTGGGTTCGATCCCCACGGCCGCCGGACAAGAAATCTTTGTGTAAATTGTAAGATTTATTTCCGGGTCTGGTTGGTTGAGGGACTGCCCTATGTCCGCGGAAAGCACGTAAAGCCGTTGGCCCCGATTGTTATAGCGTTATCTATAATAATCGTATATCAAGGAACGGGCAGCAGCGTTTCCTTGTGTGGTACAACATGATACTGCGGTCACCAACCCGCCTGCCAAGCGTGGTGACTAAGGCATAGGTACCCTCCATCGGGAGGAGGCCCATGTTCAGCAGTGAACTTTATAGGGGCTGATGATGACACAAAGACTCTTTGTCTGGCGTGCAGATCGAAAACAAAGGCTTCTAAGACTAAAAACGAGTACTATACCGCTACGCCTCGGAGGTTCTAAACGGAATATTTTCATTTAACACATCCACGACGCTTTATTCGACACGACATAGTGGGAATGCGTCCTAATAACTAAATCCTACTAATATTATAAACGCGAAAGTTTGTAAGTATGGATGGATGGATGTTTGTTACTCTTTCACACCAAAACTACTGAACGGAATCGGCTGAAATTTTGCACTGGGACAGGTTATACGCTGGATTAACTATAGGCTATACAAAACATCACGCTCCGACCTACTGTAGCAGATTAACGCGGGTAAAACTGTGGGGCGCAGTGAGTACCAAATATATTTGACCATAATAACTCCACAGAAAACTTATTACCCTAAGAATTAGGATACAACTTGCTATTAATAACAAATTGTACCTTAATAGCTATTAATCCATCAAATTAGCATGTCTGACCGGCCGCGGGCATAAATGTGCCCGGTGATTAATGCCCACCTCAGTCGCAATGCGATTTAAATAATAGTTGTAGCGACCTTGCTATTTTTTAACTTATCGTTTTTTATATTATATTATTACTAGTTTCCCGCGCACGGTTTTACCCATGTTACTCCCGTTCATGTAAGAACTTCATGATTCAATATAGCATATAGCCTTTTTTTGTGGTCCGGGGGGAAATGCATTTACGCATTCCCACCGCCGCTGCAGCGAATTCGCGCGCTGGCGGAGGATTATGTGGGACTCGCCCTCTCCATAGCGTGGTATGCTAAACTCATACCACTAGGACCTACACCACTAAAACCCCCCGGACACTCCTTCGATCGGCCGTTGGCGGGCCGGGTACGCATAAGCAATCCGGCCCCAGCGTAAAGCCTTCCTCGATAAATGGGCTATGTAACACTGATAGAACTTTTCAAATCGGACCAATAGTTCTTGAGATTAGCGTGTTTAAGCAAACAAACAAACTCTTTGGCTTTATATATTAGTATAGATTGGCGGTACCGTATTTATTGGGAAAATGACTTTTATAGATTTACATACCATTCGTAATCTCTATCAATATCAATATAGATAGGCAGTCTTCATAGTTTAGCGATACAGTAAAAGCTCCTTATTCGCGCTTCCTTCGTTCGCGCTTTCACTATTCGCGGATTAAAAAATTACGACCCAATTCCTGTATTCGCGGCAAAAAAATCCCATATTCGCGGAACTAATCGGTACTTCAGTACATATATTAATAGAAAGGATTCGGTATCCTTTGTAAACGAGTCGATCATTAGACTAAAAATATAAGGCCTTATTACGACTACGCCTTAAGTTGTTGTTAAATGCTGCCACATATTAGACGTTCTGTGCTTTATAATGTTGACTAAAAATACGAGATTCGACACGAAAAAAATTGTATATTACCGCTTAAAGTGAAAATAATTAATTCACAGCCCAAGAGGCATCGTCACGTTTCCAGTGCATGTGGAACAAACACTGGAAACGGGATTTTTTTAAATGAAAATTGATCTATCTACTGTCTCCTAGGAACGTATCCCCTATAATCCCATATAAATTACCATTCCATATACACGGTTTCTGTATTCGCGGTATATTTACGGAACGTATACCCCGCGAATAGGGAGCTTTTACTGTATAAGTCTTAGATGCTATTGATTCGTTCCCGTGACGGACAAAACTCCGCGGCGTAGCGTCACAAGCGTGTCGTACGTCTCGCTTTAAGACTCGGGACAAGAAATCTATGTGTAATATCTTAGATATTTTTCGAGTCTGGTTGGTTAATGGACTACCCTCGGTATCTCGGAAAGCAGTTTACGCCGTTGATTAAAATTGTTATAACATGATCTATAACAATCGTATACCAAGGAACGGGCAGCAGCGTTTCCGTGAGTCTTACGACATAATTATAACTGCGTTCACCAACCAGTTTGCCTAAACTATGACAAAGTCTCCTCGATAAGGCCATGTTTAGTGTTGGACATTATAACCCTTAAATGGGCAGAGGGAATATAGAACCCACCATATATTGAACTTTTTGTACTTGCAATAAAGATCAAAACCAATCAATTCTAAACATACCTACTGCCAGTTTAAGGGACGGACTGATGTTGTTGACTTTGTTTCCGAAATATTCCATAAATTAAAAATATTCCGACGTTTACGTGATGAATGACGAAGAGTCGCGTTGTCTCAACAATCATATTGCTGTAAGCTAACAAATACAGCTTGGCAAGGGCTTACTTATCATTACAGAAATAACAGTGGTTTCCAAATTTTTGAAGCGGCCGTAGCCCAATGGCTAGGTCGTCGGACTTGCTATCGTGTAGTCGCCGGTTCGATCTCTAACTGTTGCACTACCGACGTGTACCCATTTGTAACACAAGCATTTTAGTTTAGCACAAGGGTTTAATAATATTACTAGTAATGTGCAAGAACTCTACCAGTAATCTTTATAAAAAGAAGAATGAAAGTTAATTTATTACGTCGGTTGCCAAATTTAAATTTAATGTATCAATTTTAAGAAAATCCTATTAAATAAAATTTCTTCAATTACCTACTCTAAACCTAGCCAAATGTCATAATTTACCAAAACAATAACATTACCAACCAGTACACCACACTAGAATTGAACTCACACCCCCTCGTAAAAGCGTTCCAAGTCTAGATACAGTTCTTACTACCGACGCAATAGTAGGGGGGTGTCTCCCACCACCCTTCCTAGTCTAACAACCCCACACGTCAACTTAGTTCGCATCCACACCCCCAACGCCGCGTTTGTCTCGCTCTACACCAAACAAAAACAAAAATCATCCAAAAATAGCTGTAAAATTATTAAAAGACAATGTTGCCGACAATACTGTCGACTATATTTATGTTTTATTTGATTGTGTTGTTAGTGCTAGTGTTCCCTTTGTCGAGGTATACCAAACATAGCCTTTTGTTTGCCAACGATAACTGTTAGTACATATATAGTAATATATGTATTTCTTGATAACTAGAAGAAAGGATTAAGTGAGTGTTATGTGAATAGAAAATAAACATTTCGTTTATCAAACAAAAATAGTTGCCGTTAATTGAAAATTGTGATGAAAAATTGAGTCTTAAAGAAAAAAAACGTGATTAAGATTAAAATAAAATTTACTAGAATATTTAAATTAGACGAAGTATAGTTGTGAATTAAAATAAATAAGCCTTCGATACATGGTTTTAGTAGCTATAATATATTGTGAGTGTTAAAGCGAATAATTTATTTAAAAAATCGAAGAAAGTATGGTGCAATTATAATAAAGTTTATAATATATTAAGACTAATTAAGAATAGATTTATCATTACATTAAAATGGAATCAATTTAAGTGCCTATTACAATTTATATTTTTACAGTGAATCGTAATGCAAAACTAATTATGGACTTATAATTGATAGGATATCAATCGCGGTACAATTTTAAGGCATGAACTTATTTTTAAAACTTATGAAAACTAGTTACTGACTGATAAAAGAATATTCAATAACAGTGCCTTAAAAATATAATCTGATATCAGACACATAGACGCAAAGTGTCGTTAGTCAAAAACTTCGAAAAACGCGCAACCACGTGTAGTGTAAAAAACAAAATTGTCCGCTACGAGCCGCGGTCATGCATACCTCTGGACACAGCTAGCATGGTGCTCAAAGTCAAAGTTAGGTTAAAGTACTCGCAGAATCACATCGTTTGGCTGTTCCGACGGGTAAGTTTAATCTTTTATTACTATTTAAATCTAGGTATTGTCTCGTTGAGAGCTATGAGCGTTTTCTTCGGATCGGGATGGTTGAGAGTTACCCTCCGTCAATCGGAAAGCACTTTAAGCCGTGAGTCCGGTTGTAAATAGCATCATATAATAAAGGTATCAATCGACAAGTTTTGTAGCGTAGCGGTATTTGACGCGCTTTAAATCTCGGATGGCGTGGGTTCGATCCCCACACCGGATAAGAAATCTTTGTGTAAATTCTAAGATTTCTTTCCGGGTCTGGTTGGTTGAGGGACTACCCTCCGTGCCTCGGAAAGCACCTTAAGCCGTTGGTCCCGATTGTTATATCATCATCTATAACAAGCGTATACCAGGGAACGGGCAGCAGCGTTTCGCTGTGTTACCAACATAATATTGCGGTCACCAATCCGCCTGCCAAGCGTGGTGACTATGGCTCGGGAGGAGGCCCATGTTCAGTTGTGGACGTTGTACGGGCTGATGATGATGATGATGAAAAATTATAGGTAATATGTATGACCCCAAAGTACGGTGAGCTGATTATGAATGCTATATCATTAAATCATCACCATCGGCCCGAGCGAGCGCAATATCGAGTCAAGCGAAACTAATCATTTATCTAAGAAGCTACCATTTTATAGTATTATTATGTATTGTTGTTGTGTTGTATTTCGTTGAGTATGTTGAGACTTTCGTATCGTAATATACATTATTCGTCTTATCGCACAGCGACAATGGATTGTAGTAAAAACTAGGAATGTTTTGCAGGTTGTTAGAACTGTCTTCGGTCACGACATTTTTATTTATAAACAGACTAGCTGACCGGATAGACGCTGTCCTGTCTGAACTAAAACTAATTAAATTGAACTTTTAATATTAGGTGACAGCTCTGAACTAACTGTGATGTGCATCAAGAGCAGCACGCATTCTGTCAATGTTATGTCAAACGCCATAAAATTACATTAAAAAGTTTCTATTGTCAAAAACGATAAGGTAATACAGAAAATGTAATATTGTGGTTAAGTATTCTTAAATTTTTTAAATTTCCGCTCGATTTTCAATTTTTTTTCTTTCATAAGTCCTTCTCCCGAAAATAACAAACACAACAAAAAAAGAATTAGTGAAATCGGTCCAACCGTTCACCCGTGATGCCGTGACCAAAGGAAATAGGGATTCATTTTTATATATATAGATACATGGCATAACCTTTTTGTTTTCAACGAAAGATGCATTAGGCTTCCCCACCCCCGCATTGGCGGGGTATGTAGGACTCTCCTCTCCATAGCGATGATATGATAACACTATGTCAAACACTGAAAGTTATAATTCCTCAATCCGCCCGCTAGCGACCGCCCGGAACCGAGGTCCAAGTTCCAAGTTGCTTAGTTCGTAGTAGTTTTAAGCCATTTATTAAGGCTAGAGCTTATGCCCGTGAAGTACCTAACCCTTGTGGTTAATTATATATGTCCGTCCGAAAATAAACAAAAATATGGACCCATTGTAATCTTTACTGTTTATTTATTAATCCAAAACACTTATTAAGAATACATAAGTACCAAATCCAAAGTCAATTATGTTCTTATATGATCCAAGGATTTATTATTTATAGATAATTATTTCCTACTATCCTACATCGAAAAGTTAATAAAATAATATTGCCACAACTAAAAAATCATTATGTTACAACATGCGCTAGCAAGTAGCGTGCCGTGAACTTGACCCTTCGCATTTACCCTGATATTATCGCACTATTTTCAAAATAGGGTTACCTAAGTAAATCTCGTTCTACCCGCTAAACAAGAATTATAGCCGCCACCAATCTTCCGATGTTCCTTAACCCTAAGTCCGAGAGGCTCTCTTACAGTAAAGCAGAACTATAGTTGCACAAAGGTCCCCTAAAATCTATAAGTTATCATTCCCCAATCCGCCTCCAGCATCCGCCCTGAGCCAAAGGCCAAGCCCCACTAGGTGCGCCGGTTCGATCGCAATGCTTAACTTAAAAAATTTTAACCATTTCATTAGGCCAGCCTTATGAAATGGTTAAAAAATGGAGCCCTGCTCGCCTTTATGCCCGGTAAAGTAGCAAAACCCTCGCGTTTAACTGCAGTCCATCCGAAAACCCGCAGTCACTGGTCAGATTTTACTCCGTAATCTTACAATCGCGATCATTTTGAAATTTAAAATTAGTTTTACCGCGTTTAGACAAACGTCTTACACGCAATTGCACCTCCCAAGAACAAACTAAGCGTAATAATTAGTACATTAACGGGGATACTGCTGCTTAAACAGACATCTGGCTAACTAAGGAATAACTGACAGCCCACTATGCAGAGGCTGTATGAAAGCTCCCGAAACACACCGGCACACGCTATTCTTAAATAAAATAAAATAAAAATCATTTTTATTTACGTAAACCTATTACAGGCACTTGCAAATAGTCAAAACAATAATTTAGTATTAAGTATTATTTAGATAATATAATATTTTATAATATTATTATTATTAATTATCATATTTTATAAATTTTCAAATTAAACAACTATTTAAGTTATTATTTTAATAATATTTTAGTCTTAACGTCTTAGTTTATTATTTAACTATATTGTGTCAAATAGCTTGTTCTGTCTATAGTAGGTTAGAACAATTGTCATTATTTAGGTGGACCATGAGTATATAACGACGGACGCGCTTTAATGCTACCACCGGATCCAATACGCCCCAACTGAGAAGATCCGGCGAAACAAACTCAGTGGGTTATTCTACTGCCGGTTTTAACACGACCCACATGAGACGGTCCGGCGAAACATACTCAAATGGGCAGAACGTAGGTTTTGGTCCAGTAACTTTAACTATTTATTGGCATACACATTTTTTGCCCAAACGGATGTCTTTGAAATATTTGTTTATTGTGTTTTTATACTATGTAATAGAAAAATAAAAGAATTTGAGACAGAACTAGCGGTCTATGAATATAATATATTATTATGTAAGTAGGTCAATTACAGATAGTTCACAGAACATCACACTATTATGCGTACTACTATTTTATTTGGCATATTTTATTTATTATATTTTATCTTGACTGCAAAATAGGAGGAATTAAGGATTAATAGAAAAATCTAGATGATCACGTACAAAGGTACAAAAGAAATCCTAACGCCCAACTAACTAACGAATATTGATTGTTTTTTCGTGCTGATTATAGTCCAAATTCAAAGGTGGCGTTCAAAATAATATGCCCATTACAACAATTTACAAATCCTTATGTTGCACCATAAATAGGGCTCGTAATGTGTGGCGTGAACTTGACCCTTCGCCTTTAACTTATTATCGCTCAATGTCTCTATACTTTATTTATACCGCGCCGCCCAGCGCAACAACAGCCGGTAATGAACGGTTTATTTTACTGCTAACGTTACTTTGAAAGCTATTTTTGAACAATGTCTTAGTCAATCGATTATTGTGTTTATTAGCAAAAGAAGGTTATATTTCACTTTGTTACAAAGTTTAATTTAACTTGTAATACATATTTGTTAGAGACCCTAGGGATAGAATATTTTAAGAAGTTATCTTAAACTGTGTAGGATTTACGTAAAATTAGCCACCAGCAATCCGATCGCAAATCAATTAAATTTTGAACAAGGAATAATAATAAAAATTAATATAGAAAATTAATCTATTACCTACTACAAACAAATTTTAAAAATATAAAACGAATAATAAAAGAATTAAAATATTACTTTTGAAACTTATTATGTTTTCCATATTTCATTAATAATAGTAATAATAAATCATTTTTTTTATATAAACATACTAGCGGCCCGCCCCGGCTTCGCACGGGTGGACTTTTATACCCTACCCCTACCCTACCCTACCCCTACCCTACCCTACCCCTACCATACCCTACCCCTACCCTACCCTACCCTACCCCTATCACTACCCTACCTCTACCCGTCTTATGTCGCGTCACACGGGAACGACGGGAACGGCATAAAAAGTATCCTATGTCCTTCTCCCAGTTCTTAGCTACCTCCCTACCAATTTTCAGCCAAATCGGTTCAGCCGTTCTTGAGTTATAAATAGTGTAACTAACACGACTTTCTTTTATATATATAGATATGTATATAAAAGACGCATTGAATAACGTGATACTGTCACTTTGTAAAGGCTGGAGCACTTCTCGCCTTTATGTCCGGTGAAGTGGCAAAAGCCTCGTGGATAACTACATACATACCTATGTCCAAGCGAAAAAGTAGGTAATACTTTGCGATAGTTTTGCTGGTTGCTTAGAATACGGAGTAAATTTCAGTAAAACAATAAATGAAGTAAATATTGGCTGTGCAAACTTACTCAATAATAATTGTAGGATATGGGCGATATTGCTTAATTAATTAAGTTCTTAGGCGGTTATCGAATACCCCCTAGGTCCACTCCAGCAGTATTGATTGACTACCGATACGAAAGTTTCAACATTAATTTAGTTTAATTAACAGCAAAATGTGGCTGTACTCTATTAAAAACATTAGTTATTAAAAGAGTGAGATGTGAGATAAAAGGAAGCTTCTTACAAACAAGGTAAAAATAATTATCATTATTAAAAAAATAATTATCATTATTAAAAAAAATAATTATCAATACTGTACCACTTATATCCGTGAGCTTCATTAGTCCCACAACTATACTGTCTAATCCCCCCAGGGTCGAGGGCTGACGGGTCTGAAGAACCTGGGCAACACGTGCTACATGAACTCCATCATCCAGTGCCTCAACAACACCGCCATCCTCGTCACCTACTTCTGCAACGGACAGTACTTGGAACATGTTAACAGGTAGGTTTAACTTAGAGCTCAGATGCGTTAGGTCGGATGTGTAATTATACGCCAGAAACATTCGTCGTATGTGCCTTTATCGTAAACTGGCACACAAATACTTTTAAAGCATAATGGTATATCAGTCCTTATGCTTTTGAGGTATAGCTATAATTTTAGCTGCAATATTTTTGAATGGAGTCGATAACATTTTTTATGTAAACGAGCGCTTTTTGGAGTGGGGATCTAGGCCTTCAAGAGGAGTCTTCAACTGAACGTTTGATACGGTTCCCGCTCAACTGTCAGGAATTCTGGATTGAGAAGTGTACGTTTATATTTATGTTTAACCCTCTTAAACGTACCTATTTCAACTAGTTGAAGAAACTGTCAAGTTAGAGAATATAAGAATATTAGGAACTAGCTTCCCGCGCGCGGTTTCACCCGCGTAACTTCCGTGCCCGTGGGAACTTCATAATTAAATGTAGCCTATGTCACTCAGGATGAATGTAGCATTCCAATGGTGAAAGAATTTTTGAAATCGGCAAAGTAGTTTTTGCGTTTATTTATTACCATACACACACACACAAAATTCATTCAATTCCTCTTTATAATATTAGTATAGATATTTTCAGTATTAGACAAATTAACGTAATGTTATAATAGTATTACCGCTTATACTGAACTTAAAACTAAATTTTTACTGCGACTGGTTGACACACATTGGTGACAGCGTAGGTGTACCTGTGGGTGTACCAATGGTTATGGTAGTTACTTGTGATACCCGGTATCCCCGACCGATAACCCAGACCGGTTCGATTCCCCCGCGACACAGGGATTTATTTCCCTAGTACGAGAATTGTCTTTTTAGAAAAAAATAAGTGTTTAACCTGTACCTTTAGCCTGATCAAAGTATTGTTGATGTTGACTACACCAAACTAACCTGATTGCCATCTCCCGATGCCCTCGTAGACTCCAAGTCCGAGAGGCCCGCGTACTGAAAAGTAGAGCAACAGTTGCACAAAACTCCCCTAAAAAAACTAAAAGCCATAATCCTGTAATCTCCCCGTCAGCGACCGCCCTGAGCCGAGGTCCAAGTCCCACAGGGGACGCCCTCTTGCTTAGTTTGTAGTGCTTAAACCATTTATCTAGGCTGGAGCTCTGCTCGCCGTTATGCCCGGTGAAGTAGCAAAAGCCTCGGGGCCAAGGGCCTGATTACCAAATTCATTGCAGTATCATAAAGCGAAACCTATATAATCACTACATAGTATAAAACAAAGTCGCTTTCTCTGTCCCTATATCCCTATGTCCCTATGTATGCTTAAATCTTTAAAACTACGCAACGGATTTCGATGCGATTTTTTTTAATAGATAGAGGGATTCAAGAGGAACGTTTATATGCATAATACATCAGCATTGTACCAGTGCGGAGCCGGGGCGGGTCGCTAGTTATAATATAATTAGGATAGACTTCAAAAACCCCCTCACTATTGTTAATCTATGTCTGTTATGAAGGAGGCCAGGACTAATGTGTGTAGGAAAAGGTTCCAATAACCGCGTGCCTTGTCGTGTATCATGAAACCGCGCGAATAAAGTTGTATAAAAAAACGCATGATTTACCTCAAAGCTAATTACAATGTTTAAGTAAATAGCATTTACTTGTAGCATGTCATCTCGTGTCACAGCATTGACGTTAGGACACACGTGCAGGTGCTCCTGACGTCACGCTGACGTCAATCATCACCTTACCGACGTCTTATATCAACGTACATACCATATCGATTCGTTTAGAAATTATGAGTAGGTGTACCGTGCGTTTAACCCGAGATGCCCGCGAACTGTAACGTAAAGCGAACGTTCACAAAACTTAACTAAAAGCTTAACGTCATAATCCCTTAATCACCCCGTCAGCGACCGCCCTAAGCCGAGGTCCAAGTCCCACAGGGCACGTTCTCTTAGTCTTCGCCCGCAGGTTGCTTAGTTTATAATTTTTAAACCACTTATTTAGGCTAGAGCTCTGCTCGCCTTTATGCCCGGTGAAGTATCAAAAGCCTCGTGGCTAATTAAATATATGACCGTTCGAAAAAAAAAGGAAGATATATGGAAGGTAGATTATAACGCACTTGGCAATATTATAATTTACTTGACCATTATATAAATATATACCTATATGTATGTATATATTATGTAGTATTCATAATTATATAGTATTTTATATATTTACTATTATTTATATACATATACATATATATAGAGGACAGAGGTCATTTAGAAGGGTCTCAAATGTATTAAAATAGTCAATACGGAGACTAGGACAATAAAATACACCGAGTAGTATATCGGTGTTGCGTACTCTGATTTCAATGAAAACATGCTCTGCCGATTCATTGTAGTGTGAAGGGGAAGAGCTTATCACTTTGTACGGAATGTTAGCACGCAGGTATATTGCTTACACCCCCGCCTCCCTTTCCGGTCCTGTCATTTCGAACTAATACAAAACCAGGTAGAGAAAAATGTGGAGAAAGAAGTGAAGGTTTTAAAAATGATTCCGAAATCAAAAGGGCGTCTAAGTTGTCACTGCTAAAGGATGCCAAAAGATCAGTTATGGTGGCGAGGAAAACTCTGAATACTAGTATGATAAATGATAATAGTATTTTATATACTAATAAATTATTTTATTTTATAATAAAATAATTTATAAGTTATGTTATTCTATTTACCCTTGATGGTATTTTTTTTCTCTAATCTTTTAAACCTCTTCTCCTGTGCACCTACCACATTTTTTCTGCACCACCCAATGATTGACTGGTAGAGACTGTCTCTGGCATTATGTCGGCCGATGCAACCATGCAATGAACTTTGTGCAGAGATTTTTAAATAAATACATATATTATTTATTTGCCCAAATATTATAACATTTCGCACAACGGGGGGTAGGAGGGGGCGCAATATTAAAATAACCAAACATATATTTGTATAACACAGGTTTTTTACAGAATTATATATTAAAAAAAACCGGCCCAATGCGAGCCGGACTCGCGCACGGAGGGTTCCGTACCATTTTCAAGTGCCTACCGGTTGCCGTTATTGATATCGAGCAAAGAAAGTGCCGCGGGCACCGGCGTAAGAATGATGCCCCCCATCTCCTCCCGTGGGCGCCGTAGGACCCGGCCAAGGGAAATACACCAGAAGATGGGCAGCAGCGTCTTCTTGGATTATAACACGTAAGACTGCGCTCGCCAACCCGCCTGCCAAGCGTGGCGAGTATTGGCAAACCCCCCTTATGGAAAATTTAAATAACACACGGCCCCGAGTCCCCGGCGGCCCCGCTAGGCCTGGCTACGGTAGCGTTCATGGTATCAGCGGGGCTAGGGGTGCTAAGAATCCCCGGGAGACGAGTGGCTACCAATCTTACAGGCAAACATTGGCCCTGGCAACACATAACGTGCGCACTCTACGGACCGAGGAAAAGATTGTTGAGCTGGAAGAAGAATTGAGCAGGCTCAGATGGGATATTCTAGGGTTGTCTGAAGTCCGTAGAGAGGGACAGGACACGATAACCCTGAAATCTGGCAACCTGCTCTTCTACCGGGAGGGCGACCAACAGTCCCAAGGTGGTGTCGGGTTTCTCGTTCACAAGTCCCTCGTTAACAACATAATTACCATCGACAGTGTGTCTAGCAGGGTGGCATACCTAACACTCAGAGTATCTAAAAGATACTTGCTGAAGGTCGTTCAGGTCTATGCACCGACCCCGGCACACCCAGATGAAGAAGTTGAGTGTATGTATGAGGACATTAGTAGGGCCATACATACTCATAAAACTCACTTCAATGTTGTTATGGGGGATTTCAATGCGAAACTGGGCAAGAGAAACGATAATGAGTTGATAGTAGGGAACTTCGGTTATGGGCAACGGAACCTTAGGGGACAGAGGCTGGCTGATTTTCTGGAGAAAGAAGGATTCTATATGATGAATTCTTTCTTCCAGAAGCCGCCTCACAGGAAATGGACCTGGCTGAGTCCTAATGGTTCCACGAGAAATGAGATCGACTTCATCATCACCGACAAGAAACGGATTTTCAATGATGTCTCTGTGATTCACAGGGTGAAAACCGGTAGTGATTATTTAATAGTACAAGGCACATTGAATATAAACGTTAAACTTGAACGGTCCCTTTTGATGAAGTCTACGCTCCGACCTACTCGCGCCCAGATCGATAACCCCGAGATCTTTCAACTCGAGCTCTCAAATCGATTCGATTGTCTAGATGAAGACGCATCAGTGGACGAGATCAACAACAGGCTCGTAGAGACTGTCCATACGGTAGGGTCTCAATTCTTCAAGGCTCGCCGTACCAGTAGAACTCAGAAACTTTTTGAAGACACCCTTAACCTAATGGTTGAACGACGCTTGCTAGGAATGCAATCTCCCGATGATGCTGAGTCACAAAGGCAGCTTAATAGACGAATTAAAAAATCCTTGCGACACGATGTTCGTAGTTTTAATACTTCACGTATTAAAGATACGATAGAGCGTAACCAGGGTTCCAAAGTGTTTGCAAGAGATATGTCTATTGGGCAAAGCCAGATGACAAAGCTGAAGAGGGATGATGGCAGTCTTGCGTCGACAAAAGCGGAAGTGTTAAGGGAAGTCGAAAAGTTCTACGGGCAGCTCTACGCTTCAGTCACCAAGCCTGTTTTCAGTGCGGCTATAGACCCAAGAGCCAAACTGACCCGACACTATACCGAGGATATCCCGGACATCAGCCTGTACGAGATAAGCATGGCCCTGAAACAGCTAAAGAACAACAAGGCGCCGGGTGAGGACGGAATCACATCAGAGCTCCTGAAAGCGGGTGGATCACCGGTACTTAAAGTCCTTCAGAAGCTCTTCAATTCCACTTTGCTCGGAGGCACCACGCCTAAAGCATGGAATAAGAGCGAGGTGGTGTTGTTCTTTAAGAAAGGGGATAACACCTTACTAAAGAACTACAGGCCCATCTCGCTTTTGAGCCATGTCTATAAGCTGTTCTCCAGGGTTATTGCGAATCGTCTCGAACGAAGGCTTGATGACTTTCAGCCTCCCGAACAAGCCGGGTTTCGAAAAGGTTATAGTACCGTAGACCACATACATACGCTGCGGCAAGTAATACAGAAGACCGAAGAGTATAACTTGCCTCTCTGTTTAGCGTTTGTGGACTACGAGAAAGCCTTTGATTCTGTCGAAACATGGGCCGTACTTGAGTCTCTCCAGCGATGCCGTATTGACTATCGGTATATCGAAGTGTTGAAATGTTTGTATAGAAACGCCACTATGTCGGTCCGAGTACAAGAACAGAGTACGAAGGCAATTCCACTAAAAAGGGGCGTAAGACAGGGAGACGTTATTTCTCCGAAACTGTTTACGACCACTTTGGAAGACACCTTCAAACTTCTGAATTGGAAAGGACTAGGCATCAACATTAACGGCGAATACATCACTCACCTTCGATTCGCTGATGATATCGTGGTCATGGCAAAGTCGATGGAAGAACTCAGTACAATGCTCGAAGACCTCAACCGAGTCTCCCAGCGGGTAGGTCTTAAAATGAACATGGACAAGACAAAAATCATGTCTAATGTCCTTGTTGTGCCTACCCCTATTATGGTTGAGAATACGGTTCTTGAAGTTGTTGACGCGTATGTATACCTAGGACAAACAGTCCAATTAGGTAGGTCCAACTTCGAGAAGGAGGTCAATCGCCGAATCCAACTCGGATGGGCAGCGTTCGGGAAACTTCGCAACGTTTTTTCCTCTAAAATACCTCAGTGCCTGAAGACGAAAGTCTTTAACCAGTGTGTGTTGCCAGTGATGACCTATGGATCTGAAACGTGGTCCTTCACTATAGGCCGTATGAACAGGCTCAGAATCGCTCAACGAGCTATGGAGAGGGCTATGCTCGGAGTTTCTCTACGAGATCAAATCAGAAATGAGGAGATACGTAGAAGAACGCGGGTTACCGACATAGCCCAACGGATTAGTTCGTTGAAGTGGCAATGGGCAGGCCATATAGCACGGAGAACAGATGGCCGTCGGGGCCGAAAAGTTCTCGAATGGAGACCGCGGATCGGAAAGCGTAGCGTAGGACGTCCACCTACTAGATGGACGGATGATCTGGTTAAGGCCGCGGGATCACGGTGGATGCAGGCCGCTTCTAACCGTCACAACTGGAGATCTATGAGGGAGGCCTATGTCCAGCAGTGGACGTCCTACGGCTGAAATGATGATGATGATGAAAGAAAGTGCAAAAAATCACGTTTGTTATATGCCCCCTTAAATATTTATTTTATTTTTAGTAATTGTTGTTATAGCGGCAATAGAAATACATCATTTGTGTAAATTTCAACTGTCTAGCTATCGCGGCTCTTGAGATACAGCCTGGTGACAGACAGACAGCGAAGTCTTAGTAATAGGGTCCCGTTTTTACCCTTTGGGTACGAAACCCTAAACAGAAGTGTGGCGTGGATGTCAGTGGTGGTTATAAAGGAATTGACCGTGTTCGAATTATTGATTCTTTTTATGGCTAGAAATTGGCATGCAGTTACAAATATTTAATAGAGGTGTAAAAGTAACGAAAAAATGCGTACCCGTATGTAGTCGTTATTATAACAATAAGTACTCGTTACTTTCGTATCGTTACGTTACTCGTTACTTCTGATACCTCACAACATGATATGTTATGTTAGAGCAACGAATCGAGCCGTATTACGTACGCGTACAATGTACTCTATAGAAAACTTACCTATTTATAAATTACACACCAAGCTACGTAAGGTGCATTTATTCGCATTTTAGTATTTTTTTTTGTTGTATTTATTATTTGGCTAAAATACTTTCTTACTTAGTTTCTGTTACAATTTTAAACGTTGTCTACAAATAAAATACCTTGGTATGAACAGTAAAAAAACTTTAACGAATTATTTCCAAATTATACTTTATTTAATTAACGGACATCGTTCCTTATTACGAACGTTTTCAAAAAATACACCGAATAAGCGCGCAAGTACGTAAAACTTACGATCAACCAGCAAACGTTTCAATAAACGCATCAACGGTACTCGCATTTTCGTATAGGTACCTACATTGTATAGGTACCGAATATACGAGAGAAGCGAGTAACGAAATTCATTCGTGTGTAACGTTTCGTTACTCGGTACTAGACGGCGCACCCGTTACTCAGTAACGAATACATACGGTTTGCTACAGCTCTAATATTTAATAGAAGGCCGCCTTATGGAACTTACTCTATTACACATAATTATAGTCCGATAATAACTCCCGAGTAATTTACATAAATTAAATGCTTTTTATTTCCGAAAGTAATGGCTCAGTTTATATGACTTGTATACAATTTGTACACCTCCATAGTTTAGTATGTAGTTGGAGTGTAAGACTACACAGAGACCACTCTATCCGACCCGCCGGAGAAGAGTGCGCCCGCGACACGACGCGACGCATCCCAACTCGTCCTCCTTACCCGTAGTTTGCAAAGAACCGATGCCCTCGTAGACCCGAAGTCCGAGAGGCCCGCGAACTGTAAAGTAGAGCGACAGTTGCACAATACTCCCCTAAAATACTAAAGTCATAATCCCTCAATCTCATCGCCAGCGACCGCCCTGAGCCGAGAGCCAAGGCTGGGGGCCGAGGATTTAACTTAAAAGATGTACTATCGTAAAGCGTTGTAAATTTGAAGTTTTGGCGATTCTTTCCTCCAATGTGTGTTAATTCGTTTACGTTTTCAATTGCACTATCATTCAACACTTTAATAATAACATATAATGTAGTACTACATAGGTCATTAAGGGTCAGTAACACGCGCTTGGACTTGTTGTGTTAAGAAAAAACATTGATGGCAAAACTAAATAAAATATGAAGTACGTGCAAATCTTACAATAAATAGACAAAAAATTGCCTGAGTTACTCCTAATGTCAGCTTTCTATATGTCTTACATTCTACATCTTTTTTTTTGTTTATTAAGATTACTAGCATAGTTTCGCTGTCTACTACGTTACTGTCTTACTGTGTTACGAGTGGGTTCACGTCGGTAGTGCAATGAGTGGTGTTCGAACCGGCGACCTCAAGATCACAAGTCCGACGCCCTAGCCACGGCTACGGTCGCATATTATCATCCATAACAAGCGTGAACCAGAGAACGGGCAGCAGCGCAACGTTTCCTTGTGTATGCAACATAATACTGCGGTCACCGACTCGCGAGCCAAGCGTGATTACTACGGCAAAGCTCTCCTCGAAAGGACGCCCATGTTTAGCAGTGGACGATATACGGGCTAATGATATACTCTAACCCAGGGTTTCTCAAACTTTCGGCTCCACGAACCCCTCTTAAAATTTCCAGGTGACAGCGAACCCCTAGGTAATTAAATCCCCCCCCCCCCCACCCCCAGAGAAAATAATAAAATTGACTGTTGAAGAAAACGCCTGCCAGTTATCAAGCCACCATTACGTAAATCTTGTCGCGAACCCCCGGCCGTCGAATGGCCAACCCCTAGGGGTTCGCGTACCCCACTTTGAGCAACCCTGCTCTAACCTAATAAACCACGCTATTTTTCTTTCAAGTTGTTTCCCAGTCACCGTGCAAGTTTAATGCTTGTCTTATTGTATGGTGGTATAGTCATGTCAAGATCATAGCAGGAAGGATGTGATCTCTGCCTACCCCCATGGGAAAGAGGCATGAATGTATCATCATCAGCCAGTATAACGTCCACTGCTGAACACGGCCCTCTTCCCAAGGGAGGGTTTTTGCCATAGTTATGTTGTAACTCACAAGCAACGCTGCTGCCCGTTCCCTGGTATACAATTGTTATAGATGATGTTGTAACAATTGGGACCAACGGCTTAACGTGCTTTCAGAGGCACGGAGGGTAGTCCCTCAGCCAACCAGACCCGGAAAGAAATCTTAGAATTTACACAAAGATTTCTTGTGAATGTATAATGTAATGTATGTATGTAATTGGTGTATATGTGTGTAGGTCCCACAGCACTCGCGGCGCGATAGCTGAGGAGTTGGCGGCGGTGGTGCGCGCGCTGTGGTCTGGACAGTATCGATTCATTGCCACCAGGGATCTCAGAGTGAGTAGATTGTATTCTGTAGAATAGTCTATATCTTTTTTTTTCAGGCCCCTTCGCCATCCTGACCCTTAGTTTGCTATGAACCTACTGATGCTCTCGTAAGCCCGAAGCCTGAGGTCCGCGATGTGTAAATTATAGCGACAATTGCACAAAACACTCCTAAAAATGTTGAAATCATCGATGTGCATTTCTTCTGCCAGCGACCGCCATAACCCAAGAGCCAAGCCCCATAAGCGGCTCTCTCTTGCACAGCTTGCTTCGTTTTATGGAGTTGTGGTCTCGAATTTATAGTTATAGTTAGATTAAATGTTGCAGCAACAAATTAAATTATAATGCCATTGCTAACTACCCATTAAATAAACAACAGCAACTGCAAAATCAAAAATGAGGAGCAGGGTTTATTAATAAAGTTTTTGATTGGCATTGTAACAAAAATGCTTAGGCTTTAATCGCTCCCAATTTCAAAGTTACGGAATAAATGACTTAATAACAAAATCGAAATCAGATTTGCGTATTATATTATGCCCCGTAATATTTTTGTCTAGTACTTTATAAACAAAATGACAACTAAAATATTTACCATCAGAACGAAGTGGGCAAACACCAGCGTGCCTTCCGCGGCTGCGAACAACAGGACTCGCACGAGTTCCTCACCATCCTCATGGACTGGCTCCACCTCGACCTGCAGTTCACAATCAACGTGCCACCACACAAGGTACGTGACTCTGAGAAAAATTAAGTGTTTTAAAGGTAAAGAGCATCCGGCTCGAAGGACCATTTATGTTTCTTCTATTGCAAGTGTTCAAAAGATATATAAACAGCATTGTTATCCCTTCAGGACAGCCTGCCGCCGTCGGAAAAGGCGTGGCACGAGTACACGAAGAGCAAGGAGAGCCTGATCCTGCGCCTGTTCTACGGACAGATCCGCTCCACCGTGCGCTGCACCGTGTGCGCCAAGCAGAGCGTCACGTACGAGTCCTTCAGCAACCTGTCGCTCGAGCTGCCGCCCAACGCCAACCGATGCGCGCTCAGTGTGAGTCTTGTTACTATCGACGTGCGAGTCCTTCAGCAACCTGTCGCTCGAGCTGCCGCCCAACACCAACCGATGCGCGCTCAGTGTGAGTCTTGTTACTATCGACGTGCGAGTCCTTCAGCAACCTGTCGCTCGAGCTGCCGCCCAACACCAACCGATGCGCGCTCAGTGTGAGTCTTGTTACTATCGACGTGCGAGTCCTTCAGCAACCTGTCGCTCGAGCTGCCGCCCAACACCAACCGATGCGCGCTCAGTGTGAGTCTTGTTACTATCGACGTGCGAGTCCTTCAGCAACCTGTCGCTCGAGCTGCCGCCCAACACCAACCGATGCGCGCTCAGTGTGAGTCTTGTTACTATCGACGTGCGAGTCCTTCAGCAACCTGTCGCTCGAGCTGCCGCCCAACGCCAACCGATGCGCGCTCAGTGTGAGTCTTGTTACTATCGACGTGCGAGTCCTTCAGCAACCTGTCGCTCGAGCTGCCGCCCAACGCCAACCGATGCGCGCTCAGTGTGAGTCTTGTTACTATCGACGTGCGAGTCCTTCAGCAACCTGTCGCTCGAGCTGCCGCCCAACACCAACCGATGCGCGCTCAGTGTGAGTCTTGTTACTATCGACGTGCGAGTCCTTCAGCAACCTGTCGCTCGAGCTGCCGCCCAACACCAACCGATGCGCGCTCAGTGTGAGTCTTGTTACTATCGACGTGCGAGTCCTTCAGCAACCTGTCGCTCGAGCTGCCGCCCAACGCCAACCGATGCGCGCTCAGTGTGAGTCTTGTTACTATCGACGTGCGAGTCCTTCAGCAACCTGTCGCTCGAGCTGCCGCCCAACACCAACCGATGCGCGCTCAGTGTGAGTCTTGTTACTATCGACGTGCGAGTCCTTCAGCAACCTGTCGCTCGAGCTGCCGCCCAACACCAACCGATGCGCGCTCAGTGTGAGTCTTGTTACTATCGACGTGCGAGTCCTTCAGCAACCTGTCGCTCGAGCTGCCGCCCAACACCAACCGATGCGCGCTCAGTGTGAGTCTTGTTACTATCGACGTGCGAGTCCTTCAGCAACCTGTCGCTCGAGCTGCCGCCCAACACCAACCGATGCGCGCTCAGTGTGAGTCTTGTTACTATCGACGTGCGAGTCCTTCAGCAACCTGTCGCTCGAGCTGCCGCCCAACGCCAACCGATGCGCGCTCAGTGTGAGTCTTGTTACTATCGACGTGCGAGTCCTTCAGCAACCTGTCGCTCGAGCTGCCGCCCAACGCCAACCGATGCGCGCTCAGTGTGAGTCTTGTTACTATCGACGTGCGAGTCCTTCAGCAACCTGTCGCTCGAGCTGCCGCCCAACGCCAACCGATGCGCGCTCAGTGTGAGTCTTGTTACTATCGACGTGCGAGTCCTTCAGCAACCTGTCGCTCGAGCTGCCGCCCAACACCAACCGATGCGCGCTCAGTGTGAGTCTTGTTACTATCGACGTGCGAGTCCTTCAGCAACCTGTCGCTCGAGCTGCCGCCCAACACCAACCGATGCGCGCTCAGTGTGAGTCTTGTTACTATCGACGTGCGAGTCCTTCAGCAACCTGTCGCTCGAGCTGCCGCCCAACACCAACCGATGCGCGCTCAGTGTGAGTCTTGTTACTATCGACGTGCGAGTCCTTCAGCAACCTGTCGCTCGAGCTGCCGCCCAACGCCAACCGATGCGCGCTCAGTGTGAGTCTTGTTACTATCGACGTGCGAGTCCTTCAGCAACCTGTCGCTCGAGCTGCCGCCCAACGCCAACCGATGCGCGCTCAGTGTGAGTCTTGTTACTATCGACGTGCGAGTCCTTCAGCAACCTGTCGCTCGAGCTGCCGCCCAACGCCAACCGATGCGCGCTCAGTGTGAGTCTTGTTACTATTGACGTGCGAGTCCTTCAGCAACCTGTCGCTCGAGCTGCAACCGATGCGCGCCTAGTGTGAGTCTTGTTGCTATCGACGTACGAGTCCTTCAGCAACCTGTCGCTCGAGCTGCCGCCCAACGCCAACCGATGCGCGCTCAGTGTGAGTCTTGTTACTATCGACGTACGAGTCCTTCAGCAACCTGTCGCTCGAGCTGCAACCGATGCGCGCTCAGTGTGAGTCTTGTTACTATCGACGTACGAGTCCTTCAGCAACCTGTCGCTCGAGCTGCCGCCCAACGCCAACCGATGCGCGCTCAGTGTGAGTCTTGTTACTATCGACGTACGAGTCCTTCAGCAACCTGTCGCTCGAGCTGCCGCCCAACGCCAACCGATGCGCGCTCAGTGTGAGTCTTGTTACTATCGACGTGCGAGTCCTTCAGCAACCTGTCGCTCGAGCTGCCGCCCAACGCCAACCGATGCGCGCTCAGTGTGAGTCTTGTTACTATTGACGTGCGAGTCCTTCAGCAACCTGTCGCTCGAGCTGCAACCGATGCGCGCCTAGTGTGAGTCTTGTTGCTATCGACGTACGAGTCCTTCAGCAACCTGTCGCTCGAGCTGCCGCCCAACGCCAACCGATGCGCGCTCAGTGTGAGTCTTGTTACTATCGACGTACGAGTCCTTCAGCAACCTGTCGCTCGAGCTGCAACCGATGCGCGCTCAGTGTGAGTCTTGTTACTATCGACGTACGAGTCCTTCAGCAACCTGTCGCTCGAGCTGCCGCCCAACGCCAACCGATGCGCGCTCAGTGTGAGTCTTGTTACTATCGACGTACGAGTCCTTCAGCAACCTGTCGCTCGAGCTGCAACCGATGCGCGCTCAGTGTGAGTCTTGTTACTATCGACGTACGAGTCCTTCAGCAACCTGTCGCTCGAGCTGCCGCCCAACGCCAACCGATGCGCGCTCAGTGTGAGTCTTATTACTATCGACGTACGAGTCCTTCAGCAACCTGTCGCTCGAGCTGCAACCGATGCGCGCTCAGTGTGAGTCTTGTTACTATCGACGTACGAGTCCTTCAGCAACCTGTCGCTCGAGCTGCAACCGATGCGCGCTCAGTGTGAGTCTTGTTACTATCGACGTACGAGTCCTTCAGCAACCTGTCGCTCGAGCTGCCGCCCAACGCCAACCGATGCGCGCTCAGTGTGAGTCTTGTTACTATCGACGTACGAGTCCTTCAGCAACCTGTCGCTCGAGCTGCAACCGATGCGCGCTCAGTGTGAGTCTTGTTACTATCGACGTACGAGTCCTTCAGCAACCTGTCGCTCGAGCTGCAACCGATGCGCGCTCAGTGTGAGTCTTGTTACTATCGACGTACGAGTCCTTCAGCAACCTGTCGCTCGAGCTGCAACCGATGCGCGCTCAGTGTGAGTCTTGTTACTATCGACGTACGAGTCCTTCAGCAACCTGTCGCTCGAGCTGCAACCGATGCGCGCTCAGTGTGAGTCTTGTTACTATCGACGTACGAGTCCTTCAGCAACCTGTCGCTCGAGCTGCAACCGATGCGCGCTCAGTGTGAGTCTTGTTACTATCGACGTACGAGTCCTTCAGCAACCTGTCGCTCGAGCTGCCGCCCAACGCCAACCGATGCGCGCTCAGTGTGAGTCTTGTTACTATCGACGTACGAGTCCTTCAGCAACCTGTCGCTCGAGCTGCCGCCCAACGCCAACCGATGCGCGCTCAGTGTGAGTCTTGTTACTATCGACGTGCGAGTCCTTCAGCAACCTGTCGCTCGAGCTGCCGCCCAACGCCAACCGATGCGCGCTCAGTGTGAGTCTTGTTACTATCGACGTACGAGTCCTTCAGCAACCTGTCGCTCGAGCTGCAACCGATGCGCGCTCAGTGTGAGTCTTGTTACTATCGACGTACGAGTCCTTCAGCAACCTGTCGCTCGAGCTGCAACCGATGCGCGCTCAGTGTGAGTCTTGTTACTATCGACGTACGAGTCCTTCAGCAACCTGTCGCTCGAGCTGCAACCGATGCGCGCTCAGTGTGAGTCTTGTTACTATCGACGTACGAGTCCTTCAGCAACCTGTCGCTCGAGCTGCCGCCCAACGCCAACCGATGCGCGCTCAGTGTGAGTCTTGTTACTATCGACGTACGAGTCCTTCAGCAACCTGTCGCTCGAGCTGCAACCGATGCGCGCTCAGTGTGAGTCTTGTTACTATCGACGTACGAGTCCTTCAGCAACCTGTCGCTCGAGCTGCCGCCCAACGCCAACCGATGCGCGCTCAGTGTGAGTCTTGTTACTATCGACGTACGAGTCCTTCAGCAACCTGTCGCTCGAGCTGCAACCGATGCGCGCTCAGTGTGAGTCTTGTTACTATCGACGTACGAGTCCTTCAGCAACCTGTCGCTCGAGCTGCAACCGATGCGCGCTCAGTGTGAGTCTTGTTACTATCGACGTACGAGTCCTTCAGCAACCTGTCGCTCGAGCTGCAACCGATGCGCGCTCAGTGTGAGTCTTGTTACTATCGACGTACGAGTCCTTCAGCAACCTGTCGCTCGAGCTGCAACCGATGCGCGCTCAGTGTGAGTCTTGTTACTATCGACGTACGAGTCCTTCAGCAACCTGTCGCTCGAGCTGCCGCCCAACGCCAACCGATGCGCGCTCAGTGTGAGTCTTGTTACTATCGACGTACGAGTCCTTCAGCAACCTGTCGCTCGAGCTGCAACCGATGCGCGCTCAGTGTGAGTCTTGTTACTATCGACGTACGAGTCCTTCAGCAACCTGTCGCTCGAGCTGCCGCCCAACGCCAACCGATGCGCGCTCAGTGTGAGTCTTGTTACTATCGACGTACGAGTCCTTCAGCAACCTGTCGCTCGAGCTGCAACCGATGCGCGCTCAGTGTGAGTCTTGTTACTATCGACGTACGAGTCCTTCAGCAACCTGTCGCTCGAGCTGCAACCGATGCGCGCTCAGTGTGAGTCTTGTTACTATCGACGTACGAGTCCTTCAGCAACCTGTCGCTCGAGCTGCAACCGATGCGCGCTCAGTGTGAGTCTTGTTACTATCGACGTACGAGTCCTTCAGCAACCTGTCGCTCGAGCTGCCGCCCAACGCCAACCGATGCGCGCTCAGTGTGAGTCTTGTTACTATCGACGTACGAGTCCTTCAGCAACCTGTCGCTCGAGCTGCAACCGATGCGCGCTCAGTGTGAGTCTTGTTACTATCGACGTGCGAGTCCTTCAGCAACCTGTCGCTCGAGCTGCAACCGATGCGCGCTCAGTGTGAGTCTTGTTACTATCGACGTACGAGTCCTTCAGCAACCTGTCGCTCGAGCTGCAACCGATGCGCGCTCAGTGTGAGTCTTGTTACTATCGACGTACGAGTCCTTCAGCAACCTGTCGCTCGAGCTGCAACCGATGCGCGCTCAGTGTGAGTCTTGTTACTATCGACGTACGAGTCCTTCAGCAACCTGTCGCTCGGGCTGCAACCGATGCGCGCTCAGTGTGAGTCTTGTTACTATCGACGTACGAGTCCTTCAGCAACCTGTCGCTCGAGCTGCAACCGATGCGCGCTCAGTGTGAGTCTTGTTACTATCGACGTACGAGTCCTTCAGCAACCTGTCGCTCGAGCTGCCGCCCAACGCCAACCGATGCGCGCTCAGTGTGAGTCTTGTTACTATCGACGTACGAGTCCTTCAGCAACCTGTCGCTCGAGCTGCCGCCCAACGCCAACCGATGCGCGCTCAGTGTGAGTCTTGTTACTATCGACGTGCGAGTCCTTCAGCAACCTGTCGCTCGAGCTGCCGCCCAACGCCAACCGATGCGCGCTCAGTGTGAGTCTTGTTACTATTGACGTGCGAGTCCTTCAGCAACCTGTCGCTCGAGCTGCAACCGATGCGCGCCTAGTGTGAGTCTTGTTGCTATCGACGTACGAGTCCTTCAGCAACCTGTCGCTCGAGCTGCCGCCCAACGCCAACCGATGCGCGCTCAGTGTGAGTCTTGTTACTATCGACGTACGAGTCCTTCAGCAACCTGTCGCTCGAGCTGCAACCGATGCGCGCTCAGTGTGAGTCTTGTTACTATCGACGTACGAGTCCTTCAGCAACCTGTCGCTCGAGCTGCCGCCCAACGCCAACCGATGCGCGCTCAGTGTGAGTCTTGTTACTATCGACGTGCGAGTCCTTCAGCAACCTGTCGCTCGAGCTGCCGCCCAACGCCAACCGATGCGCGCTCAGTGTGAGTCTTGTTACTATCGACGTACGAGTCCTTCAGCAACCTGTCGCTCGAGCTGCCGCCCAACGCCAACCGATGCGCGCTCAGTGTGAGTCTTGTTACTATCGACGTACGAGTCCTTCAGCAACCTGTCGCTCGAGCTGCAACCGATGCGCGCTCAGTGTGAGTCTTGTTACTATCGACGTACGAGTCCTTCAGCAACCTGTCGCTCGAGCTGCCGCCCAACGCCAACCGATGCGCGCTCAGTGTGAGTCTTGTTACTATCGACGTACGAGTCCTTCAGCAACCTGTCGCTCGAGCTGCCGCCCAACGCCAACCGATGCGCGCTCAGTGTGAGTCTTGTTACTATCGACGTGCGAGTCCTTCAGCAACCTGTCGCTCGAGCTGCCGCCCAACGCCAACCGATGCGCGCTCAGTGTGAGTCTTGTTACTATTGACGTGCGAGTCCTTCAGCAACCTGTCGCTCGAGCTGCAACCGATGCGCGCCTAGTGTGAGTCTTGTTGCTATCGACGTACGAGTCCTTCAGCAACCTGTCGCTCGAGCTGCCGCCCAACGCCAACCGATGCGCGCTCAGTGTGAGTCTTGTTACTATCGACGTACGAGTCCTTCAGCAACCTGTCGCTCGAGCTGCAACCGATGCGCGCTCAGTGTGAGTCTTGTTACTATCGACGTACGAGTCCTTCAGCAACCTGTCGCTCGAGCTGCCGCCCAACGCCAACCGATGCGCGCTCAGTGTGAGTCTTGTTACTATCGACGTACGAGTCCTTCAGCAACCTGTCGCTCGAGCTGCAACCGATGCGCGCTCAGTGTGAGTCTTGTTACTATCGACGTACGAGTCCTTCAGCAACCTGTCGCTCGAGCTGCCGCCCAACGCCAACCGATGCGCGCTCAGTGTGAGTCTTATTACTATCGACGTACGAGTCCTTCAGCAACCTGTCGCTCGAGCTGCAACCGATGCGCGCTCAGTGTGAGTCTTGTTACTATCGACGTACGAGTCCTTCAGCAACCTGTCGCTCGAGCTGCAACCGATGCGCGCTCAGTGTGAGTCTTGTTACTATCGACGTACGAGTCCTTCAGCAACCTGTCGCTCGAGCTGCCGCCCAACGCCAACCGATGCGCGCTCAGTGTGAGTCTTGTTACTATCGACGTACGAGTCCTTCAGCAACCTGTCGCTCGAGCTGCAACCGATGCGCGCTCAGTGTGAGTCTTGTTACTATCGACGTACGAGTCCTTCAGCAACCTGTCGCTCGAGCTGCAACCGATGCGCGCTCAGTGTGAGTCTTGTTACTATCGACGTACGAGTCCTTCAGCAACCTGTCGCTCGAGCTGCAACCGATGCGCGCTCAGTGTGAGTCTTGTTACTATCGACGTACGAGTCCTTCAGCAACCTGTCGCTCGAGCTGCAACCGATGCGCGCTCAGTGTGAGTCTTGTTACTATCGACGTACGAGTCCTTCAGCAACCTGTCGCTCGAGCTGCCGCCCAACGCCAACCGATGCGCGCTCAGTGTGAGTCTTGTTACTATCGACGTACGAGTCCTTCAGCAACCTGTCGCTCGAGCTGCCGCCCAACGCCAACCGATGCGCGCTCAGTGTGAGTCTTGTTACTATCGACGTGCGAGTCCTTCAGCAACCTGTCGCTCGAGCTGCCGCCCAACGCCAACCGATGCGCGCTCAGTGTGAGTCTTGTTACTATCGACGTACGAGTCCTTCAGCAACCTGTCGCTCGAGCTGCAACCGATGCGCGCTCAGTGTGAGTCTTGTTACTATCGACGTACGAGTCCTTCAGCAACCTGTCGCTCGAGCTGCAACCGATGCGCGCTCAGTGTGAGTCTTGTTACTATCGACGTACGAGTCCTTCAGCAACCTGTCGCTCGAGCTGCAACCGATGCGCGCTCAGTGTGAGTCTTGTTACTATCGACGTACGAGTCCTTCAGCAACCTGTCGCTCGAGCTGCCGCCCAACGCCAACCGATGCGCGCTCAGTGTGAGTCTTGTTACTATCGACGTACGAGTCCTTCAGCAACCTGTCGCTCGAGCTGCAACCGATGCGCGCTCAGTGTGAGTCTTGTTACTATCGACGTACGAGTCCTTCAGCAACCTGTCGCTCGAGCTGCAACCGATGCGCGCTCAGTGTGAGTCTTGTTACTATCGACGTACGAGTCCTTCAGCAACCTGTCGCTCGAGCTGCAACCGATGCGCGCTCAGTGTGAGTCTTGTTACTATCGACGTACGAGTCCTTCAGCAACCTGTCGCTCGAGCTGCCGCCCAACGCCAACCGATGCGCGCTCAGTGTGAGTCTTGTTACTATCGACGTACGAGTCCTTCAGCAACCTGTCGCTCGAGCTGCAACCGATGCGCGCTCAGTGTGAGTCTTGTTACTATCGACGTGCGAGTCCTTCAGCAACCTGTCGCTCGAGCTGCAACCGATGCGCGCTCAGTGTGAGTCTTGTTACTATCGACGTACGAGTCCTTCAGCAACCTGTCGCTCGAGCTGCAACCGATGCGCGCTCAGTGTGAGTCTTGTTACTATCGACGTACGAGTCCTTCAGCAACCTGTCGCTCGAGCTGCAACCGATGC
This sequence comes from Nycteola revayana, assembly GCA_947037095.2. Lineage (NCBI taxonomy): Eukaryota > Metazoa > Arthropoda > Insecta > Lepidoptera > Nolidae > Nycteola > Nycteola revayana. The sequence goes on along the minus strand of OX344856.2, from coordinate 19,516,218 downwards.
GCGCTCAGTGTGAGTCTTGTTACTATCGACGTACGAGTCCTTCAGCAACCTGTCGCTCGGGCTGCAACCGATGCGCGCTCAGTGTGAGTCTTGTTACTATCGACGTACGAGTCCTTCAGCAACCTGTCGCTCGAGCTGCAACCGATGCGCGCTCAGTGTGAGTCTTGTTACTATCGACGTACGAGTCCTTCAGCAACCTGTCGCTCGAGCTGCCGCCCAACGCCAACCGATGCGCGCTCAGTGTGAGTCTTGTTACTATCGACGTACGAGTCCTTCAGCAACCTGTCGCTCGAGCTGCCGCCCAACGCCAACCGATGCGCGCTCAGTGTGAGTCTTGTTACTATCGACGTGCGAGTCCTTCAGCAACCTGTCGCTCGAGCTGCCGCCCAACGCCAACCGATGCGCGCTCAGTGTGAGTCTTGTTACTATTGACGTGCGAGTCCTTCAGCAACCTGTCGCTCGAGCTGCAACCGATGCGCGCCTAGTGTGAGTCTTGTTGCTATCGACGTACGAGTCCTTCAGCAACCTGTCGCTCGAGCTGCCGCCCAACGCCAACCGATGCGCGCTCAGTGTGAGTCTTGTTACTATCGACGTACGAGTCCTTCAGCAACCTGTCGCTCGAGCTGCAACCGATGCGCGCTCAGTGTGAGTCTTGTTACTATCGACGTACGAGTCCTTCAGCAACCTGTCGCTCGAGCTGCAACCGATGCGCGCTCAGTGTGAGTCTTGTTACTATCGACGTACGAGTCCTTCAGCAACCTGTCGCTCGAGCTGCAACCGATGCGCGCTCAGTGTGAGTCTTGTTACTATCGACGTACGAGTCCTTCAGCAACCTGTCGCTCGAGCTGCCGCCCAACGCCAACCGATGCGCGCTCAGTGTGAGTCTTGTTACTATCGACGTGCGAGTCCTTCAGCAACCTGTCGCTCGAGCTGCAACCGATGCGCGCTCAGTGTGAGTCTTGTTACTATCGACGTACGAGTCCTTCAGCAACCTGTCGCTCGAGCTGCAACCGATGCGCGCTCAGTGTGAGTCTTGTTACTATCGACGTACGAGTCCTTCAGCAACCTGTCGCTCGAGCTGCAACCGATGCGCGCTCAGTGTGAGTCTTGTTACTATCGACGTACGAGTCCTTCAGCAACCTGTCGCTCGAGCTGCAACCGATGCGCGCTCAGTGTGAGTCTTGTTACTATCGACGTACGAGTCCTTCAGCAACCTGTCGCTCGAGCTGCCGCCCAACGCCAACCGATGCGCGCTCAGTGTGAGTCTTGTTACTATCGACGTACGAGTCCTTCAGCAACCTGTCGCTCGAGCTGCCGCCCAACGCCAACCGATGCGCGCTCAGTGTGAGTCTTGTTACTATCGACGTACGAGTCCTTCAGCAACCTGTCGCTCGAGCTGCAACCGATGCGCGCTCAGTGTGAGTCTTGTTACTATCGACGTACGAGTCCTTCAGCAACCTGTCGCTCGAGCTGCCGCCCAACGCCAACCGATGCGCGCTCAGTGTGAGTCTTGTTACTTTCGACGTACGAGTCCTTCAGCAACCTGTCGCTCGAGCTGCAACCGATGCGCGCTCAGTGTGAGTCTTGTTACTATCGACGTACGAGTCCTTCAGCAACCTGTCGCTCGAGCTGCCGCCCAACGCCAACCGATGCGCGCTCAGTGTGAGTCTTGTTACTATCGACGTGCGAGTCCTTCAGCAACCTGTCGCTCGAGCTGCCGCCCAACGCCAACCGATGCGCGCTCAGTGTGAGTCTTGTTACTATCGACGTACGAGTCCTTCAGCAACCTGTCGCTCGAGCTGCCGCCCAACGCCAACCGATGCGCGCTCAGTGTGAGTCTTGTTACTATCGACGTGCGAGTCCTTCAGCAACCTGTCGCTCGAGCTGCCGCCCAACACCAACCGATGCGCGCTCAGTGTGAGTCTTGTTACTATCGACGTGCGAGTCCTTCAGCAACCTGTCGCTCGAGCTGCCGCCCAACGCCAACCGATGCGCGCTCAGTGTGAGTCTTATTACTATCGACGTACGAGTCCTTCAGCAACCTGTCGCTCGAGCTGCAACCGATGCGCGCTCAGTGTGAGTCTTGTTACTATCGACGTACGAGTCCTTCAGCAACCTGTCGCTCGAGCTGCAACCGATGCGCGCTCAGTGTGAGTCTTGTTACTATCGACGTACGAGTCCTTCAGCAACCTGTCGCTCGAGCTGCCGCCCAACGCCAACCGATGCGCGCTCAGTGTGAGTCTTGTTACTATCGACGTACGAGTCCTTCAGCAACCTGTCGCTCGAGCTGCAACCGATGCGCGCTCAGTGTGAGTCTTGTTACTATCGACGTACGAGTCCTTCAGCAACCTGTCGCTCGAGCTGCCGCCCAACGCCAACCGATGCGCGCTCAGTGTGAGTCTTGTTACTATTGACGTGCGAGTCCTTCAGCAACCTGTCGCTCGAGCTGCAACCGATGCGCGCCTAGTGTGAGTCTTGTTGCTATCGACGTACGAGTCCTTCAGCAACCTGTCGCTCGAGCTGCCGCCCAACGCCAACCGATGCGCGCTCAGTGTGAGTCTTGTTACTATCGACGTACGAGTCCTTCAGCAACCTGTCGCTCGAGCTGCAACCGATGCGCGCTCAGTGTGAGTCTTGTTACTATCGACGTACGAGTCCTTCAGCAACCTGTCGCTCGAGCTGCAACCGATGCGCGCTCAGTGTGAGTCTTGTTACTATCGACGTACGAGTCCTTCAGCAACCTGTCGCTCGAGCTGCAACCGATGCGCGCTCAGTGTGAGTCTTGTTACTATCGACGTACGAGTCCTTCAGCAACCTGTCGCTCGAGCTGCAACCGATGCGCGCTCAGTGTGAGTCTTGTTACTATCGACGTACGAGTCCTTCAGCAACCTGTCGCTCGAGCTGCAACCGATGCGCGCTCAGTGTGAGTCTTGTTACTATCGACGTACAAGTCCTTCAGCAACCTGTCGCTCGAGCTGCAACCGATGCGCGCTCAGTGTGAGTCTTGTTACTATCGACGTACGAGTCCTTCAGCAACCTGTCGCTCGAGCTGCCGCCCAACGCCAACCGATGCGCGCTCAGTGTGAGTCTTGTTACTTTCGACGTACGAGTCCTTCAGCAACCTGTCGCTCGAGCTGCAACCGATGCGCGCTCAGTGTGAGTCTTGTTACTATCGACGTACGAGTCCTTCAGCAACCTGTCGCTCGAGCTGCAACCGATGCGCGCTCAGTGTGAGTCTTGTTACTATCGACGTACGAGTCCTTCAGCAACCTGTCGCTCGAGCTGCAACCGATGCGCGCTCAGTGTGAGTCTTGTTACTATCGACGTACGAGTCCTTCAGCAACCTGTCGCTCGAGCTGCAACCGATGCGCGCTCAGTGTGAGTCTTGTTACTATCGACGTACGAGTCCTTCAGCAACCTGTCGCTCGAGCTGCAACCGATGCGCGCTCAGTGTGAGTCTTGTTACTATCGACGTACGAGTCCTTCAGCAACCTGTCGCTCGAGCTGCCGCCCAACGCCAACCGATGCGCGCTCAGTGTGAGTCTTGTTACTATCGACGTACGAGTCCTTCAGCAACCTGTCGCTCGAGCTGCCGCCCAACGCCAACCGATGCGCGCTCAGTGTGAGTCTTGTTACTTTCGACGTACGAGTCCTTCAGCAACCTGTCGCTCGAGCTGCAACCGATGCGCGCTCAGTGTGAGTCTTGTTACTATCGACGTACGAGTCCTTCAGCAACCTGTCGCTCGAGCTGCAACCGATGCGCGCTCAGTGTGAGTCTTGTTACTATCGACGTACGAGTCCTTCAGCAACCTGTCGCTCGAGCTGCCGCCCAACGCCAACCGATGCGCGCTCAGTGTGAGTCTTGTTACTTTCGACGTACGAGTCCTTCAGCAACCTGTCGCTCGAGCTGCAACCGATGCGCGCTCAGTGTGAGTCTTGTTACTATCGACGTACGAGTCCTTCAGCAACCTGTCAAACAACTCCATATTCGCTCGCGACTCACCAATTGGTCGCGTCCCATAGTTTGGGAAACCATGATGTATACAATAATGTACATTTTATTTCACAGGACTGTCTAAAGCTGTACCTAAACGGGGAGACTATCCCCGGTTGGAACTGCCCCAACTGCAAGGAGAAGAGAGACGCTGTGAAGAAGCTGGACATCTCCCGCCTGCCGCCCGTGCTCGTCATACACTTCAAAAGATTTTACGTCGACCCGAAGGAGTACATGTGCAACGCTTATAGGTTCGTTTCTATTAAAAAAAGTTTTTATTCACGTAAACCTATTACAGGTAAATGTTTTTAAACTTTCGCGATTTGTACACATAATTTATAGTAGACGCGGGTCTCAATCGCGGTATAATTTTACTTTTACAGGTATTTGTAATTGGTCAAAACATATTTTACTGCAGTCATTGAAGCGTTATTGGGCCGATTTTTTTTACTGTGAACCGATTTGCATGAAATTTTGAAATTAAGTTCATCTTACCCTTAACTTCAAAAGTGAAAATGATCTGAACTCCGCACCCACCCTGGGGGAGGTTGCCACACCTTCTCGTGGGTGTATAAGAAAAAACCATTAGATGTTCCTCTTATTTGCATTACAGCTCACTCATTTTACGTGCAAAAGACTTTTAACAGTGCTCATTTTAAAGCTTATTTCAAGCACTACAAAACCCTATTTCATTACAATGCATAGAATGTATCTGCTCGCCGCTAGATGGCATTGAATACATCGATTTAATTTCAGACAAAATAAAAAACGGCTTAGATCTTTAATATCTAGCTTAATATTGCACTTAGAACACTTTATAAAAAACTGATAAGTCAATTTTTTACCTGCTACAATTTGTTCATCATAAAATGTTCGTTAAAATGAATAGTTTTGAAGCGGAGTTCATATCATTTTTATTTTTGAAGTTAAGGGTAAGAAGAGCCTAATTCCAAAATTTCATGCAAATCGGTTCACAGTAAAAAAATTAGGAGGTTACACCCTATTTTTCGCTTCAATGACTGCACTATTTGGCTTATTTTTGATTTACTGTGTTAAATGAATTAAGTTTATTTGGTTATTTCTACTTATTATAATAGTTTATATAGCTTTAGCCTAAAAACTGTCAGGTATGAAAATACAATATTATTTTATATCTGTGATTAAATCTAAGTTCTGTCCTTTGAGTATGTTATTATTTAGACGGACCATAAGTATCTCGACGAAGGCGCTTTATTATAATAATAACTTATAACTGATGAAAAATCGTCCTGTTAATTATTTATTTATTTACTTGTTTCCCGCGCGCGGTTTCATCCCTGTAGCTCCCGTGCTTGAGGGAACTTTATAATTAAATATAACCTATAGCCTTTCTCCTTAAATAAGCTATGTAATACTGAAAGATTTTTTCAATTCGGACCATTTGTAAAATTTAAAAAACGCCTCCGTCTTCGCCATTTTTGCAAAAAGGCGTAAATCGTTTCTTTCCTACGTATTAAGAAGCGGCTGTAGCCCAATGGCTAGGGCGTCGCACTTGCGATCATGTGGTCGCCGGTTCAATCCCCACCCATTGCACTACCGACGTGAACCCACTCGTAAACACAAGCATTTTAGCTCAGCACGAGGGGTTAACAGAAATGTACAAAAACTCTGCTAGTAAACATTTTTATTAAAAGAAGTAGAGAATAGATAGATAAACTCTGCTATTAATCTTTTTTATTAAAAGAAGTCTTATTATGTTATTTATCAATTGCAGAAAGAAACAAACCTACATAGACTTTCCGTTAGAAGAGCTCGACATGCGCCAGTTCGCGCTCAACTGTCCGAGCAAGCACCTGTACAACCTGTACGCGGTGTCCAACCACTACGGCTCCATGGAGGGTGGCCACTACACCGCCTACTGCAAGAGCAGTGTGTATGGCAAGTGAGTATAACTGATCCAAATTCACTAACTCTAAGGCTGACCTCGATCGTGTGTCTAATGTAAATGATGGAGTTAAGGATTTTACTACTTCATAAAAGCGAGCAGAGTTCCATCCAAAATAAGTAGTTTAATTAGGCTAGGGTAACTAAGCTACCTGCGCAAGAGGGTAACAACACCTAATACTGCGCTCGCCTTCCGCAGGAGACTAGTAGCTACCAATTTCAACTTGAAATTGGTCAACTGTCAACACATAATGTACTAGCGTGGCTAGGGCGTCGGACTTCTGATATTGAGGTCGCCGGTTCGAACCCCATCCATTGCACTACCGACGTAAACCCATTTGTAACACAAGCATTTTAGCTGAGCACGAGGGGTTAATAAGAATACTAGTAGAATAAAAAAATCTGCTAGTAGGTTATCATTAAAAAAAAATTGTTGACCTTGATATTCTGGGGTAGGACACGATATACCTGAGATCTGGCAACCTGCTGGTCTACCGCAAAGACGACCAACAGTCCCAAGTTGGTGTCGGATTTCTCGTACACAAGACCCTAGCTAACAACATAATAATTATGAAAGCTTCATTAGACTAGAGTATAACAGAGGCTATATTTAATCATGAAAACTGGAAGCTAGTGATTAATAATCCTTTTTACATCCACAGATGGTACAAGTACGATGACCACGTCGTAACTGAAATTCCGTCGAGCGAGGTGAAATCCTCGGCCGCATACATATTGTTCTACACCTCTTGTAGTTCGGCGAGATCGTGATCTGCGATCCTGACCCAGTGAGCGGGTCAAAGTGGCCCAGTGAGCGGGTCAAAGTGACCCAGTAAGCGTGTCAAAGTGACCCAGCGAGCGGGTCAAAGTGACCCAGCGAGCGGGTCAATGTGACCCAGCGAACGGGTCAATGTGACCTTCGTGGATTCATTATAGACTCATTCATATTGTGAGTACACAACAATGTGGGAAATGCAGCAAAACGAAACATGTAGTTATATATGTTATGGTATATTAATAAAATGTAAAGTATTTTGGAAATTGTAACGCCAATTGGTAACCTAACCTTCTATAGGACAGTATGTATGTATTTTGAACTTTATTATTTATATATTAGAGTTCGAAATACGATGTCGGTATTGCCTTATAAAAGATTTAAATACTAGGTGTAATATGGTTTATTAAGCAATTAATGCAACGCAGAAATAGCTAGTTGAAGAGCTTATTCTACTAAAACTGAGATTTTTAGTATACCAGTTTGCTAGAAACGCTAAAAAATCAATATTATATTTGTATTTAAAATAAAAATGTTGTGTGCACTAGACCATCTTGTCGTGTTTGGGTCGTTTATGACCCGAATACATCGATTAATAATATATAATTATTGTCTATAAGCTTGGGTATTTAAGTACCCAGTTTATTTGTTTTATGCGTCGGTTAAGATATGAACTTTGGTTACAGTACCCAATTGTACTATCGACAAAACTTAAGCATGCTCAGTTAAGAAAATAGTTCTGTGGAAGAGCAGATAGTGACAGACCACGCCCCTTCCCTGCTCCACCCAATAGACTAGTTGACACTTTTTTGAAATTATTTTTATATGGTTAAGAATGGTTTTACTAGATGCAGAAAAAAATATGGCATTTATTTGATCTAGAAAGTACTAAAATAAATATTTTAAAATTGGCTTGACATTTAGTGATGTAAACGATGTCAGCCATGTTAATCTATGTACATTATCTGTGTACAAGATCGATGACGTCATTGACTTAAAAGTCCAAGAGACCAGGACATGAAAATCCAAAAAAAAAAAATCATGACTCAGAAAGTGTAATAGTAAAGGATCGCGTTCATGTTTTTTAACTAGACGTATGACGTCACAAAATGGCTGATAGCGTTTTCGTAAGTTAAAGACATAAGACAAAAGAAATAATTTTCATATTGAGTTTATACATTCAAGTTTTTTGAACAAAAATAATTATATTTAGGTTTCATATGACAAATGCTTTTAGAAATAAACATCATTGTAACATGTATGTATACGTGTCAACTAGCCTATTAGAGACAATACATATTAGTGTGAGTGCAGTAAATGCGTGCGTGTATTCCGACGAACACAACTAAAATTCGCTTCCCATTGGTCAAAACGCATGCATACGGTGATCGAGTCGAGAGCCGTGATGTGCGATTATCGCCTTAAAGGTGAGCATGCGGAAGTTTGGTCGATAGTACTTTAAACTGAATATTTTCTTAATTGTCAAAAGACAACAGTATCAATGTAAGTTGTATATTTATAACAAAATTATAATAGTATTATGCACGCGAAGCGTTTTTCTTTTTTGTCTAAACTGAAGTCAATTTAAAAATCTAGACGGATATTCTGATCTTCAGAAGCATTTGGTTGTAAGTGCCAGTTTGCGGTAAAGGCACATACGCCGAATGTTTCTGATGTGTTATAATGACACATTCGACCTTATGCTCCTGAGCTCTGGATATATTTTTGAATGTAATTTGCTGGCGTAATACTTAGCGCTTCTTAAAATGTATAAAAAAACATATTGAAGAATAATTAAATATTTCTGTATATTAATATAGTAATATCGAATAATTTGTTTGTTTGAACGCGCTTTTCTTTTGGAACGGATTATTTTTGTTACAAATTTCTACATATTTAGGTCTTCATTATTTTTTTCTTTGTAAACTCTATCCTATTCAAATTAACTGTGATCTTAAGTCCGTTGTAAAAAAAGTGCGTATTTTTGTTTGTACAGTCAGCGTCGTATAGATAGTGAAAGTGAATATCCGAATATATTGCGACATCCAAAATGATCATTAATACTGACGCATCTACTACTGATCAAATTGTTCAGAGCATCAACCGTGTACAAATGCGGTATATTTAGCACCCACAACATTTAATACTTTGTTACTCCCAAGTCACCGATAGCATCGTGACATCCAGAACACCGTTGATATCTAAAATTACAGAACACAGAAAAATTAACTTTATTTTTAACGGGTTTACTCTGCTCAATGGCCTGGAACGTGATTTTTGTAGCCTTTATGTTAATCCGGCTTATAACCTATCCGGGTGCCAACTTTTCGCCGATCTTGGTTTTGTATTTGTTGCGTTAAAGAGTAACTAACAAGCATCCATCTCACAAACTTTAACGTTTATAATATTCGTAAAGACATGTAGATGCGTCAGTATTCATATCATTTTTGATGTTGCAATATTAGGAGATATTTACTGACTCTATTAATATTACGCTGACTGTACTTGTAACGGATATAAAATAATTTTTCATAAAAAAGTTATATATTTTGTATACATAATGTTTCCCTTACGTAGCTAGGTTAGTACATTAATTTATTGTTGTTCATTTCGTTTAGTCACACCGCAGTTGTACAAAGTGTAACAAAAATGGGTAGTTTTTTTTATTAGTATCTAATATAATTATTTCATATAAAACATGATACTTAAATCGTCTCATAATTAAAAAGTTAAATGAATTCATAAACCTCATGTACTTTTAATATTTATTAAATGTAACATTTTATTTTTCATTACTGAAACTGCTACAAGGTTTACAAATGAAAAGAAATTTGTGAGAGATGATTTAAAGATAAAAATGAATACCTAATTTTGTTACATATTGCTTTATTTTTATAATACATGACTTAAAATTTAGTTATATTTTAATCTGCTTCAATTAGCAAGGCGTCTACAACGACCCCTCGGTTTTATCGATACGACTTTAACTATATATTTTATTATTTATAACATGCTAAAGACCCGCCCCGGCTTCACACGGGTGCAATGCTGATGTATTATACAATTATACATATAAACCTTCTTGTCACTCTATCTATTAAAAAAACCGCATCAAAATCAGTTGCGTAGTTTCAAAGATCTAAGCATACATAGGGACAGTCAGCGGGAGAGACTTTGTTTTATATTATGTAGTGATTCACCTATCGGCTATGTACAGACAGAAAAAACATACAAAAAAAACAGATTCCTTGACCTAAAACTCGTATATTGTGATTAGTATTTATTTTGTCAACGCTACAATATAAATTGTTACATTTGCTTCGTGTTGGTACCCCTGTTTATTATATATATAACTATTAAAGAACCAGGATGCCAATATAATAAGAAAAATGTAGCTTGTTTCTACAGGGAACCGGAAATGTGACTTATTCATGTTATAGATAAGGTCAAAAGAAACATATTTTGTCATATAATGTTTTACCCTAAACTAAATGGTTTCTGAGTTATTTGAGATATTAAATTGTAAAAATAAAGAATTTAAGGATCACTACCAAAAAAGTGCTGTAGTTTCTGGCCATATTATTATTCATTATTGTATAGATTGTTTACTGTCATGATGTGTGACATAATATCGATATAGCTGGAAATATCATGGTATTAATCTGGATTATTATTAAAAGTTTAGGCCACTTCATTATATTTATTAATTCTTAGTAAAAATAAAATTACAAATGATGTACAGTAGCGAGCTTAAATCATTAATGAGTTTTCTTTCAGCAAACCATTTTCAGAGTGTAAATTAATGTAAAATGGACAGACTCGATAAAACAATAGTAATAAATAGAGTAGATTATTATGCATCCAACTAATTATATGACAAAATGTGTTAGTTATGACCTCATTTCTAACGTCGTAACAGGAATACGTCACATTTCCAATAACCCTGTATATTAAACTATTTTATATAATAGAGTGAATGATATTTCATGTATGAACATTAATGCTTACGAATGAAAGACTGATAAATGCTCGGTAATGTATCTATAGTATGGTCAGTGAGGCTATATTAGGTATCTACAGCTGAGAAGCATACGGTCGGATATGCCGTTATTATGTATGAAACATTAGTCGTATGTGCATTTATCGTAAACTGGCACTTACGACCAATTGCTTCTGACGTATATAGTACATCAGTCTTTATGCTTCTGAGGCTTAGAACTGTATCTAGTTTCATTGTTAGATATATCTCATTATGTATTATATCTTATTCAAAACAAGGTTTAATTAAACATAACTTAAAAAAAAGTTACATTGTTTTTTTTTAGGAATTATATATCGAATATTGTTATTCGAATACCAGATGACGCCTAAATTATTAATTAAGAGACCCCCTGCACTAAGCGTCGTCGACGCGCCGTCGAAGTTGCATTACCGCAACGCCTACGCAACATTTTTTTTGCCTATAAATAAATTGCACGAGACGCCAGCGTTGCGTTAGCTCGGCGATCGGCAGCCGGTTAGCGCAGGCGTTGCGTCGCCGTGGCGTCGACGTTGCGTCAACGCTCGATAGACGCTTGTGTGGGGGGTCTCATAGTATCAATTGCACGGACGTTTAATAATCAAATCATATTATGATCAGGAGACGGTTTACCCACTAAAACCTCCAGGTGCTCCTCTAAATGGGGGCTGCCTGGTACTGCAGGTGCATGATAATATTACCTGAATTCCCTGAATATATATTTTAGTCCATCGACTTCCAATAAACGAATCACAGTGCATTAGTGATACAGAATCCATGTTTCTTAACGTCTGTGCCATTCAAATGAGAAATATTTAAAATTTAAACCTATTATTCTGTATCTATTAACATTGTATATAGCATACATAAATGAATTGTATGTAAAACTAAATGTAAGACAAAACTTTATTAAATTCTTTGTTAATATATTTACTTCTTTTATTTGTGACTTTTTTATTTTATTTATTTGAGATAATATAATAAACGCGTAAGTTTGTGTGTATGGATGGATGGATGGAAGTTTGTTACTCTTTCACGCAAATCTACTGAATTGATTTGGAAACCTGAACTAATTATTTTTGAATAGTAACCAGTTATAGAAAAAGAAATAAAAATCTTCATTCGTAACGTAACTGGTTACCAAAAATAGCTACATACCTGAAATAATTACTCATGATTGGTAACTTGTTACGAGAAAACGAAATAAAAATCGTCTTTCGTAGGTGGTTACAATGATGGACCAATGGAAAAATAGGAATAAGGATCTTTGAAAAATGATGAGCAAGAAAATAGGTATAAAATTATAACACTCATGTATTTAATATCCTTATGATAAATTAAATAGTACAATATTTATAGAGGCACAATAATATTCACTACAGCTAATATTAAAAGTATGAATTGTGTCAATGATCTAAAATTAGATGGTAATATCTGTTGTTGATATCAGTCGTATCTAACACATTCAAAGCATCATATCTTTTACTTATCATGCGGCATTATTTTATTTATGTATTTACAATATTTTAAAAACAAACATGTATACTAATATTATAAAGAGGAAAGATTTGTGTTTGTGTGTGTTTGTAATGAATAAACTCAAAAACTACTGTGCCAATTTCAACAATTATTTCACTATTGGAATACCACATTCACCCTGAGTGACATTTAATTAAGAATTTCACACGGGAACGGGAGTAACGCGGGTAAAACCGCGCGCGGGAAGCTAGTTATATATATGACAACAATAAAAATCATGAAGTCAATAGAATTGTAAAAATTCCTTTCATTTTAAAAATGTTGAAAATCAATGGATATTTTCTAAGACCAATTAGTACATTTGCTGCTAACTCCATATCTTGCATGAAGGACGCAACGATATGGCATGAGCGGCGCGTTTTACCAGCGTGTGGTGTGCGTATACATGAACGCGCACGCACATGGGTCAGAATCAATGATTTGATACATTCCTGGTCACAAAACCCAATTTAACTTCTAAGGCCCAAAATTACATTAAACGGTTACCTATAGCGTTTCTATGCGATGGAGTACATGAGAATCAGCATGGTTACACGATCCATTTTACCTTATGAATGCTACCTCTAAGCTACAGAACCGTGCCGAGGACACCCCCACTTAATGCAGTTTCAACCTTAAATCTATGAATTGAACTTAAGTTGAACATTATCCAAGTTGTATATCTACCAAACTAGAACATGACTCACACATAGTAATTGTCTCTACAACATCGAAAATCAAAAGTAGCAAATTTTTATTTGTCCTTTACAACATATATAGGAAAAAAATATTCCTTGACAGATGAAATTGCACCTTATTAGCAACTGTCACTTTCGCTGTATTGTAGCATCAGCGACGGTATATCATTTTAATCACCTTGTTACAAGCCTATATAGCAGGTACCCAACCTGAGATGAAGAACAATTTCATAAAATGTATGTCTCACCATAATATATTATTTTCATATCATATATTCAATAAATTCTGGATCCTACGTTCAGTAAATAGGTAATTAGCTGGACTACAATATTTTTTGGGTGACTTCATGCTCCCCTTCATACTAGGGCTAGGGACCACCAGTGGTCCATAGCCCACTGCTACGGTGAGACTGAAAAAACTCAAGTCTGTGGCTGCTGTTGTAGCTGTCAGCTAAACATCATCGTTTCCATTCATGAGCATGTTCATGTCAATGACACAGTTGTCCATGTCTTCATCTTCTTCCTCCATTTCATATGAGCAACTGTCATGAGGCGCTGGAATAGTGAAAAATATGTTAATTTGACGTTCAAAAAGATTTGTAAAACACAAAAGTCAACACAAAGTTCAATCATGGAAGAATTTATATTTAAAATGTTAAAGTTCTTAGATGTTATGATGTTTGTTATTCAATCACGCAAAAAGTACTGAATGGATTTCCTAATCCATTCAGTACTTTTTGCGCGTTGTATCCTTACATCTAGGCACACTGATAGGCTATCCAAATATACTGATCATATATTGCACATTTGGCACAACACTTTATGGAAAAGATTGCCGCTTACTGAATTTCAAAATTGAGATTAATAATTTTAGACCACTGGCAAGACTAGAACTTTCATCTTAGGTATAGCCCATTTTGGCTCTGGTGGAACCCAACAAATCATCGACATTTATCATTCTCTTTTATAACTTGTCTCTAAGGGGTATGTTACTGCCATCTATTGGTAATGATCAACATTACTTCGATATTAGTTTAAACATCTGTTAATTATTCATCTATATAAATTAGTAATTTCACAATAAAGATTTACTTTAATAATGAAATACTCACTAAACACAGGATTAGTCACTGCCAGATTCAATTCTTCCATATTATTGAGTTCACCCTCAATATTAAACTCTTGCAAGAACTCTGAGGTCGAACCCACAGTGGGGTTTCCATTCTTTAATATCTCCATCGGTACCGCATTTACTTCTTCCACAACTGCTGGTTTTTTAGTGCTGGTGGGGGATGACACTGTTGGCAATAAAGAACCATATCTAGCTGCTCTGTTTTCTTGTTGAACATCTTTAATTAATTGGGAACGCTGACTTTCTAAATGTAGACGTTCTATCTGAAATTATGCTTTACAGTTAAAATAGCTCTATCAAAACTATAAACATAACTTTAAATGGACAAATGTTTGTTACTTTTACATGCAAAATCTGCAGATTTTGATTCATGGCATTGTTGAATACATTTACTCCTACAGGGTGTTATAACACCTCAAAATACAAATTTTTTTAATCTTTTTAAAACAGATTACTAGCTTAGTTTTTGCAGTCTACTAGTATTCTTGTTAACCCCTCGTGCTAAGCTAAAATGCTTGTGTTACGAGTGGGTTCACGTTGGTAGTGCAATGGTCGGGGTTTGAACCGACAACCTCAAGAACACAAGTCCGACACCGTAGCCATTAGGCTTTGGCTGCTTCATATATACAAATAAGTGATAGTAGGGTTTTCTCCAACCCACTGTTATAACACCCATGGTGTTAGATTAGTTGTTATTTTCAACAGCACAAAGTTCAAAAATGCTAAATAGTTTCAGGGGTACCCTAGAACCATCTAGGGTTACATTTGATAGTTTTTATGTTAATTGCTTTTAAACCAAATATTCCTGAAACTACAACAACTAACAGTATATTGGGAATCTAATAATTATGGGTAAAACCAAGGGGCACAGTTAGGAAGTTTTATTACTTGTTGTCTATCCATCTGTTCGTTACGCAATCAAACCAAAGCACTAAACTTTTCACTAAAATCTAAAGTTATGATATTTTTGCTACAGTAGTTTAGAGCATGGGAATGGTTGCAGGCTACACCAGGCAAAGTCGCGGACCATCGTTAGTTATTTACAGTCTTACTTGTAAACAATTACGTTGTTCTTTTATCTTTTTCAGCGCTTCTATTATCCATTTTTCTTCGGCAAGAAGTTGTGCCTCTTCTGCTACACGCTCTCCTAATCTGGGATGATATGATTTGGTGGAAGACATTATTACGTCTATATTATTTGAAGTGTGATAATTATTTGTTTGGTTCAATTATTCGTTTTTTTGTGTTTTACAACTGAATATTATTTGTATAGAGGTAAAGTAAAGAACCTGCATAGTGTGCCTAGAATGAAGATAGAACTCACTCTCTATGTCTCTATTATGACTTTTGACGTTTGGAACATCAGGGATGCCAGCCTAAAGTAAAAAAAATCTAAAGTACTTAATCTATAAAAATAGATAACTATATTCCATTGTTTATCCATAATTATAATGAATACTAATATTATAAGAGTATAATTATAACCATATTTGCCCATTATTTAATCTACATTAATTAAATTTGATGGAATTATATGGAGAAAAGGTTCCAGACTGGTCCCAAGGAATGGAAAACAGAGATTTAGTTTTTATGGCTAGAGTAAATAAAGGCTAATATCCTTTTGTTTCAATCAAATAAGAATTTCTAAAATTACAAAAAATGAGGGTAGTTCTTACATGTCTTGTCTATGGTGTATAAATTCCACTAAAGTTCAATGTACCTTCATATTACTGCTTTTTACTCAGTTTCAATTAATTGCAATTCATCTTCGTGCTGTTGAAGCTTGCGTACTTATCGTTCTACACTGGTGACAAAATGAGTTCCTCAGAATCTTCAGAATCTTCGGAATCTGACAATTCCTTTTCTGAGTCAGGCTCAGAAAACGAAGATTATGAAATTTGTCCTATAAATGGAAACGATTGCGGGTTGCCCTACGATCCAAAGTCTATAGAGCAAATAATATTATCAATCAGCGATTGCTTTGATTTCCGTGTGATATTGAGCGATGAAAGGACCAAAGGAGCAATTCTGGTGACCACGGGGCTGACCATCGCCGGGGGGCTGATTGGGCGTCACTACGCGGGTAAAATCGGGGCTGCAGTCGGAGGCGCCATTGGGGGTGTGTGCGGGCTTGGAATTGTTGGTGAGTCATCTTAATATATTTTATAATTGAGATGTTTCGGTGTAACCATTTTGTACTATGATAGCCGAATTTAATAGAGCTCAAGAGAATGTAGGTACCTACCTACTTATATTTTTCCAATGAAGTAAATGTATTGTTTTAAACAGGGATATAGTACCTACTGCCAACCGTTTTCACCCACAATGACTAATCTCTAAGGAGATTAGCCATTTGGACAGGGTATTTTATAATGCACAAGCAGATGCGACTCTCAATATCTAATGGGCTGTATTACCAACTGTGAGACATCAGGGACAGGATCAACATCATAACGGAGATATAGTAGCTATTTGTGTATTGGAGAATATCCAAAGCTATAAATCCGCCCCTAAGACTACCCACTGACCGCTTTTTGAAATGTTTTATAAAAAAATTAACGAAAAAAAAGTTAGTGGGTAGTTATAAGGCCAAAGAAAGAAACTACCTATTCAAAAAAAAATTAATATGCACAATATAAAGTAAAAAATCGGAACCTCATCAAATTCTTATCAAACTGCTTTATAATTAGAAAAAGAATAATCGAAATCAGTTAGCGTGATATTGACATATTCGTCAATACGGAAGAATCATCAAAATCAAAAACTGTGTAATTGAAAACCTTCTCTTGTTGAAGTCTGTTGAAAATATATTCCATCAGCTTTTCAAAAACTTAGTTTCCATGTTATAATGTAAAAAATTAAACTACCCACAAAATATATTGTGAATTTTACAGTTATGTCTTTTGTTCACAGCTGTGTCGATGAGAAACCTCTGGGCGGAGATCAAAGAAAAGCTATCAGAAGTATTTGACATGGTTTATGATTACCTGGCGGGTCTTGGGATAGATGATTATAAAAAAGTGGCCATATTCCTTACCAAAAATGGTGCAAATGCTCAGCTGGGGATGATGATCTTACAGAGTACCTCCAGCATTTTGGGGAAAAAGATACTTTCCAGTCTTACACCAGCGTAAAAAGTTTTCCATACATTTCCCACCCTGCAATGATTGTAAAATTAGTATTTAGTTTTAGTAATAATCAGTTTATAAGTTAAAAAGCAGATGATGATTTTTATACTAATAACCATTTCATTGTGAAGACAGAGTATTCAAAAGGTTGACTATTGACTGACTTAATTTATATCGACTGTACATACACTTGACTTTCTTTATATTTATGAAAATCTGTGTAAGAAACTTTACTTAAATGTTAATATAAAAAAATGTTCTAATTATTATACCTAGTATTTTAAGTAACTCATGTTGATCGTGATTTATGTATCTATCTGTAAGAGAGCATTTCAGCGTTCTATGGTTTGTATGGATGATGCATACAGATCATAGAAACTATGAAATATTTTATTAATTTTAAGATTTATGCAGTTAGAAGATAATAAAGCCTATTAAATATTTAATGTAATTAAATGAATAATTGTAACGAATTTTATGTCCAATTAATTAATTTTAGGATATATTTAATCTTTAATAATAATAAAATAAAATGTGTATTAATAATAAAAATAAAATGAAAAGAAAACTAATTATTATTGTTTTATTGATATCTGTGCATCATCTACCTAATTCATTTCTTGTAAAATTAATTTGTGTAATAGTTCAAGTTAAAACAATATTTAAAGGGTTCCATCGAGTCTTTACCAGGCTATATCTCACGAACTATGATAGCTACTAGTTACCTATTGTTTTTATGCTCAATTGATAAAACAGAATAAAGAAAATATTTAAGGGGGGCTAGTGCTATCATACAACATACGTCCCGTCATTGCTCAATGTTAATAACGGCAACAGGTAGATGCTTGAAACATGCATAGAATATTTAATTGTATATTCATTTCAATAATAAATAATTTAATTAAAACAAATGTTTGGAGATAAACATCGTTTTAATAAATTATATTCATATGTAATTATTATTCGTTTATTTAATTAGATGACATGAACGAGACATAATAGACATAAGATATTACTTGTTTGTTATTCAAAGAGTAACAAGTGAAGCAATGAGAATGAGGTTGTAACATTCGTCCCATCCTAAATAAATTACATTTCCTCCATAAGTCGGCGAGGTAATCTTACTGTTCGCTGGCTTCGGCGAGGGGGCACAGTCGCCAGGACTGGAGTAGCTACCTCTGTGTTAGGAGTGTTGAACGAGGACCCAACAGATGATAATGGTGAAGTTTCTTGAGCTGCATATGTCTGTGGTGTTGACGAATGTGAAATGATAGGAGATAATGATGCTGAGGTTCTAGATGCTCGAGGGGTGTGAGGTGTTGAGACTAATATCCCGTCATCTGAAGGTGTCACTGTCACCAGTAAAGGCGAAGGTAGCCAGGGACGGATATGATCTGCATGTCTGCGTATCTCTTTCCCCCTCGGTGTTGTGATGACATATGAGTATTTGCCCTTGCGTGCAGCCACAGAACCAGGTTGCCACGTTTTGTCCAGACGTGTCTTAACATAGACAGTATCACCGGGTACAAAACTAGGTGGAGTCGGCGAGTCAATGTTTGCTTGAATTTGCTGATATTGTAAATTTCTCCTCTTGTCTGGCCTGATATTGGACAACAAACAGTTTAATTGACGTCCAAACATCATTTGAGTTGGAGATTTGCCGGTAGTGCTATGAGGAGTATTTCTATACGTAAATAGGAATTTTGAAAAATTGATGGTGCTGTCGAAATTCCAAATGGCATCCTGTTGTATTTGAAATATCCCTTGTGGGTTGACAGAGTTAGGTACTTTTTTGATTCAGGTGCTATCTTAAATTGTAGATATGCGTCTTTCAGATCTAGTTTTGAATTTTTTTTGCCGTTTGTTTTGTTGTAATTGGTCGAAAAGTGGTACTGGGTGTAAATGTTTGATCAAAATAAATGATTGTATCAATTCTTTTACAGTCTTTCTTTCGTTTCGGTGCTATTTGGTATACGCAATCGTCTTCGGTATCGTCGGTGTCTGCTGAAGAATTGGATGAAGTGTCACTCCTAGTTATTCTTTGAAGTTTGTGTTTAGGTTTTGGTAATGTCTTGTCTTTAACTATGTATGCATGGCCAGTTTTGATACAGCAATTTTCAAAGTGTCCGTCCATGTTGCATTGTTCGCATGTGTGATCTTTAGCTGGACAGCTTGAGAAACCATGTTTGTTATGTTTGCCACAGCGATAACACTGGTATGATCGTAATTTACGTGGACTTTTGTAATTAGAAGAATGGTGCATATTGGATCTTGTAACTTTTTTGTTAATTCTCTTAACGGTTGTCAGCTTGTTCTCTAGATTGAGCGACTGCAAATATTTGCGAGAATGTTACTTCCTTGATCTGGCCTCCATATGTTTCTGTTAGGTCAGGCCATTTCTTCTGTCTCCAATTCTGTGTGTTTTAAGCCTGTTGCGAATCTATCTCGTAGTTGCCGTTCTAGGAGATTGTCATTATAACCACAATCGTTGCTCAAATCTTTTAACCGGTTAGTAATGTTCCATTGATTCGTTTTCTTCTCTGATGCTGCTCCAAAATTCTGTCAAAGCCCGGTATCTGGTCTTTTTAATACGGTAAAGATCCAAAAGTTTTGTGCGTATTTCGTTATATGTACTCGTACTAAAATTTGGAGTCAATCCTGTTTTTATTTCTCGAAATGTTTGTGGTGTAAAATAGGTTAGAAGTATCTCTTTCCTTAGGTTGTCGTCTTCGATATTGTAAGTTGTACACTTATTTTAAAAAAAATCTATGTAATCTTCCACTCGGCATCTATCCGAGTGGAATTTTTCCATGTTGAAATTTTTTTAAATCATCATTTTGTTCGATGTTTCCTGAGTGGATGTAGTCGCACTCACGTTTGATACATTTTGTATCGTCGTATCACTTTTTTGTACTAAATGTGTTAATACTTGGAGTATTTGTTCCTGTTGGAGTTGTTCGGCGTCCATCCTCGTCGCCAATTTAATAAATTATATTCATATGTAATTATTATACGTTTACTTAATTAGATGATATGAATGAGACATAATAGACATAAGATATTACTTGTTTGTTATTGAAAGAGTAACAAGTGAAGCAATGAGAATGAGGATGTAACAAACGTGATTGATATTAATATCTGCGAATGGTTCCTCATAAAAAATTTTTAACACAGTGCATTTTTTTTTGTTGTCCGTGGTAAATGCTTTTACTCAGATCGAGATGGAGATACGATTCGAGCGTATCGAAGGTGTGTCCGGGGCGTTTTAGTGGTTTAGGGTCCTCTCGTGGTATGAGTTTAGCATACCACGCTATGGAGAGGGCGAGTCCCACATATCCCACCGCCAGCGAGCGAATTCGCTGCAGAGGCGGTGGGAATGCGTAAATGCATTTCCCCGGACAAAAAAAAACTAAAAAATAGGTCGCCAGGCGGAGCGGGTGGGCGGAGGGATCTTCCCTCTCCCGCTCCGCGGCCTCCTTCTGTGACTACTGTTAGGTAAATTTGTGCGCGAGTCCGACTCATACTTATCCTGTATTTTAAAAACACTACTACCGCAATAATTAAGTAAACGTTGATCATGAATCAGAAGCGATCATCAGACTCAGAGTTGCTCAACGAGTTATGGAGAGGGATTTCCTCGAGGTTTATCTACGAGATTAGTGAGGAACGCGGGTTACCGACATAGCCCAATGGATTAGTTAAAGTGGCAATGGGCAGGTCATTAACACAGAACAAATGGCTGTTGGGGCCAAGTTGGGGAAAAGTTCTCGAATGGAGACTGCTGCGTAGCGTAGGACGTCCACCAACTAGATGGACGAATGACCTGGTAAAGGCCGCGGGGTCTCGGTGGATGCAGGCCGCCTCCAACAGGAAATCTATGAGGGAGGCCTATGTCCAGCAGATGACGTGCTACGGCTGAAATGATGACGATGATGGAGCGATGCAATTAAATATTGTAGGTATGAACATAGATACGTAATTAAGTTAATCCTAATGTGTGTACACATTAGGATTTACTTCAGAGAAATAACATTTGTGGTAGCCGTCGTCTATGCAAAAACCGGCGGGAAATGTTTTTTATTTTGGCAACCCAAAAGTTATAACGTCAAATTAAGATTTTTTCGGGGCACTCGAAACTCTAATCAGTATTTTTGTTTACTTGCCAAAAGTTGTTATTTTAGATCGCAGATTCATTTCGTAATAATTTGTGTTTTGTGAGGTGTAAATATTCGTAAATTAATCAAATATGGCTATGCAAGTTTACAGACCGAACGTAGATCGTGATTTGGGACTTGACCAAACTTGGTTGGAACGAATTCTTTTACAAATAGGTAAGCACTAAGCAGTGTTTCAACGTCATTTTAATCAGTACTAATCATTTTACTCTTTAAAGTTATTTGCCCAATGTAGGTAACAATTACAGTCAGTATAATAATTATTAATGTTTGTATATATCTATTTCAAATAAATTTACATAGACTAACTTTATTTCTTTTACACAATATCCTAAACCTTGGAATACAAACTAAGACTAAATACTCCAGTTAATGAAATCACTGTTTCCCAATATTGACATAATTAAGTCTTAATATATGAACCATACTAGATCAAAGAAAGTGTATTATTATGGCTAGTGGGATCAACAGTATAACATGTTTGAATAGGCATTGGTTATCATTTATCCCACAAGGAGTTTTTCCAGCAAAGTAATCAAAGCCACTATAACAGAGATTTAAAGTGAGATATATTTTTCTAAGCTATAATATAGTCCTTCTGAGCAATATTGGCCATCTACACAATACACATTATAATGTACAAGGGTGCTCTCTGTATTCCTTTACCATCAATATCTGGTGGAATGGTATCAATACATGGTATCAAACAAAGTCACTCCCCGCTGTCTGTCTGTACCTATGTTTATTAAAAATCTTTAAAACTAAACATTTTTGATGCCGTTTTTTTTAAACGAGTTAGTGACTCAAGAGGAATGCTTATGTGTATGATAACAGGAGCTATATGGGTAAAACCGTGCGCAGGAAGACTAACATAACTTTTTTTGAATAAATTACTGTTATCAAATTGTTTGTCCTACTCAGAATTCAGACCCAGAACCTTGCTAGTTATGGTTGACCATATTACTGCTTGACGAAAAGGGTTCTTCTCAACTTAGCTGTTTCATTTATTTGTGTATTAGAATATTATTCTTACTAATATTATAAACACGAAAGTTTGTGAGTATGGATGGATGCATGTTTGTTACTCTTCCATGCAAAAACCACTGAACAGATTTGAATATAGGTTTGTACGTGGATATTTTATAAGCTAGATTAACATCAAGCTCCAACCCAAAGGAGAAAAGTAATAAGCGAAAAACGTGTAAAAAAAAAAAAAAATGAACTTTATTATAATATATGGTTGTTTTTGTAATTTTTTGAAGTTTTCGAAAAAACATATAACGGTTAATATTATTTGTTTATAACAAATTGTTAAGTTAATAAACAATGAAATTATTTAAAAATAAAAAATATTTCTCTGTTATTCCATTGAGAAGGGTCAATGATGATTATCTATATATATAAAAGAAAGTCGTGTTTGTTACAACACTTATAACTCGAGAACGGCTGGACCGATTGCCATGGTTTTTGATTTGTTGGATTTGTTTCCGTCCCGAATAGCAGAATACATTTTAAAAACAAAAGAAAGTCATGTTAATTACACTATTTATACCTCAAGAACGGCTGAACCGATTTGGCTGAAAATTGGTAGGGAGGTAGCTAAGAACTGCGAGAAGGACATAGGATACTTTTGGGTAGGGGTAGGGTAGGGTAGGGTAGGGTAGGGTAGGGTAGGGTAGGGTAGGGTAGGGTAGGGTAGGGTAGGGTAGGGTAGGGTAGGGTAGGGTAGGGTAGGGTAGGGTAGGGTAGGGTAGGGTAGGGTAGGGTAGGGCTATCGCTGAAGACTTCTCAGGCGCCCGCAAGGGCGCCGAGGAGTCGGTATCGGGGCGTATTGCCCCCTGACCGAGGTTTCAATCGCTGCCTGTGACTACAGGCAGGTGGTTGGGGTGGGTAATACCCATGATCATGTCCCTAGGGACTGGTGATTGGTGGCCGCAGTGAGTGGGCGCCCGGGCTGTGGCCCGGGGCAGCTGTCGCTGGGGAAATGAAACCTCCTATGCTTCACGGCGCCGGGAGATCGAGGCCCTACCGGGTGAGACACCGTGTGGTGAGGCCCGGCAGGAGCCGATCTACGACCGTGCGCCGACTACGTTAGGAGGTTCCCGTGAGCTGCCCCGGCGTTGGTGCGCCTGGGGCGGGGGGAGCGACTGTGTCGCCCGGCACCAGATCCCTAGGGAGTCTCCTTCGGTCAGGGGGCCGTGTGTGATGCGGAGCGATGGACCTTATGTGGTCCCACGATGAGGCGTCGGCGCGGTCGAACATCCGCTCGGCGAGGTGCTCGATGAAGGCGTCCAGCGACTGCATTTTCAGATCCCTCTGGATGGTGTCGTTCCTCGTGTAGCGAGGCGCGTTGAGAATGGTGCGCAGCGTGAGATTCTGCTGCGCACGGAGCTTCTTCCGGTTCGCCTCGCTTGTGAGGACGAACCATGCTGGGGCCGCATAGGTAAGTACCGGGCGTATATAAAGTTTATATACGCCCAGTTTGGCCCTCAGAGGGAGCGGGGACGCTAACACCGGCCTTAGCTGTGCGCGAGCGGCTCGACTTTTGCCGACGACTTTGGTCACGTGCGGGGTCATGCGGAGGTAACAGTCGATTGTGACCCCCAAGTACGTGACCTTCGGGGACCACACAATCTCCTGTTCTTGGAGTCGGAGTGGTGGTGGAAGATAGGTGTGGCGTCCCACGACGATGGCTTGGGTTTTACCCACGTTCACCGACAATTTCCACTTCTTAAGCCATTCTGGTAGGGCATCCAAGCTGCGCTGCATCTTCTTAGCGGCGTGGGCGGCGTTGAGCGACGTAGTTATGTACGCCGCGTCGTCTGCGTATAGCGCCAGCTTGGAGCCGGGCTGTACTGGTATGTCGTCGGTGAACCATGAGTAACACGTCGGGGACAGGCAGCTGCCTTGTGGGACGCCCGCTGCGATGTTCCGCTCCGAGGAGGTGTGGTTCTCCACCACCACTCGAAATTTACGGTCCGCGAGGAAGCTGGCTATAATTTTGACGAGTCTTCTGGGGGCCGGGGACCTCGAGAGCTTATATAATAAGCCCTCATGCCAGACCCGGTCGAACGCCTTTTCCATGTCGAGGAATACTGCGACGGCGTACTCTCTCTTGTTGAGAGCCGCCGCCATGTCATGGAGTACCCTCGACAACTGGAGTGTAGTGGAGTGTTCCGACCTAAAACCAAACTGTTCGGGTCTTGGTACTATGTGCGGTGTTAGGTGACGCAGCAGGAGGGTTTCGAGCACCTTCGAGATCGATGGGAGTAAGGTGATGGGCCGATAGCTCTCTGGTTTCAGCGGGTTTTTACCCGCCTTCGGTAACATGATTACGTTTCCCCTCTTCCAACAGTCCGGGAAAGTTCCTGTGCGGAGGATGCCGTTGAATAGGCGCGTGATGGCGGCGATGGTTCGATGGGGCAGGTTGCGCAGGGCCATGTTTGTTATGCCATCCGCGCCTGGTGCCTTCCGTGGCTGCATCCTCCAGATGGCCCGTCGGACTGCACTTGGGGAAACGTAAATGGGGTCTTCGTTGGGAGCTATCGGCGACTCAAAGTAGTCCCGAAGGTGTTGCTCGACTGCTGCGTGGTGCACGACGTCTGTGGTGGGATTAGGTCGGAACTGGCGTTCGAGGTGGTCGGCGAAGATCTCGGCCCGGTCTTCGGCTTTGTACCTCGGTGACCCGTCACTGTGTGTAAGCGGGCGAACTGGGGTAGGGGCGTTGTTTAACCGGCGGCAAAGGCGGTGTATTGCCGGCCAGTCGTTGTCCGTGGCGGTTCGGGTGATGAAGTTCTCCCAGTTCGCCGCGTTTTGGTGTCCGAGGGCTGTTTTGATTTCTTCGGCCAACCTATTGAGTCTCGCCTTGAGTGTAGGGCAGCGTGTAGATTGCCACCGCTTGCGTAACGCGCGCTTCTCTTGAATGAGGCGGCGTAATCTCGCTGGCAGCGGTGGTGGGCGTGTGTTGGCTGCGGTGGGCGTGTTCTGTGCCTCCGCTATGGCTTATTTTATACTCAAGGCGAGCGCGTCCGCTAATAGGTTGACGTCTTCGGGACAAGTGACGGGTCTGGTAGGCGTGGTATCGTCCAGCTTCCTCGCGAACAGTGGCCAATCTGGCCTCGGACGTGGCGCTGGGGGGTGAAGTCGAGCCAAGTCCTCGGGTATGACGACGAGTACTGGCTGGTGGTCGGATAGTAGCTCGTCGTCGATGACTTGCTGTGTGATCTGGCAGTGTAACCCGCGGTGTACTACGATGTCTAGTACGTCCGGGAGCTTATTCGCTTCAGTTGGGTACCGGGTCGGGGTTTCAGGGCCGGACACCGTATAACCGCGGGCCTCCGCAGTCGCTAACAGTCGTCCACCCGCTGTGTTTGCTACAGCTGAATTCCACGCTGGGTGTTTGGCGTTCAAGTCACCAGCGACTATCGCTGGCTGGTTGGAGCCCTCGAGGAGCGTCTTTAGGTCGCTGGCTTCCATTGAGGCGCCAGGGGGCTTGTACGCAGCGAACAGCTTGATGTTGCTGCCCCCGGCGTGTAGTTCGACACCCAGCGCGTAAATGTGTTGGAGTGTAGGGTAGGGTAGGGTAGGATAGGATAGGATAGGATAGGGGTAGGGGTAGGGTTAGGGTAGGGGTAGGGTAGGGCAGGGGTAGTGTATAAAAGTCCACCCGTGCGAAGCCGGGGCGGGCCGCTAGTTAAGAATAAAATAATTTCTTAACTAATTATTTAAACAATTGAAATATAAAAAAAAAACGATTATAAACAATACAACAATTTTATTAAGTACCTAAATAAAAAGAGCTCCACGAAGCGAAAAATTTATAGATCAATTATTTAAACTTATGTGCCGTAATTTATAAAAACAGATTGGAAAAAAAATAGTTAATTAACAATGGTGTAAGTTTTTGAAAAATCGACAAAAAAAAAAAAATCACCGCGTTTTTTTTCATTCAAGTATCTAGATTACACCATAATTTATTCAAATTGTTATTTAATATTTAAAAAAATATATTTTAGGTGATATACCGACTTTTTAGGCGGCGCGCCTATGCCGTAAAGCACTCGCGGAGCCCTATTTCCAGCGTAAAAAATAAATAATAATATAGATAGAGTTCCAGGAGTTAGGACTTTTTTATTGGAAATTTCCTCCTCTTTCAGGATTGAAAAACTAAATACATTTTTTTTCTTATTTTATTAATAACAATCGCAATTTTTTATGTGCTAATATACCCTTAAAAAACATTTTTTTAAACGTAATTCCGAATCGAATGAGCTATGGCACTTATTTTTAGGAGCTTTATTTCTATTTAACACGTTTTTGAACTTGTTGACTAGACTATAAAACTGAAATGGTTTAATATTTTCCCTCTTCACTGAAGTTTATCCTCTGCTACTCAGGTCCAGTAATTAAGCCTATATTGTCTCTTCATTATCTTTATGACAACCCCCATGGCATAGCGATAGTGAGGTTGTAGGTTTGATCCCCAACAATAAATCTTTGTGTAAATTCTTAGATTTCTTTCCAGGTTTGATTGGTTGAGGGACTACCCTCTGTGCCTTGGCAAGCACGCTAAGCAAAGGTCCCTATGTTACTTCTAATGCATCCAAGTACAAAGTTTCATGATGATCAGTTAAGTAGTTTTCACGTGAAAGAGTAACAATCAAACTTACACTCAAATTTATAATATAAAACTGTTTGAATTACGTCTGTATCATGTAAGTTATTAATTATTGTTTGTTCTGTTGTTAGCTGACAAGTTTGAAATCCGAATAGTATGGAACACAGACACTGCTTTCCTGACAGGCGCCCTAGCAATAGCTGGGGGCTTCGTAGGCGGGTACGCTGGAGGCAGGCTGGGAGCTGCCGTCGGGGCTGGCATCGGGAGTGCCGCAGGGCTTGGAGTGTCTAGTGAGTGTTATCTCATGTACAGTGAGCCCCCGGTAATCCGACAAACGTTTTGCAGGCCAGTGTGGAACTATCGAATTTGTCGGATTTTAGAGTACTACTTAAGATCCCCCATAGTTCGTTTTTTTTTACAAAAGAGTACCTTGTAATCCGACAAATCACAGATCTAATGGTAAGATTCTACATGTTATACATTCGGAAGTATATATCATACTTCATTATGTATGTGGAATTTAGTATATAAAACAAAACAGTAGAGAGTTAATAATTGTGTACAAACAATGCACAAATGCAGATACTTAAATAATCGAAATAAAAATATGAATTAATGAATTTATGAATAGACATGTCGGATTACAGGGGGCGCCGGATTAGACAGGGGCTGGATTAAATACAAGAATGTGTGATAGTGTAGCCAGAGACTGCAAGATAAAAGCATACATAAAGAAGCTTAAGGCTAAGAACTCTCGGAGCGGTTTTCACCTGCGCCCGCCGCGATTTTATTTCTAAACTCACGAGACTGGTTATTTGCGCGGTCGCGGTTTAGATCATCGCAAGACTGGTTACCCGCCGGTACCGCCGGACCCGCTAATAACCGCGCGCGCCGCGGGTGTAAAACGCATCGTGAAATGTACTGATACTTTTTGAATACCTACATCCTACAGATGCTGCGGACCCGTAAACGCGTCGGGCGCGGGGGGAAAACCGCTACGTGAGTTCATTGCTTTAAAATGAAAAAACAAAAAACGATCAGAAATATCAAACCAAATCCTTTTTTATGCAACCATAGAACTGAGTACATCACATATAAGATTTTTTTTCTTTAAGGGGGAATTGCATGGCCCTTCCGGGTGGGTACTGTGGGACTACGCCGAATTGGCTAAGGCATTAGGGGCTTAACCTAAGATGCAGGTTCGAATCCTGCCGGTGGTCAAATTTTATTAAACTCAATTTTGAAACTTACCTGTTTCATTCCAGCCGTTGTCTCCCTGCGCGAAATATGGGCACAAGTAAAAGAGAAGCTGATCGAAGTGCTGTTCATCATAGCCAACTATCTCCGACGCCTCGACCCCGTTGACTACGTGCACGCCTTCGAGATCCTCATGGCCTGTGCCTCCAGCAAACGGGAACTGGTGTTTACTATCCTCGAGTTTATCGCACAGAAACTGGGCAGAGAGGTTTTATCGAATATCACTTATCACCAGTAAGGAGACATTTTGTTATAACTATTTTGTTTACAGACTACATAGATGGCGCTAACAGTAGGTGGCGCCATCTATGCAATGTTCAATGTTCTTTGTCCATTAGCGAATCGAGCCCTAAGCGCCCCGGTGTACACTTTGGGCACCCCAAGAATAGGTTACGTTCTTCTTCTTTTTATTAATGGCAATATGCCGGGTAACGACAATTCTGCTAATGTCAGGCGTGAAATGGAAAAACATCGCGAATTAGTTTACTAATTGTGAATCTTCTAGCGATGCTTAGTAGGTACATACACTGAAAAAATTGTTTAGGTTATGGACACACTAAATGTAGTTGTCGGATGGGTTATAGGGTTACATATACACTAGCTCAAATTTTAACTAACTAATTAAAGCACAATTTAGGTTAGTAATTTCCAATGTTTGGGCACTGTGTACTT
Source organism: Nycteola revayana (assembly GCA_947037095.2). NCBI lineage: Eukaryota > Metazoa > Arthropoda > Insecta > Lepidoptera > Nolidae > Nycteola > Nycteola revayana. Next base: position 19,487,311 of record OX344856.2, on the reverse strand, counting down.
GTGATATATAGGTATATAATCATCATCATCATGAGCTCGTATAACGTTCACTCCTGAACATGGGCCTCCTCCCAAGGTAGAGTGTTTGCCATAGTCACCACGCTTGGCAGGCGGGTTGGTGACCGCAGTATTATGTTGTAACACATAAAAAAACGCTGCTGCCCGTTCCCTGATATACGATTATTATATATGATGTTATAATAATCGGTACCAACGGCTTAACGCGCTCTCCGAGGCACGGAAGGTAGCCCCTCAACCAACCAGACCCGGAAAAAAATCTTAGAATTTACACAAAGATTTCTTATCCGGCGTGGGGATCGAACCCACGACATATTGGACATATATTACATGTATATTGTTAGACAGAAAGTAAAACTACTTTTGTTGGATTTTATATCGTTTTAGAATTTTCTTACTTGATTGCTTCTGACTTAATCCCTTAAAACTGAATAGCCATAACTTATAGCGTTATTCTAATAAACCATTGTGTTTCTTTTATATATTTATTTTACTTCTTATGATCTATCTATCTATCTCGCCTTATGTAATCTTCTTATTTATCTCCCTTTCGTTAAATTATGAATTACCTCGGTAATAGCTTTAAAATTACCGTCCACACAAGGTAACGCTATCGTATCGCTCGATGCGGAAATATAATAAATAGTAAAATAGGTGGCCTTTTTCCATAGATATTCCTATTATTATACAGAGACTAATTTCGACCACAGGGTGAACACTAGTTACAGAAATAAAAAACACAGGAGTACTTTAAAATATGTATATTTATAATTAATAGAATTAGGCGTTACTTTGCGGAAATCCATATAAATCTTAATTAAAAAGACAAACTATCTAGTGTTAATTCCGCAAAAAAATGTGTATTTATGCTGTAATGCTATTTTTGCATCAGTCTCAAAAGTAATGTCCAAAATGCAGGAGAGATAGTTGCAACATGCTAAAATACAATCACCAGCCGAAGACCCGACACGTGTTTCGCTCCTCAGTGGAGCACGTGACGAATCAAATGAAACTGCGCAAAAAAAAAATTGCGCAGTAACGTTCGAGTCGTCGTTATTAGCGGAATTATCACTAGATATTTTGCCTTTTTAATTTAGATATGTATATTTTTTTATTGGTTCGTATAATTAGCCGATGGATTCAATTGAGTATATTTTCAATCAAATGATATTTAGTCATAAGTAATTAATTTCTTACTAGCTTGGTGTTATTATGTTTTTTTTATTTGTTTTAGAAATTTAATTTCTTGCTGTAAATAAATATAAATTGTTTTGTTCTGTGTTGCAAATTAAAAAAAAACATATATGATGTGTAATTTAAGATTGGACTCGTTTGTTTAATGACAATGTCATTAGAGATGTTTACAAATTTCGCAAAAAAAAAATGTCGAGATAATGAATTTATTCACCAATTATTTATAATTCTTAGTGGCTTAACTTCAATTACAGTAATTTTCCATACAATAAATTTTTATTACTCCAAAAATCTATTATAGTGTGAACATAAAATGTTTTTGTCACGCTTAGTAAAAATAAATCAAACCTTTGGCATAGTTTTATTTTCACTAAGCATGACTAAAATAAAATAAAAACTAACTATTAAAAAGGACTTGTAAGAGACACTAAAATATTAAGGCGCTGTACCTAGTCAAAATAGGCTTCACAAAACAGTTTTTTAGCCAAATGTTTACATTTTAGAGCAGCTAAAAAAATATATGTTAATCTTGATCATATTTATGGGGGGACCATTGTGTTCAAAACACGTTTTCGGTAAATTTTCTCGATAAAAAAAAACATAAAATAACCATTTAAATTGAAATTGTAGCAATTGTCACTGTATTATTTATAAACAAATCTTGATAATATTAATAACAGTGATGTAATATATAATAATAAAGGGAACTGTTGTTTTTATTTATCGATTGGAATAAGATATTTGCAAGGATTAATGTATTTAATAACTCGGAACGAGTCGAACGAAACGTTGCGCCATCGCGGTGTCTCTTCGCTTCTCTTTCATTCCTACGCGGAGCAACAGTGACAAAACTAATACGTAAAAGTCGTCTATCCACCGCGCCTTAAGGTTTTTATGGCTATGATAATGCATATTTCACGAGTGTTTTTTAAATGTTGATCTTCAGTGTTGGTTTATAATAAATCAATATTTTTATGAAACTGTTGTTTAATTTTTCATTACTAACTCCCGTTCCCGTAGGAACTTCATAATAAAGTACAGCATATAACTTTTTCGATTAATGGGCTTGGTTCCTGATGGGAGTAGTTTCTGAGATAAGCGCGGTCAAGGAAACAAACTCTTCTGCTTTATATATTAGTTGTGACGATGCGTTTTTATCGTCGTACCCCGAAGCCTCCCACCTGCCGCCGACCGGCTGTGTGAAAGGGACGCGCACTATTGCCGCGCTCTCCTAACCCTACCGCTGCCTAACCTGCCCCCCTTGTTTGTCTAAATATTGTTTAACTTCCTATCTAATTAAATGTAAATATCTTCTACCATATTTATAATTAACTATAGTGTACTGAGTGATCTGTTGTTTATTTCCTCTCTTTATATATCTCTTTTCATATCTGTAACACGTGGTTGGCTACACCAACACGTAATACGTTACAGTGGCGCCCAACGTGGGGCAGGTTCTAGGACGTAATACGTTACATAGTATAGAAGTATAGATTATATTAACATTAAGAACTTATCATGGGCGTAGCTAGTCACAATGTAGTGGGGAATCGTGTCCTCATGATTACCACTGTCGCTCCTCTAACTTTGTGCTTAAATTAGAGGTTAAAATAAAACGAAAAATCACCTATTAACTAATTCATTTAATTTGTCAGAAGTAGTCATGGTACAGCTAGATTAAGTTAACAAAATACTGCAAACAAATACACTGACAGACAAGCTTATTTTATATTTAACATAAATATGTGTATATTATTAAAAGCAGTGGATTATAATTCCTGTTCCTAGTCTATTACAACTAAGTTAAAAGCGATATGTTTCGTTTTGTTATTTGATGAACTAGCATACAACAGTATGAATAAATATATAATAAATTAATTTTGAGTACTAACGTCTTAATTGTCTGAGCTGCCTACAAAGTCAATAAAGGGCCCAGGCAAAGAACAGGGCACGTCCAATTTCTTTTTTCGGAAGGACTTACTTAGTTTGTCACGAGGCTTCTGCTACTTCACCGGGCATAAAGGCGAGCAGATCACCAGCCTTAATAAATGGTTTAAAAACTAGAAACTAAGCAACCTGCGCAAGAGTGCGCCCCCTGTGGGGCTTGAACCTCGGCTCAGCGCGGTCGCTGGCGATGAGATTGAGGAATGATGACTAAGTATTTCAGGCATTTTTGTGCAACTGTCGCTCTTCTTTACTTATTACCTTAGTGTAGTAAAGGCGGAAGTGATATGTCAATATCTACCTACCGCTATGGGAAGTGTACCTAAATGTAATGTATGTAATATGTATGTATCTATTTACTTGCCTTTAAAAGTTTGTGATTGGGTATTTAACTACCATAGAGAAAAATAAGTTTCCAATAAAAAATATAAAAAATGAAATTATGACATTCCCTATTCTTTGCTTTTACAAAATATAAATTATATCATATGACTTGAAAAAATGCCCTTAGCCTTTTATTTACTAATACTAATAGAAAGCAAAACTTAAATTACGTATCTAATAGGTTCTAGACTAACGCTATAACACACGTAAGCAACATTTGTAAATACATTTTTTATCGTCGTATCACATTGCTAAGAATGTAATTCTAACAATTTTATGTTCCCGATTTTTCAAATATTTTTTAAGAGATTCTTTACTTAACTAGCGTCGTAAATAGTATTGATCACTGGGGGAGTATAACTCACCCAGTGATCAAATACTAGTCGGTATCTGAGCCTGAATTGTTTTATTGTTCTTTGCCAAGGACGGCAGAAAAATTGCCAATCACCATACTGTTTTCATCGATGAGGAAGCATAAAGACTGATGTACATACTTCAGAAGCATTTGGTCGTAAGTCCTAGTTTATGATAAAGGCACATACGACGATTTTTTCCCGTCGTATAATGGCACATTCGACCTTACGCTTTTGAGCTCTAGATATAATACCAAGAACTACCAGGCGAAATAACCCACGCGGCTATGAATTAGCTACGACGCTGTTAATATTTTATTGACAATATTAGATCAGAGATCTGCAATACAACCAAATTTGTTACTTATTCTTTAGCCAAACAACATAAGCATAACTTATAAGAAACAATTGTTCTTTTAAATAAATATAACTTACAATAAAAAGTTCACAAGTAATTTAAAATGTTAGTATAATAAATTGATACCACGGCAGGATTCAAACCTGTAATTTTAGATCCCTTAGAAAATTTAAAAGACGATGATTTTAAATTTCGACAACCGTTTTAAGACTTTTGGGGTTTGGCCTTAGATTGGAGGCTTAAATCCTACTAGTGGTATTTTATTATGTACCGATTTTTTAATTTGTATTAAACTTATGAGATTGTGCGAAAATTGTAAGATCCTAAATATTTTTGTGTTAGATATAATGTTGCGTTCGACATTACGATAAATAACATATTGCCGGTCTAGATGAGACATAAATGCATTCATATTTTAGAATTTTAGTAAATGTGTCAAATATAGACCGACTTACTACTTATTTCTGTACTATTGTTCATTTGTGCCTAGCCTTCGTGTGGAAAGCTTGATAATATATCGCTACAATCCTAAGGCATTAGATATGCATTCATTTCAATGTTAACTTAAAACTTAATGTAGCAAAAATATAATATTTGCTTGTTCTATTACAAAATCACATTTGTGTTAAGCTCATTTTTATTTAGACGAAACATTACATTTAAACTTAGGTTCAGATATTTTATTATTATTTGGTAAACTAACACCCAATTTCTGAAAGTAAAATCAACGCATAAATTTACTAATCAGTTGCAAAACCTTTGTTAAGGGTCAATAGGGATGTCGATAAAAAAAGTCTAATTCATTAGTTATCTTGCCAAAAATATTGGATTCAATTTTTTTTTTCGTTTCCTAAACTAAAAGCGACGAAGCACAGTGTTTTGAAATTTCATGTGACGTAACTTCTATGTAGTTTTACCTAGGAGTGACGTCACAAGCCATCCTCGCCTGAATACTTCATGGAAGGGACCACCCTTCCATGAAGTCCCTATATTATGACGTCCCTCTTGCTCTGGATCTCAGTATTTTTTGTTATTAATTTGTAAAATTAAAAAATATCTGTCCAATATTTTTTGGTAATCAAACTGACGGGCCAAAATTAATTTTTAATCATCATTATTATGGTGTCTATGATGAACATTTTCATTCAGAATCGGATGGTAATGAACGAATTTTTGAAAAAGGCACATTCATATTTCAGAAATAGAATTTGATTTGACATTAAAGTTAAGTTAACAGTTAAGTTGATTGTTGCTTTGATAAACGTTTCTAGAAACCGTGTGTAAGAATATAAATAGTTAATCCACTATTAATAACTATTATTACATTAGAGTCTAAGGAATGTCTACTTGCAGGTGCTTTCCATATACCTACGTCCTACGTATATAAGTATCTAAGATCATTTTTTCTATTATAATTAGTTACAGATTATATGCTGTCATTACACAATTAGGACCAAAGCCTTAAAGTTAAAATACATACCTACAATATTTCTACCGTCTCTTATACTTACACAAAAAATAAATAAAGATATAAATAACAAAAAATCACGGGTAAATTAAGGAACATCGTTTTACCGAGATTTTTGATCAACCTTGAACGCCAATGTCGGCCATACTCGACGACGGCAAGTGTGTCCTGTGCGTCAGCTATACTCGACAGTTGACAAGTCACAGAACATTGAACATTAGCTTCACTTTTATGACACAGCTCAAAAACTATCTCCAATTAAATTTATAATTATTTTATTGTGTACCTACAATTAGATACACTGAATTTTTTATTAATTAAATGTGTACCGATTGTTGGCGTTCCGTATGAGACAGGATACACGCACGCGCATGTATACGTTACACAAGCGGTGTCAAAGACAAAGTCAATAATTTCTTTATTCATATAGACAAAAAAAAAAACCCTGTCCTTATGTTGCGTCCATTTCTTTTTCTACCACCAGTTCAAAGACGCGGCAACTCTTGAGGGTGTCCCGTATGAGGTGTGGCCTCATACGGTTCCATACATTACAACTCAGTGGTACGCCAAGCAGTAAACGTGCACGTTAACTGCTTGGCGTCCAATATCTTAATAAAAACATTTATATCTTGAAGTTTCCAAGATGGCAAGTAATGACAAATATGTTTTTAAATTTCACAGTTGTCTACACCGAAATAGGTAGCAAATATACACATTGAAAACAAAAACGAGGTGTACAAGAAAAAGACTTTCATTATTTTACAGAACAATCACGGGTCAGTATAATATAATTGGAGTACAGTATAATTGTGTGACAAACTACAGCTAACTACCTAAACCGTCATATTCAATCAGCGTTGTGTTTCAAAAGAAAGAAGTGACTATAAAATATTCGTTTTTAAGAAATTAAGTACCAATACAATATAATATGTAAATTTGTCATATATTGCAGGACAGACGGACGGACGACTTATTAAGTCTGTAAAGATCAAATAATGTACCTATATATTATTTTTAGCTACTTAAGTAATATTTTTTTTAGATTTAGCCTTACATATTGTGATGCTGACAAGTGCAAGTATATGTAAATACCTAAGTGCTGAATTAATTTTAATACCAACATAAAAATTTACCTTATTATTAACAAGAGAGTCGCTAGGATATTTTTATTGCAATTTATGCTTATATTGTGACTTGCGACATAAAGATATTGAGAAACAATGTTCTATTCTTATATAAATTATTGGTCTCCCGCGTTCATCTAGACACCGCCGTCGTACTAGATAAATGCGGCAAAAATATTACGCCGAAATCGGCATACCATAAACACTTAAAGTGCGAACGTTGCGCCTTAAGCTAGCGCGGCCTCTACTCTAGCGCGCGAGATCAATAATTTATCTAAAGTTCTATAATATTAAAAACAATAAGTCAATGACCGCATTAACAACAGTTACTTGAAATAAAATAAATAAATAATTTAACTACACAATAATCAAATCACTTTGTTCCTTATCACATGATAACAAGATCCATTATCGTTTGTACTTTGTACTACCTTAAAATTCTACGTATTTTGTGACAAAATATAGTATATTATACATAACATATGTATATTTTGTCTATTATGTATTGGTGCTAGACCATTAGTTTTGTTTATAGACGCTATAAACAAAACCAATTTTCACTGGATTAATAACATTATTTAACGATTAAAAGTAATAAATTGTTCATACAAGATCATAAACTATAAATATATGCTCACTAAGCGGTTGTAGCTCAATGGTTAGGGCGTCGGACTAGCGATCATGAGGTCGCCGGTTCTATGCCCACCAATTGCACTACCGACGTGAACCCACTCGTAACACAAGCATTTTAGCTCAGCACGAGGGGTTAACATCAATAATAGTAGGTAGTGCGAAAATACTCTGCAAGTAATGTTAAAAAAAGACAATACTCAGTGTAGTAGATTTTAAACATTTTGTTGCCAGACTAAAATATACGACAGTGTTACCAGTTAACAATAAATCAATCACCACTAGTATTATTCTACATATTAATAACTTAAATAAATAGTACTTTAAGTACAATCATTTCTAAATCTAATTTTTAACCTAAGATTTTCTATTAAACTTAGTTAACTGTATTACAGGTTAAATAAATAAATTAAGCGATGACTTTAATTGGAATATTATGTCATGCAATGATGTTATTATGATGGAATCCTCAAGAAACTTTTTACCTTCCCAATATAAGTAGGAACTGATTAATAATTACTTTTGAAATAAATAATGCTTTTTTTTAAATATAAGAATAACGGACTTAGAAATTACATTTTTTGATGTCAATCAAAATAATGCAGTAATTGACGCACTCAATAAAATCTCTGAGAACATTTTTTTTTTATTGAAGGCGGAATCAGATTTTTTACTTTTAAGCTATTTAATTTATTCGATTGGCAACACTCTTGACGCCATTTTGTTAAAGTTGAAGTCTTGGCAAAATGGCGACCTTTTTTGTTGCTGTTGAGATTTCAAATGATTGTTTTCGTTCATTTAAATGTATGTTCCTTCTATTGCCATATTGCGAGTCGAATAAATAGCATATGGATCTTTAATAGACCTAAAATTTATAAAACTATGTCCGTTATTTAAATTTCAACAATAATTTAAAATAGGAACATTATAAACTCCGCAGGAACTTAGTAATGACGTCACTTCCTCGTGTGTAATGGAGGCGCGATAAATAAATAATAACTATGCATGGTTTCTCTCACTTATTGTCGTCGTCAATGGCGTTTTTCAGTTCCATGGCGAGTTTGTAGCCGAGCTCCGGTCGACGGTCGCGGCCTTCCACCATGGGTAACACCTGGAAGATAAAACATTATTTAGTTTTATTTAAATATACGCCTTAACCTTTTTAATGCCATTGTTGGCCATACTCGACAAGCATAACCTGTAAGCTATACTCGACAGTAAACAAGTCACAAAAGGCACAAAATATACACAATAAACATATTGTATCATCACTTATGTGACTTTTATGGTTTTTAGATACCTACAGATCGAAAACTGAATGTCACCAATTATTTACATATTGTATTCACACACATCACACATCAACAGCCCGTTTACGTCCACTGCTGAACATGGGCCTCCTCTTAACAGACCTTGGCAAGCCAGGATCGTAGAGGGATATTGCCATAATCACCACGCTTGGCATTGGTAATCGCAGTAAGATGTCAACCTTGAGCTAATACGACAACTCAGTCCCTTTTACGACACCCATGGGAGGACATGGGGTGGTCTATTCTAAGCCGGAAACCACACGGTCATATAATATTGTATTCAGCAAACAAAAATACATATTATTATATTTTTTTCTTTTTTAATTTTTTTTCTTAAAGATTTCTAGCAGAGTTTTCCAGTCTACTAGTATTCTTGTTAACCCCTCGTGCTAAGCTAAAGGCTTGTGTTACGAGTGGGTTCACGTCGGTAGTGCAATGGGTGGGGTTCGAACCGGCGACTTTAAAATCACAAGTCCGACGCCCTAGCCATTGGGCTACGGCCGCTTAAATATTAGATGATAAAAAAATACATAAATATATAACGATAAGCTTCCCGCGCGCGGTTTCACCCGCGTAACTCTCGTTCCCGTGGGAACTTCATAATTAAATATAGCCTATGTCGTCCGGGGATAGTGTAGCTTTCCAACGGTGAAAGAATTTTTTAAATCGGTCCAGTAGTTTTTGAGCCAATTCGTTACAAACATACTTACATACAAATCTTTCCTCTTTATAATATTAGTATAGATTAAAATCATAAATCACGGAAATCTGATCATAAATGTCACATATCCTACCTCATCAGAATTGACGATGACGCCATTGTTGTTGAGGATAGTGGCTTTGGTGCTGTCGATGTCTGCGAGGTCCACTCCTCGACTCGCGTCCTCCACCAGGATGGCTCGGTAGCCAATGGCGAGAGCATCTGCTATCGTGGCGCCTTCGCAACATAAACATGCATAAACTCTTCATTGCATACAAGTGTTCTATTTTAAATGGTCCGATAAACTAGAGTAGTACCCTCCGTGCCTCGTAAAGCACGTTAAGCCGTTGTTCCAGATTGTTATAACATCATCTATATCAAGGAACGGGCAGCAGCGTTTCCTTGTGTGATACAAAATAATACTGCGGTCACCAACCCGCCTGCCAAGCGTGGTGACTATGGCAAATACCCTCCCTCAGGAGGAGGCTTATGTTCAACAGTGGAAGTTATACGGGCTGATGATGATGATGAAGTAAGTAAAAATAGCATAGTGTGATTCTTAAAATCGGTAAACCGGCATTTTTAAAGGTGTTATTATCAACCCCTAGCCTCTTAGACCGAAGTCGGACAGGCTCGCATACTGTAAAGTAGAGCGACAGTTGCACAAAATTCCCCTAAATATCTGAAGTTCCTCAATCCTCTTGCCAGCGACCGCACTGAGCCGAGGTTCTAGTCCCATAGGGGGTCCTCTTGCGCAGATCGCTTTGTTTGTAGTTTTTAACCCCCGACGCAAAAACGACGGGGTGTTATAAGTTTGACGTGTCTGTGTGTGTGTCTGTCTGTGGCTTCGTAGCTCCCGAACGGATGAACCGATTTTGATTTTGTGTGAAGTAGTAAAAAAGACAACCTCGAGCGCGAAGCACATACACAGCGCTTTTTATACGGTTGGACTTACGTAGGTAGCCACGAGGCTTTTGCTACTTCACCGGGCATAAAGGCGAGCAGAGTTCCAGTGTTAATAAATGGTTTAAAAACTACACACTAAGCAAGAGGGCGCCCCTTGTGGGGCTTGGACCTCGGCTCAGGGCGGTCGCTGGCGATGAGATTGAGGGATTATGACTTTTAGTATTTTAGGGGAGTATTGTGCAACTGTCGCTCTACTTTACAGTTCGCGGACCTCTCGGACTTCGGGTCTACGAGGGCATCGGATGGTTCTTTGCAAACTAAGGTTCAGGAGGACGAGGGGGCGTAAGCGAACGAGACGAATGTACATTCCGCCTGAACACTTCAAATTGAATGGCGACACGAGAAGGAAATAAAACAATACGATCATTAGAAAAAGACGGAATGCTATTCCATACTTGAATTGTTCATTTACAGAATGTTGTAAGTGACGTTTAGTGTCGATTGAAATGATTTATGGCTTTTAAAATAGAAAAGCTTTGAAGAATTGCTTTGAGAATGTTCGTTTTTTTGTGGTTAAAATATTATACACAAGTGGTAGTCACACTCACCCACACACACATCATACGCCAACCCACAGATGTATATGTCGGTGGCGCCGCGCATGCGCAGTTGTGTGCTGAGGCTGGTGTCGGTCAGCTTCTTGTTGTCCCAGAACACTGAGTACGAGTCCACCTCGGGGTTGGTGCCCTTGTACACTTTGACTGCACCCTCCAATATCTAAAAATCAGAAAAAATTTATAGAATCAGAATCAGAATCAGAATACACATACATACATAAGCTCACGCCTGTTTCCCAGCGGGGTCGGCAGAGACAATGAACCTCCATTTGCTACGATCCCTACACACATCTTTCGCTTCATTCACTCTCATAACATTCTTCATACAAGCACATCGGTTTAGGGTGGATCTTATTTGACCTTTTGCGAGGGTGTCTCCGATTTGGTCAGCGAACGTTCGTCGAGGTCTTCCCCTTCCGACTGTGCCACTCACGAAATCAGAATACTAGTATATTATAACTGAAAACCAGCGCTAGGTATCCTAGCTAGCCTATGCTGAGGTGGCGACCTTTTCGGCAGAACATGCAACTCATGCAAGGTTTTTTTATTTTTTTGGACGGACATATGTAGTTAGCCCTGAGGCTTTTGCTACTTCACCGGGCATAAAGGCGAGCACAGCTCCAGCCTAGATAAATGGTTTAAACACTACAAACTAAGCAACCTGCGCAAGAGGGCGTCCCTTGTGGGACTTGGACCTCGGCTCAGAGCGGTCGCTGACGGGGAGATTGACGGATTATGGCTTTTAGTTTCTTTAGGGGAGTTTTAACTCATGCAAGGCGTCTTATTGTTTTGTACATTAACTAAATGTCTGCTGAGTAATATCTTGTGTGTTGTGCTGAATAAATGTATTTTCTTTCTTCTTTTCTTTCATATTTATTGAAATCTACGGTATTTATATTATAACTAGATGTTGCCCGCGTAAATTTAGATTTTTTCATACAAACTTTGTCACCCTTTTTACTTGCTTTAGGGATTGAATTTTTCATTTCCATTTCTTCATTAAAATTTCGCCACCCCTTTTTATTTTCTTTGAGGGTGAATATTCAATTTATGCACCTTCTTAGTGCACACCTGCTTCACTTAAGGAATATTTGTGTATGCCATGGTTCTAGAACCAGCAGTTTCAGTTGTGCGTTGATCGATCAGTCAGTCAGATTCTGCTTTTATATTTATAGAATACTTTTGATACTCCACAAGGCAAAAAATTCCAGCCTTATTACATGGTCTTGTCCTAATGGTAGAGAGGTTTGGACCGTTGTTTTGATTCTAAACCTAAACGCATATAAAGTGATTCAAAAAAATGAACCTTATAATGATAAAATATGGATTGAAAGTTTGTATATATCTTTTAGCAACGATTTTTATAAAATGAAATTTATGTTGTTACCAACATGTATTTCAATATGTTTCATGGTTTATTGGAATTCAGCCCCTTAGGATGCAAAATAGAGGTTAAAAGCTTCTATGGAAAACATTTAAAATCTGCTCCAAAATCTATGTAATTTATTATCCGAGCTCCTAAACATATAGCAGATCAAGTTTTTTCCGGCTCTTTAAAAATCATCCGTAGAGGTAGTTGAAAAGGGGTTCATACGTCGTATAGATTTTTTTTTTAAATATGTCGCGCTTCGGACCTGCTGGAGCGATTTTAAAAATTCTTTCCACGAGTAAAACGGGGTATAAACCGTGCGCAGGAAGCTAGTTCGTTATAAAGAGGCCCTTGCATCACTTCACCAACCAGGGGTGCATGTGTTATATCTTCTTATCAATTGTATAAATGTGTATAGTCTAAATATTCCCTCACCTTCAAGTCCTTATGCAGCTCAGCGCCCCAGGTGTCCTGCACGCAGTGTCGTGGCCACAGACGCTGCTTCATGGGGGGTGGGCCCGCGAACACCACCGTGTCATAGGCCTGCGCTTTATCTGCCGATACCTGGTGAACATAAATTATATTTTTGAACACGCTTACTTCAGGATCCACTGTTCCGATAAAAAGAATTTTTATGTTTTAGGTAATAAGCTATATTTAATTATGAAGTTCCCACGGGGACGGGAGTTACACGGGTACGCACGGGAGTCTTAGAATATTTGTGACGTAACATAATAATATGATTAGAGAACTTAAAACATATTTTTGTATATTTACGACGAGAGGTCATTGGGTTATCTACGTACACTAACATTGACTTTCGATGTTTTATTTCCCCTAAAAATAATATATCGAATGTAACAAAAGTAAATGTTCCTACTTACTTAAATAAAATCAAAATAATATAAGTTGTACAGACCTTGTGCTAAATATATACCACTAATATTATTAGTCAGTTATACAAATCATTGACTTCATTGCATACCTTAACTATAAATACTGCTAGTTTCGTCTTAATATCATTCAATCTTAATGAGTAAAAATTAAATAATTAATAACAAGACAACCGTTTGGGTAATAAATATAACCTATTTGCCGATTTGAGTATGTTTCGCCGGACCGTTTCATGAGGGCTGTGTTGTAACCGGTGATAGAGTAATCCACTGAGTTTGTTTCGCCGGATCCTCTTATTTGGGACGCGGGCATAATATCGAAAAAAAATATTTTCATTTATTTATTAATTTTTCCCCTGCTCCATATTTGCACCATAACATAATAAAATGTGTGCTTTTTATATGATGGGATTTTTTGTATGTTTATAAATACGACTCTAGAGCGGCTATAGCCGCTAGGAATAATCTGTCCAGTTAATTTTGTTACTCGTTATATTTAAGGGTACTTCAATAAGGTTGTGGGCAATCAATGTTTCCCTTGACTCAGTCATCATAAAAATTCCAATAAAATGAAATGCGACAAACTTTTGTAGGACGAAATTAAGTGTAACTTGAACCTGACCTCGATTCGTTTGAGGGTTGTCTGAGTACAGCCTTTATGAGGACATCAAATTGTAACGTACAGTCGGCAACATAACTCGGTAAACACTAACACCGGCCTCTTTTTTTGTAGTAGCCACGAGGTTTTTGCTACTTCACCGGGCATAAAGGCATACAGAGCTCCAGCCTAAATATATGGTTCATAAACTACAAACTAAGCAACCTGCGCAAGTGGGCGCCCCCTGTGTGGCTCGGACCTCGGCTCTGGGCGGTCGCTGGCGATGAGATTGAGGGATTATGACTTTAAGAGGAATTTAGTGCAACTGGCGTTCTATTTTACAGTTCGCGGGCCTCTAGGGTCTACTTCGGGTCTACGAGGGCTTCGGAACTTATTATCCTAAACCGAAGGACATGAATGAGGAGATTAATGGATGTAGAAGAAGCGGAAGTGGTATGTCAATATCTACATAACCCTATGGGAAAGAGGTGTAAATGTTATGTATGTATGTATCTATTTACTTGCCTTTAAAAGTTTGTGATTGGGTATTTAACTATCACAGATAAAAATAAATTTCTAATATACAGTTTGCGGGCCTTTTTTTTTCGGACGGACATACGTAGTTAGCCACGAACTTCAGCCTTAATTTATGGTTTAAAAACTACAAACCAAGCAACCTGCGAAAGAGGGCGCCCCCTGTGGGCTTGGACCTCGGCTCAGGGCAGTCGCTGGCGATGAGATTGAGGGATTATGGCACAAAGTTAGTGTTTGACGTGTAATAATATTGAAAAATACCTATCATTTAATTGACTTATATGAAACGTGATTCAACGTTGTGTAAGGCCATATGGTCGATCGCACACAGGAAATAGTCGACCTTAGGTCTTATTAAAGTTGGCCACCCCAGGTGTAGAGCGACTTATGCCGCTGACTGTACTTTATGCGTTGAGTTCTATTATATATAGAAATTAAAATACTCGTAGAAGTAATACTTCATAGGTCTTGATTTTTATTAAGGTTTTACCCACCACTATTGGGTACCCCACCAACCCCACCCACCACTTAACCTTAGTGGTACATTCGCTAACCCATTTCTCGAAATGGGGGTCGCGAGAGGCGACTAAGGAACATAAAGCTGATGGATGGGCAGCAGCATCTATCAGGTCAGGGTTACTTACCATATTACTGAGAACAAGGGGTGTTCCCCTTAGAGACGTGTTATAATGAGATTGATAAATTTCGACGACCGGTTGGGTTCCACCGTGGCCGAGTTTCAAATCTTGGTAGTGATCTAAAATTATTTAACTAAATTTTGAAAAAAAAAAGAATTAAAGTTACTCTACACCAGAGGTCTCCAAACTACGGCCCGCGGGCCTAATCCCGCCCGCGACAACTTAAAGACTAGTGTCATCGATCTAGCTCGCCACGATGTCTTATTGTGGTTACTATTGCTGTGATAAGTTGAAAAAGACAACACAATATGATAATTACTCGGTCGCGCACTTGGCACTTTGCCACTAGTCTAGAAATAAGAGTATAGTTAAGGATAGAAAAATTAAAACAGTTTTGGCAATTCGAACATATTGAAAAAATCGTTATGGCCCTAAGGCGTCAAAGTTTGGAGACCTCTACACTAAACCATGGTTTCCCAACTAACCGGACTAGAGGGGTGAAGCTCTCTCATGTGCACGTTGTCGATGAAGGACACATGGTCGGGGGGGTGCCAGTCCAGCGAGTAGAACAGGCTGTCGAACGGCACCGACTCCAGCAGACGGTTGATAGGTTCCACCACCTGGAAGAAGAAGGTCCACGTTAGTACCTACTGGTTCAAGGAATCTGAATTAAGTCACGCATTTTTAACCTGTTTATTGTTAAATGTCTCGTTGGTTAAAAGGTAATGTCAGTGGCACCCTTAAGGGTGCCCCCAGGTGTGTGTCACTTAATTGTATATTTAAATAAAATTTGCAATATGTCTCCTCTACTTACTCCAGTCTTTAACAGTGTTTTCCTCCAATTACAAAGTAATTGTTAATATGTAAAATGAAACAACTAAATTACTACAGACAACGAATAGCATACACTTAATAGTATAATTACGGCCGTCTACGTAATACGTAGAGTCATGATAAATAATTATGAAATTATGTCCATCCGGTGAATATGAGATCCTTATATTAATGTTCCGATATTCACAAGGTATCGATACATACCTAATCTATAAGTAGTATTATAATCTACTAGATAATTAATGTAAATATAAACTTATTATAAGTAGAGGAATTAATGACAAACGGACAGACGGAGTAGATAGTCTGTAATGTTCTACAATTAGCAGCATTCGCAGGTTGCACTTGCTAGTTATAGTTACCTAAGTAGTTTTATTCATAGAATAAGAATAATAACCTACTAATTACAGTTCTTTTTCATTGTGATTTTGACAAGTACAATGGTAGGTAAATACCTAAGTGCTGAATAAATTCATTATTTCATCTTTGATGCGATACTTCTCATATCAGTAGCTCTAAAGTATCTATACCTACTTATACCTATCGTATATACCTACTTTTTAATTTTTAATCTGTACAATCTAATATTATAAAGCTCTAGAGTTTCTTTGTTTGTTCGCTTGAACATGCAAAATTCAGAAAGTACTGGTCCGATTTGAAAAGTTATTTTAGTGTTAGATGGATAGCTGGGATCCCCTCGTCATCGTTCGCCCTGAGTCGAGATCCAAGTTGCACAGAGGGCTCTTACTAATCGCAAACACTTTGGTTTTTAGGCTAGCCAAAATGACTTACACTACTCAATCGCTTTTTTATTCGATCGATAGCTAAACATGACGATAATAACTAATAATAATTTTCATTTCACGCGACGAAACGGCCAATCTTATTTCAAGCATACAGGGTAACATTGATAACATATTACAACTTGACTGGGAATTTCCTTGGGTGGGTACCCCACGCCAATAATAACGATAATTCGCGGGGAAGTGTATTAAGAATAAAAATGGCTAATCCATGAAGTATTTTCTGAAAGACATTATTCCTCAATACCCCGCCAGCGATCGCCAAGTCTTATTCGGACGCCCTGTTCCGCAGGTTGCTTAGTATGTAGTTTTTAAACCTTTGTTCGTTTGTCTGACCGCGCTAATCTCAAGAACTACTGGTCTGATTTGAGAAATTCTTCCAGTGTTAAATAGCCCATTTATCGTAGAATGCTAGGCCACATCTATTTAATTATTAAGTTCCTACAAGAACGAAAGTAACTCGGGTTGAACAGCACGCGGATAGCTAGGTTAATAATAAAAATGGATAATCCATGAAGTATTTCTTTTTCTTCTTCTTCTGAAAGTCATTATTCTTCAATACCCCGCCAGCGACCACTAAGTCTCACTGTTTTTAAACATATTAGACCTGAAGAACTGGTCGCCTTTCAAGTAGCAAAAGCCTCTTGGCTAACTGTTGTGTATGTTACTGGCCGCTTGCAAAACATAGTGTAACCATTTTGGAAAATGGAACACCTATGGAATGACAGATGTTGATTGTGAAATATAAAACAGTGTGCTATCGACCTTTGACTGTTTTATTTGATTCCTAATACATAATATTAACTAGGTACATATCGGTTCGAAAAAAAAAACTTAAAACGTCAAGCTAAATCTCAATAAATCAATAAAAGAAGAGATTAACATAATAAAGCGTGTATAACAAGAACACACCGGAACAATTACTCATCGGTTGACAGTCAGTCACCAATGAACCGCGGCGCCCTGCCTACCTGCCGCCAACAATCAGCATTGTTGTTTGTTATGTACAACAATACATAACAAATAATACGCGTTATACATAGAATATACCTACTACTATGTATGATGCGTATTGTTAACATTAATCATCGTAATTTGCGAAATTGCGCTAGAATTCTATCAAATTAAATTTATTAAGCGAATACATTTGATTGTTTGCCTTGTCTACCATTTATTATCTACTAATTCCGGTTTCTGTAGAAACTTCATAATTAAATATAGCCTATAGCCTTCCTCGATCAATGGACTATCTAACACTGAGACTTGAAATCGGACTACTAAGTCCCTAGATTAGCGAGTTCAAGCAAACAACAAAATCTATTCAGCTTTATGTATTAGTATAGATAATACGTATAGTGTCACAGTCACAGTTAACATTTATCATTGTGATTTGCAAAATTGCGCTACAATTCTATCAAATCAAATTTATAAAGCGAAAGGATTTGATTGTGTGTCTACTTTCCATTATCTATTATCAGTGACCAAATACTTCTGATCAATTTAAAATGTCAATAAGTTCTATACACTACAAGCTACCATTAATATCTGAACATTCATTACTTCATTAATATCTGAGCAGACGCTTGTCAAAAAATTCTATACACACAAGTAACAGAACTAAAAAAAAAACTTATTTAAAAAAAAAGCCATACTGTGATACAAAAGATGACGAAAAAAAAAGAAGCCTGGAGTTTCTTTCTCCCTTTCTTCTCCAGGTCGTCCACCTAGGTAGCTAGTGAAAGGTTGCAGGATAGCTAGGGTAGGATTCTCGCCGGCGAGGACCGCGTTGTGCCCCTACCCCTGCCCTGTGATCCAGCGCCTGTAGGCCGTGCCAGCGATCACTTCCTCTTATATCCATAAATCTGACTTATATATCAGTGACACCTCTGGGCTGTGGTCCTAACCCCATAAGGGTGCCCCCAGGTGTGTGTCACTTAATTGTATGCTCTTATACATTTTCAATTTATACCCATAAAAATTAAAGTAAATTTGAACTTATTATTAGTAGAGGAATTAATGACACGCGGACAGACGGAGTAAATTTGTCTGTAATGTCCTACTATTAGCAGCACTCACAGGTTGCACTTGCTAGTTATAGTTACCTAAGTAGTTTTATTTATAGAATAAGAATAATAACCTATTAATTACAGTTCTTTTTCATTGTGATTTTGACAATTACAAGTGTATGTAAATACCTAAGTGCTGAATAAATTCATTATTTCATTATAACCAAAAATAACTGAACAATTACAACGTTAGTTATTGTATTTACGCAGACAACCACTGAGGTTATCTAATTCGTTACTACGTGATATAAAGGAAGAACCAAAAATGTCTATCTGTGTTTAGTCCAGTCATTTGGCAGTTTTACCTGGAAAGTTTTTAAACTGGTGATTTTATTGAGGTTGGCGTGCTCTCTTCACCTTGTCTGCTACAATATATCTGACGGCGACTGTACATACGTTCTCAGTGTATAACACTGAGAACGTATGTACAGTCGCCGTCTTGAAAAAAAAAGCTGAACGTAGTTACGTCAGAAACCAGCTACCTATTCAATTCTGGCATGACGCGCGATGGTTGTAGATTGTGCAACAGTTTACAAAGCAAATCAATAGCTACTATCTACAAATTGTTAGGAACTGCATTACCCCAAGGCCGTAGGAAATCATAGCCATAGATAAATAAACTTTTTGCGCATTCCACCTTCATTTGTTAACCCGATTTGGGCTTAGTCCAAAAAAGTTTCACGATAACCTATACTTTTAATCGCGTGCTTAGAGATTATGCTGTTTTCTATTTATTTGATGAAGCCAATGGATTAGGCCCGACAAATAAGCGGAATGATGTAAATTTTAGACATAAACAACTCAAATATGACAGTTTGACTTTTCAATGTTCAAAAAGTTGGGCAATTGGAGGTGGTTTTTGATATCCGGGGTTCCGTTTTCATCGTATGGGGGATGGGTTTTGCCATAGTACCACTACTATCAAGTCTTGGCTGGGTTGATGACCGCAGTATTATGTCGCAACACACAGGGAAACGTTGGTACCCGTTCACTGGTATACGATTGCTATAACAATCGAGGCCAACGGCGGCTTAACGTAGTTCCCGAGGCATGGACCTAGTCCCTCAACCAACCAGACCGGAAAGAAACCTTTGAATTTACACAAAGCTTAAAGAAAATGGATTTTCCGTAAAAAATGGAAGCATTTAATGGAAAAGTCAACCCAGCATAATAAAGTTTACAAGATATAAACTAAAAATAAATTCTATTATAGCGTTAAACTTTAGTTAATTCTAACTATCATACTTAATCAAACCGCGTTCTATTTTAACCCATCCATTTTCTACGCGTCATCTCGCATCAAATGCACGGCCTCCAATTTTCAAGAGCCAAATTTCAAGCGTATTCAGCACATAATCGGTTCGAGTCTGTGCCAGGCACGAGCTATAATTGCGATTCACCGCGATAGGTGTTCGCGTTAGTTTGGAGCGCTATCGAATTAACCTTTAGTGTGGAGTTCAGCCATCAGCTCATTTCTTTCGACAGCTCATTAATGCAGCGAAATTTGCTGGAAGTTGGAAGTTTTGGGGCTATTAATAACTTTTGGCGCAATGCTTGAAACTTGATGTATGACTGCGTATTTGCATCATTATTGGCTTCAACAGAACTATTTTTCAGGGTAAAATGCAGCACGCCTTTTCTCTGTGTTTGCCGTGTGGCTTCCGGCTTAGAATAGCACCACCCCATGTCTTCCATATAGCTGATGGATGGGCTGCAGCATGTATCAGCTCAAGAATACTAATTGTCTTTCTGCGAAGCACCAATCCGCCTGCCAAGTGTGGTGATTATGGCAATATCCCTTAACGACCCTGGCTTGCCAGTATCTGTTTAAAGGAGGCCCATGAACAGTTGCCATAAAGGTCTAACACGGTCATAACTTAAAATCCACCAGTGTTTATAGAAACATGGCTACCATTAAGCAAATTATCTAACTCATAACATTACTATGGTATTACTATGCCCATAATTTATAAACTATGACTCCATTAGCCATTTCTATTTTAGCAACGCGACATCATTTATTTTTATTAGATATTATTATGAAGAATTTCATGCAATTTAGCAACGATAAAGTATGGGATAGTTCTTGGCATTTTTTTTTACATTCACGCCTCTTTTCCATACTGGGTAGGCAGAGACTATTTTCTTCCACTTGCTACGCCACCTTTGCCTCTTCTACATTTAATTTTATTAATCTCCTCATGCATGTCCTTTGGTTTAGGGTACTTTTAACCTGGCATTTCTTAAGAACGTCCTCGATTTGAAAGTGGAACGTCCGCTTTGGTCTTACCCTTCCAACACTTCCGTTCACATTCGCCCTATAAATTCTACTAGTTAGTCTCCTTTCATTCATTCTCTCTATATATGTCCGAACCAATGTAGCATACCTTTCTCAATCCTTGATCCTTACATCGACTACGTGATCATAGTCACATAAAAATATATATAAACAGACACAACAAGTAGTTTATGTTCCAATTTCAAAATAATATGTTAGTATAGGCGACTAAGGGACATACACCTGATAAATGGGCAGCAGCATCTACCAGCTCGAATATACTCCCATCTTACTGCGATCACTAATCCGCTTGGCAAGCGTAGTGATTACTGCATATCGTCGGTGCAATACCGCGTAACTCACAGTAGCTTATAAAGTTGAAAATCAAATGTTTGAAATTGTTTTTTAGCCCTTCAAAACGTATATAACGAAAATATTTCTTGATAAATGAAATTGTACCTTATTAGCCACTGTCCCTTACGCGGAATCGTATCTCCGACGATATCACGACCCTGGCTTTCTTGGTCTGTTAAGGAGGAGGCCCATGTTCGGCAGTGGGCAAAAACGGGGTGATTAAGAAAAGTAAGTAATCATACTAATATTATAAACGCGAAGGTTTATAAGAATGTATGGTTGTATGGGTGGTAACACTGGGTCGTGGTCCTAACCGCTTAAGGATGACCCCAGGTGTGTGTCACTTAATTGTATGTTTTTACAACTTCTATATTAATCCACTAAAACCTATAATAATAATTAATGTGAACTTAAACTTATTATGAGTAGAGGAATTTATGACAAAGTGACGAACGGACTACTATGTCTGTAATATCCTACAATTTGCTACCTGTTAGTTAAGTATCTAGTTTAATTCATAGAATAATTGTGTAACAAGTACAAGTGTATGTAAATACCTAAGCGCTGAATAAATTCATTATTTCATTATTATGTTTGTTACTCTTTCACGCAAAAACTACCGAATGGACTTGGCATTTATAAGCGCGTAAGTATTATACATGTGCATAGGTACTGTTTGTTAATATGCAAGAATAACGACATTATTAAATGAAATGAAATGAAAATGAAAACGTTTATTGATAATGTAGACGAATCGATCGTTCTTATTATAAGTCAAATACAATGATAAAAATATAAAAGAGTTAAAAAAATATATATATATCTTGACTAATTAATTAGTATACATATTCAACAGTCATGTTATTAAATAGAATTTAAATCTATTATAATCTATCAATGTGGCATGTGATAGTCGCGTATTATAAATATAATTAGAATCAACCGGCGCGGCGTGGGCTGGGATTCGGTCAGAAGCCTAGAACGCGTCGCGAGCCTCGCCTTGCAAGGACGACCGGACCCTATCCTAGCTTCCTACGAGTCTTTCTCTATCTACTTACGTTGTGACACCCGGAGAAGAAAGACTATAAGAAACTCCGAGATCATTCTTTTTGTCATCTTTTAAAGTCTTCGATTAATCATTTGTACATCTTTTAAAAGCATTTTTAGTATCTAGGTTTAACCTAGATACTAAAAATGCTTTAAAAGATGTAACCTAGTAGGTTAGTGATACCCATACATCGATATGTAGATACTCGCAGCAGGAAATTGTGACGGAAACAATGAGTTTCAAGTAAGTATCGAGTATAGGGAGCGCTTCTCCAGATTTACATTTCTTTTTTTTTACAATTGGAACATACCTACAGTCAGTAAAAAAAAAGTAATTGTGGGAAAACGACTTCTAATGTTAAAATGTTAAGAACCGTTTTGTAATGTCATACAATATGCAACAAAGTCGCTGTGTAATGAAGGTGATGTATTAAAAAAAATTACCTACTTCATAAATGACAATAAAAAACGTATAAACAGAAGTTTTACTGATAAATATATGTTTACTATTTACCTAAAGTTAGATACATAACAAGTTTTTAGCAGTGATATGACATCACTTAGCGAATCACAATAGGTGTTAACAATGGTCTCAATTTTAAGAAATATAGACATGAGCAATACTCGCTTGGGGAACTACCGCACTATCAGGCAGGCGTGGCTTTGTACCATAATCATCAGCCCGTATAATGTCCACTGCTGAATATGGGCTCCTCCCGGGGGGGGGGGGGGGGGGGCAGGCGGGTTGGTGTCCGCAGTATTATGTTGTACCATACAAGAAAACGCTGCTGCCCTGAGGTTGTCTTTGTGTCTAATTCTAAGATATCGTTCCGGTTCTGGTTGGTTAAAGGAATACCATCCGTGCTTCGCAAAGCATGTAAAGCCCTTAGTCCCGATTGTTATAACATCATCTATAACAAACGTATACGGAATGGGCAGCAGCGTTTTTTTGTGTGTTACTGCAAAATACTGTAGTCACCCACCCTTATTTTTTTGTCCGGGGGGAATTGCATTTACGGATTTGTGGTACTTGCCCTCTCCATCGCGTGGTATGCTAAACTCATACCAGGAGGAGAGGACCCTACACCACTAAAACCCCCCAGACACTCCTCCGATCCGCCGTTGGCGGGGGCCGGGTACGCATAAGCAATCCGACCCCCCGGCGGCACCCACGGCCAATATGGCACCGCAGGATCTCCTGGGCCACACTTACAGTGGCACATTTGCCCAATTATAGGGACGCCCGGAGTGTTGAGGCGTCCCTACTCCTCATGGTGTAGTCACCCACCCGCCTGCCAAAGGTGCCTTCCTGGGGAGGAGGCCCTTGTTCAGCAGTGGACGTTATACGGGCTGATGCTTTTATAGCTATCGCTAACCATAATAACTCAACGCCAATAATAGATACTTATATCTTATTCATCAACACCATATTACATTATAGTGATGAATTATTGCAGCTAAACAAAAATAGTTAAAATCAATACAAAAACCTAGATGGAACGTATCGTGCCAAAACGTGAATGGCATCAATTCTATTGCCGATAGACCAGACATGCAATGACAGGGCTGTCACATAATAATATGAAATATATTATATGTCGGTTTCACGATTGTATAAAATTAATGTAACAACCCTGATATGAATGGGGTTAATGTCAGAATCGTTCAACTTTTAAGAATAATTTTTGAAAACGATGTACCTAACGTTTTTAAATTTTTAGAAAGCTTTACGAGAACTTTTAACGGATATTAAGTTTCAAAAATTGAGATTTATAAATTTACATCACCGAAAGGATTTGAACCTGCATCTTAGGTATAGCTGCCAATGCCTAGACCTGGCGAACCTTTGAGCATGGACGTGTCATTTTTCTATGGATATGGATACTGAAGATACAGACGTGCCATCAAATATTTGCGTTATCTTCGTGGCGTAGCGATATAAGTCTCACAGGTCATAGGATCGATCCCCACGCCGGACAAGAAAACTTTGTGTAAATTCTATGACCACTTTCCTGCTGTGGTTGGTTGGATGACTACCCTCCATACCTCGAAAAACGCGTTAAGCTGTTGGCTTCGATTGTTATAACATAATCTGTCTTCCGATTATTAAAGAAGCGTTTCCTTGTGTGTTGGAACATAATACTGGCAAAACCCTCCCTCGGGAGGAGGCCCATGTTCAACAGTGGACGTTGATCGATCTTGGATCAATCGCGTTCGATCTTAGATATATTAACTATATATTTCATAGTTGCGTGCCCAAAATGTATATTGCGTCGGGTGCCATCAATGGCACGCGTGCTGTTGGTTAGCCATCCCTGGCCTACACCGTTAGACCATGGTGGATCCCAACGGTTTTGCGGGAATCCTATTTAAAACGTGACAAAGAAATACACCTGTTATCGATGGTAAATGGGTATGCCTAGTTCTGACACCTATATAAGGAGTTGAGCCACCAAAAGGCTGGCTATCATCTCACCCAACGAATAAGCTTGGCTATCCAGCAAAAATGCTTAAGGATTTTTAGTTTTTTGGAGGAGTTTTGTGCAGCTTAGAAACTGCTGTATCCCAATGGATAGGGCGTCGGGCTTGCGATCCTGTGGTCGCCGTTTCGATATCCACCCATTGCACTATCGACCACTCGTAACACAAGCATTAACATTAACAAGTAGTATACTTTAGCAAGAGTAGTTCGGGGCCTCTCAGACTTCGGGTCTACGAGGGAATCGGAAAGTTCTTTACAAACGAAGGGGTATTGAATAAACAATTTTTAATTCAATGTGTCAAAACAATATAAAACAGCATTGACAACCCTACATGCACCTCGGGTATGACTCTATATCTTTATCACCGAAGATACCGACTGCTCGCTAAAGTGTTGGAACGCGATTTTCACGCGATTTCGGTGCGGTTAGTTCGTGGTGTAAATGCAAAATAGAAGGAAAATTTTACTTCTATAGTTTAAAATAAAAACTGCTTTACATATATTTATTACATTCAGGGTAGGATTTTATAGCGTACTACTATCTTTCCAGCCAGGGTTTATTCCGTACCCACGTAGATCCCGCTCCTCTGGAAAGATTCCAAGGAGCTTTACCGCTGATCATGAGCCTCCTGTTAAAAGATCTTGACTAGCCGTGGTTGTTGAGCGATATAGCCTAAAACACCATAAACCACGCTTGGTAGGCGGATTAGTAATCTCAGTAAGATGGTAACCAGCCTTGAGCTTATATAT
Organism: Nycteola revayana; assembly: GCA_947037095.2. Taxonomy (NCBI): domain Eukaryota; kingdom Metazoa; phylum Arthropoda; class Insecta; order Lepidoptera; family Nolidae; genus Nycteola; species Nycteola revayana. Next base: position 19,461,659 of record OX344856.2, on the reverse strand, counting down.
GCTGCTGCCCATTAATTTGGTTTAATATTAGTTTTAAAAATATATAACACGACCGTGCCGTTGCCGTGTGGTCTCCGGCTTAGAATAGACCACCCCATGTCTTCCCATGGTTGTCGTAAAAGGCGACTAAGGGACATATGGCTGATGGATTGGCAGCAGCATCTATTAGCTCAAGGTTTACATCTTACTGCGATCACCAATCCGTCTGCCAAGCGTGGTGATTATGGCAATATCCCTCTACGATCCTGGCTTGCCACGGTCTGTAAAGAGGAGGCCCATGTTCAGCAGTGGACGTAAACGGGCTGTTGATGATGATGATAACACGACCATGTCCTATTGGTAATAGAATTTTCTAAATTAGTTTAACAGATCCAGAGATCCTCCATAGCGGTGTTAGGCTCGCCATAAATATTCAAGGTTGTGTTTTCGATTCCCGTTCCGAAAAAAATCTTTGTATAAAATCATATATAATTTCCGGGTCTCGTCCTACTCTCCGGGCCTCCACTCTTAACATAGTGAAAAGGGGTGGCAAGGTTTGTATGGAGAAATCCTAATGTACGCGGAAGAAGTTGCAGACCACAACTAAGTAGGTAACCATTTTATTGTCTAGCGAGCAAGTGGATGAGGGAATCCCCTTTTGATCTCTAAAGGAAAATGACAAAATTGAAAACATAATTTTACTTAGAATTTTACAGCTATGTAAATTAGCTAGACTGACAGTCTGATCGTCTGGAGAGGGTCATATACAAAATGTTCTGTACTAGCTAGCTATAAGTATCAGGTTTCACCCGTCAGAAATTCTGACATTTCCCACGATTTTTCCAATAATTTACCTATCTATACTAATATAACGCTGAAGAGTTAGTTTGTTTGTTTGTTTGCGTGAAAACGCTAATCTCAGGAGTTACTGGTACTAAGTGAATAATTATTTCTGTGTTAGATAGCCCATTTATCGAGGAATATTTAATTATGAAGTTCTTACGGGAACGGGCGAAACCGCGCGCGAAAGCTAGTTCGAAAATAAAAGACAAAACCTTTGAATTTTATAGTTGTGATAATTAGCTAGACTCACAGTCTACTCCTCCGAAGAGGGTCCCCCTTCGGAGGAGTAGACTGTGAGTCATATGAGTTGGTAATTGTCATATGAGTTATAACAGATTCATAAATATTTAAGCTGTTCTAAACGGCGTAAGCCCAATAGCTTTTGGTCGCCGGTTCGATCCCCACCCATTGCTCTACCAAAGTTAATCCACTCGTAACACAAGCATTTTAGCTTAGCACGAGGGTTTAACAAGAATATTAGTAGACTGCAAAACTCTGTTACCTTTTTTTTTCCAAAGATTTTGTATAAAAAACATTCTCCGTGGCATTGCGGTAAATACCAACGCCAGGTAGGTTCCTGAATAAGCTTTATCAATAAAAATATGTTTTTATTTGTGCACAAGGGCGAGTATAGTTCACATGGGCTCCGCTCTCTTCGAGGCTGACCCATGAGGAGTAGGGACGCCTCTACACACCAGGCGACTCTATAATTGGGCAAATGGGCCACTGTAAGTGTGGCCTAGGAGATCCCGCGGTGCCTCATTGGCCGCGGGTGCCGTCGGGGGGCCGGATTGCTTATGCGTACCCAGCCCCCGCCAACGGCGGATCGAAGGAGTGTCCGGGGGTTTTTAGTGGTGTAGGGTCCTCTCCTCGTGGTATGAGTTTAGCATACCACGCTATGGAGAGGGCGAGTCCCACATATCCCACCGAGTATAGTGATAGATTTCTTTTAATCATTCTATCAACAGTTCCTATACAACAACATACGCAATCTATTATCTTGTTTGTATCAAAAATCCATAATTTCGACGTTTCCCAGTATTATCGATCCAACAAACCTATTGAAGACATTGATTAGCCGAGTGTGTGTGAGTGAGTATAACTTATACTAAGAGTGTGTGTGAGTGTGTGTGACGTCATCACACCATTGTTCGCTCAAATGGATGGTTGGATTTTTCCATAAGTTTTAATTTTCATGTGTGTGTACAATTAGCGAGAATAAGAATAAGAACAAGGGTTGTTTATTTGTAAAGAATAGGCTAGTTGACACTTTTTTGAAATTATTTTTATATGGTCACGAATGGTTTAACTAGATCAAGAAAAAAATATGGCATTTATTTGGGATCTAGAAAGCACTAAAATAAATATTTCTATATATATAGATTAGTTGAATCAGCGAGAGAATCGCTTAAAACTCTACCACAATATTTAACATAAACAGTCACACAGACACTCTTAGTGAAATGAAAGGTTATAACTTGTTAAAACAGTCATTTCTGTCACCAGCTTTTTAATAGCGAAATAATTTATTAAGTGCTGTTTTATTTTGACAGCTTGTTTTACAACTTTACTTTTTAATTTGGCAACACGAAAACTTTATTAAATACTAGCTGCGCCCCGCAGTCAGCGTTGCCAGACCGTACCAAAAAGTACGGTTTTCCGTACTATTCATCACACAACCGTACCACAACCGTACCTCAGTGTAGACCGTACCTTTTTCGTACCTTTTCTACCTATATTAGTGATTTATTTTTCACAACAAACTACAAAGGGTAAAAAACAAAAAAAAACGCCTTCTCCAGTTTTTTCAACATTCTGAATTTGCTTTTTAAAAAACGGTTTAAAAAAGTGTGCAAAATTCTGTTGTTTAGATACTTACTTATAAGAAACTTGAAACGAAATTTCAATAATTTTGTTTAATCGAATTATAATACCGGTAAAAATTGGATCTAAACATTTTTAGATGTAATTTGATATTTTTAGATTTAAAAACACTTTGTACCTAAATGAAATGTTTTTTTTTATCTACATTTGTTGAAATAAATCTCAATCCATTTAAATAAACTTAGATCTACAATTGACTACGATAAAATTAACTTAGATCTGAGTAGATTTAGATTTTTTTTTAATATTTAAAAGGATCTTTAAAAATTATATAGATCAATAATTAGATCTAAAAAAAATCCCATCATTGAGATCTAATTAGATCCAAAGTTTCAGAGCTAATTTGTTCTAAAATTATTATCTAAGCTCAGTTTGTATTAAAATTTTGAAACTTACTAATTCAAGCCTTACTCGATCCAATAATTAATTATCGATTATTGAATTGAGTAAGGCTTGTATTAATGAGTTTAATTTTTTAAATTATAATGTTATTAATGATTACCAAATGGAATATATTCAAACAGATTATCAATCTTCATAAATAATTTTAGTAAATTCATACGATTTTCGTTGCTAATTTATATATTTACTGTTACATGAAATTCCCACTTAATGAATAATAACGATTTTTACCTTCTTTAGACATTTAAAATTTCTCTGTTCTAAAAATGTTTAAATCCTCTTTTTTTTCTTCTTGCTCCCATCTGAGAGCTTTTGGTCCGCACTTTCTGTGCTTCTGCCTTAAACAAGTTTTCTTGACATTTTCAGTTTTGTGCGTATCGTATTTTTGGATTAAATCATCTTCTAATATGTATTTAAAATATTTTCAAATTCAACGTGATTCCAAATGACAACTCCAGCGCGCCCTGTCGAGAACTTTGAATAGGTACTGAAATGAGGTTTCTTTATGTTCGCTTTTTTCCAACCTATGGTAAAAAAAAACTGATCTAGTTCTTACAGAAGTATCCCGACCCAACCGTACCTTGAAGTTAAATACCGTACCTTTTCAGAAACTAGCCGTCCTTTTTTGGGAAATCATACTGGCAACACTGCCCGCAGTTTTACCCGCGTTACTCTGCTCCTGTGGGTCGGATATATTAATCCAGTGTATAATCTATCCTGGTGCAAAAATCCAACCAATTCCGTTCAGAAGTTTTGGAGTAAAAGAGTAACAAACAATGGATGATTGTTACTCTTTTACCCAAAACTTCTGTTTCGATCCATACTTACAAACTTTTGCGTTTATAATATTAGTAGGAGGCATGCTTAGCATCAAAAACGTTATAAAACTGCACGACTGCACCGGTGGCTAAGTGGCTACGTTAGTGACTGCTGCGATGTTTTGGGTTCGATTCCGGCCTAGGATATTTATTCGTATGAGCCGCGAATATTTGTTCTGGATGTCCTTAGTTTAAATTACACTTATCGAAATACCAAGAATTGTTATATAACTTAGGTACGCCGTGTGGTTGCCGGCTAAGAATAAACCACCTCATATTCCCATGGGTAAGGGACCTCATGGATGGGTAGCAGCATTTATCAGCTCAAAGATACACCCATCTTACTGCAATCACGAATCCGTCTGCCAAGTGTGGTGATCACGGCAATATCTCTTAACGCCCCTGGCTTGCCAATGATTGTTAAATAGGAGGCCATGTTCAACAGTGGACGTAAACGGGGGGCTGACGAAGTAGAGGTGTGCAGAGTTGTTACTTTTCCGTCACCGTGACCGTCGTTCCAGTGACTCGAATTAACCGTTAAAAATAAGCGTGTCTTCGACACGTCAGTCACTCTCATCACAAATACATGCTTCCGAGGTTACTAGTTCCTCTCATTTAGGTAGTTATCGTCACAGTTGTCACTTCGATCACGATTGGGTACACGATTTACCCAATTTATTTAGAGGTTGTTATTCGGCAATGGTTTGCACTTTTCCATTGTCTTAAAAGTCTAAATACAAGATACAAGATAGAGAGAGGCTTGCCGCGCAATTGCTGTGACACGGAACGACACACGTTACTTTGGAATGCAGTATTTTCTTGAAAGATCACTTTAGTCAGTTGATCACAGTGATTTTTTCACTGTGACGTTATTTATCACCCAACTCAATCTTAAATTAAAAACTAAATATCTAGTGTTAATTCAGCTCTAAAATGTGTCAAAAGCAAGGAAGGTTTTTGCACCACCCTCCCGCCCGCAAAAATGATGCACAACACGCAAGAAGGCAAATAAAAACATGCAAGAATGCAATCACCAGCCGAAGACCCTTTCGGGGGTCTTTAGATTCGTATGGATTTCTGCAAAGTAACGCCCGATTCCATTAAAATGACGCATATACCTATATTTGAAGGAGAGTATTAGATTAAGATCCCGCGTCACTGTTACAAGTTACTCAAATAAAACTGGCCAAGTGCGAGTCTTTGCGAGTGATGACCTTAAATTCTTTGGGCACATCACTCGCACCGAGGACTCCATGGAACGTTTGGTGCTGCAAGAGAAAGTTGAGGGCAAAAGATCTCGTGGCCGCGCCCCAACACGATGGACAGACCTCATTAAGTCCGTCACAGGGAATAGAAATAGAGACACATGGCGACGGGTCGCAAGAGCTGCTGTGTCGCAAGCATCGACCTTGACATGACCACGACCACTCTGTCAAGAGTGTACGACTAAGTTGAGAAGAGCGCGTCGGACTCGCGCACGAAGGGTTCCGTACCATTTTCAAGCGTCTATCTGTTGCCGTTATTGATATCGAGCAAAAGAGGGCAAAAAAAAGTTTGTTGTATGGAGCTTAGCCTTAAATAGCCTTAAATATTTATTTTATTTTATTTGTATTTGTTGTTATAGCGGCAATAGAAATACATCATCTGAGAACATATCAACTGTCTATCTATCGCGGTTCTTGAAATACAGCCTGGTGACAGACAGACAGCGAAGTCTTAGTAATAGGGTCCCGTTTTTACCCTTCGGGTACAGAACCCTAAGAACTATAGAAAATCAGCGTAGTTGAAATAAATATAGTCTACTTATCTAGTAGGTACACTAGGTAGGTATATTTCGTGCTTTTTCGTACTAGCGCATCCATATATCACGGTATCATTTATCGATAAGGCCGCTACGCTAATACAAGAGATATGGAGGGAAATCACGAACTGTTTGTTAGCTGGCAAATAATCATAATATGTACTGATACCCCGGTATAGGTTATTATGCGGAAATTGAGGAATTTATTTACCACTGCGCCCCGCGGTTTTAGCCGCGTCACTCTGCTCCAGTGGGTCGGAGCATGATATTGTGTAGCCTATATGTTAATCCAGCATATTAACTATCCCCGTGCAAAGTTTCAGCCAAATTAATTTAGTAGCTTTTGCATGAAAGAGTAACAAACATTCATCCATACTTACAAACTTTCGCGTTTATAATATTACTAGCGACCCGCCCCGGCTCCGCACGGGTACAATGCTGATGTATTATACATATAAACCTTCCTCTTGAATCCCTCTATCTATTAAAAAATCCTGCATCAAAATCCGTTGCGAAGTTTTAAAGATTTAAGCATACATAGGGATATAGGGACATAGATAGCGACTTTGTTTTATACTATGTAGTGATAGTGACTAGGAAGTGGGATTTTGGTCTAACAATGTAATGTATAAAAGTAATGCTCGCAACTTTTTCTGCGTTGAATAGTGCCTTTGAGAAGTTTTTTTAATTATTTATTATTATATTTTAAAACGATTACTAGCAGACTTTTGCATTCTACTAGTATTCTTGTTAACCCCTTGTGCTAAGCTAAAATGCTTGTGTTACGAGTGGGTTCACGTCGGTAGTGCAATGGTTGGGGATCGAACCGGCGACCACTAGATCACAAGTCCGACGCTCTAGCCATGGGGCTACGGTCGCTTTCACACATCGGACGCATATTAGTACCAAATTCAATGAGAATATAATTAATTTGCAATGAGTTCTTCTAAGATCGCATAATTTTAGATTACCCACACTGGACAAGTGCGTTGCACACACTAGGACTACGTGCCCTAGGGCCCAATAAGTGATATAGAGCCTTGGGTGCATTTTTTCTCTAACGGACATATGTAGTTAACCCCGAGGCTTTTGCTACTTCACCGGGCATAAAGGCGAGCAGAGCTCTAGCCTAGATAAATGGTTTAAACACTACAAACTAAGCAACCTGCGTAAGTGGCTCCCCTGTGGGACTTGGACCTCGGCTCAAGGCGGTCGCTGACGGGGAGATTGAGGGATTATGGCTTTTATTTTTTTTTAGGGGAGTTTTGTGCAACTGTCGGCCTTGGGTGCGCTTGCAGACGCCATAATGAAATATCAGGTGACAAATTATTATGCAATTTGAAACCGTTTTAAGATTTCTAGATACGGAAGGCAGAAAATGTAAGTCTCTAAACACATTTTTGTGGTCACTTTGTCAAGTTAATTGCTAGTTTGGAGCCGTCAGGAGATCCCGCAGCGCCATATTAGCTGCGGGCACCGCCGGGGGGCCGGAATGCTTCGTGCGTACCCGGCCCCCGCCAACGACGGATCGAAGGAGTGTCCGGGGGGTTTTAGTGGTGTAGGGTCCTCTCCTCCTGGTATGAGTAAGCATACCAACGCTATGGAGAGGGTGAGTCCCACATATCCCGCCGCCAGCGCGCGAATACGCTGCAGCGGCGGTGGGAATGCGTAAATGCAATTCCCCCCGAACAAAAAAGAAAAATATAAGGTTGGAGTTGGAGCTGTGCCGTAACCGTGACGGTATAGGGTACGATGACCTTAATGTTGATGTTATATATTTCTTTCATCTATCGGTTCGGACAGCCTCCGTGACGTAGCGGTATAAGCCTCGCTTCAAGTCTTGGAGGTCGTAGGTTCAATCCTCACGCAGGACGAGAAATCTTTGAGTAATTCAAAAATCCTCCATGCCTCGGAAAGCACGTTAAGCCGTTGGTCCCGATTGTTATAAAATCAACTATAACAATTGTATACCAAGGAACGGGCAGCACCGTTTGCCTGTGTATTACGACATAATTATGCGGTCACCAACCCGCCCGCCAAGCGGGGTAACTATGTCAATACCCTCCATCAGGAGGCCCATGTTCAGAAGTGATGAACTATCGGTGAATTTGCTTGACTACAAACAAGAGAGCTACAAGTACACTACACTGACCTCGCTACCATCCTGCTGGGCATTGCATTTGCTGATGTTCAGCGTGCCGGATATGAAGTCGTTCTGGACGTCCACTATCAGGAACGCACTCACAGGACGAACGATCTGGTAGGAAATTTATAAAGTCAGTTAAAAACGTTACCTTTTTTTTCTCACCGACATATTTTGTTAGTTAGTCCCCAGGTTTTCGCTACTTAACCGGCTGTAAAGGCGAGCAATGCTCTTGCCTTAATAAATGGTTTATAAACTACAAGCTAAGAAGTTTGACAATAACTAAATGCGTTATTCCAAGTTATCAACGTAATACCTATTGCATCTACTCGTAATCTGCAAAAGCATTAAAAAACTGTACGCCCATTTGGAGCTGAGCTTATGGGAATTCTCACAATATTTTTATCGGAAGACTAGCATGAAAGATCTTTAGGTAAGTATAACATACTCACAACTTTAATCCAGTGGTTCCAGCAGAAGGTGAACTCATCTTTGTCGATGTAACCGTCGTTGTTCCGGTCGAACACCTGGAATACCTGCCGCGCGCGCTCCTCCGCCAGCGGGTAGATGTGGCCGCGGTCATTACGGAACAACGCCTTGCAAATCAGACGGAACTCGTCCAGATTTAGCTTCCCGTCTCTACAGAACAGAAATATCTATATAAATATCCACTCAACTGGTAAGCGGTAACTGTTATTATCAGTGAAATATGCCGCCGAAACGCGCAACCAGGCGCGGTCACCACATTAGCCGTAACCACACTAACTACGCAACAAATATCAAATTGTATCAAACTAGCGACCCGCCCCGGCTCCGCACGGGTACAATGCTGATGTATAATACATATAAGTCTTCTTCTTGAATCACTCTATCTATTAAAAAAACTGCATCAATATCCGTTGATCTAAGCATACATAGGGACGGACATACAGCGGGAAGCAACTTTGTTTTATACTATGTAGTGATAAAAGATTGAATTTGCACTAACTACATACTTGCTCACTTGATGGATTGTTTTCATTCTATATTTTGTGTCAGTTTAAGTAATTATTTTACTCTATTTATTTATTGAATACACTTTAAATTACTATCTACAGGGCTGCATAAACCAGAGTTGGTTAAATACATGAAATGGTTAAATAAGTATACAACACATTTTAACTTATACATATATAAAATGGATAGTGGTATGTCAAGATAGCAAGTGGAAAGAAGTGGTGTCTGCCTACCCCTTTGGGAATGAGGCATGAATGTATTTATGTATACATAATATTAATTAAAACAGGTATAATTATTTAACACCCAAAAATAAACCTGTACCTCAGAGTTACACTGAATAAAGGACAGGCAGAGTATAGAGTGAAACTATAAATAATGTTTAATTGAGGTTTTAATGTCATACACAATTGGTTATTTCTTTACATTAAACTTTTTTTTTAATGGATTTACTATAGTATTCCTCTGAGATGCAGAAACGATGTAGAACCCTGGTGCCTTTTCTACAGAATCCTCATTTAATTGACAATTTATATTATCTTATCATATCTTGCAATTTAATTTCTGCTTAAGTTATGATGTCAATTAATTATTTACTTATTAACTTGAGATGATTAGCAATTAAATTCTTCACTTTTATCCTCCTTCTAATGCATTTATGCAATTAATTCAATAGACTCTTTTTATTTTCAAAGTAAAATTACAGTAATGTGGCCTTGTGTGCTGTATCCTTAATAAATAAAATTGAATAACAGAAAGTTTTGTTATAAACCAATAATAAAATTTAAATGGACATTGACCAAACAATAGACAATAGATACTTAATGAATATGTAAATATATCAATAGATACAAAAGTTAATTTAATTGTAAAATATATTAACAGAAAGGAATCTGCAAATAAAATACCATGCTTATGTTGTACAAATAAAAATAAATAAATATTTCAACTTAAAACAAATATTGTTCAAATAATTATAAATTATAATATTTCTTCAACAAAAATAAAGGTTTAACTAGAATCAATTTGATACACTAATTTAAATATCAAATAAAATGACAGAATACATGAATAATTTTTACCGTTAATAAATTTACATAACAGATGAAATAAATTAAATTAAATACACAAAAAAAAACTTTTTGTATTTAAATTATGTTTTCAATACATTGAAAATATAAAAACAAAGTTGTTTTAGAATATTATTTACTCAAAAACCACATATTCTCATACTTTATGACCTAGTTGTGCATTACGTACTACTTTCAAATTGTTTTACAAAACTTTTCAGTCATGATTCTCTGAAAATGTGTTCAATATATAACAATAACAACATACCCATCTTTATCAAATGTTTCGTAGCAAGCGTCCATATCGCTGCAGTCAAACTCATCAACTGGAGACCCGTTGCCAACGGCCGACATTGGAAGTTGGATCGAAATGAGCCGCAAGCCTTCGCGGCACCCGTTTATAAGCAAATCCAACATCGCAACGAAATAATAAGTAACCTTAGGTGACCTGTAACGTAAACAATATTTTTAACCCTTAGATACTGCACGGAACACCAAATAAATACCTTAATCTGACCGGTAAGTAATTGCCCTTTACCTTAAAAGAGAGATTTGATGTGTTAATTTATACTTTTATCTTATAAATATTATGAAATCATTTCGAAATCAACACACATCTCGAAAGCATGCATGACAGATATTGAACGAATGAAATAGAAACGTCAGTCGTCACTGTTACTGTCAAACAGACAAAGAGTGAATGAAAATACGTTTTATTTTACATATTTATGTTAGTACTTATTTTAGCATAGAATGTTAAAAATATTATTACGAATGAAAGGTATTTTCTACAGTATTTTAAAGAAGGTAAGCGGCCTAGAACGATGTGGTGATGATTTTGCGTATTGAGAAGATTAATCTTTTAAATGAATAAAATGAACGTTTATTACTCAAATTATATAAATTTAATCTGTGGTACACCCGGTGAAATCATTTAATTTCATTCAATTGAACAGATTAAAAAACAATCGCGCGCGATCAGCGTCATTGAAAAATCTGCCTGATTTTCTCATTTGTTTGTATCAAATTACGATTACCGTGTTAAATCTTGAACATAATGAGAGCCTCCGTACATTAGGTAACGACAATCTGTCGTATTTGTTTCAAAAGTAATATTTATTTTAGTTTTGAAACTACCGACACTTGGTGAAAAATGGTGATCGAGAAAGTCCATGGTATACATGCTACTAGCATGAGCCTCAACGACAGGTTTACTATCCTGTCTAAAGTGGCTCCAGTCCCTATGCGGCAGAAGAGGCGAGCGTCCATGAGCTCCGCGCTACAACAGAATTACAACAACAACAATCGTTACTTGGATCAGATGGCCCGGCGTTTGGAAATACAGGCTAAGCGGGTAAGGAACCATATGTTTCGGTGCGATAATTAGCTGGAATTTACTTTTATCACCCCCAAAATACGGCAAAATAACTCGTCTTCATTATACATAATTTACTGTGTATATGCTACACTACCAAAAGCTTCTAATGAAAATGTTTTAACTATTCATAAACATAATAACCTCTTTTATTTTGAACTTACTAGATATTTTCAAGTTTATAATAAAATGGCTCTATTCCTCTTCTGAAATTTGCCAGTGTTCTGTCACTCACTACCCTTCGACTACAATGTCTAGCGGTGAGTTTTAGGTTCATCCTCCCATCTAGTTTGTTGGTGTCCTTTACTTCTCTTGCCTACTCTGGGGTACCAGTCCGAATCTATTTCTTACAATTTCTCTGATGGAATGCATATAATTTAGTAAACCTGATAGCCAATCCATCTCTACTTATGATGGTCTATCCAGTTTATTATATCAGCAACTTTAGTGTGTAAATATATCTATCTGCTATCCTCTTTCCTCATAAAATATGTTTTATTTAATTTCTTATGTATTTTCAGCAAGCACTAAGACTGCGGCTAGGCATACAAGGAAGAGGTGGGCTGAGACGCTCTGGCAGCGAAGGCAACCTCTCAGGGCTAAGAAGGTCTAATAGCTTCAGCAACTTGAGCCAACAGAGTGTGAAGTCCAGAGTCTCCTGGAGACAGTCTAATGGGAATCTCAGGTTCGTAGCGAAAAATTGTCTATGGCTAATATTCTATGTTGACGGTGTTAGTTAATAAAGTTAAAGATTGCATGAAGCAAATTGATATTTCACCCTTTAATAAACAAATTAAGTTTTTTTTCTTGGCGAATGAAATTATACTTTATTACTCATTGTCACTTACAGTGTACTGCAACAATAGGTATGTTTCGATCTACATTGCAACAACATGGACAGTTAATGTTAGATAGTTGGAAAATTGGATTTAGGGCCTTCAGCGGCCAATGGCTAGAGGTGTCGGACTTGTGATCTTATGATTGCCGGTTCGATCCCCACCCATTGCACTACCGACGCACGACCTTAACTAACTCGTAACACAAGCAAGTGGGGTTAAAAAAAACTAGTGGACAGTAAAACTCTGCAATGCCTTTTAAGTGCGTCTTCATATGTGATCATCCTGGTTTTCATTTGAGCCAACTTATAACCTCCCAAAACTATCAGCCCCTTGATATTTTCATAAGATTTGAATACTGTTGAAGATGTTTGACATGGATACCAATTATATTTAAATATTATAAAGAGGAAAGATTTGATTGTAAGTTTGTACTGAATAGGCTCCAAAACTACTTGACTGATTTAAAAAGTTCTTTCACATTGGGAAGCCACAATGATCAAATTTTCACAGAAATGGGAACTAAATGGGTAAGACCATGCATGACCTTTTGTCATATATAAATTTTGGTTAATTTAAAGCTATATTAGTAACAAGAATAAAGGCAGTATAGTATTTCAAAATTGAAATTAATAAAATTCGACCACTGGCAGGACTCGAACCTGCAACATAGGTTAAGCCCCTAATGCCTTAACCAATTAGGCTACGGTGGAACCCTACCGGTCATAGAAATTTATCAATCTTTTATAAAACATCTCTAAGGGGGATGTTAGTGCCATCTATCGGTAATGATCCACATTACTTTGACTAATATCTCCAAAGTTGCATTTGGTATTAAATATTAAATGATGACACCACTCGTATATCACATTTTTAAATGTTTTTGAGTACTTTACGGAAAAGTTTACCATATACTATGTTTCAAAATTGAGATTAATAAAATTCGACCACTGGCAGGTCTCGAAACCTGCATCTTAGGTTAATTTTATTAATCTCAATTTTGAAACAGTATATGGTACACAATTCCATAAAGTATTCAAAAACATTTAAAAAGTCAGTATAGAATAACATATTATTATGATTGTACAACTAACACCTTTTTCACCTTGACATATATTCTCCATCGTATAGAAAAACAAACACTTGAAATAATACAAATGGAAATATCTTTTATTTCATAGAATAGCAGCTCTTTATAATGAAGTATCAGCATTGTATTTTACTAGTTTTTGCCTTATAGCTGTGCTCACATTCAATTTGTGATAAAGAAAGAATGTAAGAATATCAATAATTAACAAAGTGGCACAGCAGGTAAGCATTGCCATTCAAAGTGGTAATGCTGCCAGCATTCTGGGAACCTTGCCAAGTAGAATAGATTTAGAATAGTAGTATATAAGTTAGTTTTATTTTTAATTAGTTACTTTTAGTTTGTATTTTATTCATGTTTGTTAATTATAATAAATAATAATACAAAGTGGCTATATTCGAATAATAGTTACTGCTGGTGTAGGTTTCCCAGATGGTCAGGATTTGGCGGGATTCTCCCGAATTTTTGGATAGGCTCCTGACTACCGATGAAAAAAAAATCTCCCGAGAAACCGCTTCATTTTATAAAACAATTATTTTCGAAAATTGTTTCCGGAAGCCGGCTGCTGGCTAGACATTTACCCCAATTCCTTCCAAACATCCTTGTTGATAACATGTTGTGGGCAATCTTGCAAGAAGTGGTCTAGTTACATGTTAATGCCACTAAATTAAATCACAGAGACATTTATTCTACTGATTTAATTAATAAAATTGACATGACCCATGTTTGCTAAGTAATGATATGCTAAATACAATAGGATGTTAATGTGTCGGTGATGTTCCAGTGAGTCGTCGTTCAACAACTGGAACATGTCGTGGCGCGCGCGGGCGCTGCGCGGGTTCCGTCGGCGAGGCGGCGGCCAGCGCGTCCAGAGAGGACGTATACGGTAACACACATTCATTTTAAAACCAAGGCCGCAAGGATTTAAGTTATCACTCTTTTTTGAAAAGCAACTACCGCACTAGTGAAATAAATGCTTATGTGTCTGGGGACTGTGCAAGCAGTGGCGTATCTACGCCAGGGATCAAGGGCCCTGGGGCAAAAAAATCTGCTGCCCCTAAACTAAGATTTTGGACAGACTTTGGGACCCCGGGACACTGCCCGCCCAGCCCTTCGGTAGCTATATCAGTGTTAACAAGGGTTCATGGTTCATACAAATATTTTCGAATCCATAAACCCAGCAGAAGCAACTATGGCACTGTCAGTGAGAGAATGGCGAAGTTAAATAAAAATAAAAATGTCAATATGGATATGACATTTTATTTTTATTTTGCTGTTTACAATTTGTATCCAGAATAATAACTTGACTTTTGTTATACTGTTTTGATATTAATATATTTATTTTTATTTTGCTGTTTTAATACCTATATAAATATATATATTATTCTGGATACAAATTGTCAAATGAACAAGGCTAAGGTAAGGTTATTGGAGCAATATGTATAATACCTACTGTGGTTTGACAATGAATAAGTCAGTCGATACAATTTCTCTGATATTACAGAGGTCAAAATCCCCGGCAAGGTGTACTCCGCATGACCCGGGCACAATACCAACAGCGACTGCAGCAACGGGCGAACAGGGCGAGGGGCAGGGGCGGACGAGCGGGGAGGGGGAGAGGTGAGACCACTGTCATACTTTGTTGAGCTAGTTCATTATTCAGCACCGAGTGCTTGAGAGAACAGGGCTAGTGCCAGTTGAGAGGAGAGGACAGCTTAGTTACTCTGTTACACACGTTAGTTATTTAGAAATAAGTACGAAAGAGAACAGGACGAAAATCAGAGAGAGGGTGGGACAGGGTGAGGTGAGGTGACTATATACTAATACTTTATTATACACATTAGTTAGTTAGAGCTAAATGTGAGAGCAGGATACTCAACGTCTATGATAATGTCTCTCGACAACCCTGGCTTGCCAAGGTCTGTAAAAGGAGGCCCATGTACACTCGACGTAAATGCTGATAAAGTAAGTAAGATTAAAATCCAACAGCCTTATCATTTTTCTTCTCACTTATCCCCATTTATCACCAAGGTGAAAAAGATGCCCATTTGTCCCCAAGAAATAGGGAAAAAATTCCCATTTATCTTTAAGAAAGGTGAATAAGGTGATTCCCATTTGTCTTTAAGAAAAGTGAAAAAGATTCCCATTTGCCTCCACAAAGGTAAAAAAGATTCCCATTTGTATTTAAGAAAGGTGAAAAAGATTCCCATTTGTAGTTAAGGAAGGGGAAAAAGATTCCCATTTGTCTTTAAGAAAAGTGAAAAAAAAAAACCATTTGTCTTCAAGAAATAGGAAAAAGATTCCCTTGGTCACCACTAGTCACAACTGCAAACAGGCCGTCAATGATGCGAATCATACTTGTGTTATACAGGTGGTGTAACCCGTGCCCAAAGCAACCAGCCCAAGAAACTAATGTCCAAAGAAGAGCTCGATGCTCAGTTGGATCAGTACATGGCGGGGACCAAGTCAGCACTAGACCAGGAGCTGGAGACCTACATGAAGAACGCCATGGAACTAGAGTGAGATAGTTTAAGAGCTAGTGATGTTGTGTAAACGTTTCTGATTGTTGGTTGGCATTTAATGTACCTTCGGATCGTAGCCTTGAGATTTATATATTTTTTTAAGTTAAGTTCTGTGCGTTCAGATTGTATCATAAATATGTAAAAGGAAGTCCTTTGGTCCCTTCCTGTGGTGTCCGCGTAACTCCCGTCCTCGTGGGAATTTCATATTTAAATATAGCCTATGTATGTATAGCTTTCTAATTGTAGAACAATTTTTAAATTTAACCCAGTAGTTTCGGAGCTTATTCAATACAAACAATCCAATCGTTCCTCTTTATAATATTACATATTATATTTTTTTATATTTTATCATTTTAAACACTAACATTGGGATATTTGCGAATTGCTGTGGCGGGCCATTAATTGAAGAAAATTTTAAATTAAATTATTAGTTGATTTGTTGCAACGTTTTGTGAAAATTGTTAATTGTTGGAATTATACTTTGGTGTTGATGTTAGTAGCAAGCCATTAAAATGTATTACATTTGTACAATTTCATTTGACATGTTAAAGAAAAAATTAAGACTAGTATAAAAAAAAATGACAGTATACGTAAAATACATGTTTTATACAATAATATCGAACAAGCGTACGGCCCATGTGATGGTGTGTGTATGTCAGAAACGTTTACACAACAAACCATGGACTTTTTAGTGTGAAACTTGACTTAATTGTATACTTACTTAACATTATATCAGTCAAAACTTGAAGTTGATATGTTTGTTTAAATCAATCATTATTAAAGTGTTTAGTTATTTGATTATTGTGAATGTTGGTATATAAGAAACTTGACAATATATCTAGAGCTCAGAATCATAAGGTCGTATGTGCAATAATACGTCAGAAACATTCGTCGTATGTGCCTTTATCGTAAACTGGCACTTGCGACCAAATGCTTGTGAAGTATATTTCACATATACTGGGGGCGGCGTCTGCTATTTTTTTAAGTATTGTGCCACCGTAGTGCCGTCATGATATCATTATGCCAAAAGCGGTAATCTACTAATCTCACTATGGTGTCGGCGCTGGAATGGCAGTCGGTGTTGCTACCGCAGGAAAAGGCCGTCAATAGACGTAGCAGGGGAGATGGTTAGGGAGATTGTAATGTTTATATAGGCGATTTCAAAACATATAAATGTTATTATATTCAACAACGCTAATGTCATCGTGGCGTCATAGTGACACCATTATGACGTCATTAGGATTAGAAGATTACCGAATGGGAAAAAATCGACCATTGAACTATCATTGATAGTTAATGGACACGACATTACGATAATAGACTCGGGGCCCTGTAGAAGCCTCCGTAGCATAGTAGATTTGGCTCGCTTTAAGTCGCGGAGGTCGTGGGTTCGATCCCCACACCGGACAAGAAATCTTTGTGTAAATTCTAAGATTTCTTTCCGGGTCTGGTTGGTTGAGGGACGACCCTCCGTGCTTCGGAAAGCACGTTAAGCAGTTGGTCCCGATTGTCATCATCTATAACAAGCGTATATCAGGGTACGGGCAGCAGCGTTTCCCTGTGTATTACAACATAATACTGCGGTCACCAATCCGCTTGCCGAGCGTGATGACTATAGCAAAACCCTCCCCCGGGAGGAGGCCCATGTTCAGCAGTCGACATTATACGGGCTGATGATGATGATACTGCAGAAGCATTTATATAAATTTATACTATATATATTATTGACCAAATGCTTTTGTATGTCCGTCCTTATGTTTCTGAGGTCTAGATAATACTGGCTTATTCAAAATTTAGGGAGCGTTCAAGTATCGCAATCTTGTAACGCACCGTAACGTTTTTCTGGACCCCCCCCCCCTCTAAACGTTACGTAACACTCGAGTGATAATTTTTACCCCAAAGTCGTAAAAAGTTATGTTATAATAATTTTACACTTGGTATAGTTTTAATATACTAAATAAAACAAGAAAATTTTAATTCACAACACCTGCATATTTTGTTTATTTTTTTATAAATTTCTGGCCATAAATTTTTTTTGGTTTTGGTTTGGTTTTTGAAACAATGTTACATAACGTCTTCTAAGAGAGACTCCCTCCCGCCCCTGTTACGCATCGTAACGTTTTACGAGACCCCCTCCCCCCCCCCCAATTGCGTTACGTAATACTTGAACGCTCCCTTATCAAGATTGGTTTATGATTATTGGAAGGAAATAAAATTCGTTAAAATATAACTGGATGTCGCGATGTCTGTGTTCCCTTGTGTCGAGTCGTAGTCTTACTCAACATACCGTACGGTTTAGCTGTATGTGACTTTTAAACTTATTATTTCAAAGTCAAAGTCTAAAATTCTTTATTCATATAGACACATTTAAAATATGTTAAATCATGTACTTATGATGCGTCCCTTTCTTTTTCTACCACCAGTTCTGGACGTGGCAACTCTAAGAAGAACTGGCAAGAAACTCAGAGTAATCCTTTTTTAAATAAATTTGATGTTACAATTATTAATAAAGCAGTATTGTTTCAGAGCAACGCACTCCCAAGCTGTTTTGTCATTTAACTAGCGAGCTGCCCTGGCTTTGCACGGGTGTAATGCTGATGTATTATACATATAAACCTTCTTGATAAATTACTTGTACCTATTAAAAAAACCCGCATCAAAATCCGTTGCGTAGTTTTAAAGATTTAAGCATACATAGGTACAGACAGCGGGGAGCGACTTTGTTTTATACCATGTATTGACTACTGCTAAATAAAATTACTAACGATCCGCCCCAGCTTCGCACGGGTGCAATGCTGGTGTAAATATAACATAAGTTTTAAATCACACTTATCTATTAAAAAAACTGCATCAAAATCCGTTATGTAGTTTTGAAGATACATAGGGACAGACAGAGGGAAGCGACTTTGTTTTATACTGTGTAGATACAATATACTCGTAAAATTAATATTTGCGTATTTTCAATTTTAATTTTTTCCATCGTTACACATTCTTGGTACAAAATTACAAGTTTTTTATATACATATCAATCGTACAGTAGGCAACGTAAGTTGGTTAACACTAATGAATTCTTTTTATATTTCACTTCGCGATTAGAGCACTTACCTATATAAGTATTTTTTCTTACTAATGACATGTCAATTATATACCAAAATTAAAACCTTTTAGCTAAATTAACAACACGTTGATATGTCTAATTTGTGCACATAATTCTAAAGCTCAGAAACATAAGGTCGGATGTGACATTATACTTCAGAAACATTCGTGTTATGTGCCTTTATTGTAAACTGGCACTTAAAACGTTTCTGAAGCATAATACATCCCTCCTTCTGGGAGGGTCAGGGCCTGAATTTCTATAAAATTTTAAGGTAAATTTAATAACTTTTACTAAGCCGTCGTTTCGACATGGGTTATACCAATAGGCTTAGTAAAAAGGTAATGATTTGCCTTAAAATTTTACCGCGATCGAGACCCGTGACTACTATCAAAATCTTTTCATATCAAAATTATAATTAAGTAAGAGATTATAAGTTTAGTGTTAAACTATGTATGTTGCCGACTGTACTAAAGACAATTTTTGTAGTTTAAAAAAAATCGACAAAATGCAACCAAATTGTTATATTATTTTGTATTGTATAGTCTACTCCAAGTGTTTGTAACATAATTACTATTGATAAGCTAAAAGTGATAAAACATATTATACTAAATAATGTTTTACATTACATAAGTAATTAAACATTTCGAAACGAAGACCCCTTTAAAAAGCTTGACTTAGTTTTTATTTTTGAATATTTACAAACTTAAATTTTCTTTATGATGAAACTCATTTTGCACCAAACATAGGTCCAAGCCCTAACTAAAACTAAATTAAATTGAACTTTTAATATCAGTCGTGATAGCTCTGAACTAGCCGTGTCAGTTCAGAGCTATCCCGCCTATTAAAAGTTCAATGTCGCTTAGACGTGACAGTTGCACAAAACTCCACTAAAAAAATCTAAAAGTCATAATCCCTCGAAACTCATCGCCAGCGACCGCCTTGAGCCGAGGTCCAAGCTCCACAGGTGGCGTCCTCTTGAGCAGGTTGCTTAGTTTGTAGCTTTTAAACCATTTATTAAGGCTGGAGCTCTGCTCGCCTTTATGCCCGGTGAAGTAGCAAAAGCCTCGTGGCTTACTATTTATGTCCGTCCGAAAAAAAAAAATCGCCAAGCATTTAAAGAGCTGAAGTCCTTGCGTTTTTGCCCGGTGAAATACCAAAATCCTTGTAGATTTTATCACACATCTCTTCCAGCCCGTTTGCTTCCCCTGCTGATCATGGGCCTCCTATTAACAGACCTAGGCTTACCAGAGTTGTTGAGGGATATTAATATTATAACCACGCTTGGAATCCGCTTTCCCATATCCGCCAGAAAAACGAAATCTCTAACATTACAACGCTAATGTAAGCAATTTCGACTAGTATTAGTACTACATTTTCAAATCTTTAAATTAGTTCTAATGAAGTGATTAATATGCATCCTTCTGCCATTTTACTCTAGGCAATTAATGTGTGAAATATAAACTAAAATTCAAAATCTAACATACTATTGGGATCAATATTGGCATATAAGCGGGTGTACATTCCAATGCCCTTGTAGACCTTCGAGTCTCTTCACTTCGGGGGTCCGAGTGAAGAGACTCGAAGTTCTCTAAGGCCTTATTTTTCAATCTTTAGATAAAAATTATCTGAGGATTCATTTGAATTTAGAATATGGATGGACATTGGACAGATGGATGGACTAACATTTACTTTTCTGATAAATTTTATCTGACTACTAAAAGCTTATTTTTTTTTATATTAGTTTGTTTTATCAGCTACAAAAGTGCAAAAGAAAATGGATTGAGGTATTCCTAATTTGGTGTAAAAATATAAAACATTGGTAATGTGATATTTCTATCCTGATACAAAATTGTAATGCAACCGCTTCAAATCCCTGAATAAAGAATCAGGTTCTTATATAATGCGAAATGAGTTTCATCTTTAACCCTTAGCCAGGCTGTAGGTATTTTACTTTTTTAGACGTAACTTATACAGTACTGACGTAAGGCGAAGACGTGTGCAGACGCTGCGCAGACATGACGTTTCTACCGGCAACGTGTCGGGAATTATACTCGAGCGGTGTGACAATCATGTCTTATCAGTCTCGCATTTACGCAGCGTCTGTATCAGGTCCTCGCCTTATATTGTCTCTGTATTATCCACGCCTTAGGAAAATAAACATTGACAACATTATATATGAAACGTATAATATAATTGAACACAATTTGAATGTTTTCGCACATAATGTTGTTGATTTTCGTATGTTTAGAATTCATTGGTTTTATACTTTATTACAAGCCCATAGAGTGCAAAATAATGTGGTCGCTTTGTAATAAAAGCTTGGCTAAGTATAAACTATGAATCCAGGAGTTGTTTTCTTATGTAAATCAGCTATTTTTGTTACACACACGTTTAACTGACTGTTTTTTGTTTTTTTTTTAATATTTGTTTAACAAAAAAGTTGATTGTAAATATAGCGAGAGTGGATTGTGCATAATAAAAAGAGATGCCATTATATGCCGTTTCATTTTTTTATAATACAGGTGTAACTTATATGTGTAGTTGTTTTATAGCAGGATTCGTCCTATGTGTATTCACCGGCTATGAAGGTTGGTTTTAAAAAAGATTACTAGCAGCGTTTTGCACACTAGTATTCTTATTAACCCCTCATCATGCTGAAATGCTTGTGTTACGTGTTCGTCAGTAGTGCAATGGGTGGGGATCAAATCAGCCTTTCGATACCATCCCAGATCCTAAGTCGGAGAGCCTAACCCACATACTATAAATTAAAGCGACAGTTGGTTAAAAATTCCTATTTTGTCACAATTTTGTCAGCACCCTGACAAGGCAAGAGACAAAGACTAGTTTTTAGTTTTTAAACTTTAATAATCCAATAAACATTAAGGTCCCATAACAAATGTCGCTTATGCCTGATGAAGTAGCAAAAGGCTACATAAATGGCAAAATAAATAAAAAATCGGAAAAAACTAAAAAGCAGTAGCAGTTCTGCGAAAGTTAAAATTTATTTCGCTGGTAATTTTTATCTGGATTATAGAAAAATTACCCCGTAGTCTGCTAATTATGTAGTTTGTAATCTACTACAAGGTCAGCCAGTGACCCGCTAGTTGATGTTGCTATAACTTGCATTATAAAAAGGGAGTTTTTCAATAAACTAAAAAAACATCAATTTAAATTGATTTTATTAGCAAAGAGAGTACTTACATTTGCTGAATATAGTTCGAACAACACATCGTGACACGCCTCTGATCAGTTAAAAAAAATTGGAATTTTGAAATCATAATTTGAGCGTTTGAAGTTTATTTTTACAAATTATACTTAGAGAACCGTGTCGTGATGTCGTGCACAAACTAGAGTGCGTTTTCCCAAGCTGATTTCTCAAAAAAAATTGGAATTAAAAAGCTACTAATAATAGTTACTGTAGACAATTCATTCATTACTTTAACGGTTACCGATAAAAAATAAAATATTCTTTGTTCTGGTTCTTTTCAATTCAAATGGATAAACAAAGTGTCAAAAAATTTGTTTTTTATTATTTAAATCAGCCTGGAAAAGCATAACATGATATTTACAATCTCTCACTATGAGAAAAAAAACCCGATTTCAACTGTTTTCAAATATAAGATACCTATGTCAAAATTTTACAAATTTTGATACGTTTTATTTAAATATAATTTGAAGGCAGCAAAATCGGGCGAAAGACTAAAAATAAAATAGGTTTAGTATGGCTCCACTCTACGAAAAACACAAAAATATATGTATTTGATCAGCATAGCCATTTTAAATAAATAAAAACTTCGTGACGCACAATTCATATTTTATTATAGATAATATATTTATTTTTATCATTCAATATTGTTAAAAGTAAACAAATATGATTACTTATTTTTATTCATTATTAAAAATAAGTAAAAATACAAATAATAAAAATAAATTACAACTTCAGTTTCCAAATTAAACTGTGCATTTATGTTATGAAGAATTTTAACTTAGGTACTACCTTATTCATTTTTAGTACTTTATTGGTAGATTTTAAATATAATAAATTAATTACGATATTTAAAAATATATATTTGATCTCTATTGTATAAAACCGTGCTTCCGTTTTAAGTTTATTTGCACTAAATATTCTAAAGTATTTATATTGCAGTTATGTATATAATATAGTAAAATAATTGTTTGGTTTTTCGTACTAAAACTAAGATTATTTTTTTATTACGTGTGTATTATTGATATAATCTATAATTACGTATCGGGATATTATAAGACCATTTAAACAAGATTTTAACATTTCTATGTATGTATGAAAATACTGACCAAATGTTTGGAAAAATCTTATGTAGGTATAAATTGATTGCATCGAAATATCTTATTGCAAATCGGTTTAGGAATATATCAGCTTAGGTATTTATTAGCAGAGGCGGTGCAAGACGACTGGTCCGTGTGGTGCACCACTTACGGTTTCGCAGGTAAAACTAAACAAATAAACTGCATTACAATTGGTTTATGATGACAGAAGTTGATAAACAGACGAACACGATAGACTTATTCCATCACTCTTTGTGTCGGTATTTAAAATATGTAGCGACACGAAGACTAATAGCGCCATCTAGAACTTAGAATAGCAACTAACCTATATCGCGTATTACAAGTTCGCAAGCCAATTCGATGAATACCTTAACCACATTTTTTATAAAAAAAATCCTTGCTTCGTAAAATGTACCATAGGTACAATATAAGTCTTGCCCGGCCTCTGCTTATTAATGAAATATATTAGTTTAGAGCCTTGTTTAATTTATCAGGAATAATTAAATGCAGTCTGATGCTTAGAGTATACATAAAACTATAGAGCGCTGATATAGCTGCGGTCCGTTGAGTTGAATGTAAGCACGTGTAATGTATGATATGGCGCTCTTAAACTGTTTTTTTTTTCATTTTGATTCCGCGAATTTTACCAAAATTATCACAATACATAACACATTTATAGTCAGTTGTTCATACCCTGTGCCGCCAGTCCATACTCTGTAAAGCACGCTCTATATCTTATATACTCTGATATTGTCTATGACCATTGCATAAAAGTATTTACATTTATACTAAAATATAATAAACATAAATATGTAGGAATCATGATAGTAATTAAGAAAACGAGTGATGGCCGATAGTAATCAATAAACTACGATTAAAATAATTAATATTACATCAAAAGTCTTTTATCTGAACAAAAATAGGTACTAGAGCAACGTACCTACTAACTTTGAAATACTTTTTTAATGTATATTCTACGCCACATTTGAAAAAAAAGACCTAAATTAAATAAATAACTTATAAATACCTAAAACTAAACAGTTTTTGTATTTATTTACATTACAATAAGCGCAGTGATAGAATACTGTGCATGAATAAATAAAAAAATAAAATAAATATAAATGCAGATATACAGTCACTTTTATAACTAATTCCTTAAATTATTACGAACTTTTATAGAATTTTCTTGCGTACCCAGATATTTGAGCCTTTGGAATTAAGACATTTTATAAAACATGTAACAATAACTTAATTTTCGGGTCTTGTTGTCTTAATCGGAGTATTGATATGTAGTCCTGTCAATTTCAGTCTACCATAGAGTAACCATCCATCCATCCATGTTTTCCCAATTAGGTCTTTGTTTCGAAACCGCCTTGGGTGCGTCAGGCAGACTTCTATTTGTAGTTTGGATTATTAAGTTTTGAAATCAGCTGTGGGTACGGACGAGGCAATACATTTCGAGCCTCGTTGCAAACAATCGAATTTCCCATAAACTCCCCAAATTTCCGGCTTTAAAAACTGGGGATTTCGCATTTTTTTTTCTTGTTAACAGATTTCAGAGATGGTAACCCTACTATCAAAAAACAGTAAACTGTTGTTGTATCTATAAAAAATACAACAAAATTTGTTTTGTCTGCGATATTTCAGCATTCACAGTTCCTCTTAGAAGTGGTATAACCTCTAGTCCTGGAGGCTTATCATGTAACAATATTACTATGACATTGATAAAAAATAAGTTAAAAAATAACCTTTAATATGTCAATTTATTAATAATATAATAATTTAATGTAGATTCAATAATACAGTTACAATAACCGTACAGCAATGAAGACATTTTAACGAAGTAATATTCGTATCATTACGTGATAAACCTCCAAAATAAAACACGTCACTAAAATATAGACTAAAAATTACAAGAATCACACTCAATGTTGCCACTCGAAACGCGTAATTTTCCACTAAAACATAGATTTCCATAAAGTCCATTTTCCCGTTCTACTATAGGTTATTCACGGATATAATTTGGTTGATCCAGCCGATGAAGGAAGACACTTTGACGTAGACACCGGGCACGTCCTGGCGGCCGCAGCCAAAGCCCCAGGACACGAGACCGACGAGCTCGTAGAAGCCATCGTCTTGACATACTAAGGGACCTCCACCGTCACCCTGAAAGTAAAAAGGTGTAATGCTATGCTGTGTGGTGTCCGGATGAGAATAGACCATCCCAAGTCTTCCATTGGGTGAAGTAAGAGGCGACTAAGGGTCACAGCTTATGGCTTAAGATTCTTTTAGCTTAAGGATATTCACCATCTTACTGCGATCCAGCGATAATATCCCTCAACGACCATCGCTTGCCAAGGTCTGTTAAGAAAAAGCCCATGCTGAAGAGGGCTGATGATGATGAAGAAGAAGATTAAAGTGCTATGTCAAAGAAATAGCTATGTGTAATCGCGCGATCGAAATGGAGCATTATGTAACTAATACATAATTATTACCAACTAGAATACCCTTGTTTACCATAATAATATAGCCTTGAGAATGAATCATCATCATCATCAGCCCGTATAACGTCCACTGCTGAACATGGGCCTCCTCATGGATATTTGCCCTAGTCACCACGTAATATGTTGTACCACACAAGGAAACGCTGCTGCCCGTTCCTTGATATACGATTATTATAGATAATGTTATAATAATCGGGACCAACGGCTTAACGTGCTTTCCTAGGCACGGAGGGTAGTCCCTCAACCAACCAGACCCGGAAAGAAATCTTAGAATTTACACAAAGATTGTCTGTCCGGAGTGGGGATTGAACCCACGACCTCCATGATTTAAAGCGAGACACGGAGGTTGTCTGAATTTGTTGGATGAATAAAAAATATATTCATTAACAAGCTGCTGCTTGCGTAATAACCACGCTTGGCAAGCGGACTGGTGATGACGCAGTAAGATGGAAGTATCTTTGAGCTATTCTAGAGAAGAGAAGATCTTGCTGCCCATCCATCAGCTGTCGCCTCTTACCACATCCTAAGGAAGATATGGGGTGGCCTATTCTTCGCCGGAAACCACTCGGATTTCACTTAGCACTTCAATATCCTTGTTCTACTAACCTGACACGCGTCGTTGCCCGGCTCCCCTCCCGCGCAGAAGGAGCTGGCGGGCAGGATGAAGATCTTCTCTGTGACCGCGTTCACTTTGCGGATGCACTCCGCGTCGCTCACTATGGGCAGTTCTGCCTCACGCACTCGTAAGGGAATGGGGCCAGCTGTAGAAGGGAAACAGATAATAGTAAACTTAGAACATACAAAAATGCTGACTTTTGTCTTCAAATTATCATGGCTATTTTAGGGTTCTATACCCAAAGGGAACGGACCCTACTACTTAAATTTCGCTGTCTGTCACCAAGCTGAATCTCATGACCCGTGATACAGTTGAAATTTTCACAGATCATTTATTTCTGTTGCCGCTATTAAAAACAGAATTAAATAAATAACAATTCTAAAACAGAACTAAATAAATATTGAGACCCTTTAAATATTCAAATCACGGTACGGAACCCTTCATGCGCGGGTTTGACTCGCACTTGGTCGGTTTTTTTATAAGTACAGGTAGGCAGAGCTGCATCTATCACACACACATTTCGTTATAAGTTTCACCCCAATAGAGCTTACTGCCTTAAATCGGACTCAAATGAAGACTTCGAGAAACGACAATTTCTCGTTTCGACATTCATATTATTATCTGAAACCTACACATTCCTTAATGCTTCCATGCGCATCTCAATAGATCTCCGAAATATTGACTCCTAGTAAAGTTAAAATTAGACATCGTATGTAAGCTAAATAATGTTAGTTAATCTTATAACTCACTCTCTCCCATGTATCCGTATCCGGTGACAGTGCATCTCTTGCCGGCTGCGTGACTCACTCCCCTCGCTGGGAGACATACCAGGCAAACTCCTGCCACACATAAATAAATATAGTATTAAATAACAACGTAAGAATGTTCCGTTCCTACCCTCAAAAAACAAGGAATTAGTCATCATGACCTGTCATGAGTTAAACGCATTTAATTTTTTTGTTTTAATAAATATTTCCATTCTTTTCGTTTATCAGTTAACGTCCAATGCTGAACATGGGCTTCCTGTTTATCAGACCTTGGCAAGCCTTGAGAGTTGTTGCCATAATTACAATCGTCCCCCCCTCCCCGCCAATGGCGGATCGAAGGAGTGTCCGGGGGGTTTTAATGGTGTAGGGTCCTCTCCTCGTGGTATGAGTGTCGCATACCACGCTATGGAGAGGGCGAGTCCCACATATCCCACCGCCAGCGCGCGAATACGCGGTAGCGGCGCGCGGCGGTGGGAATGCGTAAATGCATATCCCCCCGGACAACAAAAAAACAACAGGCAGATTGGTGATCCCAGTAAGATGGGAGTATCTTTGATAGATGCTGCTGCCCATCCATCAGGTGTATGTCCCTTAATCGACACCCATAGGAAGATGGGGTGGTCTATTGTAAGCCAGAAACCACATAACGGTTAATAAATAAATAATATTATACAAACCTTCTTTAAGTTCAGCCTTGCCGTGTAACTTCAGCAGCGCTATGTCATTGTCCAGGGTCTGACTGTTGTGATTGTGGTGAATGTACGTGGTGGCCACGCGCAGGGTCTGTGCCCCAGGGGAACCGTACTTGCGGGTCAGGTCGTGGTCCCCAACACGGACGTAGATTGCGTCGCCGGAGCGGACGATACTGGAAATATAGACGATATGTTAATTAGGATACATAAGAAAAATATTGTGACGTTAAATTGTCAGTTGAGAATTTCTATTAAGGACTCACTCGTTAAAAAAAGGAGAAAGAGAAGAAAGAAGAAAAAAAAGAATCTTAATTGAGCAAAAACATGACAGCCATACTATTTTCCCGTTCAACAGGATGGGAAAATAGAATGAATGCCTAGCGGATTCTGGATCACCACAAAAGTACCCACATATTTTAATGGTAGTTAAAATTTTGTCTTCGACTACGGTCTTCCTCATTCCATTTTCTCGTGATATCATATCGGGTACAGGTATCGGTAGGTGGCGAAGTGGTAAACGTTTCGTATTAAATCTCGGAGGTCGTGGCTTGGATAGCCACGCCGGACAAGAAATTTCGTATAAATTCTAAGTTTTAATTAGCATAATTTTGGATCTGGTTGGTTAAGGGACTGCATTTTGTATAACAAGCACATACCAGGGCACGGGTAGTAGCGTGTCCTAGTGCGTTACAATATGCACCAACCGTGGTGACAATGGCCTAACCCTCCCTCAGGAGGAGGTCCACGTTCAGCAGTGGACGTGCGACTCACTTGGTGACGCAGTGCGCGGCGGTGAGCACCCACTGCGTGCCGATGAGCGCGGCGCCGCACAGGTACTGGTTGAGCGAGTTGATGAGCGCCGTCTGCCAGCACCACTCGCCGCGCGCCCCGTCCTCGCCGCCCATCACGCGCCCCACGCGCCGGGCTGAACGCGCCGAGGTGCCTGGAAACGGAACAAAATAAGGTTTTAACAACGGTAAGCCAAGGATATGGAACAACGACGTATGACTTCAATATATACTATTATGAACGTAAGTGATTGGTGTAAGAGGTCCTAAAGTCGATTCGGCTTTAAGCCATGCTATGACGCTCATTAATGAAACAATGACCTTCCAGGTGACGGATCAGCTAGTTTAGTCAAAGGCGTATCTAGCCCATGTTGCGCCCGCGTCTATACCCTAGCGTCCCCTAATAAGCGCGCGGTTGAAGTGGAATGGGTACACAGTGTGAGGCTCCGTAACGACCTCCCTAGGACCGCTGCGACCCCTGATAAAAGCGCATCTAACTATATTTAGAATCATACATAAAAACCACAAGAAAACTAGCAGTCGTAAATTTCTGAGTGTTAACTAATGGCCACGGTGGTCGGGCACACCACCTCGTCTAGCTAAAAAGAAAATGGTTAGTTATTGACACAACCAACCATTTCTGATAGGTAGTCCTATCCCTTACAATCCGTTCTATAACTTCGGCAAAGGCTAACAAACTTGTTTCCTCGTAGATCCCTTTTTTTCTGGTTTCAGTGGAGTGTTGCTCTATTTCTATCATATTACATACTAACAACTAGTGAACCCGATTTTAATTCGCCAACGTAGATCCGATTTTTCCGACATTGGGAACCACTGATTTAGACGCTTAAATGGTGGCAGCGAAGCGAACGTTACCAGAAATTGATTTGCACTGACTTATCCAGATGCCAGAAACTACAAGAGACCGGGACCCTGTATCATTGATGCAGGGTTCGGCGGCAGCGTCGTCCCAGATTATTTATCAATGTTAAAAAAAATATGTAAATAAGTATAATAGCAAAGATCAAAAGAAATTATATTATTTTATAATTAACTAGCGACCCGCCCGGCTCCGCACGGGTACAATGCTGATGTATTATACATATAAACCTTCCTGTGGAATCCCTCTATCTATTAAAAAAAACCGCATCAAAATCCGTTGCGTAGTTTGAAAGATTTAAGCATACAAATGGATATAGGGACAGAGAAAGCGACTTTGTTTTATACTATGTAGTATGTAGTGATATAATTATGTCGCCGGAAAATAAAAATAATCGAGTTGATCAACTTTCTAGTTCATAAAATAATGATATTTCGGTTGGTTAAAAAAACCTTAACGTCAACCAATGGAGTTCAACAGGACTTATTAAAGTTGAAGTTTTTTTTGTTTAATTACTTGCACAGTCTCGTTTGGTTAGGTTAGGTCAAGGATCATAATAACACTGTGGGGTTACCATGGACTCGGCCCTGGGCAGAGTGCCCAGCGTGTGCGTCCGAGCGCCGTGTCCTGACCCAAAGCGTCGGGAGGGACCTATCGCCGCAAGCAATAATTTCGCCTATGTTGGTGGCAAGAGAGGCTTGGATGGCCGTCGTCTCCAGAAAGAGCCGGCGGAGCGCGCAAGAGAGCGCAGCGACCCCGCGTGGCGAAGAGTGCGGGTTCGAGGCCGGCGTAGTTAGTTCGCCGGCGAGAACGAGTCGCGCCGTACGAAACTAATCCTTGGGCGAGGACAACAGCCGGTGCGAGGCTGCGGGTGCAGGTATGAGATGCCGACGAGAAAGCCGAGCGACGCGTGACTTGGGATCACTGGTGGTCATAGTGAGGACCTTGGCCGTCCAAAGGGTAGTGATGCCGGGAAGAGGTAACCAAATTTAGCCTCTGGGGACCTAAACGCAGAGGGCAGGGGTAAGGGCCCAATAACTGCCCGTGGCAGATTACCGTAGTAATTTTAGTGGATAACTGGACGCCCCGGCTCAAGTCAACCCAACGTCTTTCCCCTAGACGGTGAGAAGTATATAAAAAAAATCCACCACGTAAAAACAAGTGTCATAATAATTAAGTAAATAATTTAATAATTATTATGCGCGTTCACTGAAATTGGCAAATAAATTTAACAATATGAGTGGCACGAAAGTTGATCAACTTACGGATCGTATTATTTTCCGGTGACATATAAAAGGCTGGAGAGCGCTCCAGTCTTATTACATTTGGCAAAGCAATTAGGGGCTTCCCTTTATGCCCAGTGAAGTAGCAAGAGCCTCGTGGCTTACTATATATAGCCGTCGTAGAAAAAAAAAGATTCTAGAATATATAATATAATATTTACCTTTGACTCCGCACACATATTTGTTGTACTTTTCTGTAGAGGACAGTGTTGTGCCGTAGCTCGGCTCGTATGGAACTGTAACGATAAACATTAAATATTTGATCTCATCGCTTCTAACGGTCACTATTAGAGAAAAGTACCATGCATTGAGCGAAGGTGCGTAGGTAGAGCATGGCAATATCCATCATCAGCCCGTCCACGCTGAACATGGGCTTCCTCCCGAGGGAGGGTTTTTGACATAGTCGCCACGCTTGGCTGGCTGTAACACACAAGGAAACACTGCTGCCCGTTCCCCAGGGAACGGGCATTATTATATTATTGATCGATTGTTATAGATGATGTTATAACAATCGAGACCAACGGCTTAACGTGCTTTCCGTAGCACGGAGTGATGTCCCTCAACCATCCAGAACTAGAAAGAAATCTAAGAATTTACACAAAGACTTTTTTTCCGGCGTAGGAATTGAACTGACCTCCGAGATTTAAAGCGAGCCAAATACCGCTCGGAGGTTGTCAATTTAAAATGTTCTATGTAATAGTTTTTTAGTCTGAGTTTTGGTATCTATTCTCTTTTTTTGGGTTCCGTACCCAAAGGCTAAAAACAGGACCCTGTTGTCGCCCTGTTAAAGAATAAAAAAATATTTAAGTATTCCATACATCTAACATGTTTTTTTTTGTCGTACGGAACCCGTCGTGCACATGTCATTATCACTGTTTGTATAGTATGATTAAATAAAGTAATAACTACAAATAAAAAATTATGTAATTTGATATGTGATTAAATCACATTCATGTTCATATACCTAAGTATTCGTTACCAATGGGCGTAGTATGCGGCAGCGTGGCGGTGGGGTAGTGCGCCAGCGCCGTGGCTGGCTGGGGCATGGGCAGGGGCGCCACCTCGTTGGTGGTGTTGTTGGGCCTGCCACCCGTCATCTCCAACACCTTGGACTTGGGCGCGCAACACGATGTGCCCGCCTTCTTGCATTTGAACACGTCCGTCATTTCCGCGTTTCCTGAAAAATAATTCTGTTACTAATTGGGTGATCTCTTTAATACAGGTTAACGCACTCACTTTCTATCCATTATAATTTCTGGTATAAGTGATTATTGGAAATTTATACTAATTTTATAAAGTGATAAAGTTTTTGAGTCAGTGAATCTGTAATCTCTGCATCTACTGAACCGATTAAGACAATTCTTTTACCAGTAGAAACTACCACCTTATTTGTTAGAGTTATATTTTAAGATGAGGTCCCACGAGATCGGGATCTACGCGGGTGAAACGCACGGGACAGCTTAGACATCTTATTAAAATGAAAATTTATGATTTTACTTTCTATAACACGGAGCGTATTAACTTTTCAGAGTGGACAGGAAATAGAAACAAAGATCCCCAAACTATATATAATCAACATTTAAAAAAGGGGAAGATTTCGCGGGATTTCCAGGCTGAGTGGGAATCCATAAAACTGACCAGATTGCACTCGATATTTAAATTAAGGGCCCCATTGTCCTAATTCAATCTATTTCAAACTTACGGAAGCATGTGAAGGACAGTAGCGACACGATGCAGGAGCCGGGACAGTCGGGGCGGGGGTCTGCGGGGGCTGGAGTGGTGGTAGTGGTGGTCGTCGTGGTGGTGGGGCGCTGCGTGGTGCGCGGGGGGACTCTGTGGACATAAACATATATTTAATTACTGAGATCAATTAGCAGTAGCATTGCTCTCTTCCCGCGGTATTTGAGTCTTGGCGACGTCAATTGCGATGATACTTGTACCACGAGGAGCAGGGTACCTGTTTAAATACCCTAGGTGATTCTCCGAATCCCACTATTGGGCAAACCAGAAACGGCTATTGAATGGCGTTCGATGCAACAGGTGAGAAACCTAGAATATAGGTCTAGACCACTTCTTCAGCCAGAAGTTACAGCCAGAAATTAAAGGAATTTACAGCTTTATAAAATTATTAGCATCTTTAGAATCGTTCTAACAATAACTCCTCATTTTTCGTCGTTTCGAAATGCAAGTTGGTAGACGTTATATTTCATCAGGCGCCAAAGCAAATTTTTTTTTGAAAAGTTTTCTGTTTCAAATTTCAAAATTGATATTAAGTTTCTTTTTTTTTGTTTTATTTGTCAAAGTAATGCTGATCATTACCGATAGATGGCATTAACATTCCCCTTAGAGACGTGTTATAAAGAGGTTGATAAATTTCGATGATCGGTTGGGGTGCCACCGTAGCCGAATTGGTACAGGCATTAGGGGCTATACCTAAGATGCAGGTTCGAGTCCTGCCGGTGTTCGAAATTTATTAATCTCAATTTTGAAATTACGAACAATTTATTAAGTAGCAAAAGCTTCGTCGCTGACGACATAATTGAAAAATAAAGAAACAAGATCACTTTCGTTTAACAAATCCTTACCTAGTGTTATCACAGCAGATGTATCCCTGCGACTTACAGCTGGTGTGTGGTAGGAGCACAGCCGGTGCCTCACAGAACGCGCGCATGATGCTGTGCAGGCAGTACCCGGGGCACCTTGGTAATGGAGGCTGGAGGAATGAGAAATGATCATCAGCAACTATATGCTCATCACTATCTTATATGAGTTAGACTGAAAAGGAATGATAATGATTCTGCTGAACATTTTCTAGAGCTGGTGCAAATGCTTTGTAATTTGGTATGCCCAGGGGCGTAGCTAACGTAGGGCCAGGTGGTACAGTGCACCAGAGCCCCGGACCTCAGGGGGCCCTCTAACCTAAGCTGTGAAAAGAGCGGTTCAGTCAACTCGCTAGCTCTTGAAGCTATGCACCGGGGCCATTGCCCACCTAGCTACGCCACTGGGTATGCCATAATTAGATACAAACTGAATGATCAAGGGTCCTTTTTAATCATATTATCGTAGTTTAGAAGAGAAAAATAAATCTAATTCAAAACTATAAAGGTGACTGAAGCTGCGTAATTTCTATTTTTTTTGGATTTTTATAAAGACATAATATTCACATTTGGAGTCATGATAAAAACTATCACAGGAATAAACTTAAATTTTGACTAGAATTTACATACAAATTCAAGTCAATATCTAAATTTATTCATGTGATAGTTTTTATCTGAGGATACAAAAAAGATAAATTAAATTTGAATTTGCACCTTTGATATTGAAACAAGTCACAAAAAAGAATACAAAAATGTGCGTGTTAAGTACTGTGCAGGTTAGTAAAAAGGATTCTTAGATCTTCCAAAACTTATTAATTCCTGTCAAATTTAAAAGAGTGTTAAAATCATTTTGTCTGCTGAAAAATATCTGACCGTACTCTGTGGAAAAGCTTTGGAGTATTGGTCTCTTGTCAGTAAATATAAAGTAATTCCATTTTTCAACAGACATGAGGTCAAAGCACAATTAATTATGTATCTTTAATATGCCGATTGATTGAAACCAATTCATGGCAAAGACAATAATTAGCTGGAATGCCATGACGGCACAATTATATTACGTTGGCACAGATACAATTCAAACTCTGGATTTGGCAATAAGCTCAGCATGGTGTAAGGTAACGTTTATATTTAATATAGTTGGTATACACAATGGACGATAATATCAGACTTTAGAGCATACATAAAGATTGCTTAGATAATATTCTCTAAGAATCAGACTCTTGAAGAGGATGAAATATTGCTTCGACCCCAAATAATGAGAGCAGAGCAGGAAGATGATGAATCAGACTCTTGTTGCACAAAACTTTCCTATTAATTTAAAAGTCATAATTCCTCAATCCTCCCACTGCCCCTTAGCTGAGGTCCAAGTCCAACTGGTGGACTCTCATGCACAGGTTGCTTAGTTTTTAGTTCTTAAATTTATTAAGGCTTTAGCACACTTTTACTACTTCATCGGACAAAAAGGATAGCAATCGTTTTTGTCCGATGAAGTAGCAAAAGTGTCGTATCTAACTATATATACATACATACATAAGCTCACGCCTGTTTCCCAGCGGGGTAGGCAGAGACAATGGACCTCCACTTGCAACGATTTTGCGAGGATGTAACTACATATATCCGTCCAAAAACTGACTATTGCGGTACTGACATCGTATAATTGAACTTTGACCACGTAAAGTGTAACTTAAACTAATATTAATAAAAAATCGTGCATTAACCGGTTTCCTCCTCACCGGCGTGGTGGGCCTCGGCGTGGTGGTAGGGCGGCGCGTTGTGGTGTCGGTCTTCGTCTCTGTGATGCAGCAGACCCCCTCGTTGGGACATACGGCATCTTCATCCACGTTGTCACAGAGCAAGGAGAAGAGACCTGAGATACAGTCGCCTCGACATTTGTGACCTGGCTTAGGACGGGGTGCCTGAGTTGTGGTCAGCTGTGAACAATAGAAAAAAGGTTATAACATCATCATCATTTAACCTGATGCTTCCATTGCTGATCGTGGGTTTGTTACTTAAAAACACGGTTCAATCAAACCACAAGCGGCCGTAACGCAATGGCTAGGGCGTCGGACCTGCGATCATGTGGTCGCCAGTTCGAGCCCCCCACCCATTGCACTACCGATGTGAACCCACTCGTAACACAAGCATGTTCACTGAGCACGAGGGGTTAACAAGAATACTAGAAGAGTGCCAAATCTCTGTAAATGATCCAAAAAAAATGAAAAAAAAATACATACCTACTAAGTGTTAGAACATTTTCGTTTTCCTTCGAAATAATTGTCCCGAGTGGGAATTAAACATAAACGAAAGAAAACACCCAGGTAATAATGAATA
This sequence comes from Nycteola revayana, assembly GCA_947037095.2. Taxonomy (NCBI): domain Eukaryota; kingdom Metazoa; phylum Arthropoda; class Insecta; order Lepidoptera; family Nolidae; genus Nycteola; species Nycteola revayana. The sequence continues at coordinate 19,426,043 of OX344856.2, read as the reverse complement.
ATGTACAGTCAGCAAAAGAGATAGGTTTACACGTTGTGAAACGCATTATCAATTTATTAAAAATGCGTTTTACACTTTTGTGAGAAAAGTTCACTATAACGTATATTTGTAAACAGCTAGCAGAGCGCTCTCCGCCCAAAAAGAATTACCGGCTGTTGTACTGACAAAAAACATTTATTTACATTATTTGATACTGACGGTGTAAACCTATCTCTTTTGTTGATTGTACAATGGGCGGTCTTATCGCTAGCTGCGATTTCTTACAAATAACATTAGGATGGACAGGAAAGGAAGAAGAATGTAAGTTATAGATCTAATTTAAAGATCCACCCTTACCGCTGTAGTAGGTCTCTTCGTCGTATATTTCTTCTCATTAGGCACCACCAGGTCTGGAGGGGGCCTGTCCCCGTACACGTCTCGGGACACGCAGCACAGCCGGCCCTTGACGCAGAGGTCCGTGGACGTGAGGTACGCCTCGCAGTACCGGGTCAGCCGAGACTCCACGCAGACTCCAGGACATGCTATGTTACCTAGAAATGGCGTTATATTGGAATTATTATTTATCAGCAGTGTTAAAAGAGACAATATCTAGATATTAATACGTGATGCAAAAATGTTGTGCCCCTTTTGGTCTTAATTTACTAACCTCCAAAATTAATTTAAATAATAATTATTAATGAATGAATTGTACCTAATAGTTAATAGGGTGTACCTAATAATTACCACTGTTTTTGTATTTGTCGGCGGGCGACTGCGTGGTCGGGTCGTAATCCTCGTCCGACGCTGTCGTGTGTCGTGTCGGGTACGGTCGCGACGTCGTCGGGTCCGTTTCGTTGCCTGAAACATAGATAGTTGGGATTGTTTAATGTCGACTACATTAATTAATAAAGTAAATAAGATTTTGCTTGGCGGCAATTAAAATTTAATTAAAGAACTGCAAGGGGACCTTCAAATGAAAATAGAAATGTATATTGTTTCAGGGTTAGGTTGGCAGAGTCATAACTGTCAAGGACCCGAAATGCGTGTAGATATAGTCCCTGTCGAGACCACGGTCTAAGATATAGGTGCGTCTGCTTAATTTAATGTTTTTAGGAAAATATTCAGGAAACTCCGTAAAAAAGACATACATACTCACAAACTGTAGCGTTTATAATATTAGTGAGTCGTGGATAACGGAGATATCTAATGGTGGATTCATTTTCAAAATCAAATCAGTGGCACCGGACATTACCCAGAACCACTAAACTCGCAAACTTTACTTCTAAATATTATTAGTATGACAATAGTATACCAGGGAACGGAGAACGTGAGAACCTCGTCTTAAAATGTAGCCAGAGCCAGAATATAAAATATATCACTCATAAGTAATGTGGCTTTCTATAGGTAAAATACCTAGGACTAGGGTTGCGACCCGTACTATATTAGATATATAGTTAATATCGTACTATATTTTTTCGCAAATCCTAATTTAACACCTTTTTAAAATGTTGAATGCAAGCTCAACCAACACGGCATATGAAAAAAATAAATTGTTGATTTATTTTAGTATAGATCAAACATGCTCTTATAATTATTTTAAAGGTAAAAATATGTATATTGATGGCCAAAGCAAAGAATAATAACAAATAGACATGGAAAAATAAATACCTATAGATGAAAAATAAATGTGTACTATTTTTTTTGTTCCTGAATTTCCCGTTTTTTTTATTTTTTTATTTTTTTTTTATTAATTATAGGCTTGCGTGGGACCATAATCTCGCTTGATGGAAGGCGAAGATAAGGCCTAAGATGATACACGCACGTGTCTGTTCTAAGTTCTAAGTACTATATATTTTGCAACTTCTTGTAAAAAGTACTATATAAAACAAAAATAAAGGTGGCAACCCTACCTAGGATCTTCTCTACCTCTTTATAGTATAATTATGTATAAAAGGTACAATAACTCACTAGTAGTATCCTCAACGCAGCACTTCATATTGCTCCCGGGACACTCCACTTCTTCCAGCACCTCGTTGCAGAGGAGTGACGCGAACGAGTGGCGACAGGTCCCGGGGCAGTTCTTCGTCTCCATCTGCGTGTCCAGGGTGTCCAGCAGACCTGGGAAAAAAGGATAGAATGATTATCTTTATATTCTGTGGAAGACCCTACCACCAATACGATTCTACAAAGAACATTTTATTGAATATAATGTACTAGCTTCCGCGTGCGGTTTCACCCGCGTAACTCTCGTCCCCGTGGGAATTTTTTAAAAAATGGACTATTCAACACTGAAAGATTTTTTGAAAGCGGACCAGTAGTTCATGAGATTAGCGCGTTCAAACAAGCAAACAAACTCTGCAGCTTTATAATATTAGTATAGATTACTATAGATTAGCAGTTCCCGGTGCTCCTATTATTGGTATTCGGGGAGCTCCCGGGGGTTTTAGTGATTACCCTCTCGTCATGGTAAGATTAGCATATCATTGCCATGAAGAAGGGAGTCCTACATACACAGTTGCTGTGCAGTGGGGATGCCTAATAGAATTCTTCTCTCCTCCTCCTTGGAAGAAAATGGGCATTGAATATAATTAAGCGACATCATCATCATCTCAGCCGTAGGACGTCTACTGCTGGACATAGGCCTCCCCCATAGATCTCCAGTTGTTGCGGTTAGAAGCAGGCTGATCCCGTGATCCCGCGGCCTTAACCAGATCATCCGTCCATCTAGTAGGTGGACGTCCTACGCTATGCTTGCCGATCCGCGGTCTCCATTTGAGAACTTTTCGGGCCCAATAGCCATCTGTTCTCCGTGCTATATGGCCAGCCCATTGCCAAAGAAGGAAGCGACATATTGGGAACATAAAAAAAAGAATCATCATGATTATCATCATCAGCCCGTATAACACTGCTAAAAATGGGCCAAATTGAAATGGGACCACAGGGGAAGGGCCAGCTTTCAAATAAAAAAAAGAATTATAAAAATAGGTTCACCCAGCCGAAAATAATGAGGTAACAAACTAAAAATCATAAAATCCAGTCTAATTGAAAACCTTCTACATTTTTAAAGTCGATTGATAACTTCCTAATTTATGAAAACATAGGAGATTAAAAATTTGCCTCAACATAATATTATATTTGTATTTAATCTATCGTATCCAATCTTACCGCCACGACGACGCCATACCGTTTCAAAAATAGCTCTCAATCTAGGCTACATACCTCAATTAGTAAAGTCCCATTTCACCTACATTTGCTCAAAAATGGCGGGCACCCGTTACGATAGTTTGTAGGCTGCGCACGCGCACCTTGTGCTGCTATGCGGCAAATTAGGTGGCGCTAGTGTTATCAGACGCACAAACTGTTTCGGTAGGTCAGTGGACCTTCAAAACTACAAGGACTATTAGTGTAGCCGGTGGTTTTAGCTGCGTTGGACTGGTAGACCCATCATCATCATCAACAGCCCGTTGACGTCCACTGCTGAACATGGGCCTCCTCTTAACAGACCTTGGCAAGCCAGGATCGTAGAGGGATTTTGCCATAATCACCACGCTTGGCAGACGGATTGGTGATCGCAGTAAGATGTAGACCTTGAGCTAATAGATGCTGCTGCCCATCCATCAGCCATATGTCCCTTAGTCGCCTTTTACGACACCCATGGGAGGACATGGGGTGGTCTATTCTAAGCCGGAAACCACACGGCATAGGTATAGGTAGGGCCGGTAGACCCCAATATGTCAAAATATAAAAATAAATAAATAAAATAAAAATCATTTTTATTTACGTAAACCTAATCATTTTTATTTACGTTAACCTATTACAGGCACTTGCAAATAGTCAAAACAATAATTTAGTATTCCGTATTATTATCTATAATTATCATTTTTTATAAAGTTTCAAATTATACAAGTATTTAAGTGAGTTCAGAGCGTGATGTCTATAAATCATAACGTGTACATATGTCTTATCCAACAAAAGCTTAGCTCCATTAACCGAGGGCATATCACCATAAAACATAATTACATAATATGGTATAATAATTCATACTACTTTTTAACTAAATCCGTTTAATCCTTTTTGCGTAAAACAGTAAAATTATGGACAAATACTATTATCTAATAAATATTTAAGTATTAAAGATCGCAGCGGTACCTCAATGTAACGAACAATTAATTTATTTATACATTTAGAACTAGTTATATTTGTTGAAATATGATATGGTATCTTTAAGCACATAGTTACTATGACCTAAGTCAGAAACAGTTCTAACGATTTAAATCAAGTTTTATCTATGCTTTTCGCAATCTATTAGGGTCTACTTTATATAGAAGATAAGCTTAAAAACAAGATTATCTAATGGGCAATGTCCCGTAGTCTGTAGGTAGTAGGGAATGTTGCCTAGTAGGAAAAAGTTTTATTTTTATTTTTTATTATAAGAATAGTTAGTACTTAGATGAAAGAATTTTCGAAATCCGTCCAGTATTTTTTTGAGTTTATTCGAAACAAACATACAAAAATACAAACTTTTCCTTTTTATAATATTAGAGAATAAATTAAATGCTGTGTACATATTATTATTAACTAGTATCCCGCGAGCGGTGTTTCACCCGCCTAACCCCCGTTACCGTAGGGCCTTCATAATTTAAAATAGCCTTCATAATTAATACAAATATTGGTCTAGTGCGAATCGGACTCGCGCACGAAGGGTTACGTACCATTTCAAGCGTCTACCTGGGGAACGAGTCTGCTATTTTTTTAAGTATCGTGCCACCGTAGTACCATCATGATATCATTATGCCAAAAACAGTAATCTACTAATCTCACTATGATGTCGGCGCTGGAATGGCAGTCGGTGTTGCTACCGCAGAAAAAGGCCGTCAACAGAAGTAGCAGGGAAAATGGTTAGGGAGATTGTAATGTTTATTTAGGCGTATTCAAAACTTATAAATGTATCATTTGTTATTATATTCAACTACGCTAATGTCATCGTGGCGTCATAGTGAAACCATTATGACGTCATTTGGATTAGTAGATTACAAAATGGGAAAAAACCGACAATTGAACTGTCATTGACAGTTAATGGACACGCCATTACGATACTATACTCGGGGTCCTGTTGTCGTTATTGATATCGAGCAAAAAAGGGCAAAAACAAAAAAAAAGTTTTTTGTATGGGAGCTCCCCTTAAATATTTATTTTAAGTATTTGTTGTTATAGCGGCAATAGAAATACATCATCTGTAAAAATTTTAACTGTCTAGCTATCGCGGTTCATGAGATACATCCTGGTGACAGACAGACAGACAGCGCAGTGTTTGTAATAGGGTCCCGCTTTACCCTTCGGATACGGAACCCTAATAAAAATGGACCCGTAGTTCCTGAGATTAGCGCGTTCAAGCAGATTCAAAGACAAACTCTTCATCTTTATATATTAGTATAGATTAAGATAAAGATAATTTTATCGCAAAACATATGTACATATTATTATTTATTTAAATTTACAGCGCTGTTTTTGCATTTAATTCCTCAATCTAACATAAAATATATTTTTTTACAATAAAAGGACTAGAACGACTTCAACCGCGATCTATAATCATCCGCTGACCATAAATAATAACATACTACATAACATGATGCTCCCATAACCCGCGGCACCGCATTCCATACCCCATGGAGTCTAACCGTTAGCTCCTCCCGATGGATGGGTGCCCCCCCCTCTTACAACGACCTCACGCCACTGACACAGAATTAGTCGAAGCCAAATGAAAGGAAAATAGGGGCCGGCTCAATTTGTGAGCGGCAGCGGGGTTTTGTAGTCTAAAAGGATAATTTTTGGTCTATGGTTGAGCATAGACAACCTTTCTGTATTTGATTGGCCATCTATCGAAAAAGGCCATATATTAAGTTTGATCCGGTGGTAGCATAAAATCGCGTCCGACGATATACTTATGGTCCATCTAAATAATAAAATACTCAAAGGATAGAACATTAGACTATTAAATTATAGAAAAAAAAAGTATTTTCATATCTGTCAGCTTTTACGCTAAAGCTTTATATAAATATAAAATACAAACTATTTATTATTATTATAACTATAATAACTAAACTAAATTAATTAATTAAATACATTATATTAATGAGTCAAATATGTTTTGACTATTTTCAAATGCCTGTAACAGGTTTACGTAAATAAAAACTTTATTTATTATTTTATTTATTTAAATTATGAAATTTCTACGAGAACTTGAGTTACGCGGGTGAAACCGCGCGCGGGAACCTAGTTTTAATATTAAGTATATAAACAATGATGTTAAGCTTAGTCTAACAAACAATAACTAAATAATAAAACTAACAGATTGTTAGCACATATAGACCGACACGCACAAATTCTACTAATATTATAAACGCGAAAGTTTGTAAGTATGGATGGATGGACGGATGTTTGTTACTATTTCACGCCAAAACTACTGAACGGAATTGGCTGAAATTTTGCGCCGGGATAGATTATACGCTGGATTAACATATAGGCTACAAAACATCACGCTCCGACCCACTGGAGCAGAGTAACGCGCGTAAAACCGCGGGGCGCAGCTAGTAATAATATAAATAAATATTAAATAGTATTATTTCTATTTGCGAATGTATGCGAATCGGTCCGTATGTAGGTAACAATGTGGTGGATTTCTACGACAAAAATATTTTACTAGTTAAAATGTATTCTATCCGACATTTTGTCTTGTCTCCTTAATTAATATGACATAATGTTATATTTTATTCTCCTGGTTATTTATACCTACTTACTAATCAAAAACGCTTTTTACTTTTCTAATAAGTACTCCTTGATTAACTCGTATAAGTCTATGATGTAAGTCTTGCTTTAAATCTCTGAGGTGGTGAGTTCGACCCCCACGCCGGACAAGAAATCTTTATGTAAATTCTAAGATTTCTTGGGTTGGTTGAGGAATACCGTACATACATACATAGATAAAATTCCGTGCCGCGAAAGCACATTAAGCTTAGTTCCGTATAAAATCATCTATAACAAGCGTATATGCTTGTTATAGATGATTTAGCAAGGAACAGGCAGCAACGTTTCCTTGTTTGTAACAACAAAATACTGGGGTAAACCCGCCTACAAGCGTAGTGACTTTGGCAAAACCTTCGAGAGGACGCCCTTGTTCAGCTTAGCGAATTAGCGCCATCTATCGAAGGTGCGTAGCACTAACATTATGACATCTTTGAGTCATCATAGTAATATTAAAATCCGAAAGTTTCTATTTCTTTCAGAGTGAATATAACTCGATATATTAATTAGTAAGTATTTAAATAATAATTATAAAGTGTTTATATCTTTACTACTAAGATAAACTCGTTGGCGACTGAAAGCGAAGTTTTATGGTCTTGGTAATATTATGTTTGGCATTGAATTAATTGCTCGTAGATTTCTGATGTCCGGCCCTCGGCCAATTTATGTAATGACAATTTCCTTTGAAAGCTATTGCGGTGTAATAAGTGAAATTAATATAGATAACGAAACTATAAAGGCTTTTTATAAGACTCTGTTATAATGTGATACGATATTGTGATAACATCGCCGACAGGAACAGCAGTGATTTTACCGCTGTATGTGTTAAAAATGTTAAAATTTTAATAACGCCATTTTGAAATGTCATGCATATTTAAAAAAAACGGTCGTTTTGATGACAGGTTTATGTTGTGCTTTTTTAATAAAATCGTTTGTTTAATAGTGATATTTAACAGGTACCTACCTATTTCTATGCTTTAATTTTGTATTTTTATAGAGGTAGAGTAAGAATTATCTGATAGTTATCGTTTTTTTTATTTATCTTATAACATTGTAATTTTGACTAGTACAAGTGTATGTATGTGAATTAATTAAACGCCATAAATTGTTCGGTGTATGGTGTAACTTTAGTGAAAAGATTGAAATTGTATGTTGAAAATGTATATACGCTAGATTACTATATACTTATGTGTACTATTTACACAAACATATATATAGTTAAACTGCTAGTGTATTTATAGATGTTACTGCTAGTAAAGGTAAGATAGATATTTGAGAGTCGAGGCCTCTAAGTCGCAAGCCTTAGGCGGTGGCCCACACCGCTCACGCCTCTGTGTGAACTAAACTTTTGCAATAATATGCACAAGTAAGACAAATAAAATTAGTAAACAACTTTTATAATAAACAGAGCTTTGTTTTAGTTAAGTTAATAAATATTTAATCTAAAATATTAAACCAAATGACTAAAACAATATATGTAGGTAAATACTATAAAATATGGATAAGCTACTAAGTTTTTTTATTTTTCTTTTTATTTAGTAATTCGTTTTTATTTTAAGTACAATTTAAGATTTTTTTTTTTTCATTTTCATATTGTTATTTTAGTTTTTGTTAAAAGATCCGGTGCTGCCCCTAGCGGATCTTTTTTAAATCGTCCCAGGAAAAAGGCTAATTAAGTAGCTTTATACGTACTACTACGCATCTTTATTAATTAGAAATGGAAGGTAAAAAACTAAAATAACAATACGTCAACAGCTGTAGCTCTAACTATGGCTTTAGCAATTATGGTTTCATCATGTTAACATTTAAAAAAATCCATCTATTGATTTTTTATTTATTTATTTACACTTTATTACATAAATTGTTTAAATTGTAAATAACATGTATAAAGGCGAGCTTCATTCAATTACGAATTCTCTTCCAGCACACCTTTAGGAAAGAGATACAAGATAATGAGTGCATAGCAAGTGTACAACAGATTCAATTTAAATTATTTTTACCAATTTAATAAAGGGTGCACAAGTCACGCATCCTTAGGTACTTATTCCATTTTCTAGTGTAGCGTGAGAATGAAAGAACTCGGTACTACCATTCAACTGGTTTACTTCACGAATACACACTACAACGTGTTCCTAAAGTACTCTTATGAATTACGGCAGCCTCACAAACCGTTAGCCGATGACCTAACGCCGCCGGAGAAATCGACCGCGCGCCGAAAACGAAAGTACATGCGTGTGCGCACCGGACACCGCGCAAGGGCAGCCAATGAATAGGGACCATTAAGGATTTGTACACTATAATAGCCAGGATCCAAAAAAATATATCAATATCTAAGTATATCAAAACAAAATATATAAAATTATAATTAGGTATATAATTTATTTTTTCATGGTTTCAGGGGGAGTTGATAGCTTTAAAAAGAAAGGATTTTCTATACAAACTTACACCCCTTATTTCATCCCTTTGTAAGAGTTGTTAAGAAAAATAAGTACACTTTAACTGTTTATGGAATTCTAAGTCTTTAAGTATTTCGAATTCTTGTATCCATTCCTGTCAATTGTACACGACTGTTTCCTTCCTAAATAAAATAATAATAATAGATAATGGTTTCCAGGCTGATTTAGGGCACATGGCAACTAAACTCAAAGAACATTATTATGACATTGCCCAATAGATATGAAGACTAAAAAAATATAATTTGTCCGTCAGTTAGATTACAAAAAATCTCGGACACGTATTTTTTATTTATCAAATCAATAACAATTGACAAAGATACAGAGCAACAACAAACTATGTATGTACAGGCGAGGGGCTTGTGACGTCACTACTTTGTAAGTGACGTCACACGAAATTTCAATGCGCTGGATACATATGGGATCTTCGTCATTTTTTGTTTGAAACATGAAAAAAAACGTGTTTTTTTGGTAATCTAACTAACGGACTGAATAGTTTTTTTTCTTCATGTCTATTGTGCACACAAGCGCACATTTTGATTCATATAACAAAAAACAAATTAAAATAACTACAAACTTACAACATATGACTATTTACATCAAAGTATACTAGTAACATAACTAAAATTCTTCTAATTTACTTTAACATTTTACTTTAACATTTTTGCACCAAAAAATCTTATGTTTTTTTTTAAATCCCTTCATAAATTAATTATTTTAAAGCCACCGGCAATTTAATAAATAATTATAAGTTATACTGAAATTAGTTACCGTTACGTACGGTTACAACCTAATATAGCTTTAAATTCAGTCCCCTATGAGGTCACCATCTCAATACGATGCTTAGTGTCACTGTCCTGGCGGCCTCGGTGACACCCATAAAAGTATACAAGGACAAACAAAAAACAAATAAAGGAAACACAACGGTTTTTTGTACAGAAGTAATATTTTCCATATATTATGCTTTGAAAAGAATTTAACCGTTATAAAGTATTGTTCTTTTAAAAAAAACATGAGAATTATTTAGCTTTTGTAAAAATAAGTGACATGAACCTCGATACGGAGTTATTATGTTGTAAGCTGGCTTATTCTAATTTATTGGACAATATTTCCTACCGCTACGCTACGGAGCGGAGGTTGTCATTCCATAGGGTCTCTCAGAATCGTCAAGCATTATGCTCTAAACGGCTGGCATATTAACTGAGCTAAAATTCCGACGGATAATATCATATCATATTATTTAAATAGAAGATTAGTCTAGTTTTAGTTTTATCTTTCGACGGAAACAATAATACGATTAATATGAACTATTACAGTAATTTTCCCACGAAACCATTTATATTGTAATGAGTATGTTGTAAAAAGTGGATTAATATACCTGAGAATAGCAAAGGTTAAGTTCACCATTTCTTTACGAGCGTGCATATGAAGTTATTGTTACAGAATTATTTATTGAAACGAAACACACGCGTGTCTAAGATGGCAAATTTTTATGTACGAGATAAGAAAGGTACAAGTTAGATCGCATGTGCATGATTCAGCCCGTTTATGCCCACTGCTGAACATGGGCCTCTGAACAAACCATGGTAAGCTAGAGTCGTTGAGGAATATTGCCATGATCACTACGCTTGGCAGGCGGATTGGTGATTGCAGTGAGATGATGAATATCCTTGAGCTGATAGATGCTGCTGCCCATCCATCAGCTGTATGTCCCTAAGTCGCCTGTTACGACACCTATGAGAAGACGTGGGGTAGTCTGTTCTTAGCTGGAACCCACACAGCAAAGATTTTAGCTGGTTTATGATTTGGCGATTGGAATGCTCCATTAAATAATGGAACTAGCTACCTACCTATATTCATTCTGAACTTCACTTATAAAAATATGTTTTTTCAATAATATTACACAGATGTAACAAATGTACTTAATAAAAAAATTAGCTCGTTAAAATCTTCAATCGATCTGGTAATGAAACGGTATATAATATCATTTAAAAATATTTATAAATTTAGTAATATTAAACGGGCTTATATCTATGGGCCTGTAGGTATGTTTGAATACGTTAATTGATACATACTAACAGTAAATAGTATCTACCTATGATTTTATATATTTATTCGCAACATAATTATTTACTAATCATACCTACCTAATATACCCCTTTTTTAATTAAAGTTTAATTTAAAAGTAATTAAAATTAGACAATTGATAGCACACGTTTTAAGGATCATAAACTAACCTGTTTTTTTTTTAAATTAATGACAGTGGACAGTGGTCAAGACGTCAGCGGCGTGTTATGGCGACGTTGTATCATAGACAAGACGCGGCTACTTTCGCGCGGTCGTTGGCCTCATAGAAAGCATCGCTGCTGATCAATCGTTTATTGAATGTTTATTAAAGTGACTGGTTTAGTATTGAGTAATATATTAATATATATATGTCACCGGAAAATAATAAGAATCGTAAGTTTATTAACTTTCTAGTTAGTTGATAAACTGACGAGTGACTAAACCTAAACCAATGGAATCCAACAAGGCTTTAAGTTTTTTGTTTTGTTACAACAGTAGCACAGTTTCGATTGGTTAGGTTAGGTCAAGTGTCATAATAATTGAGTATATAATATAATAATGGGCGTTCTCTGAATATGACAACGAAATTTAACAATATGAGAGCCACGGAAGTTGATCAAATAATATATAAATACTACTCAGTAGATATTGAAGATGTCAATAATATAGATAGATAAATAAATTCTTTATTCCCTACCTGTAGGTACCCTTCATATTGATATTAAGCATCCAACGCAAGTAACAATTTATTTTCAGTTCAGTGTAATAATAAGATCTGTCACGACATATTTGATAACTAAACGCGCCACGATAAGCGTGCCGAAGGTTCAGCACCCGCCGCCAAATGTTTTAAATAGATATTAATTCACATACAGCGCGTGCGGCATGAGAGGATTTCTCCGTGATGTTTCAGAACGAAATAATTATGACATACGATAATAATATAGCCAAAGATTGGGGTGGGGGGAGGGTTGGCATTAAGAAATAGGCAATACCTATATACCTACTCGTAGTAGCCGTAAGAACAATCATCCGTCACTGTAATATATATTTTTTGTAAACATGATTAAATTGTAGGAGGAGGAACGAATCCCCCCTCTTCGGGTCACCACTGACAGATCTTCATTTGTAATTCAAGTGTACATTAATAAGAATTTATAAATTTACTTAGGTAAGTATACATATTTCGTTTTGATTATGTTTCTTCTTTTGTTACTATTAGTACCGAGGTCTAGAAAGGCTCCGTATCAAAAGGGCGCAAAAGTTGGAATGACCTTCTGGTACACACTTTCGGGGTCCTTGTAGGACGGGTATCAACAATACGCTATCGGCAAAAATATCCCTGTTTTATATACATTATTATATGTTTTTTGGGGATTTGGGAGGATTCCTCAGAGTTTCATGCCAGTTCTTCTTAGATTTGCCACGTCCAGAACTGGTGGTAGTGAAAAAAAAACGTAAAGGCTGCATCATAAGAATATTATTTAAAAATATTTTGAAATGTGTCTATGTGAATAAAGATATATTGACTTTGACTATAATACGATTTAATGACGCATATAGTGTCAAAAGTTACTAAGTAAATACAACCCACACGACACGCAACTGACACACACAATACACATATCGAATCGACATATTATAATAAAAATATTGTCACTTAAAATACGCCTTATTGATGAGTCGCCTTTCTTTTCTATTCTTTTGCTAATTTCCGTACCATATCGCTTTTTCATGCTTAGTTAGTGACGGATTATTTGCTACCGTTCTATAGTAGTGACATGGAGATTTTTACTAGGAGACTAGTAGCGCCATCTAGAGCCTACAAAACTAACTAACCTGCATTGCGCAATACAAATTCGCAAGTGAATTCGAACATATACAAGTTCTGGGTACAAACGAATTGCCGCCAATACCACGCCGGTCGTCCCCACGGAACATCTGTAAGGGCTAGACCGCGCTAGGCTCCAAGACTGGACTACGGGCCTCATCCAATGACGCACCTGTCTGCATAGGTTACATGAAATCGAGTCTCAACAAATAGTCCACACGGCAGACCTCATGACGAGGAACGGACGTTAGCTGTCGGGCATAACACCTATTGTATTTTTTTGTGGTCCGGTTGGAAATGCATTTACGCATTCCCACCGCCGCGCCGCTGCAGCGTATTCGCGCGCTGGCGGTGGGATATGTGGGACTCGCCCTCTCCATAGCGTGGTATGCTAAACTCATACCACGAGGAGAGGGCCCTACACAACTTAAACCCCCGGGACACTCCTTCCGATCCGCCATTGGCGGGGACCGGGTACGCATAAACAATCCGACAACCGGGCATACCACCTGATTCGGCAATGAAGATGTCATTTTCTGAGGTGAAACACCTTCAACTGTTCCTCTAACCTACTTCGCTTTACAAGATGGCGAGCAGGGCCCTGGAACCATTCCCGGCAACTCGGATTCAAGACTACGATGGCTTCGAATTTTAAATCGATTCTATCATTTTTGGATTTATTATCCGTTACGAACATTGACCTCAATAATATACCGTGATTTTTTATGGTGGTGTAATTACTTGACGATTTGATTCTTCTATGTATATACTTTTTAAATATATTTAAACATTCTTCAGTTTGAACCAGCGTTAGTGGTGATCGTTTGTACAGCATAGATTATCGCGTAGTGTTAGGCACTAGCGCTAATTTTGCAATTTACCAATGCAGTCCATGAGGTGAGCAGTTTTTATAAAAAAAAAACATATGTTTTGTTTTATTTAAAATACAATTCGCATCCCTCTGCTCAAGTGGGTCGGAGCGTGATATTTTGAAGCCTATATGTTAATTCAGCTTATAAACTATCCGCGTGCAAAATCGGCCAAATCCATTCAATAGTTTTTGCGTGAAAGAGTAACAAACATCCATCCATCCATACTTACAAACTTTCGCGTTTATAATATTAGTAGGATATGGTACTCAACATGTTGTCATTGTTTCTTCCCGGAATGAAAGTTATTTTGCAATATTCATTAAGATACTCCTCAAACTGTCGCCAAGTTATAACGATGAGTCAAATTCCGTGAAATGTGAGTAAAATGTGAACCTTTGACTCTTTGCTTTTACTCTCACTATGAGTAATGCTCATATTATGAGATTACATGATTAATTCAGAGTCCGTTTGCTTCAGTAATTTCTCCTAAATAGTTGTTTAGTTAGTAATACTTCTAGCTTTCTAATTTTGAACTTGAGCCCTAGTTTGTTGTTTGTCAAAGCCATTTGTTGTACCGTGCGATTTTAGCCATGATCATTCGTGATTCCGTGAGTATTGGAAACTGTCTAAATACTCGTATTATCTTTATATTTATTTAAACAAGATGACGTGCCCGGCTTCGTCCGCCTATAACTTACTATAAATACATTAAAAAACAGTTTAGTTGATCTTAAGTTATGCGCGTACTTACATTCATTCAGGTAATTATTTTATGTAGAAAATATAATAAAAAAATTCAAGCACTTCAATTTATTATATCTTGGAACAATTTTGTATACAGTGTTATAATATTTTTAACGTCGGCGCGTTGATGTCTTTTGTATGAAATGCTTTAAGGTTGGTTGAGTCTACAATCACTTCATTAATTTGACTTTTTTTTAGACATAATATATTCATTTAGCTACGAGGCTTTGAATAAATGTTATATAAACTACAAACTGAAAATAATTCTTTGCAATTTTAAGATTTCTTTCCGTGCCTGCTTGACTACCCTCCGTGACTCAAAAAGCACGTTAAGCCGTTGGTCCCGATTATTATAACATCATCAATAACAAGCGTTTACAAGGGAACGGACAGCAGCGTTGCCATGTGTGTTACAACATAATACTGCAGTCACCAATCCACCTGCCAAGCGTGGTGACTATAGCAAAATCATCCTTCGGGAGGCACAGGTTTTTTTTTCGGTTGGACTTATGTAGGTAGCCACGAGGCTTTTGCTACTTCACCGGGCATAAAGGCGAGCAGAGCTCCAGCCTAGATAAAAGCACCTCGGCTCAGGGCGGTCGTTGGCGATGAGACTGAGGGATTATGACTTTTAGTATTTTAGGGGAGTTTTGTGCAACTGTCGCTCTACTTTACAGTTCGCGGGCCTCTCGGACTTCGGGTCTACGAGGGCATCGGAAGGTTCTTTGCAAAGTAAGGGTCGGGAGGACGAGGGGGGAGCGAGGGTCAGGCAGCAGTAAACCGTATATGAACTAATGCTGCACCGGTGGCTCAGTGGTTACGGAAGTTACTTCTGAGACCTGGTGTTCTGGGTTCGATTCCCACCCGGGACAATTATTTGTGTGAACCACAAATAGTTGTTCTGAGTCTGGGTGTACTTTGTGTCCGTGAAATATATGTTTGTAAAGTCCCCCGCGACACAGGGATTTATTTCCCTAGTGCGGGAGTTGTCTTTTTAAAAAATAAGAAAAATAAATAAAAAATAAGAATGAAGATGTTTTAAACTTCACTTCCACCAATAAAAGTAATAAAATAGACTCACAATTATCTTTTTAACTAAAGATCGTATCTATTACGATGTAACAGGTAAGTAGGTAGTAGTCATAACAGATGTTGTCACAGTTTTTGTGCACAACCGAAAGTATGACCAATCGATCAACTGTGCGCCACTGATGTCATTGTCAGCTTCATTTTTACTATTTTCTGTTACAATCTTCATTTATAACGGTATTTACCTATTTTCCTTGTCAATTGCAAGTTAATAACCTTTTTTTTTTGGAACGGACATTTATTTAATTAGCCACGAGGCTTTTGCTACTTCACCGGGCAAAAAGGCGAGCAGGACTCCAGCTTTATCATGATAGATTCTCGCGCGCGGTTTCACCAGCTAAGCTCGCGTGCCCGTGGGAACTTTGTAATAAAATATATAGTCTATAACCTTTCTCAATAAATGGACTATGCAACACTGAAAGATTTTTGAAATCGGACCACTAGTTCCTGGGATTAGCGCGTTCAAACAAACAAACTCTGCAGCTTTTTAATATTAGTATCATCATCAACAGCCCGTTAACGTTCACTGATGAACATGGGCCTCCTCTTAACAGACCTTGGCAAGCCAGGATCGTAGAGGGATTTTGCCATAATCACCACGCATGGCAGACGGATTGGTGATCGCAGTAAGATGTAAACCTTGAGCTAATAGATGCTGCTGCCCATCCATCAGCCATATGTCCCTTAGTCGCCTTTTACGACACCCATGGGAGGACATGGGGTGGTCTATTCTAAGCCGGAAACCACACGGCATATTACACGGCACGGCATATTACACGGCAATATTAGTATACCTCTAGATAAATGCCACACCATATTAATATTTAGGAATTTGTAAGTTTCAAGCGTTTCCCCTGTGTATTACAACATAATACTGCGGTCACCAATCCGCCTGCCAAGCGTGGTGACTATGGCAAAAACCCTCCCTCGGGAGGAGGCCCATGTTCAGCAGTGGACGTTATACGGGCTGATGATTATTGTAAGTTTCTGGCAAATTTTATCCGTGTGTTTTACTAGTCTTACCGTGGATATACCTTCCAATGCCCTTGTAGACCTGAAATCCGAGAGGCTCGCGAACTAAAATATTACTTATTACTTATATGATACAAGAAGATTAACCTTTGACGACCTCCGTAGCGTAGCGGTATTGGGCTCGCTTTAAATCTTGGAGGTCGTGGTTTCGATCTTCACGCCGGACTGGAAATCTTTGTGTAAATTCTAAGATTTCTTTCCGGGTCTGGTTGGTTGAGGGACTATACCCTCCGTGCCTCGGAAAGCACGTTAAGCCGTTAGTCCCTATTGATACAACATCATCTTTAATAATCGTATATCAAGGAACGGGCAACAGCGTTTCCTTGTGTGGTACAACATAATACCGCGGTCACCAATCCGCCTGCCAAGCGTGGTGACTTTGGCAAATACCCTCTCGAGAGGAGGCCCATGTTCAGCAGTGGACGTCATACGGGCTGATGATGATGAAGCTTTGACACGATTCCGGAGTCCTTTCTGATTCAAACGTTCAAAACAAACAACTTATTTATGTTAATTCTTCAACTGATTTCTTATTTTTTTTAAATAAATTGACTCTGGAGATGGAGTTTTTACATCTCATAGTAAATTCTAGTACATCCATAACCAGATTATGATGTGTGTAGAAGCCTACACACATCGAAGTCTGATCATAACGGATGGACTTACGTAGGTAGCCACGAGGCTGTTGCTACTTCACCGGGCATAAATGGAGCCGAGCTCCAGACTTAATAAATGGTTTAAAAACTACAAACTTAGCAACATGCCCAAGAGGGCGCCCCCTGTTGGGCTTGGGTCTCAGCTCAGGGCGGTTGTTGGCGATGGGATTGAGGGATTATGACTTTTAGTATTTTAGTTTGTGCAACTGTCGCTCTACTTTACAGTTCGCGGACCTTTCGGACTTCGGGTCGGGTAGGTAGCCGCGAGGCTTTTGCTACTTCACCGGGCATAAATGGAGCCGAGCTCCAGCCTTAAGTGGTTCTTTGTTGACTAAGGGTCAAGAGGATGATGAGGAGGGAGGAGGAGGAAGATACAACGTTATACCTCAGCCTACTCAACTATTCAATCAATATGAAACCACTAACCAGATATTTACTTTCGTTTCTCAAAGTCGTAAAATTGATTCATCACTTTCATAATAATAAACGTCGATTTAATTGAAATTCTTCAAACGACATCTTGTTTTAGATATTACCTTCAGTTTTATCGTTGAGCACACATAAAACCAGCAAATAAATATTATAGCTACGGGTCGTAGGGACCTTTTAATCCATCGCAAACTAATTTACATTAAACAATTTTTAGGGTAAAAACGGGACCCTATTACTAAGACTTCGCTGTCTATCTATCACCAGGCTGTATCTCAAGAGCCGCGATAGCTAGCTAGACAGTTGAAATTTTCACAGATGATTTATTTCTGTTGCCGCTATAACTAGAAATAAAATGTAATTTATTCTCCATCAGCCCGTATAACTTCCACTGAAGCCTACCCCGGGAGAAGGCCCATATCCAGAGAGCCTTCGCCCGGGGTAGGGTTTTGCCATAGACACCATGCTTGGTAATTGGTTTGGTAACCGCAGTATTATGTTGTAAGTGTTGTAACTCACAAAACAACGCTGCTGCCAGTTCCCTGGTACACGCTTTTTCTAGATGATGTTATAACCGAGGACCAACGGATTAACGTGCTTTTCGAGGCACGGAGGGTAGACCCTTAATCAACCAGCGGCGGAAACAAATAGAATTTACACAAAAAAATATTTATCAGCTTAGGGACACATATATTTTATAACCTCAATTATCTATAGTCTACAAACAAAAAAACGGAGCATCCAATTTACCACTACTCCAACAAAACACAAACAGCGGGGCGCAGCTATTCCGTAGATAAACGCAACAAAACATACACAGAGACGCGTGGCATATGGGGCAGTGTACCGGTGCGTCCGTTAGCCACTTCTTACTTAATACTAAATTATTAATAGTTACTCGTTTGTAGCGGATGTTTATTACTTGAAAGATCGACTTAGTTTATCTACGTTATGCGGAATATACTTTGACTATTTGCTATTGGACAAACGGTTACACACCTATATATGTACTTAGCTTTTTTTTGGGACCGACATTTACGTAGTTAGCCACGAGGCTTTTGCTACTATATGGGGCATAAAGACGAGCATGGCTCTAGCCTTATTAAATGGTTTATAAGCCAAAGACCAGGGTATCCAAACTTTGACGCCTTAGGGCCATAACGATTTTTCAATATGGCCGAAGGGCCAAAACAGTTTTTATTTTTTTATCCTTAACTATACTCTTATTTCTAGACTAGTCGCAGTGTGTGCCGGAGTAGTAATCATTTTGTGTTTTCTTTTTCAACTTATCACAGTAATAATAACAACAATAATACATTGATCGCTAGATCTCTAGACCGATGACACTAGTCTAAGAGCGGTTTCGCACTACGTCCGATCCGAATGCGATCCAAACCCGTGAAATATTTGTCTAGAAATTTGGAAAGAAATCAGATGATGGAGATCGGATCTAGTGCGTAAATTACTATAGAAATAGTTCTACGGCTACTACGGGTTCGGAACGGATTCGGATCGGACGTAGTGCGAAACCGCTCTTAAGCTGTCGCGGGCCGGATTGTTGGCACTGGCGGGCCGGATTAGGCCCGCGGGCCGTAGTTTGTAGACCTCTGCTATAGACTAATGATTAAGCAAGCTGAAGAGCTGAGCAAAGAGCAAATGCGCTCGGAAGGCGGCAATATTTAATTATGAATTTCCGACGGGACGGGAGTTATGCGGGTGAAACAGCGCGCGAAAGCTAGTGGGTTATAAACTACAAATCACTACTTGGTTACTGGCGAGGGGATTAAGGGATTATGACTTTTTCGTCGCATTACTTTATAGGTTTTCGGGCCTCTCGGACTTTAGATCTACAAGGGTATCGGATGATTTTACTCTGAATAGGGAAATTGTTATTAAACACGATATTAACACGAATATTCAATTAAACATTCTTTAAATTAGACACGTAAGATAATATGCAGTCATAATCCACGAGTTAAATTGCACATCTTAATTAATCAAGTAATATTACCAAGAATGAAATAACATACCTAACTTATTTAACAATTAAGTATTTTTAGTATTTGTGTACCTACTCATCTTTTTATTTTGTTGTACGTTTTTTATATTTGAAAAATACTGTAATGTTCATTGATGTTGTCATCAGATAAACCAAATATTATGTAACATACTTTTAATAGATATTTTTTATAATTACGTCAGTCTTAGGCTGGATACATTTTTTTTTTATTATTAGTTGTAGTCTTGCGTTTGGCCATAAACTCGCTTGATGAAAGGCGAAGATAAGGCCTAAAATGATACACGCTTGCCTAGAAAGTGTCAAAAGTCGGCACCACGGCACATTTTTTTTTATTCCTGACTAGACAAATGACCCTCATCCACTCGATGTTAAGGCGCTACTATCGCACTTCAGGTATTTAACGGAGCAATTGCCGGAAAGTGGCATTTCTAATCTGATATATTTAAAGATTATTTATTTTGTGAAAGTCACTGGGAATAACAGACCTATGTTAAGTCATCATTAGGTCAAAAACAGAAAAAGCCTAATAAATGAATCTATATACTTTTGTCATTGTATTGAAATTCCTTGGTCTACTGATGATATTAACTTTTAAGGCTTATTAACAATAGACCCGTTGTTAATTTTTATATTCGCAACATAAACAATTATTTTAGTATTACAGTTGAACTGCCATATTCCGACATATTCATCGAAAAATACTTAAAGTGACGTTGCGCCATAAGTGGGCCTAGCTGTCCTGGTTTGGACCCCAAATATCACAACAGCTAGGGCCAGTACAGCACTAGCTTACCGCCTTGCCCTACCGACCCTTAGTTTGCTAAGAACCTTCCGATGCCCTCGTAGACCCGCACTCCGAGAGGCCCGCGAACTGTAAAGTAGAGCGACAGTTGCACAAAAATCCTCTAAAAAACTAAAAGCCATAATACCTCAATTTCCCCATCAGCGACCGCCCTGAGCCGAAGTCCAAGTCCCACAGGGGATGCCCTCTTGCGAAAGTTGCTTAGTTTGTAGTGTTTAAACCATTTATCTAGGCTGAAGCTCTGCTCGCTTTATGCCCGGTGAAGTAGCAAAAGCTTCGGGGCTAATTACATACATTCGACCGAAAAAAAAACAGCACCCCCAACACCACCCTTATCCTACCGGTCCTTTCCTTCGTGAGTACATTTGCGTTAGCACAGGAATACAATATTAATCAGTAATGTTATCTGGCTGAGTTATACTGTAAGGTGGAGCTGATTAACTAGGAAAGTGCCTAATCAAACAGCTATATGTAAAGCCTACTAATGCTGTACTCTCGTTTATCTACGCACTGAACTGAGTTTTAGTACCTATAATTCGCTCTTGTCTCTAAAAATGGTTCCGTAGTTAGACCGGGCATTAATAAATCAACGAATGCGATTAATCACGAAACATCAAAGAATTACGTTGTCTTCAACGCGACATTTTTTGACATTTCACGATTATTCTGCTATATTATCGCTTAAGCGTTTTTTCCCGTAATGGCTTGCCGGCGGAACAAACTCAGTAGGTTACTCTTTTGCCGACCTTTACACATAAAAACGAGCGGTAGTAGACAATTAATCTAATTATTACCCAGTAATACACACGAGGCGCGGCGGTGAACCACCAACACGTCAATTACTTACTGCTAGTAAGCACTGTTTTGGCAGATCTATTCATGCTACTAGGTTTATCGCATTCTTGCTCCGGTTACGAACCGACACACAAGGCAGTCGGAAACACATAATGTATAACTAAGTGGAACTTGGCGAGTAGAATGAGTGGTATGCACAGTTTCTTACGAATGTAAATGTAAAACGATGATGGTTATAGGGCAACAAGCTTTCCGCGCGGTTTCACCTGTGTAACTCCGGTTCTCGTAGGAACATCATAATTAAATATAGCCTATAACCTTACTCGATAAATGGGCTATCTAACACTGTAATAATTTTTCAAATCGGTCCAGTAGTTCCTGAGATAAGCGCTTCAAACAAACAAACTCGTCAGCTTTATATAATATATGAGTATAGATATAATATACGTTTTATAACAAGCCCCCTTTTAATGTAAGAAATATCTCAATAAATAAATGTAAGGCCTGTGTAAAAAAGCCTATTAAAAATTGCTGATGTAAACGAAGAAAAGGCTTTGTAACATCAGTCTAACATATAAAAAAAAGGATCCCTAGGAGTTTCTTTCTCAGAGTTGCCACGTCCAGAACTGATGCAAAATTAATATATAAAGAACTCGCAGCGGATCTTAACAAAGTGACGTGTTCCCAGAATGCTGGTATATACTTTGCCCAACAAATAAGCATTGCTATTCAGCGTGGCAATGCTGCCAGCATTCTGGGAACGCTTCCCAGTTTTTAGTTATACGTTAGTTTTTAACTTTTGGTAGTTTTTAATTCTTCATCATCATCATCAACAGCCCGTTTACGTCTACAGCTGAACATGGCATACCTCTTAACAGACCTTGGCAAGCCAGGATCGTAGAGGGATATTGCCATAATCACCACGCTTGGCAGACGGATTGGTGATCGCAGTAAGATGTAAACCTTGAGCTAATAGATGCTGCTGCCCATCCATCAGCTATATGTCCCTTAGTCGCCTTTACGACACCCATGGGAGGACATGGGGTAGTTTATTCTAAGCCGAAAACCACACGGCAGAATTTTAATTCTTAGTTAGCTTTAATTATAGGTTTCATTAATTTATTTAGTACACTTAAACTATATGTTATAGTTTATGGTTATTAAATAATACTTTCCATGTGTAAATATTATTTATTCCATAAAAATGGTTACATTTCTTTGGAATCGTCATAGTCAATTGTCGAGAAAAACAGCCAAAAATAAAGCAGAAAACCTTTTTCTAAAATTATGTTTTACAATATTAAGTTAGACTGCTCATGTGTAAAATATTGAACACGCTCGGCAGTTGTGTTGGCGGCCGCAATTTTATGTGAAAAGGAAAAGCTGCCGGAATATTTTTCACTTATATAGCTCAGGTAAGTATATAATGCTTTTCAGGAAGCTGTATTCCTTCCGAACCCTCACCGATGGCATGCAATCAAATCGGAAAGAAAGTCATTATCAATATTGTATTATATAAGAGCCGTTACAACGCAAACACGAATTAAGGAAATCCCAACGACGGGAAATAGGTAAAACTTCTAGTTATAGGTCACGATAGATCGTAAACAACACGCAAAGTTTCATTAACAGTAACAGAACAGTTGCATCACGACCTGGGGGCAGAGTCTGCTATTTTTTTTTTAATGCCATCATGTTATTTTTATGCCAAAAATGGTAATCTACTAATCTCACTACGGTGTCGGCGCTGGAATGGCAGTGTTGCTACCGCAGAAAAAGGCCGTCAACAGAAGTAGCAGGGGAGATGGTTAGGGAGATTGTAATGTTTATTTAGGCGATTTCATAACTTTTAAATGTATCATTTGTTATTATATTCAACTACGCTAACGTCATCGTGTCATTATGACGTCATTTAGATTAGCAGATTACAAAATGGAAAAAAACCGACCATTGAACTGTCATTGACAGTTCATGAACACGCCATTATGATAGTAGACTCGGGGCCCTGCAAGTCAATACAGCTAGACAAGAATTTCTGCAGTATACTAAAAGTTATAAGAAGATAAGATAAGATCGTATAAGAAAAGGATCACCAACCGCCCAAACCGCCTCGCAAAAGTCTTTATGGAAGAAGCCCAAACAACTCGTAGACTAAAACGGAAAATGCCCCAGGATACACTTAAATACATTCACGTGAAGTAGGATGTGACAATTAGATATCCCGACCAAATACTTTTAAATGTTCCAGCATGGCGACATATTGTCTGGTTGAATCAATAAATAATAAAAATAAAAACAGTTTCATTAACGATTTATATGAAGCTAGAAATATAGATTATGTTACTCCTGCATACAGTAGCTTTTTAATGGTGAAAGAATTTTTCAAGTCGGTCCTGTAATTCCGGGGCCATACAAAGTATCAAAAAAAGGTCTCGGCCTACAGGGGAGCTTGAAGATGGTGTTTTGCTTCGAGAGTCGAGAATTGAGTTCCTCTAGGGCTCGTTATGCCACTGTCAGAATCGTCAACTTGAGTCTCTGCCGTACTAGCGAACCAACCCAACTTCGCGCGAGTGCAATGCTGGTGCTTATACTATAAACATTCCTCTTGAATCTTGTTGCGTAAACGCGGGGACCGACTTTGTTGAAAACTGTTGTAGTTTCTGATCAAATTATTATTTATTTTAATAACGCAGATTGCTTTCTATGATTTAGCATTAAATCTTTAAAAATGCCAAAATTAAAATATGGTTTTTTAATTTTGGCATTTTTAAAGATTACATCAAATCTTATTATTAAAAAAAATACAAAATGTCATACTATAATCCTAACAGGAATAAGTTAAATTTCCAGTAACGTTATTTACACGGAAACAGACTACCTAGGTGAGTGGTGAGGTGTGTGAGTGTGAGGTGAGTACAATGATTTATTGATAAAGCGTCGTCATGCTACAAAACTTAAACGATACGATCGTTTTAAGACATTCCTAATTTATAAATGCATTAATATAAAGCTAGTTTAAAGTTAGTTTGTTTGTTTGAACGCGCTAATCTCAAAAGCTACAGGAATTATGAATTTCCAACGAGGAGGGAGTTACGCGGGTGAAACCGCACGTACCTAAGCTGTTCTTAAAAACGAATAGATACTTAGAAGCCTTCTAAACCCGCATTTAGTAACCGCAAAGTTAAAACCTGGACAAGAATATAATTAAACTTACTTAACTACTTAGTACTGAGTTTTACTAACCGAGTCATACCTACTTTGTAGTGTTAGAAAATAAGTAGCATCCAGTGAAGGTTCTATTTCGTTATAATTTATATTAGGCTCTATATATTTTTCTTTTGGACGGGCATTACGTATTTAGTTATCCACGAGGCTTTTGCTACTTCACCGAGAATAAAAGTGAGCAAAGCCCCAGCCTAAATAAATGGTTTAAAAACTACAAACTAAGCAACCTGCGCAAGAGGCCCTGTGGGACTTGGACCTCAGCTTAGA
This sequence comes from Nycteola revayana, assembly GCA_947037095.2. Lineage (NCBI taxonomy): Eukaryota > Metazoa > Arthropoda > Insecta > Lepidoptera > Nolidae > Nycteola > Nycteola revayana. The sequence goes on along the minus strand of OX344856.2, from coordinate 19,400,981 downwards.
GCAGTTGCTGGCGGGAATTAAGACTTTTGATTTTTACGGGAATATTGTGCAACTGTCGCTCTATGTTCGCAGGCCTCTCGGACTTCAGGTCTACGAGGGTATCGGGCATAAAAATGGGTTTTATTTTGCACACTCTGTAAATAGAATTTTAGAGAAGTAGAGAAATGAATTGCTTAGTTTCCTATCGAAAAAAGGCTTGTTGCATTGCAATTCTCGAACCAAAACGTAAAATTGTTCTACCAACGTTCTAACTCTTTCTACACATAACTTTCAGTAGCATTACACAGCTGCCAATAAATTCTTAAATAACTCCGTCCACTCGCTAACGAAAGAATTTATATATTCCGTACTCATACCGCAAGTAAAGTCACTTAAAATACACAGACAATCGGTCAATAGCTCTCGGTAGCGCAAATTTCTCCACTTTAGAGAGCAGACAAGTATTGCCCAAAAAATGTTCAGTTTCCAAACGTTTCCTTTCAAATATATGCAAAAATAGATACAAAAAAGTAATCTAGATAATTGTTACACGTAAGAAACCCGTTTAATGTGGATTTTTTTTTTGTTTAAATATATCGTAGGTATGTTTAATTTTTGGAAAGTGCGCGATACCGAGTACCGTTATGTGCGGCGTAACATCTAAATACTATTCAAACATTACGCTTCAATTAGCACACAATTCAATTAGAGAATATTTATCATTACTATTCTTAGTATAAACTAGGATAACTGTAGTATTAATACAAGCATTTAACTATCAAATAGGACAACAGTTATGCTCAAAACATAAGAATTCAACCCGCCGCGGCCTTCTGAAATGATTTACTTAAAACTTAGACTATCTGGATGTAACATCTGCACTGAAATTTGAACCATCCAGTTCGGAGATACGATGCCAAAGAGAAACAGATATACGTACTCTCCTCACGTAGTGATAACACCTTTCTTTTTACACCGGCGACTAAACATTCCCGAGTAATTTCTAAATCTAAATCTCGTTTAGAATTGAGTCCACAGTTTTTGCTGTACAAAGTTAAGTCAATAGTTTTTATTAATGAATTCCCAAAGCGTTTCACACACTGACCTAAAATAATTCGCTTGACCTAAAAATTGATCTTACCGGATAATAATGAGGTGGCGAAAGACTCCTGGGCCAGAGTGTTTGGTGGCACTGCCAGGGTGGCGGCCAGGGCTAGCAGAAGGGTTGGCACTGTCATGGTCACTGAACTTAGTGGCACTGGTCAGAGAACGCGGTATGACATGGCGACTCGACGGCGCGCGCGCGACTGCGGTACTCGAACGTGTTTGGGTGCGCGAGCGCAAACAACGAGCAACGCAGGTGAGACACTCCGATGAGCTTTACTTTCACATGACGATGATATTTTTAGACTTAGTTGATTATTATTTATTAGAAGCTTAGTACGTTAAGTGTAACGGCTTAAAGACACATGTAATGTGCGATAAAATCTACCCAAATCGTTTCATAATAGAACTTAAAGCAGACTTAAATATATTAGATCTACGTTAAAACCTGTCGGGTTTAATTACAAGCCGAATTATATTGTAAAAACTAATAACTTACTAATTAATTAAAGTTTGATTAGCTTGTAAGGGAACGGATAGACTGGGAGATTTTGAGAAGCTAACATTTGAAATGGTTCTATACTTAAATATTTAAAAGCAAGTCAAATATGCTCTGATTGTTATTCATTACAAGTCTAAACTAACACTTATTTACTCACAACATTTTACATTACTAAATAAAGTACATATATAAAACTAAAAGTAGCTGAAGCTTAACTAAAATTTAATATAATATATAAACTTTTAAAAAGTTTTCCGAAGAAACGTAGGCATGAAACTTACGAACACAACTATCACATCTACATACCTTCTATTCATAATCTCTGACAAAATTAACATTATTTAACGGCAAATAGGTAGGTATAGATCGATGGTTTACGCTTTTCTTCTACGTGGACACGTGACGCTTCATGAATGGCCACGCAGGAGTCACACATGAATGACTATGTCTGGTCATTGCCATGGTCAGTAAATGGTGGCCAGAGACCATTGTCACGGACAATCGGGAGCTAATTGAACTATATTTATGAAACTAACAGGCACTTTATCAATACCTTAATTCTTTAAGGATTAACTACAGTGGTCTGATCTATATTAAAATAAGAAAGTGAGAAGAACTGTATTTATATTATAAATTATTTAAATCAAAACCTAATATCGATCACTCGATCAAAGCAATAACTTAATTTAGTATCTACTAATAAGTTAAATTAGTAGATTATGTTTTTAAGGTGTAATGAGAGATAATATTACAAAGAGGTTAAATTTGTGAGTTTGTGTTGTTATAGGGGGGTAATTTTTGGATTTACTGAACCAATATTGAAACATCTTTTATCAATAGAAAGCCACGTCATTTGTGAGTGTCATATTTTAAGTTAATGGTTCCAAGGGAACGGGGTCACGGGACAGCTTGTTAAAAATAAATGGAAAATGACACAGGTCCACCTTTGTGTTTTTCTTTAGATTTTCAATTTTTTCATGAATGCGTGGTTTAGTGAAAAATGGTGTTAAATGTTTGTCTCTAACATTTTGTAAAAAAAACTAAACGCCCAAATCCCTCAATCTCTCCGTCAGCGACCGCCCTGAGCCGAGGTCCAAGTCCCACAGGGGACGTCCTCTTGCGCAGGTTGCTTAGATTGTAGTTTTTAAACCATTTATCTAGGCTAGAGCTCTGCTCGCCTTTATGCCCAGTGAAGTAGCAAAAGCCTCAGGGCAAACTACGAAAAAAAAATCTAACATTATGGCCAAATAATCACAGATTAATTAAAGTATAAAAACAGCTAGTTTAGTATTAGTCTATAAAGTAACTCGATGCAGGAATTCTATCGTAACCGTGAAAGTTATTGCATTTTCACACATACATATATGTTTCCTAAAATAACTTTTAGCTTTCCACCAAAGAAATGTATGAAAAACGTGAATTGACTCAGGAATAGAAATAGTTTATTTGTCATTACCATGACATCTAGCAGCGTTTGTGGTGCATAGGAAAGGTACATGGTAAGTAGTTTATTAATATATTCCTCAAGAATAGTATGATCTTAATTATTTTTGGATGGACATATGTAGGAAGGTAACGTTAAAATACTCTACCTTCACTCCATCCGATGCCCCCGTAGACCCGAAGTCCGAGAGACCCGCAAACTGTAAAGTAGAGCGACAGTTGCACAAAACCCCCTAAAATACTAAAAGTCATAATCCCTCAATCTCATCGCCAGCAACCGCCCTGAGCCGAGGTCCAAGCCCCACAGGGGTGACCATTTATGACCACCATTTATGAAGGCTGGCGCTCTGCTCGCCTTTATGCCCGGTGAAGTAGCAAAAGTCTAGTGGCAAACTACGCATGTACTTCCGAAAAAAAAAACTACCTTAACCAATAGCTTAAAAACTAAAAACCACGTTATCTACGCAAAAAACATCGCACACTCAATACATTCGATATTCTGAACACTCGATGTTTTGAGTGTGCGATGTATTGAATGTTCGATTTAATAACCATTCGATGTTATGAACGTTCGATATTTAGTCGTTCGATTTATAGTGGTCGATCAATTAATATTCGATTATTTGGCATTCGATTTGGCGTAGTACACCCACGCAAAAGGGTGCCCCCTGCGGAACTTGGTTGTTATGTAGTTTGTAGTTTCTTGGGCGGTCACTCACGGAGTGAAGACTGTAATGAAAGTTCTGCAATTAACATTTAATGCCAACTTTATCCTCACATTAAAACTAGAACACATTCTCTGGCGCGTCCCCAACTTTCGTTGTGTCGAAATTATGCCTATAAATATTAGGAGCACAACTTCTGGTAATAAGTGCGAATTGCCGAGGACAGGTAGCATTAGCAGCGAAACTAATGTCAAAGACACAGATAACTACCCATACTAATCTGTTACTGATTAACGCCATCTATACATCCGCATACAAAAAGTTTACACTTTTTACACGAACGCCAATGTTGGCCATTTTGTTTTTTTTTTTTCGGATGGATATACGTAGTTAGCCACGAGGCTTTTACTACTTCACCGGGCATAAAGGCGAGCAGAGCTCCAGCCTTAATTAAGGGTTTAAATACTACAAACTAAGCAACCTGCGCAAGAGGGCGCCCCCAGTGGGGCTTGGACCTCGGCTCAGGGCGGTCGCTGGCGATGAGGTTGAGGGTTTTTGACTTTTAGTATTTTAGGCGAGTTTTGTGCAACTGCCGCTCTTCTTCACAGTTCCCGGGCCTCTCGGATTTCGGGTCTACGAAGGCATCGCATGGCTCTTTGGAAACTAAGGGTCAGGAGGACGAGGGTGGACGTGTCGCTTTCGCGGGCGCACTCTTCTCCAGCGGGTCGGATAGAGAGGTCTCTATGTAGTGGTGCTAGTTTCTTGCAGTCTTTTTACTGCTAGTTGGTAAGTTGTTGTCTCGTCGTCCGAGTCTTCTAGGAGCCGGAGCGAGTCGTTTGTAATTATAACGTTAATAGCCCAAATTAACCGTGTCGAAGACTGATTGATTTATTAGAAAACATATTTTCAGCAAACAAATTAAGAATACCTAATTATTATTAGATTAGCTTGCGCTTTTAATGCTGACGGTACATGATCACAAATGTTTACCGTCCAAACAGGCACTAACAAGTACCTAAAAGTAAAAGTCTGAAGCATTATGTGACGGTATTATTATCGGTGCAGACGGGGGGCGTTACTAGCTTCCTGCACTTGACTATAAACACCGAGGCATATGCCATTATAGCTTTGTTTATGTTTGGTGTCTGAATTTAATTCTAGACCTCAGAAGCAGAAGAACGGATTTTCTAGTAGGTATACTTTAGAAACATTTAATCTTAAGTGCCAGTTTACGATAAAGGCACATTACAACGAATGTATCTCACGTATAATGGCACATCTGACCTTATAATTCTGAGCTCTAGAATTAATAATGGCCGCTTTAGTTTGTTATCTTTTCTTCCGGGACATATTTAGGCTTTTGATGCTACACCTGACATAACCGCGAACAGTACTCCAGCCTTAACAATTGTTTAAAAACTACACAGTAAGCAAGCGCAAAAGGGCACCCCCTGTGGGACTAGGACATTGGTTGAGAGCGGTCGCTGGCGGTGGGGATATAAGAATGACTTTTCGTTTTTAGGGGAGTTTTGTACAACAGTCACTCTACGTTACAGTTCGCGAGCTCTCGTAATTTGTGTCTACCAGGGCATTGGAAAGTTCTGTGTAAAACTAAGGGTCAGGTGGGACTTGGTTTTCAGGGCAATTTTGTAGCATCAGATGTGGTGCACCAGCAGTTTCCAATGCTTTCATTTCTGGCGTTTTGAGTAGCACTTGGAGGGTTGTAGTAGGTCGGCACTCTTCTCGTAGTGTGACGCCCAAACCATCGTTATGGAGAATAGAATCCTAGTTACTCCGCTGCTGCAGCCGTAGGGATACCTAATAAAAAATACGGTATAAAATACGGGAAGAATTCGGCTCGAAAGACCAATCAAAAATGGAATATGTGAGGGCTGAATTCCTGTTTTATTGAAACACTAGTTGTTAAAATGTTTAAATATAATAAATGGCGTATAAATGAAATGAAATATAATCAAAGGCGAATAACCAAAGACATAACATTACTATGTCATGTTTAAAAAGGTTTCAAGCCACATGGAGTAGGTATGTATCCCTTTTAAAAAGTAAGGCTTACCTTAAGCGTGTGTAGGAGGACCGAGCTCGCCCCAAGTCACCCGCTACCCGTCAGCAAGTGACATTCGCACATGCCTAATGTGGGTTTGACCTAAGCATAAAAAAACTGCAGTCATAATTACGTTAAAGGCTCAAGTAAATTACGCATGAAAGTTAGTTAGCTGCTTCTCTCGCTATACTTTGAATGTATGAAGTGTCACTTACATTTTTGTTCACAGCAAATAAAAATACATTATAACAGTTCTGTCATATATTTTAAGATAAAAATAACATAACCTACGCCATGCTTCTTTTTTCTCATTGCCTACTACTTCTCTTCTTGCTTCTTCATATTCATCTTTATTTAATCCAAAGGTTGTTTCGAAGACATCGCTCTCTGCGATAAAACCGGTACCTACGCCGATTGTCCATTGTTTTTCTATTAATTGTTAGATACTTTTTTATCTGTGTTATATTGGTGTGCAATAAAGAACATCTTTATATCTCATCATTACAAATACAATTTAGGTATATACTGATTATCGGGTTTGGCGTCATGGTATGGACTTACCTTTATGGTCTGACGTCCAATAGATTTGATGAATGTGAGTATGAAGAATGTTATGAGAGTGAATGAAGCGAAAGATGTGTGTAGGGATCGTAGCAAGTGGAGGTCCATTGTCTCTGTCTACCCCGCTGGGAAACAGGCGTGAGCTTATATATGTATGTATGTAGCCCGCTTAGTCTCATTCCCATGGTATCCCCATCATAAAATGACAGGAAAACGTCTATGTTTTCTCTTTATCAAATTAATATAGCTAAGTAAAGCTACAAGACTGTACCTAAATTTAATCATACATCATGTCATAATTTGTCAATATATTCGTATAATCTCACATATCGAGATCTCTCTCATACCAATATGCAACTATCTCGCCGTCGCGTCGTCGCATCGTCGCCGCACGCTGGACCTATGTTCCATCAAGAAAAATAAAATGGTTGCTAATAAGCATAATTATGTGGATTGTACGGTACACATTAGCTAGGTAGCAGGTTCAATCCGGCCGAACCTGTTTAGTTGCTGTTAAACGGTGGTTTAGAGAAAGTAGACGATTGGTTCGCTCCGACGCTCAGCTGACGATTTTGAGTTATGTTCTCATGTGTTGTTTTAGTTATCGGTATAAAGCCCACGGCTGGACGTGGGCTCGCTTGAGCTAATGTACCACACTTGGCGGGTTGGCGACAACAGCATAATTTTCTATAGACAGGTGAACGTCCTCCCGACCCTTAGATTGTATTGAAATTACGGATGTCTTTGCAAACCTTCGGAGAGCCCCGCGAATTGAATTGAAAAACATTGGACGCCCTCTTACGCATGTTGCTGCATATTTTCATCATGATCATCAGCCCGTAGGTCCACTACTGAACATGGACCTCCTCCTGAGGGATTGCGATAGTCATCACGGTTGGCAGGTGGGTTGGTGACCAAAGTTTAATGTAATAACATACTCAAGGCAAGGTTGTTGCCCGTTCCCTGGTATAGGATTTTTAAAAGATGATAATATGTTATAACGATCACGACCAATGGTTTTACGTCCTTTAGGAGGGTGTGTTCTCAACCAACCAGACCCCGAAAGAAATCTTAGATTGAGAAATTATGACTATTAGTTTTTAGGACAGTTATATATGTGCAACTGTCCCTCTACATTCCGCGGGCCTCCCGGAGGGTCTACGAGGGCATCGGTGTTGCTAACTTTACATTATATTATAAATATATTAGGTTATGCTTGCACACAATTACCAGGTCGGATTTTATAGTTTATTTTAAGTGATTCTTAAAAAAAACACTAAAGGCATACTGATATCGTGATTATGGTATTTTAGACATATCGTTGTATGCTCATTAAACTGGTCCGTTTGTTTAAATGCTTAAATACTAAGACTGCACTAATATTAGGAACTGCTAGTTCGATTTAAAAGTCCTATTAGTCTTAAATATCTCATTTATCAAAGATGGTTATAGGCTTTATTTAATTATGAAACTCCGTCGGGAACGGGAGTTACTCTCGGATGAAACCGCGGGAGTAAAGCTAGTCCTACTAATATTATAAACGCGAAAGTTTTTAAGTATGGATGAATGGATGTTTGTTACTCTTTCACACCAAAACTACAGAACGGAATTGGCTGAATTAACATATAATGCGAGTTATAGGGTTGTTAAAGCAAAATTGGATATTTCACAGGGAAATATTATAAAAGTAATCCATACCATAATATCACTTAGCATAAAAGCTCATACAATGTATCATGTATCGTTTCAATCAAAGCGATCTACCAAACAAGTCCTGATTCTGCTATAGTTTTTTTCTTGTGTTTTTTTAAAGATAACTAGGAGCTCGCGAGGAGAGATTTGCAGTCTACTAGTATTCTTGTTAACCCCTCGTGCTAAGCTAAAATGATTGTGTTACCAGTGGGTTCACGTCGGTATCGAACGGCGACCACAATATCACAAGTCCGAAGCCCTAGCCATTGGGCTACGGCCCCTTCTAAATTGTAAACGCTTTATAGAAATCGCAATGACATGTCGAAAGACTGTTGATGGATTTGAGAAATAGAAGGAATATTTTTAAAGTTTTCATATATTTATTGACTGGCTAATATTGCGAGGCGTATAAGCTCGTTACCGATCGTAATTCACTGTACCTAAAAACTGCCCTTCAATAAGTTGCTAATTTGCAATTTCATTTAAATAAATAATTATGCGTAGATACACCTTATAGTTCAGACAACCTCCGTAGCGTAGCGGTATTTGGCTTGCTTTAAATCTCGGAGGTCATGGGTTCGATTCTCACACCGGACAAGAAATCTTTGTGTAAATTCTAAGATCTTCTTTCCGGGTCTGGTTGGTTGAGGGACTACATTCCGTGCCTCGGAAAGCACGTTAGCCGTTGGTCCCGATTGTTATAACATCATCTATAACAACTATATACTGGGGAACGGGCAGTAGCGTTTCCCTGTTTATTACAACATAATACTGCGGTCACCAATCCGCCTGCCAAGCGTGGTGATTATGGCAAAACCCTTCCCTCGGTAGGAGGCCCATGTTCAGCAGTGGACGTTGTACGGGCTGATGATGATAATGACACCTTATAGTCCTGTAGAAGAACGATTAATGGTGTTCCTCCACAGTAAAGTAAGATCTACTTTATTTGTTAATTAAGTGATTGGTCGGCCTCCGTAGTGTAGACTCGAGTCGCGCTGCCTATGCTAGCCGGGCTGTATGTTCACCAGCCTGTATAAAGTCCACTGCTAAACATGAGCCGTCTCTTAACCTTTGACCTTGGTAAGTCGAGTTTGTTGAGGGCAGTTGCCGTAATCATCATGCTTGGCAGACAGCTTAGTGATTGCAGTAAAATGGTAATGGATGCTGCTACCCATTCATCAGCTATGTTTCTTTGCATTTTAGATCTTGTTTATGTTCGAATTGGCTTGCGAATATGTATTGCGCGATACAGGTTGGTTGAGATACTAGGCGATAGATGGCGCTGATCGTCTTATTGTAGTTTGTGCGGTTACTGTAGATGTCACTACTGCCCGTATCAATTGACCTAAATCAAACTGGAGTTAATATAATATTAATAACATAAACGAGCCGTGTAAAAAGTCGTCAACCGATTGTTTCAAGTTAATATTAATAAACAATAGTTTCGTCCATCATCACATCATCATCAGTCCGTATAACGTCCACTGCTGAAAATGGGACTCCTGCCGAGGGAGGGTATGCGTTGTCGTGACCGCAGTATTATGTTGTACCACACAAGGAAACGTTGCTGCCCGTTCCTTGATATATGATTATATTATAGATAATGTTATAACAATCAGCACCAACTTACGGCTTAACTTGTTTTCCGAAGCAAGGTAGTCCGAAGAAGGTGTAGAATGAAGGTGTACCTCAAAAAACAGTGATTCTATACACGTGAAAGCAATGTTGTATCAATGTGACGAATGTGCGTAAAATTTTAAGCAATGTGCTCTTATAAAACTAGAGTTATTTAAAAAAGTTAGTGAGCCGCCAGCCTGATATCAGAATGACGGGTTTATTTTTAATCTGAGCTAATTACTTACTATCTATGTATGAAAACATTAGCGTAGCAATGTGCCGGCAATGTGTAGTCGGGAAAGAGCTTTAAACGAATATCCAAATTAAATTAGCAGAATTAAGCCGCAGTGCTCACGAATTTAACACGATAAGAACACATTAGTCATAATGTAATATCACGTATGTATGTATGTATCGTACATTAATCTCGGGAACACGGCGGTTCGGAGCCGCGACACGAAGCGTCCTTGATCACCCGCTGGTGTAACGGGATAGTGACCACAGATTATAAAGATTTATGTAGAACGCACAGCGGCTAGTAGGAAATATGGTTAATTAGCTGCACTCCGTTACTCCGCTCCAGTGGGTCGGAGCGTGATGTTTTGTAGCCTATATATTCATCATCAGCTCGTTTAACGTCCACTGCTGAACTCCCGAGGGAGGGTATTTGCCATAGTCACCACGCTTGGAAGACGGGTTGCTTGCCGCAGTTTTATGTTGCGCCAAGCAAGGAAACGCTGCTGGCCGTTCCTTGATATACGATTATTATAGATGATGTTATAACAATCGGGACCAACGCAACGGCTTAACGTGCTTTCCGAGGCACGGAGGGAAGCAACAATCCAGACCCGGAAATAAATCTTAGAATTTACACATTTACAGATTTCTTGTCGGGTGGGGATCGAACCCACGACCTCCGAGATTTAAAGCGAGCCAATACCACTACGCTACGGAGGTGGGCGTAAGTAGGTAGCAAAGAGATCCAAACAGAAGAACAGTAGCTCTAGTACAGTAAATGAAGAGCACTATACTAGAGCCATTACAAACGTGCGAACTGAGGCATAAATCATTTACGTCTTAGGAATGTGACAATACCGCGTCACTCGTTAGCGATAAAGGGATGCCGCTCGGACGCTACCTGCGTTCGAGCGGCATCCCTTTAGCTAGGCTAGCTAGCTAGGACGCCGCGGTCGTTGATTATTTAATATTGTGCACTATTTCCTTAATCTTTCCCTCATTACCTGCTATTGACTATCGACAAATCCCTTTTCATTGTTACACACAACACTAGGAGTGCGAGCGAGAGTTCCGATATGCCTATAAGTGTGAGCGAGAGGTCAGATAAAAATGATTTATAATATTAATAATAATAATCATTTTATTTCAGGCATCGGAGGCCCATAGAATAAAATACATACAATAATCTTAAACAGTAATAAACTAATACATATTTTAAGAACAAAAACTTTATACTAATGTACACGAAGTGTCGGCGTCGTGTTTCGCTGACTGGTGTCACATTGCTGGCCACGAAACTGGCGGAACATAACACCCTTCGGCCAAAACTCTTCTTTGAGGAACTTCTCGAGATACTGCGTCGAAACACGCACGGCACGCACCACGAACGACTTGAAGGTAGTCTTGTGACGCGGATCCAACATCTCGACCCTCAAAGTCCAGTTGGTCTTCACCCGCATGTACTCCACGACCTCTTCAACTTTCGTGAAATGATGCAATCTTGACACGTACATCAGCGTTGTCGGTACGGCTGGACGCAACAGCGTGTTGGGTCCTGCCAGCGCAGTACCACACTGGTTCCGACAAGGAGGCTTCTTCTTCGTCCTCTTCTCCACTATGATGAAACCATCGCTGTCGCCCGTGTCCTTCACTGGAGCCTGCCTTTTCAGAACCTGTTTTGGTTTTGGTAGGCTCCGTAACGACATGACATAGTTCGCACGTTTGTAATGGCTCTAGTATAGTCAGCCTTGTCTTATGACTTGACTACATGCATAATAAGCCCTGAGTAGCAAAGACGTTTATCAAAGTCAATGAATCAAGTATTATCGCTACGTTATAACCGTTCTTTTTCTTTGACCTTGGTAAAATGCGTTACATCATCATCATGATTTCTTCCGTAGGATGTCCACTGCTGGACATAGGCCTCTCTCATAGATTTCCAGTAGTTACGGTTGGAAGCGGCCTGCATCCACCGTGATCCCACGGCCTTAACCAGATCATCAGTCCATCTAGTAGGTGGACGTCCTACGCTACGCTTGCCGATCCGCGGTCTCCATTCGAGAACTTTTCAGCCCCAACGGCCATCTGTTCTCCGTGCTATATGGCCTGCCCATTGCCACTTCAACGAACTAATCCGCTGGGCTATGTCGGCCAAATGCATTACGCATTACGTAATTACTCTGCTGGCTCTTTACTCTTCCTCATGTAACGTAAGCTTTGGCTACGTAACTCACTCATAGGATCACAAAATTAAAGATTTTTTTTTTTTAAATTTTTGAGTACTTTACGGAAAATTTTACCGCTTTCTACACAACCGATCATCGAAATTTATCAATCTTTTTTATAACACGTCTCTATTTCGATGATGGGTTGGGTTCCACCGTAGCCGAATTGGTTAAGGCATAAGGGGCTATACATATAATGCCGGTTCGAGTCCTGCCGGTGGTCTAAATTTATTAATCTCAATTATGAAATTTTCTGAATAATGTTATTTAGCTGTGACAGTAAGATGTAATAGTCCGTGGGCCTGCATCAGGTTTTCCTGGCCAATTTTATCTCAAGCGATAACTCGTGAAATGCTTCAGAGAGTCGTATTATGAAGTATGGTGAACGTCACCCACGGAGCGGCAGCTGACGTTCACCATGCTGCATAATACAACTTCTACAAAACTGTCTGAACCATTTCACGAGTTACTGCTTGAAAGGAAATGACTTCCCCAGTCGAAGGACATTCTGACTTGCTAATAAGTTGGTAAGTTCAGACTTTAAGGCGCGAAGTCGTAGGAAGCCTACACTGCCCACACCCTAAATACAGAGACAACGCCCCGTGTCTCTGTTAAAAAAGCTGTTATTTTTTAAGGATTTACTAGCAGAGGTTTTGCAGTCTATTAGTATTCTTATTAACCCCTCGTGCTAAGCTGAAATGCTTATATTACGAGTGGGTTCACGTCGGTAGTGCAATGGGTGGGGATCGAACCGGCGACCACAAGATCACAAGTCCGACGCCCCCAGCCATTAAACTACGGCAGATTCAAATTAGGCAGTCTCTGAGTATTACATGCTCTTTGTATAAGCGTGACCAAGGGGGGCAGCACGCATTGATATAATTTCAGAACATTGTTGCATGCTAAAATAATATCACAGGTAATTAATGTGCTAAACCTTACCTCAGCCAATACTTACCGTTATTCAAATAAGAAGGTTTTAAAGAAGCCGCTGTTTTTTAAACCCTTTTTTGATTTACAAATGAGTTGTAATGCGTTTCTTAAGTTTTGGTGTCACGGATATTATCGAAAGAATAAGTGCGATGCAAACGAACGCGCGTCAAAATATGCTTCTTTTATAAATTATTTAATTAATTACCTATTCATACAACCTTTTTTTCTTTTTAAATATCTTCGGAATATAATCCCTGTGTCGCGGGGGGCTTTACAAACATTTTTTTTTTTAATTTACTAGCATAGGGGGAATGAAGCAATAACACGTCACACTGAGCCGGGGATCTCACATTGCGCACGCAGGACGATAAGACGAACAGGAGCGCGCATTGCGAACGAAGCAGAGTTCTCTTTGTTAATACTAGAACTAAGCATAATGTTGTTTTATATGCTACACGTCTCCACAAAATAAGCAATTCTTTTATGGGGCAATGTATACACTTCTACAACAAACATCCTAATAATGTTAGAGATCTAAGTACAAACAAGTTTAAAGGATATTATGTTAAAGATAATTATGTAAAAAAGTTTATTATAAAATTTCTGATTATGTCAATGACAAAACAGCTTGGGAGTGCGTTGCTCTGAAACAATACTGCTTCATTAATAATTGTAACATCAAATTTATTTAAAAAGGATTCCTCTGAGTTTTTTCCCAGTTCTTCTCAAGAGTTGCCACGTCCAGAACTGGTGGTAGTAAAAGAAAGGGACGCATCGTAAGAACATGATTTAAAATATTAAAATTTAAATGTCTCTATATGAATAAAGAATTTTTTACTTTGACAATTTTTTTCTTGTTTAGCGCGCTCACCGGGACCTTATTGGCCAGGACACCGGGACATGACGCTCGAAACCGGGACATGTCCCAGCGTACCGGGACGTATGTCAACCCTATCCTAGCGACATAAATGTCGACTAAATTCTTGTGTTTATACTCAAAGTATTCTTCCTGTGTCTGGATGGTTGAGGGACTACACTCCGTGCATGGGAAAGCACGCTAAGCCCTTGGTACTGATTTTATCACATCATTTATGACAATTTTATACCAAGTTATGAGCGTCAGATACTGCGGTTGTCTAACATCCTGCAAAGACTGGTGACTTTAGCGAACCCCTATTCAACCAAACCCGGAAAGAAATCTTACAATTTACACAATGATTTCTTGTCCGGCGTGGAGATCGAACCCTCGGCCTCCGAGATTTAAAGCGTGCCAAATACCGCTACGCTACTGAGTTTGTTTATGACTACATAGTATAAAACAAAGTCACTTGCCGCTGTCTATCCGTCCCTATGTATGCTTAGATCTTTAAAACTACGCAACAGAATTTGATGCGAACGTTGGCGTCCGCGTATAGGGCACGCATGCACTTGTCGAACATGGCTATATGGCATTCTAAGGGTTCAGAACGAAACTTATCACAAAAATGTGTGGCTAGCACGGGGACGTATTGTAGCCTTTAGTTTTATTGGCTTCACAATTAATGAATTTTTATCCTGGGTGTGTGAATAGGTTTTATTGTACATATCACAAACACATGCAGAGGCGGATTATTCATAAGGCAAACTAGGCACGTGCGTAGAGGCGTGACTGTACAAATGGGCGCACGGGCGTTATAGACGCTGGAACAGTTAGGCCGTGTTCAAACCAAACTGACTGTCAGCCGCCGAATGTGAGCGGCTCACTGTGAGCCCCAGTGTAAACGTGAAAATAAACGGTATTTTTCGTTCACAGTATGCTGAAAATACGCTATAGTTTACGTCCGTCCGTCCAATCAGCGTCCGCGGAGCGTAGTGACACGCTATATTAATCGGCCGCCGAATGTCAGCGTCTACGCATAGCGTAATAACGTATCGTCGGTTAGATGTGAACGAAAAAGTGAATAAAATACAATAAACTGCGTAACGTTCGCTCACTTTCGGCGGCTGACAGTCAGTTTGGTTTGAACACAGCCTTACTGTAGTTGAGGCTACTAAAAGCTACAAGTCGGAATAAAGAAATGCCAGCTCCAAATTGGAGTAACCTCTTCCACATGTAGTAACGCCAATTACAGAAATCAAATTTTAACTAGTACTAGTCTATACTACCTATACTAATATTAAAAAGAGTGTATTTTTGTTTGTGTGTATGTTTGTAATGAATAAACTCAAAAACTACCGATGCCGATTTCAAAAAGTCTTTTACCATAGGAAAGCAACATTCACCCTGAGGGGCATAGGCTATATTTAATTATGCAGTTCCCACTGGAACGGGAGTAACACGGAAAAAACCGCGCGGGAAGCTAGTTTTTACAAAGGGGCACCGATGAGATGCTTACCTACGGCACTCTCAACGTTTAAACCACCTCTGACACACTATAAGCCAGTCTCGTGTCGAAGGGATTTCTCCAAAAGTTATAAAAGAAAATCGACTTAAATTTGCCTTTTTCCTGGGAAGATTTAAAAAAGATCCGCTAGGTGTAGCACCGGTGGGGGGGTACATTTGTTTTGAATTCTCTATTGACAACAACGTCAAACGTACGTCTTATTTTTATTAGAATAAATAAATAGTGCTATAAAATATTAAAAAAATAATTGTCATGCCTACGAAACATTGTGCATTCGCTAATTGTACGTCTGAAAGTCGATACAAGCAGGATGGTGTCAATTTCATTTGTAAACATGCAAGCCATCGTTTTAAATCCCAGACAAGATGATCTTGCACTTTTGCAAATTTTAATTTCGCTCCAGGTACATCATCTTCCGTTAATTCTATACCGTTGTTGTCAATAGAGAATTTAAAACATATGTACCCCCCCAACCGGTGCTGCCCCTAGCGGATCTTTTTTAAATCTTCCCAGGAAAAAGGCTAATATTAGTCTGGATGTTTCCTGCATAGAGTAGCCCACCTCATATCTTCTCATGGGTGTTGTAAGAGGCGACTAAGGGACATACAGCTGATGGATGGGCAGCAGCATCTATCAGATCACCAATCCACTTGCCAAGCGTGGTGATTATGGCAATATCCTTCAAATACTCTGGCTTGCAGAAGTCTGTTAAATGAATGTTCATGTTTAGCAATAAACGTAAACGTGCCGATGAAGTAATTAAAGGAATTAGGATTTTTTTAATTTGAATGTATCTAAAGGTCAGTAGCATAAGGTCGGATGTGCCTTTATCATAAACTGGCACTTACGACCTAATACGTACGAGTCTACTAGCTTCTGAAGTATGATAAGTACATCCGTCTCTGTTTCTAAGGTCTAGATATTTAATGTAGATATAATCATCATCATCAGCTCGTATATCTTCCACGGAGGATCATGGGCCTCCTCCCGAAGGAGGATTTTTCCATAGTCACCATGCTTGGCAGGCGGATTGGTGACCGCAGTGTTTTGTAATACACAGGGGAAACGCTGCTGCCCGTTTCCTGGTTCTTTTGTTATAGATGTTAAAGAATCGGGACCAACGGCATAACATGCTTTCCGAGGCACGGGGGGTAGTCCCTCAACCAACCAGACCCGGAAAGAAATCTTAGAATTTACACAAAGATTTATTATCCGAGCCAATTACCGCCACGCTACGGAGGTTTTATGTATGTATGTAGATATAATAAAACCACGATATCCATTACATTAGCCACTATACTTTAATACGAGTACTCACGGAAAGCAAAATAATATTTATAAAGCTAAACAATTTACAGTTAATTACCAATTATTTGATTAAATTACAATACATATGATGAAATGCTTAGTTAATAATAATAAAACTCAAAAGGTAAAACTATACTGTTTACATATTATTATAAACCTTAATTGAGGGAAGCGACACACTTCAAAATAATCGTCCATTTGAATATTCTCAATTAACTCTACGAGAGATTAAAAAAAGAAAGTGTATAGAATACAAAGGGTATGAAGATACATAATCAAACTATTAAAATATAAAAAAAAGATACGAGTATATATGTCCAGTGCTGGGGAGGAAATCACCCAACAATGTAACCATTTCTTCAATAAAATGGCTTTGCTACCCATTTTAACATAAATATAAATTTATTCATGTAGCTTGCATAATAAACTAACAACTAAATAGAAAATATTGTACAATAACCCTACCGTTAACTATTTAACGCAATGATCTGGTCTACGAGCTGTTAATACGAATAAAATCAATGACGAATATTATCTATTCGGCAGGCGAATAACGTAAAAATGCGAAAGCAGAAATAGTGCAGATACATTACAAAACTTAAAAAATATGATATTTTAATTGTGACAACTAGCCACTAATTGAAATGGCAATGCGACATTTTATGGCGTTTTGCGATTAACCTACCATAAATTATAATCGCTGCCGCTTTGTAAGTAATTGACCTGCCGGTAATGTCGCTTACCTTAACTAAAAGTTAAGAAAAACTTGCATAACGTATAGAATAAAAAATTCCTAAAATATTTTATATATATTATGTTACGTAGGTGTATGCCGATCTCGCATTCAGCATGCCCCAACACAGTTAATTTAAAATATAACGAAATATTTAGAAAATCATTTAAATGAAATGAGCATTTATCTAACTTTTAGTTTTGATGGCCCTGTAAATAACTATATGCTGTCAAAACATTTATTTTTAGGCCGAAAAATATGTAGGTCTAAATTCTTATTTATTTCGACACTAATTTGAGACCGGCAAAAGACTTATTAAGTAAAATGTGAATTTAAGAATGATTTAATTGTAAGAAATTCGTTACTATTTATCGACGAAGAAACCTATATAAAACTAAACGGTGATCTATTTTAGATCACCTTTTAGTTTTATATAGGTTAGGTTTTATACAAATGAGAAATTACAAATATTAAAATGATAATTGTATCAACACAAAATAACATATTTGTGTGTTACATGAAATGTATTTATAGCGAGGCGTTACAGCAAATTATTGTAGTAATAAATAATATCAAAGCAAAGTCTTAGAAAGTAACATAACTCTTTTAAATCATAATTCACAAGTTTGAAAATCTTATGTCAGTATTATTGATTCTTTGTGACTTTAAATAATCAATCCACACTCCTTAGAATATAAATGATCAGTAATTTGTGCATTGATAACAAATTAATTACTTCGTAATATCATGATGCTTAAATCACCCATAGTAGCACAAAAGGGATTGAAGACTAATTCTATTTAGTCCTTCAGTGAGATTACAAAAGAATATTAGACACGTAATTTTGTATATATCAAATCAATAAAAAATTACAAAGATATAGAGCAAAAACTAATTATAAAGATCAGGAGAGGGGCTTATGACGTCACTCTTAGGTAAAATTTTGCCATACAAGTGACGTCACATGATGACATTTTGCTCTGCCTTCGTCATAACTTTGTTTGAGGACCGAAAAAAAATACCTGTCCCATATTTTTATGTAATCTTACTGACGGACTAAATAGATTTTTTTGGTCTTCATCTAAATTCAATGCTGATCTAATAAAGAAAATTCCAATGACACTAAATATTAAGAATTCATTCGTACATCTAACGTAAATCTTTAAATATCGTACCGATAAATCTATATGTCTGCCCAACTATAATTCGTTACGATTTTTATACAAATGGCTTGATAGATTCAATATGTAAGTTAGCAATTTTGTATGATTTACGTATTATATACGAAATTACGTAACCAGAATTGTATGTCATCATCATCATCAGCCCATAGAGCATCCATGGCCTCCTCCCGAGAAAGGGAATTACCAGTCACTCATTTAGCAGGCGGGTTGCTGACCGCAGTATTATGCTGTAACACACAAGTAAACGTTGCTGCCCGTCCATGGTATACGTTACTGATGATGTTATAACAATCGGGACCAACGGCTTAACGTGCTTTTAGAGGCACGGTTGGTAGTCCCTCAACCAACTAGACCCGGAAAGAAACCTTTTATTTTACACAAAGTTTTTTCTTTTCGAGCGTGGGGATCCAACACAGGACTCCATGGACTTATATGTATGAATTTTGTATTTTCCTTAGTAAGTCGTATTTATCGAATATTATATTATTAAGGTATCCAGACCTAAAGACACAAATATCAAAAATTCGCATGAAATTAATTTTGAGAATTTATATTTACTCAAAAACGTTATAAACTAGTTATATCCAGGAAACCAAAATGGTTGGGCAGTCTAAATCTAATTTCTCTAGTCTAATTATTATAATATAATATATTATTACTGTCAATTAACATTCCGTTCTACGAGAGGTTTCTTGAGCGACGATGGCGCAGGAAGTTTTGAGGGCTTCTTGTGTGAAACGGAACGTAGTTCTGAATTCTCTTTCCCTTGATTTTGGTTTTGTTGCTGTGAACAATCAAATATAATATTACAAAAATACATAAAAATTATAAAAAGTATGATTAATTTGAAAATATTTGATATAGGTTTCTATTTAAAAATGATTTTTGTAATTTTAACAAGATTTTTTTTAAATATAAACTTTCGCGTATCATAATTATAAAATTGCGTTAATACCTGTGTGATATAAATATATCACACAGGTATTAACGCGATAAAAAATAGCTTTTTATATTACCCGACGTTTCGATCAAGTTACGTTGATCCGCCGAGCCAGTCTGCCCGCGAACACGATCAATGTAACTTGATTTTTTAATATTTTTTATACTGTTTTTTTGTATTAGTTTACAGACGTACTATTAACAAAACATCTGTTACAGAGAACACGGAATAAATCTGTGTATTGTAAATAAACTGAAGTGCTAAAATTTTACTTGAATTACTCTCATATTCTTTGAGCAATACTGACCAGACGTAAAGAAAAATACAAGTAGTAGAGTTACTGGAAAAGCATTTAGTTTACCTTCCTCATAGTGTATATGTCAGTCTCGGACGTGCACTTGACGATGGGGTGGTGCGACCGGTTGGCCGACCTGTTGGCCGAGCGGTCGTGCGCGAGGTGGGGGGAGGGGGGCGAGGGGGCCGCGAACACGGCCGAGTCATTGCCCTCCGACACCGAGCCCTCCGAGTCGCTGGTCGCCCGCCGCTCGGGATCCGACTCGATCACTATGCACTCCTGTAAGAAATGGCGATGAAAAGTTAATCCCTACATATAATTCAACAAAGTACTTCGCCGCATCTAAAAAAGGATTCCTCCGAGTTTATTGCCAGTTCTTCTCAGAGTTGCCACGTCCCGAATTGGTGGTAGTAAAAAGAAAGGACGCATCATAAGACCATTATTTAAAATATATAATAGATGCTGCTGCCCGTCCATCAGGTCTTTGTCCGTTTGTCGTATTTTACGACACCCATAGGAAG
This sequence comes from Nycteola revayana, assembly GCA_947037095.2. Taxonomy (NCBI): domain Eukaryota; kingdom Metazoa; phylum Arthropoda; class Insecta; order Lepidoptera; family Nolidae; genus Nycteola; species Nycteola revayana. The sequence goes on along the minus strand of OX344856.2, from coordinate 19,380,596 downwards.
ATGTGGGAGGGGGGTATATTCTAAGCCGGAAAGCACAAGGCACATTATCGTAATTATCAACTCGCCTGTTAAAGTTGACTATGGCTAAATCATTAATCTTATTTGCTGAGCCTCCTTCGAAGAGAGCTTCGTAGGAAGCCCAGCATAATAATACTGAATGAATCTCATGTGTTGAGTAGGGACCCTACCAATTTTAAATCATTTTATGTATTATAGGAGGACCCACTTCCTTTTTTGGGGTCACCAAAGTCTCCTCTCCAAGACTTACGATCGTTTTAACATATCAATATAAATCTATACATATTTCACAGAACATTAAAACTTCTTGTATGAAAGATTATTACTCCTAAAACACAAAATCTCCCTTAATCCCTCCGTCTGCAAGATTAAAGTTCCACAGGGGGCGTCCCTGTGGAATTAGTAGCTTAGTTTTTACTTTGTAAACCTTTAAATAAGGCTGAAATCGTGCTCGCCTTTATGGCCGGTGAAGTAGAAAGCCGTTAGCCTTGTGGCTAACTACATAAGAGTCGTATAACAAAGTATATACCTCGTGACTGATCCTCCTGTTGGCCCGCAGTCTCGCCAGGATCTTGTCGTGGGGGGAGGTGGCCGCCAGCGCGCGAGGGTAGCGGTACGGGACACGCACGGGAGTATTACCTGGTGATGTATACATTTCAATATTAACTATGCTACGCTAAATACTAACCTTGAATTAAGTTTCAAAATTGAGATTAAAAGATCTAAAAGATCTTCAATAATTCAAGGTGTTTAAATGTTTTTGAATACTTTACAGAAAAGTTTTCCATATACTATTGAGATTAATAAAATTCAACCACCGGCAGGATTCCCCAGAGACGTGTTATAAAGGGATTGATAAAATTCAACCACCGGCAGGATTCGAACCTGCATCTTAGGTAAAGCCCCTAATGCCTTAACCAATTAGGGAACGGTGGAACCACACCGGTCGTCGAATTTTATCAATCCCTTTATAACACTTCTTTGGGGAATCCTGCCGGTGGTTGAATTTTATCAATCCCTTTATAACACGTCTCTGGGGAATCCTGCCGGTGGTCGAATTTTATTAATCTCAATAGTATATGGAAAACTTTTCTGTAAAGAATTCAAAAACATTTAAAAACCTTGAATTAGTGAAGATCTTTTAGCTTGAATGACTTATATAACATTATTCTATAATTTAGTATATGTATCCATAAGTTCCGAAATCAAGCCTAATGATGAGTACAGTAGAATCCGACTATAACGAAGGCCAAGGGACCTATGATATTACGTCGTTCTAACCGGAAGCCTTACTAAAAGAACATACAATTTCAATTTTAGTTTTTTTATAAAAATAATCAAATACTGAACTACTCATATTAATAACTATATAATGTTTATAAATAATAATATGTATGTGATAATCAGAGACAAAAAAACAATAAAATCAAACTATTTATTTCGCAATGTGGCCCTATAGGTACATTATGTACCGTATATAAATATGTTACACTGAAATATGATTCTACGATTTATTTGTTAACACGTCATCGTCGTCGTTGTAACAGATAATTTTTGTACAATTCCGTCGTTAAAAGCGGTCTTACGTTATAAGCGGAGTCGTAGTCAACAGGTAAACTCTTAGAGGCTCTGAATAAGACCAAACATATGCCTATACTAACGTCGCTATAAACGGTTGTTGGTTGTATGCGAAGTCTTACAAAACGGATTCTACTGTAGTTACCATAGCCTATAAATACTTGCAATAATACCATAGATATCTTTCTTGATGTGCTTAGCTGAAGCACATCAATCAATATTATAATTTGGCTGTGATATTCTGTAATGTGGGTGTACATCCAAGTATCGATTGAGCGTAATGTCGATTTTATTAAGAGTATACTTATATTCATGGTCCGCCCAAATAATGACAATTGCTCTAACCTAAAAAAGACAGAACAAGCTATTGGACACAATAAAAATCTATATATATAAAAGAAAGTCGTGTTTGTTACAACACTTATAACTCGAGAACGGCTGGACCGATTGCCATGGTTTTTGATTTGTTGGTTTTGTTTCCGTCCCGAATAGCAGAATACATTATAAAAACAAAAGAAAGTCGTGTTAGTTACACTATTTATAACTCAAGAACGGCTGAACCGATTTGGCTGAAAATTGGTAGGGAGGTAGCTAAGAACTGGGAGAAGGACATGGGATACTTTTGGGTAGGGGTAGGGTAGGGTAGGGTAGGGTAGGGTAGGGTAGGGTAGGGTAGGGGTAGGGTAGGGGTAGGGTAGGGGTATGGTAGGGTAGGGGTAGGGTAGGGTAGGTGTAGGGTAGGGGTAGGGGTAGGGTAGGGGTAGGGTAGGGGTAGGGGTAGGGTAGGGGTAGGGTAGGGGTAGGGGTAGGGGTAGGGTAGGGGTAGGGTAGGGTAGGGGTAGGGGTAGGGTAGGGCAGGGGTAGGGTATAAAAGTCCACCCGTGCGAAGCCGGGGCGGGCCGCTAGTAAAGAATAAAGTAAAGACTAAAATAAAATAGAATAAAAAATAATAAAAATATATAGATAACTTAATAATAAATTATCGTTTTGACTTTTGCAAGTGCCTGTAATAGGTTAACGTAAATAAAAATGGTTCTTATTTCATTTTATTATTTTAAATAGCTATGCTCTCTCTATAGAAATATAAGAATGTACATACAAACTGTAACTAGACCTAATCCTAAAAAAAGCAAGACAAGTGTCAACTAACCTGTAGGCGTGTAAACCCTATACTCTCTAATCAAATAGTTCTCCTCCAGTTCCCCATGCGCGACGATGGCCGCGCTGAGCTGCTCGCTCATGTCGCTCACTTCGCTCTTGGCGGCGGCGGACTGCTCGCCGTGCAGCCGCTGTGTCGCCTGCGACAGAGATATCAGGGAGGACAGGGACGCAGCGATCGAGGTTATGTCTTGTATGGCGGCGTTATTTGTGCTCTGCAATATGGAAAACAATATGTTTAAATCACAACACATCTATATAGGATACTAGCTTCCAGCGCGCGGATTCACCCGCGTAACTCCAGTTTCCGTGGGAACTTCATAATTAAATATAGCCTATGTCATCCGGGGATAATGTAGCTTTCCAACGGTGAAAGAATTTTTCAAGTCGGTCCAGTAGTTTCGGAGCCTATTCAATACAAAGAAACGATCAAATCTTTCCTCTTTATAATATTAGTATAGACAATATTCTCATTTGTTTCTTTGGGAACAAGTAGTTTGTATCGATATAATGACTCTAGAGCAAGGTTTCTTAAACTTTTAGCAGTCACGGACCACTTTCACAATTTAAAAATTAGTTAGTTAATGAGAAGGGTGCTGCTGTTGGGCCTCAATGAGAACGAATAAATTGTGGGATGGTCTTCGACAAGACTGACCTACTGCGGACCCCTGATATACATGCTACGGACCCCCAAGGGGTCCGTGGAGCCCACTTTAAGAAACCCTGCTCTAGAGGAAGGGATATATACTTATATAATACATGCATTAAAGTCCACCCGTGCAAAAAGACGGGGCGGGCCGCAAGTCTGGCATAAAATAAAAAAAAGACCTGAATCACTTTTAAGGGGCCGTAGCCTTTTTAAGCTCAGCACGAGGGGTTAACAAGAATACTATTAGACTGCAAAACTCTGCTAGTAATCTTAAAAAAATAAAGAATTACATTGTTCCTAGTACAATAGTCACTATTTCAACTGTAGTGGTATATGTATTAGTGTAAGGAATAATTAATATGTAGTAGTGTAAGTATTCATTATATAGTATGAATCTGTGTGTGTTTGTACATTAGGCTAAGCGTACTGTAAAAGAGTAAGATAGAGTAATAAACCGTAGGCTAAATCAGATGCGTTTTCTTTACTCTCTCACGTAATCCCAACACTTCATGGCGACCTCGACAGGATCGCTTCGCGCGTTCGCGAGTGCATAAATTCGGACCTTGACTTTGAATTTCGGACTATGATACAAGTGTTATCTAAAAATATAAAAATGGGATCTGAGTTGATTCCATTTTTATATTTTTATATAACAAAAGAGGAAACCGTAATCGCACAGACAGCTGCTGGTAGTGGACAGAACGGCGCAGTAGCAGAGCAGGGTTTTACCAGCGTGAGCACCACCAATATTCTTCTCACCGTGATTGTCGTCGTAGCACTGGCAGCAGCGTGTATAGCCATGAAGTGTTGGGATTACGTGAGAGAGTACAGGCAACGCATCTGATTTAGTCTTTTGACATATAGGACACTTTTTTACAAAATCAAGAACATCTATCTTTATGAAGGCCTGGCCAGTAAAATTGCCTTTTGATGTTATTAGTCATTCTGCGCACACCAGCATGGCCACTGGTGGGCAAAAGATGAAAGTCATTTAAAATAAATTTCTTTACATTGTCGTCTTCTATTTTTAGTACTCCTCTTAATACGCATACTCGTGGACCGGTCCAATTATCACGTGATTTTATTTCATTACATAAACCTATAATGATTCTTTATTTTTAATAACACATATTTCCTTTATATCTATATTTTTGCTAAACTTCTCTAACTTAGTCACAAATTCGGCTCGCGAAAAATATGCCCTAAAGTTTAGATTTATACATAACATCATCTTACTAGGAATGTACGCAAAACACTCGTCTTCTTTTTTTTTTTTTTTTTTATAGAAGAGCGAGGCAAACGAGCAAGTGGGTCACCTGATGGTAAGTGATCACCGCCGCCCATGTACACTCGCAACACCGGAGGAGTCGCAAGTGCGTTGCCGGCCTTTAAGAAAGGAATAGGCTCGCTTCTTGAAGGTTGCCATGTCATACCGGATCGGAAATACCTCCGCTTTTAATTGATTCCACAGAGAGGTCGTGCGCGGTAAAAAGTTTCTCGAGAAACGCACGGTGGAGGACAACCATTCATCCAGGTGATGTTGGTGGAAGTTCTGGCGAGTGGATCTAAGGCGGAAAGCAGCGGCAGGTATGAGTTCGAACAATTCCTCAGAGCACTCCCCGTGATAAATGCGGTAGAGAATACAAAGAGACGCTACGTCTCTCCGCAAGGTAAGAGGATCAAGCCGATTAGTGGGAACCTCGTCGCCGGCGATGATTCGAGCTGCGCGACGTTGAACGCGATCAAAAGGAAGAAGCTGATATTGTGGTGCCCCGGACCAGAGATGGCAGCAGTATTCCATATGCGGCCGTATTTGCGCTTTATACAATTGAAGGCGATGCGCCGACGTGAAATACTGCCTGGCTTTGCCGAGGACACCCAGCTTTTTGGAGGCTAATTTAGCCTTGTCTTCCAGATGACCGCGAAATTTGACGTCACTCTCGACGTCGACGCCGAGAATCCCAATACTCTGGCTGATATTAAGGGGAGTGCTTTGAAAGTGAGGAGGTATGACAATGGGAGCCTTTTTCGCAGTAAACGCGCAAACCTGTGTCTTTTGGGGATTGAACTTGACCAAGTTACGATGGCCCCAATTTGAGACTTGGTCTAGGGTAGTCTCAATTTCAGACACAAGTTTGTTCCGACCCTCAAGGACGTGTGCCCGAGAAATGATGGAGCGGCCAAAGTACTTCTGCACTAATTAAATTATTCTTTCTCATTTTATATATCTTATCTTCCTCTAACAAAACCATCTCTATCAAATCACTTGGTTTTCGTAATAGTTCCACAACTCTAGGCTGATCAGACCTATTGTTAATGGGTCTATTAAGATTCGGTGCATCTATCTTGTCATCCACATTTGTTCTTCTTTTTTGTGCCCTAGTTAAAACATTAACTCCCGAAATCTTCTCATTCATACTCTTTAATTCATCCGATGATATACATACTCTAGACAATGCATCCGCGACTGCATTGTTCTTACCTTTCACATATACTATCTTAAAATCATATTCTTCAAGTACCAATCGAAACTTTAGTAGCCTACTAGAAGGGTCCTTCATTCCAAACAAATATACTAATGGTTTATGGTCTGTCATTATAGTAACCTCAAAATGTGGTTATATATATTATGAGGACATGTTACATTGTCTATTTACTCATATATAAACTCATTATTATCTATGGTAGGTGCGGGCGGCGTTACCACCAAAAGTAAACCTTATTACTTATATTATAAATGCGAAAGTTTTCGGTGTGGATGTATGTTTGTTACGGCTACAAAAAATCACGTTCCGACCACCTGGTGCAGAATAACGCGTGTAAAATCGCGGGTTGCAGCTAGTAAAGAATAAAACAGTCTGCTGATAGCTGTCAATAGTTTCGCTTGTATCCCATATAGTTACTACCAGAGATGTGATTTATCTAAGATACAAGTATCTGAAATACAGATACAAGATACTAGATACAAGATACCTATTTCCATCTTGTATTTAAAATACTTTTAAATAAATGTATTTTGTATCTTGTATTTAAATATACTTTGTTAGGTATCTTAGTATTTTATAAATACTTTTTCTGATAAAATACTTTTAGTAATATGTTGGTAGAAATTATAAAATAAATGCGTAAAACTGAACATGTCCTTATTAGTCGAACATCACATTGATAGATGGCGACTCTTTCTTTCTCACGGAGGGTAGTTCCTTAACCCACCAGAACCAGAAAGAATCTTAGAATTCACACAAGGATTTTCTGTCAGGCGTGGGGATTAGAAAAATAAATTCATTAAAATAAAATCTTGTTTTCTTACAAAAGTATTTTCATCTTAAGAAGCATTTAGAAGAAACGTATTTTGTATCTAGTATTTCGAATACTATTCTCGAAAGTAATTTGTATCTGGTATTTAAAATTATACTACTAATTTAAAATTAAATACTTAATTTAAAATTATCTTGTATTTTGTATTTCAGATACTTTGTTCATGGTATTTTGTACATCTCTGGTTAAAACGTATTTAACAAGAGTAAGATTCGATTTAATCTCTAATGTGTGTTTATTTTTATGTTTCCGTACCCGAAGGGTAAAAACAGGACCCTATAACTAAGACTAGGCTGTTGCTCAAGAACCGCGATAGCCCGGACAGTTAAAATTTTCACATGTGATATATTTCCGTTACAACAAATACTAAAAATAAAATAAAATAACTATCTAAGGAGGGCTCCCATACAGCAAACTTTTCTTTGCTCGATATCAATAATGGCAACAGGCCGACTCTGCCTTGGCGGAGTTTTTATGTAGATGCTTAAAAAAGACAAGGGCCTTCTTAGTTCAAGACAGAAGTACTGTGTACTGACCTCGATCCTCTCGATGAGCGTGTCCATGATCTGCTTGGTGCTGAGCACCACGTCATCCAGCGTGTGGTCTGCGGCTCGCACAAACTCTGAGCACGACTCCGAGTTGGCTTGTACTACTTTTGTCACTTCCTCCTGAGGAATTAACAATACATGATATTTTTAATATTGTTTCTGTTATTAGTACCCTTTAGGTATGTACATTTAGTAAATATCTATTGTTTTCTAATTTATTTTATTGATACGCATAGATTATGTAACACCATTAAAAATCAATCAATCAATAAAAATTTTTAGTTCATGTTAAACTCAACTACAGTTTAACATAAGAATATTTACTAAAAAGTATTTTTTAAGTCCACCTCCATGGTACAGAATTTTATCTGTGTAGTGAAAGATTTTTCGAACTTTGCCGTGACATCAGTGCAAACGTGTCGCACATATAAAGACAGATGTAATATATACTTTAGAAACATTTGGTCGCAAGTGCCAGTTTACGATAAAGGCAAATACGACGAATGTTTCCGACGTATACCCGCACATCCAACCTTATTCTTTTGAGCTCAAGACTGTAGTTCAGCTAGCAACATGACACACACCAACTTTTTTCAAAAGTTACATACTTAACTAATCAGTTATAGTTAGAGGGAGTTTTAACTTTTAGTCATAAAAAAAAAGTAGAATGGTAACTCCAATGGTAGATATAATGACTGGATTCCTGACCTGCACTTGTTCCTGCGTGTGTGTGAGCGCGCGGGTCAGCTCGGCCGTGACGTGCTCCACCACCTCCACCACGTTGCCGCTGAACACCTCCATGTCCACGCTGATGGCGTTCGCTCCTGAACACAAATCATATTAATTCATATTACACTTATGTCTAGACAATTAATGCAGCTTAATTACTAAAATTATAACTCGTTGACAAGGAACATACGAAGCGATCAATCCGCTAATGATTTTTAAGGCTCGAGCACACCGAATGCGTATGCGTGACTACGGCGTAATTACGTCGTAGACACGCGCGTAGTTACGGCGTAACCCGATGTCACACCGGGTTACGCATACGCTTACGCATCCGAGCCGAGTACGCAACGCACACGGCCTATTGCGTACCCGGCTGCGGCAGCCATATTTTATTCTGTTTTCGAAGGTTGTGTTGTGCACGATGTCTGACATGACGAGGAAGAAGCAATATTAATACTATTGTGCCAGAATAATTCTGCGGAATATATATATTTATACGATGCATTTTTGTAGAATTTACTTTTTGGATTGTAGATACATTCATATATACGCACAATTTCAATAAGTTTTTCTTTCTTATCTCTATTCATTATAAAAACAATACAAAACACCACTACGTGCCAGTATATCTGTAAAAAAATACAACTGACTGCAAGTTACGCGCGTAGGGCTACGCCCATCAAAGCTACGTGCATGTACAAAATTGTTCGGTGTGACGTCTAATAAGACGCGCCATTGAATACAACGTCATTATGCAACGTTGCCGCTCTGCTCTGCGTAAGGTACGGCGTAAGTCACGCAGTCAGTTTGTGCCTTGGGAGCTGCATTGCGTAGGGCTTCGCATTACGTCTACGCGCACGTCTACGTTACGCGTGCGGTGTGTCCTGTCTCATACGGCTCCATACATTACAACTCAGCGGGTACGTGCACGTCTACGCATACGCATCCGGTGTGCTCAAGGCATTATTCTGTTCGTAATAGTCAGGACTACTTTTTATTAAAAAAAATTTGCTACTCATTAATGAATCTCTACTGTGTATATGCAGTACATTTCCATTAAAATCGAATTTTACCGCATATTTTTGCCTATATAGAATCCATTATAATGATTATATGCCTCAGGCATTAGGTGCAACATGTACTATCATAGTGCTAAAGTAATTCAATAAAATAAATACATAAAAAAAAATTTGGCGCCTAGCCAAGCAGCCAATAAAACAGTAAAGAAGATATAACTTTTAATTTTGTAATGTACAGTCAAGTTTAAAGATATAGGTTTACACCGTCAGTATCAAATAATGTAAACCTAAACAAGCATTTTACGCACGCTTTTCCGCGACCTAAGTTGCCTATGCACGGTGCGTAAATTAATTGACTAACTTCACACATGTATGAAAAATGAAAGCAAACACTTTTAAATGTCATTTGAAGTTTGAACATCGACAGCGAACAAATGACAGAGAAAAAGTATGAAGAAATGAATAATAAAATGATGACATTAAAAATTGCAATGATTTGAATGTGACGAATACAAATACACTTAATAGTAAGCTCTTCTCATAAACGTGTACATATACATTTGAAATGCGTTCCACACTGTGCAAACCCATCTCTGTTGTTGACTGTACGTCACAATTCTGAGAGTTATCCAAGATAAACAAATCCACAAACCCACCTTCCTCAAACTCCTTGCTATACTTCTTCCAGTCATTGTCACTCTGCTGTCTCCCGCTCTCGCTCTGCTCCAGATCTCTCTCTGCCATTTCCATTTCCTCTCGGTCGAGCTCCGCCTGCGTCTGCTCCAGTTGTTTGTAACTCTTCATACGTTGTTCTAGCAATGTTTTCTGTTCTTCTATCTCTGACATCTTCTTGGCGAGTCTTTCTTCGAGAGCCTGGTAGTAAATAGAGTATAAGAATGTATAAATAAAAGTCATCATCATCATCATCATCATCAACGTCATCAGCCCGTATAATGTCCACTGCTAAACATGGGCCTCCACTCCCGAGGGAGAGTTTTTCCCATAGTACCACGGTTGGCAGGGGGATCGGCGGCCGCAATATGATGTGGTAGCACACAGGGAAAAAACGCTAATGCCCATTCCTTGCTATACGATTCTTATAGGTGATGTTTTAACAATCCGGACAACGGCTTAATTCCCTTTCCGAGGGTAGTCCCTTGACCAGAACTGAAAATAAATCTTAAATTTTACACAAAGATTTATAGTCCGGTGGATATCTATAGATAGATCGAACCCACGACCTCCGAGACTTGTATCGCTACGCCACCCGAGGCCGTGCTCTGTAAGTAAAAGTTAAATGTGCCAAATGACTGACAACTTTTCAACTTTCCAATTTTTTTTTTACGTTACCAAATAATCAAGAAATTTCTTTAGCCATAGTTAGAACAAGTTACTAACACTTACAACAGATCTTTGTATACTAAAACACAACTTTACAAGTTGCACAATTTTTTTCAAGTTTGTCTATATCTTAGTCAGCTCATGTAGGACCCATCACCTAAGTTGATCGTACGCGATGGCGTTTAATCTTGAGTATCAAATTCGCTTAAGAATGCTACTGTGGCATATAAAATATGATTGTTATTAAAAATTAAACTTTCTTGCACTGGACAATAAGGTCCACAGCACATATCTTAGACAATAATAAACTTTAATTTGCTATGACAAACACACAGCTGTACCAGTCCTTCATGAAATAGAGTTAAGTACCATACATAAACACCACCATTTCTTAACATCAATAAATATATAATAATCTGCTTCCTTTTAAATAAAATGTAATAAATGATCCACCTGTTTCTCCATATCTATATGTCTGGCGAGCCTCTCCTCCAGCAGCCTCCTCTCCTCGTGGGCCCAGGCCTGCAGGCGCTGGTCGGTGGCTTCTCGTTCGTGCTGCAGTTCTGACTGCTGCTCCGATAGACGCTGTTGTAGGCGGGTAGACTCCGCTTCCATTTCCTACGAACGATACATTTTTCAACGACTTATTTTAAAATATGACATTTTGAAAGTATATTTTATTATAATATATAGTAAGTAGTTACAATCAGTAAGTTATTTGGCATATAAATATAGTTTACTAGTTACCGCGTGCGGTTTCACCCATGTAACTCCCGTTCCCGTGGGAACTTCATAATAAAATATAGCCTATAGCTTTACTCGATTAACGGGCTATGCACTGAAATAATTTTTCAAATCAGACCAGTAGTTGCCGAGCTTAGCGTGTTCAAGCAAACAAACAAACAACTCTTCAGCTTTATATTTCAACTAGCGACCCGCCCCGGCTCCGCACGGGTACAATGCTGATGTATTATACATATAAACCTTCCTCTTGAGTCACTTTACCTATTAAAAAAACCACATCAAAATCCGTTGCGTAGTTTTAAAGATTTAAGCATACATTAGGGACAGAGAAAGCGACTTTGTTTTATACTATGTAGTGATATTAATAAAAGGTCGAGATATTTATTTAGTCAACGAGTTTGTGGATTATGCTACGTTCTATTTTTCATGTTCTACGAAAATACACAGCGGTTTAGAATAATTAGTTTTGTGTCACTTAATGACGAGTATAGTTAAGTTCACCATTAATTCCTGGTATGTTAGTATATTAATAATAAATTTATTATTTAGTTTGTAATTTCATAAATTTTATTCCGGAAACTTAGATATAACATTTAAATACCTACCTAATACCTCGTTAGTTTGTATTCAATGTTGTGTACACTGTAATTGTTATAAATATCAGATACAAAACCTAGTAATGTAGTTGAATGTGTAATATAATAATAATAATTTTTATTGTCTCTCCACAAAGGTAGTTCAATTTGTACTTATAGCTAATTAATTAAACATTAACCCTTTGTGAGAGCTGGTGTCTGTACTAGGTTTCATACGAAACCTGTATTACGGATCACCAGGCCCTCAGTTACCACGGAACGGACAAGAGTATGTTACATATAAGTTACACGTGTTACGATTGATTATTAACTACATAAGAGAGAAGACATTTTATGTATATGTGTATGTGTGTGTAAATGTGTGTGTGTGTGTGTGTGTTTGTGTACAGATGCGTGTGTTTGTTGTAGTAGCGTGTGTAGCGTGCATGAGTGAATGTGTTTGTTTAGTGAGAGACTCTAAGTTAGAGCCTTAGCAATAATAGTTTCCGTATTTTCATAATCTTGTTCCAGGAGCCAGTTGGTGACTTTGGTTCTACATTCAGTTATCGGTTTGGGATATACATTTAGGAGTTTATTTAATTTGTTGTAAACAAGACCACCTAGATGGCAGAAACTGCCGCGTGCAAGTTGAAAATTAAAGGAAACTGTGGGGCAAACATTGGGTTTTCGTCGCGTCGTAACAGCCAGTGTGTGTGGGTCATATGGAGTGAGTGAGTGCATTTTCATAGTAATATTTAAGATGAATTGTTGTCGAACTGTCAGTACCTTGCAAGTAGAATAAAGTTGTGTGGTCGGATATAAAAGTGGCAGACGCCAGCCTACTTTCAAAATAAAACGTTGTGTACGTTCTCATTTCAATAGTGCCGTTTTAGTAGCTCCACCCCAAGAGATGATACAATAAGATGTTATTGATTGACAGAGAGCTTGATATACTAATTTTATCACTGATACGTCCGCAATATGACGTAGGTTTAAAAAAATGAAGACGAGTTTACGCATTCAGGAAGAGAGTGAGTCAATGTGATGGTGGAATTTAAGTCTATAGTCAATTTGTACACCGAGGTATTTAATGGAGTCAGTGCAACTTAAACTAGGACAGTGGCATGATCTCTTTCTGTGAGACTGTAGTTTCACAGAAGGAGGCCGCGGAGCGGGTGAGAGAAGATGATTCCAGCTCTCACCCGCTTCGTAGACGTCGCGTTGGCCGGAGGCGGAGGGCCGAAATCCGCCGCCTCCCGCCATAAGGGGTGACCCTGGGGAGCAGATAACATGAATGATCTGCTCCCTAGGGTCACATTTATGTAGTAGGTCGGGGATGCCACTGTGTTCTGGCAATCCCTGTAGGAGTAGGAAGGTATCCATCGCGGGTGCTTAACACTCGCGATCGAGCCATAGGGGGAGGAAACTCTAGTGCCTTCACCGGGGCGAGAGTTTATAGTTGTACTCTGTCGGAGAGATAACCAAAGGCCTATACCGGTACTTGGGTCTCTCACTACCAACGACAGAAGGAGGAACACCCGGGGGCTTTTTTAGTGGGTACATACTCTCTGTGGTGCGACAGCGCACCACGTTCTATAGAGTATGAGCCCCACATGCCCCTCACGCCACATCCCTGCGCCAGGGAGGAAGTGCGGTTGCGCATTTTTACCCCGGTAAACAAAAAAAAAAAAAAAAAAGGACAGTGGCATGATGATCCCTCAAGGTTGCAGTTGTGAGCCCTGATATAAAAAGAACCTGATGGTGGTTGACCAGAACTCGTAAGAGAAAAAGAAATGTACTTTGTTTTATCAACATTTAAAGTCAGTAAATTTTGAACTAGCCATTCTGTTATCAGGTCAAAGCCTGACTGTGCAAGAACGAAGGCTTCTGACCAAGACTTCCCATGAAAAATAAGAGCAGTATCATCAGCGTATGTGAATATTTTACCATTTTGAAGACAGAGTTTACAGAGGTCATTGATATAAATCAAAAACAGTGTCGGACCGATGATACTGCCCTGTGGGACGCCATAAGTAATAGGCAGCTCATCGCTGACCCAGTCTCCGATCCTAACACATTGCCGTCGACCCGAAAGATAGCTTTGAAATAGGGTAAGCTGGGTCCCCTTGATACCAATAGATTCCAGCTTGGTAAGTAGAATGGGGACAGAAACCGTGTCAAACGCCTTAGCTAGGTCTAAAAATATTCCAATAACTTTATTTTTTCCATCTAATTTAGTGACTATCCTATTTGTTAAGTCCAAGACCGCTTCATTTGTAGAAATGCCTGACCGAAAACCATATTGATTATGTGATAACAATGATTGTGAATTTAGAAAGTTAACTAGTCTTTTATTTATTAATTTTTCCAAAATTTTTGATAATATGTATAATAAACTGTTATTAACAGCCATATAACCTTTGCTACTAACCTGCACAGTATCCCGGAGTGCCTGGCTCCGCTTGCTGACATGCAGTGCTCGCTGGTCGCGCAGGGAGTGGTACCGAGCAGCTCATAACCTTCGCTACTGACCTGCACAGTATCCCGGAGTGCCTGGCTCCGCTTGCTGACATGCAGTGCTCGCTGGTCGCGCAGGGAGTGGTACCGAGCAGCTCATAACCTTCGCTACTGACCTGCACAGTATCCCGGAGTGCCTGGCTCCGCTTGCTGACATGCAGTGCTCGCTGGTCGCGCAGGGAGTGGTACCGAGCAGCTCATAACCTTCGCTACTGACCTGCACAGTATCCCGGAGTGCCTGGCTCCGCTTGCTGACATGCAGTGCTCGCTGGTCGCGCAGGGAGTGGTACCGAGCAGCTCATAACCTTCGCTACTGACCTGCACAGTATCCCGGAGTGCCTGGCTCCGCTTGCTGACATGCAGTGCTCGCTGGTCGCGCAGGGAGTGGTACCGAGCAGCTCATAACCTTCGCTACTGACCTGCACAGTATCCCGGAGTGCCTGGCTCCGCTTGCTGACATGCAGTGCTCGCTGGTCGCGCTGGGAGTGGTACCGAGCAGCTCATAACCTTCGCTACTGACCTGCACAGTATCCCGGAGTGCCTGGCTCCGCTTGCTGACATGCAGTGCTCGCTGGTCGCGCAGGGAGTGGTACCGAGCAGCTCATAACCTTCGCTACTGACCTGCACAGTATCCCGGAGTGCCTGGCTCCGCTTGCTGACATGCAGTGCTCGCTGGTCGCGCAGGGAGTGGTACCGAGCAGCTCATAACCTTCGCTATTGACCTGCACAGTATCCCGGAGTGCCTGGCTCCGCTTGCTGACATGCAGTGCTCGCTGGTCGCGCAGGGAGTGGTACCGAGCAGCTCATAACCTTCGCTACTGACCTGCACAGTATCCCGGAGTGCCTGGCTCCGCTTGCTGACATGCAGTGCTCGCTGGTCGCGCAGGGAGTGGTACCGAGCAGCTCATAACCTTCGCTACTGACCTGCACAGTATCCCGGAGTGCCTGGCTCCGCTTGCTGACATGCAGTGCTCGCTGGTCGCGCAGGGAGTGGTACCGAGCAGCTCATAACCTTCGCTACTGACCTACACAGTATCCCGGAGTGCCTGGCTCCGCCTGCTGACATGCAGTGCTCGCTGGTCGCGCAGGGAGTGGTACCGAGCAGCTCATAACCTTCGCTACTGACCTGCACAGTATCCCGGAGTGCCTGGCTCCGCTTGCTGACATGCAGTGCTCGCTGGTCGCGCAGGGAGTGGTACCGAGCAGCTCATAACCTTCGCTACTGACCTGCACAGTATCCCGGAGTGCCTGGCTCCGCCTGCTGACATGCAGTGCTCGCTGGTCGCGCAGGGAGTGGTACCGAGCAGCTCATAACCTTCGCTACTGACCTGCACAGTATCCCGGAGTGCCTGGCTCCGCTTGCTGACATGCAGTGCTCGCTGGTCGCGCAGGGAGTGGTACCGAGCAGCTCATAACCTTCGCTACTGACCTGCACAGTATCCCGGAGTGCCTGGCTCCGCTTGCTGACATGCAGTGCTCGCTGGTCGCGCAGGGAGTGGTACCGAGCAGCTCATAACCTTCGCTACTGACCTGCACAGTATCCCGGAGTGCCTGGCTCCGCCTGCTGACATGCAGTGCTCGCTGGTAGCGCAGGGAGTGGTACCGAGCAGCTCATAACCTTCGCTACTGACCTGCACAGTATCCCGGAGTGCCTGGCTCCGCCTGCTGACATGCAGTGCTCGCTGGTCGCGCAGGGAGTGGTACCGAGCAGCTCATAACCTTCGCTACTGACCTGCACAGTATCCCGGAGTGCCTGGCTCCGCCTGCTGACATGCAGTGCTCGCTGGTCGCGCAGGGAGTGGTACCGAGCAGCTCATAACCTTCGCTACTGACCTGCACAGTATCCCGGAGTGCCTGGCTCCGCCTGCTGACATGCAGTGCTCGCTGGTCGCGCAGGGAGTGGTACCGAGCAGCTCATAACCTTCGCTACTGACCTGCACAGTATCCCGGAGTGCCTGGCTCCGCCTGCTGACATGCAGTGCTCGCTGGTCGCGCAGGGAGTGGTACCGAGCAGCTCATAACCTTCGCTACTGACCTGCACAGTATCCCGGAGTGCCTGGCTCCGCCTGCTGACATGCAGTGCTCGCTGGTCGCGCAGGGAGTGGTACCGAGCAGCTCATAACCTTCGCTACTGACCTGCACAGTATCCCGGAGTGCCTGGCTCCGCCTGCTGACATGCAGTGCTCGCTGGTCGCGCAGGGAGTGGTACCGAGCAGCTCATAACCTTCGCTACTGACCTGCACAGTATCCCGGAGTGCCTGGCTCCGCTTGCTGACATGCAGTGCTCGCTGGTCGCGCAGGGAGTGGTACCGAGCAGCTCATAACCTTCGCTACTGACCTGCACAGTATCCCGGAGTGCCTGGCTCCGCTTGCTGACATGCAGTGCTCGCTGGTCGCGCAGGGAGTGGTACCGAGCAGCTCATAACCTTCGCTACTGACCTGCACAGTATCCCGGAGTGCCTGGCTCCGCTTGCTGACATGCAGTGCTCGCTGGTCGCGCAGGGAGTGGTACCGAGCAGCTCATAACCTTCGCTACTGACCTGCACAGTATCCCGGAGTGCCTGGCTCCGCTTGCTGACATGCAGTGCTCGCTGGTCGCGCAGGGAGTGGTACCGAGCAGCTCATAACCTTCGCTACTGACCTGCACAGTATCCCGGAGTGCCTGGCTCCGCTTGCTGACATGCAGTGCTCGCTGGTCGCGCAGGGAGTGGTACCGAGCAGCTCATAACCTTCGCTACTGACCTGCACAGTATCCCGGAGTGCCTGGCTCCGCTTGCTGACATGCAGTGCTCGCTGGTCGCGCAGGGAGTGGTACCGAGCAGCTCATAACCTTCGCTACTGACCTGCACAGTATCCCGGAGTGCCTGGCTCCGCTTGCTGACATGCAGTGCTCGCTGGTCGCGCAGGGAGTGGTACCGAGCAGCTCATAACCTTCGCTACTGACCTGCACAGTATCCCGGAGTGCCTGGCTCCGCTTGCTGACATGCAGTGCTCGCTGGTCGCGCAGGGAGTGGTACCGAGCAGCTCATAACCTTCGCTACTGACCTGCACAGTATCCCGGAGTGCCTGGCTCCGCTTGCTGACATGCAGTGCTCGCTGGTCGCGCAGGGAGTGGTACCGAGCAGCTCATAACCTTCGCTACTGACCTGCACAGTATCCCGGAGTGCCTGGCTCCGCTTGCTGACATGCAGTGCTCGCTGGTCGCGCAGGGAGTGGTACCGAGCAGCTCATAACCTTCGCTACTGACCTGCACAGTATCCCGGAGTGCCTGGCTCCGCTTGCTGACATGCAGTGCTCGCTGGTCGCGCAGGGAGTGGTACCGAGCAGCTCATAACCTTCGCTACTGACCTGCACAGTATCCCGGAGTGCCTGGCTCCGCTTGCTGACATGCAGTGCTCGCTGGTCGCGCAGGGAGTGGTACCGAGCAGCTCATAACCTTCGCTACTGACCTGCACAGTATCCCGGAGTGCCTGGCTCCGCTTGCTGACATGCAGTGCTCGCTGGTCGCGCAGGGAGTGGTACCGAGCAGCTCATAACCTTCGCTACTGACCTGCACAGTATCCCGGAGTGCCTGGCTCCGCTTGCTGACATGCAGTGCTCGCTGGTCGCGCAGGGAGTGGTACCGAGCAGCTCATAACCTTCGCTACTGACCTGCACAGTATCCCGGAGTGCCTGGCTCCGCTTGCTGACATGCAGTGCTCGCTGGTCGCGCAGGGAGTGGTACCGAGCAGCTCATAACCTTCGCTACTGACCTGCACAGTATCCCGGAGTGCCTGGCTCCGCTTGCTGACATGCAGTGCTCGCTGGTCGCGCAGGGAGTGGTACCGAGCAGCTCATAACCTTCGCTACTGACCTGCACAGTATCCCGGAGTGCCTGGCTCCGCTTGCTGACATGCAGTGCTCGCTGGTCGCGCAGGGAGTGGTACCGAGCAGCTCATAACCTTCGCTACTGACCTGCACAGTATCCCGGAGTGCCTGGCTCCGCTTGCTGACATGCAGTGCTCGCTGGTCGCGCAGGGAGTGGTACCGAGCAGCTCATAACCTTCGCTACTGACCTGCACAGTATCCCGGAGTGCCTGGCTCCGCTTGCTGACATGCAGTGCTCGCTGGTCGCGCAGGGAGTGGTACCGAGCAGCTCATAACCTTCGCTACTGACCTGCACAGTATCCCGGAGTGCCTGGCTCCGCTTGCTGACATGCAGTGCTCGCTGGTCGCGCAGGGAGTGGTACCGAGCAGCTCATAACCTTCGCTACTGACCTGCACAGTATCCCGGAGTGCCTGGCTCCGCTTGCTGACATGCAGTGCTCGCTGGTCGCGCAGGGAGTGGTACCGAGCAGCTCATAACCTTCGCTACTGACCTGCACAGTATCCCGGAGTGCCTGGCTCCGCTTGCTGACATGCAGTGCTCGCTGGTCGCGCAGGGAGTGGTACCGAGCAGCTCATAACCTTCGCTACTGACCTGCACAGTATCCCGGAGTGCCTGGCTCCGCTTGCTGACATGCAGTGCTCGCTGGTCGCGCAGGGAGTGGTACCGAGCAGCTCATAACCTTCGCTACTGACCTGCACAGTATCCCGGAGTGCCTGGCTCCGCTTGCTGACATGCAGTGCTCGCTGGTCGCGCAGGGAGTGGTACCGAGCAGCTCATAACCTTCGCTACTGACCTGCACAGTATCCCGGAGTGCCTGGCTCCGCTTGCTGACATGCAGTGCTCGCTGGTCGCGCAGGGAGTGGTACCGAGCAGCTCATAACCTTCGCTACTGACCTGCACAGTATCCCGGAGTGCCTGGCTCCGCTTGCTGACATGCAGTGCTCGCTGGTCGCGCAGGGAGTGGTACCGAGCAGCTCATAACCTTCGCTACTGACCTGCACAGTATCCCGGAGTGCCTGGCTCCGCTTGCTGACATGCAGTGCTCGCTGGTCGCGCAGGGAGTGGTACCGAGCAGCTCGCGCGCGCCCCGTCTCCGAGCTCCTGCTGGCGTGCGAGCTGTGCGCGCGCTGCAGGGAGGACACGCGGGCCGCTGCGCCAGAGTACTGGAAGTGTACACAATTGAACATATATTACTTTAATAGTTATAGTACAACAAGCACTACTTAGCACTATTAGCATGATACAGTGGTTCCATATAGTTTATTTGAGTTGTAACAACACCGATAGTTGGTTTGTGGTTCAATAATTAGTTCTTTAATAAGTAAAGAAACGTCAGGTATTTCTTGCCTGGGTGAAATCAGAGATGGCGTTGCGGAGTTGTTGATAACCTGACAGCGGTCAAAGTCAACATAAGAAAAATTAGAAAAAGGTTCGGCGAGTGGTGCGGAGATTCTAGTCTGGGGAGTTGAACTGAACGGTCGATACGTAACGTCGTCTCTGGGATCACCACGTTTCTATTGCATTTCATCTTTAGGCGAGCAACCTGCTCCTGTTTCTACTGATCCTGCCTCTGCTTCTACATATACACGCTGAAATTTAAATGGTTGTTTTCCCGCAGCGAAAAGGTTTGGTCTTAGTTAAACATTCAATTTATACAAAAACTAAATATTATAAACCAAAAATGGCCGATTAACAATCGTGAAAAACCGAACTCGAAAGTGACTTCGAACCGATAGTAATACCTCGCGATACCTAGCGCTCGCGTCGATCGGTCGCGCGTTCGTTGACCCGGGTGTTAGTCAATCAGCTGATACCTACACCTTAGGTAATGTAACACAGTACCCAATCATAATAATAAGCTTTATCCAATACCTTTTTAGCTATAACTTACAGAAAACGTAACTTAAAACAAATTTATTATCTAAGAACAATAATTTTCTGAATTAGATCCCTAATAAAGTATTTAAGGCGTAGGTATTTAACAAAAATGAAAAATTAAATGAACTCCGCGGAAATGATATGGATGCAGTCCTTCTGAGTTGAGTAGTTTCCAGACGTAGTATTGGCTTACGCCAAACTTAGCTGCCGCCATTCGCTTACTTCGGCGAGGATCGCGTTCGAAGAACTCGATGATCTCCTCGTCGAGCTCTGGCGAAAGAACGGCCGATCGACCTCTGCCCTATGCATGTGCTGGCACTTGGAACTGCCCATGATCGAGCAGCCGTCGCCGCTACGATCGTCCGGTCCTGTATGACTTGAGGATTCAGAACTCCGCGAAGACGGAGTGACGCCAAGTGATGCAGCTCGGCGTAAAGACGTCAGGCAGTATGGGAATTATAATTAGCCCTAGCGTACAGTTGCACCATAGCGATGTACTCTAAATTACTAAAACTGTAATGTCGATCCATAATACTAATAAAGTAATAAGATAACGCGTGCTGCGCTTCCGACGTTTACGTGACAACTAAGGAAGGAGGGAGTCGAAGGAGAGCGCGGGGCGTTCCGGCGTCGGCGCCGCGCGGCGAATGACAAAGGAAGCCGGCTCGTTTGTGATTCTTGCGTGCAGGCTATTTTATGCCGTATAACTACCATTGAGCTCTTATTTTGGTTTGAACGTTTATGGATCGTTCTTTACTTTGTCAGCAGCGCGTGCGATTCGAGTAGTACCTACAAGGTCCGTTCACTCCGTCTAGTATTACTACTGTTTATCACGCTTTCGAGTTGTCTAATATATTTTTTAATAATTTTAAATCCAAAACATGTCTAAAAAAAAATATTTTTCGATATTACTACCGACGGCAAGTTGTTCTGCTTCGGGAAAACAACCATTAAAATTTCACGGTGTATATTTTAAAAGTTATAGGTGACATCTGTGTGTCGATATGGTACTATCGTTGAGGATAGTGGAATACCGCGTAAGAGACATTTGATATTTCGTTCTTTACAACATAATTAAAGAAAACATAATAATATATTGACGGTTGAAATTCCATGTTATTAGCTCGTACTATGTGTAGGGGTTTTGTTTTATTCGGGTGGTTATTTAAGTATCCTTTTGACTTATAGAAACTTTATTGGCACCTGCAATTTACACACTATTGCATTATTACCGACGATGGGTTACAATGACCATAACTTTGCACTGAATGGTCATAAATATGCGTAACATATCTATTATATACTTATAATAATATTTATAGTAACCCTCTCTACTGACAACTTAGAACGAAATTTCTTTTCGACTTTTAATATAAACATTTGACCACGATTATAAATAACTCTCATAATCATAGCAAAAAAAAACCATTAAAAACGTTTTTGTGACCCACAGGTTCGGAGTTTGCGTAATTCTTGACCCGTGAATTACCCGTCCGTCATATCAAAGACATGTACGTCATAATTGATGTTTAAAAGAGTAAAGTAGATATCTCACCCATTGCTGCACGAACGCGGCGACGTTCCCCTTGACATCGACGGCCTGTGCACTCGCGATGGCGCTGCACAAGTTGTGCACGCACGCGGCCAGCGACCTGTGCAGCGCCTCGCTGTGCGCCGACACGGACGTGTGCAGCGCGGAGCGGTGGCGCTCGGCGGAGCCCTGCAGGGAGGAGTGGCTGCACGACGTGGCGGACTTCATCTGGAATTGTTACATTATACTTACATACACTGACTAATCATTTCAAATCTGTTCAGTCATTTTTTAATAACTGTTAAAAAAAATCATATAGAGGAATTACAATGTCAACTTTGAATACTTACAAAATAATTAAAATGGTTTTTTCGATCTAAAACAAAGTTTTTTGCCATGTACTTCTAAGTCAAAGACAAATACTAAAACCTGGTTAAATGGGACCGTGATAAATGAGAAACCTCTATTATTGAAAACTACGATGAGGTCCCGGCACTTTTTCATCGAATTACCTATGATAATGAGACTTACCGAACCTCATTAAATGATATTTGATTTCTAGGATTTTTTCAGTGTTTACCACTATAATTGGGACTCTGGGCGTTAATTCCCTTTATAACTGAGACAATAAGTTGAGACAGATTTAGACACGACTATTTACAAACATTTGAATTTCTTTCACACATGCTTTGTACAATAAAACATGTGCGAGATAAATTCAAATGTTTATACTAACAACAGTACTCAATTAAATTTTTAACCTGTCTAATTAGATGGAAAACTACATAAATGAAAGCCTCTTTAAATAGTAGAAAATCCTTGGTCCCTTGAGATATGAATTAACCAGGTTTCACTACAAAATATCAGTTTTAATATTAATGGCATTACATAAATAATTTTAAACCATTCGTAAGTAATATTTCAACATTTTTATATAATTTTATTACAACTAGTAGTCGCCCCGAGGTCGAAATTCGATTATAATTAATTGAAATATTGGCTTCTGGACTCCTTCTCTATATAAACTATAAATGTGCGAAATTTCATAATCCTCCGTCGGCGCTATTCCCATCATAAAGTTGGCTGTAATAAATTGCTACTAACGATAAGACCGCCGATACATTATTTATCACCTTTAACATGTTATTGTTTCATACGTTTCATTCTGGTGTACAATAAAGGGTATTTGTGTTGTATTACCTCAGTCACGGTATTCAGAAATGTCTGCACCAACTGTTCGAGCCGCGACTTATTCTGCTCCTGAGTCTCCGTGTTCGATGTGTTGTACGAATCTGTAGATACATACATTAATACAAATTATCAATAAAAACTAAACATACCAAATGGAAATAGCTTATAGTAGTATTTAAGAAATGAAATGCTTATTTGCATTGGATTAAGGATAACAATATTAAAGCATATGCTAAATAAATATGATAAAAGTTTAACTATTTTTATACATTTTACAGTTAACGAAGATCTTTCAATGCCGGGTGAAGTAGAAAGAGACTCGTGGCTAAATACATATGTGCGTCCAAAAAAAAACAGATATTTATTATGATATAAAGTATATAGTTACTTTTGTTTGATCGATATATTGGCATGGGCCAGAATTGAGAGGGCCAGCCGTTGTTACGAATCAACACATACTGAAACGCCGCAAAGGTTATATTAAAAACTGATTATTTAGTTGAGTATCTAATCTAACGAGGTAATAGTTAAACCTACTCTCAAATGCTTAATCCATGAGTGAAGAATCAAATACAAGATAAGTATAGTAAATAGTGACCTATAGCGTTCTGTAGATTCGTGAGTGCGGCGGACATGGCGAGTGCGAAGTGTCGCACGTTGTCGTTCATGGCACTGCGCTGGTGCTGCGAACTGTCGCGGAACGAGCGGGTCACCTCCAAGTTTGTTGATTCCACTGATCTGAGGAGAAGTTAAATATATTTTGTATTTTTGTCCTGCTCCCATTATTTGGTGTCGGTGCAATACGTCATCCTCTTCCATTTTTCCCTATAAGAAGCCTCTTCCACACTCACACCTTCAAATAATACGAAGTTTGTGTAAGATTGTCATAGAATTGACTACAGAATATGAAAACTCAGGGATGCTCTTATTTTATCCTTTTGTGTGGACTAAGCGAAGAAGCTATTTGAAGGCTATATGGCCTTTTAAATACGACTTACTATTTAATTTTAATCATTATTTAATTACAAGATCTAATTTTTTAAAGAGAAAAGAGTACAATAATAATTTATGGAAGCCAAGTCAAGCCTTAGGCTACAATATATATAGGTATTATCCTGAGTTATGAGTAGAAATGATATTTTATGTTGTTATAAATAAATATCAGGACTGACCATTGAACTTGGCGCCCATTTAGATCTCGCTTCTTTTGTCGTTGAAGTCAACAACCAAGGCATATAAGGCAATGCATAATATTGAACTTGGCTATCATTTCACATTTATGTTTTTGATGGGATTTATGATATATCAATCAATCTTCTTCAAAATTTTATATTTTTATTAGTCGATTTATATTTCGTTTACGCTTTGAAATGGAGAGATGTGGAGATTTGTTCCTCCTAATCTGTTCTTAGTAAAACTCGTTATAGGTCCCGAGACAACATTTTTACGGCATTTAGTTATATACCTATTCATTATCATTTCCAGTGTGTGCTACGGTTGATCCTGGCGACCAGAACCGCAAGGGTGGAAGAGTGGGTCGAAACAATCCCATTAAGAAAGAAAACCAAATAAATAGTCTTGTTTTTATGCTTCAATGGTTAGCCGTTGGCTTGGGCAGGGGTCTCCAAACTTTGAAGCTTTAGGGTCATAATGATATTTTCAGTATGCTTCATGGGCCAAAACATTTTTTTTTCTGTCCTTATTTATAAAATTTCGGAGGAGACTGTTGCCGAGTGGCAACAGAGATGGGAGGGAGCGGATAAGGGTAGGGAGCTCTATCGATATTTTCCGGACGTGGCGGCTCGACTCAAGGCGACTTGGGTTGAGCCGGACTACCAAGTTTCACAAATCCTCACAGGGCATGGATGTTTTAGAAAGAGACTGCATGAGATGACGCTATGCGAGACGAGCGAATGCTACTGCGGCGAAGAAGAGGAATGCCTGGACCACGTTTTGTGGAGATGCCCCTTGTATGAGGAGATTAGATGGAAGATGATGGATGGGATTGTGCCTGTTGAGGAAGGACCGGTTTACTACAGGGACCTGGTGGCTTCGGAGGGAAATTTCCGGCAGCTTCGGGACTTCGCGCACAAGTGGTGGAGCATGAGGAGCGCGATGGAGCGCGAAGAACGCTGCGGAGACGCAATTTGGGCTGCAGAAGTCGACGCGGCAGGGCTGGCAGCGAGTTCGTCGTGTGTGCGTATATCCCAAGATGGGACGCGTAGATAGATTCAGCCCCAGAATGGGGAGAGTGGGAAGCTGACACGTAAAAATAAACTGTAGGGAGTCAAGAAAGTGCGCGCGTGAAAGAGCCGAGAGCTACTTAGCGCGCGTATCTCCCGCGATTCGCTCCATATAACCGGAAGGTTGGTGGGAGCATGGGAAGGTGGAGGGTAAACGTGTCCTTATTTATAGTCGTATTTCTAGCAATAGAATAGTAAGAACAATAAAACATTGGCTGTCGCGGGCCAGTTTGATGACACTGGCGGGCCGTAGTTTAGAGACCCCTGAACTAGGGCGTCGGACTTGCGATCATGTGGTCGCCGGTTCGATCCCCCCCCATTGCACTACCGACATGAGCCCACTCGTAACACAAGCTACCTGCGCTTGTCCAGCACGTCGTGCAGACTGAGCGCGTGGCGGCTGGCCGCGTCGGCCGCGCTCAGGATGCGCTGCGCCTGCGCGCTCAGCGCCGCCTCCGTGCGAGTGTGAGCACACAGTAGAGGAGTAGTTACCTGCGCTTGTCCAGCACGTCGTGCAGACTGAGCGCGTGGCGGCTGGCCGCGTCGGCCGCGCTCAGGATGCGCTGCGCTTGCGCGCTCAGCGCCGCCTCCGTGCGAGTGTGAGCACACAGTAGAGGAGTAGTTACCTGCGCTTGTCCAGCACGTCGTGCAGACTGAGCGCGTGGCGGCTGGCCGCGTCGGCCGCGCTCAGGATGCGCTGCGCCTGCGCGCTCAGCGCCGCCTCCGTGCGAGTGTGAGCACACAGTAGAGGAGTAGTTACCTGCGCTTGTCCAGCACGTCGTGCAGACTGAGCGCGTGGCGGCTGGCCGCGTCGGCCGCGCTCAGGATGCGCTGCGCCTGCGCGCTCAGCGCCGCCTCCGTGCGAGTGTGAGCACACAGTAGAGGAGTAGTTACCTGCGCTTGTCCAGCACGTCGTGCAGACTGAGCGCGTGGCGGCTGGCCGCGTCGGCCGCGCTCAGGATGCGCTGCGCCTGCGCGCTCAGCGCCGCCTCCGTGCGAGTGTGAGCACACAGTAGAGGAGTAGTTACCTGCGCTTGTCCAGCACGTCGTGCAGACTGAGCGCGTGGCGGCTGGCCGCGTCGGCCGCGCTCAGGATGCGCTGCGCCTGCGCGCTCAGCGCCGCCTCCGTGCGAGTGTGAGCACACAGTAGAGGAGTAGTTACCTGCGCTTGTCCAGCACGTCGTGCAGACTGAGCGCGTGGCGGCTGGCCGCGTCGGCCGCGCTCAGGATGCGCTGCGCCTGCGCGCTCAGCGCCGCCTCCGTGCGAGTGTGAGCACACAGTAGAGGAGTAGTTACCTGCGCTTGTCCAGCACGTCGTGCAGACTGAGCGCGTGGCGGCTGGCCGCGTCGGCCGCGCTCAGGATGCGCTGCGCCTGCGCGCTCAGCGCCGCCTCCGTGCGAGTGTGAGCACACAGTAGAGGAGTAGTTACCTGCGCTTGTCCAGCACGTCGTGCAGACTGAGCGCGTGGCGGCTGGCCGCGTCGGCCGCGCTCAGGATGCGCTGCGCCTGCGCGCTCAGCGCCGCCTCCGTGCGAGTGTGAGCACACAGTAGAGGAGTAGTTACCTGCGCTTGTCCAGCACGTCGTGCAGACTGAGCGCGTGGCGGCTGGCCGCGTCGGCCGCGCTCAGGATGCGCTGCGCCTGCGCGCTCAGCGCCGCCTCCGTGCGAGTGTGAGCACACAGTAGAGGAGTAGTTACCTGCGCTTGTCCAGCACGTCGTGCAGACTGAGCGCGTGGCGGCTGGCCGCGTCGGCCGCGCTCAGGATGCGCTGCGCCTGCGCGCTCAGCGCCGCCTCCGTGCGAGTGTGAGCACACAGTAGAGGAGTAGTTACCTGCGCTTGTCCAGCACGTCGTGCAGACTGAGCGCGTGGCGGCTGGCCGCGTCGGCCGCGCTCAGGATGCGCTGCGCCTGCGCGCTCAGCGCCGCCTCCGTGCGAGTGTGAGCACACAGTAGAGGAGTAGTTACCTGCGCTTGTCCAGCACGTCGTGCAGACTGAGCGCGTGGCGGCTGGCCGCGTCGGCCGCGCTCAGGATGCGCTGCGCCTGCGCGCTCAGCGCCGCCTCCGTGCGAGTGTGAGCACACAGTAGAGGAGTAGTTACCTGCGCTTGTCCAGCACGTCGTGCAGACTGAGCGCGTGGCGGCTGGCCGCGTCGGCCGCGCTCAGGATGCGCTGCGCCTGCGCGCTCAGCGCCGCCTCCGTGCGAGTGTGAGCACACAGTAGAGGAGTAGTTACCTGCGCTTGTCCAGCACGTCGTGCAGACTGAGCGCGTGGCGGCTGGCCGCGTCGGCCGCGCTCAGGATGCGCTGCGCCTGCGCGCTCAGCGCCGCCTCCGTGCGAGTGTGAGCACACAGTAGAGGAGTAGTTACCTGCGCTTGTCCAGCACGTCGTGCAGACTGAGCGCGTGGCGGCTGGCCGCGTCGGCCGCGCTCAGGATGCGCTGCGCCTGCGCGCTCAGCGCCGCCTCCGTGCGAGTGTGAGCACACAGTAGAGGAGTAGTTACCTGCGCTTGTCCAGCACGTCGTGCAGACTGAGCGCGTGGCGGCTGGCCGCGTCGGCCGCGCTCAGGATGCGCTGCGCCTGCGCGCTCAGCGCCGCCTCCGTGCGAGTGTGAGCACACAGTAGAGGAGTAGTTACCTGCGCTTGTCCAGCACGTCGTGCAGACTGAGCGCGTGGCGGCTGGCCGCGTCGGCCGCGCTCAGGATGCGCTGCGCCTGCGCGCTCAGCGCCGCCTCCGTGCGAGTGTGAGCACACAGTAGAGGAGTAGTTACCTGCGCTTGTCCAGCACGTCGTGCAGACTGAGCGCGTGGCGGCTGGCCGCGTCGGCCGCGCTCAGGATGCGCTGCGCCTGCGCGCTCAGCGCCGCCTCCGTGCGAGTGTGAGCACACAGTAGAGGAGTAGTTACCTGCGCTTGTCCAGCACGTCGTGCAGACTGAGCGCGTGGCGGCTGGCCGCGTCGGCCGCGCTCAGGATGCGCTGCGCCTGCGCGCTCAGCGCCGCCTCCGTGCGAGTGTGAGCACACAGTAGAGGAGTAGTTACCTGCGCTTGTCCAGCACGTCGTGCAGACTGAGCGCGTGGCGGCTGGCCGCGTCGGCCGCGCTCAGGATGCGCTGCGCCTGCGCGCTCAGCGCCGCCTCCGTGCGAGTGTGAGCACACAGTAGAGGAGTAGTTACCTGCGCTTGTCCAGCACGTCGTGCAGACTGAGCGCGTGGCGGCTGGCCGCGTCGGCCGCGCTCAGGATGCGCTGCGCCTGCGCGCTCAGCGCCGCCTCCGTGCGAGTGTGGGCCGACACCAGGTGCTGCTGCTCCTCGCACGCCGTCGCCGTGCGGACCAGTTGCTGAGGAGAACATGCGAACGTTGTACTACTGATACGAAACATATTGCGGATATAAAACCAGTGAGGCGTATGATGCATCATGTAACCACCATAGAGTCAATTCCCCTCTCGTCCTCGTTAGTTTAAAAATCACCCGATGCTCTCGTAGACCCGATATTCGAGAGGCATAGTCATAATCCCTCAATCTCATCACCAGCGACCGCCCTGAGCCGACGTCCAAGTCCCTCAGGGGGCGCCGTCATGCGCAGATTCCGCACGTTTGTAGTTTTTAAACCATTTATTAAGGCTGGAGCTCTGCTCACCTTTATAACCGGTGAAGTAGCAAAAGCATCGTGACTAACTACGTAAATCCGTCCGAAAAAAAATTTGAAGAGTTAATTTATTTATATGATAACTAGCGGCCCGCCCCGGCTTCGCACGGGTGGACTTTTATACCCTACCCCTGCCCTACCCTACCCCTACCCTACCCCACCCTACCAGACCCCTACCCTACCCTACCCTACCCTACTCTACCTAAAAAGTATCCTATGTCCTTTTCCCATTTCTTAGCTACCTCCCTACCAATTTTCAGCCAAATCGGTTCAGCCGTTCTTGAGTTATAAAAAGTGTAACTAACACGACTTTCTTTTGTTTTTAAAATGTATTCTGCTATTCAGGACGGAGACAAATCCAACGAAACAAAAACCATGAAAATTGATCCAGCCGATCTCGAGTTATAAGTGTTGTAACAAACCCGTCTTTGTTTTATATATATAGACTAGCGGCCCGCCCCGGCTTCGCACGGGTGGACTTTTATACCCTACCCCTGCCCTACCCCTATCCTACCCCTACCCTTCCCCTACCCTACCCCTACCTTACCCCTACCCCTACCCTACCCTACCCCTAACCTACCCTACCCCTAACCTACCCTACCCCTACCCTACCCCTAACCTACCCTACCCCTACCCTACCCTACCCTACCCCTACCCAAAAGTATCCTATGTCCTTCTCCCAGTTCTTAGCTACCTCCCTACCAATTTTCAGCCAAATCGGTTCAGCCGTTCTTGAGTTATAAATAGTGTAACTAACACGACTTTCTTTTGTTTTTAAAATGTATTCTGCTATTCGGGACGGAAACAAATCCAACAAATCAAAAACCATGGCAATCGGTCCAGCCGTTCTCGAGTTATAAGTGTTGTAACAAACACGACTTTCTTTTATATATATAGATTTACAATAGAAGAAGAATTGTAAGCATCAATATCCAAAACAGTTAATCTATATTATGATATGTACAACACTAATAGTAAGTGTCCCAACACTATTCTCTGCAATCTATGCTCCCTTCCGATTATGAAGATACACACTACGTTTTACTTTTCTCCAAACATAAAATATGTGGCAACACTATATTATACCACACTTTACTCTAAACTATACAACAGTTTAATAACCTACTCCAATATAGTATCTCTTTTAAATTATAATGGGCATGAAAATGCAAAAATCTATAAAAAAATATGTAAAATAGTACCTAAAATGTGACGTCACACGAAATTTCAACGCGCTGAATCTTCGTAATTTTTTGTTTGAGGAACGAAAAAACAATACGTGTCCAATATTTTTTGGTAATCTAACTGACGGACTTAATGATTTTTTTAGTCTTCAAGCCTATTTAAATAAATAAATAAAATAAAAAAAAGATTTTTATTCACGTAAACCTATTACAGGTATTTGTAAATAGTCAAAACATATTTTGGCTTATTTTTTATTTACTGTGTTAAATTAATTAATTTTATTGCTAACTATAATAATAATAGTTTTATAGCTTTAGCCTCAAAGCTGTCAGTATGAAAATACAATATTATTTTATATCTATAATTAAATCTAAGTTCTGTCTTTTGAGTATGTTATTATTTAGACGGACCATAAGTGTCTATATAATCTATCTCTTATATAGATAGATCAAATTAACCTTCTACTATCCTACTAGTCTTGCTTTACGTCTAGGAGGTCGTGGGTTCGATCCCCACACAAGACAAGAAATCTTTAAGTATGTTGTAAGATATCTTTCCGGGGCTGCTTGGTTCAGGGATTACCCTCCGTGCCTCGGAAAGCACGTTAAGCCATTGGTCCCGATTGTTATAACATCATCTTTAACAAGCGTATACCAGGGAACGGGCAGGAGTGTTTCCTTGTGTATTACAACATGATAATACGGTCATCAATCCGCCTTTTTTTTTTTTTTTTTTTTTTTTGTTGTCCGGGGGGAAATGCATTGACGCATTCCCACCACCGTTGCAGCGTATTTGCGCGCTGGCGGTGGGATATGTGGGACTCGCCCTCTCCATAGCGTGGTATGCTACACTTATACCACGAGGAGAGGACCCTACACCACTAAAACCTCCCGGACACTCCTTCGATCCGCCGTTGGCGGGGGTCGGGCGTACCCATGAGCAATCCGGCCCCCCGACGGCACCCGCGGCCAATATGGTACCGCGGGATCTCCAGGGCCACACTTACAGTGGCCCATTTGCCCAATTATAGGGACGCCCGGAGTGTAGAGGCGTCCCTACTCCTCATGGGTCAGCCTCGAAGGGAGCGGGTCCCATGTCCCCCACTCCCCGAGGCCGAGCCTAGGGCGGTAGGCGGCGGGTTTCGGCCCGCCGCCGACGGCCAACACGCCGTCTGCGAAGCGGGTGGGCAGAGGGATCTACTTCCCTCTCCCGCTCCGCGGCCTCCTTCTGTGACATAACTTGTCTACAGAAGGAGGCAACCGCCTCCCACGACCTCTCGCTTTGGACCATCTTCGAAATGATGGTCGGCAGCGAGAGGTCGTCTCCCACCACGCCAACGAGCTCCTGCCGCTCGTTGGCCCACGCCGGACACTCCACCACCGTGTGCTGCGCCGTATCGTCGGCGTCACCAACCCGCCTGCCAAGCGTGGTGATTATGGCAAAAGCCCTCTTGGGAGGGAGATGTTTAACAGTGGACGTTATACGGGCTGATGATTATGATGATCCCCTCGTATAATAATGAATTTATTCAGCACTTAGCTATTTACATACACTTGTACTTGTCAGAATCACAATGTTCGACGATTATTCTTATTCTATGAATTAAACTAGACACTTAACTAACAGGTTCCTCTACTCATAATAAGTTTAACTTCACATTAATTATTATAGGTTTTAGTGGATCAATATTGGAAGTTTGGTAAAAACATACAATCAAGTCCCACACACCTAGGGGCACCCTTAAGGGATTAAAACCACGACCCAATGGTACCACTGATATCAGTACATAGTATAAAACAAAGTCGCTTGCTGCTGTCTGTCCGTCCCTGTATATGCTTAGATCTTTAAAACTACGCAGATTTTGATGCGGTTTTTTTTAATAGATAGAGTGATTCAACAGGTAGGTTTATACGTATGATACATCAGCATTGCACCCGTGCGAAGCCGGGCGGGTCGCAGTATATATATATGACGTAACATAATATACTCACATGACTTGTAGTAGCAAGTTCCGCTTTAGTAGAATCGAGTTGATGTTTCGTACTCTCCAGCTCAGTATTCCTCGTCTCCAACTGTTAAAAAGAAGAAATAATATTAACATATCGCCTTTGAAGTTCTAACACCACGTAAGTCATATTCTATAACTACTCGTGGTTCAATAAATAGTGGCGGGTGGGAATCGAACACAAAACACCAGGTCTCACAAGCCACTGCCATTACCACTGTACGATGCGTCTTTATCGCCGTACCCCGAAGCCTCTCACCTGCTGTTATTATAAAAGGGACGCAGACTAATGCCGCGCTCTCTTAACCCTCACGAGGCGGTCTACTCCGGACGTCTACCAGCCAGCCACCATCCGGACTGGTCTCGTGCCGAGCCCAGCTTCCCTCGCTCCCGCCACGAGCTACCTCAGGCGTCAACGAGAACACTACCATCCAGCTTCCTAAAAAGCTAAATGTTTTGTGACTAGCTACCTGGGTCACCTGCTCAAACCGAGTCCTAGAAACTGTCCCCCTTATTTGTCTAAATATTATTAGTGTAAATATCTTCTACCATATTAATAATAAACTATAGTGTACTGAGTGATTTGTTTTTATTTGTTTTTATATATATTATTCATCTCTTTTCATATCCGTAACACGTGGTTGGCTACACCAACACGTAATACGTTACACCACTGAGCCAGTATCTAGCCTTATAAAAGAAACCAAAAGGTTCCTGTAGAAAATACACTCTTATTTAACTCAAAGTAATCAAGCTATAGCATCACCAACCTGCTGGTTTAGTTCCTGGAACACGTTCTCCATCCTGTCCCTCTCCTCCTCCATAGCCCTCTTCTTGAGGAGCAGCTCCTGTATCTCCTTTCGTTGCTCCTCATCCTTCAGGGTCATCTCTGTGAACGTCTCGCTGGCCAAGTACACGCCTGGGAACAGGTATTTAAAGTTAAATAGAAGTTAGTTATTAAACTAGCTGACCCGACAGACATTGTCGTGTCTTAACTAAAACTCTTTAAATTGAACGTCATAAGATTACATTTAAAAAGTTAATAATGTCAAAAGCATTAGACAATTTTATATGGTAGTCAAGTTTTCTTAATTTTTCAAATTTTCCGCGTAATTTTCTAATTTTTTTCTTTCATAAGGACCTTCTCCTGACAATAATGAATACAACAAAAAAATATTTGTGAAATAGATCCATCCGTTCACGCATGATGCGATGACCAAGGGAAATAGGGATTCATTTTTAACCACTTGTAATTAGGTATAAGTATTAAAATATATTTTTAAAATGGAATGATAGAATTAAGAACAGAGCGATTAGGGAACGTTGTAGTATGAAAGTAGATGTAGTGACATACAGAGAGAATGAATGAAACGAGACTAACAAGTAGAATTTATAGGGCGAATGTGAACGGAAGACCAAGGCGGACTTTCCACGTTCAAATCGAGGATGTTCTTAAGAAAGGCCAGGTTAAAAGTACCCTAAACTGAAGGGCATGCATTAGGAGATTAATGAATGAAGAAGAGGTAAAAGTGGTATGTCTAGATCGTAGCAAGTGGAAGGAAGTGGTTTCTGCTTACTCCTATGGGAAAGGGGCGTGAATGTATGTGTTACGGGTAACGTGATTAACTGGGAATTATTAATAAGGACCGGCCATTATTAATAATGCCCAAGAGCGATGGGCAAAGTGATTAATATATGACTTTGACCGGCTATTATTAATAATGCCCTATGGCTCTTGGTCCATGTAATAAGTCAGTGTTTGAGTTAGCTTGAATTTATCACTTGGACCGGGCAGTATGAATAATTCCCTACTTGTAGCCGGGCAATGTGATAAATTGGTTTAGGTTTCGGTTTTTTTTTTAACACCCAAAAACCTTTTGCGCTGCTCATATAAAAAACGCACAATTATAACATTTCATAAAAAAATTGTAAACAAAAACACTACAGTTCACCTATTTTATTACTTTGCCTAAGATAGGATGGGCATTATTCATAATGGCCGAGAAAAGTGATTAATAATGCTGTTTTAATCACATTGCCCAATTGAGTCGGGCATTATGAATACAGACCGTCCATTATTAATAGTGCCCGGACTTATCAAAATGCCCTTAACATATGTATGTATATATTTTTACCATTCTTATCGCGAGCCGCCTGCAAGTCTCTCTTGAGTCTATCGATCTCCTCTGCATACTCCTTTAGAATAGCCTTCTTGGTCATCTTCTGGTTAACTTCTGGCTTGTTCTGTATGTTCTTGGCGCGGTGAGCGTATTCCAAGGTACTCATGGTCTCCTCCAGGTCCTTGTGTCCGGGGGATATGGTCGCTATGATCGAGGTTTTTGTGCGGCCGCCGAGGGATTCTTGTAGAATGCGCGTCAGTTTTGATTCTCTACATGTTTGGATAGAATATTGAAGGAGTTAGTTCTTTGTACGGCATAATGTTGTTTTTGATTTTGAACTTACTATTACAAATTAAGTTTCAAAATAGAGATTATTAAATTTACACCACCGGCATGATTCGAACCTGCATTTTAGGTATAGCCCTTATTGCCTTAACTATTCGGCCACGGTGGAACCCCTGGAAATTTTGCACCGGGATAGGTTATATGCTGTATTAACATATAGGCTACAATAAATCATGCTGAGACCCATTGGGGCAGAGTAACGCGGGTAAAACCGTGGGGCGCAGCTAATATTAGTATATAACTATAGATAAGCCCACACACACTAACTAAACTAATATCTAAAATGGTACGAATTATTTATTTATTTACAGTTCAATATGTAATGATATTATCGCGCTTTTGATGAATTTTATTGAACAAAAATTGTACAAAATATTTCGTTTCTAGAACTAACTAAAATACACTATCTCTCACCTGTAAGGTATATGTGGATGTCTTTCCACCAGCGCAGTAATAACTCTCCCCAAGGTGAGTAGACTCTGGTTGATGTTGACACACTCTCTCGCTCTCTCCTTCTTGGCCGGGTTGTCTGATCCCGCTTTACTAATGTTCTCAGAGCCGGCGAGGTCCACCAAGTTAAGTTTACCGATCTTCACCAGTTCTTCGCCTTCGGGAGAGTTTTCTTTCATGTGGACCACGATTGTGAATACAGTGTGGGAGCGACTGAAAATATAGTATAGGGTTTAGTTGTTATCTGTCATACAAAGCGGCCGTAGCCCAATGGCTAGGGCGTCGGACTTGTGATCTCTTGGTCGCAGGTTCGATACCCACCCATTGCAATACCGACGAAAACCCACTCGTAACACAAGCATTTTAGCTTAGCACGAGGGGTTAACAAGAATACTAGTAGACAGCAAAAATCTGCTAGCAATCTTTTGAAAAAAAAAAGACTGATCTATGATATAACGAAAAATAGCAGGTAATAACATACACATGTAGTAACGTAGGTAAGAATTCTAGACCTCAGAAACATAAAGACGGATGTATTATTACTTCAGAAGCATTTAGTTGTAAGTGCCAGTTTACGGTAAAGGCACATGCACACGACGAATGTTTCTGACGTATAATGGCAAATCCGACCTTATGCTTCTGAGCTCGAGAGTCATATATATGACAAAATATATTGGCGATGATAGAGATACAGTAAAATATTA
This sequence comes from Nycteola revayana, assembly GCA_947037095.2. Lineage (NCBI taxonomy): Eukaryota > Metazoa > Arthropoda > Insecta > Lepidoptera > Nolidae > Nycteola > Nycteola revayana. The sequence continues at coordinate 19,345,235 of OX344856.2, read as the reverse complement.
AACAAATTACTTATTACTAAATATCATATACTTCAAAAACTACAAACTAAGCCAAGGGAGCGCCCCTACGGGACTTGGACTTCGGCTCAGGGCAGTCGCTCGCGGGCTGGATTGCTTATGCGAACCCGACCCCCGCCAACGGCGGATCGAATGAGTGTCCAGGGGGTTTTAGCGGTGTAGGGTCCTTTCCTCGTGGTATGAGTGAGCATACCACGCTATGTAGAGGGCGAGTCCCACATATCCCCCCGCCAGCGCGCGAATACGCTGCAGCAGCGATGGGAATGCGTAAATGCTTTTCCCCCCGGACCACAAAAAAGGGCACTCGCAAGTGGGGGATTGACGAATAATGACTTTAGATTTTAAGGGGAACTGTAGATTATTTCAATGACTACGTAAAATAACTACTATAATTTAAACGAATATAAAAAAAATACAAACTATAGGTATACTTTTCGGGAAAAGCCCAAAACATTGCCACTAATTGCCAAATTAAAAAGGTATTAAAAATAAAATAAATATAAATAAATAAAATTATCAATCCGTTTGCTAATGCTTCCTCAGCATAATAAACATTGCAGAAATCGACCCAATATGCAACAATTAAAAATCAATTTTGTTTATGTCTTGAAGAAGCATAAACAACAATATACATATAAACATAAAATTGTGTAGCTACTAATGCTTTCAAGGAACTTACAAAAAGACTATGCCATTGGGTAGACCACTGCAACATCAAATACAAGACAAATCAAGTCAAATGCAATATCAAATGGTAAAATATGGGAGTGGAGTAAGTGACAGAAGACACTTTCTAGGCAAGCGTGTATCATCTTAGGCCTTATCTTCGCCTGCCATCAAGCACGATTATGGTCAAACGTAAGCCTATACTTAGTAAAAAAAAAAGAGGATATTATAGTATTATTTTTATATGGGGTTGATTTGATACACCCATTTAATAATACTTCAATTTTATTGTTGTTCTTGTAGTAGTCTGACGACTACTACAAGAACAACAATATAGTAATAATTTATAAAGGACAAGCTTTCGTCGCGGATTTACAAAATTCCAGTTCCCGTGGGAACTTGATAAATAAATATAACTTATGTTTAATCCTGGATAATGCAGCTTTCTAATAGTGAAATATGTATTTAAATCGGTCCAGAAGTTTCGGAGTCTATTCAATGCAAACAAACTGCACCGGTGGCTCAGTGGTTACAATAGTTGCCTCTGAGACCTGGTGTTCTGGGTTCGATTCCCACCCGGGACAATTATTTGTGTGGACCATAAATAGTTGTTCTGAGTCTGGGTGTTCTGTGTGTCCGTGAAATGAATGTTTGTAAAGTCCCCCGCGACACAGGGATTTATTTCCTTAGTGCGGGAGTTGTCTTTTTTAAAGAAAGAAAGTCTTTTTTAAAGAAAAACAATAACAATCTTTCCTTTTTATAATATTAGTATAGAAAAATTACGCTAACACTCCTACTGATGGTAAATGGTTGTTGTAGCTCGTAATTATAAACAATACTTAGTCTTAAGTATTTAATTTGGGTAATTTGTATGGTCTCTATGGCTAGAACACAAATAATATCAAAGTGGCATGCCTAAGCTATTAATAAGACTAAGTCATCATTTTCCAACTCTATTTTGGTTAGTGCAGCAGATCGTATACAATGCATCTTTACCTGACTTCACTTCACAAGTCACAATTACTTAGACTAAGTTAAGGACAAATAGTTTTCACAAAATCCAAAAAAACATCTGTGGATATTTTGTCATTAACTTTTAAACTGTCTGCCCGCGACCACGATCAATGTAAAGCCTGATCGAAACGTCGGGTAATATAAAAAGGTAATTTTATCGCGTTAATACCTGTGTGCTATATATTATTTTTTCATACAGTTAACAGTCTTTAATTATATCGTAACAAAACTATTTACTTAACAATATAATTAGTTACCTGGACTGTGCATTCATGAGGGTGGACGCGACTCTCTTCCTCTCTTGGCCCTGTGCCATAATCTTGTACACCTCAGTTTTATTGTACACCTGCACATATATATAACAATATTAATGATAGACAGAAAAAACATAAAATTTAGTACAAAACTCAAGATATTAAACAGCAAGTTATACAAAACAATAAGACGCCTTGCATGTTTTGCCGAAAAGGTCACCACGTTAGCATAAGATAGGGGAAACCTAGAGGGTTTACAGTTACACATGGATGATAGATAACTACACTTTAGCAGCAATTATAAGCGGCTGTAGCCCAATGGCTAGGGGGTCGGTCTTGCGGCCGTGGTTGCCGGTTCTATCCCCATCCATTGCACTACCGACGTGAACCCACTCGTAACACAAGCATTTTAGCTTAGCACGAGGGGTTAACAAGAATAGTAGTAATGTGCAAAATTCTGCTAGTAATCTTTAAAAAATTAAAAAAAAACAGTATATCATACATATCATGTATACTATTACTTCTTGAACTACAACAGCCTGATTTTCACGGCTGAATATAGACCTCCTATTTACAGACTTTGGCAATCTAAATTAAAAACTCGGAGCATCATCAGGGTGGTTTTGACGAGTCGAACGCTACTGCGCGGTCTTCAGCTCGTCATTTTATTTTTGATGTTCGTTCCTGCAATTTTTTTTTGCGGACGGGAGGGAGTTATTTGGTATTTAATTTTGATTAGTATGGATTTCCGCAGAGTAAAGCCTGATTCCATTAAATAGACGTTGGCAGGTCAGGGTACTAATATAACACTCACAGTAATCTCCTCCAGCCCATTGACAATATTGGACCCCTTCCTCGTGACATCTTCGTAGATCCTCAGCTTGGAGTTGTCTTCAGAACCCAGCAGGTCGAACAGCTCTTCATTGTACAGTTCTAGGTATGATACCCGGACGGTGTACTCTGTGTTGGTGAGACGGAGCTCATCGAACAGCTGGCTGAGGGCACGGGGTATTATTCCGGCCAGAGGGTCCTGGGAAAATTATTAATGTCAAATATTGATTTGACCGTGCTTTATTTTTGCCGTAAAAATATAGCTGTTCAATTATTATGTTACTGACTATATAGTGCCCAAAATGCTTGTGATTGAGTCACTACAATTTCTGCGTAAATTGGAAAATATGTTGAAATATTATAATATATTTTTGAAAATAAGGGTTTTATTGAGTTTTTTGGTAGATTTTCTCAGTACTTGCCACTTCACACACTGCACGGCGCAATGTAATCATTTTTACGAAATAAATGATTTTGAACTTTAACTTATGATTTATTATGATATATTATTATTTGCTTAGAACATTTAATCCCTGTAAATTAAAATAACATTACGGAAAAATACTTTTTTTAGCAAGCGGAAATCAATTATCAAAAAAAATATATATATTCCTATATACTTAAATTATATGTTAAGAGAATATAGGTAATAGTCGCGTAATAGTTTAAACAGTGCTGTAGTCCATGGACTAATCTGGGTATGGGTAAATGGCGATGAGCACTGAGGCTCATCATATCCCAGGAAAAAGTTAAGCTGCCTTGGGACCCGCAACGAATTTAATCAGAAAGAGAATAAGAGTAGTGAGATAGACTAAAGTTTTCCCTTCCCTTATGGAAAAATACGTATGGACTTATTTTTATCTCTTTTTAGGTGGCAGTGTAGGTATATACTCACGTTCTGCCAAGTGGTCTCACTGGCCGAGTGCTCTCCCACCATGGTGTGCGTCTTGCCGGTACCGGTCTGACCGTACGCGAACACAGTGCAGTTGTAGCCATTGAGCACCTCCTCTATCAGAGGACTTACCACCTCCTGATATACTTGGAACTGGGGGAAGAAAGTAACATTTATTATGAGCATCTAATTATATCTCTCTCGCTTCGCTACGGAGGTTGTCCTCCGTAGCGTAGCGGTATGTGGTTCGCTTTAAATCTCGGACGTCATGCGTTCGATCCTCACGCCGGGCAGAGTTTTTGTGTATTTTCGAAGACTTCTTTCCGGGTCTGGTTGGTTGAGGGACTACCCTCCGTGCCTCGGAAAGAACGTTAAGCCGTTGGTCCCGAATGTTATAACATCATCTATAATAATCGTATAACAAGGAACGGGCAGCAGCGTTTCCTTGTGTGGTACAACATAATACTGCGGTCACCAACCGCCTGCCAAGCGTGGTGACGATGGCAAATATGAACATGGGCCTTCTCCCGAGGGAGGGTTCCCTCGGGAGGAGGCCCATGTTCAGGAGTGGACTTTATACGGGCTGATGATGATGATGAGCTAATTATACTTGTAGTGTGTTGTAGTGTTATTTACAAGTATTGCTTTATTAAAAACTTTGATAAAAGCCCTTAAATAAAGTCATAATTCCTCAATCCCCCGCCAAGCCGCTCCAAGCTCCAGCTTGCGCAGGTTGCCGAGTGTCGCCTGTCGCAGAGGACTCGTTAATATGCCGTGCCATGGCTTGGCTATATACGCTTTATATACTCTGTACACACTAGGGCATGCAAACCGGATACCCGGATAACCGTAAAAACCGGATAACCGACTGATTTGAAACCCGGGTTTTTTAGGATAACAAAACCGGATTTTTCGGTTTTTTCGGTTTTGTTTCTCCTATGTCTGATTTAATAAAATTTTGATTTTCCCAAACAAAATATTCAATTTATCACTGCCAAACGTGTACAGGACGTTAAGACGGCGTTAGTTCCTATTTATTTTTATTTTTATCCTAGTTCCCGCACGCGTTTTGCTCTAATTTCTCCCGTTCCCTTGGGAACTTCATAATAAAATATAGCCTATGTTACTCCTGGATAATGTATCTTTGTTATCGCGAAATTATTTTTTAAATCGGACTAGTACTCCCGGAGCCTATTCAATGTAAACAAACAAACAGTCATATCTTTTCTCGGTAATATAATTCTTGTGCCTCGCAGCAAGAAATACTTTCAAAACATCGTTTCTGTAGTGCATCGGGGATATTCGCGCTGTATCGAACTGATGGCTTTCATGCCGTAATTCGCAAGAAAACTGTTTCCCTTTGTTTGTATTAGAGCAGAGTTAACAGATACCGCGGTTATGTTAAGCACTACATGATAAATAATCTGGGGCTTGAGAAGGCTATAGCAGTATCCAGCACTTACGGCTAAGATATTAAGAAAATATTTTTTTTGTGTAGTTACTTATGTATAAAATCTAAAATGTATGATACAAGCATTTTTTTTTTAACTATCAAAGACAAAGTTATAGATCTCGATACGGCGATTCCGAATATGTAACTAACTCAATATCGTGAAAAATGTAGGATACGGCGGTTATAATAAACACGGCAGAATTATCGGTATAATCGTAACCGTACCATAACATTAAAGGTCGTCTTTAAACATTTATTGGTATTAGTTACTTATATTAAAAAGCGGAAGAGTTTGTTTGTTTTATTGAGTTTGCTTATTTGTTTATAATTTTAATTTTGATTTTGATTTTTAATTCCCTAGTTCCCGCACGCGGTTTTGCTCTCATTTCTCCCGTTCCCTTGGGAACTTCATAATATAAAATATAGCCTATGCTACTCCTGGATACTTACTGGTAATCAGCTGCTAGATTTCAGCACGTTGGCGTGTTCTATCAACTGCGTGAATGAATCTAAATAACGTTTTATGACGATAAAAAGCCCACGCTGCCGTCATTTTTAATCTGTGTTTTTAGTCTGTGCGTTTTTAGTCTGTGTGTTTTTATACAAGCGAGTGAGTGAGTAAAATCCGTAGTGCTCTTAATGATGACTCTCTTGATGCACTTGTTGTATCCTTACGATCACTATATCAATGTAAAAATTGGAATTCGATTTAGCTTTGTAATTTTGAATTTAATTAATAATTTAATTTTTATTTTGACTACCTGTAAGAATGACTGATTTATTTTGTTTAGGTTTATTAGGAATAAGACTTCTATTTTATGCGATATTCAAACATTATTTTGATCTCATTTTACGTGCTGTTGATTTTGCCTCTTCGTATTTTATGACAGTTAATTATTATTTAATATTCTGTGATTTTAGACCTTTGTATACCTGGTCTACCAAATGTTCCTTATTTTGTATGTTAGGTACCTTAAGTTTTAAAGAATATGTTATTTTCCTAATTCTAAAGCTTTATGATTATTATTCTATTTTATGTATTAAGAAAATAAACTTTTTGTATTGTTTGTTAGTAGTTGTAGGCTGTAGCTTATTTCAATCCGTAAAAATTACATATTTTGATTAGACTTCAGCATTTTCATTTTCATTTAATAACAATTTAAAAACAAACCCGAAAAAACCGATTTAACCGGTTTCACCGGTTTTGTAAACAAAAACTCCGAAAAAACCGGTTTTTTAAACGACCCGGTTTTTGCATGCCCTAGTACACACTATAATTTTGTCTAAGCCAGGGGTTAGAAAGTAAAGATGGGCGCCGTGAGGATTATACGAAACCACAAATATTCCATACATTTGTTTTATGCTTGCATTGGTTAAGAACATGAGTAGATTTCAAAATACTTTGCAGATGTCGTAAGTTCCTTGACAAAATATTAAATTTGTTATTGCGCCTCAGGCTGAAAAAGATTGGCAACCCCTGGTCTCAATATGATTGCTATTCTATGCAATGTGAGAGTTCCTGTTATAAATACCTGATTAACATTAGGTCCAAAAGCCCTATCGAAGGTGAACTTCTTGGTGTGTGAAGTCTGCTGTGACTGACGCACCACCACCTCTCGGTTGTTCACTACCTCGATTACACCCAGCGACTTTATGTCTTTTTCGCGCTGGTTCAAAGGTCTGTGAAGGAAATGTATGTTTAGTTTTAAAATATTTATGTCGTTAAAAACTTACCACTAACCAACAGAGAAAATAAGACAGCATAAACAAAAGTTATTATCAATATGTCTGGTCTGTTTTTGTTAGAAGGAAGACGCAGGGAGGGATTGTTATAACATCATCTATAATAATCGTATTTCAAGGAATGGGCAGTAGCATTTCCTTGTGTAGTCACCAATCCGCCTTCTAAGCATGGTGGGAGGAGAGAGGCCCATGTTCAGCAGTGGAAGCTATACAGGCTAATAATGATGATGATGAAGAATTTTCAGCTCCCCTAAAAGCAGGATACGAAAAGAAAGTGCTATGAAACTTAATATCAAAAGAAATAGCGCCAATCTGCATGGCCTATATCTATACATACCTATAATAAAACTGTAGAGGTCAAATGTTTTTTTTTTCTATGTACAGACATAGGTACCACCCTTACATTCCCAAGTCAACATTTTAAATACTTTTAAACACAGAATTTATGTTTAAAATGTTTATTGAAAACATGAAGTCATGAGCTTGTTCCTTTTATGATGTAAAATAAATTTAAAATATTGGATTGGATCATAATTAATCTGTACTTCAAGTAGGGATAGCTTTTCAAATTAATTAAGAAATAAAACCTTAAGACAACTGCACTGATTACTAAAAGGATTTTAAAATCTTGTTGCGCCCCACCCCTCGCCTTGCTGCCTACTATTATTTATTGTGCATGTATTACCTATTATATCTTTTTTTTTCCTTCTCTCTCCCTGTATTCACTTTGTGTATTGTGTTTTATATTTATGGCGTCCAAGCTTCTAGTGTTGTCCTTACTTATGTACCTCTTTTTTTAAGATTTTAATTCCTAGATTGTATTTGTGTGTTCAATATTTTTTTTTCTTTCTTTCAAAATATGTTTATTTATATATAACAAAAGTCTAACTTAAGCAAAAAACTATAATGGTCTATAAAATGTAACTATTTATTATATTTTATGTTATATTAATTCACAATTATTTATAAATTTAAATAAAAATGTGTAGGTAATATTTAAAACATATAAGTAGAGTAGAGTAACAGTGTAATGAAATTTCAAACTAATAAAAGGAGTTTAATATTTGAATTATTTTACACAAAAACCTACACAACTGTAATCTTTCCTTTTTGTAAGATGAGTATAATGATAGAAGTGTATGTCATAGTTGCACACCTTGGGAGTTATAGCAGCAACTAAGACTTACGGTTTTCTGTACTATGTAGTTAACTATAACATGAAATTTTAAGATTTCTTGTTACCAACTGGACTTATTTCTATATTTATAGGCATAACAAAATGTCGCCACAAATGTACTATAAAATTTACAAAAGTAAGTTATATAGGTCAACTAATTAGTGTAGTTTGATGTAAAAGTATCAGAGAAATATCAGTTAACACTTTGAAGCGTGGATTACATTTATCAGTTTATTTAAGGTCATGAAACAGTACCTAAAGTTAGATTTAAGAAATGAGTCATGAATAGTTTAAAGAACGATTCTAAAACAATATAGGCATGATTTATATCAACCCATTTATCATTTAATTCTTAAATAATACAAAAAATCCAGTAAGACACGCCGTTAACATTTTATCATTAAAAATTACGTCTAAATTTTTACCTTAAACGTATAAACACTTGAATGTTCTGGTTTTTATCCTTCCGAATTTTATCGGTCGTCATCTTGATACGATACACATAAAATAATTCACAATTAACACTTCACTTTACTTATTTTTTCGGATAATGTTATGAAAATGCGTCAATGATTCAAAATTGTCACGAAATACCGTTGGACGTTAGGCTTCAAACAAAATTTGAATTTTGGGGTGACCAGATTTATAGATATATTTGGGGTCCCCAAAGTACCAATTAAAATTTAAGTAAATAAATAAAAACTATCATTAATAATTTTAAACTTCAGCGTTAATTTATATATATATATATTATAATATTTTGTTTAAGCTCCTCTTTCACGCTTTCACTGTTTGCGGATAAAAAAGTATGTAAAAGTAGCTAAATTAAACTAAAACTTTCTCAAAAAATCATGAACTTCGTGTGTTATATTTTATGTATAGCTCAATAGCAAAATTATTGCACTTGTATATTGTGACCTTTAGTACTAATAGAGCAGTTTACCGAGTTTAGTAGAGTTTTTAAACTTTTTCTACTTAACTAGTCATAAAAATGAGTAGTGACTCTCCTTTATGACTGGTTAAGTAGAAAAAGCCTCGTAGCTAACAAATATGTCCGGCTGATTTTTTTATTGTTGAGGTGACTTAACGAACGAAAGGAACTATACAACGTTAAGCCTAAATATAATTAAAACGCCAAAATAAGAGAGAAATTTAATGTATTGCCTTTGTCTAACTTTGCAGATATTATATGAAAATTCATTTTATTTTCTTTCTTTTTGTTTATACTTTTTAATAATTTATGGGTTCTGTATTTGTTTACATAACTTTTAGTTCACCTTGACCTTTTAACATTGAAATCATACACGTTTCCAATTTTTTTTTACATTTTTGCATCCTACAATCCGTTTTTGTATATCGCCAATTCTCGAAGTGTACAGTAGCTTATAGATAACTTTAGAATACGAGTCATAGACAATTATTATGGCGGTAGACAATAGTAGATATATTTCTATCTCAAGTCTGTACGCAAGGGTTGAGTTTGAGTATTTAAATTTGTAAACAAACACAAGTGTAAAATAATTATTTTTCAAATCGACTTAGCTGAAGAATAAAGTGATTACAAGACTTGAAAATCTCTAAACAAGTTCTATATACTGATGTAAGACTTTCTTATTGCAAAATATAGGTTTTGATAGTGCTATAATTACATAAAATTCAAAATGAGGAATAAAATAAAGACGAAAATAAGTAACGATTGTCTTCTGGGATGCGAAAATACAGGTAAATGTGCATTACGATATTAGCACTAGATGGCTAATTGGGACAATAACAATCCATCAGATTATAAGTATTTAAAATTGTGGTCATGTCAATTAAACCCTTTGGATTTTGTAAACATATGTTGTTTATTTACTCTCTTATTGATACCCACTGTTATTAGTAAGATGTTGTAGTTATTGAACTTATAACACAAACTACAAGTTAGTTTTATATTACACTAGCTGCGCCTCGCAGTTACCCGCGTTACTCTGCTCCAGTTGGTCGGAGCGTGATGTTAATCCAGCGTATAACCTATCCCGGTGCAAATTTCATCCAATTCCGTTTAGTAGTATTTGCGTGAAAGAGTAACAGACATCCATCCATCCATACGCACAAACTTTCGCGTTTATAATATAAGTAAGCATTAGCTAATTTTAGTTGTCTTATATATAAAATTCTCGTGTCACAATGTTCGTCCCCGTACTCCTCCGAAACGGCTTGACCGATTCTCATGAAATTTTGTGAGCATATTGAGTAGGTCTGAGAATCTGCCAATATCTATTTGCCGGGTCAGCTAGTAAGTATATATGTATTTTATTCCATGTACCTAATATTAAAAGCAAAAAGCGTTTATATAATATTTTAACATATTATAAAAAGTGTGTGACTATGTCAATACTTATCTCAAAGGAAACCACATGTAAAGCAGTGGATGTTACATAGGCTGATACATATACTTAAAGTAGCCGTAGGGGCAAAAAGGTCGCCGGTTCGATCCCCACCCATTGCACTACCAACGTGAACCCACTTGTAACACAAGCATCTTAGCTTAGCACAAGGGGTTAGCAAGAATACTAGTAGATTGCAAAAACTCTGGTAGTAATTTTTTTTTTTTTAAATTAACGAATAAGTAGATCAAAGTTATGTATATTTTTCAAGTTCAAATTGATGCTAATATAATATATTCTCTTTGTAGGATTTACTAAATTTCAGTTGGAACATAACTATATTGTGTCCAGTGATTCAACATATTTGCAGCCTATTACATCACAGGAGTCTTTGCAAGGTATTTTGTACTTTTTACTTGCACATTTTTTTAGCTCATGCATTCCCCAGGTGTGAACAAGTACCAGCCAGTAAAATAATAACAGAATATAATATAAGATTTTACACAGAAGTCATTTTCTGTCTCATTATAGTTATAATACCTCAATCTCATTGCCAGGGACCTGAGCCGGGGTCCCCCTCTTGCGCAGGTTGCTTAGTTTGTAGTTTTGAAACCAATTATGAAGGCTGGAGCTCTGCTTGCCTTTATACCCGGTGAAGTAGCAAAAGCCTCGCGGCTAACTATGTATATACTGTACTGTTAATGTCCACTGCTGAAAATGGGCCTCCTCATAACAGCCCATGGAAAACCAGGGTAAGAGACGTAAATTGCCATAATCACCATGCTTGATTCTAATTAGTTTGTCGTTTAGGTCTGCATTTTTACTATTTTTTTCACTTATAGTCTTTTGTATATTTTGTCCATTAGGAACTTCAATATCAATGGGAAGTGATTCTATTTATGATTTAAAATAGATTTTGTAAACTTTCAGATATAACAGATGTAGATGTCATAGTGAAGGTAGAAGTAATAGATGAAGATGTACCTTCAGTTAATATTCAACAAGATGAATGGTCGGCCTGCCATGGAACTTATCCTGTCACCGCTATAAATTTTGACTACAGTAATGACATTGGGCTGGATCATATAGAACTCATTCCAGGGGGTAAGTTCCTTGTTACTCTATAATACAAAGTAGAGCGACAGTTGCACAAAACTCAACTAAAAGTCATAATCCCTCAATCCCCTCACCAGATCACCTGGATTTTACACAAATATATTTTCTAAGACAAATATATTTACATAAGCAGGAGTTTTTAAATAAATATTAATACATAAGGTACATTTATAAAAATACATTTTAATACATAAGGTATTAAAATGTATTTAAAAACTTATTTATTTATTCTTTATTGTACACATGAAATTGGAGTAAAAACAACATTTAAAGATGATGTACAATGGCGAGCTTAACTCATTAATGAGTTTTCTTCCAGCAAACCATTTTCAGAGTGTAAAATTAAGGTAAAATGGGCAAGAACAGTGTACACGACAGACTTTAGATAAAACAATAATAATAAGTAGAATAGATTATTATATATATCCGACTAATACATATACGCATACTAATACATAATAATATATACATACATACATCCAAAATATAACATTATAAACAATAAACTAATACATATTATAAAAACTACTAATGTGATAGATAATGTTCTTTTATTCTTTTTTTAAATACGTCAATAGATGAACTTGCACGAATAGCATGTGGAAGAGAGTTCCAAAGGCGTACAGCACGAATGGTGAAAGAGCCATCAAAACGGCAGGAGGTGTGTAAAGGCATTCGAAGAAGAAGAGAAGTAGCTTCTGCTTATGTAAAGGTAAAGTTTAAAAATACATAATTTAAAACTTTACCTGCAATAAAAAAATTAGCCGTATATTATTTTATATTTATCCATATCCCGCTTTCGCCAGTAAAATCCTGATTTATTTACTTAAAAGAGTTTCAAAACCCAGTTTTGCATAAAAGAAATCTGGCAATGCTGGACTAGACATAGTACACAGTTATAGTATGCTATTCATACCACGACGAGAGCAGCATGACATCTGGTACGATTTAAAATACCCCTAGTGGCAAGCTGATCCGCTACCGGGAACACAAGTCTCCTTCACCATTTTAGAGGAAAGGAGGCGACCATCCTGCCACATCAACTAATAACTATTTTCTACTATTTCAGATTTTAATACTGCTGGAAATGAAGTAGTAGACTACCATGAAAAATATAATGATGCTTTAGATTCAAAAAGCCCAAGAGACATTGAGGACATAGCACCAGACATTGGAACTAAAGACATTCACCCAGTTTATATAAATACAAGTGTGTCACATCATACAGTTAAAGATGAAGTTATGGAAGTAGATCCATTGGATAATGTGGGATCAGAAGCAGGGTCAATACGCAATGTGATTGATTCCGATCCTAGAATACAAGATGATGATGATGATAGTAGCAACAACAGTTCTGTTAACGCTGATGGTGTGGAGAGTGTTGTTGAGAATAATGAAGTAGTTGATGATAGTTATACTAATTTTGTTGAAATGGGTGAAATTTTATTTAACCAGTAGTTTGGTACAATTATTTTAATATGTTTTTTTGCAACTTTACGGTTATGAATCAATAGTAAGGTAACTTTTGAATCTTATTTCTATGGAAGAACTTTCAGATGTCCCCGTAGACTCGAAGTTCGAGAAGCCCGCAAACTGGATAGCGACACTAGCACAAAACTTCCTTAAAATGCAAGAGCAGAGTTTTGCAGTCTACTAGTATTCTTGTTAACCCCCCGTGCTAAGCTAAAATGCTTGTGTTACGAGTGGGTGCACGTCGGTAGTGCAATGGTTCGGTTTCGAACCGGCGACCTCAATCGCGTACCGGAGATCAAAAGTCCGAAGCCCTAACCATTGGGCTACGGCCGCTTTAAAAATATTCTCTTTACCGTTTAGCCATGTGGCTTAGAATGATCCACCCCATGTCTACTCATGGGTGTCGTAAAAGGCGACTAAGGGACATACAGCAGACGGATGGGCAGCAGCATCTATCTGCCCAAGAATACTCACCATCTTACTGCGATCACCAATACGTCTGCCTAGCATGGTGATTATGGCAATATCCCTCAACGAAACTGGCTTACCAAGGTCTGTTAAGAGGAGGCCCATGTTCAGCAGTGGACGTAATCGAGCTGAAAAATTAATAGTATAATTCTTTCTTTCAGATACAAACAGGAGTTTACCTGAATGGATTCGACCCACTTCGGAGTCACAAGCTATAGAAATTTACACATTCAAGAAACCAATCATAGGTATGGACTTGGGCAAGTGTTTCTAAATTTCAAAATTGAGAAATTAGACCACCGCACCGGCAGAGCTCAAAACTGCATCTTAGGTATAGCCCTTAATGACTTAACCCAGGGGTCTCCAAACTACGGCCCGCCATTGTCATCAAACTGGCCCGCGACAGCCAATGTTATATTGTTGTTACTATTGCTAGAATACGACTATAGATAAGGGCAGAAAAAAATAATCTGTTTTGGCCCATGAAGCATATTGAAAATATCATTATGGCCCTAAAAGGCTTCAAAGTTTGTAGACCCCTGCCTCAACCAGTCGGCTACGGTGGAATATATCACACCACACGACATAATTGCTATTTTTATAACGATGCAAATAGCTGTTATGCCGTGTGGTTTCCGGCGTGGAACTAACCACAACATGTCTTCCTATGGGTTTCGAAAGAGGTGACTAAGGATATCCCTTAGGCTCAGCGCCCATTATCGGCATCGGCAAGGAAAGGGATCATCCCGACATGCCTACATGCCTACATCCCTACATCCCGACATGCCTACATCCCGACATGCCTACATGCCTACATCCCTACATCCCGACATGCCTACATCCCGACATGCCTACATGCCTACATCCCGACATGCCTACATCCCTACATCCCGACATGCCTACATCCCGACATGCCTACATGCCTACATCCCTACATCCCGACATGCCTACATCCCGACATGCCTACATCCCTACATCCCGACATGCCTACATGCCTACATCCCTACATCCCGACATGCCTACATGCCTACATCCCTACATCCCGACATGCCTACATGCCTACATCCCTACATCCCGACATGCCTACATGCCTACATCCCTACATCCCGACATGCCTACATCCCGACATGCCTACATGCCTACATCCCTACATCCCGACATGCCTACATGCCTACATCCCTACATCCCGACATGCCTACATCCCTACATCCCGACATGCCTACATCCCGACATGCCTACATGCCTACATCCCTACATCCCGACATGCCTACATCCCGACATGCCTACATCCCGACATGCCTACATCCCGACATGCCTACATGCCTACATCCCTACATCCCGACATGCCTACATCCCTACATCCCGACATGCCTACATCCCGACATCCCTACACGCCTACATGCAAGCGCACTGTCGGGATGACGAGGCGTCCTTGAGCATGCCGCACCGTCCTGAAGCTAGACGAACTAAATTAATTAGTTTTTTTTTCCGCCATCGTTGTTACAAGAAAATTTAAAATGTGACAGCAAACAACCGGGACACACAGCGGTTACTTCGGTTGTGTTGTTCGAGTCAAATGATTCGAATGGCGGACGCCTCCCCGCGCCCCGCAGGCCTACCCCCGAGTGTTGCCTCGGCGCCGCCGAAGTGTTTTTTTTTCGGTTTGACTTACGCTGGTAGCCATGAGGCTTTTGCTACTTCACCGGGCATAAAGGCGAGCAGAGCTCCAGCCTTAATAAATGGTTTAAAAACTACAAGCTAAGCAACCTGCGCAAGAGGGCGCCCCCTGTGGGGCTTGGACCTCGGCTCAGGGCGCGAGCTGGCGATGAAAGGTGAACGGCAGGCTTGTATGGGAATTTCGTACCGCTAATAAAATGTCATGTTTTGGGATACTTTTTGTTTTAATTGGTACTTATTATGATAGACAAGCCCTTTTTAAATTCTTAGATTTTTAGAAGTTGGGATATAAAAGTTATAACCAGTTTTGTTTTTTGAGGTTATGTACTATTTTACCAATGTAGATTGTTACCTAGAACATTGTTTTGACAGATTTTCTTAACCTGTCAATAAATAATTGCCATATAAACGAAAAAAGTATTGACAACGAAAATCATTCCTATCATTAAATCGTTAATTATTATGAATATATGCAACAATACATTTTTACATATAGTGTAAAAGTGTTTAATTATAATTAATGTCATTTCATTTTCTAAATAATTAATATGATTACGATATTTGTGTTATTTTGAAATAACTGCGTTTAGTTTATGATTGTATTACGTTTAATTTTTTATTTTTTTTATTCATAATATTATTTATTCCAAAGTTCTAAAAATAGTAAACCTACATGAAATTAAGTGGCTTAGTTGCCTTAATATGTGGTACAAATTCTATAACAGAACAACAAAAAAAATATGCGGTACGAAATCTGCCGTTCACCTTTAGGGATTATGACTTTTAGTATTTTAGGGGAGTTTTGTGCAACTGTCGCTCTACTTTACAGTTCGCGGGCCTCTCGGACTTCGGGTCTACGAGGGCATCGGATGGTTCTTTGAAAACTAAGGGTCAGGAGGACGAGGGGCGCCGCCGAAGGATGCCGAAGTATCCCGAAGCATCCTCAAGGCTGTACATGCAGCTGCCTCAAGCATACTGAAGCTGTATTTTTGTTACTACGGCCATATATCATGGAAATTTCTACTTTATTGCCATGAAGTTAATGTATAATGCTATTTGCCACCTAAAATTCTCAGCCGTGACGATGTTCATAATGTGCGCCGGGCCTTAGACGTCTCTTACATCTTAACTGATGGATGGTAAGCAGCATCTATTAGTTCAAAACTAGTTACCATCTTACTGCGATCCCTCAACAACCACGGCATTTTTTGCCAAGTGGAGGCCCATCTTCAGCAGTGGACGTAAACGGACTGTTAGAGAAGACAGAAACTGCAAGAAACTGAACTGAACTGAACTGAACAAAATGATGTACTACGGGTTTGTAAGTCTTATTAAGATCTACAAAAAAGTCTGCGAGAGCATATCGCACCCCTAGATGAACACTCCGGCAACTCAAAAAAACCTCATTTTTCAGAAATGATGAAAAACAGTTTTTAGAGTATATAAGAAATATATCAAAGCTACTAACTCAAAACTCGTAATTTTTGAGTTAGCGGAGTCTTCATCTAGGTGTGCGATATATCTAACTATCAAAGTTTAGTCACAATAACCGCTTTTGTGCTCATAAAAAAATATTAAATCGTCTGAAGAAAGAAACTACGTTAAATGTATATCGTAATATTAATCCTTATCCATATTATGTTATCAAGGGTATTTATGTAGAAGTAAAATACTTTTTGTTTTATTCCAATCGGACATTTCGTTGAAAAATTATCACGAGTATAAAAACGCAAAGATTTGGTACCTAATAATGAGTTATTTGCCATAATAGATAAAGCTGAAGAGTTTGTTTGCTTGAACGCGCTAATCTCAGCAACTACTGGTCCGATTTGAAAAATTCTTTCAAAGTTAGATAGCCCATTTATCGAAGGAAGGTTATAAGCTATATTTTATTATCAAGTATCTACGGGAACGGGAGTTACGCGGGTGAAACCGCGCGCGAAAAGCTAAGCTATATGATATTGCTTTCTTCCAGAAAAATACACGAAGCAACCTGAAGACACCACTACTGAGCCACAAGACGAAGAAATTAGCATGATAAGGACACTATTACTAGGTATGGACCTGAGCAAATCCTACTATTATTATAAACGCGAAAGTTTGTAAGTATGGATGGATGTTTGATACTCTTTCACGCCAAAACTATTGAACGGAATTGAAATTTTGCACCGGGATAGGTTATACGCTGGATTAACATGTAGACTACAAAACATCGGGCTCCGACCCACTGGAGCATAGTTTCAAATTCTACAATATTCCCTAATCACTTTTTTATTAATACTATCACTCACTTTCACTCCAATCATGCTCCTCAGTGCCCTCATTTCCACAGCATTTATTACACTAGCTGTGTCCCGCGGTTTTACCCGCGTCACTCTGCTCCTGTGGGTCGGAGCGTGATATTTTGTAGCCTATATGTTAATCCAGCTTATAAACTATCCGCGTGCAAAGTTTCAGCCATTCAGTAGTTTTTGCGTGAAAGAGTAACAAACATCCATCCATCCATACTCACAAACTTTCGCGTCTATAATATTAGTAAAGATATATTGTTTACTTCCCGACGCCAGTCCGAATATACCTAAAGTAACACTTCTGAGCCACATGCTTAAGAAGTTGATACGTGCGACACACCATTATTAGGTATGGACGGGAGCAAGTATAGCAAGTGTAAGTCTATTTACGGCACTGCTCAAAGGACCAAAGATTTTGTACCATTTAAAGAGGTTTTCATTTATCCAGTTTCCCAATTAGACATTAAAATTTAGTTGTCTCAATTACAGAGGTCAACATTTGAGATAGTACCAACAAACATAGCATGTGCGAGTCGTGTCCAAACCTGTCCCAACCTGATAGATTGTCGCACTTATAAAGCGAATTGACCTCCAGAGTCCCAATTAAAGCATCGAAAATATCCTAGAAATCAAATAGCATTTAACCAGATTAGAAAAGTCACAATAACAGAGGTAATTCGATGAAAAAGTGCCGGGACCTCATAGTAGTTCTCTGGAACAATAATGGAACCTCATCCTACCTATCTAGGTCCCACTTTACCAGGTTTCACTGTATATAGCCATTGTATACCAGGGTACGGGCAGCAGCGATTGCTTGTGTTACAACATAATACTGCGATCACCAACCCGCCTGCTAAGCGTGGTGACTATTCCCATGTTCAGCATCACCGTATTGATGATGATGAAATTACTCTTTTCAGATACAAACACGAATAATCAAGAATACTCAACTCCACCTACCACTGTAGAGCCACAAGGCAAAGAAATGAACATAACAAAGGCACCTATCGTAAGTTTGGACTCAAGCAAATGTTCAAGACATAGGGACCCGCTGTTGAACACAGACACAGTAATTGGGGAGACCTCTGATGGGATGGACGAAAAGCTGACATCTGATCATGAAAATGAATGCTGTGATGATAGTGCTAGTACAGGTACTTTTAATATATATAAGCTGTTTCCAAAATTGAAAGCGGCCGTAGCCCAACGGCTATGGCGTCGGACAAGTGATCTTGAGGTCGCCGGTTCCATCCCCACCCATTGCACTACCGACGTGAACCCACTCGTAACACAAGCATTTTAGCTTAGCACGAGGGGTTAACAAGAATACCTACTAGTAGAATGCAAAATTCTGCTAGTAATCTTTTTTTATAAGAAAAAAATATAAATAACCTATATAAATACTAATACTATAATATTATACCTTTTAACAGCTGATAGTAGAATGTAGGATGAATAAATTACGTCAGTATTTTTTCTAAAAAGATTACTAGCAGAGTTTTGCAGTCTACTAGTATTCTTGTTAACCCCCGTGCTGAGCTAAAATGCTTGTGCTACGCGTGTTTTCACTTTGACAATGCAATGGGTGGGGATCGAACCGGCGACCAAAAGATTACAAGTCCCGACGCCCTAGCCATTGGGCTACGGCCGTTTTAATGAAATAATAATAATGAATTTATTCAGCACCTAGGTAGGACATACACTTGTACTTGTCAGAATCACAATGTTACACAATTATTCTTATTCTATGAATTAAACTAGATACTTAATTAACCGGTAGCAAATTGTAGGATATCACAGACAAAGTAGTCCGTCCGTCAGCTGGTCATTAATTTCTCTACTCATAATAAGTTTAGGTTCATATTAATTATTTTAGACTTTAATGGATCAATATAGAAAAATTTGGAAAAAAAAAAATACAATTAAGTCGCACACACCTGGGGGCACCCTTAAGGGGTTAGGACCACGACCCAGTGGTACCACTAATATTTATAATATATAAATAATTTTAAATTTTAATAAAGTTATATTAAAATACCCATATACATATAATGATATGTGGTGCTTGTTATATATATTCCTTCAATGTTATAAAAATGTTTAGTAAAATTTAATATTTCACAGAAATCTATATGTACTAATATAATAAGAGCTGAAAAAATTGTTTGTTTGAACGCGATAATCTCAGGAACTATTGGTCCGATGAGATAAAATTATTTCAGTGTTAGATAAATAAAAAAAGTGTCTGTTTGTTATATTAAAATTAACGCTTTTTAATGAATGGCAATCGAAAACCTCCGTAGCGTAGCGGTATTTGGCTCGCTTTACTTCTCGGATGTCGTGGGTTCAATCCCCACGCCAGACAGGAAATCTTTGTGTTAACTCGTAAGATTTCTTTCCGGGTCTGGTTGATTAAGGGGCTACCCTCCGTGAAAGCACGTTAGGCCGTTGGTCCCGATTTTTATAACATCATCTATAATAATCGTATATCAAGGAACGGGCAGCAGCGTTTCCTTGTGTGTGTCACCAACCAGTGTTAGATGGCCCATTTATCGAGGAAGGCTATAGGCTATATTTAATTATGTCGTTCCTACGGGAACGAGAGCTACGTGGGGGAAACTATTAAATTTTTACTATTACTTTGGCAGTCCACTAGTATAAATAAATAAAAATCATTTTTATTTACGTAAACCAATTACAGGCACTTGTAAATAGTCAAACATTAATTAGAAAAAAATATTCATTATATTTGTTGTTTATTTATATCTATAAAATTAATTATTTTTATAGTATATATTTATATGTTATTATTATAATTTATTTATTTATATTGTTCTTAGCGACGCAAAATGCTTGTTCTGTCTATATTATGTCAAAACAATAATAATTGTCATTATTTGGGTGGACCATGAGCATATAACGACGGACGCGCTTTAATGCTACCACCGGATCCAGTATTCTTGTTAACCCCTCGTACTAAGCTAAATGCTTATGTTACGAGTGGGTACCCGTCGGTAGTGCAATGGGTGGAGTTCGAACCGGCTAACTCAAGATAATAAGTCCGAAGCCCTTGCCATTGGGCTACGGCCGCTTCAAATTTTAACATCTATATGTTCAAAACCTAATAAAATTATCACGCCACATAATAACCTGAAGTTTTATAGTATTAAAATGAAAACTTATTTATTTGTATTCTTTTCAATTTCTTTCTCCAGGTCATCAAAATCAGAACATCCCTACTAAGCAACCATTACAAGAATCTACAGCGACGTGCTGTACTCACAATGTACGTACGTCTACCGACAAATCTGGAAAGAAAAAGAGCAAGAAGTCAGGTGAGAATTCAACATTAATTATTATAACATCATCTTTAACAAGCGTATATCAGGAAACGGGCAGCAACGTTTCCTTGTGTGTTACAACATAATACTGCGGTCATCAACCCGCCTGCCAAGCGTGGTAACATAGGCCTCTTTTACAGACCTTGCCCGGATCGTACCATAACTAAAAAAATATTAGCATTCAGCGCTTCTTCTCTATATTAACTTTTAAATTTAACTTTTAAATCCGCGGTTTTACCCGGGTCGAGCTCCCTGCTCCAGTGGGTCGGAGCGTAATGTTTTGTAGCCTATATGTTAATCCAGCGTATAACCTATCCCGGTGCAAAATTTCAGCCAATTCCGTTCAGTAGTTTCGGTGTGAAAGAGTAACAAACATCCGTCCATTCCTACAAACTTTCGCGTTTATAATATTAGTAGGATGAGTATACCAATTTTTCATACTCCGACCGTGCATTTTCGTACAAAGGAGTACAACGTTTTTACTTTACATATTAATTTATAGATGGAATTTCATTTTCAGAAATCTGTCAAGCGAACATACGGCGAGTGAAACTGATGAAAAGACGTATATTATCATTATTACGGACAGTAGCGAATCTGAACAAAGAACTTACACGATATCAGAACAACCAGAAATTTATGATGAGAAACTTTAACGACGAAGTTAAACAATATCAAACTATCATAAAAGAGAAGTTGACAAAACGGTGTATGTTTGATGAAATTACAAGTGAATTGAGCGCTCCAGCCAAAGATTTCGTCGAAATGCAATGTTTGCTCCCAAAAGACAACCTCAAGAAATATCCTAGATGGGGCATTAAACTAGCACGCTCCCTTTACATCACAAGCCCTATCTGCTATGAGATACTATGTAAACATTTTCCCTTACCTACAAAAGATGTTTTACATTCGGAAGATTTAGAAATGTATGATCCAGAGCCACCGAAACTTGTCAACCCTTGTACCATCAGCATGGGTGATGGCCGCACGATACAAGTGGAAAAAAAAACAGGTTTTAGGCATCAAAGATGGACAAGCCATCGAATTGAGAAATGGGAAAATAATACAGTACTTACGCGGCCAATTCTTTGAATTAGACAATAACGATTATCTTGAAACTTATAAAGATCTCAGTCGAGAATTGGAAAAAAAAGAAACCAAGGATTACTTTACACAGACGTCGGAAGATATAGAAATAGCTATAAACAACAATGACAGAGAACATGTAGGCAACATAATAACTGAACATACACCAAATGATTCGACGCAAACGAGCAACGTTATAATTGAACGACATAATAATCTCATCCAAATGAACAGAGCCTTAGAACAATCTGTAACATATGAGAATTTGACGGATGAAACTCATTGTGCAGATGAAACTCATTATGCAAATGAAACTTATGATGTAGATGAAACTCATTATGCAGATGAAACTCATTATGTAGATGACACTTATAATGCAGATGAAACTCATTATGAAGATGAAACTTATAATGAAGATGAAACTTATAATGCAGATGAAACTCATTATGTAAATGGTACTTTTAAAGCAGATGAAGCTCATTGTGTAGATAAAACTCATTGTGTAGATAAAACTCATTATGCAGATGAATCATCAGATGAACATCTGCAAAACACAGATAAACCGGCACGCAAAAAGCGGATGTTAGGTGAACTGGAAAAAATGCCTTCTGAAAGTGCTGCGCCTGTAATAAATGAAAACTCTTATGTAGATTTACGAAGTTTAGTGAGAGAACATAAGACGAAAGAAGGAGATGGAGTACTAGTCACTCGAGTGTACCAGTTACAGAAAGTGAGATTGCTTAAAAGAAATCATCGTTTAACGTGACATTAATTATACCAGAGGTATTCATTTACTTCTGGTTTTAGTGATATCAGTTATATAGGTATTGCCAAGTCCATTATATCCAGGTATGGTTATACATATTTTCGGTCGCGGATTTAGAGCCATGAGACCATTAAAACAAAAAATATACTATAATAATATTAGCGTTACTCTGCTCCAGTGGGTCCGAGCGTGATTTTTTGTAGCCTATATGTTAATCGAGATTATTAACTAACCACGTACATAGTTTCAGTGAACGCGCATAATGATTATATTATTTACTTAATTATTATGACACTTGACCTAACCTAAACAAACGAGACTATGCCACTGTGGTAACAAAACAAAAAAACTAACTTCAACAAGTCCTGTTGTACTTCATTGGTTTAGATTTAGGTATTTTTAACCACCCGAAACCTCGTTAGTTAATCAACTAACTAGTAAGTTCATCAACTTACGAGTTTTTGTTCGGACGGACATACCTAATTTATCCACGAGGCTTTTGATACTTCACTGGGCATAAAGGCGAGCAGAGCTCCAGCCTTAATAAATGGTTTAAAAACTACAAACTAAGCAACCTGCGCAAGAGGGCGCCCCCTGTGGGACTTGGACCTCGGCTCAGGGCGGTCGCTGGCGATGAGATTGAGGGATTATGACTTTAAGTATTTTAGGGGGTTTTGTGCAACTGTCGCACAAAACCTCTTAAAAGTCGGATGCTGCAAAAAGATCAACTTACGATTCTTATTATTTTCCGGTGACATATAGAAAATATTCAAATCATTTTCGTTTAGAGCTTTAAGGAAGCTATTGCAGCGTAAATAGATTTCGTCGTAAACAGTACCTTAATTTGACTTAAAAAATATATATATTGTTTTAGTTGTTTTGATTGTAGAGGCAATCCACAATGATGTAAATAAAATAAATATTTATGAAAACTAACATTTTCATGTTTTATTTTTTGAATATTACCTATATTTTTTTGTTTTTGTAACATAATTTTCTAGAACGTGTCGCAATAAACTAGACTGGTGAACAATAAAATAAGGCCTACTACTAAACATGCAGTCCATGATTAAACTTATAGATAATTAAATGTCTTTTATCCATTACAAACGTAGTTAACTGGCCGGTTTATTTCTTGTAATTGACTTACGTGTTGGCGAATGTTCGTTATGTTTACCTCTCATATACCAAGCTAAACTCGATCGATAAGTGAATCGGGGTCTGGTACAAAACACATTTCTGCTGTTTCTAGCCAATGTGTTAAAGAATGTGACTGTCCAATGTCCTCTTTTATGAGTGAAACTACTCTCACCAGTATGTGTAGGAATGTGCTTGTTTTAATGTGTTTGACGACAGAACGAACTCGTGCACATAAACATTTATAAGGTTTTTCATCAGTTTGGGTATGAACATGGTCCTATAAAAGTGTGAAGTGACGGAAAGTATGACAGATATCACAATTGTAAGAGGAACGGTTGGTGCTGTTCCTCCACAGAAATGAAGATCTTCTTTGCCGGGGGAGGTGGTGTGCCCGGCGACCGACGGCCATTTGGTACTGTTCGGAACTTGTATATGTTCTAATTGGCTTGCGAACTTGTATTGCGCGATACAGGTTAGTTAGGATGCTAGGTGGTAGATGGCGCTGCTCGTCTACTTATAGTTTGTGTGCGGCTACTGTAGATGTCGCTACATATGCATATGGTTCTTCAGAGCACGAGAGTGAAAAGTAAAAACTACTTGCACAGGCGTAACACTTATAAGGCCTGTTAGATTTGCTTGAGGATATATGGGTTCCATTTATTCCAGGAGTACAATTGTCAGCAATTAGGGCTTTAATTCGGTATATTATTAGTCTTTTATTTTTCACCCACTTATTGGTGCCCATCCACACCTATTCTCATGCTGATGGTAATCCTCATTTTCATGCCCCTCCTGTTGAAAATAGCAGCTATAAGCATGCAAGTGCCATCTAGGTTAGCTAAGTTTTTCTATCAGTACCTTTTTAATATAGTCAGTGTTGGCGAATTAAACATTTATAGTACGCACAAACAATATTAGTACGCATTTAAAGCTCAATTTTTGTTGAGCTTTATGAAAGCATAACTTTTCGTAAAATTAAACTTACAGAATTTTCACTCGTGTTAACACCCAAAAATATATTTTTAAAATTTATTTTAATTTTTCAACCGCCAAGGAAAAGCCCGTGTATCGCAAGTAGTGAGAATTTTAAAATTCTCTACGATTTCTCAGGAATGGTGTATTTGGTTCAAGCATATTCTATAATTCACATTAGTTTTATAAATTGCCGAGGGCATATTGCTAATGAGTTTACACATTTTACTATGTCTACATTTATTGGTAAAACCACGACGTTTGTAATCCGATGAGTATAATAGTTTTTGCTGGCAACTTAAATACAATATAAAAAGAAATTAAGATTTTGTTCTATTATTTTTGGATTTTGAATTGCCTTGCAATGGAGTGCATAGGGGTTAATATTTTGTATTAAACTACTAATTTATTACAAAAAGGGCAACGTGTATTTCATAATTTTCACAGGTATTATAGTATTGTAAATTAATATTGAAGTGATCATGGTACTTGAATATTAATTTATAACGTCGGTTTCTATTGTTAAATAGAAATAATGATAACCTAACCTCTGTTCTAGCATTACAACCTTAAACCACTTTATTACAAAAATTTAATTATTCAGTAACATTCTGTTTTCTTCTTATTTCATGAAAGTTAGTACAAAACACCGGCTTGAGTTCATCTGCAAGTTGTTCACCTAAAACAACACAATTTATTTATTAATATATTTGGTTATTATTATATTACTAGCGGAGGCGACAGACGTTGCTCTGCATGATATATATATTACGCCCGCGGCCCGCCCCGGCTTCGCACGGGTGGACTTTTATACCCTACCCCTGCCCTACCCTACCCTACCCTATCCCTACGCCTACCCTACCCCTACCCTACCCTACCCTACCCTACCCCTACACAAAAGTATCCTATGTCCGTCTCCCAGTTCTTAGCTACCTTCCTACCAATTTTCAGCCAAATCGGTTCAGCCGTTCTTGAGTTATAAATAGTGTAACTAACACGACTTTCTTTTGTTTTTAAAATGTATTCTGCTATTCAGGGCGGAGACAAATCCAACGAAACAAAAACCATGAAAATTAATCCAGCCGATCTCGAGTTATAAGTATTGCAACAAACCCGTCTTTGTTTTATATATATAGATATATGATTTGTGAATCTAAACCATCCAGGGCGCCATCCAAACGCATACAAAAAACTCATTCAAATCGGTCCAGCCGTTTTGGAGTCCTGTGACATACACACATAGAATTATATAATATACGGATCAGAGACGATTTTTTATTACTTTGACTGTCAAAATAAAAGTACTCTCAAAATATCAATGCTAAAGTTTATATATTTGGTATTAGCGAATCATCTTTATGATTCGCTAATACCAAATATGTTAAACTTAAGTTGCAGTTTAGCCTACTACCATAACATAATTTGATTTGACGTCGTATAATCATTTTGAAACGTCAAAAAGTCATCATCATTACACAATCATTAAAACTCTCTAAAAACAAATACGTAATTGAACGTTTTTAATGAAAACTTATAAAAATTGACTTGAACGGTCTTTTATGAGAAGTAAATATACCTTTCCATGAATTTTAAAGTAATTTACTCTGACTTATAAGTGAAAATAAACCGTTGTGGTAGTGGTGTTCGTCGCACCGAGAATTTCTAAATTTATAGAAGAACTACTCAATTTCTCTAATAAAAAATAGAGTAAAAGAAACAATGAATCATTGGTTAATGAACTTACTACGCATAATCACTTCGCCATTTTTAGATACAGAGGTTCCTGTATGGTCAAACAGTACTGAATAGCCTGACTGTTGCATCTTGGTGACTGATAGCAAGTTGTACGGCACATCACTGCAGTACAACACATTCTCCAGTATGCCTTTGATGCCCAAGTTGGTGGTAAACTCCACAATACCACGTTTTGTGGCTGTAATATAGGTATTGGTTTTAGCTATTGATATATTAATTGGTGGATCTAGGTTTATAAACTTAGTAAAGCAATCTTCATTGTTGATAATATGGTCTAATGCTCCATTGTCCAGAGTAAATGTAATGTTATAATTGTTTTTCACATCCAATTGTTGAAGATTTGATATCATGAGTGTAAAAACGGAACCATTTGAATTATAGGTCGATGTGGATGATTCTTGGACTTCCATCGATTCCGTCTTTCTGCTCCTGTCAATATTGACATTTTTTTTATTATTTTTATAGTAAAAACATTCTGTTTTGATATGACCTTTGCGTCCACAGTATTTACATTTTATTTTCTTTTTATGAATGCTACCTGTTTGTATTTTTTTCTCGTATTTATTTTGCTTTTCTTTATAGTTTTTAGATTCTGTATGTGAAACCTCACCAATGGTATCTTTGTATGCATTCTTTATTTTAATTTCGTCACTTAAAATAAGAGTTTTCACAAATAATACATTAATCTTATCATCAGGTACCATAAGAATGGTAGTAATTATATCGTCATAATATTTTGGGGGTAAAGTCATTAATAAGTTGGCTATTTTCTCCGTCTCATCCACAGATGCACCCGCAGTTATTAAATCCAAGATTAAATCATCAAATATCCTAATATGTTCTATTAATGGAATATCTCCCCGGAACTTTAACTCCAATAATTGCTTTCTTGTCGTTATTTGAGATCTTAAACTCTTTCGAGCATAAATTAGATCAAAATTTTCTATAATTTCCTTAGCCGATAGTTCTTCCTTGACAAACCCGAGAAATGAATCTGTCAAGTATTCTATTATATTATTTTTAGCTATTCTATCTTTTTTTTCAAAATCTATTACATCACTTTTATTTTTCTCGATTACATCAATCACGTCTAATTCTGCAAGCAATGCACGAATTCTAATTTTCCATATAGTGTATTTTTCTCCATCAAAGGGCTTTATGTTGCGTTTCATTGCCGACATCTCAATTGTTTTTTTTTACAACCAAAATGTGTTTGCAAGATGTCAACAGATGTTAGGGATGCGATGCTTTTTTATACGAAGGACGCTTTTTTTATCACGACTTTTTAAAATGTTGTATATGTACAATAACTGATTATTATAACAAACACACAAGTAAATGTAGTTTCAACTTAACAAAACCCCCGCACATATACTTCTTACTGTTACTGTTTTCGTTCGTTTCTCAGAAAGTTAATTGTTTGTTTATAAGTCACGGAGCACACGATCGCACGTTGGTGTACAATGTCACCAATGAATGACAAAAACAAAAAAAAATGAGCTATCAGCGGTGTAGTGTTGTCTGGCATTCAGTCATTTTATGTACCCTAGGGGTACGCTAATAGTACATTTTTCAAACTGTTTAATGTTGTTATTCAAAGCGCTGCTGTTCATTCAAAATTCTTGTCATTATCATTTGTCAAACTAGTCGAACAAAACGTTTGTTTTGTTTATAAAGAGAACGATTTGTTTAATACTGGCTACTGACTTACCAATTACCATTCATGTATTCAATATTTACTTGAAACCAAGATTTTAACACGAGCAGTGTTCATTTTGATGTATTTACCTTCATTCATCATTATGTTTTAAAGTATAAGTCATGCAACAAAGATAAAGTAGAATTTTTGAATAAGTTCGGTTAGTATATTTTCATTCATCATTTCAGTCCACGTCCAACGTCCACCTTTGGACAATTTATCAATTAGTTTTAATTTCATTTAGTTAGGTAGGTACTTACTTTTAGATGTATATATGTATTACATTATAATTATGTTTAACATTTACCTAAATCGCTGAACTTAGTAAAAAATCTCTTTTTCCTAAAATGTATAACAATTTTTGGATCCAAATAATTCTGAGCTACTTATACCTTAACATTTTTTTTGTCATTCTAGTGATATGAGCCAGTACTATTACGACAATTTCTGATTGAACTGATTCTTAATTTGACTGGAGCAATGGCTAAGATACCGGTAAACTGTCGTACTCATTGCTATTTTGGATGTGAACAAAAAGGTGAGTTTTATAGATATAATATTACAATAATTGAATTAATTAGGTATTAATATTTTTTTACATACCTGATTAATTGTTGAAAACATATTTAAAAACATAATATTCATGTGGAATTAGCTGGAAAAATTGATTGAAAGTGTTACAGAACATACTGACTAAAAATAAAATATATTTTTTATGAATTATTGTTTAGTTTCAGCATTAAAAGAGTAAGCAGTAGTTATGCTATGGATTTAGTTAGTTAGTAGGTACGTACCTATGCTATAAATTTTTATATTAGAATTACCTACTGTTACGTATGACTATGAAAATCAATGAATTATAAGCATGAAAGAAAACCAATGTATGCTTCATGTAATTGTAATTTTATTTTATACCTTATTAGATGATTTCTGCGCTGCCATTCCCGTGCAACCTTCATCATTAAATATAGCTGATGTTATTCCTGGATATAACTGCTTTATAATGGTGCAATAATTTTTTTAAACGGCTCGTTAGTTCCGGAGCCTATTTAATGCAAACAATCAGATCTTTCCTCTTTATAACTATATATAAATATAATTAATAATATATATATATAACAATTTTAGGCCCATTGCATCACTTCCCCAAGGCACATAATGATACAGACAGATTAGAACTTTGGAAAAAAGTGCTCAGCAATGACACTAAAGCAAAAGGAGATGATTACATATACAATCAGCTATGATTATGTAATAAACATTTTGACAAGATTATTACAAGTCACCAAGTAATCGATTGACAAGAAATGCAGTTCCGAAACTGTTATTGAGAAGTGAGTTATTTTTGAAATTTAATATATTCTTGATATTTTTAACCTTATGAACAATACCCTCCCAGACTTAAGTTTGCAAATAATGTTCCAATGCCCTTGTACACTCGAAGTCCTAGAGGCCCGCGAGGCCCGCGAACAGTAACATAGACCAACATTTTCACAAAACTCCCCTAAAAAACTAAAAGTCATCCCACAACCCCTCCGCCAGTGACTGCCCTAAACCAAAGTCCAAGTTCTACAAGGGGCGCCCTCTTGCGCAGGTTGCTTAGCTTCTAAACCACTTAATAATGCTGGGGCCCTGCTTACCTTAATGCCCGGCTATGAAGCAACAGCCTTGTGGCTGACTATGATCCTTCTGCAAATAAAAGGCTACTTGTAGAGCAACCCCTTCCCAGGAGGGGCACAGGGAAATAAAAAGAATGCAAATAACATCCGGTGCATCAGATTTTTTAGTTGTTAATACTGAGGCAAATGATTTAATTTTAGAAGTATGATCCTTCTATGTAGGTACAGTCAACAAAAGAGATAGATTTAAGTTAAAGATTATTAATACATAAAAATATACATCATCATCAACGTCATCAGCCCATCCACAATTGGACATAGGCCTCCCCCATTTGTCTTTGTAAAGCCCCAGTACACAGGCAAATAAGTAAAAGACGCGGGATTTCTTAAAAAAAAAAATGTTTTCTTCTACTTACAGAAAATCCTCGACTGATAGCTGCATTCAGACGTGTCGCAGATTTGGTGAAACAAGTGAAAAGCTTAAAACTAGAACTGAAACAGAAGGTGAATCAACTTAAGCGTACCATTCAAACTAACAAAATGTTATCCGAAAAAGTCAGTCATGAAAAACAAGCGGTACCTACATGTTTGAAAAAGTTTCCCAAAATCTCAGCGAAAATAAAGCTTTAGCTGGGTACTACAGCTTTCTTTTCTTGAAATTCAATGTATACAGTTCCACAAGAACTACAAAAGAAGAAGATATACTCAACGAGGCAAAATGGTAGCCCTTGCTATACAGGGTGTTAGTGTAAACACCGTTATCCTTGAAACCAGTGGTTTGTTTGCATTTATAGAAAGCAAAAAAAATAACATTTTTTTTTGTAAAATCTCATTGGGCACAACCGACGAAGCGCAGAAACACAGCGCTTGATCAAACAGACCGAAAGCCGCGGGTGACCTGTTCTGCACCGTTCACATCCCTCAGTCTGTCGGCAGTCTCGCTATCGATGCGCGTAACGCTTGCTCGCAGCGCAGCGCCCGAGCCCGCGCACCACCGTTCGTTTGTCGCGCAACTGGGTATTTAGTAGTATTTCTGTGTAGTGATTATGTCGTACACAAACGTACAGTGGACCGAAATGGTTCGGGTTTACGCCGCGGCTGGTGATAACCTGAACGAGGCTCGAAAAAGGTACGCAGAGTTATTCCCTGGACAACCTGTGCCAAACCGAGAAACGATGTTGGCGGCTACTCAAAGGTTACGTACCTACGGCCAGTTCACCGTGCCGGCCCATGCTCAGGGGCGTGGCAACCAGCAGCTGCCAGTTGATTTCAGGAACGCATACCGAATTTCTTTGCGGAGAATCCAGAGGAGAGTACAATGCGGGCGGCCTGTATTTTTGATGTTTCCCAAGAAGTATGCAAAATTCTTCATGTCGATGGTCAACATCCATATCATTTTCGGCCAGTACAAGAATTAAATGAAAACGATCACATACCGCGGATGATATTCCACAATGGCTAATCCAAAATTTTGGTAACTTTTCCATTTTATTTACGGACGAAGCAATGTTTACAAGGTCGGGCATTTACAATGTTCATAATGAGCATTACTGGAGCCAGATAAATGAACACCGAATACGGCAAAACAATTATCAGCATCGTTTTTCCGTAAACGTGTGGGCGGGAATTCTGGATGGAAAACTTCTCGGACCCTATTTTATAGACGGCCATTTAAATGCACAGTAAGTTAGATTTAACAACAAAGAAAATGAAAAAAAAAACAAACAACTGGGTAGGTATTTTAGGCGTGTTTAAAAGTTAATCACATTTTTGCCGGCACGGTGAACTGACCTGAACTGGTGTAGGTACGTTACCTTGGAGTAGCCGCCACCATGGTTTCTCGGTTCGGCACAGGTTGTCCAGGGAATAACTCTGTGTACATTCTTCGAGCCTCGTTCAGGTTATGACCAGCCGCGGCGTAAACCCGAACCATATCGGTCCACTGTACGTTTGTGTACGACATAATCACTACACACCACTGAGCACGCGGGCGGTGGCGCGGGCGCTGCGCTGCGCTGCGTGCACGAGACTGAGGGCGTCTGAGGGGTGTGGAAGGGGTTGGCGCGCGCGGCTCGCGTTCGCGCGCTCCGTCCTCTTTGCCAATGCGTTTTTTTTTTCATTGAATTTGCGTTCTTTCAGTGAAACCAAACCACTGGTTTCAAGGATAACGGTGTCTACACTAACACCCTATATAATATAAATTTATACACATTTCTCTTGGTCAAAATAAAAATTCAAATTCAAAGTAAAAAGGTGAACGGCAGGCTTGTATGGGAATTTCGTACCGCTAATAAAATTTCATGTTTTGGGATACTTTTTGTTTTAATTGGTACTTATTATGATAGACAAGCCCTTTTTAAATTCTTAGATTTTTAGAAGTTGGGATATAAAAGTTATAACCAGTTTTGTTTTTTGAGGTTATGTACTAGTTTACCAATGTAGATTGTTACCTAGAACATTGTTTTGACAGATTTTCTTAACCTGTCAATAAATAATTGCCATATAAACGAAAAAAGTATTGACAACGAAAATCATTCCTATCATTAAATCGTTAATTATTATGAATATATGCAACAATACATTTTTACATATAGTGTAAAAGTGTTTAATTATAATTAATGTCATTTCATTTTCTAAATAATTAATATGATTACGATATTTGTGTTATTTTGAAATAACTGCGTTTAGTTTATGATTGTATTACGTTTAATTTTTTATTTTTTTTATTCATAATATTATTTATTCCAAAGTTCTAAAAATAGTAAACCTACATGAAATTAAGTGGCTTAGTTGCCTTAATATGTGGTACAAATTCTATAACAGAACAACAAAAAAAATATGCGGTACGAAATCTGCCGTTCACCTTTTAAGAGGACTTAACTGCAATTTTATTTTTCTAATTAAATTGTTATTACTGCCAGTTGTTGGCTTCTTTATATGTTTTTTTAGGTTTCCGTACCCGAAGGGTAAAAACCTATTACTAAGACTTAGCTGTCTGTATGTTTGTCACCAGGCTGTATATCAAAAACCGCAATTTTTTTGCCCTTTTTGCTTTGGCAACAGGTTGGTACCAACTTGAAAAAGGTACGGAATCGTACGCGAGTCCGACTCGCACTTGGCCGGTTTTTCTTTTTAGCCACAGAATGTAATTTCTTTGTGTGTTCCACAATTGTCTTACTGGGATTTAGTTGAATACTGAATAAAAACAAATCGATAAAATTTTGAATGGTTTTTTTTATTTCCAAACACATACCAATGTTGAAGCATCTCCGAGTTAACGCGTCCATTTAAATAAATGATTGGTCTCGAGCACCATCCGATGCCCTCGTAGACCCGAAGTCCGAGAGGCTCGCGAACTGTAAAGTACTTAGAGCGACACTTGCACAAATCCCCCTAAAATACTAAAAGTCATAATCCCTCAATCTCATAGCCACCGACCGCCCTGAGCCGAGGTCCAAGCCCTACTACAGGGGGCGCACTCTTGCGCAGGTTGCTTAGTTTGTAGTGTTTAAACCATTTATTCAGGCTGGAGCTCTGCTCGCCTTTATGCCCGGTGAAGTAGCAAAAGCCTCGTGGCTAACTAAGTAAATCTGTCCGAAAAAAAAGGGCTCAGCTCAGGTTTCAAATTACTATGAAAGTGGTACTAAGCTTAGAGTGTACCAAGAGTGTATGCAAGAGGTGCAACGCGAACTACAAGATAAAGACTCGAATGTGACGATGGAAGAATTGGAGGCATTTATTGCTGTACATTACATTGGCTTGCCAGATGGCCGGGAAATCCGGCAATGTCACTTGTCTTGTGTTCAGTCATCTTCATCATCATCATCAGACCGTATAACGTCCACTGCACATGAGCCTCCTCCCGAGGGAGGGTTTTTGCCTTAGTCACCACGCTTAGCAGGCGGATTGGTGACCGCAGTGTTATGTTGTAATACACAGGGGAAACGCTGCTGCCCGTGCCCTAGTTCGTTTGTTATAGATTATGTTATAACAATCGGGACCAACGGCTTAACATGCTATCCGAGGCACGGAGCGTAGTCCCTCAACCAACCAGACCCGGAAAGAAATCTAATAATTTACACAAAGATGTCTTGTCCGGTGTGGAGATCGAACCCACGACCTCCGAGATTTAAAGCGAGCCAATTACCGCTACGCTACAAAGGTTGTCCAGTACCTAGGTAATTAGACCTTATTGTCCCGGATTCCGAAAACCTACTAGTTTTGTAACAACACTAACTACGTATACTAGAGGAGACGTGGAAGATCAACCTTTACCCATCTGATAGCCAGATGAGATATACTTTTTAGGGTTACGTAGCCAAATGGCAAAAAACGGAACCCACATGGATTCGTCATGTCTGTATGTCTAATGTATGTCACAGCCACTTTTTTCCAAAACTATAAGAACTATACTGTTGAAACTTGGTAAGTAGATGTATTCTGTGAACCGCATTAATATTTTCACACAAAAATAATAAAAAAAAAACAATAAATTTTGTGGGTTAGAACCTTTAGAACTGAAACTCAAATTTATTTTTTCATTAAACCGATACGTTTGGGGTTATAGCTAGCTATATTGAGGTTTCATATGTATATTTTTTCTAAACTGTTTATATAGTTATAATAGTTTTCTTTATAATATTATTATAGTAAAGAGCCCGCTGACAGCCAAGCCGAAGACCCCAGACCAAGGCAGACCCGACACAATACGGAAGATCTCCCGGACATCAGCCTGTACGAGATTAGGATGGCCCTTAAACAGCTTAAAAACAGCAAGGCGCCGGGTGATGACGGAATCACATCTGAGCTTCTGAATGCGGGTGGAACACCGATACTTAAAGTCCTTCAGAAGCTCTTTAACTCCGTCTTACTCGACGCCAGAATCATGGAGCAGAGGTGTGGTGGTTCTGTTCTTCAAAAAAGGTGACAAAACCATTTTGAAGAATTATAGACCCATCACATTGCTGAGCCACGTTTATAAGCTGTTCTCGAGGGTCGTCACAAATCGTCTGGAACACAGGCTCGATGACTTCCAGCCTCCCGAACAAGCCGGCTTCCAAAAAGGCTATAGTACCATAGACCACATACATACGCTGCGGCAGATTATACAGAAGACCGAGGAGTATAATCAGCCCCTATATGCTTGGCGTTTGTGGACTATGAGAAAGCCTTTGATTCGGTCGTAATTTGGGCGGTTCTAAGGTCTCTTCAGCGGTGTCGTATCGACTATCGGTACATTGAAGTGCTGAAGTGCTTGTACAAAAACGCCACAATGTCGGTCCGACTACAGGGCCAATGTACGAAGGCAATCCCGCTACGGAGAGGCGTAAGACAGGGAGGTTATATCTCCCAAACTTTTTACGGCTGCTCTTGAGGACGCCTTCAAGCTCCTGGAATGGCAAGGACACGGCATCAACATAAATGGCGAGTACATCACTCACCTTCGATTTGCCGACGACATAGTGATCATGGCAGAATCGCTGGAGGACCTTGGACAGATGCTCAATGACCTCGATGGAGTTTCTCAACAAGTTGGGCTTAGAATGAACATGGGCAAGACGGAAATTCATGCATAACGCCCATGTAGTGCCCAACTCGCCCAATAGCCGTTGGGAACTCCATTCTCGAAGTTGTGACCGAATACGTATATCTAGGTCAAACGATCCAACTAGGTACGACCAACTTAGAGAAAGAGGTTAAACGTCGAATCCGATATAAACTTTATTAAAAAAAAATAACTACGTACAGGACGTTCCTATATCGGAAACCTCGGTTCTCGAGTCCTACTCCATAGTTTACATACTTTTTCCTCGAGATGTTATCGATCAATACATTACCTTGCGTTGTTTGTGCATATAATTTGTGTTTATTTTGTTTACGTTGCATAAACTAAATTCAATGTGATTTTTAGTCGAAATTATTTATTTTTGGTAGTAGATACAATTTTTTTATGTTAATAGTATAAAAAAAAAATAGATTAAAATGGCTAAGAACCTGTGCTAGCGGTGCCCTGCTCTGCCCCCTTTAAACAACCGAGATAATCTTGCATTCCAAGGCATTAGAGCTCAATTTGCCGTGTACATTTATCATTGCAGTCTTCGCAGGAAATTATCTTTGCAAAATATAACTTTTTTTTATGTTAATATTACGTTGCAATAATATACTAATAGATGGCGAATCGTCCTGCCAATTGAACAACGATTTAAAAGTCACGGTGCAGGTCAATGATGTTAGGTATTGTAAAAAAGGTACTTAGGTAGATACGGCACCCGGGCTAGAAAAGTGGCACCACGAAACTAAGCCAATTGGCACACTTGAACGTATGTATGTCTGTCTCCTTTTTGCACACGCTTATTTTAATGATGTCCTGTTTACTCTCTTAACAAAACACGAGCATGACGTAGGTAGGTATGTCATGCTCATGTTTATATAACATCAGAAGCAGAAGCCCGTGACTTAAAAAAAATAAAAAAGCTTATATTTACGTAAACCTATTACAGGCATTTTCAAATAGTCAAAACATATTGTCGCTTATAAATATAGTATATTGTACTTTTGTAGGTGTATGCCTGGTATAGTTACTTAACTTTAATGTTAAACGTAAGTACTTAGCTTATATTTTATCAATGTACTTGTGTTACAATAATTATCAAATAAAGGACTTTGAAATGAAAAATGAATGAATATAATATATTAAATTTATTAACTTAGTTTTGTTATTATAGCTATAATAATAATAAATAGATTGTATTTTATATTGATTTATAGCTTTAGCGTAAAAGCTGTCGCGATACAATTTTATTCTTTATCTATAATTTAATAGTCTAAAGTTCTGTCCTTGTGAGTATGTTATATATTTAGATGTAGGTACCATAAGAAGCCGTGTGGTTTCCGGCTTAGAATAGACCACCCCATGCCCTCCCATGGGTGTCGTAAAAGGCGACTAAGGGACATATGGCTGATAGATAGGCAGCAGCATCTTACTGCGATCACCAATCCGTCTGCCAAGCGTGGTGATTATGGCAACATCCCTTAACGATCCTGGCTTGCCAAGGTCTGTTAAGAGGAGGCCCATGTTCAGCAGTGGACGTAAACGGGCTGTTGATGACCATAAGAAGTGTAAACTGGGTACGGTTGTAACAATTTTCCTTTAATTGCCCACAGCGTAGCTATTTTAGTAACCTTTGAGATAATATCAAAACCGGAAGCTTAGGTATAATAGCTTGGCGAGAATTTGTTATTTTAATGAGTGGGTGCGCTTGTTACAACCGACCCCATACCAGTGGTGGTTGTAACACCAATGGGGGGCAGTTGTAACACCTAAAATAATACATAAACTACACATTTAAATAAGTTTTATTAATAAATAATACCAAAATGTACTTAAATCTTATTAACAATATTTAAATCATATTTAAGTTATCTCTGTAGATAAGTAATTTTTAAAACTAAACTAAAATAAATCAACAGAAATAATATTTTCTTTAAAGTGTTTTACGGCAGATCGATACAGAAACTGTATCGATAGTTCGGGATTCCTCTTCATGAACGAACGTAACCACTCTTCTCCAGCCATTTTATTTTCCAGCCAAGTCGAAGGAGCGTTTAAATTATATTTTACAGTCAGTTCAAAGGCAAACAAACTTTCTTACCTCTTTTGTGGAGAGACCAAAATATATGTCCGCGCAACGTATCAGGTACTTCGCTAATTGGCTCTCTGATCTTCGTTAAAATTCTGTTATGAGCTACATATCCCATCCTTACTTTATATACCTGTTCATGTCATCTTCATTTGCTGCATCACTCTTTCGTTTATATCTCAAAAGAGAGACATAATGAACGCCGTACTTATCTGCAACTTTTCTTATAGAGTTCCCTAATTTAAGTTCATCGTAAGCACTCTTGAACAGTAAAATGTTGTTTTCACCTCTTGAAGAATGCTTATGCGTTTTCTAGGCATCTACAATACAAAAATATTATAAAATTAATGTTACAACCATCCCCATAAAAATTGTTACAACCGTCCCCACCCATTTCAATAATAATACTGTCACAGTAACAAGAAAGAATAACCTAAATAAAAACAAATCAGCATATTACAAACTCTAAAATACGACGATTACATAAGCACATTTTGAAATACAATAATTATATTAATATTTAAACAACATCATAAGTAAATTCGATAAAAGTACTTACTTTTGATTGACAAAACAGAATAGGCCTACCTGTATGCACGAGTACCGCGCGATAATTGACGCAAAACTGCGAATCGTGTCGGGACTTGTTGTCCGCTTGTCCCTTCCCGTACCTTGACCCGTACCCTTAACTTCTCTTATCTTGTATAGTTTCGATAATATTTGAGTTGTTTCAACCGTACCCTGTTACAACCGTACCCAGTCTACTCTATATCGTCGGACGCGATTTTATGCTACCTCCAGATCTAATACGTCCCCAACTGAGAAGACCCGGCGAAACAAACTCAGTGGGGTATTCTACTGCCGGTTTCATCGCGGCCTCATTGAGACGATCCGGCGAAACATACTCAGATGTCAAAGTTATTTTGCTCCAGTTACCTACTGTCACTATTTAGGTAATTGGCTTACACAATTTACCAATCGGTTGCCTTTATACAACTTTTATTTACATTTTGCTAATATAACAGATATGCCGTGTGGTTTCCGGCTTAGAATAGATCACCCCATGTCCTCCCATGGGTGTCGTAAAAGGCGACTAAGGGACACATGGCTGATGGATGGGCAGCAGCATCTATTAGCTCAAGGTTTACATCCTACTGCGATCACCAGTCCGTCTGCCAAGCGTGGTGATTATGGCAATATCCCTCAACGATCCTGGCTTGCCAAGGTATTTTACGAGGAGGCCCATGTTCAGCAGTGGACGTAAACGGGCTGTTGAAGAAGAAGAAGAAGAATATAACAGATGAGATATAAGTTATTTTAAGACAGAAATTGACAGAATATGTGTTATTTTTATGATTATGATAACAGACAGTACACCGAATACCTTCAATATCATGGTCTTTCAATTTTAATGCTTCATCAGCTATAGGGTATTCGATCTAGTGCATGAAGGCATAGCCTGCCATAAATCTTTATCACCACTTTGTCCGCGTGGTGTTAGTTATTCCTTAGGTATTATTTAACTATCCCACGGGAACTCAATAATTTTCTGTGATTAAAAGTATTTAAAATGTTGACCGGGGAAGTAAGGTATGCAAATTTGCATTTAAATCTCTACAACTGTTTCGGAGTTTAGCACAAACAGACTAACGGACAGATACCTAAACAAAAAAAAATCTATTAGCGTTTTTTTTCTATGTACATTCGACCTCTACAGTTGTATAATTGGTGTAGGTATAATGAATTTCTTTTTCCGTGTGCCTAGGCGATTAACACACGG
The DNA here is from genome assembly GCA_947037095.2 of Nycteola revayana. Lineage (NCBI taxonomy): Eukaryota > Metazoa > Arthropoda > Insecta > Lepidoptera > Nolidae > Nycteola > Nycteola revayana. The sequence continues at coordinate 19,305,995 of OX344856.2, read as the reverse complement.
CACCGCTCACCGCCGCGGTAGGCGGTGAAGCGGATCTCATGTCGCATTGGTTTCTATTAAATCCGTAGATGCCTAACACACGTGAAAGCACCGCTCCACCGCGCGGCCGGGCGGTGTACGTGTGTTAGGCATCTACGGATTTAATAGAAACCAATGCGAATTGAGATCCGCTTCACCGCCTAAGGCGGTGCGCGGTGCCGTGTGTTAATCGCCTTATAGTAGACATGATCGCATACAAATTGCAATACGACGTGTCATATCTTGGCGATGGCCACAATCATAAACACAAAATGAATCAGTAATATTATTTGGCTGTGGAATTTTGTAAAGTTAAGGTAATTAATTAAGCGCCCGTAGCCCAATGGCGAGGGCGTCGGAATTGTGATCTTGTGGTCGCCGGTTCACAAGCCCGACACCCGAGCAATTGGGTTACACAGCCGCTTAAAAGTTGGAAGTTAAGTTAACAATAAAGACAGATACACTCTCAGAGCGGTTTCGCACTATGTCCGATCCGAACCCGTGAAAATATTGGTCTAGAAATTTGGAAAGAAATCAGATGACGGAGATCGGATCTAGTACGTAAATTACCATAGAAATCGGATTCATTCGGATTCGGATCGGAAATCGGATCGGACGTAGTGCGAAACCGCTGTCAATTCCTTAATTTTCTAATTGGGAAACAATCTAGTTTGAATGTCACAAAATAATTTATAAACTAGCGACCCGCCCCGGCTCCGTACGGATGCAATGCTGATGTACTAAACATATACTTTCTTCTTGAATCACTTGCAACAGATTTTGATGCGTTTTTTTAATATATAAGTATATTAAAAAACGCATCAAAATCTCACTAATACTATAAACACGAAAGTTTGAAAGTATGGATGGATGGATGGATGTTTGTTACTCTCTCACGCCAAAACTCTTGAACGGAATTGGCTGAAATTTTGCACCGGTATAGTTTATACGCTGGATTGACATATAGGCTACAAAACATCACGGTCCGACCCACTGGAGCAGAGTAACGCGGGTTAAACCGCGGATCGCAGCTAGTAAATAAATAAACGTAAAACCGTCCGTGGTTTACCGGTCTAAGTGTCGCCTTAAGTCTCGAAGGTCGTGGGTTCGATCCCCACTAAGAGATCCCTCCTAGGGCGTCCCTCCACCAACCAACCAAGCTTTAGCACGTTAAGCTGGTGGTCCCGATTGTTATAACATAACTATTGTATACCAATGCCGCGTTTCCTTGTGTATTACGACATAATACTGCGGTCACCAACCCGCGTGCCAAGCGTGGTGATTGCAATACCCTATGTATGTCGACAATACACGGGCTGATGATGATGAGGAAACGTAAAATTGATAGACAACGTTAAAATTAAATATCATACATACATATATTCACGTTTCTTTCCCATAGGGGTAGGCAGAGACCATTTCCTTCCACTTGCTACGCTCTAGACATACCACTTTCACGTCTTTTACATTCATTAATCCCCCCATGCATGTCCTTCGGTTTAGGGTTCTTTTAACATGGCCTTTCTTAAGAACGTCCTCGTTTTAAACGTGAAACGTCCGCCTTGGTCTTCTCCTTCCAACAGTTCCGTTCACATTCGCCTTATAAATTTAACTTGTTAATCTCCTTTCATTCAATCTCTCTATATGTCCGAACCAATTTAGAATACCTTTCATAATCCTTGTCACTACATCTACTTTCATACTACAACGTTCCCTTATCACTCTGAGAACTGAGTACCTAATTAGGTACATATTAGATTCTATCACTCAATTTCACTCCAATCATGCTTAGTGATCTAATGTCTTTTCATATAATTACCTGAGTCTAGAAATATACATCCAACTATTAACTAAATATGATTCAGAAACCGCACACGATATAATAAAACACACATTATTATTAACAAAAACATTGGGACCGCAACTTACACACCTCCATTCCGTTCTCATTAGAAATGGAGAACCATTAGGCTAACGTTTCTTATTAGATAAAGCATTCCACAATCGTGTCTAATAAGTCTGAGGCTTTTAAAACATTCCCTGTCCTGCTTTTTACATAAGAACAGAAAAATAAACTGGATAAATGAGCAACGTCATTATACAGATCGTTTTTGCGTCTGGCAACACTCATTACCTACACCATTTCCTCCCGCGCTTTCTTGAAGAAAATTAAAGAGTCGGCGCATTAATTCTATCCGTATGTCGCAATGTTTTTGTGTTGGTTAGCGGCGTTATGGAAGGCCTCGTTTGGTTTTTACCCGCGTGGAGAGTGGCCGCCGAGCGCTTCCCAGACTCTGGGCTGTAGCAAAAACCCGCGCTGCCGCCACCACTGGAATCTACACAAAAACCACAGCCCCGCTCAATAACTGGCGACGCCGATGAAATACTATGAGTTCCTTTCAGTTTTTACTGCTTGTGAGCTTTTTCCGCGCGCAATTTGCATCGGACGCACGCTGTCGGCCATTTTGTAGTTTTTCCCGCGCAAACGATTCGAAATGATGGTCGCGTTCCGAAAATTGCGACATGGTAAAAAGTTACCGATGAAATTCTTGTTTGGAGAATGGGCGTTTATGTATAATGATATTTTTTATGCGGACTTTAACCCTAATATTATGAATATTTCATTTTGTGTTTAATTTTGGCGTTGAGTAAAAAAGGCCAAATCAGCAATGTAGAGTCGAATGCCGCGACTGTATTTTTTAATTTATTGTCAAAGCTGTTTATTTTGCACAAAAAATTGGGTGTATAGTTTACGAACATTGCTGAGTCTTATCCGATATTCTTAGTCTCAATTATCATTTAAACTACTGATTTTAATATAAATCAAATTAAAATTCTGAAAAATCGAAATACTTCAATTGATTACATACAGCTAAGGTCCAATTAATTAATCCTCGTATAAACAATATCACAGGAATAACTTTAAAATTTGGCCTGAATTTCCATAATGTGCTGTCAAATATAAAATATATTCATAAGTTAACTTTTATCAAAGGATCGATAAATTGACCCTTAATGAATTCATCAGCGTTTTTTTACATTCTAATTAGTATTAAGAGAAATAAGTTGTTCATGTACAAATATAGTATTCCGACATTTATAACTCATCATAATTATGTCAAGACTTGCCAGCGAAAGTATGAAAACATAAGTACTGTATGAAAATTTGCAGTTAGAATTAAAATGTCTATCAAGTATTTGTGGAATGAGTTAGTATGTAGAGAAGCGAGAGGCCGCGGGCCGGTCATCGTGAGAACATACTGATTGGAGAGTGTCTATACAGTATGGGCTTTGGTGTGGGGCCACAAGACAAGCGGGGAGCGGAGCGGGTGAAAATATTACGGGGAATGAACTTAGAGTTGGATCCAATAAGAACATAATTTCTAAGTAGATTTAGTAACGATTAGGGTTCAATAAAAGCTTTTTACCTAATTAATTTCAAATTTGAAGTGTCATACAAAATTTCAATTTATTAAATTTTGTAAGGAAATTCTGATAAAATTAAAATTTATTTCTCCTATATTTTTTTCTAACGGTTGATATGATCCAGTTAGAATCTTGTTTACCGAAGGGGCAATCCTTAGATAAATAAGATTCTAACTGGTTCTTATCATATGAATCGTTGATTAAACTAAATAAATTATCGTAAATTCAGCCATTCAAAGACGTTGTATTTCCGTGTTGTTATTATGTTTCAAAACAAATACCTGCTCGTTTTGTTTGAATGATCATTAACAGCCCGTTCACGTCCACTGCTGAAAATGGGCCTCCTCTTAACAGACTTTGGCAAGCAAGGATCGTTGAGAGATATTGCCATAATCACCACGCTTGGCAGACGGATTGGTGATCACAGTAAGATGTAAACGTTGAGCTAATAGATGCTGCTGCCCATACATCAGCCATATTTCCCTTAGTCGCCTTTTATGACACCCATGGGAGGACATGGGGAATTAGAATAGACCAATTATTCTAAGCCGGAAACCACAACCATGATAGCTTACTCGAACTGCATTTAACGAAAAAATGTAAGTCACTACAAAAATTATAAGCCTTTTGCTACTTCACCAAGCTTAAAAGCTTTCAACATGCCTTCCTATTTAATCCTACAATCGTTTAACCACTATATCCGCTGTTCCCATGGCCTAACTTTTTCTGTAAATAATATCCGAGAGACTGTTATGGCAGTGTAGGTTTTTCCTTGGCCTGGTGAAAGGTTGTCGCAACACTAGCTAGCTAGAAATATGTCGATATGATGATATAGTAACGGCCCTAGTGTGGGAAAACTGAACTGCAAGCTTTTTTTCTTTGGTGACGTGAAAAAGGTTGTCTGAAGAGCGATTAGAGAAAATCGAATGTTATATCGATTGAGTTTCTAAAGTGATTTTCCCGTGGGACGGTGGGTCGTGGTAATATGCTTCCTTCAGCGGAAATCGCAAGTTATACTAGTAACATAGAAAAATGTATGCATATATCTAGAATTCAGAAGCATACGGTCAGATGTGCCATTATACGTTAGAAACATTCGTCGTATGTGCCTTTATCGTAAACTGACACTTACGACCAAATGCTTCTGAAGGAAAAATAGTTAATCCGTCCTTAGGCTTCTGAGGTAGATATTATGTATATTCTTATAGAAGCAAACCGAAAAAATAATAGTCCTGCCTGGTCTAGCCATTATTGCGCCCCCCAGAGTCTACGCCCTGTGCCTGGAAACCGATGGCACTTTTAAAAAAATGACAGAATTTCTTTTTTTAAATTAGAATCAAATTTCGTGTGACGTCACTTCTAGGTACCTACAATTTTACCTAATAGTGGCAGTGGCGTCACTAGCCTTTCTCTCCTGAACTTTATAGCTCTGTATCTTTGTCAATTTTTATTGATTTGATAAATAAAAAAAACATCATCATCATCATCATCAGCCCGTATAACGTCCACTGCTGAACATAATAATATGTTCAGCAGTGGACGTTATACGGAGTTATACGTTATACAGAGGAGGCCCATATGGGCTTCCTCCCGAGAGAGGGTAGTTGCCATAGTCACCCCGCTTGGCTGGCGGGTTGGTGACCGCAGTATTATGTTGTACCACACAAGGAAACGCTGCTGCCCCTTCGTTGATATACGATCATTATAGATGATGGTATAACAGTCGGGACCAACGGTTTAACCTGCTTTCCGAGGCACGGAGGGTATAGTCCCTCAAACAACCAGACCCGGAAAGAAATCTTAGAATTTACACAAAGATTTTTCTGTCCGGTGTGAGGATCGAACCCACGCCGGTAAAATACGTGTCCAATATTTTTTAGTAATCTAACTGACGGACTAAATAGATTTTTTTAGTCTTGATGCCCAATAATGGGCGATACCTATGAATGTGTTTCTATCTACAAGCTTTAAAAATTTTCTTCTTCTGACTTCTCCTCTCGCAGGTCTACTGGAAGAGATTTCTTAAGAAATAAGTAGTACCTTTGTTCATTGCTGTTTGTCTGTCTTGTTGCATTTATATCTTCTGTGTGTATGTGTACATAAATAATTAAATAAATTCAATATTCAATATAATTATTTTATCTCTAAGATAAAATACAGCCATGACCTTAAACAAGTAAAAGTTTTCAACACAACAAATTAACCTACATGCAACACATAATACTTATTATATAGGTACATTATGCGATTTTTTGCTCCCCACATAATAAACCGATGTCGGATCTCAGTTTAAAAGTTTTTTGCCATATTTCCCAGAACCGAAGGCTTTTGTATCCGCACCGAATTAAGCTTTTGCTAACTGATTATCATTTTTAATTTGATCCTGACACGACATAGGTTCGGTTCCTTTGAGGCGTTTGTTTCTACCTGTCTTTTTAGAGCTGAACTAACATAACTGTTTTATATTTATTGACTAGAGCGGTTTCAATCGAGTAACTCCCGTTCTCGTGGAAACTTTAAATTAAAGTAGCCTATGTGAATACTTTATATTACTCTATGTGTGAATGCCAACTAAATAATAAAAGTAACTGGACCAAAACTTATTGGACATGCCCATCTGAGTATGTTTCGCCGGATCGTCTTGATGAGGCCGCGCTGAAACCGGCAGTATAATTATCCCACTGTGTTTGTTTCGCCGGGTCTTCTTAGTTGGGGCGTATTGGATCCGGTGGTACCACTAAAGCGCGTTCGTCGAGATACTTATGGTTCGTCTAAATAATAACATACTCAAAGGACAGAACTTAGATTTAATCATAGATATAAAATAATATTTTATTTTCATACTGACAGCTTTTAGGCTAAAGCTATATAAACTATTATAATAAGTAGCAATAACCAAATAAAATCAATCAATTTAATTTAGTTATTAATTAAAAATAAACCAAAATATGTTTTGACTATTTACAAATACCTGTAATAGGTTTACGTGTATAAAAACTTTTTTTATTTATGTGCTTTCCGAGGCACGGAGGGTAGTCCCTCAACCAATCGGACCCGGAAAGAAATCTTAGAGTTTACCCAAAGATTTCCTGTCCGGCTACCGAGATTTAAAGCAAGCCAAATACCGCTACGAGGTTGCCGCTGTCACCCGCTATGCTCGTCGCCCAATGTGGGGTCAACTTTAAACGTATACTGACCTAACCTACGCATTATCGCATTGCTGCTGTATGTGTTATACCCTTCTAAAGTGCAATCTATTCAGATATCTAAAAATCATTGGTATTGACTATATTGTGACCACCGACTCAGTGGTTATGTTAGTAGCTTCTGAGACTTGTTTTGGATTCGATTACCACCCGGGACAATAACATGTGTGAACTACAAATAGTTGTTATTAGTCTGGGTGGGCTTTGTGTCCGTCAATTGTGTGTGTGTTGTTTTTGAAGCATTACTAGCAGATTTTTGCAGTCTACTAGTATTTTTGTTAACCCCTAGTGCTAAGATAAAGTGCTTGTGTTACTTGATGGTTCACGTCGGTTGTGCAATGGGTGGGGATCGAACCGGCGACCACAAGATCACAAATCCGAAGCCCCTTGTCGTTGGGCTACGGACGCTTGTAAAGTAACACACGACAAAGGGCTTAATTTTTCTAGTTCGGGGCAAAAAAAAGTTGTTTTTAAAAAAGCAATTACCTACATATTGACTGACAGTCAGACATTTAGATTTTATCATTTACAATTTGTTTGTTACTAATGGCTATTTTTAGTGTTATATTGTTAACACTAAAAATAGAAATATTTACGAAAATTGTTGAACTTGCTGCGCCCCGCGGTTTTTCCCACGTCACTCTACTCCAGTGGGTCGGAGCGTGATGTTTTGTAGCCTATATGTTAATCCAGCTTATAAACTATCCGCGTGCAAAGTTTCAGCCAATTCCGTTCAGTAGTTTTAGCGTGAAAGAGTAACAAACATCCATCCATCCATACTCACAAACTTTCGCGTTTATAATATTAGTAAGGATAGAAAGGATAGAGAAGGAGTGCAAAATGCATTTTATTTAATTATGTTTGTATTACTACCGCTAGCAAGTATGGATATGTCAATCCATCTATCGTTGTACCAACATGTATCCCGCGGTTTAACTGCGGGAGGTGGCTAGTAAACATCGTTATTATCAACTAGCTTTCCACACGGACCCTTCTCCACTCACCATTCCTGAAGGAACATCATAATTAATAGCGACCGTAGCCCAATAGCTAGGGGCGTAGGACTTTTGATGTTGTGGTCGCCGGTTGGATCCCCACCCATTGCACTATCGACGTGAATCCACACAAGCATTTAGCTAAGCACGCTAGTAGGCTGCAAAACTCTGCTAGCTATTGAAAAAAATGTATTTTATTAAACTTTTGAAATCGATCCTCTAGTTTTGGTGTTTATTCAATGCAGACCAATAAACAAACAATAAAATTGTTCTATTTTATAATATTAGTATGGATATTATTAGACATATATATATATAATAGGTAGGTATTAAATAAAAATATATATGTAATAAAGAAACAGAAAATTAGATTATTTCTTCCCTTCGATATCCTGTGGTGCTAAAATAGGTACCTATCTATATGTAATCTTTACAGTAATACCCCGACTTACGCTACCCCGTTTTACGCGAATTCGGAGATACGCGGTTTTTATTTTTGATCATCACGCGCAAATAATAAGTGAAAATATTTATCTTTGAAAATGTTTGAAACATTTCAAACGTCACGGTATTATCGCTTAGATGGAAACCGTGTTAGAATTATGGTGTGATAATGTAAAGATCATTTGTAATTAAACGTATTATTAAACATATTTCTTCTGATCTATTGTTTTTTTTAGACTCTGGTTCCGATTACACAAACATTATATGTATTTATAGGGAAAGTTGAACCCCGACTTACGCGAATTCGACTTACACGGCTATCCCGTGGTCCCACCTATCGCGTAAGTCCGGGGTATTGCGGACCGTACAGACGTTGTCCTACATGATAATATATTAATATTATATATGAATCTAAACCATCCAGGGCGCCACCCAAACGCATACAAAAAAAAACCAATTCGTTCTAGTCGTTAAGGAGGAGTTCAGTGACATACACACGTGCAGTAGAATTATATATATATTTATAAAGATATAGCATGAGGTAAAATTGTAGGAAATATTCCCTGGATCTAAAGAAACGATATTGAAAATTCCTATACCTGGCTGCAACTGGCTATATTTAAAGGCGAGGTTCCTACGGGAGCAGGATTTACGTTGGTAGTCATTATTAAATTTACAGTCGTAGTTAGATACATCTAAAGATTATAAAATATGTTCAGTAAATAAAATAGCACCTAAGTTACAACGCAATAAAGGTTTTCAGTCTCTGGAAGAAAAGTTATAGCAAATATTGTCCGTTGCATGTCGTTCGCAAAAACTATAATAAGAACTCGTACTGGAATACTTAAAAATTTCAACGATCGATAAGAACAAGACGGATTTAAAAAACATAATGATCAGCCGTCGTCCCTCAAGTTTACCCTTTCGGCCCCCACGACACACCGACATGACCGACGCACACACTCACCGAATTAAGGCCTTTATGTTTTTTTACATAAGCCGAGGGCAAGGAAAGCGACCCCTCCATCGCGTGGGGTGCTGGGCGGGGCGTTGCAGCTGCAGTAGGGCTCTGCCGGCGGCCTCAGTCGAGACGCGCGCGTCACACACCACACGTCACGGCTACCCTTCTAACTTTAGCGCCAAAACCGCGGTTTTGACGTTTATTTATTTTTTTCAAACCATCGATTAACAAACTTTGGTTTTTTATTAAAAACCAATCTCGGAGTGTTACCAACTTTAAACTCGAATTATGTAATATTTGCTTTTTTTTTTTAATTTAGGAAAGTTGCTAATATTTTTGTGAAGTTTTGCGATTTGGCGGGTGTCGGGTTGATGTGTGCGGGCGAGAGGAGTGATATGGAAAGTCCTGGAGAGGAAACGGGACGGACGGTGGTTCCGGTCCCCTCCGCGCCGCCGCAGCCCAATGGATCCAATAAGATCATCGGAAGAAACGTGAATGGAACCAGTAAGTTACGCTGTGTAATTAATTTGTTGATATTTTACATATTTTTTTCTCGTGACGCTATATAATGACGCCGGCTTGTTTTGAGCCAAATGAAAAAATGCAGCTGTTGTAACTTAGTTATTAATTAACAGCTCATATCAAAGTAGGTATATCTAATTGACTACGTTTAAACTATGTTTACAAAACTTTGGATGTATTTTTGAATTTTGGCGAATATTTATGATTCATAAATGTTTGCCCGATAATCAGCAAACATTTAAAAATTCTAATTTTATCTTTAAGATATATTTTACATACCATGTTTTCGAGTAAATTTTGCAATCTTCAGATAAAATACATTTGCAGGTACATGTTGTTTCCAATTTATACAATTTATGTCATGTGACCTTCTGTATGCAATAAAATATAAATAAAAAAGTAAAAAACATCACAAGAATAAATTTGAATTTTGACAAAAGTTCCATATAGAAACCGTCAAATTTAAATTTTATTTCTCTCATATCTAATCTGACGATTGATAAATTAGCCCTTATACAATTAAATATAGGCATTCTTATTAATAATTTACTGAGTATGAAAATACCATATTTAAATAATCTAATATTAATAACATACTATACTTTAAACTTAATAGTAAACTTGGTATAACCAGTGACTTCGTCAGTTAGGTACTTTGGGCAGGTTTTATCGCAATCAAGGCAGCCTTTGCCCTTTCCCAAGCTCTAGACGGTCTCTGTACAAAATTTCATTAGAACGGTTTTGTAGTTAAGGAGTGGAGCCGTAACAGGCAGACCGAATTACTTACACATGAGTAACATTATTAGGCACAACAAAAGATATAGACAATGACAATATATTTTATATTAAAACTAGAAAGTGGATGTTAAAACAAATTTGCCTCATAACATTTTTATTGATAATATCAAATTATATCTAACTTGTGACCTGCCGAAACACATTATATGTGAAATAAATTACATAACATACCTTTTGAATCACTTTATCTATTTAAAAAACCGTATCAAAATCCGTAGCGTAGTTCTAAAGATTTACCTAAGATAGATCGTCCGTCAGCGACTTTGTTTGTGTAGTATTTTACGTCCCATTATTGTAAAAACGTTAATTTACCTAATTTCACCAGCCCCGGTGTCTAATGAAATCATCATAAAGTTTAATTTTACTCAGGGACCGATTGTGCTGAATTTTTTCATGCATATATTTTTACTTGTGAACATATAACATGAAATGTAAAATTACTAAATATGTTTTAATTATTAAATATTAATTGTATAAGTAACGACATTGATTACAATGCAGCTGCCAAATATAAAAGTAATTGTATTATTATACTTTTCTTTAAATGTCACTGTCGTCTTTTAAACGAGAAAAAAAAACAAAATCGATTCAATAGATCCAGAGATATTCTGCAATCTCACAAAGTCACAAAATTTACCTCTTTGAAATATGAATACTGAATAATAATTATGCATACATGATCATTGCCGTGTGGTCTCCGGCTTAGAATAGACCACCCCATGTCTTTCCATGGGTGTCGTAAAAGGCGACTAAGGGACATATGGCTGATGGATGGGCAGCAGCATCTATTAGCTCAAGGTTTACATCTTACTGCGATCACCAATCCGTCTGCTAAGCGTGGTGATTATGGCAATATCCCTCTACGATCCTGGCTTGCCGAGGTCTGTTAAGAGGAGACCCATGTTCAGCAGTGGACGTAAACGGGCTGTTGATGATGATACATGATGATTTGTTTATTTTGTGTAATTAACAATATTTTGGGAATCATATTTGTATTTCTTTTCGCCTATTCGTATTGCCTTATTACGTTTATTCTATCATATCTGGCAACATTTTTATTAATTACCATAAACAAAGTTATCTAACTCATCTTTACTAAAAAAGTACTCGGACGTGACGAATTTAATTTCGCAGCTTTTTATCCTAATCTACTTGATGAAAGTTCTACTACTTATAATAACTACAATCATCTATGTAGTGACTTCGATTCTAATCTGATTTACCAAACGTACTACTTTGCGCAGTATTATGATCTAATTTGGAACATCTGTACTAATATTTGAAAGAGCAAAAGTTTGTATTTTTGTATTTGTATGTTTGTTTCGATTCAATTCAATAACTGATAGACGGATGTCGTTAATTCTTCACCATTATAATGCTACATTGTCCCTGTAACCTAGGCTATAGGTATTTGTTACTAGAAATATGCACCCGTACGAAGTACCGGCTGCTAATAATTTATAAAAAAAAACTTTCAGCATTGTGTGTCATTCGATTTTTGAATTTAAGACGTGAGTGGATGAAGGTGATATGTCGCATTTTCGAGTTTTAGTGTTTTTTTGCATAGATGAAGGTGATATGTTAATACAATACGACTACAGATCTTAAACCGTCCATTTAAGGCTTTACGACACAACTACATTCATCTTAGCACCTCATTGTCAATATCTAAACTTGCAGAAAAGTTTACTAAGAAAAAAGGAGTTATGACAAGATTTATTTACAAATTAAATAATAAAAAATATAATTTGGTTTGGTTGCTTTCATACCATTAATACTTCAGGTTATTCACATAACTTGGCATCATAGTTTGATACAAACATTTGTTTAGTAGTGACTTATCTCAAAAAATAAAAGTGAAACTTTAACTTCGATTTACTCCAAATTTAAATTATGTGACTTATCACCTTCATCCACTCAAGTCTTCAATTGATTCTTAGTCATATTTTCATTAACACTATACTCAAATTCATTATATTAAACTTCCACTGCTAAACATAGGCCTCCCTCCTCATTCACTAACGGAAACGATTGCTTCAATAATAATCAAATTGAATGAGCTAAACATACTATAGACAGCTCATTGTTTTTTTAAAAGACTACTAGCAGCGTTTTGCCGTCTTCTAGTTTTCTTGTTAACCCCTCGTGCTAAGCTTAAATGCTTGTATTACGAGTGGGTTTACGTCGGTAGTGCGATGGATGCAGATCGAACCGACGACCACAGAATCAAGTCCGACGCCTCTAACCATTGGGCGACATTCAAAAGTTAACAAGAGATTTGTCAGCTAATTAGTTAACATCAACATTGATTATCGTTTTATAAACTGGGTGAAAATTCCCCTAGTTCAGATATGAACAAGAAGTATAGTTCACAATTACAGTAAATCTAGTTTTTCTCCCTTCGCTGTGTGAGCGGTGTTTTTCTACATTTTCCACGGTTTTTCCTCTAGCAATGCAAACAGGAGTTTTTGTGCACTGTTGTTGGCGTTGCGGGGTTTGATACTTGCTTCAGATATTGTATGCCTTCGTATAATTCTTTGAGGTTGGGTAAATACGATATGGTTTTAATTTTACGTAACAGAGAGATCGTAAATTAAGCAATTAAGCTCTTTATCGACAATATAGAAGAATCGGTTGAATTTTCAACCGATTCTTCCAAAGAGCTTCTTTAAAATTGATTTGCAATTGATTTCATCCGGAGAAGCTTATGCGACCGCAAAAACGATCGAATATTAATATGACTAACCTTGAACGTGATTTATGCAATATTGACTTTAGCCCAGTTTACAAATGTGCTGATGCTGCCGCTTCTATGTGTTATGTTATCGACAAGGTACAAGCGGCTATTTTAGACAACACCAATACAATAACATTAAGTAAGAAAAAATATCCTATAAAACCATGGATAACTACAGGCCTTGTAAGGTGTATTCGGCACCGTGATAGACTACATAATAGAGCTAAGCAAAACCCTAACAATTTAATCCTACAAAAAATCTATAAAAGGTACAGAAACTTCTGTAATAGCCTTTTAAAAAGAATAAAAATTGAGTACGATAAATCTCAAATATCGCAAGCTGGCAATAACACCAAGCAATTATGGAAATATGTTAAATCTGTCACTTTTACCACCAAACAAAATAATTGCTATACGAATTTATTACATACAGATCTTACCCCGATATCCTCCGCTGACAATGTAAATAGTTTCTTCGTAAACATTGGTGTAAAATTAGCTGAACAAATTAAAAACCAGAATAGTCTTCATCAAAACAAATCTGGGTCAACCGTGCCAACATATCTTAATAGTGGTAAATCCTTTGTTATGTTAGAACCGGATGAAAATGAAGTTGAACGAATTATTACATCGTTAAATAATAGCTCTGTAACTGGGTGGGATAATATCAGCACTAAGATTCTAAAAACCTTTAAGCATATCCTGATACCCCCGTTAACCTACCTCTTTCGAATATGCCTTTCTGAAGGAATCTTTCCGAAATGCCTTAAAAAGGCGGTTGTAATTCCTATTCACAAATCAGGTCAGAAAGACCTAGTAACTAACTATAGACCTATTTCAATACTTCCTGCTATCTCGAAAGTACTTGAAAAAATTATAAACAATAGATTAGTTTCGTTTATAGAAATGAACTCCCTCTTCTCCCCCAATCAATTTGGTTTCAGAGCAAAGTCATCTACAGCAGATGCAGTACACAACTTAACCAATTTCATCTCAGAGCAGCTTGGTCAAAGTAAGCAAGTAATTGGAATCTTCCTAGATCTGGCAAAAGCATTTGACACAATATCAATCCCATTGCTTTTAAAAAAATTGGAGGCCTTAGGCATAAGAGGCACGCAATTAAAACTATTTAAGGACTACCTACGTGATAGATATCAATGTGTCAAAATTGATAGCGTTATCAGTTCCGAATTGCTACTACCTCAATTTGGAATCCCACAAGGTAGTGTTCTCGGAGGAACCCTCTTTCTTGTGTACATAAATGATCTCTGTAACCTCAACCTACAACATGGCTCTATTGTATCTTATGCAGACGATACTGCTCTACTTTTCTCCGCTAGCACCAATACGGAAGTTCAGGACTATGCACAACAAGGTTTTGATTTAGTAAATAACTGGCTTAAACAAAATCTACTAACTTTAAATGTTGAAAAGACTAAATTCGTAAAATTTTATATGCGTAAACCGCAAACATTTACTAATCCATTTCGTTTATATGCACATAATTGTTGCAATATTGCAAATAACACATGCACCTGCCCGGCAATCGACAACGCTACTAACATTAAGTACTTGGGGGTTATTCTGGACGAAACCCTTTCCTATAAACAACATATCGCCGCCTTAACATCTAGAGTACGGAAACTACTATTCATATTTAAGAAATTGCGCTATATTGCAGATCATAAACTAATTATACAAATGTATAAGGCACTGTGTCAATCCATAATCCAATACTGCATTACTTCGTGGGGTGGAATAGCAAAATCAGTCATAATGTCTATAGAACGAGCGCAGAGAGCCATCCTAAAAGTGGCCACTCGCCGACCGTATCGTTTCCCTACATGCCAACTATATGAATCTTGTAAAGTGCTAACAGTTCGTCAACTTTTTGTATTGTACACTGTGCTAAAACAGCATGCTGCACTTACTTATAACCCTTACCTTACTAACACCAAGAGACGGAAAGATATTGTCTGTTCATGTAGCTCTGTTTCAAAGTTTCTTTATACTAATAGGTTTTTTGCATTTTTGGGTCCCTATCTGTATAATAAAATAAACAAAGAAACATCAATATATGACCTAAACTATGCAAAATCTAAAACGCGAGTTTGCGAATATTTACAAACACTAAATTATGAGCGCACGGAAGATTTGCTGACTGTCGTCAAATAAAAATAGGTTTCATATTACTGTTTGAAGTATTTTTAAGTAGATAAGTATTTTTATGTTTAGTTAATTATATGCATAGTTTTATGTCTATAATAAATATTGTTGAAATTATATCAATAAGATCATTATTTTATACTAATCAAGTGCCCATAGCGCCTGTGGCACAGATTTAATTCTATACAGGCACCATATTGTATTACCTAGATTATTTAAATGTATTGTACCTACTGTATAAATTTGTGCACCAATGAAAATAAATAAATTTATTATTATTATTATTATTATTATAATAGCACATTGCAAGTATAATACATATAACCTTGTGAGTATAGGACAACCTCCATAGCGTAGCGGTATTTGGCTCGCTTTAAATCTCGGAGGTCGAAGGTTCAATCCTCACATCGGACAGGAAATCTTTGTGTAAATTCTAAGATTTCTGTCCGGGTCTGGTTGGTTGAGGGACTATCCGCCGTGCCTCGGAAAGCACGTTAAGCCGTTGGCCCCGATTGTTATAACATCATCTATAATAATCGTATATAAAGGAACGGGCAGTAGGGTTTCCTTGTGTGGTACAACGCCTGCCACGCGTGGTGACTATGGCGAATACCCTACCTCGGGCTGAGGCCCACGTTCAGCAGTGGACGTTGTACGGGCTGATTTTGAAATATAGGAATACAAAGCCCATTAACATTATACAATATACGGTCTCATCATTGTCAGCAATCTCTTTCAAAACAAATTTCGGATAGAAAAAATAGTTAGAGTAGCAACTTTAAATTTCGGTTTGTTAGTGGCAAGTATCAACTCGCTTCTCTCCCACAACCTCAAGAAACGTTTGACAAAAACTACCATTGAAGACAGACCGTCGTCGGCTGAGCGCGGAGTGCGGCAGAAAAACGCAAATTACGACGCAACGGGTTCGACTCTCATCGCGTGAACATACGACGTTTTTGTGTTGTATAGTCGCTGGAATTATTGATATTAAATATGATTTATTATTACTGTTACGTTAGTAGTATACGATGATAATAATGACTGTAATTATTATTCATGAAATTGAAACGGCCAGTTTTGTTGAGTAAGAAATAATAGCGATGGGATATGGTTTACTAATCATTATCTTCCTCCGTAGCGAAGCGGTATTTGGCTCGCTTTAAATCTCGGAGGTCGTGGGTTCGATCCCTACGGCGGACAGGAAATCTTTGTGTAAATTCTAAGATTTCTTTCCGGGTCTGGTGGGTTGAGGGTCTACCCTCCGTGCCTCGGAAAGCACGTTAAGCCGTTGGTCCCGATTGTTATAACGTCATCTATAATAATCGTATATCAAAGAACGGGCAGCAGCCTTTCCTTCTATGGTACAATATTATACTGCGGTTACGCTTGGCAAATACCCTCCCCCGGGAGGAGGCCCACGTTCAATAGTGGACGGTATACGGGCTGATGATGAATCATTATCTTCAGCTCGTATAACGTCCACTGCTGAACAAGGCCAAACCAAGCATGGTGACTCCAGCAAAACGAGAACCTGATTTTGATATAGTAACCATGATTGGCAGGCGGGTTGGTGACCGCAGTATTATGTTGTTACACAAGGAAATTCTGCTGCCCGTTCAATGGTATGCGATTGTTATAAATTTTATGATAACAATCATTTCCAATTTGCTTTCCGAGGCAAAGAAACTTAGAAATTAACGAAAAGAGGTCTTGTCCGGCGTGGGGATCAAATACGCCATGGAGGTTGTAACTAATAGAGGGACAAATTTAATTAAACTAACAGATTAATAATGCATTTAACCAATTTGTAATCCAAATAGTATTTTAATACATATGTCGTGGTATGAGATAGGAATTTGGAAAGTCCTCGAAAAATCTTTATAGAACAGTTTTTGACATTAATTCGGAATCCAATTTAAAAAGACAAAATATCTAGTGTTAAATCCGCTATTTTTTTTGTAGAATTAACTCTAGATACTTTGTCTTGTCCAGATACATTGTCGTTTAAATTAGATTAATATGGATTTCCGCAAAGTAACGAGTTATTATTATATTGTGTTTGAGTGGCTATTAATTATCATAATTCGTAAAACAATGATCGAACCATTAACATGGAATTTTGGTCAAATATTTCTCGTACAGCGGATCATTGTAATGCAGCATGTTGTGTTAATAATATGAAGCTAAACATATAAAATAAGGATTTTATAAACTATCTAACAAACATCATCATCATCATCATCAGGCCGTATAACGTACGCGTTTATGCCATAGAACCACACTTGCCAGGCGGGTTGGTGTACTAACAATAAAAGTTTTGTTTAATTCTATTCAACATCATCATCATCAATAATCATCATCTAATAATTAAAATTGGAGTATCTGTTTCTAATATTAAAATGACCGCTTTTTACTACTTGCAGAAATTAAATACGGTACACATACAAATCATTTTTTTTACAATTTTTTACTGTCTGTCCGTCTATTTTGACCGATTTTGACGGGACTGGCAGATAGCTAAAGTAATAAGGAGTAACTTAATAGTAGTTTTCTCATGAGTTATGAAGATAAATAAATAAATGTTGGTGAAGTAGTAAAAACTGTCTAAGTATTCATGATTAGGCACAAAAATATAGATTAAAAATACCGATCCACCATGAAGGTTCTAAAACAAACTCGACACAAAATAAAACCTCTTTTAAAATAAATTCTGTTAAAAAAGCGCATTATGTAAAGTTGATTCATAAAAATGCAAGTTAACAAAAAGTCGTTGGACTAAACCGTACAGTAATAAAGTGACTATACTTACTATGTGCCAGAAAAACATTGCGAAACGAAACAAAATGAACGTTGAGTAAAAAATACAGGGATCTTGTTGTAAGAGCTAGTTTAAAGAGGATTCCGTAGGATTTAAATATTTTATTTTTATGCAGGAGCATATAATCTCGGAGGTCGTGGGTTCGATCCCCACACCGGACAAGAAATCTTTGTGTAAATTCTAAGATTTCTTTCCGGGTCTGGTTGGTGCCTCGGAAAGCACGTTAAGCCGTTGGTCCCGATTGTTATAACATCATCTATAATAATCGTATATAAAGGAACGGGTAGCAGCGTTTCCTTCTGTTTTATAATATAATACTGCGGTCACCAACCCGCCTGCCAAGCGTGGTGACTATGGCAATACCCTCCCTCGGGAGGAGGCTCATGTTCAGCAGTGGACGTCATACGGGCTGATGATGATGATGAATAACTGTTTTTTGAAGTCACGAAATGGGAAACTTGGCACTAAGAATTAATTTGCGAATGTCTTTTGTTTAAACAATTAAGTTGATTAATTCCCAAGTAAATACTTATTGTTTGCTCGATAATTAATCATAAGAATGTTAGTTATTTTATTGGTCACTAGCTTCCCACCCGCGTAACTCCCTTCCACGTGGGAATTTTATAAATAAATATAGCCTATATTACTCTTTGATAACTTAGCTTTTTTAATGATGATTTTTTTTTAAAAGTGCCCTTATCTTTCCTCTTTTTAATATTAGTACATACAGATAATAATAGAAGTGTTTTTTGAAGTATTTTAGTATACTTATCCCTCGTCCGTGCCAACTGAAATTTCTATTAACCTTCTATCTTGTGTGTTGTACTGAAATAAATGCATTTTCCTTCTATATAGCTTACTATCCGCGTGCAAACTTTCAGCCAAATACATTCAGTAGTTTTTGCGTGAAAGAGTAACAAACATACATACATAAACACATACAAACTATCACGTTTATAATATTAGTAGGATTAACCCCAAAAATAAGGATTTCCTATCACTTTAACCGTAAAACCATATTTCAAAAATGACTAAGAAGCCCTAAAACTCGATTAACAAACAGTCCAGTCCGTGCATCTTAGCGTGGCTTGCGGAACCCTGTTAAGGTGCGGTGCAGTACTTTTATTTGTGCCTAGTTTTTTATATCAGACAGACGCGGTGGAGCCACTCCTTGCGTTCATAATATGAGTTAAGGGGATTCGTTGGCTTTCACGATGAGTTTAAAATGATTTTACTATAGGTGGTTATCAATTACATGATTATATTATAAATTAATAAAAAAATACACTTTTATTTGATAGTCAAAACATTTTATTTTTTCTTTAAAGATTACTAGCAGAATTTTGCAGTCTACTAGTAATCTTGTTAACCCCTCGTGCTAAGCTGAAATGCTTGTGTGCCGAGTGGGTTCACGTCGGTAGTGCAATGGGTGGGGTTCGAACCGGCGACCTCAAGATCACAAGTCCGACACCCTAGCCATTGGGTTGCGGCCGTTTATTTATTTAAAAATGTAATTTGTATCAATAATTTTAATGTATATAAATTTAAATGTTACATACATTTCACTTTATAAGTTACTTACTATACCTACTATATATACTTCTATACCTACATAATTAAACTATTTTTGAAGAATCAATTTATCGCTTCCTCCTCTCTTCCAACTTGCCGTGCCAGATAGGCTCCATACTTTGTAGGTACCTACTGATTTTGTACTTACATAATATAATAATAAATTAAATTAAATAAATAAATAATTAATTTTGATATCTAGCAGTATGTCTCGTAAATCTTTTTGTAAGCTTAAAGAACTAAATTTAAGGGTCTAGTTGCTTTTAGGCACAGAAGGTAGCCACCCTGCTTCGTACTGTCATTGTTTACCAGAGAACGAACAGCAGTTTTTCCCTGTGTGTACGTGATAAACACTGAAAAATAGAAAATCAATACCTACTAACATAAAAACCTGAAGAGTTTGTTAGCTTGAACGCGCAATTCTTTCAATGATATACATAAATAATCGAGGAAGGATAATTCACTATGAAGTTTCTATGGGAATGGAAGTTAAGCGGGGAAAAACCGTACTCATAAGCTAGTTAAACAAATATTATAACAATGACTTGTACGGAATTTGATTTTTAATCTGAAACTGATCTAGATCCATGCTTATTAAGTTATTTATGTTTAGTAAAGTCAAGCGGCCGCCGTCGCCTTAACTCACGAGCTAAATCTGCATATTATGTAGATGCGATCCAATTTTTACGAAACACTAACATGATATCATACATAATATTTTATTTTAGCATTTTTAAAGCACAAATGTATGCGCCTCGTGACGACTGTCCGTATGTGTGTTTCCTTTGCGCATAACACTTGGTTTGTTATGCTGATTAAAAAAAAAAGTGCCGGATAAGCTGTCACATTTTTCAAATGTGGAATGTTTTAGTTTTTTTTTTTGGGTATGTTATTTATATTTATTGTTTATCAGTCTTTTAGTCGTGCTTTTACTCATATAACAAATAAAAAAACCATTAAATTGAAAAAAAAGCTCATCTGACAGTTTAATAATACTAACGTCTTACTTCGATCACCAATCGGCCTGGCAGGCGGGGTGATTAGACCCTACAACGACCCTGAGTTTTCAAGGTCTTTTAGCAGCCCCTGGATGTTGAAGTAAAGGATTAGGTATTCCTCATTCAACGCCAATTTTTAAGCACCTATGGTTTAAGAATCTAAGTTATTCTAAAACAGGAATAAGTTTTGGTGCTCAAACCATCGGTGCTCAAAAATTGGTGCTGAAAGAGGAATACTCCGAAATAAGTGAATTTGAACAAAGCTGTAGTTAAAGTGCCCAAAACTATAGGTAAAGGTGTAAGTGCCAAGCTGTTCTCACATGGTTTACCTTATCCGTGGCAATACATAACACCTTTTTATCTTCATTAACACTTAAGAAAGCGACATGTGAACTTCAAGAAAACGAATATATATTAGGTAGATACTTTAAAGGAAAAAGTCGTCTTGTACCAGCTTACGTTAAAGTTGAGCAAAAAAAGATAAAACTTTTAGTACAAATTTTGATAAAAACTGTATATTTTATTTTTGATAAAAGTATGTAAAATATGTATCTACATGATATAATGCCTTATTGGCAAAAGGTGTTGGCATTATGCATACTTTCCGCGCCTGGTTTCGCCCGTGTAGCTTCCGTTCCCGATGGAACTTATTCATTAAATAAACCCTATATTACTTACGGAAAATTAAGCTTTCTAATCAATCAATCATTTATTTGTTAGAATAAGGTAATACAAGTTGTTGGTATGAAATTTTCGAGATACAGCTTAATCTGCCCTATAAAAAACATTAGTAGTAAATTACATTTTTTATAATTAATTAACTAATGTTGAAAGATTTTTTCAAATCGGTCCAATAGTCCCGGAGTCAATTCAAACAATCTCAGTAGTCGCCACGTCACGCACTGCACGGTAGGGAAAAAATTATGACGATTCCAAACAAATGTAGAAATAAACGAAATTAACGAAATAAACGATTTTTTTTCAGCACTTAGGTATTTACATACACTTGTACTTGTCAAGAAAATTAACAATGCATATAACATTAATTATAAATAGGTAACATTTACTATTAAATTATGTTTAAATTTATTTCAGGTGTGCTAGAAGTCTGTCAGTCCTGTGTTAGTAAATAAGCTCTTAATATCAACGTTAATATCTATTTACTATATTTATTTCATTCAAACATTTTATGAATAAAAATAAAAAAATATATTAAAGCATATTTTAGAGTGCAATGACCGGTCAAGTGGCGAGATCAGACGTCCTCAGCCAAATTCCATTAAATTTAAGCGACACACGCCTGCGGGCACCCTTAAGGGGTAAGGACCACGACTCAGGGCGCCGCTAAAGCTAGAAGTAAAGAGAAATAAAGAGGACGTGATCACTGGCACGGACTACAGGCACTGGATCACACGACAGGGGCAGGGATCAACGCGGTCCTCGGTCTGTCCGGCGAGGATCCTAGCCTAGCTAACCTGTTGGTAACCAACCTGTGTAGGTAACCATTTTTACGGAATAAATGAATTTTGAATTTGAAAAATTTGAATTGAATCAATAATACCAAGTGCAGTAAAAATCTATCCAGCAAAATCAAGTAACAATAATTTTGTGTGTAGGTACAAACTACATATTTATTTAGCCACAAGGCTTTTGATACGTCATAGTGCATAAAGGCGAGCAGGGCCTTAATAATTTTGCGTCTCTTGACCTACATCAATATCAAGAAGTAGGTAGATACATCATACATAAATCGATACACGTCACAATTATAGAGTAAATATTTATATATCATTTGTAGCCTCGTAAAGGAATGCCATGGTGCCAATTAGGTGTTGAGTTTATTTTTCAAGTTTTTTTTAAATAAATAATTATGCCGTAGGTATTAAGGCAAATTAAGTTAACCCAAGTGACATTATCAGAACTATAAAAAAAAAAAAGTGATATTATCAGAAATATTTAAAAAAAAAAAATTTAAGTGACATTATCAGAACTATTTTTAATTAAAAAATAATATAGAATAAGGTAAACATGTGCACTAAGTCACTAAATTATTATCACGATTGAACTTTAATTTATCTTAATTAAAACGTCATATGACGAGTTATCGCACAGATTATCTACAGAAAACGGTTATCTCAATATCAGACCTCATTAGTGAAGCTATTTATAAAATACGAGTTTTACATTCAAAATAATGTAAAGTACAAAAAACGTACGGAGTTTGTTTTACTTTTTTTTACCGCGGTTGGCACACCCCCGCACAGACAATACCTTTACACTCATTCAATTCAAATAAAGAACTCGGTTACGCAAAGATGCGTTCGAAAACAGCGAAACGTTATTAAAAAAAAGGCTTTTTCTTCCTCGTTCTTTGAATCAGCTTATTTAACAATACCGCTGTGTGAATATGCAAATCTCATAATTGTCTTGGCGTTTTTATAATTTTTTTGTTCGCGACGCTACTGCCCGTTGACTTAAGTTGGAATGACGCATCTGTCATTTCTGATATTATAACGCACGGCTTGCCACATACGTAAAACGGAACATTATAATGACTTGAACTTTTTGTCGCATAAAAATAAACGCGCGACTGCTGCGATGATGGATTTTTTAGTCTAAGTTGTGATGAAAGATCTCTAAAGGAATGAGGTCCGACGTTTTTCAGGGCCGGTCGGTCAGATAATGCGCCGCTGAATTTTCATGAGTGGCAATATTTATCTTGTTTGACGCCATTACGTCGGTGGCTGTGACCGACCCTTTATTTATAATACAAAAACTTTGCGACGACACCTACCTATATACTTTTATCGAATCGTGTGTTTTTATACCGTTGTTAATTCCGCAGATAATGGCTGGAGTCAAATGACTGGCCGCCGTAAGAAACGGGGGAATTTCAGCGATGCCCGCGAACTCTTTTAAGAGCGTTTTTTGTTTAGGACGAGTTCGGCTCGGCTCACGATATTTTTTGCAAGGCCACCGATGAAAACCGTAATGGCATTTTATCGTGCATAAGAGCGGAGGGAATCATTAATTATTTATAATAAGCGGTTAGCGCCGAATCGTGTCCGCCATGTTTATTTTTATAAGAAAATATCTGCATCAATTTTTTGGCGCGCTGATATTTTACCGCGTTTCGAGTTTAGTCGTTTGTAGACAAACATTTTTAAAATAACTGATCTAGATAATAAAAAGAGTATATAAAAGTTATGGAAAAGCGAATTTAAAAAGTTTTTTTCAGATGGGCTTAATTTTACGTTATGCTTTGGCCTTTGATTGATTTTAGTGATAAGACTCTTTTTTCGAGGGACATCCTTAAAGTTGCCCATGATGGCGGTGGTGATATGTGAGACTCTTTTCTCATTTGTACCCCGTTCCGTAGTTAGCAGAGTTACCTACTAAACCCATAGGGGATAGGGAGAGCCCCAGGTCTACTATTTAGGCTTCGGCTTTGGAGGCCCTGCGTGTAGTGAGTAGACTGTGTCTTCGTGGCATATTTAAAGCGTCTTGTAATTATGTATTGCGATCAGCATCTCGATATCACAGCGTCGACGGATGTAATGATAAAAACAACAAAGTCATGAATATCATTTAACAATTCGCAATGATCTTACACATTAACCGAGCGTTGTGATTGGTCGGTTTTTTGTTGCCATATACAAGAGAGCGATTGTTACTTTTTTAGGCACAGGAAAGTAGGTTACCTGTGCGCTGTGCTCGTTAGTGATACTTGGCAATCATATAGGCTGTGGTTTTGTGCACAACTACTTCTGTGTTTCTCAATCATCATCATCAGCTCGTATAACGTTTACTGCTGAACACGGGCCTCCTCCCGGGGGAGAGTATTTGCCATAGTCCCCACCCTTGGCAGGCGGGTTGGTGACCGCAGTATTATGTTGTACCACACAAGTAAACGCTGCTGCCCGTTCCTTGATATACTATTAATATGACTGCACCGGTGGCTCAGTGGTTACGGTAGTTGCCTCTGAGACCTGGTGTTCTGGGTTCGATTCCCACACAGGACAATTATTTGTGTGAACCACAAATAGTTGTTCTGAGTCTGGGTGTTCTGTGTGTCCGTGAAATGTATGTTTGTAAAGTCCCCCGCGACACAGGGATTTATTTCCCTAGTGCGGGAGTTGTCATTATAAAGAATGAATGAATGAATGAATGAATGAATATAGATGATGTTATAACAATCAGGACCAACGGCTTAACGTGCTTTCCGAGGCACGGAGGGTAATCCCTCAACCAACCAGACCCGGAAAGAAATCTAAGAATTTACACAAAGATTTTCTGTCCGGCGTGGGGATCGAGCCCACGACCTCCGAGATTTAAAGCGAGTCAAATACCGCTACGCTACGGAGGTTGTTTTGTTTAAAGGGGTACGAACAATAAACTGATTGGGAACCACTGACTTAGATATTATATCATTTCGGTATTCACAGTTCTTGGTACTTGTGAAATTGTTTTGATTGAAGCCAATTTAGTATTAAAAGTTGTAAAAGAGTATTGTTGAGAATTCTTTTGTAAATAATCCTTACTAATATTATTAAGGCGAAAGATTGTACGTATGGATGTTTGTTACTCTTTCACGCAAAAACTACTAAATGGATTTGGCTAAAAGTTTACACACGCATAGTTTATAAGCTGGATTAATTATAGGCTACAAAATATCACGCTCCGACCTTCTGGAGCAGAGTGACGCGGGTAAGACCGCGGGGCGCAGCTAGTTAATAATAAGTACTGTAAATTTCGAAAGATTAACTTAATATATATTTAAAGGCTTTTTTTTATTCAAAAATAGAACTCGTGATTTCCACAATACGGTCTAACACAAGTATATTAGGATTGTATCCCGTCTTTTCCATTTAAATTTTCTCCCGAAACAGTTTATACAGATAGGACTTCATTTATTATTTGGTTGAAGGTTAAAAAAAAACAACTATGAGAAAAGCAATAGTCAAAGCGGGTGCTAAGAAATCCTAAACCAATTTGTTTAAGAAACATGTTTTTAATTTCTGCCTTAAGTTTATAATTCAATGATTTTTTTTATCTTATCTTTCGCGCCATAATTTATTCTAAACGTTTGAGATACTTTTTTTAAAAAACAAAGCTAACCCTTCCGCCGCTGATTTGTACCGGACAAGACGATATGATCGGCAGATGTTTAGCAGATGCGGACAATTGGACAGTTGAGGGTTAAAAAAAATAAACAATCATATAAGTACATGTAGATGAAGTTTTATTTTTCTTTTCTGATACAGTCAAAATAAAACTACTGACAGATTAACTTAAAAACAAAAAATATTACGTCACTTTTTGACACATTGTAGCCCCTGTAAAAAAAATAACAATTCACCTACTATTCTTAGGTAGGTAGGTACTATAATCAAAAGTGAACTTTAATACGTTAGGGTACGATTGAGATTACAATGTATAATTTAGCTTCCTTCAATAGAAGGGTCAATGACCTCACTAGGGCGAGTCCTAATATTTTGTGTATTGACAGGACACCTTTTACTTTTACCTTTTTAAATTTATTGAATATATTTCACCTGATGTTTGTGTGTTTAGTTCGATTATGTTAGTTATATATATACCTAGGTGTCTATTGATAGTTTTATTTCAAATAAATTGATATCTATTGTAATTGTAATTGTATACCTAGTTATTGAACGTTGTAAATAAATAAAGTAAATTGATTTGTGGGACCGGACGTTGTGAGTGTATTAAAGGGCGAAATAAAATGAAAAGAGGATGGTTAAATTATATAATTTTTGGAATCGGATTAATCGTAAGCCAAAATCACATGTAAAGCAACACTGACTCTCAAACATGACTTAATAAAATTGATAAAAAGGAACAAATAAAAAGAAATCTTATCATAAAAGGCCTGTTACCCAGCTAGTCGCCAACAAATAGGTGTGAAGTGGGTTAGGGGGTGTGTTCCTCTGTGGCCGGACAACAATTTAGTACTCAGATACTATAGCTCGAAATAATACCTACCAAAAGTCTACTTTCATCGGAATATATATATATTTTTAGTACCTCAAAAGATATATTTTTAATTAACAATTTATGTGGTCCGGCCGTCAGGCAGTGCTCTCTGGCCGCGCCACCTCAAATTAAATAGAGTATAATGAACTATTTATAAATCAATATCCCGAAAAAAACTACCTAAAGAGTACCTTGCTTACGGCAAATACGGTCCAATAAACCTCTTTAGTTAAGGAGTTATTGGTCGTAGGGTGTGGTCCGGCTGGAAGGTATACTCTGCAGCAAGTCAATTTTGCAATATTAAATATTAACTATCCATAAATCAATTTATATAATAGTACCTTTTCTCTTCTTTTCGTTGATACTTTTTTCTGTAAAGAAACTATTCATTTTGATTAATTAATCTTTAAA
Source organism: Nycteola revayana (assembly GCA_947037095.2). Taxonomy (NCBI): domain Eukaryota; kingdom Metazoa; phylum Arthropoda; class Insecta; order Lepidoptera; family Nolidae; genus Nycteola; species Nycteola revayana. Next base: position 19,278,926 of record OX344856.2, on the reverse strand, counting down.
GTATGTGGCGCGGCTAGGGAGGATTACTTTCAGGAAATATAACGAAATATGCTTTATTTCTTTATACCAACGAAAACTGCATAATAAGTACTTTTTAAAAAGACCTGGACTTCATCTATAAACTTTTTGATAAAAATAAGTTATAATTTACAAAATTATATAAAAATGTATTAACAATTTTCTATCGTTTATATTTGATTATGAAAATATATATTTGTTTTTCGTATACTTATTGTTTACTTTAAACCAACATTTTTACTTACTTCGTCAAATTAACTACCTATTCTTAGGTAGATAGGTAAACAAAAACCAGAAAGTGCAACTTTTTCAAAATGATTATTGGTATTAAAAAAAAAATTCTAGACGAAGTCCAGGTCTTCTTATAAAGTACTTATTATGCAGTTTTTGCTGGCATAAAGAAATAAAGCATATTTCGTTATATTTGCTGAAAGTAATCCTCCCTAGCCGCGCAACATACTTTAAAGATTAATTAATCAAAATGAATAGTTTCTTTACAGAAAAAAGTATCAACGAAGAGTAGAGAAAAGGTACTATTATATAAATTGATTTATGGATAGTTAATATTAAATATTGCAAAATTGACTTGCTGTAGAGTATACCTTCCAGCCGGACCACACCCTACGACCAATAACTCCTCAACTAAAGGGGTTTATTGGACCATATTTGTCGTAAGCAAGGTACTCTTTAGGTCGTTTTTTTCGGGATATTAATTTATAAATAGTTCATTATACTCTATTTAATTTGAGGTGGCGCGGCCAGAGAGCACTGCCTGGCGGCCGGACCACATAAATTGTTAATTAAAAAGATATCTCTTGAGGTACTAAAAATATATATATATTCCGATGAAAGTAGACTTTAGGTAGGTTTTATTTCGAGCTATAGTATCTGAGTACTAAATTGTGGTCCGGCCACAGAGGAACACACGGTTAGGGGTCCAAATACATGAACAGCCAGAAGCATTACCTACCACTATCCCCTTTTCTTACATACTTGGGGCAAATATCCTGAAAATCTGTTTAGCAAATATCCCAAGCATAGTCACAACAACGAGTTCAAATGAATTAAAAGTTACACCATAAATTATAGTCTATAAACAGCTATAAACCAAAGTTCACATAAATAAACTATACCGCACTGTAATATGTATTCAATCATAAATAATAATGGAGTGAAACCGATTTATTGGTACTAGTAATTTAAAAAAAAAACTAACCAACTGTCATTTGACCTAAATAACATTGCCACACGTAAAAAATATTCTCATGATAAAATTACATAAGGTAAGTGATACAAATAAGGCCTACCTAATTTCAAACACTAATATCTTGATAATTTTTTCGAATATGGTGATAAATAAAAGCAAGGCATTATTCTTTGGTTTATAAATTTTAATTATTTAAGAAAACATATTGTAATCTTTTATAAAAAATCACTTAAAAAGAGGTAATTGTAGAACCTTAGCCTTAGGCCTTTTAAAAATATAGTGATTTAACAAAGCCTATGTACTTAAATAATAGGAATATTGTTATTTGAGTATTAATAACAAAAAATATATATTTCTGAGCCTTTTATCAAGTGTTTCAATGAGATCTTTGAACAACTTTCTAAGTTATTTTACTAAATATGGTGCTTAAATTGCTAGTCAGACTTGAAGTCGAATATTAACAACAAATAAAGAATAATATAAAAAAAAACATATCCATTCAAACAAATATTAGCAAATTAACATATTTTCCAAAAAATATTATTAAATATTGAAAAATGAAATATATTTTGATAGGCCTTAATAAAACAAGGTAACTAAATAAGGCCTTGGAACGTATAAAGTCGCATAATTTGCTTAGGAACATTAATCAGTCTTACTGATAATAAGTACTAGGGGTAGCTTTAAAATTAATTAAAATCAATCGAATGTCAAGGTAACTCAAAAATCAAATTTTCTGACAATTAGGACATACAAATACATCTAAATCACTTTTTGTCAAGCCGACGCAATCCTCGTGGTACCACTGATGACATTCCACGCATTGTCTCATATCTGCAATCCTATCCTGTTTACATGCAAGACAGTACCACGGTTCTCTATCTTCAGTCGATTTTGGTTTAGTCGAAAGTTTCTTGTTTTGTGTGTCTTTTGTAGTTTTCTTTTTAGGTTTCTTTCCTTTTTTTGTGTGATTTGAATTATTCTTTTTTGGTTCTTTATCTGCATTAAATAAATCTTTGGTAACTCTTTGACCTTTATAATTTAAAGCTTTTCTACGTGGACGGTCCTTAACAACACTGTAGTCAGGAGTAGGCATAAATTTTTGGAAATCAGTCTTCTTACTTTCAGCAATTTTAGCCAAAGATTCATCATCTACAGTGACTTCGCCATCAGACTTAGGTAAAGTAACATTGTTAGGATTTACATTTTCGATATCGCACTCTGTTTCTGAAGAAGAATAAATTCTTAAGCGTTTCGGTGGTCTAAACCTGTTTATAAATGCATACATATAGTCTTCTTTAGACGCTGCACTGTGCTGCTCATCATCTGTACTATCACTATACTGTACTAGTCGATGGGCTAACTGTAAGCCGCTGGGTCCAGGCATATTTTCAAGACAATTTTGGTCATTAATATTTATTCGAGGTGATGTACTGTATTCTATGGGGGAAGCAGATGAAAATACTCGAAGATCAGGTGTGGCGGGAGATAATGGTAAGACTTTTTCGGCATCGATCAGATTTTTCAAATGCTGAATGTTCGTGATGGGTGAGGACTCACGTGAGTCAGTATCTGTTTCAATGTTTGTATCGGATCCCGTCAAATTTTCGTGAGGTCTTGCAATGATTGGTTGTGCAGATTGACCACAGTCGTTTGGATTACTTTCACTGATACGACGCTCTGTCAAGATGGAAGGAGCGAAAGCAGTATCAGGTATTGCATCAGCGTTTAATGGATAAAGTCCAGTAGCTTTGAATCCACTTGTTATATTTGCATAGGTCATGCTCTTTGACCAGACCTTAGTTAAAATTACGTTAAACTGGGTTTTAGTGACTTGTTTGGCCCGCGTTTGGTACATGTATTGCAGAACTTCTTGATCCCAGTACGATTCAAAAGGTTTGTAACAAGCTTTGTCAAGAGGCTGTAATTCATGCGTCGTATTGGATGGTAAACAATAAAGCACAATGTCATGTTTTTCAGCTGTTTCGACAATACGAAAATCCAGATGACATTTGGCACCGTCAAAGACGAGGAGGCATTTTCCAGGGGTTTTATACTTTGCTAAATGTTCAATAAAAACAGTAAACAATTCCGTTGTCATACTCCCTTTTGGTGCCATGTGGACAATTGATCCTGCAGGCAAATTATCGTCATACTCCGGTTTCTTCCTTTTTCCCTTAAAAAGAATCATGGGTGGTATCGGATTCCCTATAGCATTAACACATCCAACAACAGTAACGTTCTCACCATGCTCAGAGCCTAGCATGTGCACCCTTTTAAAACCTTTCTGGGCAATAACTGTTTGTTGGTGATGTAATGTAAGCCGACAGCCCTTCTCGTCCATATTATAAATTTTTTCAGGATGGTAATGAAGATCTAATTCATCATAAAGCTTACGAACTTCATTGAAATGATGAGCGACAATATTTTTATTTAATTTCTGGGCTCGAGCTGGGTTTAAGAATTGTGCTTTTCGTTTTGCTAAGTTTGGATTTCGTTGTAAAAATAATCTTAGCCACCCTTTTCCAGCAAGTCCTGTTTCTTTATTAAAATTATTGTCAATATTGTATTTCTCACAAAAAGCAAATGCTTGAATCCGCATCATTTTTGGCGTCAGAGGTATTCCTATTTCTGAAAATTTTATTATACGACTCGTGAAATCTTTTTCTTGCTCTTTCGTTAATATAGCATTTCTCCCTAAACTCTTATGTAAAATACCACTTTTTAGATGGTTTCTAATGGTTCTTCTCGGAACGCCATATTGCGCCGAAGCTTTGTAAGTTGACAATCGCCCACAACGCACGTCATTAACTGCCGCTCTCAAGCTTTCTTCGGACCACGTAGCACGTTTTGGTCTTGGAGGAGACATACTAAGATGTTCAATCTGTAAATAAACATAATAAAAGAGTTAGATTCATCAAAATTCCTATTAAGGCCTAGGGTCAGAAATAAGGCCTATTAAAAAAGTAGGCCTTATTTAGTAAATTATACTTTATAAATGTTATAAGCAGTACTTAATTAGCATATTTTAAAAATTACAATTTAAAGTCATAGTTACCTCTTTGATGAGTTATATTATGATCCGCATAAATTACTTGAAACAAAACTTCAATGAATAACGTATTAAAATTCGATACAAATGACGACAAATTAATAACGCGCGATGAAAACGCCCATCCTTGACAAACGACTGGCCACTACTGTCGCTGTGAGCGCGGCCGGGTCTCTCGCGCACTGTTTTCGGAGTCGTGGAGCTGTCGTATATGTGAGTGTAAAGTATTTTTGATGTAATTATATTTTAAACGACTTTTTCGCACTACAGGCCTTATTTGAGCATAGGCTTTATTTGTATCAAGTACCTTATATGCGAAAAGCTACTTTATTATAAATGCATGAAGGTTGTGTATATGTTTTAGATTTGTTTTTTTAATATAGCATTTATTAATACTGCTTCGTTGATCTAGCGGTAAAATGTTACAAAAAATAGTCTTAGAAAATGTATTTCTAGAAAAATCTAACTTGAAGTCACGAAGTTGGTGGTGTTCCATTTATGCACATTAAGTTGACAGTCTTGCGTCTAATTTCTCACCGCGAAAAATGTCTCCAATGTCCCTACAGATAAAACTGATCCACTGGATTTTAAGAGTAAAGAATTAGTGAGTACCTACATATTTGTTTGCGCACACACTTATTACATTAAAATAATATACTACGCACATGGCCTATCTCCTTAGAGTTTAACCGCGGAAGGACCTGGCGACCTGTAACACAGGTTATGCTTTACACAAACCTACATCAGGTATCAGTTTTGATAACACTTTATTTCTGTTTAACTTTGGCATAAGTTAACTATTGTGATTGGCAATAAATAAATAATTATTGGTATTATTATCAGACAAGGTTTTAATAAAATTGCTAGTTGGGTCGCCGTGGCCGAAATCAGCCTGTAGGACTTTACTTTTAGAGTAAAAGTCTGTAATTTTTATCAAACAACATTATATTTATACTTATTTCCCATCTGGGTTTTTTGTCGGAGGTCTGAGTTACTCCCATAGTCTGTACTCTGTAAAAAAAAAACGCCGCGTACATAATAAATTACTTCCTCCTTCCTAGCCGGTTCTCGATTTCAATACAACACGATAAAAAAGTGTATTTTCAACCCTTTCGCACCACAGGGTTAACTTTCAATTTTAGAACTAATTAATTAACGTACCTAACACATGTTTAGACATATATTTGTCACGCTTTCTCTCAGTATTACGTGGTATTTTAACATCAAACCCTTTACCACCTGTTAATAGTTGATTAAAATGAAAAAATAAACCAACAGTTGTGGTCGTTTCCCGCCACAATTTGTTTTATTTCTTTTTAATTGTTGATCTGAGACATTGGATTTTGAATTTCGAAGAGTTAACTGATTTTAATGGCCGGTGCGGAAGTGACATGTGTCGATGCGTTCGTCATTATATTTAATTTTACTGTCAGTTCTTTTTTATGCTTTTTTGGGATTCAAATCGAGATCGGATCGGATGGACAAATTGCAGTATTTACTTATTAACAATTTCTGTTGGTATTGTATTGAATTGAAATATAGTTTTTTTTTCTTAATATTTGTATTTGCTTGATACATAAAAATAGTAGCCATGAGGTTTCGATGCGTACTGATTATAATTAAAGATTACGCAGAGTTTTGCCGTCTTCTATTGTTAATAGTCTTGTGTAGTTCGTGAACTATGAACGAATAGGAGCCGTTCTTCGCACTGTACTAGAAGAAACGTTTCCGAACGCTGATTTGTAATCGGTCTAATAGGTCAAATAGCTCTTTTCGTACTAGTTCGTACTTCGTACATTGTAAACCGCTAGATCGTATAAGTGCGAGCGAGAACGAAAAATGAAATAGCACTGACTGATTGTTTTTGACAAGTACGTCATACGAATTCATAGTCCTAAGCCTGTTCAAGTATGAAAGAAAATCAAATATGTTAAATTAATACAATAGTAACCATAATTTGGTCACCGTGGTGATTTGGTGGCTGCTCTGTGGTCCGCAAATTCGTTCTAAGTACTTAACAATGTTCCTAGAGAACGTATTTTGCTCTGTGGTCCGCGCTGTCCTATATGGAAATGCTGACCGAGCGCAAAGACCGAATAGAGCTGTTAGAGCTCATAGAATGAACTAGTTCACTGCCCGAAATGAACTAGAACGGAGCGATCTTGAAAATGACCGAGCAGGCACAAGACTAATTGTTAATCACTAGTACTAAGCTAAAATGCTTGTATACTTGTATACGAGTGGGTTTACGTCGGTAATTCGTGGGGATCTAACTCGCGGCCACAAGATGGCAAGGCCGATGCGCTTAGCCATTGGGCTACGGCCGCTTACATACATAATTACATCGAAATAACTACGTATCCTATTCAAACAATATCCAACAGAGTCCAGTCCATTAAAAATAAAATCAGAACAATTCAAAACTTAATAAAAACGCGGGAGGTTAAAAAACGCGGAACCTCTGTCTATGGTCTATAGTTAATGTTTTTTATAGCGACACCTGTATGCAAGGGACTTCAAGGGAGTGCCGGAGGATGGACCAAAAAAAACTTAATGAAACCAACGTGAGAATTAATGTTTGATATTCAAAATACGGCAGTTTGTTTGTTTTGAAGTGGGTTTGAATACTTTGTAGGTATATGTACCTATTGAAATTTGTTAATTAAAAAGCCAAGGTGAAGTAAAATTTATAAATGACTAACTATGAAAATTTCGTGCGAAAAAAGCATAGCTTAATTTAATTAAACACTAATTCTGTGACGTGACTTTAATTCCTGTGAAATAATCCTTAATACAGTTTTTGATGATTCTTAGTACACCAATTTATATAATTCTTCTACTATCAATCAAAAGTTCATACTATTAATATTATAACGGCGAAAGTTTGTATGACTAAATGTATGGACAGTTGTTACTCTTTCTCGCAAAAACGACAGAACTGACTTATCGATACTATATAGACTATAAAACATCACGTTATGACCTATTAGAGCAGAGAAGCAGTCCAACGAAAACCGCGGTCCCAACAAAGTAATTAACCATTTACAAGCATTTTAAATATAAAACATCTATCATTAAACGACGAACCACCTTTACTATTTTAAATCAGATAATACACCATCAAACCTATTTATTATGCATTTCTAAGCAAGGAGTTTTTATTAGACAACTGTCCACTCGCCCTCATTTCATTTTTTTGTAGAACTTTTTCTCTATGGTCATGTTTGACGTTCTCACGGATGAGGCTGAATGTCGAATGGTCTATGTTTTAAAAAAAACACGGAAGGGTTGCTAGTATTAAAAATTACTAGTTTGTTTTCTTAGCGTAAGGTGTTTTTGGTGGGAATAAATGACCCCTTGGTTTCAACATCCGGGAAGATGTTTTAGGGTTAATGAGAGGATGTAAAGAGATAAAAAGGTACAATTATTGAGTGGACAGAGAATTGGATTACTTAGTATGTAGCAGAAGGGTGAGGGTCCCTTTGTATTCATGGTCAAGATGCAAGATCTATCTATGGATAGAATTATTAATTTCTTTATAAAAGCTGTAACGGTTTCGCTTCGATAAAATTGCGATATGATATTAAAATAGTAGTTAATAAACAAATCTACCACTTTTCTTTATAGAATTTAGTTTTGTTAACTTTGAAAGTAGTTTAAGTAATAAAAATTCAATACTATTGGGTCCTGGGAATTTATCTGTGAGGAATTGAATGTTTTGAAAAATAAGAATTTTAATACTTAACCATAAGTATTTACTTTACAAAATTGTCCTTTGGATATTGTTCTAAGGTCAATTTTATAATGTTCCCTCTAAAAGTAATGCAGTAGGTTCTCAATACTAACGCAGATATATTAATTTGGTTGGATAGGAAATGGGTTTAGTATTTGTCTACAATGAATAAAATTAAATGACAACCTCCGTAGCGTAGCGGTATTTGGCTTGCCTTGAATCTCGGAGGTCGTGGGTTCGATCCCCACACCGGACATGAAATCTTTGTGTAATTTCTAAGATTTCTTTCCGGGTCTGGTTGATTGAGGGACTACCCTCCGTGCCTCGGAAAGCACGTTAAGCGGTTGGTCCCGATTGTTATAACATCATCTATAACCATCGTATATCAAGGAACGGGCAGCAGCGTTTCCTTGTTTGGTACAACATAATACTGCGGTCACCAACCCGCCTGCCAAGCGTGGTGACTACGGCAAATACCCTCCCTCGGGAGGAGGCCCATGTTCAGCAGTGGACGTTATACGGGCTGATGATGATGATGATGATGAATAAATAGCTTAAAAGCCTTAATATGTATAAAAAACAAACAAACAAAAAAAAATCCAAATTATTTATAAATTATACTAAAGACAAATTAACATCACCTTTAACAATATTATACTAGGGCATCAGGATTTTAATGTGTGTTAAAAACTTAAAGTTTCAACATAATACTGCGGTTACCAACAAGTCTGCCAAGCGTGGTGACTATGGCAAAACTCTCCCTCGAATGGAGGCCTACGTTCAGTATTGGATGTATACGGGCTGATACGATACTCTTAACAACATTGAACCACTCCGAAATGCCAAAAACATTGTTAAACAATAAAAAAATATGTTTCCTTGCCACAAGACTCAACATAAAATTTCTTTGGGTCAATAAGACCCAATGTAAACAACGCAGCTAGCGCCGTTGAAGGGTTGACCCAGGCTGTCACTGCCTGACAGATGGCATGAACCGCCGCGCTGAATAGGGTTGAGTGTCATTTTATTCCTTTTTTTTACGTTTTTATTATGAAGCGGAAGTTGGATTTAGCTACTAATATTGTTTTACTTTGATTATAATCACAGCTCTCGGAGGAAATGTTATTTTATTTTTTGTGAAGGCTCGGATTTTATACAATCTGGTATAATGTTAATGCGTAATAATTAATGAAAATAAATAACAATTGAAGTCATTTAGTCACAATCATTTAGATTACCTAGTTAGTATTTTTATAAGCTTAGTTTTAGTTTAAATTTATTAGTTTTAGCTGTATACAATGTACTTTTTTTTGAATATGCAGATGTAGTAAAATTATTTTTTATCACATCTATTCAAAAAGAGCTAGTTTATTCCTCGTAAACAGGGACCAAAATAGCTCATTAATCCCTTAGGGACCAAAATTGATTTGAATTTGGAATGTGGATATTGTTAATAATTTTTCAATCAGCAAAGAGGTGAATCACAAACCATGCGGGAACAATGTATTGAATATGTGACTGGCTGAAAAACTGCGAGCGCGCCAAATTTAAAAAAGTTGATGAAAAATAAACAACGCGCGAAATTAAATGCATTCTGCTTTCGTTCGTAGATGGTTCATATTCAGATGTTAGAATTATAAAAAATGAGTGCGTCTTCCTCAATTGAAATTATTATTATGTCTTATGGTTCTTCATTGTACGTAAATAAATTCTTGTTCATAAGTTGCACTTTCTTATTTTCTCATTGAGGGTGATAAAAAGTAGAGCCTCGGGAGCAACACTATTTTAAGCTTGAGTGACATACTTTTAATCCCTCGCTGCGCTCAGGATTCTAGTTACTCTAGAATCCTTCGCTCCGCTCTGGATTAAAAAAAACACTTTCGCCTTTAAAATAGTTGTTTGCTCCCTAGATAAACAATCTACTATTGTGTAGTGTTAAACAAATAGCGTGCAACAAAAAAGAAATATAATCCATTTAGTAACATGTTTCAAATCTTTATTGTTTTTATTAAAGAAAATGGACACAAGGACTAATGTTAATTATTACTTTATGTATTAATATCTTGCCATTAAATGTATGTTCTAGTAAATAAATCAATGGATCTATAAACGGCTACACCCTACTATTAAAATTATCTATTATAATTAATATACTTCTTAACATAATTATATTTAACGACAAATTTAAACTCCGACAACGGCGCCTCTTAAAAACTGAAGTTGAATAATCTGCTGATCTTGTATGTAATTTAAGTAGATGCAAGATATCTTTGAAATCAAATAACCATTTCATATTTATTTAATAGCGGCCCGCCCCGTCTTCGCACAAATGCAATGCTGATGCATATTACCTTCCTCTTGAATCACTCGATCTATTAAAAAAACCGCATTGCGTTGTTCTAAAAATCTAAGCATGCAAAGGGACATAGAGACAGCGGGAAGCGACTTTGTTTTATACTATAAAAGTGATACTGTCAACCCTAGCCCACTGACACAAATAAATAACCCTACAACTGCTGAGGGTGGTCAGAAGGAGCGTTAATTATTTCAAACGCACTTTTTTATGTCAAAATGTCGAAAAACGTTCTGAGGTGCTAAGTATTAGCCCTAAGGGCACAGTATCAATTAGAATGGATAATGGGAACATGTGTAAAACGAAGTGGCGCTTCGGGCTAAAACATTTTGTGGGCAATTTACGACTATTTTAATGGGAAAACAATAGCTATTTATTGTTATTTTATTTCAATTTAAGTCGGTTTGGGTACGATTAACAATTTTTATTGTTTTTGTCTTGTATTTGAGATACATCTTCTTCAAATTATCTTACATTGATCCATCCTATTTATCGTAGAGTTATTCATTTGTTCCAACTTGTAAATATATAAGAATAATAGATTTCTTCACTTAAATAAGTAATTATTATATTCGGTAATACACTTAAAAAACTAAAAATAAAATAGTAAAGTGTGTGTTTAGTTCAATGGCGCACTGGGTCACTTAGTTAGGGGTCGACGCAAACCTGTTTTTTGTAGGGTTGAAAGGATGACACCACGAAATGGTTGTAGGGTTGTCGCTGCCGAGAGTTTTCTGTTGGAAGGACACTTTTGGAGTCAGTCTTGCTACTTCACCGGGTGAGTAGTGCTCCAGCCCTATTAGGTGGTTTATAAACTACAAACTAAGTAACCTGAGCAAGAGGGCGCTCCCTGTGAGACTTGGACCTCGGTTCAGTCGCTGACGGAGGGATTAAGGGGTTATGACTTTTAAGTTGTATAGGGAAGTTTTGTTCTGCCGAGAGTTTAAGGCTTGAAGCTTTAGGAACTATATAACACATGCAGTCGATTAAGTTAATATTTTATCACAATCATAATGAAATATTTAACTATATTGTATTGACAATAACGTTTTCTGTCTTGCTGTAACTCGCTTAGGTCTAGTGCCCCTAATTTTGTTTTCTATTTATTTAATTATTACGTTTGACAATAATCTCGCTTGATGGAAGGCGAAGTTAAGGCCTAAGATGATACACGCTTGCCTAGTAAGTGTCTGTTCGCTTTAGTTTTAAAGATGTCCAGATTATAGCGTTTCGGAAATACTGACCCCGGCAGAGAATTCCACTCCTTAGCCGTCCGCTATCTATAATATATAATCTGTAACACTATCGATATCGGTCACTAGATTAATATTTGTGAATTTGAACTTCCAAACTCACAAATTTTAATATAACATATCATCGTATATTATTTTAGTATTACTCAAATGTACCTATTTCAGTTTGATTTAAATCGATATGTGTAATGTCTATCATCGATTAAAGTTATCCTAAACCGGATTTCCACGCGCGGCTTAATTAATAAAATATAGACATTCTCGATAAATGAGCTATCTAACACTGAAAGAATTATTCACAATCGATGACCGATTTGAATAATTTGATTTGAGTAGTTCAGACATTACCGCGTTCAAACAAACAAAAAAACAAACTCTTCAGCTTTATTATATAAAAAAAAATCAGCCTTATTATCTTTTACAATGATAATTACAAATGACAATTATTTCTACTTATGCTTGTATGATAATTATACGTATTGCACGACAAGCCAAAGCGGATTATGGAATGTCTCCCATTCCTCCCGCTGTACGGTACAAAAATAGCGGCAAACATTGCAAAAGGTTACCGACTCCATTATAATCTACAATTAAACATTCTATATTTATCCATTCTATAAATAAATGGTATTGAAATAGCCTCTAGGGTACAAAAATAAGTTTTTGCTAAACAATTATTCAAACCTGTTTCGAATAAGAAGGATGTTGCCAGCAAAAAATATTACAACCGGTGCTATATTGCTGGTTAGCATTTAAGTGACTTTAATGTTGTGTCTTTCGGTTAATAGGCTAGTTGACACTTTTCTGAAATTATTTTTATATGGTAAAAATGGTTTTACTAGATCAAGAAAAAAATATGGCATTTATTTAAGATCTAGAAAGCACTAAAATAAATATTTTAAAATTGGCTTGACATTTAGAGCCATTATCTGTAGTCAAGATCGATGACGTCATGACTCAGAAAGTGTAATAGTAAAGGATCGCGTTCATGTTTTTATCAAGATGTATGACGTCACAAAATGGCTGATAGCGTTAATGGAAGTTAAAGACATAGACAAAAGAAATAATTTTCATATTGAGTTTATACAAACATATTTAAGTTTTATGAACAGAAATATATTATATTTAGGTTCCATATGACAAATACTTTTTGAAATAAACATCATTGTAACATAATTTCATATGTGTGAACTAGCCTATTATATTTTTCTCATAAATTATAGTTTGACTTAGCGCCGAATTGTCGAAAATGCTTTATTTACATTAACTCGCGACTTGTAAATATGAGAGTGCAGCATTTATACTCGTACACAAGTGTCATTGGTGTTGGTTACTAATAAAGTTACTAATGAAGCGGCCGCAGCCCATTGGTTAGGGCGACGGACTTGTGATCTTGTGGTCACCGGTTCGATCCATTGCACTACCAACGAGAACCCACTCGTAACACAAGCATAAAATGCTTACGAGTGGGTTCTCGGGAGGCTTATCACGGCAGGTTAGCAAGAATACTAGTAGACTGCAAAACTCTGCTAGTAATTGTCAGAGTAAAAGGAATACTAAACCGTGTTAGTTAAGTATTCATTTTCATTTCAACATTCTGTGAGACTGTTTTATCGACACTATCGGTGAAAGATGAAGTGCAAGATCGACAGTTTAACATGCTCCCCAAGGCACGGATGTGGATAAAACGTAAATAATATTGGAACAGATCTTCTTAAAATCTTTTAGATTAATTTAAATCATTGGTTTTTTTAAGATTTTAGCAGAGCTTTGAACACTTTTGTAGGTAATTGTTGACAAGATACGACAATATTGTTTAAAATAATACTTAGGTAATTAGTAAATAAATCTTAGAAAGTTACTGATAACTCCCAAGAATTTGTGAGCCTTACATTGAGCTTTATTAATGAGTTTTAGGGTTGTTTTTAATCCAATTTTAGTGCCACTGATTTTCAATTTTGGTGGGCAGTTAGAAATGTTGGTGTGCGATATTCAAATTTGGTGGCAACAAAAAGCTTTAAACCAAATTAACTCAAAAAGTTATGGAGATATTTTTAGACCTCTTGGCGATTGTTGGAGCTTAAAAATTCAATTTTTATACCAGGTCTTTATTTTTAATGAAAACTAAAGAAAAAAAGTTGCTTCTAAAATTGACAAAACACGCACATGTTGACATTAACCCATATCTACAGTTAAACATTCTATATTTATCTATTCTATAAATAATAGCTCTTGAAATAGCCTCTAGGGTACAAAAATAGGCTTTTGCAAAACATTTATTCAAACCTGTTACAAATAAGGAGAATGTTGCCAGCAAAAAATATTATAACCGGTGCAATATTGTCGGTAACCATTTACGTGGCCCTTACGGTTAATTATATTTTTTCTCATGAATTAAAAAAACTATAGTTTTGACTTGGTGCCGAATTGTAAAAACAGCTTTAACTTGCGGCTTGTAATTATGAGAGTGCAGCATTTTAGTTTCACTAGTTACATTTGTGTTGGTAATTACTAACAAAGCGGCGGAAACCCAATGGCTAGGGCGACGGACTTGTGATCTTGTGGTCGCCGGTTCAATCCCCACCCATTGCACTACCGACTCGTAATACAAGCATTATAGCTTAGCACGGGGGTTAACAAGAATACTAGTAGACAGCAAAACTGCTATTAATCTATAAAACACAGAATCATTGAAATTAGTCTTAAAGATTATATTTATTGTTTAATTTTCTGTTACCAATATTTTTGCCGTGTGGTTTCCGGCTTAGAATAGAGCACCCCATGTCTTCCCATGGGTGTCGTAAAAGGTGACTAAGGGACATAATATATGGCTGATGGATGGGCAGCAGCATCTATTAGCTCAAGGGTTCATCAATCCGTCTCCCAAGCGTGGTGATTATGGCAATATCCCTCTACGATCCTGGCTTGCCAAGGTCTGTTAAGAGGAGGCCCATGTTCAGCAGTGGACGTAAACGGGCTGTTGATGATGATACTTACCCGTGCCTTTAAGAGCATGTTAAACTGACGGTCTTGCACTTGATGTGTCACCGGTAGTGTCGATAAAACAGTCGCACAGTATTTTGACAGTAAAAGGAATACTAATCTGTGTTTGTGAAGCATATTATTATGATATCCTGTGTAATAATAACTTATCTAATCTTTTTCTGAGTAATCTTCTCAAAGATTGACGTCCGTGTCCAAAAAGGTCACGAAAAATAAACTGCAACCGTTTCTTTTTAGAATTCTATGAAAAAATAAAAAGACTGTAATAGTCATCAGTAGTACTGTCTTAACATAACGTAACATTTAAAAAATAGAAATAATTGTTTGAATAAAGAAGTTGGCCTCATGGAGACGGCATCCATAAATATACATGGCAAAATGAGCTATAATACCTTGGAATAGAATACATAATAGGTATAGGTTGAACGACCGGGTGCCCTTAACATAGGTTCGCAGTTATTTTAATATGTAATTTTTTTTTGTTATTGAAAAAGTATATATTTAAATCGATTGTGCTACAAAAATAAATAATTACGTTGAGTATTAACGACGAATAAAACATCACAGTGTAGATTAAAAATTAAATGTTGTTTTTTTTTTACCTTTTTTTTTTATTAATAAATAACAATCTTGACCGCATCATTTTTTAAAACATACTTCCCTGAACCTATTTATTATATGGTACCTATTTATTAGGTTTATCAGACATTACCTTACGACATTACATTACGAGTACCTACATATCGATGTATGGGAATCACTAACCTAGATACTAAAATGTTTTTAAAAGATGTACAAATGATTAATCAAAGACTTTAAAACATGACAAAAGAATGATCTCGGAGTTTCTTATAGTCTTTCTTCTCCGGGTGTCACAACGTAGGTAGATAGAGAAAGACTCGTAGGAAGCTAGGATAGGGTCCGGTCGTCCTTGCAAGGCGAGGCTCGCGACGCGTTCTATGCTTCTGACCGAATCCCAGCCCACGCTGGTTGATTCTGATTATATTTATAGTACGCGACTATCACATGCCACATTGGTAAATTTAAATTATATTTAATAACATGACTGCTGAAATGTATACTAATGAATTAGTCAAGATTTTTTTTTTTCTCTTTTTATATTTGTATCTTTGTATTTGACTTATAATAAGTACGATCGATTCGTCTACATTATCAATAAACGTTTTCATTTCATTTTCATTAGAACAAACTCCTAAAATATAATTTGAAGTTTTATTTTTCGGACGGACTTACGTAGTTAGCCACGAGGCTTTTGATACTTCACCGGGTATAAAAGCAAGCAGAGCTCTAGCCTCAATAAATGGTTCAAAAACTACAAACTAAGCAAACTGCGCAAGACGTCCCCTGTGGGGCTTGGACCTCGGCTCAGGGCGGTGGCTGGCGATGAGAATGAGGGATTATATAATTTGAAGATTACAGCTGGTCTGAACTAGGTTTGACCTGTGCTTCAGACAGTTACTCAACTACTGTGTTCTTCTGTATAATAACTAAATTACATATTATAATCGTATATTTTTTCCTAAGTATATTTACTTAATTACTATCAATTTACTGACTGATTAAAAATTCTGTAAGATTTAATAATGCTCACAATGTTTTTAGCTACTTAAGTGATACTTTTGATAGATTTAGTCTTATACGGTGTAATTTTGACAAGTACAAGTGTATGTAAATATCTAAGTGCTGAATAAAGTTCATAATTTAATTTAGGATTTCCATTAAACTTTCTGTCTGAGTAATTGAGCTTACCTACGTATTCGGTTACTATATTATAACTTTTTTTATAACATAAGCTATGGGCACTTAGTAACTTATTGAATAAATACGGCCATAAGAATATGTAAAATCTGCAAACCTAAATCTTTTCTCCTCTTATCTGTAGACATCTATTGGATATTTCGATTCATCATCATCATTTCAGCCGTAGGACGTCCACTGCTGGACATAGGCCTCCCTCATAGATCTCCAGTTGTTGCGGTTAGAAGCGGCCTGCATCCACCGTGATCCCACGGCCTTAACCAGATCATCCGTCCATCTAGTAGGTGGACGTCCTACGCTACGCTTGCCGATCCGCGGTCTCCATTCGAGAACTTTTCGGCCCCAACGGCCATCTGTTCTCCGTGCTATATGGCCTGCCCATTGCCACTTCAACGAACTAATCTGTTGGGCTATGTCGGTAACCCGCGTTCTTCTACGTATCTCCTCATTTCTGATTCGATCTCGTAGAGAAACCCCGAGCATAGCCCTCTCCATAGCTCGTTGAGCGACTCTGAGCCTGTTCATAAGGCCTATAGTAAAGGACCACGTTTCGGATCCATAGGTCATCACTGGCAACACGCACTGGTTGAAGACTTTCGGTCGGAAGATATTTCGATTACAAATAATAAAACATCTACTTAGCGACATGACAGCCCTAGTACACTCTCTACAATGGGGTTGCCATACATCAAAAATGCGGAGATGGCGATTCAACTTTAATCTCGGTTAAATGAATGGAATCTCGGGAGGACCGATAAACTTGTTGATATGAGAAATAAAATGTATCGAGAAGATACAGGCTTATTTATTGGACAATGTGTTGAATAACTGCTGTAGATATTACTGATGTTGGTCATAGACAACACATTTTTTGTTTTAAACGTATTTTTAAAGTATGTAAGATGTTTTCCTTAACTTTTTTTTGTTGCTTTTAGTAATAATTCCTGTAAACTGGTGGGTCAGTGGATATAATGGTAATTGCCTGTGAGACCAGGTGGTATGTACTGGAACCATGTGCGTCCACGTCTTGTTTATAAGTATCTGACATACCTAAATTATACCAAGAATATATATTATCTTATTGCAATTCTTGTGATTGTTATATATTCTTTAGAATATGTTAACTTTTAATAAGCCTGAAACACCTGATGGCCTAGTTCAGGCAAGTAAGGACCTAATATATTTGTTCTATGTAGGTGCTAAATAAGTTACATATGTACAAAAAAATGGAATACATTTATTATTATAATTATTATAGTTGTTCAGAGTACAGATGTGCATATCAAGTTTAGGTGAGCTAATTACGTAATAGCTTAAGACAGAAGGTCCCTTAAGTAGGGACTGAATAAATTAACCGTCTTGATATTACATAGATCCCACAACTTTTTACGGTAAAAGAACTGCGTGACGAGAATTAGTTTTTTTTACAAGTACGTTTTCGATGGCTTTGTAATTTGAACCAATAGAAAACAGGTAACATTTTCTTAAAATTCAATTGAAACATGAAAGAATAATAGTTTATTTTTCGTTACATTTTTAATAACAAAATCTATTCTATTAAACCACTCTAACGCACATCTTGTCTGTAATTAAAGCAACGTACAAAAATCGGTCTAATTTAACCCAAAGCTAAAACACATGTCGGTCAAACTAATTTCTTTATTATATTTGATTAACCCTTCAAACGGCCGGTGGATCGGGTCATAATTACCCAACAGATGCGGCACTGATTAATTACTAGAAAAAGTGTTTGGGTCACTCCACCTGCCCACAAATCTCACTTTCGATCGATGGAAAAACATCTAAAAAACATCAAGGGCACAAAATGTACTTGCGTTTCAAAGGTTCCGCATAGTATTTTAATGTTATTGTGTATTTTAAAAAAACATCGTTAGGACGAAACGTCCGGAAATATAAAAAAGGTATTATATTTATGATACGCGAAAGTTTAAAAGTGTATACACCATCAACATCATCATCAGCCCGTATAACGTCCACTGCTGAGCATGGGCGTCCTCCCGAGGGAAGGTATTTGTCATAGTCACACCACGCTTGGCAGGCGGGTTGGTGACCGCAGTATTATGTTGTACCACACAAGGAAACGCTGCTGCCCGTTGTTTGATATACGACTACTATAGATTATGTTATAATAATCGGGACCAACGGCTTAACGTGCTTTCCGAGGCACGGAGGATAGTCCCTCAACCAACCAGACCCGGAAAGAAATCTTAGATTTACACAAAGATTTCCTGTTCGGCGTGGGGATCGAAACCACGACCTCCGAGATATAAAGCGAGTCAAATACCGCTACGCTACGGAGGTTGTCAAAGTGTAAACATGTTTAGGTATTAATCTAGCCAATGCTGAGGTGGAAACCTTTTCAACAAAATCATCATCATCATCAGCGCGTATAACGTCCACTGCTACCACTTACTTCTTATTTTAGTTAATTTTACATTCAGAGATTTCTATTATAAGGGTGACTGGTAATTAGTAACCGATACCTAAACACATCATTGTGCTCATGATAACAAACAACTTTTACTATGGCACCAACCCTGAAATCGCGAAAAAAATCAGCTGTTCCATACATTCATGTTCAGATAACTCGTCAACATGGTAGGGAGCAGCTGATTTTTTTTTCGCGATTTCATGTTTGGTGCCATAGTAAAAGTTGTTTGAAATCATGAGCACAATGATGTGTTTAGGTATCGGTCACTAATTACCAGTCACCCTATATAGTCAAATTTCTTATAAACCTATACCTATATATAATACTTTTTATTTTTTTTGGACTGTCATTTATGTAGTCCGCTTTTGGCTTTTGTTACTTAACTGGGCATAAAGGCGAGCAGGTCACCGGCTTTATACATGTTGACGATGACGAAAACCCCCTTTAAGCGACGCTCATGTATCTCATGTCTAAATTAGTACCTAAGTTACAATAAATGATCAAAAAGGACCAAATTTTATTTAATTTACTTACCTTTTTATCTAAGCTAAGGTATTATGACTACGCAAGTTTTTTATACCCACCCACGGATCCCTAAAACATCGAAGAAAGTTTTTATCCCAGTAATCTTATATGTAAATCGCCGAGTCATTGTCTTTTGTCCGTTTTTTCTTCGGCGGAAGTCATGTGGGATTAGGATTTTTATAATCGACAGTTTTTATCACCCGCCATTAGTTACACGATAATGTTGAAACAAAGAACTGTGATTTTATATGTTTGACATTTTTGAATTTGGAATATAGAGCTAGATTGTTTTTCTTTTTTGTTCGCTCCCATTTGAGAGCGTAAGTTGTCTTGTATCAAAGAGAATTCCTTAAGTTTTTTTTCTTTGCGTCCTAACCACAGATTATGCTGTTTTGCTAGATGTTGTGCTACTATCCTAACTATTATGAGTTAACCTATGTTATTGAAAGGATGATATACCTACGTCATAATATTAGGTACTGCGATTGCCAACCAGTGTTGCCAACAGATAAACAAGCTCTCCACCAGATTCAACTTCTAAAACCACCAGAGAATCACTAATAAAATTCGGCTTTACTCTACTAAACGAATTTTTGGTTTTTACGAAAGAAAACAGAAAGTAGTTATATTACTAAAAATGTTCTTTATTATTACGTCATAAAATATTTAAAATCAGTAAATCAACCTTTTGAAATAATCAACAAGTCAAGATGAGGAACATAAAAATTATTCAATAACAACAATAACTATAAAAATAAAGTGATATTCTAAAATTCGTCTTCTTCAGATGAATTTTTGTCTGCCCCATCGTCTGTTTCACATTTATATGATTCTTTGGTCCCGATTTGTATTATAACTTTCATTGGAATTTCATAATCTGTGCAGCCTTTTCCTTCCAATTAAGAATACGCTGTGGTTTACACAGCGTATTCTTAATACCTATAGCAGTTAAAAGATCCAACTTCATTCTGTTCTTCATTGTTTTTTATAACATTCATACTGCTAAGTAGTCTCTCAACGTTGGCATTAGAATGCAGTATTAAGAGATTAATCGCAAAAGTCGCTAATTCCTCTAATCTAGATTCCCCTTGAGCATCTTTGAAATACAAAATTTCATTCCAAAATTTTTGGTATCTTTGGTCTCATTCCATTTCAACAAATGAATTTGTCGCCATTGATCATCAACTCTTGCTATAAATTCTGCACTAGTGGTTGAGTGATAGCATTTTCAGTAATTGAAAGTGAGTTCTACTAAACCACTAGAAAAAACCACCAACCACTAAAAACAATATTTCGCCACTTAAAGGGGGGTCAAAACACCAGTTTTAGTGGAAAATCAACTAAGTTGGTAACACTGTTGCCAACCCTCTTTGGTTTTTAACGTAATAGGCTGATGATGATTTATTCTAAATCGGTTTATTTTCATATGTTGTATTGATTCGACTCGATAATACATTCTGCGACCTTAAAAGGAATAATTACAATAGCCATATCTGAAAACTAACATTATAAATTCCAAATTAATTAATGTAGTATTTTATTATTGTTAACTATTAAGATAATATATCCGCCGGTGTAATAAAAAAATTCTATGAAAGATCCAAATTTAAATCCCACCGGGTAAGATGGCGGATAAACAAAAACATGCCATTGTACGAATTTGAATAAAGAACGCGTCGAGTTCCCAAAGAAAAAGGCGCTAATGACAGTACAGTACCGCGAGAATACAGCGCCACCAGCATAACGAGAGCTGCGGCGTAATTTGTAACTAAATACAATAATTATGTTAGTCTATTTCTAACTTTAGGATATTATAAATATGATGGAACTACTATATATGAATGTTAAAAAGATACACTTGTTAGTAGTAATATTATAAACTGCGATTTTCTAGACATTTACGACATAGGTATGTTCAAACTCAGAGTGAATAGGCACCTTGTCACTTAGATACCATCAGGTGAGATTGAGGTCAAGCTCAAACACTTTTTAAATAAAAATAATGATAATATTATAAATAAGTACATTTATTTCTAAAATTCCTACTAACATTATAAATGCGAAAAAACACTATGTCCCTCTGTTAAGCTGCTTCCAGTAAACTACTGAACTAGATTAACTTAAAAAAGATCCGGTTATCACAAAAACCATTCACTATTCACTAAAAACTATTAATAAAAATTCAGATTTGTTTTATACGTCAGAATACCGCGTATCATCTTATACTGGTCTTTGTCAAAGATGACAGGGTGTGCTTGCGCATGCAATTAGATCCTTTTTAACACTTGCAATGCGATTGATATGCGTAATATTGTGTTTTATGAATATTAATGAGTTTATTGTGCAGGTTAACGATGCAAAGACATTTTTTTGTTTTTTTTTATATCTGTAAACTTCCGTGCGAATTTTGCGTCTTTGCTTCTTAGGTGACAAACAAAATTGGCGGGTTTTTTTTAGATAGATTAATTAAAGTTTTATTTTATGGTATGATTATGGTGGGTTATTTTAGTTAATATATTAAAGATATAATGTAGGCTAAGCCTTTAATAAGGTAGGTAACCTTCATCTATTTTTGAATATATTGTAGCAAACATGATATTTAAAAACTATATTATGATATACCGAACAATAAATTATTAGTATTTAATGTTACATTTTTTATAGTATAAGTTAAACGGATATATTTTGGGTAATTCGGCAATAGTATATCAATGTAATACGTTCAATAAAACCGCCATTAAAACATAGACAAAAGACTTCTTTAACCCTTAAAATGTAGGGCAATTACGAATGCAAGACAAGTACCCATTAGAATATTTTCGCACGGTGTTCTGTACAAGGATGGGTAACCAAGTAGGTAATTAGATAGTATCGGAAGCACATTGTGATGTTAATCATTATTTGTGTTTCTTTACAAGATTTGGTTATTAACTGTGATAAACTAGTCTGTCATTTGATGCTAATTTAATACTATTTGACACGTTTGAGGTATCATTGAATTATGGTATTATAGATAAAAGAAAGAAAAACCAGTTTTTTTATAGTATTTGCTGATATGAGATGAATGAAATATTTTTTAAAACATCGTTTTGGTCTTTGTAGACTTTTTAAAATCATAGTAATAGAATGATAATAATATTGCGGCCGTAGCCCAACGGCTAGGTTGTCGGACTTGCGATCATGTGATCGTCGGTTCGATCCCTAACCATTGCACTACCGACAAGAATCCGTACTACAAGCACTACTCGTAACACAAGCATTTTAGCTTGGCAAGAGGAGTTAACGACAATACCAATAGTGTGAAAAAACTCTGCTAGTAAACTTTAAAAAAAGTCCCTTAAAACACATGGATTATGATTATGCTAATAATTTTACCCATGATAATCAAGTCGAAATCGGACATCAGTTCAGCTTCAAAATTACAGCAAAAAATCTGTTTTAAACACTAATTGATTACGCGTTACCGCAGCATTATCGAAAGCCCAAAAAACCCTGTTCGTTCTAATTTAAGAGAGTCAACTCTCTCCAGCGCATTCTGGTTCACTTTTTGAGTTCATTACCATACATGTGACTCGAAATGATCATTGATTTAGCAACATGTGAACAAAATTGACTGGCCCATTACCATTTCAATATGCAAATGATGGTATAAAACCAGCCAGGTAGACTTTACGTCGACTGCCTTGGGACTTTTTGCTACTTCCTTGTCCCAGTGTATTAATTAAAATGTGAAAATTGCACTAGTTAATTGTTTAAAAATAACTATGAATGTGAAGAATGTTGTTTTTGATATAGAATAAAATGAATATCTTAATTATAAAGCTAAATCGATTATTTTCCCTCCATAATAAACAAAAACCCAACCCTAATGGTTAAAGTAAACATACTTCGCACCATTATTGTATCGAAATAGTTTAGAATATTCTGATATTATGAGGAGAATACAACAAAACTACTCTCGCTAAAAATAAAACTATACTTAGCTTAAAAATAATTCATTTTTAAGGCTATAAATGCAAAAAAAAACTTCTCATAATGTCTTCACACGAACAACTTTCTTGCAGTAATTAAACAAAGGGCACCGTCTAACTTAAAAAAAAGTTAAAGTAATCAGCAAAAAAACCAAAGATATCGTGAGAGTTGCATAAAATTAACTCATAATAAATAGGTACCTACATGTAAAGGTATGCAAACTAGCTACGTGACCACTTTTTTAAAAGAAAAAAAGTAAAAAAAAACAAAAGTGCAATGTGGTCGCCTACCCTTCGCATCAAAAACTAATTTGCATACGTCTGTGGCGATTTTTTTACTGTAAAAGATTATGTAAATGTGTTTTTTGGACATCCACTGGATATGAGAAACACTTTTTTAGTGATAAAAAAACACTGTCGGCGGAGATAGGGTTAAGCATAGAGCAAGAACAAAAATTAGTTCTCATGGCATTTTTTTTAAAGATGCATCATGCTTGTTTGTCTTTTAAGTTATTATTTTAAACTGCTTCGTGTATTTAATCATTTATTTGATTAATTGTTGTCGATTATTATTATACATGTAAATTAATGAATTTACACCTTTATAAAACAATATATCAACTAGATATAATCATGAATAAATATACATATATCTACATCAGTAGGTAATTAATATATGATAAATGCTATCTAGGTGTATACCTAGGAAGGCTAGTTTACCTATAGACGTTTATGATGTATTAATTAGATTCATACAAATAGTTTTAAATTAATTATTTTTCTATCTCGATTGAGGAACGCGCAAGCCCAATGGGGTCTGCCTTAAACACTGAAACCGAGTCCTAATTCTTTTTAGTTTTAATGCAACACAACAACCTACTAATATTATAAACGCGAAAGTTTCTATGGATGTTTGTCACTCATCCACTCAATAACTGCTGCACCGTTGTGCTGACATTTGCACAGCCATAGTTTATAAGCTGTATTACCATATACACTATAAACATCATGCTTTAACCTACCGCAACAGAGTAACAGTCCAACGCGGATGGACCCCGGTGCGCAGCGAGTAACATAATATTTACTTCATCCTCGTACCTCCCGTTACATTAGGAACTTCATAAATAAATATAGCCTATATGTTAGTGTAATATATAAGCTATAATATTGTAAAGTTTCATTAAAATCCATTCAATATTTTTTGCGTCACAGAGTAATAAACAACTATCCACACATACTCACAAAGATTCGCGCTTATAATATTAATAAAGATAAAAACACATAAGTCTATTACACTATTTAGAACATAAATACAATTTACTACATAACCATTTATATAAATAAACATAAATAACAAACAAAAAACATACACAACAACAAAACCAACCCACATGTTTTTTCTATATTTTTTTTTCGATGCACATAAACTTTTTCTACCTGCGCGGGGTGGAGTCTATCCTACCCCTATTTTTTTTTAACCCTACAAACCCCAACGCTGCATTTTAAGGGTGTCACCATTTTTTATATCACACTACAACGCAACTTAAATCGATATAGTTCCCGCGCACATTGGCTTAACACACACACAAGGGTTCTATTATGTACCAAAAATTCATTTATTTTTATTCTTTAACGGTCGTTTCTTTTTGGTAATAGCTAGGGTTGAATTAAAAGGGGTTATTTTTTATAGGGAGCTCTCCTCACGCGAGCTGGTTGTATTAAATTGTTTGGCTCACGCAAATAACGGGCTAGTTTTAATTTTAATTTGAAAGTTTCTCGATTTGGCGTTTTCGTGATTTGATTATGATTTTAGCGGAATTGTCGATAATGTTGCCGTGATAATAAAAACTTGATGAATATGGTTTAACAGGAAATGGGGTTGTGGCTTTTGATTGGGTTTTAAATGGCTTGTTAGATTAAAAAAAATGCTTTTATTATTAAACACAAATAGATTATGAAGATTAAAAAGAACTGCGCTTGGTTTTATCTGTCTTAGGCTGCTAGCAAGTTTGTGTTTAGTTTATAGCCTAAAATTATAAAAGGTGAGAGAAATAAAACGGGATTTTGAAGCGTTTTGAATGAAAAATACGGGACATAGTAAAAAGGTAGGTATAGGTACTAATGACTAATGTTTCAATACTTATTTTATTATTTGAGCTTTACAATAGGTACCTAAAATAACCATAATAAACGTACATTCGCCGTGTGGTTTGCGGCTTAGAAAAGACCACCCAAAATTTCTTATGGGAGACGTAAGAAGCGACTAAGGGATACTTGATGGATGGGCAGCAGCATCTATCAGTTCAAAGGATACTCCGATCTCCAATCCGCCTGCCAAGCATGTTGATTACGGCAATATTTAGGACTAACTGCGCCCCGCGGTTTCACCCGCGTTACTCTGCTCCAGTGGGTCGGAGCGTGATGTTTTGTAGCCTATACGTTAATTCAGCGTATATCCTATCCCGGGGCAACATTTCAGCCAATTCCGTTCAGTAGTTTTTGCGTGAAAGAGTAATCCATCCATACTTACAAACTTTCGCGTTTATAATATTAGTAGGAAATTGAAAACGACCATAGCCTGCCAATATCTGTTAAAGAGAGCCCATGTTCAGCAGTGGACGTCAACCGGCTGATAAAGTAACTAAGTAAGAACGAATGTTAGTGAGAAAAATATGTTACTTTAACAATAACTGTCTAATTTAAAATCAGCTTAACACTATAGTAGTCAAGTTATGCCTGAAACGCAGGACATGGCCCGTCCCATTTTTCATTTTGACAATATGTAGTTATCCAGGAGGCTTTTGCGTCATCGGGCATAAAGGCGAGCAGAGCTCCTGCTTAAAATGGTTTAAAAACTGCGCTAGCGGGCGTCCTCTGTGGGACTTGGACTTCGGCTGAAGGCGACATAGCCCGTCCCGCATTCAACCGGTTTAATTGGAAAGACAATAATGCTAACATGGGCTTCAATTACTAAAACAATATATTAGAATGTTTTTTTTCTTGTATCTGTTAGTATTCTACATATCTTAATGCTTGTTCCAGTGGTGGTCACTTCAGCGCCGGCCAACGAAGCAGAGCTTCAGTTGTACCGCGTCATGCAGAGAGCCAGTCTCCTCGCGTACTACGACACACTGCTGGAAATGGGTAAGCATTCCAACTCGTCTTATAAACTTTATGGTTAAATTAGATGCGGGAAGACATTTAGGTGTCCCGAGACCAGCATGAGTTTAACAGCGTAGAGCCTCTTCCGTGTGCGCCGAGATTGATGCTGGCTTACAGGAGTTACAGTGACGGGAGTGGAGGGATTAGTCCCAAAAATAACCCTTCGTACTTTTATATATATACTAGTAGTTGCCGTGCCGTGTGGTTTCCGGCTTAGAATAGACCACCCCATGTCCTCCTATGGGTGTCGTAAAAGGCGACTAAGGGACACATGGCTGATGGATGGGCAGCAGCATCTATTAGCTCAAGGTTAACATCTAACTGCGATCACCAATTTGTCTGCCGGGCGTGGTGATTATGGCAATATCCCTCTACCATCCTGGCTTGCCAAGGTCTGTTAAGAGGAGGCCCATGTTCAGGCGGGCTTTTGATTATGATGAGGATACTTTTATACATATACTAGTAGTTGCCCAGCCTGAAAATAGTCCTTAATAAAAAAATATTCTGCTCTCCTTTTCTCTATGTTTAAACTGTGCGAAAGCTCCATAGCGAAGGACAACCTCCGTAGCGAAGCGGTATTTGTAGGCTCGCTTTTAATCTTGGCGGTCGTGGGTTCGATCCCCACGCCGGAATCACAGGAAATCTTTGTGTAAATTCTAAGATTTTTATCCGGGTCTGGTTGGTTGAGGGAGTACCCTCCGTGCCTCGGAAAGCACGTTAAGCCGTTGGTCCCGATTATTATAACATCATCTATAAAAATCGTATAGCAAGGAACGGGCAGCAGCGTTTCCTTGTGTGGTACAACATAATACTGCGGTCACCAATCCGTCTGGACTATGGCATATACCCTCCCTCGGGAGGAGGCCCATGTTCAGCAGTGGACGTTATACTGGCTGATGATGATGTGCCAAATTTCATAGGTTGCCGTACACTGCAGACGGAGGCGTCTGCGCAAGTTTAGTAAAAAGCGATACCTAAAAAGTATTTGGTTAATATAGGCAGACACACTTACGTAGTTAGATCAACATTTATAAGAGATGTGTAAATGTGTATTCTCTGTGGATTATAAATTAAATAAAGTCAAATTTTTGCTTTGTTCCGAACGAATCGCATTCTCGGGTTTCGTTACGAATGAATATTCGTTGTTTTTTCTCTATTTATAATTGTGCCCTCTCCTTTTGGTGACACATCTACGATGATTCCTATTGTCTAAGTAAAACTATTCGACAAACATTGTCTTAGGGAGAACAAACTCACTGGGGAGGGGGACGCACTAGAGTCTGACTGTCGGTTAGGAGTCTTAATATAAGGTGAATTTGAGATAACTGCTTTTATAATAAAAAAAGGAGCTTGTACTCCGTACGGTTTGTATTAAAAAATAATACCTAGGAATTTATTTAACAGGATTGGTTTCTGTGGCATAGCGGTATTAATCTAGCTTTAAATCTCGGAGGTCGCGGGGTCGATCCCACGCCGGACAACAATTTTTTGTGTAAAATTTAAGCTTTAATTTTTTCGAATCATGTTGGTTGAGAAACTAGCCTTCGTGCCTCGGAAAGTACGTTAAGCCGTTGGTCCCGATAACTGTAGTAGTAACTATGTCTAACAATTGTAGGTACCCTACCTAAACATAATACTGAAGTCACCAAGCCCCCCCGCCAAGCGTGGTGACTATGGCAAAATTGATCCTCGGGATGTGCAGCTGTGGACGTTATACTTGCTGATGATGATGATATTATATTAAAGGAATAGTTACCCAGTTTTTAAAAACAGGCGGGGGCCCATATCTGTCTTAGAGCCCTAGAGACAGTGAAACGCTTGCTTAGAAAGCCCAACTGATAAGCCCAATAGATAGAAGGCACTATTAGTTAACTCTCTTCTTAAAAAAAAACAAACAAAACTTCAGAAATAAACAAATGACTACCTACTTACTTCTATATCAGCTATTTATTCTACATTCAAAATGTTCGTTGAAAATTACAAAAAATTAAAACAAAAATAAGTTTTAAATTTGCATACTTACTTGTCTATTCGTAAAATACTAAACATCAAACTAAGAAAAAAAAAACGCTATCAAAAGATAATAACAAGCAATTCCTTATGATCATAGGAACACAAGAAAAAATACTTTCTCATAACGAAATAAAGATAGAAAAAAAGACTAAAAAATCTCCATACCGACCGCAAAAAAACTCGCGCTCAGCGACGACATGCAAATTACTTTTTTAATCTTTTACTTTTTAATACCGCCGATTACCGCGCTAAGGAAGGGTTTGGCCAGTCAGCCAAGTCTTTGTTTTTTTTCTGGCGCCCCTTTATAAAATGGTCACGTAGACATTTGCATATTTGCCTAAATTAAATGGTAGCTTCATTTTTTTTGTGTATCTCACGTTTTTGTTGAACAATGATAGCGAAATGAACTTGCGTAGCAAGAAAGTATTGCATATTAATGTGTTGCTAATCTATCTGTGTACAACAATGGTCTAGTTTTTTCTTGTCTGTGAATAAAATGGATAAGAACGCGGTCCATTTTTTTGGACTCTGAGAAAATTGTTGAGATTTCTTGATCACTTACTTGGAGCAAGTTTTTTTGATTCAGTTGTAATGTTAATGAGATATTTTTGTAGCGTGGTTATGTTGCTTTTTGTGTAAGTAATTAAAATGTATGGAGTTTTAATCTTAGATAGATGTAACGGCGTTGCTTGAGTAAGCTATCCTAATTGGGAAAATTATAGAATATTATAGTTATATTATTGTAACAAGCAATGTTTAGATTACACATAGGGCGTGCGCTTGACCATGTGTTTTATGTGGACGATGGTGAGGGAAGTTTGGTGCATTAGTTCGAGAACGCGCACGGCCCTTTAGGTCTAACTTAATTCTATACAATTTTATTGAACTCACGGCTAAATTTCCAATCGTTTGTCGCAATTTAAGTGCATTTTTGGCGCTTATAACATTTTGATACCATTGCAATCGTTTCATACAACGTCCAATAAAAATATATTGTATTGGTGTGTATATAAAATTATATAGTTTTAATACTGTCTAACTATGTAAAATATAAAAATGTATTTCATTTTTTTTTCTTGAAAAGTTATTATTGCTGACGAACTTAGTGTAAGAACTTAACTACTAAGTATATATAAAAATAACGCTTTGTCCCTTAATTAACAATAACTATAATTACAACTTAAAGTCCCTTAGTTCTCTTTTTTTCATAACTATCATTTCTCTCAACGGCCCAAACGACGATCAAGACCATGTTGAAAATTTAGAATACCGGTGCGATGTATCCCAATTATGTCGATTATCTTTATATACTTATATGATTCTACTGTACGTGTGTATGTCACAAAACTCCTCTTAACGGCCGATTTGAATGTTTTTTTTTGTCCGTGTTTGGGTGGCGCTCTGGATGGTTTAGATTCACAACTCATATATATAATATATATATTAATATATTATCATGCAGAACAACGTCTGTTGGGTCCGCTAGTATTTTTATATGAATTCAATTGAATGAATGCTTTTTACCAACATTTCAGGTGGAGATGACGTGCAGCAGCTCTGCGACGCTGGCGAGGAAGAGTTCTTAGAAATAATGGCCCTCGTAGGAATGGCTTCCAAACCCCTCCACGTGCGTCGCCTGCAAAAAGCATTGCAGGAGTGGGTGAACAACCCAGCCCTCTTCCAAATTCCCATAGTTCCTAACCTCTGTCCCTCCGAAAATCCTTTTATTCAATGTAATCAGAGGCTTTTGAATATGCCTTCGTCTATGCCTAATGTTTTGCCAAGGACTGTGGCGTCTCCTGAGTCTAGTAGGCCGATGTACAGTCCGTCTCCTGGTGCACCAGAGAACAGTTGCGGGTCTACAGCGTCAGCGCCTAATGCTAGTCCTGTACATCAAGCTCCTTTCACTAAGATTGTCCTTCCACCATCACCCGCTCCTGCTGCTCCAGTCACCTCTTCTGCTGCAAGGTTTGTTTTCATATTGTTTAAATAATACATTGAGGGTGCATACTTCATTCTTTTCACTAATTTGTATTCTCATCACTAATTGGATGTTGTTAAGCCAAAAGGATTCAATCCACAAAAAGTCCCTTTTGACTAATGGGTATTTGAAGTTTGAGCTCTAATACAAAGCAGCTTTTTTATGTGCCCCGTCATTTTAAGGTTTAACCTACTCATAGAAATACATCAGTCAGACACTTCCCCCCTCGTCCTGCTGACCCTAAGTTTGCAAAGAACCATCCGATGCCCTCGTAGACCCGAAGTCCGAGAGGCCGAACTGTAAAGTAGAGCGACAGTTGCACAAATCTCCCTTAAAATACTAAAAGTCATAATCCCTCAATCTCGCCAGCGACCGCCGAGGTCTAACCCCACAGGGGGCGCCCTCTTGCGCAGGTTGCTTAGTTTGTAGTTTTAAAACCATTTATTAAGGCTGGAGCTCTGCACGCTTCATGCCCGGTGAAGTAGCAAAAGCCTCGTGGCCA
The DNA here is from genome assembly GCA_947037095.2 of Nycteola revayana. NCBI lineage: Eukaryota > Metazoa > Arthropoda > Insecta > Lepidoptera > Nolidae > Nycteola > Nycteola revayana. The sequence continues at coordinate 19,247,922 of OX344856.2, read as the reverse complement.
CACACATATTATTATGTCAATACAAAAAAAAACTCAAACACAATTCAAAATCAAGTTTTATCTGCGGATTGATAAATCATTGTATTTGTTTTGTGTAGTAATTAGAATCATATTATAAGCTAGCTTCCCGCACGCGGTTTCATCTGCGTAACTCCTTTTCTGGTGGGAACTTCATAATTTGACTGCACCGGTGGCTCAGTGGTTACGATAGTTGCATCTGAGACCTGGTGTTCTGGGTTCGATTCCCACCCGGGACAATTATTTGTGTGAACCACAAATAGTTGTTTTGAGTCTGGGTGTTCTTTGTGTCTGTGAAATGAATGTTTGTAAAGTCCCCCGCGACACATGGATTTATTTCCCTAGTGCAGGAGTTGTATTTTTAAGTAAAAAAAAAAAAATGTATATAGCGTAATTATAACCTTCCTCAGTAAAAGGGCTATCTAACACTGAGAGATTTTTTTAATTGGACCAATACCTAGATCCTGAGATTAGCGCATTCAAGCAAATAAACAAACTCTTCAGGTTACGCAATTTAAAGTACCCACCTAATCGAATCCGTATATAATTTTTTGTTGATTTCCATTACAAAATCCAATAAGATGTAGACCATCTTGTTAGAAATAAGATGGTCTTCTTCTAATTAGATTTTGTAAAACAGATTGTAGGTACTGTTGTGCAAATGTCAGGGAATTCTAAGCTTTAACAATGTTACTGTCAATATACTTTTTAAGTTTATGAATTAATCATCTATTTTCAGGTCATTTTCTCCCCAATCAGCTTGCCCTCCTGCGTCAGCCGGTTCGAGTCCCAGTTCGGTAACTTCACCAGTGCAGTTGACACCAGTACTGCTGGATGTCCATGTACAGAAGTTGTCAGCTGCAGCGGAGAAGTTGAGCAAACACCTGCCTCAGCTGGAACCCAAGCCACAAAACACTAAGAAGAAAATGTGTAAGGTAAAATTGGAAAAGAAATGTGGCTTTAGTACTAATTACTGTAATTTAATTTAGTAATAATATGTTTTTTGATCGAGATTTATTGGGCTTTATAGTTTTTCGTATGAAAAAGATAGAATAATAGGTTTATTATTCTATCTTTTTCGTATAAAAAATAATAAATTTAGGACACCGGCTGGGTCCAAATTTATTAATTTTAAAGAATTATTTTGTTTTACTTTATAAAATCGCAAAAATGAGAATTTTTCATGCTAAGTCCTGTACAATAAGACAATGTGAAACTACTATAGTATTTTTTTAATAATTGATCGTGACTTTTCTAGCTCTTAACTTTATCTCTAATTCAAAATCTTATAAATTTCAGGACTTGGAACTAGTAATGATGATGCCGGAGTCAGATCCTCGGCGGATGGAGGAGATACGAAAATACGCGGCGATATACGGGAGGTTTGACTGTAAGAGGAAACCTGAGAAGCCGTTGACTTTACATGAGGTAAATATTTATATTGAAAATCATGTGGAATATTTGTAGTAGATGAACACGAGTACCTATGATGAATTGGAAATTATGAAGATAAAATTACTTTATACCATATTGATAAATCATGCACGTCAAATGAAGAATGCACAGATATCTAGCTTTTAAGCCGAGACAATAGGAGAATGAATCAGATGAACTTAGTAATAACGAAATCAAAGTCTTTTATGAACTTACAAATGATTTGCAATTCTGAATGATAATTGAATAAAATGATAAATCAATTCAAGGTGGCAAATCCAGGTATTTAATCAAAATAACGGGATACGGAATTAAGGGCTTAATGTAAGAAGTATGTTCGAATCATAACGGTGGCTTAAATTAATTAATCTCAATTTTTAAAATGATATCATAACTGCTTTTTCCGTTCCAGGTGATGGTGAACGAAGCAGCTGCTCAGATCTGCCGCTGCGTGCCCGCACTCCTCACGAGACGAGACGAACTGTTCCCATTAGCCAGGCAGTTGGTGAGGCGAGCTGGACTGCACTACTCTAAGCACGGGTAAGCAACAGTGATGAGAGCAAGACAGACTTATAGATGTTCTAATAGTTGGAAGCAGGATGGGCAATTTCTCATACAAATATTAGCGAGGATTGAGGTTAATTCCGATGCCCTCTTAGACATGAAGTCCGAGTAGCCCGCGAACTGTGACATTGAGCGACAGTTGTGCAAAGCTCCCCAAAACAAAAAGAAAGTCATAATCACTAGATCCCTCCATCAGTGACCGCCCTGAGCCAAGGTCTAAGTCCCACAACAGCCACCCCTTGCGGAGGTTGCTTAGTTTATAGGAACCTAAACCTTTGAATAAGGCTGAAGCTCTGAAGAACCTTTATGCCCAAATAGCAAAAGCCTCATGGCTAACAACATAAATATCTGTCCGACAAAAAAAATACGTTCATCGTCATTATCATCTGCTGGCATAATTTTAAAACTAAGGCTACTAAGTGTGGTTTTGGCTAGAGTTACAAAACATTGTCGATGGATTTGTTACTATATAATAGTGATGTACCATACCTTGATTTAGATTTTATTTAGACGAGAAAAGGAGGAGAATTGAGAAATTAGTAACTAAACTGTGCAAGTATATAAATTATAATAAACCACTCTATAATTATGCTCATGATGAACAAACAGATAAATTTATTATCCTCAATCACGAAATTAATGATTTCATTGAAGAAAAAATTGTTTCATATGCTTATTAAGAGATCTCGGTAAATACAGATGATGTAATACATGAGAGAATCTTCCAACAATACTTAATGCAAAAAACCACCTCGTTAGTATGTGAAGAACTCGATTTGCCTTCATAGGTAGATACACACATAATATTTATTACCTTCATTAAAAACTTAATGAAAACATTAAGTAGTTAACATGTGATAAGATCATCACTCTACGTGTCATCATACATACATAGTGGAATATTAACAATACATATTGCTATTCAGTTACTGACATCGATTTCATCTGACATGTTTTATATATCTGACGTAATGAAAAGGCGTACTCCAGGGATATCGAACCATTCGCTATAATCACCACGCTTGACATGCGGGTTGTTGATTGCAGTAAGATGTTTAGTAACCTTGAGTTGATAGATGCTGCCCATCCATCAACTGATCCTTAGTCACCTCTTACACCACCTATGGGAGGACACAGGGTGGTCTATTTCAAGCCTTTGTATAATGATTTCTCTAATAATTCCGAACCACCATTATTTGATAGCAAGTCTAAAGCTTTATTAAAAACTATTTAAGAAAAATTGCACTTTGATGTAGAAAGGTTCGCCATCTCTAGTGTAGTCATATAGTAAGATTGCCTTTTGCTATTAATTACATCTAATTTTATTAAAGCCAGTTAAACTAGGATTGAAACAATTTAATTATTCTTTACTATACAATAAATAAATTGTATACTGATTATGGTTTGTGTCATCAGCTCTTAAATCATTAAAGTTACATCAAATCCACTATTTATTTCTATTAAAATAAATCCGTCATTCACTCGTCAGATAATATAATGCATTGTATTACTTTTGAGAATACCGCTTTGCTTTATCGCTTCCTCCTCTCTTCTAACTGTCCGACGGGGTACATCCTTTGTACTGGTTTTGTCTTTCTAAAAACTTATTATACATAATATGGTGTAAAATAAATTAATATGACCTATTACTGTATTTAATTTACACAAATTGTAATATCTTCTGCTTAATAATTAGATTATAATTTATTTTTTTCCAGCCTCCCTCCAACAGCATCAACGGGCGAGGACCGAGAGCGAGAGGATGACGACCCACCCGCAAAACGACTGCGGCAGGTCGCTCTTACCACCACTCATGTAGACCTCACAGACTAACACTAACTTGGGATTAATAATGTGGGGGTATTTTAGGGTCTTGAATGGGACTAACTATGGGGTTTAAATCCCAATTTAACCTGGCATGGTATCAATAAGGGATTGTAAATAACACATACCTGTAATGATGTTCCCTTATTAACTTTCTGATTGAATTTGTTCCTTGGTATTATGGGACCAACTTGAGCTTAACAGCTTGGAAATGTGGGATTGACAAGTCCCTCAATACCTGTATCTACCTAAAAAAGATTATAATATATTACGACTTCAAGATGGACACCTTCTTCTTGGTGAAGAAGAAAAGCCTACATAAATGTCCGTTCAAAAAAAAGGATCACTTCTTCCATTTCTATAGTACATAAGCTATTTTGATTTCAATTGAACGTTTCCATCGTTCTTTTTTCAAATGAATTCTATCAATCATTGATTATCTGACATATTTCAATTATTATGATCATGTGCATCAAATCCTAATTGTACTATTTCCAATTATGGCCTACAAGAGAGGGTTTCACCAAATTTACCAAAAGCTACCTTTGAAGCTATGTTTAATTCCATCTTAATAACAATACATTAAATATAAAAAATATATGCGATTTGATGTTAAAATAACATTCTATATAATACAAAATGAAAGGTCTTTTAGATGATATGACACGGTCTCAAGCGCTCGTCCTCATAATGGTACGAATTACGACTTTTTGAGCAATACGTGAGTTGTGTGAGGTAGATAGAGTTCATATCTGGGTTATAACGAGGGTTTGGGTTTACAATAACATTTACTACTGTTCTTAGTTTATTATCTCACTTGCTCTTCTATGCATAACACTCCTCTATCACCTACAGTATTCAAAGGCAATAATGAGAATTATTACTTATTAGGAAGCCCATTATAATTGACAGACCTACTGATGTATTGCCAATTGGAAACCGACAATAGTTTTATCTAAACTATTATTGGATTCATTTCTAGTAGTAATACAATTTTATTAGCAGAGTAGATTTTCTTAAAAATATTCTAAAACATTTTTCTTCAGGATAAGAAATATGACATCTCGATTATATTTTCATAGGACCAAAAGGGAAACTTTGTGGAACCCCATCCAAAATTACTAAAATATCAATTAATAAACTATAATATCTGATTTATTTCTTATAATGACAGATATTATAAGACTTATTATTCTGATTTCTTTTGGTACACATTTACAATTTTATTTGCATATCAGTAACAGTAAGCATGATTAACAAAATCAAATGCCTGAGCTAATTCTAATTAATTTGCTATGCACTGTAGCTCTTTTGTTTTAGAATGGTTATGGCATTTCCGTTCCGGTGAGTAATATTTATCATTTAATTCTATTGCACGCTTTCTTTTTTATTTATTTGGTATCAATGGAATGCATATAATATATATCTGAAAGTAACAGATTTGGTTTAGTTTAGCCCAAAATTTAATATTAATAGATCTTATATATTTACCACACATGAAAGTTATTGAGTATTTTATACCATATTAAAATAGCACAAGTGTAGCCCGTATGTTGGCCAAATATAATGAAACACAATATCTTCCCTAATAAACTAATAATTTAATTTTACGTGACGAAGTTTTCTCAAAATTGATATTGCGAGGCGGCGGCGACTCCGACTAGCGACAACTTGACGTTGCCGACGCCTCGGTCTCGGTCTCGACCTAAATATTAATTTTGGGACATAAGTAATTTATTAGTCAATATTTTTATACTTCAATTTTGACAAATGGTGAAAACTTTTGATGCTAGTTGAATTTCAAATATTTGGGCCAATTTTCTATTTAAGACTCAGATACCATTTATAACTTAAAATTTATAAAGATTTTGTATGTTTCTTTGAATTGTAAATACTAACGTATCATTCTTACAGGATGGCGAGGAAGGCAATGGTATTCGAGCCAGTCCCGATGCAGCCAGAAATAATTCCAATAGGTAAGTAGTTTTTGTTACTAATATAATTTCATTGCAAAGGTTTGTGTATAATAATAATAATAATAATATCATTTATTTGCATGAAATACGGTAGGCATAAGGTGTTATACAGTTGTAAGTACATGACATATTTCACCCTCAATGAGGGTATGCAAAGATTATGTTTAAAACATGAAGTTGCAGTGATGTTTATTATGATGCATTACAATTACAAATCTAAATTATTTAAATATACATAAATAGAATCAATAATTCGAGTATAATCATAGACATAGTAGGAAAAACATCAGCGAGCACCAAATCTACAGGTGCTTTTATTAAAAAAATCTTTTATAGTATAAAAACTCTCCTGGATCAACCACTTTCGCAAGGCACAGCAGAATCTTTTATATTATATTCCTATTTGATAAAAATTAAGCTAAATAGATATAGGTTGTGGTAAGGAAACGTTACCACCCATAGGAGCAGAAAATCTGTCTATCGCCCATAAATCCGCAACTCTTCATTGCAAAAGGAAAAGGACTTCATTAAGAAATGGATTCATAAAATAGTCAATGTTAAATTGTAGACACGATTAAGTTTCATTGGCTTCCCTTTTTTTGCATATTTATACATTTTAATCGTATAAAATATGGAGTCAGACCATAACTGTTTGACCCAAGGATCTTAGCTAGGACCAATATCGAGTTGGTGGGGTTGGCATCATAGAATGAAAACTTTTTTCATCAGATTTTTTATCTTTTTTTACATAAAACATGACTTACTTGAAGTCTAGTTGTTTATAACATACTTGTACAACACTTTCATGTTTTTCTTTTCAAAGGATACAATAGTAAAGTTAAGTGTTATTATTATTTCTAGCTGGTGGGGGGTGAAGGCGGAGAGTGATGACGCAGACTCCAGATGTTCATACTCCAGCACCAGCACGCCACCGCCGGTATATAACAGATTGAATTTAACTTAACTTAATAATAATTTTTAAATTTGGATATTATAGAATATGTAGGTACAACAGTATGTATACTTAGATGTGATAGGTTTTCTTTAAACTTCGATATCAAATAACTCAGAAACCATTTAAGTAGTTTAGGGTAAAACATTATTTGACAAAATAATGCTTTTGACCTTATCTACAAGATTCTAACAGGAATACGTGACGCATTTCTTGGCAGACGAAATTGAACCTTATTTTCACTAGTCACTTGTGTGGTATTGCAGTATCATCGACGATATATAGTTGTTACATTATCTTCCAGGAATCCGAGGAGTCTCGTCCGCAGGTGGTGGCGGCGCGCGGGGACAGCATCATCGCCGTCACCAACCCCGCGCTCCTCCCGCACCCCGCGCACGCGCCCCACCCCGCGCACACCCCCCACGCGCCCCACCCCGCGCTACCCGCCAGGAACCATTCCAATTAGACTACAAACTACCTGGAAGACTGGAAATCGTTTTGTAATCAGAAAACATTTTCAAATTGGAATATGGATATTATATGGTAGATTAATGGTAACTCAATGTTGTAAGCTGAGAGCTTAAAACCTGTAGATCGGAAAAATAGCAAAATAAACTCACCATATATAACCAGGGGGAGGAGGGAGAGCTAAAAAGTTGCTAAAGTGCTACCTAAAAGGTTCCAAAAGGAGACCAAAGTGCGATCTTAAAGCCCCCAGAAGCAGAAATATAAAATAACTCGCCACATATAACCCCAGGGAGGAGAAAGGGCTACAAAGTTGCTAAAGTGCGACCAAAATCCCCCGAAAGGAGACTAAAGTGCGACCTAAAAAGCCCTAAAAGGAGACCAAAGTGCGACCTTAAAGCCCCCAGAAGGAGAAAAGTAATGAAAGAAATTACCACATATGACCACATGGAAGAGGGAGGACTAAAAAGGTGTTAAAAACCTCACGTAATTAATTAATATAGTCTGGAAGACTCCTTTACAGTACCTACGTAACTATATCGAGGCATACAATATAAAAGGGTGGACTGAATAAAACTATAAGTTGGTACTAATTGAATAAGCAATCCATGCTTGCCCCCCTACTCATAAGTTAACTTCAGGTTTATCAAACAGTCTCATGTACAAGCAAAAATAAATTTATTATTATACAGGGTGTCCCAAAAGGTTAAGTAGCTGGGAAAGGGGGTGACAGGGGTGGACACAATGGTAACTAGAAAAATAAAAAAAAATCCGCTCTGGGTATTTAAAAAAAATGCCATTTTTTTAAAAACTTAAAATTTTAAACCTTGTTATTTTTGATGTTGATGTTGATGACCTTGTTGTTATTGAAGATTACATAACAGCATTTTTTTTAAATACAGCCATATTTGTAGGTACAGTTAGCACAAGGTGTAAAATTTTTAGTCTTTTAAAAAATGCCATTTATTTTTTTAAACACCCAGAGGGAATTTTTTATATTTTTCTGGTGACCCTTGTGACCATCCCTATCACCCCCCTTCCCAGCTACGTAATCTTTTGGGACACCCTGTATATTTTGGGTTGTATCTGCGGCTAAGCTGATGTAGGAATGGGCTGGCCACGTCTACCGTATGCCCAATAAGCTGTGGGCCAAAATAACCACCACGTGGAGCCCTGACACAGTAAGAAGGCGTCGCGGCAGACTCCGTAGAAGATGGCGGGACGAGCTGGATAAAACAAACGACCAGTGGCCTACTTTGACCTGGATCGATAGAGCTGGAAGTCTTGGGGAGAACCCTTTTTCCATAACGTGTCCTTGAAATTCTAGAGCTCAGAAACAAAAGGTCGGATGTGACATTATACGTTAAAGTCATTCGTCGTATGTGCCTTTATCGTACACGGGCTCTTACGACTATTGTAATAAAATATGAGTTCGGTTGACAAGTAACTTATTTATAAATGGAACTTCCCTTTTATAAAAATATGAAAAATTACATAAACAATAATATATCTGCTTCCCTCTTAAACCAAATGAAAAATCACAATAATAATCAACAATATAAAATACCATGTTGTAATAAAATATGAGTTCGGTTGACAACTACTTATTTTTAAATGGACATGTCATAATGACCATAGTCAAACCACTACAACGACCAAATGCTTCTAAAGTAGCATCTGAGGTCTAGAATTGTTTATGGGCTAATCCGATAGTCGGATTATCTGAAAGTTGTCAAAATATTAGCTATGCTCGTAAAAGGTGCTTCCATGCAAATTATATGCCTTCCTTTTAACAGAATATAGTATCAAGTGTATTGTGATTAAGTTAGTAAATTATAATTAACTACAGAATATAAGTGATTGCATTCATTATTTGACTGCACCGGTGGTTCAGTGGTTCAATTCCCATCCGGGACAATTATTTGTGTGAACCACGGATTGTTGTTCTGAGTCTTTATGACTAATTTTCTTTGCTAAAATATATGGTACTAGCTTCTGTTAACTAAGGTAGGCATATATTTTAGAAGCACCTTCTGCCAGTTTTTTTGTGATATATGACTTTGATTATGGGTCTCAAAGGTCATAAAATCCACTTGGAGTTTTAAGGCGTGAATTATATAGAGACGACGTAAGGCGAAAACGAGGCACAGACGCAGCGGAGACACGAGACGGATGCACCATGTCACTCACAATTCACGTCGCCTACGTACTATCAACCAAGAAGATAGGTTTACACATTGTGAAAAGTTCACTGTTCCATTTGTACAAATTATAGCGAACCGAGAAATTACACACATAAATATAAATTACTTATAAATACATAATTATCAAGCTATAATATTTATTTACATAAACCGTAGCCCAATGGCTAAGACGTCGGACTTGTGATCTTGTAGTCGCCGGACCCTACCCATTGCACTACCGACGTGAAACCCACTCTTAACACAAGCATTTTAGCTTAGCCCGAGGGCTTAACAAGGATACTAGTAGACAGCAAAACTCTGCAAGTAATTTAAAAAAAAATGATAAACCTGTCTCTTTGGTCGAATGCACATTCGTATAAAAACGTTCTGAAGCGTCAATCGCTGCGTCTGTGTCATGTCTTTGCTTTACGCCATTTCTGTATATGCCATGCCTCAGATGCATAGTGTAAGGAACACTGAGTGTACAAAATACATTCCACCAAATATATTATTAATTTATATGTTGTTGTAAATATTTTAGGTAAGAGATAGTGTTAAGTAAAGCCATAATATGCCTTGTAGTCATTATTAATGTTTTAATTGGTATTTATTTGTTGATTGCATCAAAATCTTTCAAGTTAATTTTTTCATAATCCTCAACAATCGGGACCAACGTCCGCCCGTTCCTTGATATCTGATTATTATAGATGATGTTATAACAATCGGGACCAACGTCCTAACGTGCTTTCCAAGGCACGGAGAGTAGTCCCTTAACCAACCAAACCAGGAAGGAAATCATAGATTTACACAAACATTTCTTGTCCGGCGTGGGTATCGAACCCACGACCAGACGACTTATACTGCTACGGAGGTTGTCTCAAATCAAATTCCTTAAGTTTTATTATTTATATTGTTTAGGGTTCCAAATGGTAAAAACTGAGTTTTATTAAAGGAAAGTAAATAATTAAAATTTATTAATGTTATTATTTATATAGGGTGACTGGTAATTAGTGACCGATACCTAAACACATGATTGTGCTCATGATAACAAACAACTTTTACTATGGCACCAACCCTGAAATCGCGAAAAAAAATCAGCTGTTCCATACATTCATGTTTATATAACTCGTCAACATGGTAGGGAACAGCAGATTTTTTTTTCGCGATTTCAGGGTTGGTGCCATAGTAAAAGTTGTTTGTTATCATGAGCACAATCATGTGTTTAGGTATCGGTCACTAATTACCAGTCACCCTATATAACTAACAAAAAAAATACCTACCTACATTTTTTTAAATTCATAATAGACTCCGTTTTAGTTCTTAAAACACCTATTTTAAATAAAAAAAAAGTAAAGCGATTGAAAATTATAAAAAGCAAATTCAAATTAAACCGTATTGTTTTAATTTGAATTTGGAATTTAATTTTTTTTCTAATATTTTTTGTAACTATAGATTTTGATGCAACCAACTCTTTCACTTTGCAAGTGATTTTGTAAATATGTTGTTTGCGTTCCTATGACTCCCAATTAGTAACTGCAAATCTATATTATTATATTCGATTCCCTATTTCCCTTGGACGCGGCATTACACACGCTGGAGCAAATTCGCTAATCCTTTTTTTTATTATAAAAAAAAAAGAATAATGCTCGGAGAATTTGAAAATTTAAGAATACTCGACCACCATATTTGATTTCCTAAATAAACTTAGCGTTTTTGACAATTAAACTTTTTACTGTAACCTTATGGCATTTAAGTTTGACATAACATTGACAGAATGAGTGCTGCTCTTAGTGCACATCACGGTTAGTTCAGAGTTCAGAGCTATCGCGCCTAATGTTAGAAGTTCAATTTTATTCCTACGGTAAATATTATATCCATGCAAATATTCTTTTCCTGTTAGTTTTCACATGAAAGCGAACAGAATGTATAACTATCGAAAATACCTGATACACGTACTTAGAAATATTTTAAAAGGAAAGAAGCAAATATGGATTTTTCCTTAGAATAGATAACTGAGTAAAGACACGATAAGCAAATGATATATTTATTTTATAACAAGAAATCGTATTTTTTATGTAGTTAGCCGCGAGGCTTTAGCTACTTCATCGGGCATAAAGGCGAGCAGGGCTCCAGTCTGATTGAATGGTTGAACTATATACTAAGCAACCTGTGCATGAGGGCGCCTCCTGTGGGACTTAGACCTCGGCTAAGGGGCTGAGGGAAAATGGAGGGATTATGACTTTTAGTTTTATGCACAAGAATTCATGTTACTTATTATTACGCATAATATTGAATGATTGATGTATCTCATTTTTAACGTTTTATGTTTTAGTTCGTACCCGTCAAAAAAAGAATCAAGCAAAAATTCCAAATATGTCAATGGAAAATTATACGAATCGTAAATTGATCAACTTTTGTGCCATTATATTTAAATTTAGTTGCCAGTTTCAGTGAACGGGCATTATTATTATGTTATTTACATAATTGTTATGACACTTGACATAACCTAAACAAACGAGACTATGCTACTGTTGTAACAAAACGAAAAAAAACTTCAACTGCAATAGGTGCTGTTGAACCCCATTGGTTTAGGTTTAGGTTATTTTTTTAACGACCCAAAACCTAGTTATTTTATCGGCTAACTAGAAATTTGATCAACTTACGATTCTTATCCGATTTTTTAGTGACACATACCTATATATATTTTTCATACGAATTTTATCAACATTTTGTATGACGAATCAGCCTAAAAAGTCGTTCTAATTTAATGTGCTGTAATGCTATTTTTGCACCGCCCTCCCGCCCGCAAAAATTATGCACATGCAGGAAGGAAAAAATATAATCACCAGCCGAAGACCAGACACGTGTTTCGCTCCTCCACGGAGCATCATCAGGGTGATGTTGACTATTCGAACGCTACTGCGCAGTAGCGATCGAATAGCCATTACAGCATACGGACACATTTTTAGCGGAATTAACACTAGATATTTTGTTGTCTTTCTAAATTAGATTCAAAGTCAAAGTCAAAAATTCTTTATTCATATGCATGATTAAAAATATTTTAGATCATGCTCTTATGATGCGTCCCTTTCTTTTACTACCACCAGTTCTGGACGTGGCAACTCTAAGAAGAACTGGCAAGAAACTCAGAGGAATCATTTTGTAAATAAATTTGATGTTACAATTATTAGCAGTATTATAAAGCAGTATTGTTTCAGAGCAACTCACTCCCAATTTTTAGATAGATTAATATGGATTTCCGCAAAGTAACGCCTGATTCTATTAATTATATTAAACAGTCGTTATCAAATTTTACCCTAACATATTTATTCCTATTTATTTCAAGCCCTGCTTTGTAAGATATTCTCACAATATATGCCATTCCTATAACAGTAGACAGGATCATGCATATTGATTACGTTAATGTAATTTCTGTTTCAAAATTGAGATTAATAAAATTCGACCACCGCGCACCGGCAGGATTCGAACCTGCATCTTAGGTTAAGCCCCTAATGCCTTAGCCAATTAGGCTACGGTGGAACCATACCGGTCGTCGAAATTTATCAATCTCTTTATTACACGTTAGACGTTAGAGACTGAAATAATTTCTGTGAAATAATTAACTTTTATGGAATGGTATAGATTGTTAACATCCTATTCAGTTATAAATAGGCCAAATTCTGTACATATCTTGTTTAATACAAGATATGTACAGAATTTGGCCAACTATTTGGAGGCCATAAGACCACAAACAATACGAGTTATAAATAAATAATGTTTGTACATAAATATATGTATAGTATTATATAGTTAGAGTAGATGTACGAAGCCATGTGTTGACTAGCTATAAGGAAAATAAATAATATGTTTATTTAACAATATGATGTGTTTTCTTTGGTTATCCTTGTAATTAAGAAGAATATAATAGTACACGACGTTTTTTAACACATTTGCGAGGAAACAGAAAAAAAAACATTTTTCACAATCCAAGTACAAAGAAAAGGAAATTTGAGAAAAATGGCGCGAGGATTATTTTCTGCCGTAGCTGCGTGAAAATGTTGGCAAAGACGTTAGAGCATGCAGCCAAGTTTTTAAATTACCGAATAAACTGTTTTTTTTTTTAAATGAACTGAATCTGTGAATGCACACTGTTGCTTTCCTGCCATTTTAACAGCGCGCTAGCGCTGCCTACTGACTGGCGCCGCGCGGCGATTAGTTCGAAATTTGAATAGCAACAGCGCGCGAAATGGCAAATAATACTGTTATGGAATTTGTATGGACTATAACTTAACTATTTGCTTTGGTAACACACGCGTTTTTTATGACCCGCTTTACATAATTATTTAAAACCGGTATAAAAATTACATCAGCTTTACGAGCAACGGTGTTAAAAATAAATGTAACAATATTATCTTGACGATCTAGACGCGTAGGTACCTAGATGGTTGGTCCGAAGTGCCACTAGAAAAGAGAACTTTGAAAGATATGGGGAGGCCGTTGTCCAGCAGTGGGACATAAACGGCTAACTAAAAAAAATAATATCTTAACTACACATTTTGCATTCAAGATTATTTTACACTAACTTCCCGCATGCGGTTTCGCCCGCGTAGCTCCCATTTCGGTGGGAACTTCATAATTAAATATAGCGTATGTTACTCAGGGATAATATGGGATTATAATGGTATATAATGGTAAAATAGGATTATAATGGTTAATCTGGAGGAGTGCTCCCTATACTCGATACTTACTTGAAACTTTCATTGTTTCCGTCGCAATTTCCTGCTGCGAGTAACTACATATCAATGTATGGGGATCACTAACCTAGATACTAAAAATGTCTTTAAAATCTGTACAAATGATTAATCAAAGACTTTAAAAGATGACAAAAAGAATGATCTCCGAGTTTCTTATAGTCTTTCTTCTCCGGGTGTCACAACGTAGGTAGATAGAGAAAGACTCGTAGGAAGCTAGGATAGGGTCCGGTCGTCCTTGCAAGGCGAGGCTCGCGACGCGTTCTATGCTTCTGACCGAATCCCAGCCCGCGCTGGTTGATGCAGGTTGTTTATAACGCGACTATCACATGCCACATTGGTAGATTTAAATTCTATTTAATAACATTACTGTTGAAATGTATACTAATTAATTAGTCAAGTTTTTTTTTGTCATTGTATATTTGTATCATTGTATTTGACTTATAATAAGTACGATGGTTCGTCTACATTATCAATAAACGTTTTCATTTCATTTCAAAAGAATTATCGAAATCCGTCCAGTCGTTTATGAATTTATTCGTAACAAGCATATATAGTTATTTCTCCTTTTTAACATTAGTTTAGATTTATACGAATTTTAACGTCCCGCGTAAGTCCCATTCCCATAAGAAGTTCATCATTAAATATAGCCTATTACTCCTGGATAATGCAGCTTTCTAATGGTGAAATATTTTTGTATTCGATCTAGTAGTTCCGGAGTTTATTCAATGTAATCAAACAATAAAATCTTTTCTCTTTATACTATTAGTATATTACTAGTTGCGCGCCGCGGTTTTGCCCGCGTTACTCTGCTCCAGTCGCGTCGGTCGGAGCGTGATGTAAGCCTATATGTTAATCCAGCGTATAACCTATCCCGGTGCAATTTCAGCCAATTCCGTACTGTAGTTTTGGCGTGAAAGAGTAACAAACATCTATCCATCCATCCATCCATCCATACTTACAAACTGTTAGCGATGCACAGTAGTTTCAATAAATAGGTTTTATATTATTTTATTTAATTTTTTTAATTTTTTTAATTTTTTTAATTTTTTTAATTTTTTTAATTTCTTCTTATAATAATAATGATTGGTTAATTGCAAAAAATGCCATAGGACAGACGGACGGACTACGCAATCTGTATATTTGCTATTGCCTACCTACTACTGTAAGTTACCTAGTCGATATTTTATAGAGTAAGAATTATCTGTTAGTTATAGGTTTGTTTTTTTTTTAATTAATTTATCTTCTAACATTGTAATTCTGACAAGTGCAAGTGTATGTAAATACCTAAGTGCTGAATAAAATTCATTATTTCATTATTCATTATTTCATTATTTCATTATTTCATTATATTTTTCTTTCTGCCTCTGTGTGGTCTCCGGTTTAGAATAGACCACCCCATGTCCTCCCATGGGTGTCGTAAAAGGCGACTAAGGGACATATGGCTGATGGATGGGCAGCAGCATCTATTAGCTCAAGGTTTACATCTTACTGCGGTCACCAATCCGTCTGCCAAGCGTGGTGATTATGGCAATATCCCTCTACGATCCTGGCTTGCCAAGGTCTGTTAAGAAGAGGCCCATGTTCAGCAGTGGACGTCAACGGGCTGTTGATGATGATGATGATGATATTTTTCTTTAGAACGTCGCTCGTGGCAATTGTTTTGTAGCGCAGTCGCACTAACGTTCCTGTGAGAAAAAATATTGTCATCTAATGTGTCAACTGTTGTAATTCGATAATTTTTAATAATATATTTTTTGTGGACTAAACTTGTGTTTCCGTTCACTGCCGCGTACACAAACTTTCGCGTTTATAATATTAAATAGGATTATACAAGTTATCATCTTTGAGATCTTTGCTCCTTGGAGAGTTTAAAAAAGCATATTTTATTTTAAAAAGATTCCTGGTAACTCCTATTGGTATGCGAGTCCAATCGTGAACCGGACACTTCAAGTATTGAGCTCATTGCGCTTGCGCATGAATACTAAGAGGGTTTAATAGGACAAAACATTGTTGACACGTATTAACAAAGGTTAAGATATATAGATTAACTCTTTATTGTACACTAATAAAACAAGCCAACCTCCATAGCGCAGTGGTATTTGGCTCGCTTTAAATGTCGGAGGTCGTGGGTTCGATCCCCACACCGGACAGGAAATCTTTGTGGAAATTCTAAAATTTCTTTCCGGGTCTGGTTGGTTGAGGGACTACCCTCCGTGCCTCGGAAAGCACGTTAAGCCGTTGGTCCCGATTGTGATAACATTATCTATAATAATCGTATATCATGTACGGGCAGCAGCGTTTTCTGGTGTGGTACAACATATTACTGCGGTCACCAACCCGCCTGCCAAGCGTGGTGACTATGGCAAATACCCTCCCTCGGGAGGAGGCCCATGTTCAGCAGTGGTCGTTATATGGTGTCTTAAGTCGAATCATCATATCCTGTAACGAATCTCTTGAATTCCATCAAGATTTTTCTAGAAATTGTGACACAGAAAATTTCCAAGTTTCACTACCTTTAGTTGTCTAAATAACTTAACACCTACGCCGAGAAATAACTCTAAATAGAACAACATGATCTACAATCCGCGTATTTATGATTCATATTAATGAATGCCAGTGGTCAATTGCCGTGTGGTTTCCGGCTTAGAATTGACCACCAAATGTCTTCCTTCCTAATTTCCTCCCTGGGGAAATTGATTTTGTAAAAAACATATGATTGTTTTAAAAATCTAATTAAAGTTTCTATTATGTATTCGGCCGAATCCATTCAGTAGTTTTTGCGTGAAAGAGTAATAATCATTCATCCATCCATCCATACTCACAAACTTTCGCGTTTATTATATGAGTAATGATGGCACTCACAAATAATGTGGTTTTTCTATTGGTAAAATAATTGGGAAAATCGGTTCTGTAGATCCAGAGATTACCCTCTACAACCTCACAAACTATTAACAAACTTTTTATTTTGTCTACTCGTTTGTTTTTTCGTGTATTTTCATTTCCGCCTAATCTCCAAAACCGTAGTACAGATTTAGGGACTACTCACATTAATTCAGCTCCATTCAGCTTTTGTCCATAGAAAACAACGATTTTGTATGGAGACGTGTACGCATCCATTCAGCTTTCCGCGTCTATTCTGCTTTCGCGGCAAACTAGTATAAAATGAGGATAAATGTGTTTTTATCATGCGAATGCCATAGAGAGCGTTCAGCGCTGTTTCGCCGCGTTCAGCGCTGTTTCGCCGCGTTCAGCGCTGTTCCGCGGCATTCATCGTCGAACGCGGCGGAACAGCTCTTCACAGGGATGTCGCGACTCCTGGTCGACAAGTTGCGACCTGTATTGTTCCTGCATTGTTTTGATTTATTATTGCGTAATCATTATGCACGCAAAGATTAAAGAGTGCACACGTGTTTTATAATTATTTTATTTTTACGAAAAATTATAAACTTATATTGTTACCTAGTGCAAAAATATTCTTGCTTGTATGATATTAGTTCATCACATTATAGCGATCAACAGAGAGAGCGTTTCAGCGGAGAGAGCACGCTATGACGGCTTTTCTCATTCTTACGACGCCGCGCGCCGTACGCGGCTGATAGAAGCAAAGCTGTATAAGTGTGACCAAAATCGTTCAGCGAAACGCGAATGGAGCTAAATAAATGTAATTAGTCCCTTAGACGGAACTTTGTTTATGAAATAGCTTATGAATTCCTTATTTTACACCGACAAAGTCGCGACCAGAAGCTAGTTTGTTGTATATTAAGTTCATTCTATCCGATATTGTTAACCTTCACAGATATAGAGAAACCGGAAGCAATAAAATGTCGGCAATAAATCATAACCAATAATAGCTGACACGTTTTAGCTGACAAATGACCAATGTCAATATTACTCATTGACATTGGTCGTTTTTCAAATAGAAACCGTTTGCCACAATTTATAACGGACTAATCAAGACAACTACCCGCGCGCAGTTTGCACACGCGTAGCTCCCTTTCCTGTGGGATCTTCGTAATAGAATATAATCTCAGAAACAACCGGCCCTCCCGACCCTTAGTTTACTAAGAACCTTCCGATGCCCTCGTAGACCCGAAGTCCGAGAGACCCGCGAACTGTAAAGTAGAGTGACAGTTGCACAAAACTCCCCTAAAAAAAACTAAAAGCCATAAACCCTCAATCTCCCCGTCAGCGACCGCCCTGAGCCGAGGTCCAAGTCCCACAGGGGACGCGCAGGTTGCTTAGTTTGTAGTGTTTAACCCATTTATATAGGCTGGAGCTCTGCTCGCCTTTATATCGCTTAGTTTGTAGTGTTTAACCCATTTATATAGGCTGGAGCTCTGCTCGCCTTTATGCCGGGCGAAGTAGCACGTCCGTCGGAAGAAAAAAAAAAGAATGTACCGATTAAAAAAAATATTTCAGGGTTAGATAACCCACTTATGAAGTTCCCACGAGAAAAGGTGAAACCGTACGCGGGAAGCTAATTCTTTATAACTTCAAAAAGGTGGTGGTTTCCGAAGAACTAGGTTTTTTGATAACTATCAAAGTTTTTGCAGTCTTCTAGTATTCTTGTTAACCCCTCGTGCTAAGCTAAAATGCTTGTGTTACGAGTGTGTTCACGTCGGTAGTGCAATGGGTGGGGTTCAAGCCGGCGACCTTAAGATCACAAGTCCAACGCCCTAGCCATTGGGCTACGGCCGCGTATTGTATCGTTTGTAGGACTGACAAGCATACCACGCTATGGAAAGGACGAGTCCCACATACCTCTTTGCCGGCGTGGGAACGCTGCAGCGGAGGGGGAATTGCGTAAAAGCATGTGTCCCCGGATAAACAAAAAAATATAAAAAATGTATCGTATATATTTGATAGACAACATATATATATATGACAGAATGATCTCGGAGTTTCTTATAGTCTTTCTTCTCCGGGTGTCACAACGTAGGTAGATAGAGAAAGACTCGTAGGAAGCTAGGATAGGGTCCGGTCGTCCTTGCAAGGCGAGGCTCGCGACGCGTTCTATGCTTCTGACCTAATCCCAGCCCGCGCTGGTTGATTCTAATTATATTTATAATACGCGACTTTCACATGTCACATTGGTAGATTTAAATTCTATTTAATAACATTACTGTTGAAATGTATAAGTACTAATTAATTAGTCAAGATTTTTTTTTTTTTTTTTGTCTTTGTATATTTTTATCATTGTATTTGACTTATAATAAGTACGATCGATTCGTCTACATTATCAATAAACGTTTTCATTTCATTTTCATTTTCATTTCATTTTCATTTTCACAGTAATAATACATTACATATAAAAAATATAATAAATAAATAGTAAAAACAACCAAAGGATAAGTGAGTGTAGTTGGTAACTCGACGTCCTCAACCCCGGATCGACACCGCCGAGCCAGTCTGCCTGCGACCTTTAGTTTAACTCAGGACATTATGGGCTGATAAAGAAGTTAAACAGTATTAATCCAAAAAAAAATGAGGGTGAACATTAACTCCCTATAACGGGCATCCCAGGGTGATCTCAACATCCCATGAGGAGTAGGGACGCCTCCACACTCCGGGCGTCCCTATAACTGGACAAATGCGCCATAGTCATTGTGGCCCAGGAGATCCCGCGGCGCCATAATGGCCGCGGGTGCCGTCGGGGCGCCGGATTGCTTCGTACGTACCCGGCCCCCGCCAAGGACGGATTGAAGGAGTGTCCGGGGGGTTTTAGTGGTGTAGGGTCCCCTCCTAGAGTAAAGCATATCACCGCTATGGAGAGAGCGCGTCCCACATATCCCGCAGTCAGCGCCCGGATACGCTGCAGCGGCGGCGGGAATGCGTAAAAGCATATCCACCCGGACAACAAAAAAAAAAACAGGGTCATCCCAAATTATACAAAAATAGTAGATTGTTTATCTAGGGAGCAAACAACTCCCGAGGTTTACACTCTACTTCTCTATCACCCTCTATGAGAAAATAAGTAAGTGCAACTTATGAACAAGAATTTATTTACGTACAATGAAGAACCATAAGACATAAAATATAATTTTCTTCGACTTTTTTTAAATTGGGCGCGCTCGCAGTTTTTCTTCCAGTCACATATTCAATACATTGTTCCCGCATGGTTTGTGATTCACCTCTTTGCTGATTGAAAAATTATTAATAATATCCACATTCCAAATTCAAATCAATTTTGGTCCCTAGTGATTAATGAACTATTTTGGTCCCTGTTTACGAGGAATAAACTAGCTCTTTTTGAATAGATGTGATAAAAAATAGTTTTTTTGTCCACCCATAGATTTCATCTATAATAAAATTAATCGTTTAGGTTAATTTTATTTTCTTAGAAAGTATAATTTAAAAGTAAATCGCTGGTAACCAATACACTAACTTTAGGGCTTTTGACATAACCTTATGGCGCGTAAGCGTCTTACCATTCTATACAAGGCCAGAACGCAACCATAGGAAACTGCTCGTGTATATATTGTAATGCTGTTTTGAAGTCTGTGATTACAATATATACACGAATTTTGCGTACTAATCGTGTATAGAATAAAAACTTACTTATGATTCGCGAAGCGGGGCTCCGTCGAGCTTAGTTAGTAAACGCCATAATATGAGGTTTATTTTAGGTTTAATTGTGAATAAAAAATCTGTGTCTGCTAACTAAGCTCGACGGAGCCCCGCGATCCTACTTCTGAGTGGTTTAGAAAAAAAAAACCACGAAGACTAAGGCGGGAGCTCCGCTTCGCTTCGCTCCCGCCTTAGTCTTCTAACCTAACTTATCCGAGTCGGGTTGCACTGACAACAAACACAACGTTTACAACGTTTCTTTTCTACACTATTGGTCCGCATGCGTACTGGCGCTGTACGTTTTGGAGCGCTGTACTTACTTACATCACTACAAAGTATACGCGAGTATTTGCGTACTGCTCTTGTATATATTGGAAGAATTTAGTGAAAAAGTTATTTCCAATCTGTACGTGATTAGTTTCACACCCTTGGGTGAAAATCATTTAAAATGACCATTGTGACAAAAATGAAATAAAAAAGAAATTGTAACAAAAATGAAACGCGAACAAAAAAATAACAAAAATGAAATATTAGGGCTTGTTCACAATGCGCATTAATATATGACTATTAGGTATTTATTTAATTGATTTCGTATTTGAGTACCGCAATAAAACACGTTACATGTCTTTTATAATTTGTTTTATTAAATTAAAAGGAACATTATTGTAATTAAAACCTATTTTTTCTTTGGAGACAGCAAAAAGAGATCAGCGTAATAACAGTCATCCTATAATAATTTATCAGTTTTGAGAAATCACGTTGAGAATATTATTCTCAAATTATAAAGTTATGTAAAACAAATCAACAATACAAAAATAATAATATAATTTGTCAAGAGCTTTCATTGATGTTATGAACTTGAAAAAAGGGCAAACTTCTATAATAAAATTACAGCTCAAGCATTAGAGGCTTCTGCGATTGTTTCGACATTAAAAGACACTGCCTACTAAAATCTCGCCCCAGAAAACGAACTCGGTTAGCATCCGATTCAGATGACTGCTTGTCTTCACCATTTAAAAGACAAGCACATAATATCAATACTTTGACTGATATCTCGAATTCCGAAAATAATACAACACCGGTTTCTTCAAAACATCGCACGACTCTGCAAGAAGATACATTAGAGAGACTGGCAACGGTGATTCAGACTCTTTAGACATTTTCGATGTCGTTGATAATACTGAAACTTCTCAAGATAAGGTAAAAAGCAATATAAAGCATATTAAACGCCTGTGGCACAGATTACTGAATAGTTACTCCTGTGGATGCAGACCATACGTACGTCACCGTGACAAATAAAGAAAATGTCGATCATCAGAATAAAATAAACATTAAAAAATATATAAAAATGTGGCACCTGTGACTATTCTGTCTGATGTTCGAGTAAATTATTCACTTAGTGATTTAAGGAAAATGATTAGCAACACAAAGAGACAAAATGTGTCTTCTTGTAACCTTAAAGTAGGTTTTCCTGAAATTCAATATTCAATCAATAATATCATTAAAGAAAAAACATATTTTTCTAATTCAAGTGAACGCACATGCATATCAGCTGCACTCCAAAACACTTGTAAAATATTAATTGCAGTCAACACATTCTTCAAATACACTCAGACATAAAACATTAAAATTACGCTCTAAAAATAATATTTCATCAGCTATGTGAATGCGACTTTAGTTCATTTTTGTTATTTCATTTTTGTAACATATTTAAAAAGTGTAACAAAAATGAAAAACCGCCATATTTTGATTGTAACTTAAAATGTGTTAAGCCAAACAGAAATCTCAATGAGTCCCAACCACCTTGCTTTTCAATAAGGGTTAGCAATAACCTATCTAATCAATCAATTAAATAATAAGAAGTTCTCACTTACCTGCGTTGTTCAAACAAAACAAAACTGACAAATTAAAATTGGAATTTTGCTCGCCGACACAGAAACACACGTCATTCACTTTTTGCACTCGAGGACAAAATGGCCGACTCATAGTCGACTCTAGCATGTGATTGGATCGTTATGGCGTAAGTGTTGCAATTTTACAGTTACCAAATATTATCAAATTTTACTGTTAGAAAAATGAACAACAAAAATGAACAAAATAATGGACATTATTTTCTACCCATTTTTTTAATATTTCAAATAATTAACGTAAAATGAATTTTACCGAAACTAATGGCAATTAATAACGTCTTGATAATAAGTTCAACAATAATTTAATACTGTAACTAATGTATTTATTCAGACGATTTTTGTGACGCACCTCGTGAAGAGGACAAATTATTTTGTATGGAGAATATTCGAGTTGGATGAGAAAAAAGGAATATAATTTGTTTATTCTTGGCAATGAATATATAAATCTGTATAATGCAGCTTGACAATATATATCTTAGTACTGATAAGTACTTTTTACGTAGTAAAAATAATTGTATCATAAAATATCACGTGTGGACAAATTTTTCTACCAAAATGGTCATTTTAAATGATTTTTACCCCCTTGTGTTCTGGCCTTGTATAGAATGGAAAAACGCGGCGCGTAACGCATCATCAAAGAGGATGTAAATAAAAATAGTTCAAAAGAGTTATCGGAGTTATCAAGAGATACCAATTCGAATTCAATCCTTAATAATATTATAAACGCGAAAGTTTGTGAGCATCAAGGATAAATGGATGGATGTCTGTTACGCTTTCACGCAAAAAGTACTCAATGGATTTGGCTGAAACTTTGCAAGGGGATAGTTAATAAGCTCGATTAACATATTATTATAGGCTAAAATCACGCTCCGACCACCTGGAAGTGGGTATTATTTAGTGCATTCATTAAGCTGGAAGGTGTGATCAATCCGCTAGATGGACACACGACACACGCGAGCATATAAATTATAAAAAATAAATGATCCCACATATCTTAATTAACTAATTACACATTATTTCAACCACGTATTCGTCATCACCAAGGTAAAACTCACCTCTTACTCTGAGTAACGCGTATAAAATTTACTCGATCAATTATCCTGTCCTTTACGATATATTACTCACGATAGAAACCAAATAAATATGTTTCAGGGTTGTTGGACACGTCAGCAAAAAATACTATGAGTTTCGTTAAAGTCTAGAACGTACCTAATTGGGGTTTTAATTTTACTTTACGTCATCTACCAGTCGCTGCTTTACAACTAAAGAGCAACAAGTCAAAAACAAATGAAATGCAAAAATGGTATCAATTTTAGCACTGGTAGGTAACATTTCACTTCATTTCGATTTGTGGCTCTTTTGTTTATTTATTTGACAACCTTCGTAGCGTAGCGGTATTTGGCTCACTTTAAATCTCGGAGGGCGTGGGTTCCATCCCCACGCCGGACAAGAAATCTTTGTGTAAATTCTAAGATTTCCTTTCCGGGTCTGGTTGGTTGAGGGGCTACCCTCCGTGCCTCGGAAAGCACGTTAAGCCGTTGGTCCCGATTGTTGTTATAACATCTTCTATAATAATCGTATATCAAGGAACGGGCAGCAGCGTTTCCTTGTGTGGTACAACATGATACTGCGGTCACCAATCCGCTTGCCCAAGCGTGGTGGCTATGGCAAATACCCTCCCCCGGGAGGAGGCCCATGTTCAGCAGTGGACTTTATACGGGCTGATGATGATGATGATGATTGTTTATTTATACTAAATACTTACAAAGCTGATGAATTGCTTTGTTTGCTTGAACGTGCTAATTTCAGGTCCGATTTGAAAAATTATTTGAGTATTAGATAGCATATTTGTCAAGGAAGGCTATTTAATTATGAAGTTCATACGGGAACGGAAGTTAAGTGGTTGAAACCGCGCTGGAAACTAGTCTTAATATAAGTTAGCTCTATAGAAATGCGGCGACACACGCCTGAAGGCACCCGTATTTAGCTTCGACCACGGCTCAGGGCAGCCCTAAAGCTAATAGAAATGTTTCTGTAAGAGCGGTTTCGCACTACGTCCGATCCGAACCCGTTAAAATATGGTTCGCAGTAACTGTAGACGTAGAACTATTTCTATGGTAATTTACGCACTAGATTCGATGTCCGTCATCCGATTTCTTTCCAAATTTCTAGACAAATATTTTCACGGGTTCGGATCGGGTTTGGATCAGATTCGCATCGGACGTAGTGCGAAACTGCTCTCATAATATATTTAGGTATATAAGACAGAGGACGTGATCACTGGCAGTGCCGGATTTAGATTTATTGGAATTTTACTTTAAGTTTTTTTCCATTTCCATTTTCCAAATTTTGGCTCCCTGGGCACTAGCCCCGACTGCCCCTACGGTAAATACATTGATCACTGGCTCGGACTACATGCACTGGATCACAGCACAAGACGTATTTTAAATCATAAAATTAATTAATTATTGTCATTACTAGCTCTAGGTACCTATGATGTGATACTAGACTGACAGACAGGTGATCCGCAATACATTTTAATTGCCATGTTTTGTATTTAATAACATTAATATATTTTATTGCGTGTAATTGACAAGTACAAGTGTATGTAAATACGTAAGTATTGAATAAATATCTTTTAATTGGTTTAGTTAACACCCACACAAATTAGCCAGTTTCTACAGTGGCGTAGCTAGGTGGGCAAGGGCCCCGGTGCATAGCTTCAAGAGCTAGCGAGTTGGCTGACCCGCTCTTTTCAAAGCTTAGGCTTGAGGGCCCCCTGAGGTCCGGGGCCCTGGTGCACTGCACCACCTGGCCCTGCGATAGCTACGCCACAGAGTTTCTAGCATGTTGTTGTCGAACTTATGACAATGTTGTCTTGACTTTTAGTAATATTATTCAACTAGCGACCCGTCCCAGCTTCGCACGGGTACAATGCTGATGTAATATACATATAAACCTTCCTCTTGATTCACTCTTTCTATTAAAAAAAATCGTATCAAAATCCGTTGCATAGTTTCTAAATCTAAGCATACATAGACAGACAGATAGCTGGAAACAATTTTATTTTACACTATGTAGTAATAACGCATGTACCTATGAATCACAACGGTTTTATGGATTTTATGGACTTCAAGAGGGACCGATTACATTTTCTGCGAGCTTTAAGTTTTCTCATTAAGGCTTTGCTAATATTTATAAGTGTTGCCTGCTGGAACAACGTTACTATTCAGAAATTTTTTATCTGTTTTTTTTAGATTTCGCTCAAAAAATGACTTATATATACATATTTTGCGGATTTTTATAATTCGTCCGGCTAGCGTCTGTCTGGCAGTCTGTCCTGCAATTCGTTACAGTTATTTCTATAAAATTTATTTATTACCTAAACAATATCACTCTACGAGCCACTTTGCTGTTGGGCTAACGCACGCAATCCTGGCAGCGTCCATGATAGAAAACAGTGGCGAACTTTCACATTTGCCGCCAGTACACGTATTCATATTTTGCCGCCCCTACTATTGAACTACTGAAAATATAATTAATAGAAAAAGACAAAAAATATATTGTTGTGTTAATTCCGCTAAATATGTGTCTATATGCTGTAATGCTATTTTTGCCGCCCTCCCGCCCGCAAAACAAAGAAGACCCTTCAGAATTCAGAAGAGGGTCTTCGGCTGGTGATTATATTTTTGCATGTTACTAGTATCCCTCCTGCATATTGTGCGTAATTTTACGGGCGGGGGGGAGGGGGCGGCAAAAATAACATTACATCATATAGACACATTTTTAGTTTTCTAAAAAATGTGTCTACATTCAGCGAAACTAACACTACTTATTTTTAGACTATTAAAAATTTTAATCGTTCATTTTCTTTTTTCTAAGAAAAAAAATGTGAGCCGAATTCCCCCCCCCCCATTAATTTCCGCCCGCATATAATTTAGGCCACCTGCTAAGCCTGCTGGTGAATCCGCCACTGATAGAAAACATAATATCTGTACTGATTAATTGAATTATGGTTACGGAAATCAAAGCGGCAGCCTTGCTCAAAGGTTTCTGTTTGCACTAATTTCATAAATCAGATCTGTCAAATGGTTAATAGGAACTGAACTCCGCGTAAGGAATTATGTTACAGTTGTTATAATATATTAAGTTTATGATTTATGGAAATAAACGAGATATGAGTAACAGTGTGGGCGAAGTAGAATTGTATAACTAATCGAAGCGGCCGCAGTCCAATGGCTAGGGCGTCGGACTTGTGATCTTGTGGTCGCC
The DNA here is from genome assembly GCA_947037095.2 of Nycteola revayana. Classification (NCBI taxonomy): domain Eukaryota; kingdom Metazoa; phylum Arthropoda; class Insecta; order Lepidoptera; family Nolidae; genus Nycteola; species Nycteola revayana. The sequence goes on along the minus strand of OX344856.2, from coordinate 19,221,003 downwards.
GGTTCCATCCCCACCCATTGTACTACCGACGTGAATCCACTCGTAACACAAGCTTTTTAGCTTAGCACGAGGGGTTAACAAGAATACTTTAAACTAGTAGACTGAAAAACACTGATTACTAGCAGTGTTTTTCAGTCTAGTATATTCTATCTTTGAAACAAAAGGTTTATATTTGACACAGTCTAATTATATAAAACATAACAAATTGCAACATATAGTAATTGGGTTAAGTTACATATCATCAGTAATTATTAAGTCAAATTTAAAACGTATCATTTACCAGTGATTTCGTTATTTGTAAAACATTTTACGCTTTTTAAACATTGACAATCAACAGTTGCAACCTCAGAGATTATTTACAATCAAGCCATGCATGAATAAAAATCATAGTTTCCTAAATATATATAACAATAACTAATATTTTGTTTGTTAATCTATCACTTTTAAAGTGTAGATTTTTGTGGAATTAATAACAACAAACAAAATTCATAATTTAACGAGCACTACATCAAAGTATTCCAATTAATATGTATCTTACAATTTTTATGTAGGAACCTAGATACATTTAAAATTGTACTGCAAACTTAATTCCGATGCCCTCGTAGACCTGAAGTCCGAGAGGCCCACGAACTCTTAAGTAGAGCAATATCAAAGTTGCACTAAACAAAGTCATAACCCCTTAATCCCCTCGCCAGCGACCACCCTGAGCCGAATTCCAAGTCGCACAGGGGACGCTCTTTTGCGCAGGTTGCTTAGTTTGTAGTATTTATTAAGGCTAGCAATGCTAAAGCTAGCCTTCATGTCCGGTAAAGTAGCAAAAGCCTCGTGGCCAACTGCATATGTCCGTTCGAAAAAAGTTCTAAATTTGCATTTAGAACTTTTTCGAACGGACATATTACTCATAACCTCGTTTACTTCTATAAATTATGAACATGTTATATTATAACAAATAAAAAAAATACGATATTAAATAATAGTTGATTTTCATCAATAATGAACCACTATACGACACATATAGTCACACATTCATGAAGTTCAACCTAAAAGAAGATTATGTTACGTGTTTTACCACGATTGGCAGACAGCATAATTTTTAATGACTCTCGGCATGATTTTTATTGAGCATATTAAGGAAAAAATCAGTATATAGACAACTTGTACTATTGCAGTAAGTAGAAGTCCATTATTATAGACGCGATTGCGTATACAAAACATCATCGAACGCACATTTATTTTTCTCATTGAACGGAACGCCTGTCACCAACCCGCCTGCCAAGCTTGGTGACTATGGCAAATATCCTCCCTCGGGAGGAGGCCCATGCTGATGATGATGATGAAGGTTATTTATTAAATCACTCATAATCCACCATCCGCTTTCTAATATAACTCAATTGATAAATAAAAATCTCAACCAAATCCGATCCAAAAACCTAGCGACAAATAATTATACGAAACAAATAACGGCTGATCAAACCGATAACCCAATTTCCCAAACCACGATCACAATCATATTATGATCAGTTGCCAACATCGCCTCATCCAAACGACACAATGACGATGTCCGATGGCACCATTTGCACCGTCATACAGGCATTCCCTGTACTCCTAATCCTTGCTCAAAACAGCAACAAGTGTCTCAAAACCCCATTAGTTTATAAACCTCCAAGTCCGACTCATTCACCGGAATACTACGAAGCTTTAGACGCCCTTTTCCACAATCTATATGGTCATGGGTACCAAGGAGTTGGCCATGGGTACCAGACGAGTCATGGTACAGGACACGGGTATCAAACAACTTATGGATACCCAAATTCTTATGGAAACGACCACCACGGCTTTTCGGATACTGGCATTTCCAACTGCCAATACTCTTATGGCAGTTACGGATATGGTAAAAAGTTGTACGGCAGTAGCGGAGGTCATGGTAAACCTTGTTACCAATATGTGTATACTAGTGGTAATGGGTACCATAGCCATGGTACTGGATTACAGGGATATCCAAGCTATAGCTTTAAGAAGGGGTACCTATACTCTGCGGATGGGAATTACAGTGCAGCCAGTTATGCTCCTACGCAGGTTTATAATACGAAATACAAAGTTGTGGTGAAGAAGACGAAGATTGGAGGGAGAAAGAGGATAGGAAAGAGTCAGGGTAAGATCACTTTAATTTTTACACCGATTTCAGAAACCTCATTTGTATTTTTCACGTTTTAGCTCGGTAGGGGTGTTATAAGTTTAACTTGTGTATTTGTGACCCTGTAGCTCTCAAATGGTCCAATCAATTTAAACTCAGTTTTATTAATTTTAAAGATTATATGTAATTCTAATAAAAGTCGGCTAATTAAGTAATTATCGACCATTAAGTCCTTCTTGTAGATGATTAGATTAGGTTTGATATTAACCCTGCTGATTGAAAAATTGTATTCTTATACATATTTAAAATCTTAAAGTTAAATATTATTCATCATCACCGTCATCAGACCATATAGCGTACATTACTGGACATAAGCCTAGCGGAGGTAGGGTTTTGCCATAGTCACCACGCTTGGCAGGCGGATTACTGACCGCAGTTCTAGGTTGTAACACACAAGGAAACGCTGTACATAGTTATAGAAAATATTATAACAATGGTATCAACTTAACATGCTTTACGACGCATGGAATGTAGTCCCTCAACCTACTAGATCCGAACATAAATTTTATATTTTACTCAAAGATTTCTTGTCCGGCGTGGAGATCGAACCCACAACCTCCGAGACTAAATTCAAATTTAAATGTATTTATTTGTTTATTTGTGGAGTACAAACATATCGATCGTAAAAAGAAACTGTGGCTGTCTCACACATTTTCCACTAAAAGGGAGACTCATACCTTTAATAACTCCCACAGCACAAATAGAAACTCACGAGCCCCTAACTGAAGACATACAAAACCTCACAATGAAAAACGGACAAAAAGTTGAACAAAAACTTAAAATTAAAACTCCTTCAAGAAAAATTCAAGCCATTCAAAATACTACCAATAATGAAAGAGATAGTTACAAAGTCCACGAGGAAACATCTGAGGAGATTTTATCAAATGGGTTCGCATTTCCTTCAATTGGGGCACAGGAGAAGAAATGCAAGGTCGGGTTTTGCATTCCTCTGTACCAGTGCCAGCAGCATCTGAAGAAGCTTCAGGAATCGAGACCTGGCGTTCAGTTGCAGCTGAAAACTTCACGTTGTGGAGTAGACGGCATTCATCCAAAGGTACATTTTTATGAAAAGATATATAACGTAGCGTTTAAACAGTTAGTTTGTTTGTTTGCTTCAATGCGATAATCTCAGGAACTACAGGACCGATTTTAAAGATTATTTCAGTGTTAGATAGCTTATTTTTCAAGGAAGGCTATATTTGATTATAAAGTTCTCATGAATTAGGAACTCGGGAATGGGAGCTACGCGAGTGAAACCGAGTGCGGAATATTAATTGATATAAAGCTTTTGTGTGATGTTTATTTTAAATATATGCAATGCTTTTGTTACTAGATAGTATCATGTGTAGTGGTTTAGTTAGGTATCACGTCTCTCAGCTGACCCCATTCGTAGGCGATGTACCACCAGAACCGGTCAACGAAAAACGTAAGCGTGGTAGGCCAAAACGTTTCCTTGACTAACCAAGACGTGAGGGCGCTATGTCTAGGTTAGAGGGGGAGGATGTAGCACGGAGTCTTAAGTTGGCACTCGGGTGAGCGGTATCTTAAATACGCGTTTAAATTAGTAACGATGGTGGTATAGTCTTGTTGACAGCGATTATTCGATTGCTGTCGATTAGGTTAATCGATCAACGTCGATGAAAATCACCATGTTTGGCAGGTGGATTGGCGATCGTAGTAAGATGGTGAGTATCCTCGAGCTAATAGATGCTGCTGCACGTCCAGCAGCTGTATGTCCCTTAGTCATCTCTTACGACACCCACGAGTAGAAATGGGGCGGTCTATTCAAAGCCGGAAATCACACGGCTATACATAGTTTTTTTTTTGTTGCAGGTGTGTTGTCCTCAAGCAGAAGGTGTTCCATCTTCAGCGGTTCTACTGAAGGCTACAACACCAACGATAAGATCTGCTTTAAGCGCTAAACCAGACAACTTGCCGCGCCCTCTCCCGGAGACTCCAGTGTTTCGTTTCTAGAATATTCTCTTATACCTAATTATTTCGACTATTTTAAACATTTACTTAATTATTGTACTTGTAAGATCATAACAGATTATTTCTACATTATCCGTCTTATTAATAAAAATGGCCTACTCCTTGCTTAATCCAAAGTTACGTTTGGTTTAGCTAATTCTGGTGTAACTAAGTATTAACTTCGTTTTCGTAACGTTATTAATAAACGTGGACTAAACTCGGATTAGCTATACATTCGTTACGCCTGGTTTAACGGACAAGCTATGGCAACACCGTTAAATTAAAAATAAAAAGAATGAACTAGCGAATGAAATAAAACAAATGACAGTGACAGATGACAGACGATGTTTGTTTCTATTATCTATGATATGGACGTTTGGATGTGAATTGTGAGATTTCGATTATTTTGTTACAAAATAATAATAATATAGGTATAATACCGACTTAAATAAGAACAAATGACATAATATGAGTAAACTTTATTAAAAGACAAATTGTATAGAAACTTAATACATATATTGCTACAGTTGGGGTTCATACCACACAACTTGTACATTAATTGAACTATATCCTAAATATTGTCCAATATTTCCCACTGACTTTTGGTATTCTAATATGTGTTCAGTCAATGGCTCCAATCACTTGTCTAAATCCACATATCGCATAGAATTCTTCTATCACATTGCTCTGTTCTGCATCATTTTGTGGAATTATGATCCATTGAGCCCTTTTTGCCACCAATGCTAAAGCAACATGTTTGCATACAAGTGATATTGTTGGCTGATACCCCTTACTACTTATATCTCCTGCGTCATCTTGAATCTGTTGAATTCACAAAATATAAAAGATTTATAACATAACAAATACCCAGAAAAGCAAAGATTGTTGAATATCATTTTATTGATTGTCAATCTTACCTCTCCGCGTGCCCAAGATCTTATTGCACTTAAAACTTTCATATGGGACGGTATGAAACCACCTCTCGCATCACCAGCTAAATCATTTTTTATCATATGAATGATAAAAACAGCCGTAGATCGAGAAAACCTATATTTCGATTTAAATTCAGCTTCAAGTTCTTCAAGTGGATTCTTACGAATTTTGTATAATTTAACACGCCTTATTGTTGGAATGTAGTCCATCTGATTCTGAACCTCATTATTTTCGTCTATCAGCCATAAGTCGTCTCTAAAATAGTCTATTCATTTTAATTAACTTTTACCAAACAATATTACAATCTAACCTAAAAAGTAAAAACAGTTGTCAAAGATAGTTACTCTATGCTTAATCCGTCCTTAAACTATACCGTATTCATCGAGGCGTGAGATTAAATGTAAACAAACCATAAAAAGGGTACTTTAAGGGTCACGATTGATGAAGTGAATATATTTTATTACAGCTGTCAGTACAATCAAGCCTATGAAATTTTGAATTTAGTAGTACTGACAGACAGTACCTGCCAATGTTATATTTTATGGGCATGGCGACCTAATAAGTGATGGGCAATGAATCATCGTGGCCATCGACTATAAACTATCGATATTTTTATATAAAACTTAATTCAAAATAAATTAATTATTAAATCTTATTATATATTTTAGTATCATAATACAATTTACATATGTACGCGTACTTGATCTAAAATAATAGTGAGTAAATAAAATCCAATTTCTAAAAATAAACTTTGGATTTCAGAGAGTATAAATGTATCTTATATTAAAATATTTGTTTAATTTAGTAACGTTTGTAATTAAATTAATCCCAATTATTTGTTACATTATCGTAAATAATAGTAAGAAAAGTCGATAATTACTATCGACATTTGTTTAAATCTTAACAACCCTAGGAATGTCATCTTTTATGAAGTATAATGATTTATTAAATCGTTTACATGTAAAAACACCCAAAAAAGACTTGATTCCCAAACTTCGAATGCATTTTAATACGACTAAATTATAGACCACAGGTACTCCCGAACATTTTACATAAAAATGTGACGTATGGTTATCGGTCGGATTATATCCGTTATTTTTACTATAGATCAACTTGTTGATACGATACTGCTTATTTATTACTATAGATATTTTCGTTGAATTTATATCTTTTATGAAGTTTAAAGTTATTTGTTGGTTGTTTTGTTTTTGTTATATTTACGCTTAAAACATGAGTGCACCTGTACCAAGCAACGCTTGCACTTTTTCTTCGCCAAAGAAAAAGCGATCAAAGAAAACTCCAACGCATTCAACGGAAAAGGTGGCTGTTATTAATGTGTTCAAACTCATAGAAGAAACGTGGTCGAAGGATTCGTATCCGTACAAAGGTATTAATTAAACCACTGAAATTATGGGAATATCGCAAGCCACAGTAAACATGTTCTAAAAGGACATAGTGAATTAAATCCTATTATTGCTGAGAATAACAAAAGCTTTTAGTAAAGTGAAGTTCAAATTTTACTAGCCGATGCAATTAAAAATATAACAGTAGAGGTTTGACAAAAGTGCATTGACAATGTGAAAAAGAAGAGCAAATTATGCTTAAAATTGATGGAATAATTGATAGTTGAATATAGTTGACCGCTTCGTTATTCCCGATGGCGACAGTTCTTCAGAATCCTCCTAATTCTCCGAATAATTAATTCAATAAGAGCGATTTATGATTTTATTATCTTCATAGTTAAGTACCTTATCTTAACCCGAGCTGCTAGACACACAAATAGGAAACCCTACATTTAATTAAATAGCAATAAAAAACATTGAAAAAAGTTTGAGAATCAATGTTTTCTTTGTTTACACTTTGTCTCAAGCCCCGATGAATAGGGTTATAGGTATCCCTATGGTTTAACTTTTACACCGAGACTAGAGTCGAATTAGCTTAATCACTCCTTAGTCCGTGTTTATTAATAGTGAAATTTGTTAGTACCGGGTTGATGCTTAGAGTAAAGTTAATCTTTCTTTAGTCCACGTTTATTAATAAGACGGTATAAGTTTAGTAATTTTATATTAACAATTCAATAAACTGAATAAAGTACTTAAAAGTAATGTTTTTGTTAAATAAACTAGATTTCCGCGCACGGTTCCACCTATGCGTAGCTCCCGTTCCCGAAGTTACTTCATAATTATTATTAAAGCCTTCATAATTTAATATAGCCTTTAGCCTTCCTTCTCTTCAGTATTAGAAAACTACGCCAGCCCAGCTAGCATAGGCAGCGCGACTCGAGTCTACTCTACCGAGGCCGACCAATCACATTGCAGGAACGCACTGTCAAGTGACAGTTTCTGCAATGTGATTGGTCGGCCTCCGTAGAGTAGACTCGAGTCGCGCTGCCTATGCTAGCCGGGCAAGTGTAACAAAGACTATATTTTATGATGAGGTACCATGTAGGGATATTTCGATAACATACATACATACATAAGCTCACGCCTGTTTCCCAGCGGGGTAGGAAGAGACAATGGACCTCCACTTGCTACGATCCCTACACACATCTTTCGCTTCATTCACTCTCATACCATTCTTCATACAAGCACGTCGGTTTAGGGTGGATCTTAACCACAAGGTCAAGTACTTTGTATTGAATCAAAAGTATCGACTAAGTACTCTTATTCGTATTTAATTGTCTGCGAACGCGATAAGTCTTGTTCTTAATTCTTATAGTGGTAATGGCTTTGAGTAAATTTACTAGTTTCTTTAGACATACATTACAATTTTTTTTTTAATATTACTGGCATATTTTTCACACGCTACTAGTATTCTTGTTAACCCCTCGTGCTAAGCTAAAATGCTTGGATTACGAGTGGGTTCACGTCAGCAGTGCATTGGTTGGGGACCGATTCGAACCGGCGACTACATGGTCGCAAGTCCTAGCCATTGGGCTACGCCACAAATTAGTATGGAGTTTTTTTTTACCTACCGACATATCTAGTTAGCCCCTAGGCTTTTGCTACTTCACCGGTCATATTAGTATTGAGTATGTGCGATTAGAGCCGCGGGCTACCTATATCAATTTTGTAGTACAACAAATAACATAATTATTTATAAGTATATAACATGATTGCAGCATCAATCATATTGCAGTAAATAAACACTATAATAACTCTTCGTAAAAACATTATATTTATTTTAATGATGACAGCGTTGGATACATTTAATGGTTTTGGAATATAAACAAGTAACATATTAAATAATAAAGGAAGGCACTAACTTTGATAAAGAAACGTCCTTAATATAACAATCGGTGATTTCATCATCATCAGCCCGTATAACAACCACTACTGAACATGGGCCTCCTCGCCTCCTCCCGAGCGAGGGTTTTGCCATAGTCACCACGCTTGGCAGGTGGGTTGGTGATTGCATTATTATGTTACCACACGGGGAAACGGTGCTGCCCGTTCCCTGGTATACGATTATTATAAATGATATTATAACAATCGGGAACAACGGCTTAACGTTATTTCCAAGGTCCTTCAACCTACCAGACCCGGAAAGGAATTTGAGAATTTACATAAAAAAATATTTTCAGGTGTGGGGATCAAACCTAGGACCTTCGTGACTTACCGCGAGCCTTATGCCGCTAAGCCACAAAAGGTTGTCATAGGTTGATACACATTAGGTTATCCATAAACATTAGATTGAAGTTCACCGCTGTACATAAGCATTTCCTGAAGGGAGAGTGCCTTTTCAAGAAGCTTCTTGATGGAAGCGGTCGTAGGGCGTCGGACTTCTGATCTTGTGGTCGCCGGTTCGATCCCACCAATTGCACTACCGACGTGAGCCCACTCGTAACACAAGCATTTTAGCTTAGCACGAGAGATTAACAAGAGTACAAGTAGAATGCAAAACTCTGTTAGTAATATTAAAAAAAAACAACTTCTGCTTTCTTCCGGCTTAGTATAGTTCACCTCAAGTCTTCCCATGGATGTCGTAAGACTAAGGGACAGCTGATGGATGGGCAGCAGCATCTATCAGCTCAAAGTTAATAACTGTCTTCTGCGCTCACCAATTCGCCTGCCAAGCGTGGTGATTATAGCAATCTTCCTCAAGGATTCTTTTTTTTTTCCGGGTTGATCATTCCCACCGCCGCTGCAGCGTATTCGCGCGCTGGCAATGGGATATGTGGGACTCGCCCTCTCGATAGCGTGGTATGCTAAACTCATACCACGAGGAGATGACACATTGTTTTTTTTTTAAGCTATTGCATTGCTGATATGATTTATCGCGGGCTTTGAGCGCGGCGACCGAATCAAGAAATTCCGTTACAAAAAAACCTAACACCCCGAATTTGAAAAAAAATAGTGAAAAAATTGTTTTCTTATCGGTCACCACGCTCAAACAGTACATAACTTGAATTAATATCAAAGAAAAAAAAATGCATAAATATTATAATTGCATTAGTTGATAAAAAATGCTATGCAATATCTTTGCCGCGGCAGTCCCCGAGTGCCACACGTATTTTTTTTGTTTTTGTCCGTGGGGAAATGCATTGACGCATTCCCCCCGCCGCTGCAGCGTATTCGCGCGCTGGCGTTGGGATGTGTGGGACTCACCCTCTCGATAGCGTGGTATGCTAAACTCATACCACGAGTAGAGGACCCTACACCACTAACACCCCCCGGACACTCCTTCGCTGTTGGCGGGGGCCGGGTACGCATGAGCAATCCGGCCCCCCGTTCCTCAACGACCCTGGCTTCGCAAGGTCTGTTAATAGGAGACCCATGTTCAGCAGTGGATGTAAAAGGGCTGTTGAATTGAACTTTCTTCTCAACGCGGCACCTAACCGTGAGTCTACGTAGGTTCTCAGTTACGAAATAGAGTTATGTATAGTAGGATTTCAAAAAAGACCCTTTGCGGATTATCGAGGCGTCCGGATTATAAAACGCAAAAGTTTGTAAAAATGTATGGATGCATGTTTGTTACTCTTTCACGCATAAACTAGAGAATGGATTTGCCTGAAAAAATGCATGCAGATAGTTTATAAGCTGGATAAATAACGCATATGGTACAAAATATCACGCTCCGACCCACTGAAGCAGAGTGACGCAACTAGTAACATCATAAATAGCCATTTAACATCCTTCACAAATGTTATTATCGATAAATGCCTATTTATAGTTAATCGCGCAATCGGTGTTGTTCTGCAGATTTTAAACACTTAATTGCGCTATATATTGTGGTACGAAGATTATCTTTGACAATATCCAATTATATATACACTAGCGACCCACCCCGGCTTCGCACGGGTGCAAAGCTGATGTATCATACATATAAACCTTTCTCTAGAATCACTCTATCTATTAAAAAAACCGCATAAAAATCTGATGCGTAGTTTTAAAGATCTAAGCAAACATAGGGACGGACAGACAGCGGCCAGCGACTTTGTTTTATACTATGTAGTGATTAATATTGAATTTGTTGATGCGGACGTAGCTCAATGGCTAAGGCGTTGGACTTGTGTCCTTGTGATCGCCGCCGCCGGTTCGATCCCCACCCATTGCACTACCGACGTGAACCCACTCGTAACACAAGCATTTTAACTTAGCACGGGTGTTAACAAGAATACCTACTAGTAATGTGCAAAAACTCAGCTAATAATTAAAAAAAATAAAAATCCGGTTAAGTGCGTGTCGGACTCGCGCACCGAGGGTTCCGTACAAACTGGTTTTTATGATAAAACGTTACTAAAAATTTACGGCTTTCGCATTTATTTCTTTATCTGTGCTATAAGACGTTGCTTCGTACCAAATTTCATGATTCTGAGCTCACGGGAAGTACTTTGTAGGTTTTGATTCCATTGTGAGTGACGGAAATTTTCGGCATAAGCGCTTGTATCTTTTGATTGCCTTGGCTTAGAAGTTAGATTTTTTCACTGCTCCAAGGGAAAGTTAAGACCTGTGTCATCATCATCATCATCATCAGCCCGTATAACGTCCACTGCTGAACATGGGCCTCCTCCCGAGAGGGAGGGTATTTGCCATAGTCACCACGCTTGGCAGGTGGGTTGGTGACCGCAGTATTATGTTGTACCACACAAGGAAACGCTGCTGTCCGTTCCTTGACATACGATTATTATAGATAAAGTTATAACAATCGGGACCAACGGCTTAACGTGCTTTCCGAGGCACGGAGTCGGGTAGTCCCTCAACGAACCAGACCCGGAAAGAAATCTTAGAATTTACACAAAGATTTTCTGTCCGGTGTGGGGATCGAACCCACGACCTCCGAGATTCAAGGCGAGCCAAATACCGCCACGCTACGGAGCTTGTATAGACCTGTGTAGTTGATATAAATTTCACAAAGGGTCTTGACAGACAGACAAGAAAGTAATCCTATATGGCTTCCAATTTTTCCTTTTGAAGTAGATACATAACCAAAAAAATGTAAAATTACTAGCAGAATTTAATCAAATCTGGTATAGAAATAAAAGTATGTCATTACAAAAGGACGCATTACAAAAGATAGCGGTGTGGTTTCCGGCTTAGAATAGACCATCCCATGTCCTCCCATGGGTGTCGTAAGAGGCGAGTGAGGGACATACAGCTGGTGGATGGGCAGCAGCAGCTATCAGCTCGACGTTAGTTACCATCTTACTGCGATCACAACCCGTCTGCCAAGCGTGGTGATTAAGACGAGTATGAAAGACTTCAAAGATGACAAAAAGAATGATCTCGAAGTTTCTTATAGTCTTTCTTCTCCGAGTGTCACACCGTAGGTATTAGGACAGGTAGTTATAGAGATTTATAGATTTTTTCTGTTTGACTTAGGTAGCCACGAGGCTTTTGCTACTTCACCGGGCATAAAGGTGAGCAGAGCTCCAGCCTTAATAAATGGTTTAAAAACTACAAACTAAGCAACCTGCGCAAGAGGGCGCCCCCTGTGGGGCTTGGACTTCGGCTCAGGGCGGTCGCTGGCGATGAGAAATAATAATGAAATAATGAATTTTATTCAGCACTTAGGTATTTACATACACTTGCACTTGTCAGAATTACAATGTTAGAAGATAAATTAATAAAAAAAAAAAACAAACCTATAACTAACAGATAATTCTTACTATATAAAAAATCCGACTAGGTAACTTACAGTAGTAGGTAGGCAATAGCAAATCTACAGATTGCGTAGTCCGTCCGTCTGTCCTATGGCATTTTTTGCAATTAACCAATCATTATTATTATAAGAAGAAATTAAAACCGCATCCAAATTGCAAGTGGTCACATTATATCTAAGTGGCACACACCTGAGGGCACCCTTATGGGGTTTAGGACCACGACCCAGGGTGCCACTGAAGTAAAAAAAGGTAGATATAAAGAGGATATGATCACAGGCACCGACTACAGGCGCTCAATTACAGGGCGGGGGTAGGGGCGAGATTGAGGGATTATGACTTTTAGTATTTTTGGGGAGTTTTGTGCAACTGTCGCTCTACTTTACAGTTCGCGGGCCTCTCGGACTTTCGGGTCTACGAGGGCATCGGGAGTAGATAGAGAAAGACTCGTAGGAAGCTAGGATAGGGTCCGGCCGGTCGTCCTCACAAGGCGAGGCTCGCGACGCGTTCTATTCTTCAGACCCTATCCCAGCCCGCGCTGGTTGATCTTAATTATATTTTATAAAAATCGATTATCACATGCCATAACAACATTGGTAAATTTTATTTACTTACATTATTGTTGAAATGTAAACTAATTTATAAGTCAAGATTGTTTTTTCTTTTTTCATTTCATTATCTATGTATTTGACTTAAAATAAGTACGATGGATTCGTCTACATTATCAATAAACGTTTTCATTTTCATTTCATTATGGCAGTATCCTTTAATGACCCTGATTTGCCAAGGTTTGTGAAGAGGAGGCCCATGTTCAGCAGTGGACTTAAACGAGCTGATGACAGAGAATTATCAAAGAAGTGATTGAGATTGTGGGGGAGGAAGGAGAGGTAGAAACTGCGTTAAACGGGCCTAAAATGAGAGGGATCAGAGTGCCCCCTGGATATCTTAAGCGCAGGCCACATTGCCAGCGGGCGTGCGAGCGAGCTAGGCGGGCAAGCGAGAAAAGGAAACTATACAGAAAAATATACATGGGCCTCCTCACGGGGGAGGGTATTTGCTATAGCCATCACGCTTGCCGGCGGATTGGCGACCACCGAAGCGAGGTATGTAAAAGAGGTGAAACGGCGTTCGCTCGCCTAGCTTGCTCGCCCGCCAGCTGGCGGTGTGGCCTGCGCTTTCAATCTGCGGTAGGTACTCGGTGCCTCCATTGTTGGCATTTGCTGGAGTACCTGGGGGGTTTTAGTGGGGAGACCTACTCCTCGCGGTATGATTAGCATATCATCCCTATGGAGAAGGAAATATACGACGCGCGACGCTGCTGTGACGACATCTTTAAAAGTGTCTGCTCTAGGATTAAAAGGGATGGAAAAGTTTGTATGGAGGAATTGAAATCAATGCAGATGAATTTGTGGGCAATGGCTAGTATATTGCATTACTAGTAAAACGTACGTGTAAAAAATACACCTCTGTCTATCCTACTAATATTATAAACGCGATAGTTTGTAAGTATGGGTGGATGGATGGATGGACGTTTGTTACTCTCACGCAAAATCTACTGAATGGATTTGGCTGTAAGTTTGCACGCGGGTAGTTTTAAGCTGGATCAACATATAGGCTACAAAATATCTCCGACCCACTCGAACAGAGTGGCGAGTGGCGCGAACAGCTAGTCTCTTATAAGAAAGAGGAGTAGGTAATAGTAAATTTTCCCTGTGTGTCATCCTTTTTTTTTACCGGGTTAAAATGTGATACGCATCCCTCGTGTGGCTTTTGTAATCCGCGTCAGCGAACGGTATGTAGGACTATAAGAAAAATTAATTCGTGGCGCGCTAGTCGTGCCGCGCCGCTCCCGGATACTTTTTAGTGGGTATACCCACTAAAAAGCGCCCAAGTGATCCTTCTCCCCCGATAAGGGACCCAAGGTCCCCTTGTCGTTTGGGTCTACCTCCGGCAGTACCCGCAAAAATAATGCCGCAGGCCCTCTTAAACTCCACCCTCCCCTTGAGCCCTTGCAATACCTAGGCATTAATACAAAAAATATGTATAAAGATATTTAGATTAGATATTGGACACGTTTTTTTTTGTTATTACTAAAATACAGAATATAAAGTTCAGGGGAGGCGGGCGTGTGACGTCACTTTAGGTAAAATTGTACCTAGAAGTGAAGTCACACGAAATTTCAACGCACTGTATCTTAGTAATTTTTTGTTTGGTAATCTAACTGACAGACTTATTAGATTTTTTTAGTCTTCATGTCTATTGGAGGCTTCGCAAGGAAACCCAGTCTTACTCCTACAGAGACCCCCGAACACATAAGGTACCACCGACCTACTCATGGGGCGTACCCAATGTGTCATGTTACCAATAAGCACAAATTCCTCTAACTAATAAAATAAAGCAAATTAAATTGATTTCCCCGCTTCCGGATTCCATAACTATATAAACTTCCAAATTCCCGCTCTTAAATTCCCTTGTCAATGTGACGTAACGTTATGACGAATAAGTGACGTTTCACAAACTATATGACGTGATGTATTACAATTTAACCTCGAGTTTATATTACAGCTTAACCGTGTTCAAGATCAGTTTCATCCGAGACGTTGACAGCTCAAGACGTCCGTTGACATTTTGATTTTTTTTTGTAGTGTTAGTGGTAAGTGATAATGGCAAACAATTTGACTGCTGTGTTTTTGTGTCTGTGTGTGTGTTTACAAATTGTGTTTTGTCAGTTCGGTGAGTTTTTATTTACTGTGTTATTTATTGAGGTAGTATAAAAAGCTTTTGCAGATTTTTTTGTGATTATAAAAATGTATTGTGGTAATTATAAATCAACGAACGATTTAAAAAACTCACGTTTATGTACCTATACAAATATATATTTTTTATTAGGTAATGTATGTATATGTAGAGGTATTTATCGCAATAACAATTTAATTTAACATCTTAGGTACAAAAAAATTAAACGTTTTAAAGCTTCAATTAAAAATCATCGACAATCTTTTTTTTTTATCGGTATTTGTTTTCATGGCACAAGCCGCTGATTGGAGAGGTCATTATATTTGCGTACATTCGAGATTAAATTATTTGTTTGATATAGGAATGCTCACTAAAAAGATAAATGTTAATTACCCTCGATTCTAATAACAAAACAAAACATATGACTTATTTCAATTCATTACATGACACTGGCAGAAATTGCTGAATACGTCGGCAGATTGCTATATATTAAAAAAAATCAAAAAAATATTCCAATTACCTACACTAGTCTCTTAGAGGTAAACATTAAAAATTCTCCCGCGTAGCTCCAGTTCTTGTGGGAACTTCACGGTAAAATAGTCTATGTGCCTAATTCCCGGATAACATAGTACCGCCCGTAGTAACGTAGTAAGTATATATATATATTTTTTTTGTAATCGGCGCAGTAATTTCGGTGCCTATTTAATAATTCAAAGAAATAATCAAATGTTTACTCTTTGGAATATATTAGTCTACTTAGACAAAACATTTGTACGCTTTTTTTTTGTAAAAAGTTTGAGTTTTGAATAAAATTGAGCGATGAATGAGAATTTGGGAAATCAAGCTTAATTTGATAACAATTATTATTTATACATTAGACACAGCTGAAACACCTAACCTTTGAACCTTTCTATACTAATATACCTATTAAAGAGATTGTTTGTTTATTTACTTAAACGCGCTAAACTCAGGAATTACGGGTGCGATTTGTAAATTTCGTGTTAGGTAGCCCATTTATAACTAGGAAGCCTATAGGCTATATTTAATTATGACGTTCATACGGGAACGGGAGTTACGCGGGTAAAGCCAAGCGAGGGGGCCTAGTCTATTAAGAAACTGACGTTCGTTTATTAAATTTTTATCAGCACGTCTTCAATATTCTGATGACGTTATCTAAAGATCAAAAGATCATCGTATGTTAACTATAATCGGATGAACTTCCCTTTTTCCGAGAAAATACAAACGGGCCATGGTGACAGTACCTATACTCTCTTATCCCTAATAATATTATAAATTAGGTGCGCCCGCGGTTTTACCCGCGTCACTCTGCTCCAGTGGGTCGGAGCGTGATATTTTGTAGCCCACATGTTAATCCAGCGTATAACCTATCTCGGTGCAAAATTTCAGCCAATTCCGTTTAGTAGTTATGGCGTGAAAGAGTAACAAACATACATTTATCCATCCATCCATACTTACAAACTTTCGCGTTAATAATATTAGTAAGGATGTGAATGTAAAAGCTATTAAACCGATCATCATGAAACTAGTTAGAAGTATTAGAAGTTAAGTAACAAAGGATACTTTTAATTAAAAAAAAAAAACAATTCGAGTGAAGCCAGGGGTAAAAGTCTCATTGTAGGTAAGTCTCGAAACGGAACCTAAGACACGTAATTTTAAGGTTAGAGAGTGCAATGGGTGTGTTCTGTTAATCTGTTATATGTTTTCGGATGGACCTAGGTAGTTAGCCAGAAAGCTTTTGGCATTTTTGGCTTTAGCGCGTGGTACGTTCTGTATGCATGTCCGTGTATTTCGCCTAATCTCCAAAACGGTGGTAGGTACTGATTTTTCATATTGACGCAGATAAAGTCGCGAACAGCAACTAATATTCAATACTACTAATATTATAAACGCGAAAGTTTGTAAGTATGGATGGATGGATATTTGTTACTCTTTCACGTAAACTACTGAACGGAATTGGCTGAATTTTTGCACTGGGATAGGTTATACGCTGGATTAACATATAGGCTCCGGCCCACTGGAGCAGAGTAACGCGGGCAATACAGCGGGGCGCAGCTAGTATTCAATAGTATAATAAAAAACGGGAAATCTCATTTATCTCGAATAACAACATTCATACAAACACTTCATTAAGAAATGGGACAAAAACATACAATACCCCTAATGATGAACCTAATGAGAAGTAATAATACAAGTAAATACATTATGTAAGTAAATATTAATTTATGATTAACTAGCTGCGCGGCTATCCGCGTAACTCTGCGCCAGTGGGTCGGAGCGTCATATTTGGTAGCCTATGTGGTAATCTAGCTAATAAACCATCCACGTGCAAACTTTCAGCCAAATCCATTCGGTAGTTTTAATGTGAAACAGTAACAAACATCCATCCATCCGTCCATACTTACAAACTCGCGCGTTTATAATATTAGCAGCATTGAATACTATTTAGGAGGCGGTTGCCTCCTTCTGTAGACAAGTAATGTCACAGAAGGAGGCCGCGGACCGGGAGAGGAAGAATATCCCTCCGCCCACCCGCTCCGCAGATGGCGTGTTGGCCGTCGGCGGCGCGGCGGGCCGTAACCCGCCCACCGCCCTAGGCTCGGCTTCGGGGAGTGGGGCTCATGGGCCCCGTTCCCTTCGAGGTTCACCCATGAGAAGTAGGGACGCCACTACAGGCCAGGCCTCCAGGCGTCCCTAAAATTGGGCAAATGGGCCACTGTAAGTGTGGCCCAGGAGATCTCGCGGTGCCATATTGGCCGCGGGTGCCGTCGGGGGGGCCGGATTGGTTATGCTTACCCGGTCCCCGCTAACGGCGGATCGAAGGAGTGTCATATACAAAAAAAAATACATACATACAACTAAAAGTAGCAAATTTAAAATAAAACTCACTTATAAAATACTACTATGCTACTTGGCAATTTACTAATCGCTTAAAGTATAATAATATATTATACCAGTATGATTCTTCCTCGTCAATTACATTAAAATTAAATAATATTAATTAACAGTGCTTCATAAATAAACTAATAGTGTTTCATTAAACTTAATTTTAATGAATTAAACAACCTTGTCGCAAGAATGCACTGAAAATTATACAAAATCTGTCTCGGAAACCTCCGTAGCGTAGCGGTATTTGGCTCGCTTTAAATTTCGCAGGTCGTGGGTTCGATCCCCACGACGGACAGGAAATCTTTGTATAAATTCTAAGATTCCTTTTCGGGTCTGATTGGTTGAGGGACTACCTACCGTGCCTCGGAAAGCACGTTAATCCGTTGGTCCCGATTGTTATAACATCATCTATAATAATCGTATATCAAGGAACGGGCAGCAGCGTCCTTGTGTGGTACAACATAATACTGGTGACCCAACCCGCCTAACAAGCGTAGTGACTATGGCAAATACCCTCCCTCGGGTGGGTAGTAATGTTTAGCAGTGGACGTTGTACGGGCTGATGATGATGGTGTATGTTTGTTACGAATAAACTCAAAAACTCCTGGACGGATTGCGATAATTCTTTCACCATTAGAATGCTACATTATGTCTGAGTAACAGCTTATTTCAGTAAGAAGTTCCCACGGGAACGGGAGTTACGCTACTATGAAAACGTGTGTGGGAAGCTAGTTATTTTATAAAACTAAAACTAACTAATTTAAACTAATATTAAATTCTCTATTATAATATTTGACAACGTTCTCAGAATGCTGGCAGCATTACCCAGTTGAATGGCAATGCTTATCTACTGTAAATACCAGCACTTGGGGAACGTGCTGCATTAATGAGCTGCTAAGCTTTTACAAAATAATTTGGTATTTCAGTTCCCACGGCCACGGGTATTTCACCTATTTTTGTTTGTTTTGGGAGAAATTCATTTGTGTTACGCATACCCTCCGCCGCGAAGGAGTATGTAGGACTCGTCCTCTCATAGTGGAGGTATGCTAATCATACCATAAGATGATGACCTTATCCACTTAAACCTTCCGGGTACTCCTCTATCCACCGTTTGTGAGGGTCCCAGGAAGTCATGGCTTTCTACGACACCTTACGGCGGCTAAATTTGCGCCGCGGCCTCTCCTTTCCCATTAAGCTTATACGCATGAAGACTAAAAAAATATAATGAGTCCGTCAGTTAGATTACGAAAAAATATTGGACACGTATTTTTTTTTATTTTAAATCAATAAAAATTTACAAAGATACAGAGCAATAACAAACTATAAAGTTCAGGAGAGGGGGGCTTATGACGTCACTACCAAAAATTAAAAAAACATCAGGTAAAATTGTACCTAGAAGTGACGTCACAAGTAATTTCAACGCGCTGTTTGTTCGACATTTTTTGTTTGAGGAACGAAAAAAAAATACGTGTCCAATATTTTTTGGTAATCTAACTGACGGACTTAATAGAATGAAGAAGAAATAAACTTTTTCATGCCTATTTCTCTTCAACTTTTCATAACGGCAGAAATACGTATCAGACATAAGTAACTTGTTAATTGATGTGTTTAAAAAAATATTGTAGATCGATATTTGTATTAAAGTGAGCTAATACTTCCTTGACCTCTCATTATCAAATAGCCGGCGCGGCATGGCATAGTGATAATACAATATTGACCTGCAGAATAACATATTTTTGACCTCGTACCGGCCAGTTCGTCCTTGCTTTAACTATTGTTTTCTTTTCCTGTAGGCTCTAGTGTGTGTATGATTAATTATTTGAACGATGCAATCAGTATACGATATATTATTAATCAATTTACTTTTATATGCCACCAGATCCTACTTATTTTATAAACGCGAAAGTTTGTAAGTATGGAAGGATGGATGGATTTTTGTTACTCTTTCAGGCAAAAACTACTGAATGGATTTGGTTGAAAGTTTGCACGCGGATAGTTTATAAGCTGGATTAACATATAGGCTGCAAAATATCACGCTCCGACCCACTGGAGCAGAGTGACGCGGCTAAAACCGTGGGGCGCAGCTAGTATAGAATATAGTACACAAAGTGCGTCGTAAACACCTTATTATATTAGGTATACCTATGTGATTTAGTGAGGTTTTACTACCATTTGCGGTTAAGAATATTATGAAGAGTTGATTCAAGTAACGGCATTTATGAGTGTACAAGGATACTCAGCAAAGTGCACAAAATTATTAATCAAAGACTTGAAAAGATGACAAAAAGAATGATCTCGGAGTTTCTTATAGTCTTTCTTCTCCGAGTGTTATACCGTAGCAGGTTTGCCACCTTTTGTTTTTGTTTTATAGTATAAAATTCAGGAAAAAAATAGTTCAACGAGCTTTTTTTTAGTACTGCACCTATAATTGTAAATTAGCATTTTTCATTGTTTTCTTAATGCCGCGGTGAGAGTGCGGTCAAATTTTTTTTTTTAATGAGGTGAATTTCAGTTTAGCAAAAAATATAAAATATAAATAAATATGCTATATATTTTGTATAATATATAGCATTTGATTTAAATATAATACGATACTATATTATATAATAATAATAGATAATAATAATATCTTTATTTCATTTAAAAGTTTCGTGTACAGTAAATGTGTTTGAAACCTCCTTTTAGGCAAACAATGCCTGTGTTAGGAGATTCCGCTCTTCTTCATCTTATTTATAAAATTATACTCTACAATAAATTAAAGTAAAGATATTCAATATAGTACGGGTGGCAACCCTACACCGTAGGTATATAGAGAAAGACTGGTAGGAAGCTAGGATAGGGTCCGGTCGTCCTCACAAGGCGAGGGTCGCGACGCGTTCTATGCTTCAGACCCGATCCCAGCCCGCGCTGGTTGATCTTAATTATATTTTATAATAAGCGATTATCACATGCCATAACAACATTGGTAAATTTTTATTTAATAACATTATTGTTGAGATGTAAACTAATTTAGGTATAAGTCAAGATTGTTTTTACTTTTTTGTTTTCATTATCATTGTATTTGACTTATAATAAGTACAACTGATTCGCCTACATTATCAATTTCCCATTTCATTTTAGCGAAATAATTTATTCCTGGTAGTAACATTTATCTATTTATATGTCACCGGAAAATAATAAAAATCGTAATTTGATCAACTTTTGTGCCACTCATGCCTATTTTTAAATTTAGTTGCCAGTAAACGCGCATAATTATTACCTATATTATTTACTTACATTATTACACTTGGCCTAACCTAACCAAACGAGACAATGCTACTGTTGTAACCAAAAAAAAAACTTCAACTTCAATAACTGTTGTGTGTCCTGTTGAACTCCATTTTTATCCGCCGGAAATCTCGTTAGTTTATCAACTAACTTACGATTCTTATTATTTTTGGTGACATATATAAATCTGAAAAGTTTGTTTGCTTGAACGCGCAAAATACTGGTCCGGTTTGAATAAAAAAATCAGGGTTAGATAGCACATTTATCAAGTAAGGGTGAAGACTATATTTTATTATGATATTCCCACGGGAACAGGAGTTACACGGAATTTTTTACTTTGTTCGTTTTGTTATTATTTTTTTATTTGGGCGAGTGATGCCAATGACAGTCACCTAGTAATATTAGCATCAGTGGGTATTAAGTGCAGCTCCGATCGCCTTTATGCCCGGTGAAGTAGCAAAAGCCTCGTGGCTAACAACAAAATGTCCGTCCGAAATACTAGTATTAAATTGACAAGTCCGGTTAGTAGACAAGTAATTCCCCTCATATGTTTGTTTGTAAGTTAGTTACACTAATTTAGCCAATTTTAAAGTAAATAATAATCACGATGTAATGAATCACACAAATTAACAACATAACAACACGTAAAACCACAACATTATTCAAGCGGAATAATTATACAACTTTTTTAATATTCGCCTTTAAAACATTGGAGCAAAACTAATTTAGTTTTTTTTTTTTGATTATGTATTGTTCAAACTAGTCTTCATGTGTGGCTTTATCCGCGTAGCTCCCGCTCCCGTGGGAACTTCTTTATACAGGGTTATTTTTAAAACACCAACAACCTTGCAGGGGTTCGAAATACTGATGATTATAAAAATCTGCTGTCCCATACATTTTATCGAGGTAAGTGAACATAATTGTATGGAACAGTTGTTGGTCCTGTTGTAAAAGTTGTTCATAATCATGAGTATTTTTATCCCCCAAAAGGTTATTGGTGATTTAAAAATAATCCTGTATATGTTGGAGTTCAATTTTGCAAAGCGGGAGGATAATTTTATGGTGAAGAATTCAGCTTAATAGGTGTTAGTTTATTCATATTAATGGTATATTTATCTATCTGATAACACCTAAAATACCTATTACACGTAACTTGGCGGAACTTTCACTGGTAAATAACTAATATTACAAGGTATAATTAAGGTGTTTTATTTTTATCTACACTATAGGACCCGAAAGACCAACGGGTTAACGTGCTTTCCGAGGCACGGAGGGTAGTCCCTCGACCAACCAGACCCGGAATTAAATCTTAGAATTTACACAAAGATTTCTTGTCCGGAACCCACGACCTCCAAGATTTAAAGCGAGCCAATTCCCGCTACGCTACGGAGTTGGTCTAACACAATCTTTGCTAATTACAATTTATTGTACCTATTAACCTAGACCAACAAGGCAATTATTATTCAAATGTCACAAGTAACTAAGATATATTTTGCACATCAAGAAGAGCTGCAATTTGATCTCCAAGGCTAGACAGAAATAGCAATATAATAGTATAATTATAGGTAGTTATCGAGACACATTATTTACTACAAAATTCCTGCTTAGCTAACGTAGGATCTTATATAAATAGGTATGTACTTAGAGAAGAACATTATAAATGTAATTATAATATCTTAATTAATATACACGGTTATTTTTAAAACACCAACAACCTTTGGGGGGATAAAAGTACTCATGATTATGAATAACTTTTACTATGGGATCAACACAGAAATAGCGAACAAAAAAATCAGCTGTTCCATACATTTATGTTCACTTACCTCGACAAAATGTGTGGAACAGCTGATTTCTTTTTCGCGATTTCAGGGTTGGTCCCATAGTAAAAGTTGTTCATAATCATCAGTACTTACATCCCCTGAAAGGTTGTTGGTGTTTTAAAAATAACCCTGTATACTGGGCATTACTGGGTAACTTTTTAACCGTCTTGAAAATAATAGGGCGTGATATGTACCTATATAAAATAGATGTGTAAGGCGTAGTTATTTTATCTTTTCTTTTTAACTGACATAACGTGAAAAATACATACCTAATTAGGTAGTTACGTTACGTCAGTTAAAATAGGTGCCTATAATACTAGGCCGCAATCAAATATGAATGAAAAAAGTGAGTGAAACAGCGTAACTACCCACTTAGATACGCATTTTAACGGTTACGATTTAAAAAAAAAAACAAAGATATATATAACTATGCCTTCATCACGGCCTATTATTTTCAAGACGGTAAAAAAATCATTCAGTATGTATAATTATTAATATTAATAGCTTATTGCTTTATCCTCAGCGGTGTCTGGTTATATGCCCGTGCCGGATAAGATTTTTTGTGTAAAATTTAAGATTTTGTTCTGGGTTTGTATGGTTGAGGGCTGAGGGACTTGCTACTCTACGTGGCTCGGAAATGCCTTTTATTTATAACATTATCTGTCACTCGTAAAACAAGGAACGGACAGCAACGTTTCCGTATGTATTATATACTATACATAATACTGTGGTTAACAATCCGTTTGCCGAGCGTGGTGACTACGGTGAAACCCACCATCGAGTGAGGCCTATGTTCAGCAATGATGGTGGTGAAAAACATAGATATATTTTATTTATAAAACTAGCAAAGGTTTGGGCGCTCCATTTATAAAAAAACTCAACTCAACCAAATTTATAAAGTAAACTAGCTGACCCGACAGACATTAATGTCGTAACTTAAACTCTAATACATATTAGGCGTGGTAGCTCTGAACTAACCGTGATGTGCACTAAGAGCAGCACGCATTTTGTCAATGTTATGTCAAACGCCATAAGATTACATTAAAAAGTTTATATTGTCACAAGCGGCAAAGTTAGGAAATTTAATAAAGTATTCTTACATTTTAAAATTTTCCTTTCATTTTTCTATTGTTTTCTTTCATGAGAACCATCTACTGACAATAACAAACACAGTAAAAAAACAATTAGACAAGCCGTTCACACTTGATGCCGTGACCAAGGAAAATAGGGATTCATTTTTATTAATATAGATTAGACTGTTTAAACTTATTATTTTAGTTTCTGTAACTCTAACAAATAAAAGATCCTACTTATATTGTGTTTTAAATGATGTCTCTTTCTTTTCCCAGAAATTTACCCTCAAAGAGAACGCCAAAATGGCTTCTTCGGTCCCGGACAGGGTCACGGCAGAAGATTCCGGGACAGGCTCCAAGGTTTCTTCTCCCACAGAGAAAGACCCAACATCATCAACACCGAAAGACCTCATGAAAATACCTATATCATTTACGAAAATGATGGCCAGAATTTCGGAAGACCGGTGGTCTTTCCCACTGATAGACCTCAGTATACAGATAACCCATTTGTTGGAGTAAACAATCAGAATCAAGGACAATTCTTGAATATTCCACAATTCGTAAATCCTACTGATCAGTTTAGCCAAAATGGTCAAAATGGCCAAAATGGACAAAATCCAGGCGGAATGATTTTCGAACTTAAACCAGGTAATAATAACGGCGTGAATTTCGGAAATGATGAGAATGAAAGTGGACAAAGTGAAGAAACGAATAAGGACAAACGAGCAGACGAAGGAGGAGAGAAAACACAAGGTAAGATGCATTAACTAAATTTCTATGTAGGTTTGTTCATAACTCTGCATCCATCCGCCGCGTGCGTCACCAACGATTATCTTCAGCCGAAGTACAAACTCTTGTGCAGTTTGCTTTTTTTGTAGTTCTTAAACCATTTATAAAAGCTGTAGCCTCTAAAGTATCAAAAGTCTCGTATCTTTAGAGTATCAAGAGCCTCGTAGACATCCACTGTAGATAACTATCATCTGTAGATATTAAAAATATGGGAAGTCGAATCCAAAATCGAAGAGGGCTGGCACGGCGGCTGAATCCACGGAGAATCTCAAGAGGCTCAAGTATAGTAGTCAACCCTTTACAGTGGTTATGTATTTTTGCCTTTCCAACATTGGGGCCGTGGGGACCGGGAGCCAAATCAATTTATAAATACCTCGCAGCGGCCCTCTTTAATGCGGCATGTTCTCCGAGTGCTGGTTTTTACTTTGCACAGCAGGTAAGCATTGCCATTCAACAGGGTAATGCTGCCAGCATTCTGGGAAACTTGCCAAGTAGAATAGATTTAGAATAGTAGTATTTTATAAGTTAGTTCTATTTTAAATTAGCTACTTTTAGTTGTATAGTATGAAATTTATTCATGTAATAAATGGAAGATTGGATCTGAAATTGAAGATCCATGTATTTTACCGCACATATACTAAGGACAGCATTAAATTTTAATGACATTGAACTTGTAACCTAAGTTAAAACCGAACACAACAAAAAATCATAACAGACATCATATTATTATTTTTATGTATTTACTTACCTAAGCTAACTCATTTTTATTTAAATCCTGCTATAATTTTAGATATTTTCTTAATCACAGCATCAAATCAAAACATCTAAAAACTCCGAGAATTATAGCCAAAGCTATGTTATTTATAGCTTTGGCTATAATTCTCGGAGTTTTTAGATGTTTTGATTTTTGAACCTAGATTGCAATTTTAATAACTCTAAATTAAAGTCCAGTTTACAAAAACTTGTGAATTTTCTGACATAGTACGTTCAAAGGCACTGAAAAGCAGGTCATTGACCATACCTTGCAATAACTATCTATTGTATCATCTTTCCTTGTAAGAACTCAAAAGGAATGGAATGCCCTATCAGCG
The DNA here is from genome assembly GCA_947037095.2 of Nycteola revayana. Lineage (NCBI taxonomy): Eukaryota > Metazoa > Arthropoda > Insecta > Lepidoptera > Nolidae > Nycteola > Nycteola revayana. The sequence continues at coordinate 19,195,123 of OX344856.2, read as the reverse complement.
TCTATCTTCTCAAAGAAGTACGAAGTGACTCTTTGAAACAAATGATAAACAAGGATTTCCTGCTCCATTCTAAATCGTATCATAGCTCATTCTCGATTGTATCATGACAAGCATCACCAGTAAAAAATAAAAAAGTGACTTATTTTTGAATATGCATTCCATAGATTTTGATAGTCAATTGTTTTTAGATTCACTTCAAGCATTTTGGAGATTTGAAACGCTAATTTGTAAATTGTGACCAGAAATTTTAATTCATTAGTATATTGACAGCTGAAGTGTTTCATTTCATTGAAGACCATCTGGGAAGTAATTTGTTCAAAAAGAGCTTCTAAACCTTAATCTTAATTGAGCTGCAAAAATATTTCACTATCCCTATTTCTTGTTTCTATTGAAACGAAATGAACTCAAACACTACCAAACAATTTTTTATCTAGCTGAAGATTAATTTAATTAATTAATAACCTTCTGATGTTTTCGCAGACCCGAAGTCCGAGTGGCTCGCTAACTAAAAAATACAGCAATGATTGCACGAATCTCCTCTTAAAGTCAAATAGTACTTTCGCAATCCCTCCCATAGCGACCGCTAGTTTGGGTCCAAACCACAGCTCCTTTTTTGTAGTACAAAATGGTGTCTATCCGCACAGTTTCTACAGAGAAGAATCCCATAAGACATAATGCTATGAAAATAACTTAAGTAAACCATTTTAGCACTATCTACATCAGTGAGTCGTCTCATAGTTTTAGCAGCATACACCGCAGATCTAAGCTTTCCTGATTTTGTCAATATGCGGATCCCATTGCGATTTGGAGTCAATAGTTATTCCTGAAAAGACAGTTGACTGTTGACCAAATGTTATACGGGATGATCATGTGTCTTAAAATTTTAAAGTTAAAGTGTACCTACAATATTTTTATAATGCCCAACTAACTTAAATGGACACTTATTATAAAATCATTTTGTGATTCACTATATTTAGCTGTTGGGTGTTAAATTAGCCTTGAATATGATTGTGTTTAACAAATATTTTATACTAATTTAACCTCACAACTTCCGTTTCTGTTGTGTTAGTTCCGTTCTTGCTGTGGGTATTCCCTGTACTTTTGTTTGATTAATAGACAGCTATTCTTAGTATTAGTGGTTGGATGACCGCGGCAGTTCCGTTAGGTAGTATAGCTGAAGGTTAAAATGTCACGGCTTCGATTCCACGTTGTGTTTCAAATATAGATGGAGCTTTAATTATGGTCCATATATGTAGAAAGGAGGTTAATAAATTACCTGAAAAAGGAATTCTACTTTTATGGGTTACGTTCTCAGACCAAAAAGTAAAGACTAAACGCTGCGAGTAACACACTGAAGCCGGTAAAAACTCGGCCTTGACGTGTACATACACAGCTTACGCACACATGCGCACCAAAACTATGCCTTACCTTGTTGATACGTCATTCTATCGCAGCGTTAGGTGCTTGATATCATAACAAAACACTATTTGTCAACAAAAATCCCAGATACCAAAAGTCAAAATCGCTCAATCTCATCGCCAGCGACCGCCCTGAGCCGAGGTCCAAACCCCACAGGGGGCGCCCTCTTGCGCAGAATGCATAGTTTGCAGTTTTTAAACCATTTATTAAGGCTGGAGCTCTGCTCGCCTTTATGCCCGGTGAAGTAGTAAAAGTCTCGCGGCTAACAATCTCGAAACTTATCGGACATATCAGATGATGACAAATCGTGAGTACAACCGGGTAGTTAATATAAATATGTGTACCACTCACGAAAGTTTTGATTCTAAAATAGTTATTCAAACATCTTCAAAAGTGGGTTTTGGTCGCAACGATAAACATCTAAATCATTATTTGTATTGTAAAGTACTTATACCGATTTTTTTGTTTCATTCAGGTGATACTACTTCTGGGGAGCATGATCGAGTGAATTTCGATGCCAAGCCGGCTGTGCCGCAGACGACACCCCCTCCCACCACTACCACTACTCTCCCCCCGCTGACTCCCGTGCCACAATTACCAGAATCAGAGTCCAGGAACAGCTTCAACTTTAATGATGGATCACCTCGATTCAGCGGTAAGTTGATTGAGTATACATTTATTTGAATATTTGTCAAAAATGCTGGATTTTGGACATTTTAGTCCACTATCATCATCACTCCGAGCGTCATCATCATAATCAGCCGTATGGCGTCCACTACTGGACATAGGCCTCTCTCATAGATCTATTTCTTATGAGGGGGGGTTTGCTAATACTCGCCACGTTTGGTAGGCGGGTTGGCGAGCGCAGTATTAGGTGTTATAATCCGAGAAGACGCTGCTGCCCATCTTCTTGGGTATTTCCCTTGGCCGGGTCCTACGGCGCCCACGGAAGGAGATGGGGGGCATCATTCTTACGCCGGTGACCGCGGCTTTTGGTCTATAGGATTATAATGTAATTTTAAATTAAAAATCGGAGAATAATTACGCGGGCGTAGCCCTATGGCTAGGGCGTCGGTCATGTGATCTTGTGATCGCCGCCGGTTCGATACTCACCCAAATCACTACCGACACGTGAACCCATTCGTAATACTAGCATTTTAGCTTTGCACGAGGTGTTAACGAGAATACTAGTAGTGTGAAAAAACCTCTCATCATCATCATCAACAGCCCGTTCACGTCCAATGCTGAACATGGGCCTCCTCTTTACAGACCTTGCCAAGCCAGGGTCGTTGAGGGATATTGCCATAATCACCACGCTTGGCAGACGGATTGGTGATCGCAGTAAGATGTAAACCTTGAGCTAATAGATGCTGCTGCCCATCCATCAGCCATATGTACCTTAGTCGCCTTTTACGACACCCATGGGAGGACATGGGGTAATCTATTCTAAGCCGGAAACCACACGGCACCTCCGGAAAAAAAACCTCTGCTAGTACCTAATCTATTTAAAAAACAAAAGTTAAACAAAATCAGAGCATAATTTAGACCAGGGGTCTCCAAACTTTGACGCCTTAGGGCCATAACGACTTTTACAATATGTTCGAAGGGCCAAAACAGTTTTAATTTTTCTATTCTTAACTGTACTCTTATTTCTAGACGAGTCGAAAAGTGCGCGAACGAGTAACTATCATTTTGTGTTGTCTTTTTAAACTTATCACAGCAATAGTAACAACAATAAGACATTTTGTTTTGACCTTATAATGCTTTGACCATTTAGCCGCAGTGAATCAGAAGCGGGGCTCGAATTACATTATTCTCCTTTTTTAAATCGCCTAATGACTATTAGCACTGGCCAAGTCTACTCTTAGTCCACTAGTTTGTCTGTTTATTTGTTTGCTTTAAAATAAGAGTGTGGATGGAAGAATGTTTTTCAGGAGAGCGAAATTTATTATGAGCTGAGCCAGTGGAACCTAGCCTTGTGCATATAAGTAAATCTTGAAACTACAATTAGTAAGGCTGGAGCGTTGCTCGCCGATTGCACTACCGACGTGAACCCACTCGTAACACAAGCATTTTAGCTTAGCACGAGAGGTTAACAAGAATACTAGTAGACAGCAAAACTCTGCTAGTAATAAAAAAAAAAAATAACTTGGTCATTGGAATTATAACTCAAAGATCCATGATATTAACATTTTGTCATCGACTTCTAACAAATTATCATTTCCGGCATATTTAAATATTATCTACCGAATGACATTGTACGTACTTTCTGAGAATTTGAACGAAAAATATATGTAATTTAAATAAAAACCGGTCCAAAGCCAAAGTATTCGGAGTGACATATTGAATAATACCTACCTATAAGTTTAAGACGTAAAAGTGTACAAGGTGACATTACATAATCCTATAGATATGGATAAATATAAATATATTATTTCATATACGCGCATAACTTGAGGGACGACTTGATTGATTCATTACAGCTTCTTATTAAATCTATGATGTAGATGACGAAACGGCTTGGGAGTGACTTGCTTAAAGGAATACTCGTATATATATATATATTGTATTGACATTTTTTATGTAATATTAAACATTAATATAAAATACTAGCTTCCCGCGCGCGGTTTCACCCGCTTAACTCCCGTTCCCGTGGGAAATTCATAATAAAATATAGCCTATGTCCTTTCTCAGGCTCTAGACTATATCTGTACCAAATTTCATTTAAATCGCTTCAGTAGTTAAGGCGTCATTGCGTAACAGACAGACAGAGTTACTTTCACATTTATAATATTAGTAAGGATTAATAAAAATTTATAATATATTAATAACAAAATAATAATTCTAAAACTAAACTTAACAAATAAAAAAACTATAATTAAAGCTAACTAAGAATTAAAAACTACCAAAAGCTAAAAACTTACGTTAAACTAAATACTACTCTAAATAAAAAACAATAAAAAATTATCTGAGTTTCTTGCTTCCACGTCTAGAACTAGTGGTAGGAAGAAAAAGAGCATTATGTCCGGTTTACACGGGCTTTGTAGCTAAGTACTTGACGTTCGACTTGTCGTTTAGTAAATAGGATCGTTTTCTATTCACTTGCACTATTCACAAATACTAATACTAAGCACTAATCAGCGTGTTTACAGATGAGGATTTAGTATTAGTGACAGGAACTAAGCGCTTAGCTACGAAGCCCGTGTAAACCGGGCATTAAGCATTCTTGATGAGAATATTAAAGACAAAATCGTTAAACATGTATGTATGTTAAACATGTATAATTTCTTGCAACTTCTTAGATTTTACTACGTTTTTTATTCTTGTATATTTTATTTCTTAAATTTTTTCAAGAATCCACAGAAAATGACTGATTTTAACAATTCCGGGCAATTTCAACGAATCATTATCTCGCTTACTGCCAACGATACATTTATAGTCCAGTCATTTAAGCTTAAATTAGGTAAGAATCTCGGAATTCGAGATACCCAGCTGTAAGTTTGTAAATACTTGTATATTGACACCCTAAAAGTTGTCTCAAAACCTACATATGGTAGGGTGTACGCAACTATTAAATTTCAAGGTCAAAGGTCACGAAAAATTGTATTTAGCAAATCTATTTAGGAAACGGTTATCAGTATTATTGAATAGATATATATTTAATGCGTGAAGAAAATGATAAAATATAATATAATAGTTAATAAAAATTGACAAATATCTATAATCATTGATTTATCGATAGTTCATCAACTATATATGGCGCGTTTTTGACCGGAGGCACCGGTTGATCTGAAGTGATCCTGTGACCGCGTGCTCTCCGCCCTCTATCTCGATAACGGTTCACCGTATAAAAAAAAGTTTTTAACAAAATTTGTAGAGAATTTTGTATTCTACAATATTGATAATAAATACAAATAGCAAAAAACCCATAGGAAATGAGATATTTACAAAAAAAGCACAAAAAACTGAATTTTGTGACCTTTGACCTTGAAATTTCATAGTTGCGTACACCCTACCATATGTAGGTTTTGAGACAACTTTTAGGGTGTCAATATACAAGTATTTACAGACTTACAGCTGGGTATCTCGAATTCCGAGGTGAACTTACTATAATGACTGGACTATTAGTAAATTTATACCTAAATGAAATTGCTTGATTTATTATCATTCCTTGTTGTTATTGATCAGTGATCCGTCAAGTTATCTGCAGAGTACATGATGTCATTGACTCTTAACCTTTGACGTCCCCGGTGTTAGTTTGGCCCACTTACGACCAATGCCCAATGTCGTTTGATACTGAATGAATAAATGTACGTGTAGCATAAACTAAACAAAGACGATCAGCGCCATCTATCGCCTAGCATGCCAACTAACCTGTATCGCGCAATAAAAGTTCGCTAGTAAATTCGAACATACACAAATTCTGAACAATACAAACGGACGGTCATACCTTCCGCCATGCAAAGAAGATCTTCATTGTCTGTGGAGGAACACCCCCAACCGACCCCAATGAACGATAATTAGCAGAATTGTAGTATGTCGTAGACTGAAGCGAGTCATCATCATTATCAGCCTATATAATGTCCACTGCTGAACATGAGCCTCCTCCCGAGGGAGGGTATTTGCCATAGTCACCACGCTTGGCAGGCGGGTTGGTGACTGCAGTAATACGTTGTACCACACAATATCCTTGTGTGGTACAACATATTACTTCATCAGCCCATATTCATCATCAGCCCGTATAACGTCCATTGCTGAACATAGGCCCCCTCCCGGGGCAGGATATTTGACATAGTCACCACGCTTGTTAGGCGGGTTGGTGACCGCAGTAATTTGTTGTACCACACAAGGAAAGCTGTTGCCCGTTCCTTGATATACGATTATAATAGACTGATGATGTTATAACAATAGGGACAAACGGCTTAACGTGCTTTCCGAGGCACGAAGGGTAGTCCCTCAACCAACCGGACCCGCAAAAAATCTTAGAACACAAAGATTTCTTGTCCGGCGTGGGGATTGAACCCACGACCTCCGAGATCTAAAGCGAGCCTAATATCTACCGCGACGCTACGGAGGTTGTCGCGTATCATACTATAATGCCGTTTACAGTTCAGCGTGGTGAATGTCATGGTAAAACCCCTTTCGGGGAAAGCCTCTGTCCAACAGTGGACTTATACAAGTTGCTCATGACAAACCATTTATTAATGACTAACTTCCTGCACGCGGTTTCACCTGATTTACTTTCGTTCTTGTAGGAACTTCATAATTAAATTAGCCTTACTCCTATAGCCTATACCAACTTCGGGTCTGACGAAAATCTATACTAATATATAAAACTGAAGAGATTGTTTGTTTGAACGCGCTAATCTCAGGAACAACAGGTCCCATTAAAAAAAAATATTCCCACATTTTTTTTTTACTCCCGACGCAAATGCGACGGGGTGTTATAAGTTTGACGTGTCTGTGTGTGGCATCGTAGCTACTGAACGGTTAACCCGATTTTGATTTTGTTTCTATTTGTTTGAAAGGTGAATTAGTTTACTTAGGTATGGGAAGGAGAGTTACGCGGTTATGTAGTATTTTATATGTTTTGTACTCTATATTGTGTACAATGTGAAGAGGAGGGATGAAACGCATGTTACTAATAGAGTTTTAAGTATACATGTAGATGGATGGAGAGGGAGAGGAAGGCCAAAGAAAAGATGGATAGATTGTGTGAAGGCTGATATGAAAGAAAAAGGAGTTAGTGATAGTGTGACGGGTGACAGGACAGAATGGGAGAAACAAACGTGTTGCGCCGACCCCAAGTAATATGGCATAAGGGCAGGAAGAAGAAGAAGAAGAAGAAGAAGAAGAAGAAGAAGAAGAAGAAGAAGTACACTGTATTGCGGATGTATTCCTCAACCAGAAAATAAACTGTAATCGTCAAACCACTGTAGGATATGAATGTTCGAATGCATCGTTGAATCTAAAACGTTGATAATGATAGACGTGTACTTAATGATTCACTTTTGGCTACGCATGGCTGGCTACCTACATTAATATATGGAAACCGGTAGCAACACCGACCGCTTTGGGTCAAATTTATAATTTTCTGATACTATAATCTACAGAAAATCTTTTTGTAAATTCTAAAGATTTCTTTCTGGGTCTGGTTGGTTTAGGGTCTACCCTCCGTGCCTCGGAACGCACGTTAAGCCGTTGGTCCCGATTGTTATAACATCATCTGTAGGTAATAATTGTATATCAAGGAACGGGCAGCAGCGTTTCCTTGTGTGGTACAACGTAATACTGCGGTCACCAACCCGCCTGCCAAGCATGGTGACTATGGCAAATTCCCTCCCTCGGGAGCAGGCCCATGTTCAGCAGTGGACAGCAGTTATATGGGAGGAGATTTGTTAATACTATTTAAACAGATACCACTTTTATTATAATGTTAAGACACCTATAAACATTGTGAAATGCAATAAAGTATTGAGAATAATAATATACATAAATCGATTATACGAGCAAACATATATAATGTCACTGATTATTAACAACGGTGCTAAGGTAAAAAATCTTAAAAAAACTACTTGAATCAAGTAGTAACATAAGTTTTAATGGAATCACGCGTTATTTTGCCGAAATCCATAAATTGAAAACCAAATAATTAATTCCGCTAAAATGTGTCAAAATGCTGGGTTGCCTTTTCATACTGACGTTGCTTCGTGCAGGAGCAAAACACGTGTCCGATGATTGTATTTTTGCACGTTTAATTTTTCCTTCTTGCAACTTGTGCATATTTTTTTGCGGGCGGAAGGACGGTGCAAAAATGTATCATAGAATTTTGACACATTTTAGCGGAATTAACAATAGATATTTGGTTTTAAATTAAGATTAAAATAAGGTTTATTTTAGAGAAAAGTTAGCACCAAAACTGAAGCCACATGGATAACACTGTAAATAAGGACAAAATAAAGTATTTTATTTAAAAAGTTATTAACCGCATCTAATGTGTCCGTATGTAATGTAATCCAAGGCCTTGTAATTTACATATCGCATACTGTTAATAAGTTTCTATAGCTAATCGTTTTGATATACTTGTGACAGGTTTGATTAACGTGCAATATGCACGCGCCATTTTGGGCGCGGTGTCATAACGGTATGACATTATTTTAAGCGTCGCTTTAAGACTTTTGGAGTTCGTAAGTTTGATCCCTACGCGGAACAATAATACTTTGTGTGAAATCTAAGATTTCTTTCCGTGTCTGGTTGGGGTTGAGAGATTACCTGTAGCGACATCTACAGTAGCCGCACATAAACTACAAGTAGACGAGCAGCGCCATCTAGCACGTAGCATCCTAACTAACCTGTATCACGCAATACAAGTTTGCAAGTCAATTCGAACAGATACAAGTTCCGAACAGGAACAAATGGCAGCGACAGGGAACCTCCTAGCGTTTTCGGCGCACGGTTTTAGATCGGCTCCAATTTGGCCTCACCATACAGTGTCGCACCCGGTAGGGTCTCGATCTCCCGGCACCGTGAAGAATAGGAGCTTTCATCTCCCCCAAGATTGATGCCCCGGGCCACAACCCAGGGTGCCCACCACAAGGAACAAGGGATCTAAGTCGACGGATATAAACCTTATTTTTTTTGTTGTCCGGGATGCATTTACGCATTCCCACCGCCGCTGCAGCGTTTTCGCGTGCTGGCGGTGGGATATGTGGGACTCGCCCTCTCCATAGCGTGGCATGCTAAACTCATACCACGAGGAGAGGACCCTACACCACTAAAACCCCCCGGACAGTACTTCGATCCGCCGTTGGTGGGGGCCGGGTACGCGTAAACAATCCGACCCCACGGGTATAATCCTCCCCAATTACCTGCATGTAGTCACATGCAGCGCTAGATTCCTCGGTCAGCTCGGCGACCTGACGGGCACACGAGCAGTCTCCACGAGCGAACAAATGACCTTTGGCCGTCGGGCACACCACCTCGCTCGGCAAATAATATCTTTCTTCTCTATGGATAAACACCATTAACCGTTCCTCTACAAACCGTATGTCCGGATTGTTATAAATTCCTCTTCAGCAGCAGCAGCAGCGTTTCCCTGTGTGTGTTATTACAGACAAGGACTTGTGATTTTGTGGAAGCCGGTTCGATCCCCACCCATTGCACTACTGACTGCAACTTCATGAATAAATATGCCTTACTTGAGCAATGGGCTATATAAACAAAAAACACTTCAGCTTTATATATTAGTTTAGAAGTAAAGATAATTATTTGATAAACGAAATAAACGATTTTTATTCAGCACATAGGTATTTACATACACTTGTACTTGTCAAGAAAATCACAATGAATATAAAATTAATTAAAAATAGGTAACATTTACTATTAAATTATGTTCAAAACTATTTCAGGTGTGCCAGAAGTCTGTCAGTCTTGTGTTAGTTAATAAGCTCTTAATATTAACGTTAATAACAATTTGCTATATTTATTTTATTCAAATAGTTTACAAATAAAATAAAATAAATATTATAGCATATTTTAGAGAGCATATTATTATGAGTCAACTAGCCTATTATTGGATAGCAAATAAATATATAAAACTACACGGTGTTCTATAAGTGATGTTATTTGAGTAGTGTGCACAAGGCCGGCCGGTTGGTTCACGTTGTTAGGGTCAACATTTGATGTGAGGCCGGTTCTCACTGCGTTATACTAAAAATAATGTTTGGTAGCAAAATTTAAATATAGAATGTAGCTATCAAAAGGAAGAAGTAATTTAAAAAATACAGTTAAATAATTCCTTTTTCTTGTCTATGTCATATCTTTTTATGGTAAATAAAAAGTATAATAACCAGAGGTCTTGAGGGTCAATGACGTGATCTTCATCATCAGCCCGTATAACGTCCACTGCCGAACATGTGGGTCCTCCCGAGGGTATTTGCCATAGTCACCACGCTTGGCAGACGGGTTGGTGACCGCAGAATTATGTTGTACCACAAGGAAACGCTGCTGCCTGTTTCTTGATATAAGATTATTGCAGATGATATTATAACAATCGGGATCAACGGCTTCACGTGCTTTCCGAGGCACGGAGGGCAGTCCCTCAACCAATCAGACCCGGAAAGAAATCTTAGAATTAACAAAAAGATTTTTTGTCCGACGCGGCGGCGTGTAGATCAAACCCACGACCTCCGAGATTTAAAGCGAGCCAAATACCGCTACGCTACGACTAACTGAAGACTTTTAAAATCGCAAATTAGTCGTTGCTAAACGCCAAACGCTTTGTTCAATATTGAACAAACACCAAAAACTTAGAACTTGTCTTTGGCATACAAGATTAAAAAGATAAAAGTGACATTTGTATACGTAGTAATAATTACATTCTCCTTGATAAAAAACTAATTCTGCATTCGTTATAGTTCGCTTAATATAGTACCGGTACTATAACATAAGTGGCATTCATACGACATTAAACCTAATAAGGTTTAATTATTGTGTAAAAACGGGACCCTATATACCCAAGAACCGCGATAGCTACACAGTTTAAATTTTCTCAGATGATGTATTTCTACTGCCGCTATAAAAACAAATACTAAAAATAAAATAAATATTCAAGGGGGGCTCCCATATAACAACTTTTTTGTGACCTTTTTTGCTCGATATCAATAACGAAAACAGGTAGACGCTTGAAAATAGTCTCGCCCTCCCGACCCTTAGTTTGCTGAGAACCTTCCGATGCCCTCGTAGACCCGACGTCCGAGAGGCCCGCGAACTGTAAAGTAGAGCGACAGTTGCACAAAATTCCCCTATAAAATACTAAAAGTCATAATCCCTCAATCTCATCGCCAGCGACCGCCCTAAGCCGAGGCCCAATCCCCACAGGGGGCGCCCTCTTGCGCATGTTGCTTAGTTTGTAGTTTCTGAACCGTTTATTAAGGCTGGAGCTCTGCTCGCCTTTATGCCCGGTGAAGTAGCAAAAGCCTCGACTACGACAGTCCATCCGAAAAAACTTGGTAAAATAGTACGGAACCCTTCGTGCGCGAGTCCGACTGGCACTTGATCAGTTTTTATAGATACGGATGTTACATTTTCGCGTGTCCAACGTGACAATAATATTCTAGATTGATTGAAACAACTACAGTAAAAAATATGATCATTTGTTCGTATGCAAATGACAATAATCAGTATTAATGCAACTACTGCTTAGTATAACCGTTTATAAATATGATTGCATAAAATACATTTATGTTGTTTGTTTGTTTGTTATGTAATAGACTGCTTTGTAGTGTCTAATTAGAATTAATTTAAATTTAATAAACGTAGTCACGCTTCACATGGCTTCTTTGCGTTTAAATTACCGTTCGATTAACTTTATTTAAAGTTTTTGTTAAAGATTAACATATAGAATAGATACCTTTATTATACCTATTAAAAGTATCCAGCGATAGCAGCGTTTTACATTATTGAAACTTAAGTATAAGTTAGTAAAGTCTATATTTGAAATTACTTAGACAAGGTCGTACAAAAGCAATTTTGGGTTTATCGCGTCGGTATCCTACTCTGCTTCAGTAGATCGTAGCGGAATATGTTTGTAGCTTATATATTAATACAGTTTATAAACTTGTTTCAATATTGAGATTAATAAATTCGACTACCGGCGAGATTCGAACCAGCATCTTAGGTTAAGCCCCTAATGCCTTAACCAATTAGGCTAAGGTGGAATCCTACCGGTCGTGGAAATTTATCAATCTCTTTATAACACGTCTCTAAGGCATTAGGGGTAGTGATCCGCATTACTTCGACTAATATATCCAAAGTCACATTTGGTATTAAATATTAAAAGATGACACCGCCCGTATATCACATTTTTAAATATTTTGAACACTTTACGGATAAGTTTACTATATACTATATTTCAAAATTGAGATTAATAAAATTCGACCACCGACCGGCGGGACTCGAACCCGCATCTTAGGTTATAAACTATCGTCGTGCAAAATTTTGACCAAATCAGATCATTAGTTTTAGCATGAAAGAGTACCAAACATCAGTGGTACCACTGGGTCGTGGTCCTAACCCCTTAAGGGTGCCCCCAGGTGTGTGCCACTTAATTGTATGTTTTTTTTCCAAATTTTTCTACATTGATCCATTAAAGTCTAAAATAATTAATTTGAACTTAAACTTATTATGAGTCGAGAAATTAATGACCAGCGGACGGACGGACTACTTTGTCTGTAATATCCTACAATTTGCTACCGGTTAATTAAGTATCTAGTTTAATTCATAGAATAAGAATAATTGTGTATGTAAATACCTAAGTGCTGAATAAATTCATTATTTCATTATTACATGCTTACAAACTTTCGACGTTATTATATTAGTTAGGTAGGATTTTGATCCCTTTAGTAGGATTCTGTACTCTCACATGGCATTGAACGTTTAACCGAATTAGGTATGCTGTTAAAAAGTCTCCGTAAAAATAACGTGTTGGGATTGTCAGTTCTTGTCCACTATCGTGCAGTACGTGACTTGGTAACTAATAAGAAATATAGCCAGAAAAACTGTCAGTAGGTTTTTGTTGAAAGCCATTGAACTGAAGCTGACATTGACAAAACTTGTTGGTTCAACTCAGTTTGTATGATCTTAGATTCATCACAAAGAGCACAAATGGCGAACTGCATTAAATTATCGAAGTTAAGTCACCAAGATTTCCTACTTGATTTAGGGCTAGTCGACTTTTTTCTCAAATTTGAATGACATTTGAATGGCTAATTTCGAAAAGAGTACAACTCCAACAAGACAAATTTGATGTGCCTCTTCAAAATTGTTCAATAATTACAATCAGGTTTCGTAAATAATTTTGTTTTAAAATAAAAAGGAGTTAAGACACAAAAAAAGATAACGAAAAAGAACAATCCTAGAGTGTCTTTCTTCCTTTCTCCTCTGGTTCGTACATCGTCCACTTAAGTAAAAAGTAAGAAGTTACAGGTTAGCTAGGGTATGATACTGGCCGGCGAGGACTGCGTTGCGCCCTTATAATATAGCGCTTGTAGGCCGTGCCAGTGATCACATCCTCTTTATCTGCCTCTTTACTACAATGAAAAGGGCTCAACTCCAATAGAAAAGCCATATGAAGTGTGCCCTTTTCAAAATCATTTCTAGTGCATATTCATCTCGTTAGTCAAATAAATTTCCAGCTTAAAATAGACCACCGTGTGTCCGTGAAATGAATGTTTGTAAAGTCCCCCGCGACACAGGGATTTATTTCCCTAGTGCGGGAGTTGTCTTTTAAGAAAAAAACAAAACAAAACCCCATTTCTTTCCGTGGGCGTTATAACAGGCGACAGCAGTGTTTTCAGCACAAGGTTCCTTAACATCTTATATATTGTAATCACGACTCCGCGTGCCAAGCGGCATTATGGCAATATCCAGCAGGACCCTGGTATGCCAAGATTTCTAAAGGGAAAGCCCATGTTCAGCAGTGGATGTCAACAAGCTGTTAATAAAATTACTGCGTTAGCAGTCAATACCAGTTTAATATTAGAAGATAGAAGAACAGATAGAAGAAAACTAAGCACAAAATCCTTTGTTTTAGCAGAAGACTGTCGGACAGTAGACGGCGGTGTTGGTAGCTGCATTCCAGTCCTGAGCTGTCAGCCATACGTCAGCGTCATCAGAGAGTCCAGAACCAATCCTGCTGCAGTCCAGTTGCTGAGGAAAGCGCATTGTGGTTTCGAAGGAACCACGCCTAAGGTATTTAAATGGCCATAGTTTAAGATTCTTGTTGCATTGTTTTGCTTTGTCATGCTTTATGAGTTCCTTAAATATTTCAAAAATGTTTTACAAGCAAATTTAGAAACTGAAATGCTAAGTGGCATATAGTGCTGAATGTGCCACCATTAAACTGTGGTGCCCAAGGTACCCATAATAGTTCCAAACATTCTGAGGTCGCCGGTTCGAACCCCACCCATTGCACTACCGACGTGAACCCCCTCGTAACACAAGCATTTTAGCATAGCACGAGGGGTTAGCAAGAATACTGGTAGACTGTAAAACTCTGCTAGTAATCTATGCTTTAAAATGTTCTAAGTGTTTTGTAATTTTCAATGCTTATATCCGAGTAACTTACAATGCCAGAACTATAATTGCGTTTTAATGATTGCATACAATAATTACTATCAGAGATATTGTATCTTCTATGTACCTACTGACGAGAAAATGACATCATACTCGAATGAGTTTTTTGATAAATGGAAATGTCAATTACCCTTTATTTCCAGGTGTGCTGTCCCCGTCAAGGCATACCAGCGACTCCTATCCCCACCACAACTACCACCACTACCACGACCACTACCACGACTCCAGCACCAGCGCCATCAGCGAAGTCTGCTGGCGAGGACCTGATTGATGCGCTACCGGAGCCTCCAGTCTGCGGGTCCACTAACGCCTCCTTCAGCAGGGTCGTCGGAGGAGTCCCTGCTAAACTAGGTAGGGTAAACTGCTTCTGAATAAAAAATATATCTATCACGTCAAGTTTTGTCTGATATTACCTTAATACATATATTATGTACTACCATTTTGTTTTATGGATATGACTAAAAAACTTTAAAGAAATGATTATAATTTAATGTCATTAGTAATACCTTTTATTAAATATATTATTCAACAAAATAATACTGAACACCATCATCATAATCAGCCCGTATAACGTCCACTGCTGAACATGGGCCTCCTTCCGATGGAGGGTATTTGCCTTAGTCACCATGCTTGGCAGGCAGGTTGGTGACCGCAGTAATATGTTGTACCATACAAGGAAACGCTGCTGCCCGTTCCTTGATATACGTTTATTATAGATGATGTTATAACAATCGGGAAAAACGGCTTAACGTGCTTTCCAAGGCACGGAGGGATTTTTAGTCGGTGTTTACCGGCGGTGTCTTCTGGTTTACCATACAAGGTATTTCTTTATTGAATTACTTTATGTACTTGACATATAGAAATGTCGAAATTGGTTCGTGATGATTACAAGATAAAAAAACCCTACTGCTTAAGGTACAGTCACTTGCATAAATATTTTTGCATAATTCGATTCTTGCATTTTTCATTTTACTACATCCAATATAATTCATCTATCCATTCTGATGTAGCATAAACTTGTACAATCATTTGAAATATGAAATTGGAGGACTTTACTTTAGTACGCTCAATGACTTACTCGACTAGAGAAATTGGGTTTATATCCAACTAGCGAGCCGCCCCGACTTCGCACGGTATGTACATAATTATAAACCTTCGTCTTAGATCACTCTATCTATAAAAAAACGCATTAAAAGCTGTTGTGTAGTTTTGAAGATCTAAGTGTACATACCACAGACAGACAGCGGAAAGTGACTTTGTTTTATACTATGTAGTGATTTCTTATCAAGTGCCTTTATTCATTCATTTTCTTGGTTTTATCTTTGTCACTGTACGAGCGCACTTCCATAAAAACTCTCATCCACTATTTCAAGCCCTCAAGTGTTTTTCGTGTCAAGCGGTCTAGTCTATACTTGTACTAAGCTTCATCAAAATCTTTTCCATAGTATAGGAGTATGGAGTACAGACACACAGGCTACTTTCGCATTCATCTGACTGTACATATACAAGTTCGATATGTAATTAATATCTCGTTGACATTGACCAAGTGACCGCTAAATAAATGCTCGCTTTGTCGCCATTGTTGTTTTTGCTTATTACTTATTATTGGGTTTATTTTATAGACACCTCCGTGGTGAAGCGCTATAAGTCTCGGAGTTCGTGGGTTCAAAATTAAAGTCAACAATTGCTTTATTCATATAGAAACAATTAAAAAAAAACAGTTTCTTGTGATGCGTCCATTTCTTTTCCCACCATCAGTTGAGGACGTGGCAACTCCGAGAAGAACTGGCAATAAACTCAGACGAATCCTTTTTAAATAATCAAATCCTTCTGTAATTTTAATATTTCTTTCTGGTTCTGGTTGGTTCCCTCCTTACGTCAGAAAGCTCGTTAAGCCAATGGACCCGATCGTTATAACATCACCTTAACAATCGGATGCAAGGGAACTGGCTGCAGCGTTTCCCTGTGTGTTACAACATAATACTGCGGTCTAGTGTTGCCTATCGATAGTCGACTATCGATATACTATCGATAGTCTATCGATAGTTGACGTCATATCAATAGTATCGATAGTATCGATATTAGTGATAGTATCGATACTATCGAGGACCAATGTGTGTTAAGGAGCAATACTATCGATAGTATTGCTCTTAAACATGGGTTGGTCTTCGATAGTATCGATAGCTTTACAAACTATCGATAGTATTTATAGTTTTGATCATTTAATGCAACGATACTATCGATAATATCGATAGTATTACTTTAAAAATATCGATAGTATCAATAGTATTATAATGTAATAGTATCGATACTATCGATACTATTGCTTCCAATCAATAGTATTAGTTAATTTGTGATATCGATAGCATCGATAGTATCGATAGCACTATCGATATTGTTACTATTTTTCGAGGTCACCTATCGATAGCGAAACTATCGATAGTTGGGCAACTCTACTGCGGTCACCAATCTGCCAGCCAAGCGTGATGACTATGGCAAAACCCACACTCGGGTGGCCCAAGTTCAGCAGTGCACATTATACGGGCTGATGATGATGATGATGATAAATGATGGGTTTATAGAGAAGAACTTGCTAAAAGTACTACATGGTAAATGCGGGACCTACTTGGTTATGTAACAGCTATTTTTTTTTATTTTCGTACGGACATAATTGTGTAATTAGCCACGAGGCTTTTGCTACTGCACAATATCAATGTTTTCGATGCCTAATGTTGTAATGATGTAATAAAAAAAAATCTTAATATAATTAGCTCAATTACTGTGATGATTTACCTAGGTAGCTAGTAGGTATTATTGTTTGCTTATCATAACATCAAGTAAATCGTAATTGTGTTTATTTCAACTAATTAAGTTGTTCGTTATTTCAACCGGAACAAATTATCTATATTATTATATGATTAAGTTGGTACGTAAAGCAAAAACATTGTACTTCTTATTACGAAAATTGCGCGGACTGTGGAGTATTAAATGTTGCATACATCTTATACTATTATATAGGGTGACTGGTAATTAGTGACCGATACCTAAACACATAATTGTGCTCATGATAACAAACAACTTTTACTATAGCACCAACCATGAAATCGCGAAAAAAAAATCAGCTGCTCCCTACCATGTTGACGAGTTATGTGAACATGAATGTATGGAACAGCTGATTTTTTTTTCGCGATTTCAGGGTTGGTGCCATAGTAAAAGTTGTTTGTTATCATGAGCACAATCATGTGTTTAGGTATCGGTCACTAATTACCAGTCACCCTATACAGTCTGTTTGCTTGCTTGAAGGAATTATTGGACTAATTAGAAACGATATTTCAGTGATAGATAGCCTTTCTTCGTTATGATATTCTCATAGAAACGGGAGTTACGAAAACTAGTCTATACTAATATTATAAAGATGAAAGATTTCTTTGTTTGTATTGAATAGGCTCCGAAACTACTGGACCGATTTGAAAAATCCTTTCACCGTTGGAATGCTACACTAATCCCCGGATGACATAGGCTATATTTAATTATGAAGTTCCCACGGGAACGGGAGCTACGCTGGTGAAACCGCGCGCGGGAAGCTAGTTGTGTATGTAGAGGAGTGCAGAATGATTATATATTTTTTTGATAATGGTCGCATTTTGACCGCCACGAGTATGAAAATTAGTTACATGAGACTGTAACCAAATGTGTTCTACGTTCCACTACGACCCTCGGAATCAAACCCTGAAACCACTCCATCCACTAAAGCTTATTTCAGAATTTCAATGTTTAGCCACTTTTTAAACTTATTTCTCCTTCTCAGGCGACTTCCCCTGGATGGCCCTCCTCGGGTACAAGAGCGCTCGGACCGGCACCACTAACTGGCTCTGTGGGGGCTCCCTGATCAGCCAGCGCCACGTCCTCACAGCGGCCCACTGTGTACACAACCATGAAAACGACTTGTGAGTATCATATTGTTTGGTTAACTATATTTTGTCTTCCTGGTGTAGCTATCAGGAACGGGGAGCGGCGATTTCATGTGTGTTACAACAATTATGTTAGGTAAGTGACCGTAGTATTAAATATGGTCACCAACCCGTTTGCCAAGAGTGGTGGCTATAGCAAAACCCTCCTTCGGGAGGCCCATGTTTAGCAATGTAAGTTGATGATGTTTTTTTTTTTTCGAATGTCCATACGTAGGTAGCCACGATGATTTTGCTACTTCACCGGGCATACCTAAAGGCGAGCAGAGCTCCAGCCTTAACAAATGGTTAAAAAACTACAAACTAAGCAACCTGCGCGATAGGGCGCCCCCTGTGGGGCTTGGACCTCAGCTCAGGGCGGTCGCTGGGTGATGATGATGAAAAGATTTTCTTTGACGTTAGAATATATACCTTTTTATATAGTACCTACTAGCGACCACCGTATATAATATAAATATAAACCTTCCTCTCGAATCACTAAATCTATTAAAGAAAACCGCATCAAAATCCGTTACGCAGTTCAAAAGATCTCAGCATACATAGGTACTGACAGACAACGGGGAGCGATTTTGTTTTATAGGTACTATGTAGTGATAGTGCTCCCGACCGATAAAGATTCCGATTATTGTAAGGACATTAGCCTATTATGTTTATGGCTAAAAGCCTGCAGGCCTTTCTGCCCGGTATAGTAGCAAAATACGCTTTTGTCCAACTATTCATGTCTCCGAAAACAATTAACAATGAATATGTTTCGAAATTGGGATAAATAAAATTCGACCACCGACAGGACTTGAACCTGCATCTTAGGTTTAGCCCCTAATGCCTTAACCAATAAGGCTTCGGTGGAACCACAGCCGGTCATTGAAATTTATTAATCTCCTTGTAACACGTCTCTAATCCGCATTACTTCGACAAATATCTCCATAGTTACATTTGGTACTAAATACTA
The DNA here is from genome assembly GCA_947037095.2 of Nycteola revayana. Lineage (NCBI taxonomy): Eukaryota > Metazoa > Arthropoda > Insecta > Lepidoptera > Nolidae > Nycteola > Nycteola revayana. The sequence continues at coordinate 19,175,653 of OX344856.2, read as the reverse complement.
AATGATGACACCGTTTTTGGAGATATTTGTGGCAGGGCAGGTCGAGGGGGCCGGATTGCTCATGCGTAACCGGCCTCCGCCAACGGCGGATCGAAGGAGTGTCCGGGAGGTTTTAGTGGTTGTAGCGTCCTTTCCTCGTGGTATGAGATTAGCATACCACGCTATGGATAGGTCGAGTCCCACATATCCCCCCGCCAGCGCGCGAATACGCTGCAGCGGCGGTGGGAAGGCGTAAATGCATTTCCCCCGGACAACAAAGGCAGGTCGAGGGGCTTAACCTAAGATGCAGGTTCGAGTCCTGCCGGTGGTTAAATTTTATTAATCTCAATTTTAAAACATAGTATTCAAAAACATTTCAAAATAATATAATCTAATATATAAAACAAAGACGGGTTTGTTACAACACTTATAACTCGAGATCGGCTGGATCAATTTTCATGGTTTTTGTTTCGTTGGATTTGTCTACGCCCTGAATAGCAGAATACATTTTAAAAACAAAAGAAAGTCGTGTTAGTTACACTATTTATAACTCAAGAACGGCTGAACCGATTTGGCTGAAAATTGGTAGGGAGGTAGCTAAGAACTGGGAGAAGGACATAGGATACTTTTGGGTAGGGGTAGGGTAGGGTAGGGTAGGGTAGGTTAGGGGTAGGGTAGGGGTAGGGTAGGGTAGGGGTATGGTAGGGGTAGGGTAGGGGTAGGGTAGGGTAGGGGTAGGGTAGGGGTAGGGTAGGGGTAGGGGTAGGGTAGGGGTAGGGGTAGGGTAGGGGTAGGGTAGGGCAGGGGTAGGGTATAAAAGTCCACCCGTGCGAAGCCGGGGCGGGCCGCTAGTAGTTAAATATTTTAAAAGCGTGTAAATGACCGTATTCTGAATGCAGGGTCAAATTTAATATGGAACATAACATAAAACCTGCAACGTTTTAATTACGCAATTTAAAAATAAAAACATGGGTCTCGGTTTTTCCTCGTATTGGGACGTCCATATGCCATTGTATTCTTTTATATTACTCGTTTGCATCGCGATCGTAAACATGTCAATTCAATTGGAAGGTATAATCATGAAATATAGTATTTTGCAGTTAAATTACAAGTACAAAATACAATGAAATGGTTCATTCCGCGGAAAAACTCGTGGAAAAATTATAATAGAATGCCTTGATAGATTGAAAACAAAGAAATCTATACCTACCTATAAATATATATAATGCTAGCTGTACTCTCGTCTTAAAATACAGTTTATGACACTCACAAATATTGTGGCATTCTATTGATCGTTGACAGTTATTTCAAACAACTGTCAGTAATCATTACAAAAAGAATATTGCAGTTAAGTTTTGTCTTAAAATTTCTAATATTTCGAGCAATTTTTTTTTTTTTTTTCGTTATTTATGCTTGGTTACCTAATTATTTTTTATTTATTTTAAAAGATTAGGTATTAGCAGACTTTTTGCACACTACTGGTATTCTTGATAACCCCTCGTGCCAAGCTAAAATGCTTGTTTAACGAGTGGGCGCACGTCGGTAGTGCAATGGGTGGATGGGGATCGAACCGGCGACCACATGATCGCAAATCCGACGCCTTAGCTATTGGGCTTCGGCCGCGTCATTTAAATTTATTAGAACAAAACGATTTAATTACTTATTAATACTACTACGATATCAGTCACAGTTTTGCTCATAAAAACATCACTGTTAATAAACACAATGCAACATTAAATCAGAACATTCCCACGGAAGCGGAGTATTCATTGTATATCTTATTGTTATCAGAGTCAAGTACTGAGCCCTTAGCGTGAATTGGTATATAGTGCATTAGTTCAATCGCACATACAGTTTTCCTCCTTCCATCGGTTTCCGGCTTAGAAATGACCACCCCACTACGCAGAGGATGCATTCTATTCTACAGTAATACCCCGACTTACGCCCCCGTTTTACGCGAATTCTGAGATACGCGGTTTTTATATTTGATCACCACGCGCATCGGCGTGTTCGGTTTACTGCTAACTGCTAACCTAACATCTAACGAAAAACACTGTCTTTAGGAGTGTAAACTAAATATTATCAAATAAAATTAAGATGACTTTGAATCTAAAATAAAAAAAGTAATTAACAAAGATATTTGATCGACCGGAATGTTATGTGAAAATCTTTCTCTTTGAATTCAAACGTCACGGTATTATCGCTTAGATGGAAACCATGTTAGAATAATGGTGTGGTAGTGTAAAGATCATTTATAATTTACGTATTAAACATGGTTTTTTAAACATTATATGTATTTATAGGGAAAGTTGTACCCCGACTTACGCGAATTCGACTTACACGGCTATCCCGTGGTCCCACCTATCGCGTAAGTCCGGGGTATTGTACTAAATATGAATGCAAAAGTAACTGTCTGTCTGTCATGTTACAAAAAGCGCTAAACCGATTTTAACGAATGGTACAAAGATATATAAATAGATAGACCTTGGAAAAGAAAATAGGCCATTTATATTTTTAGGGTTCCGTACCCAAAAGGTAAAAAAGGGACCCTATACCTAACTAAGACTTCGCTGTCTGTCTGTCACCAGGCTGTATCTCAAGAGCCGCGATAGCTAGACAGTTGAAATTTTCACAGATTATGTATCTCTATTACCGCTATAACATCAAACACTAAAAATAAAATAAATAAAAATTTAAGGGGGGCTTCCATACAACAATTTTTTTTTTTGTCCTTTTGTGCTCGATGTCAATAACGACTACAGGTAGACGTTTGAAAATGGTACGGAACCCTTCGTGCGCTACGCCGACTTGCACTTGACCCTCAACCTTACTTTTTATCAAGAAAAAAAACCGGCTGGAAGTAGCCTTAAATTATTATTTAAGGCTACTTTCAGCCGGTTTATTTAAAAGTTCAATTAGTTTGTACACTATTGTGTACAAACTAATTTAACTTTTATTATATATTTTATTTTAATTAACACAACGCATTAGGAAAAAGAGATGAAGAATGATGAATACTCAATCCCATTACATCGCGAGAGATGGAAGGAGGGAAGGGGGGCCTTTGCCCTGCAGTGGGACAACGAAGGCTTAATAATAATACTCAATATTAAGTTGTCATACTCGACAAATTATGATGTGTTTCTATAGGTATTCACACATTCATAACTTAATGATAAACGTAGGTAGTTAAGTCAAATTGAGGAAGATGCGCCTACGCAGGTGTCTAGTCACGAGGCCAGTAAAAGGAAAATCTAGATTGAAACCAGGTGTTTTTTTAATATACATGTATAATTAATTAGCATAATCGTTTCTGCTGTTTTCATCTACCTATGCTAGAAAAGGGAGTTTTTCTTCCGGTGGTTATGCATTTACTCATTCCCACCGCCGCACTATGGGCCAGAACGGTGCGTACCGTCTCAAAAATCTGTAACTTTTTTGTTGATTGAAGTAAATAGCTGAAATTTGGCACGTAGTATCTCCAGAGTATATAGAATCCAATAGTGACACATTTATTGTCAAAACTTTAATTATTAATATTTAAAAAATAAAACAAAAATAAAAATGTATTATTTTAATATTAAACCATAGTTTGTTTAACTTTTTGAATTATAATTTTACAGTTTTATGATATTAAACCTATTTTCTTTTATTTTATAGGTATTACATATAAATCTTACATTTAAATAAATGACAAATATGATATAAATCCACTCTAAAAATATATTTTACAATTAATGTAGGTACGTAATTACTTCTATTTAAATAGCTAAGAGGCTCTTAGCTTCGTCTAACAATTCCTTGGAAATAGTGACTGATGGTTTTCTGATACTTGATATACCTATAAGGATCTGACGTAAATAGAAGACCATGAAATACGTCTTGATTCGTTGCGGACCTAGAGCATTTTCTAGCGTGATGCAATCTGATTTTTTTGTAATCTTTATTACGAGATTCTTGGGCATCCTCAGATAAATTACCAATGGGCAGAACAGCAAAATGTCTTATTATACTTTCCCCATGTATTAAGATTTTATGTACTGAAGAAGGCATATTATACCACATATATTTTGTTACGTATAGTTGTGCGGTTGCGCGAGTATATTCACCAAATTTTTCTGGATTTACAGCAATACCGGATGCCAAAGTTTGAAGAATAACATAGAACCTTTTAATAAGTTCCTCGTCAACTCCTGTAATTTCTGAAGCGCAATAGTAGTTCTCGAGTTGTACCTTAAATTCACCGTCTAACCACGATGTATTTTTATTAAAGAAACGTTCTTTAGTTCGGTTAGATTTGGTCCACCGATCGTTAAACGCTGTTATAAGCCATTTTTGAATACGGTTCACAACTAATTCACTTTTTTCAGACGACAAATGGTGGTGTTCTTCTAAGTATTTTTGAATATCTTCTGATTTTGTTCCATGATCAATGAAAAATTCGCATAATACTCGTCGAGGCACAACAAATTCACTCATTTTGTTTTTACTTCTAACTACTACTTTTTTACAGAGGTTGGTGAAGACTATATTATGTCAAAGCACACTAAAGTACTGGTAAATGACAACGTAAATAAATAACTTTTATACTGAAATTTCGTGTGAAAAAATATTATTGTCTTGTGCATTATCACGTTCCTAACCACTATCTACGAAGGTGGTTAGTAGTAGGTACTGATATAATGTACAATAACAACTTTAACTACCATTTTCTCCCTTTTCCTTCACCGCGATAGATAAATACATAAACTACATGATAAACATGTAATTCACACAGTGATAACAAAACCTGTAAAAAAAAAAAAAAATACATTACCCAATACTCCCACCTTACCTAAAGATTAAGTAAATAGATAATTTTAAGAAAAAAGTAATCTAAATATCCAAAAATCTCATCAATCACAACTAAAATCATTTTTGGTATATTTTCTATATTCCCCCCAATAGGCATTTTTCGTTTCATTTCAAGGGGGGCAGATTCGGGCAATTTTTTTTTTTTGCCCTTACTTCTTTATTAGCTGCTCTATGTGATGCTATCAAAATTACGACATGGGCAGACATTGCTAACTGCCAAAAGTCTATGTAAAGTTTCTAATAAGGATAAAATATTAGGTGCTGAAAAATAATTTATATACCTCCCCAGTTTTCACATAATGGTCCACTTAAATTATTTTTAAATAGAATACTTCATAAACATTCTAACCATATATCACACTTAAAAATTTTCTGTGAAAATAATGAAAATATGGCCATGTAAACTGGTGAAATTGTGTTCTACATAATTGACATAACTTTGAGCGTCAACTTGCAAGCCTTAGTCTAATAGTAAAAATGAGAAATAGTATATTTTAACTGCTATATAATATGCATTGGACATTCAGTTAGACATGTGCATTAACACAATATTCAATATAGAACATTACGAAAACCTATTTTTGAGACGGTACGCACGGTTCTGGCCCATAGTGCGCCGTTGCAGCGTATTCGCGCGCTGGCGGTGAGATATGTGGGACTCACCCTCTCCATAGCGTGGTATAACTCATACCACGAGGAGAGGACCCTACACCACTAAAACCCCTCGGACACTCCTTCGATCCGCCGTTGGCGGGGGCCGGGTACGCATAAGCAATCCGGCCACATGCTAGAAATAGGCCTTCGAGGGAATTTTAATTTTTCTGTTTTTTTCCTTTAAGACAACACTTGCCCTAGGGAAATTTAAATATGTGTTGTGAGGGAGCTCACACACTCTTATTCACGGACACAAACCACACCCCGACTGAGCACAACTTAACACAAATAATTGTCCCGGGTGGGAATCGAACTGAGAATACCGGATATCAGTATCAACCGTCAACAATCAGTACCGTAACTACTGAACCACAGGAGCAATCAGAAATGTTTGTTCCGTATGTATGTTGGAAAACGCGAGAACGGTTTGACACATTTGGCTGATTCCCTTTGAGGTTGATTTTATTACTAACTAGCGGCCCGCCCCGGCTTCGCACGGGTGGACTTTTATACCCTACCCCTGCCCTACCCTACCCCTACCCTAACCCTACCCTACCCCTACCCTACCCCTACCCTACCCCTACCCCTACCCTACCCCTACCCCTACCCTACCCCTTCCCTACCCCTACCCTACCCCTACCCCTACCCTACCCCTACCCTACCCTACCCCTACCCTACCCTACCCTACCCTACTCTACCCCTACCCAAAAGTATCATATGTCCTTCTCCCAGTTCTTAGCTACCTCTCTACCAATTTTCAGCCAAATCGGTTCAGCCGTTCTTGAGTTATAAATAGTGTAACTAACACGACTTTCTTTTGTTTTTAAAATGTATTCTGCTATTCAGGGCGGAGACAAATCCAACGAAACAAAAACCATGAAAATTGATCCAGCCGATCTCGAGTTATAAGTGTTGTAACAAACCCGTCTTTGTTTTATATATATAGAAGAAGACTAGCGGCCCACCCCGGCTTCGCACGGGTGGACTTTTATACCCTACCCCTGCCCTACCCTACCCCTACCCTACCCATACCGTACCCCTACCCTACCCCTACCCCTACCCTACCCTACCCCTACCCTACCCCTACTCCTACCCTACCCCTACCCTACCCTACCCCTACCCTACCCTACCCCACCCCTACCCTACCCTACCCTACCCTACCCTACCCTATCCCTACCCAAAAGTATCCTATGTCCTTCTCAAAGTTCTTAGCTACCTCCCTACCAATTTTCAGCCAAATCGGTTCAGCCGTTCTTGAGTTATAAATAGTGTAACTAACACGACTTTCTTTTGTTTTTAAAATGTATTCTGCTTTTCGGGACGGAAACAAATCCAACAAATCAAAAACCATGGCAATCGGTCCAGCCGTTCTCGAGTTATAAGTGTTGTAACAAACACGACTTTCTTTTATATATACAGGGTGAAATTTTAATCACCAGCCAAATTTTGATATGTTAATCTTTAGTAAAAATCATTGAATACGTGTTTTTTCATTTAGTATCACTCAATACAAAAATATTGAGAAATCACGTCACAAAGGCCCGCGAAGGGGTGCGCGTGGCCGACTAGATCATAGGTAGTGCCGCTCAGGGGTAGTGGGGGCGGGGGTAACGACGTGCGCTCTCATTGATGTTCGCGCGGCACGTAGTATTATTAACATTTTACTTGGTGACCACGCAGAGCGGATAATTCCTTCGAGTAAATTATAAATTATGAAAATTTTAGGTATCGTTTTTTTTTCAAAATTGGTGTTAGTGAATGATACCTAATGCCTAGAAAAAATTTGGCTGGTGACTAACATTTCACCCTGTATAGAAGATACTTCACTGGCAGTCTCTCTGTCTGTCACCAGACTATAGTTCATGAACCGCTATATATAGCTAGACAAATTATTTTTTTACAGACGATGTAAGTATTTCTGTTGCCGCTACAACAACAAATACAGAATACCAGAATAAAAGTGCACCAGATGCGCGGCAAATGTACTAAACTCCCTTATGTCATAATTCCGCAATTCTTCCGGCATCGACCATCCTGAGCCCAAAGTCCAAGATACATCGATTTTACTACCAAGAATAAATCATTTCGCTGAGTATTGGCAGAGGCGGCGTAGGGTAGGGTGGGTTGGGCGACTGCCCAGAGCGCCAGATATAAGGCGCAAATATAATATTTGCTAGTGGAAAGTGGAGGTTTTCGAATGTTTATATAATTAAATTGCTGTTAGGGGGCGCCGAAAAACTCTCGCCCAGGGCGCTGGTGGTGCTAAAACCGGCACTGACTATGGGCAACCATTACAAAAACTCTGTGTATTCCTAGATATGCAGTTTATCCTTCATCATTATCATACAGCCTGTATAACGTCCACTGTTGAACAAGGGCGTCCGCCCGAGAAAGGGTTTTTGTCATTGGTTCTTGGCATGCGTGTTGGTGACCGCAGTATTATGTTGTAACACAAAAGGAAATGTTTCCTGATATACGATTATTACAGATGATGTTAAAACAATCGGGACCAGTGGCTTTACGTGCTTTCCTAGGCACGGAGGGTAGTCCCTCTCCCAATCAGACCCGAAAATATTTTTTAGCATTAAGTGTTGATCGAACCCACCACCTCGGAGTTTTAAAGCGAACCTAATACCGCTAAGCCACGGAGGTTGTCAATCGTTGAATGCTCATAAATGTCGGTACTCAATTCAATTCATCATAATATTCTTAACCGCAGTTAGTAGTAAAACCTCACTATGTTACAAAGGTAATAAGGTGTTAACGACGCACAACTACATGTAGGTACACTATATTCTAGTATTTATATACGTAAGGAGTAGTTGATCTTGACCGAGTAAATAGTCTTGTAATATATTTTATTTACCGCAAATTTAAATTTGCAAATACAAAATATCTTTGTACCTATTTAGTAGTTGCAATCTCCATTTTGGCCAAATTCAGTGGCACCTCTGGGTTGTGGTCCTAACCCGTTAAGGGTGCCCCCAGGTGTGTGTCACTTAATTGTATGCTTTTATAAATAATATATATACCTATAATAAGTAATGTAAATATAAACATATTACAAGTAGAGGAATTAATGACAAACGGACAGACGGAGTACATTCTCTGCAATGTCCTACAATTAGCAGCATTCGCAGGTTGCACTTGCTAGTTATAGTTACCTAAGTAGTTTAATTCATAGAATAATAATAATAACCTATTAATTACAGTTCTTTTGCATTGTGATTTTGACAAGGACAAATGTATGTAAATACCTAAGTGCTGAATAAATTCATTATTTCATTATTATATCTAATCCTAATTTCAGATACGTAATCCGAGTCGGAGAGCTGGACTACGCTCGGGAGGACGACGGCGCGACGCCCGTGGACGTGCTCATCAAGAAGAAGATCAAGCATGAGCAGTACAGCGCCACCGCCTTCACCAACGACATCGCCATTCTGGTGCTGCAGAACGATGTGCAGTACACTAGTGAGTAGTCTTCAGCCGTTTATTCCCCTGCTGAACATGGGCCTTTTTTTTTCTTTTGTTCGGGTTGAAATGCATTTACGCATTTCCACCGTCGCTGCAGCGTATTCGCGCGCTGGCGGTGGGATATGTGGGACTCGCTTTCTCCATAGCGTGGTATGCTAACTCATACCACGTGGAAAGAACTCTACACCACTAAAACCTCCCGGACACTCCTTAGATCTACCGTTGGTGGGGGCCGGGCACGCATAAGCAATCCCGCCCCCCTGCTGAACATGGGCCTCCCTCGAGGTGTGTTTTTTCATAGTCACTATAACGGAGCCAGTAGAATAACTAACTCAACGGAGCGCTACTTAAGATCAACAGTTATAACATCGACACCGTAAGACCAATGATTCAAAATTCCAACGCTTAAGAATGTCAGCATCTTAGTAAGTCAACAGGGTCGCGGCAGCGGCCAGCGAGTGCAAGAAACAATTTTTTAAATGTAAAACTAGGTCTCTGGTGAACTGTTGAGTTACTAAGCTGCTAACATTCTGAAGTGTTGAAATTTTGAATCGTTGGTCGTAACGGTGTTAATGTTTTAACTGCTGACAATGAAAATTCAACTATTTTTTCTAGAAAATTTAAATGTAACTGATCGCTGCCGTCAAAGGTCTTCTAGTGACACGAGCCGACACTAAAATGCACCAAACATCATATTTATTTTTAAAACAACTGATGGTAACAATTTACAATGTAAATAATAGATGGCGGTAAAAAAGAAATAAATAATAAAAGTTACAAAATGTGTCGCCACAGTCACCATCCTTGGCAGGCGGGTAGTTTACCGCAGTATTATATAGAGTGTACCTATGTATATGTCGCAGCCGGATCGTGCAGCCGCCCTGTTACATTACGGCTAGCCGTTAACAAAGAGGGCCGTTTTGGAATGCGGCAGTTCAATAATTAGCCGTAATGAATGCGACTGAATAAAAATGCACCGAAACGCATTCGATGCCATACGATTTTTAACACGATTATCCGTACAGCGATTACATAGCCGCGTTAAACACTATTGGTTTAGGTTTTATTTTACCATCCAATAAATCCGTCGGTATAAAAAACGGCTAGCCGTAATGTAGTGCGGCGGATTGTATGATCTGGCTGCGATATATGTACAGGTACATTGCATGCAAATTACACGCCCTGGTAGACGGAATGTTCATATCTTCCCTTAACAAAGTCACTAGCTTTCTTTAGGTTTAGACTCTTCCACTTGGTATCGAGGGAATTGGCCTTCTAGTGACACGTATTTCAATAAATTTTTTTTTTGTTTCAGATCTCATCAGACCAATATGCATTCCCAAGGAAGCCGAGCTCAGGGCAAACACCTTCGAAGACTATAATCCTATGATTGCTGGATGGGGGCACACTCAATTTCGTAAGTTTCTCTAAATCTGGCTAGTGTATAGACGTAAAAATACAAACTTGACGCATCCAGTGGCGTAATGGAGGGGCGTCTGCCAAGCTTGCTGACTACGGCAAACCCTGATGATGGTTTTCCATTTTCCAGGTGGTCCAGTAGCTACACATCTCCAGGTCCTACAGATCCCAGTGGTGAGCAACGACTATTGCAAGCAGAAGTACAGCCCTTACAAAGCTCAGACCATAGATGAGAGGGTGCTGTGCGCGGGGTACAAACAGGGTGGCAAGGACGCCTGCCAGGGAGACAGTGGGGGTCCTCTCATGCAGCCTATTGTGAGTATCTAAGGATAAAGCTGTATAGATAGATATGAATAGCGGTCTTCTGGTATTTGTGTTATGCAGAAAAGAAATGGAATATTACCAAGTGTTAGAATAACGTAGGAAAAATATGGAATCCCATAAAATTTTCAAATTCAAAGTCCTATTTCGTAAAAATAATTTAATAAATTTTGGAATCGTCATGTTCTTTCGCCTACCGTGCAGTGCTTGACGTGGCATCTTCTGAGATACATGCCAAAAAGCTAAGTAGAATCAGAAAACAAACTAACATAACATTAGGACACAAACAACTTCTCTGAGTGGAGATAGCCTCGGAGACATCTAATTAATAATGTTTTTGTACATCATGGGAATCTTTTAACAAACTCAACACCCCAGACTTAGATCAAATATCCATAATCCTCAAAAATTGTTGCCTCGAACCCACAAAACCAGTTCCAAGAGGCACTACTACTGGAAGCTTTGAGCCACGTGTTATATTATTGAGTGCCGGTCATATGAGTACTCCCTCCTCTCATCAGATTGAGAATTAGACTGAACTACCTAGGACAGGCATATTCAGAACCACAGGATTTCAAAAATCTCCCCATACGCGAAGTACTGAAATACTCTCAGGGAGGTGTTGTCGACCACAGAAGAAGATTAATAGAACCGGGAATGGTACAAAATATCTGGATCGAAGTGCCTGCACGACAGTAACTCAATAAGATAATTAAATTAGCCATTTAGATTTAGACTATGTATATTTATTCACCTCCGTAGCGTAGCGGTAATTGGCTCGCTTTAAATCTCGGAGGTCGTGGGTTCGATTCCCACACCGGACAAGAAATCTTTGTGTAAATTCTTAGATTTCTTTCCGGGTCTGGTTGGTTGAGGGACTACCCTCCGTGCCTCGGAAAGCACGTTAAGCCGTTGGTCCCGATTGTTATAACATCATCTATAATAATCGTATATCAAGGAACGGGCAGCAGCGTTACCTTGTGTGTTACAACATAATACTGCGGTCACCAACCCGCCTGCCAAGCGTGGTGACTATGGCAATGCCCTCCCTCGGGAGGAGGCCCATGTTCAGCAGTGGACGTTATACGGGCTGATGATGATGATGATATTTATTCACACGTCTGGATTAAGTGTTCCAGTCTTTTGGTTATAAAAGTTTCAACTTAAGTTTTAGCAACTTTGCAAAAAGTTTAGTATAAAAACTTTTTGCAAAGTTGCTAAGACTTAAGTTGAAACTTTATTTACAAAATTTCCTAAATATCTCACTTTTATACTAAAAGTTGAATAAAATAACATTCAATGTGGATGCAAATACACAAAAAAATTGTGTGATCCTCCCCAAAATTGTACCAGCTACCTAAAATCACTAACCGTCTCTCTATCTTCTCCAGTGGACACAACAAACTCGCAAGACCTTCTTCTACCAGATCGGCGTGGTCTCCTACGGGAAGAAGTGCGCTGAGGCCGACTTCCCCGGAGTATACTCCAGGGTCACTCACTTCGTACCCTGGATTGAGGAACAGCTGACTGGACACTCGCGATGACTGTGATAATGTATTAATTATAGTGTAGCGTCAAATCTAGTAGCCTTGGAGCTCAAAACTTGTATATCTTAGAATTGGCTTGCGGACTTGAATTGCGCGATTCAGGTTAGTTGGTATTCCATGGCCTAGATGGCGCTGCAAGTCTCCGAGTAGCTTATTGTGCGGCGACTCTAGATGGCGTTGTTATAGGGTTATGTTAATTGTGACGTTATTTTTCGATGAGTAATGAGAACCGAATAAGTGTTAATGAGTAGGTCGGCCATATTGAGATCGATCAAGCTGAAGATTTTTATGGATAGGTACCTAATTATGGAGGCGTTCCTATAAACACTACTTTTTGTTTATTGACTCTAAGCATATTTAATTATTTATTATTGTTATCTTTGCGTCTTGACAATATTTTAGCGAGAGATGACATACAAAGTACCTATATTTATTATTTTCTTTATTATTTAGATACTTTTATGTCATAATATTGTTACTAAAAAGGTTAGAGTTGAAAAATAACGTCACTATATTATATTGTTTGTATATAATTTTGTATAAATAATATAATTAAACTTGAGTAAGTATATTGGTATGTCTTGTTAAGTAAAAATGTTTTAATTGTCCTGTTTAAAGATGTACCTACTTTAATTTAATTTAATGTAAGTATGTAAGTAGCCTGTGTCTAGGCTACTTCAGCCTAAACTACGACTAACTGTACTATTAAACAACCAATTATATTTTAAACTAGCTACCAGCAGTTACACCCACGTTCCGGTCCCCGTAGGAAATTCATAATTAAATATAGCCCATGTTACTCCTGGATAAGATATGCTTTCTAATGGTGTAAGAATTAGATAGCCCCGAGGCTTTTGCTACTTCACCTTGCATAAAGGCGAGCGGTGCTCCAGCCTTAATAAATGGTCTAAAAACTACAAACTAAGCAACCTGCGCAAGAGGGCACCCCCTGTGGGGCTTGGACCTCGGCTCAGGGCGGTCGCTGGCGATGAGATTGAGGGATTATGACTAAGTATTTTAGGGGAGTTTTGTGCAACTGTCGCTCTACTTTACAGTTCGCGGGCCTCTTGGACTTCGGGTCTACGAGGGCATCGGATGGACAATCGGTCCAGTAGTTAAATAGCCTATTCAAAGCAAACAATCAGCTATATCAATACTAATATTGTGAAGAGGAAAATCTATACTTAATATTATAAAGCTGCAGAGATTGTTTGTTTGAACGCGCTAATCTTAGGAAGTACTGGTCCGATTTCAAAAAATCTTTCTCTGATGGATAGTCCATTTATTGAGGAAGGTTATAGGCTTCGGGGCGAAAAGCGAGCTTCGGAGTATCGCTTAGCTACGCTAAATGTGCAGGGAGGTATAAGGGAGTGTGTAAGGATCGTAGCAGGTGGCGTTCTGTAGTTTCTGCCTACCCTCATGGGAGAAAGGGGTGATTATATGTATATATGTATGTTATAGGCTTATATTTTATTACGAAATTGCGACGGGCACGGGAGCTACGCGGGAATATAGTTCTTTATTATATTAGAATAAGAATCAAAATCAGAATGCTATATTTGTAAACATAGGTCACATTACAGAAGTGAGAGGTTACAGACAGGTAGGTCCACTATGCTTTGCCCGGAGGCGTAAAAAAATTACATAAATTAACATATGGAATTTCATAAATCTCACATCAGTTTTATTATTAACAAAGTTTTAATAAATGTACAATCAGTTAGGTACTATTGATAGGTATAATTGGTTGTTTGCGAAAACCTATACATTTTTTAGCATGGCTTAGCAGAGTTACTGCCACGATTATAAAACATGACTAACTACGATATTTTACCGATTAATCTGTGTTTATGTAATTTTTAATCTATGTATGTATTTCAAAAATAAGTCTAACTTCGATGTTTCTAAATATTTTTATTTGGTAGGTATCATAATCTTAATTTGTCACAAACTAAGCTCTCGGGGGTCGTGAGTTCGATTCCCACGCCGGACAAGAAATCTCGGTGTGCAATTAAAAATGACTTTCCAGGTTTCGTTGATTGTTTATATTATGCTGTTGGTCCCAATAGTTATAACGCCATTTATAACAATTGTGTATCAAGGAACGGGCATTAGCGTTTCCCTGCGTATGTCATTACATAATACTGCGGTCACCAACCCGCCTACCAAGCGTGATGACTATGGCAATGCCCTTCCCTGGAGACCCATGTTCAGCAGTAGACGTTATACGGGCTGATGATGAAGCTCTCTATACTGAACATACCTCGCCGGCGAGGACAGAAACCTGCATGTAACATTTATATTCAAAACACAAAAATATCGAGTGGAGACCACGAACTGGCAAGCGCAGCGTAGGACGACCGCCTGCACGATAGACCGACGACGTCATAAAGGTCGCGGGGAGTCGGTGGATGCAGGCCGCTAGCGATCGTTCCCGCTGAAAATCGATGGGGGAGGCCTATGTTCAGCAGTGGACTACAACAGGCTGATGATGATGAATATAATGATAATTTAAGGCCGGCGTGGTTCATGGTCAAGGGATCAAGTACTTTTCCTAAGATTGAAGGATCAAATCCTTTCAATGGTTTTGCAGTTGTCGAGTTGTTATTAAGGCTGAAGCTCTGCTCGCCTTTAGGTGAAGTAATTATCCTCGTGACTAACTAAAATATACTTGCCGGTTGTCTAAATTTATAATACATACTTCAATTTTAACGTTTAGTCAGGTAGTAATTACCTCCATAAAGGTCACTATATTTTGAACTCTACGCACTTGTAATAAACTGACTTTGACTGCACCGGTGGCTCAGTGGTTACGGAAGTTGCTTCTGAGACCTGGTGTTCTGGGTTCGATTCCCACCCGGGACCATTATTTGTGTGAACCACAAATAGTTGTTCTGAGTCTGGGTGTTCTTTGTGTCCGTGAAATGAATGTTTGTAAAGTCCCCCGCGACACAGGGATTTATTTCCCTAGTGCGGGAGTTGTCTTTTATAAAAGATAGAAAGATAATAAAGCTTAAAATTAATGGTTTCTAAACATACTGTCTGACTAATCAGGGAATTTTAAACTATATAACAAGTGCATAGAGTTAAGTGTTAATTCAAGAGAAACGTCTCAAAATAATATAGGTACTAAAATAATTAACTATAGCCCTTTTATGATTAAACTTATAGGGCCAATTTTTCAATCCACAGATAAATATTATCAGAGGAATGAAATATTAATTTAACGTAATGTCCATACAAAATCTGTGAAATTTAAGAATTATTATTGTTCTTCCGATATTTTTTTCTGACGATTGAAAAATCGGCGCTAAGATTCGTATCGTATTATTTAAAGAAATAATTTAATATATTGTTTGTTATTTGTAAGTGTAATTGCAATGTGAGTAATTCTCGTCACAAAGTTTTATACTCTGACAATTTAGTAATTTAATAATAATATTTTGGCAATAAAATTGCTGACATTATAATTCTTTTTGTGTTATTTTTTTTCATTACACATATTAAAATGTATTTTCTCACTTATATTCGTATAAAAAGTTTCTTAGTAGGTACCTATGCTAAACAAAAGCAAATGTTTAACCCTTTAACGGGTAGAAGGAATATAGATCCCATCATATTTTGAACTCAGTTGGATTGTAATGAAGTCTAAAACCAATGATTTTAAAACATACCTACTGACCGTTAAAGGGTTAAAGAGCATGCACGTTTATTTATATTTTTATATTAATACGTAGGTAAAGCAAAAAGTTTATACTCCTGTTTACGAAAATGTCGCGGACGGAGGAGTATGAAATTTCGCACATTTATAGTTCATATAGTAGTATGTATGGAGTATTATGTACCTAGTAGAATTTCGACCGCTGGGCGACCTAAATGGTCGCCAAACTTTGATATTTATTTAAAAAAGGATTCCTCTGAGTTTCTTGCCAGTTCTTCTCAGAGTTGCCACGTCCAGAACTGGTGGTAGAAAAAGAAAGGGACACATCATAAGAACATGATTTAAAATATTTTAGATGTGTCAACCTCCGTAGCGTAACGGCATTTGGCTCGCTTAAAGTCTCGGAGGACGTGGATTTCTTGTCCGCCGTGGGTTCGATCCCCACGGCGGACAAGAAATCTTGGTGTAAATTCTAAGATTTCTTTACGGGTCTCGTTGGTTGAGGGAATAGCCTCCGTGCCTCGGAAAGCATGTTTAGCCGTTGGTCGCGATTGTTATAACATCATCAAGTGTTTACCAGGGAAGGGCAGAGTTTTCCTGTGTATTACAACATAATACTGCGGTCACCAATCCGCCTGCCAAGCGTGATGACCATGGCAAAACCCTCCCTCGGGGGGAGGCCCAAGTTCAGCAGTGGACGTTGTACGGGCTGATGATGATGATGAGATGTGTCTTTATGAATAAAGAATATTTGACTTTGACATTGAAATTTTGTCTTATCACTACATAGTATAAAACAAAGTCGCTTTCTCTGTCCCTATATCCCTATGTCCCTATGTATGCTTAAATCTCTAAAATTTCGCAACGGATTTTGATGCGGTTTTTTTTAATAGATAGAGGGCTTCAAGAGGAAGTTTCATAATGTATAATACATTAGCATTGTACCCGTGCGGAGCCGGGGCGGGTCGCTAGTCTATATACGAATATATAAAGCTGAAGAGATTGCTTGTTTCCTTGAACGCGCTAATCTCAGGAACTACTGGTCCGATTTGAATAATTATTTCAGTGTTGGATAGCCCATTTATCGAGCAAGGCTATAGGCTACATGAATATAGTGAATTTCCCACGGGAACGGGAGTTACGCGGGTAAAACCGCGCACGGGAAGTTGGTTATGTATAGATTAGATACGACAGTTATTGACACGCGAAATCTTATCAGAATGGAATATAACTTTTGATTTATCCCATTAACTGATATATCAATTGATTACAATAAAATTATAACATCATATCTAATCGCATATTTGGATCGACACGTGCGGAATCAAGGCTTATTTAAATACATACCTACCTATAATTCAGAAGCAAAATCTAAGATTATTATATATTATCTCATTGATCAGCTTTAATCATAAGAAGGAAGGAATTAATGATTAAACATTTTATTTTTGTTTTTAAAGATAACTCCAGCATTTAGGAGAATTAATCTATAAATGTGTCACACAAACACTAAATTTACGAACATAAAGCAAGCCCAGATTTACAACAATCTGTGGTGCACACAAATAGTTGACCCTGCTGGGAATCGAACCTGGCACACCAAGTCTCAGATGCAATTCCGTAAGAACTGCGTCATCGGTGCAGTTACTCTTGTTTACCACAATGAGACTTTCGGAAACCGTTTTTGTAAAAACGTGTGCCTGTTTTAATTCAAATAAATTTAGCCGTAAGGTACTGTGTGATTGAGTAACACTAGAGTTACACTAGCATCCCGCGCACGGTTTCACCCGCATAATTCCCGTTCCTGTAGGAGCTTTATAATTAAATGCCCCCCTTTTTCACTCCTTTTCTTTTTTTTTTTTTGTTTTTGTCCGCCTGTTTTTTTTGTTGCAGCGTATCTGCACGCTGACGGTGGGATATGTGGGACTCGCCCTCTCCATAGCGTGGTATGCTAAACTCATACCACGAGGAGAGTACCCTACGCCACTAAAACTCCCTGGACACTCCTTCGATCCGCCGTTGGCGGGGGCCGGGTACGCATAAGCAATCCGACCCCGCGACGGCACCCGCGGCCAATGTGGCACCGCGGGATCTCCTGGGCCACACTTACAGTGGCCCATTTGCCCAATTATAGGGATGCCCGGAGTATTGGTCGAAGAGAGCGGGGCCCATGTGTCCCACTCCCCGAGGGCGAACCTAGGGCGGTGCCCCTTTTTTTACTGCTTCAGGGGTTGAATTCTACAAAAATATTTATTTTGTCGACCTTTACGTCACAAACGGAAGTCACGGACCAAGTATCACGTGTCTAGCTTTAGTAGTTTTCCTTTGGCAATGACTAATCAGTCAGTAAGCGCATTCCTTAGGACATATGTACTATTATCTGCATTTGGTCGTAAGTGACAGCTTCTGATAAAGGTACATGCGACAAATCTTTCTGACTCATAATGACACATCCGACCTTATGTTTCTGAGCTCTAGATATACATATATATATAATAATAATTATATAGATAGCTATTTACTGAAAAAAATAGCCAGTGTTAATAAGTAGGGTCATGTGTTCAACAATGAAACACTAAAAATTCAAAGTCTCATACACCTTTTGTTTTTACAGATAGAAGTCTAATTTTTTACAGGTATATAGGCAATTTTATTGGGTATCGGATGTCATTTAAGGTTTTTTTAAATTGCTGTGTAATCAATCAGCAAAAAAATAAAAACAAAAAAATTGGAAATGTTTCATTGTGTCCACAGTGATGTACACAATGAAACACCCCATATTCAACAATGAAATATAATATTTAAAGCGTGTTTTACAATGAAACACTAAAAATTCAATGTCTCGTACACCTTTTATTTTTACAGATAGAAGTCAAATTTTTTGAAGGTATATTGGCAATTTTATTGGGTAGGTATCGGATGTCATTTATGTTTTTTTTTCTTAATGTGTAATCAGTCTGCAAAAAAATAAAAACGAAGAAATTAGAAATATTTCATTGTGTCCACAGTGGTGTATACAATGAAACACCACAAATTCAACAATGATACAAAATAATTAAGTGTTTGTCTCATATTTCGTGAAATTTATGGAATAGGTGGATGATAAAAAATGCTTGAGTTCAATCAAAAAAGGTTTTATTACTAATTTAACTTTAATCAGACTCTTCAGGTTACCTTAGGTAATAACGAATTAAGATGACGCCTTACAATTTATAATAAACTTAAGGAAGCACAATTACTAAATTTGCTATATGTATGGCACTCGTTAATTACACTAGTTAAACAATAATGACTTACGACTTTTTAGGCACTTACATTCATCTCAAAATTATAAAATCACAAACATTACGTTAATCTTTAGCTATAAAAATTGGCAGAGATCACTTTAAATTAAGATATCACTTAACGACTAATAAGTCTCAAAATTACGAAAATCACAAGTCTAGGAGAAATTTACCAATAATAGCAACAACGACCATTACAAATAAGCGTTATAAAATAAAAAGAGAAATAATATCAAAATTAGCCAAAGCAAATGAAAAATTAACGCAACTTCATATTTGGTGTCACACGGACAGGAAAGACGTAAGTTGAGTTTCTGGATTTCGATCCATTTATTTGTGGCGGAGGAAGAATCATTTTTATCTCATTCATATGAATTTCTGAAAGGTCAGGTTCCAACGGCATGTAAAATTTCATATTGTCTTTGACTTTTAGCCTCATGAACGAAGCTCCGAATTTATAAGTATTTATGACTTCCATGATCTGCGCGATATAGTATACCTTCAGTTTTTTCGAGTCCAGTAAAACAAGCACGTAATCACCTTCTTGGGGTGAGTGAGTAAGTTTTTTGAAATGTTCTGTTATCAAAGGTAGCCCATCTTCATCTAGATCTTCATTTAATTCGCTCATATCAGAATCACCTTGTTCCGTGTAAACTACTTCTTCGTCTTCCTCACTACTTGTTTCTGATACGATCCTTGTGATTTTTGGTTTCTTTTTTCCTTCTCTTTCAATCAAAACTGGCCGTTTAATTGTCTTTGTCGCTGATTTTCTTTCTTGTGTTTTTTTTCGTTCTTCAGCTATCCGATCTTTTTCTGGCGTGTCCGTCGCCACCATACTTTCGTTTTCGCTTTCCAGTCCGTGGGCCAGCCTTCAATGGAGCCATAAATTCCTTAGGGGATTTGAAATTAGTCTGAGTACCAGAAGTACTTGCTCGAATTTCGTCTATAGGAGGAGTCATCCTTCTAAACAGTGAAGTAGAACCTGATTGGTTAGACTTCTTCGTGAGAATTTCGACATCCTTCTCACCATATGCAACTTCGGTGGCTTGTGTGGAAATTTCTCCAAACAGTAATTCGTCAGCTTCAAGTATTGATGGACTCTCAGCACGTGTCACATCAGATAAGGGACTTTCAGCGCGTCCAAACTCTGAAGAAGGAATAATAAGATTCTCACTCGGTCCATCAGGAGCAGAAGCTGTAGAGTGAAATGGCCCTGTTTGCTCTCTGTCGGTCACCAATGACGGCATAAAGGCAAAAATATCTGGGTCATACGGAAAAATGCCGCATTTTTTGAAATCCGACGCAATATTAACTGGCGTCATTGCTTTAGCGTATGCCTGCCCCACACACTCAGCAATATTGTAAACAGTCATTTGCTTACCAGGATGCCTCATCAGCCACGAATCCACAGCTCTATTATAATAACCTTTAAAAGGGGCATTTAAGCCCACATCAAGAGGCTGCATCTTTGCAGTCGTATGTGGATGCAGTGTAAGCACTGTTACTCCAGCTTTTTTGGCTAAATCTAAGGCTTCAATACTGAGGTGGGATTCATGGTTATCCATTATGAGTAGAGCTGGGTTTTCTGGGCTCGCAGACGTGTGTTTAATAAAATGCTCCATAACTTTTACAAACAGGTCCGCATTCATCCACCCGGTTGGAGCTGCAAGTCCTAGAGATCCTGTTGGAGCGCCATTTATCATAAAATCTTTATAATTTTTCCTCGGAAAAACAAGAGCTGGAGGCAACGCTTGTCCTGATGCACATACAATTGCACATGTTGTTACCAATATACCCCGTTCACCGCTAGTTATCTTACAAATATTGTGTTTGCCTTTGGGCGCCATAACTTTCTGAGGCTTTTGAACGGTTGTGGTAGCAGTTTCGTCTAAGTTGTAGATTCTACAACCGTTACCAAAGGAAGGATGACGCTCCATGACATTTTTCAGGTTGTCAAAGAAAGACCTGACAGTTTCTTTATTGAAAGCGGTGGCACGCGCCATGCTGCATGCTTCAGGCTTCTTCAGTGTTAATTCTGGATGCCTTAATTTGTATGACCGAAGCCATTCAACACCTGCCATTTGGTCTTTTTCCCAACTAGCAGGACATTGAATATTATTTACTTTCGCCATTTGATAAGCAATACGGCGCACATCTTTGGAGCCTAATCCGTAAAATTTTAACGCACATTCTTCGATATATTCTTTAAGTGCTGTTTCTTGCTCGACTGTAAACGTTCTATTAACTTCGTAGTTAGGAGTAAATCTTAGACCTGGTAAAGATGCATCATCTATATTCTTATATTTTTGTATGTATCGAAACAGCTTAGGATAACACACATTGCTCTCTTGTGCAGCTTTTCTCAAGCTCTTTCCTTTTCTGTGCATTAGAATAGCTCGAAGCATATTTTCCCCTAAATGATCGCCTTTCTTTCTTTTTAGAGATTTAGTTCGCGCCATCTTAAATGAAAAACAAATATTAAATGTTAAGATTAATGTCTAGCCGTAAAAATGGTTCATTTATACGGAAAGTAGATGTTGTTAGGTATATGGTACACAATGAAACATGATAGTACACATTGAAACAGTGTTTCATTGTGTCCAATGTGCAACTGTTTCATTGTTGACTACATAGGGTTTATTTTACTAACCTCAAAAAAAAAAACACTAAATTGTAACATTTTTAACATATGATATATTCCACTTAATCTACGAAATATGTTTAATGCTAGGTAATCATGAAAAATATGAATTTTTCAACCATAATTTAATGAAAAATCTTTAAAGAATTCCGAAAATACTTACGTTTTTGTCAAAAAAGTGAAAAATGCTCCACAGACACGTCTTCTCTCACGTGGCGCCGACGCAAACTGGGATGGGGCGGGGGGTTCTCGAGAGTGTCCTTACGCGATATAATGCACGATCTGGCAACGCAGCATTTTAGAAATATTACAGTGTTTTATTGTGTACCACTGTTTCATTGTTGGACATCTGACCCTAAACGCTTAATTTAAACAATTAGAATAGAAATGCATTTATTTCATTGACAACTTCCGTAACTTAGCGGCACATATCTCGCTTTGAGTTTTGGAGACCATCTGTTCGATCCCCACGCCGGACAAGAAAATCTTTGTTTCTATATCTAATATATATTCTAAAATATCTTTCTGGTTCTGGTTGGTTCAGGGACTAAACTTCGTGTCTCGCAGGCGCCCTCTTCTCCGGCGGGTCGGATAGAATGATCTGTATAGTCTGCATGCGCGCACGATATCGATCGGACGCGTTACTGTTTTAACCGGTCGGTGACTCACGCGGATGACAATGGCTTCTAGTACAGTGAAGTGTGTTAATTGTAATATTGTCATTAACGAACTTTTAGCGTTTTTACGAAATGTGTTGGGCTTTATGGATGAGCAAAGCATACATCAACTTTGTACAACGTCTTTTACGGCTGACGATATCGTGAAAGCCAAATCACTGATATTCGAATCGCTACCAAATGCGAAGAAGATGCCGCTTAGAAGAAAAGACGGGAAGAAGAAGATTTCACGTGATCTTGATGACATCATAAGACTAATGACGACCACGGAAGAAGAGTTGATTCCAATATTCGTGGCAAAGGAACTGCATAAACTTCCCCCAGTAACCTTTGATCACGTACTAGATGCGACCAGGCTCCTGAAAGATATATTGAGACTACAAAATCAACTCAGTGTGCTGGAGAAGAGATGTGTGACTACTGAAAGGTTTGACGTGCTTTGCCAAGAAATTGAGGACATGAAACGCTCATCAATGCGTGATAATTGGCCATCAAACAATTATGTGAATAAAAGACGCGGGGCATGTTTACAAAGTAGCCCAGCTGACAGTGGACCTTTGGGTCTTAATTATGTGCCTACACAAACAGCTGATGAGGTTAACGACCGTACAAAATCGGCAAGTCATTCCCCGACAACTAGAATTTTCGAGGAACGTGCTATCTCTTTCTCGCAGAAACTAAAAGATGCGACAGATACACAAGGACACGCGAAGGCGCAGGCGGCGATGCGAGCTTCAAATAGTGCGAGCGAGAACGCTTTTGCGCCGACCCAAGGACAACGTGAATGTACGGCAATGAGCGAGAGGCATGAAGGGCGCACAGAGGACGAGGCTGCCATCGCGGTCTCCGAGCAGTGCGGCGACGACGGCGACGTGCGGGGCGCGGTAGAACGGTCCCCGCCCGTCATCGACAGTGCGTCAGGAACCACAGCAGCGAAACATCGTGCAACGTTTAATTCGAACGTGCCAACATGTCCGCAATTGATTGCGAAGGGTATGACTACGCTGGAGCCCAAGTTAAGTAGTGAGCAAAATACAGAGTGGACGTTAGTGCAAAGAAAAACGTCAAAACAATATAAACTGTTTGGCCAAAGAGGTCGCGCAGTTACGTCCCCAGGTGGAAAGTTTAGGGCAGCGGATGTAAAAATACCGTTGTTCATATCAAATGTTAGTGTTGAAAAAAGTGAACACGATATTATTAGTTACATTAAGGAGAAAACTAACGAAGTTGTGTCATTAAAAATGATTAACATGAAAACGTCTAGAAAATATAATGCCTTTAAGTTATTTGTTTCTAAGAATAAGTTGGAATTATTTTTAAATGACGAGTTGTGGCCAGACGGCATAACATTTAGGCGTTTTGTTCGGTTTATGTATGTAAACAACAGAAACAAGTTATAGCTTGATAAAACCTTTCATTATGAACCAAAATAATATCAACTGTTGTAAGATCATTACTTTTAACTGTAAGTCTGTTAAGCGATCGATCGAAAGTGTACGAAAGTTATGTAATGTGTGTGATATTATATGCCTCCAAGAAACATGGCTTCTACCCCATGATATTCCCATCTTAAGTACCATATCAGATGAATTTGAATACACGGGTAAGTCAGCCGTTGACACAACTGCCGGGTTACTGATTGGAAGGCCATATGGGGGAGTAGCCATTCTGTGGAGAAAAGGTGTATTTGATACGGTTACTGTGTTAGAATGTAACAGCAGTCGCTTGGCGGCCGTTAAAGTTAGTATTGGCGGGCGCTCGATTATGGTAGTTTGTGTGTATATGCCGACTAATTCGCCCAATAACTTGCCTATGTTTACGGAAGTGTTAGGTGAAATCAGCGCAGTGGGTGCGGGCGGTGGGGTCGAGAGTTTATTTATACTGGGTGATTTTAATGCACATCCAAACGAACTGTTCTTTAGGGAGCTAGTAAGTTTCTGCACAGATCAATCGTTTGTATGTGCTGATATTGAAAAGTTAGGAATAAACTCTAGTACCTATACTTTTATGAGTGAGGCACATGGATGTACGAGGTGGCTTGATCACTGTATAGTCTCTGTGTCGGCTTGGGCTGCAGTGAACAAGGTTACGATAAAAGAGGACGTATATACGTCAGATCATTTAACACTTTGCATTGAGTGCGACTTAAATATAGTAAGACCTAAGGTAGTAACAACTCCAACTCCTTGCAGTAAAGTAATTTGGGGGGAACGAAATGAATCGCAAATTGACAGGTACCGTGAGCTATGTAACAGTAGACTGCGTGAAATTGATTTCCCTCTAGAATTTCAAGAGTGTAGCCATGGTTTTTGTGATTTAGGCCAGCACAGAGCCATTTTAGATGCATTGTATGATAGAATAACACAGACATTAAGTGATGCAGCCGAGCAAACTCATGAAAGGGCAGGGACAGTTGGTAGAGGTAGGAACCACAAGACATTGTGCGGGTGGAATTACCATGTTAGGGATGCACACCGAGAGGCCAGGCTTAAACATGAAATGTGGGTTTTACACAATCGGCCAACCTCTGGAGTTATTTTTGACCAAATGCGAGTAGCTCGTAACACCTTTAAAGCTCGGTTAAAATGGTGTCAAAAGAACCAGGAGCAAATCAAGATGGACATGATAGCAAAAGCAAGGGCAACAAATAATTTCCCCAAGTTTTGGAAGTACACGAGTAAGCTTGATATTAAGCCTGGCCTATCGGTGAACGTCGATGGGAGGAGTGATCCGAGGGATATTGCGAATATGTTCAAGGAACATTTTTCAGTGCAGTCTCCTCTGGGTCCCTCAGTAGGTGTGATCAGTGCTGGGTCTGGAATTCAGGGAGATAAGTCATTAATGTTCTTTCCGGCCAAACACATTAATTAAAAATATGAGCAGAGGCAAGTCTCCCGGACATGACGGGCTCAGTATTGAGCATTTCAGGTTTGCTGGGGTGCATCTGCCGAGGGTTTTATCGTTGTTTTATTCCATGTGCCTCAGTCACTCTTATTTGCCGGCGGAACTAATGAAGACACTGGTGGTTCCCATAGTTAAGAACAGGACGGGCGACATATCCGATAAGTCGAACTATCGACCTATATCTCTCGCAACCACATTGGCAAAAGTGCTGGACGGTATGATTGATTCCAAATTGAAAGAATTTTTATCCGTGCATGACTCACAGTTCGGGTTTCAACCTGG
This sequence comes from Nycteola revayana, assembly GCA_947037095.2. Lineage (NCBI taxonomy): Eukaryota > Metazoa > Arthropoda > Insecta > Lepidoptera > Nolidae > Nycteola > Nycteola revayana. Next base: position 19,149,953 of record OX344856.2, on the reverse strand, counting down.
ACTGTCAACGGAAAGCGCCATAGTAAGTCTCAAACATACCGTCCAGTATTACACTGATCGTAGGACGCCGGTATATGCCTGTTTTCTGGATCTCTCCAAAGCATTCGATCTGGTCAATTATGATGTGCTCTGGAGGGACCTTGAGGACAGGGGTGTACCGGCAGGAGTGCTCAGGATCCTACAGTATTGGTATGGGAACCAAGATAATGTTATAAGGTGGTCCAATGCTCTCTCCGGAACATACAAATTGGAATGCGGTGTGAGGCAGGGTGGTCTGACATCTCCAAGGCTTTTTAGTGCTTATATAAATGACCTAATCGTGAACCTCAGCAATATGCGGGTGGGATGTAGCGTCCATGGGGTTAAAATAAACACTATCAGTTACGCGGATGACATGGCGTTGCTGGCGCCGACGGCTGGTGCGGTAAATGAAATGCTGCGGGTTTGTCAGACATATGCTGCCTCGCACGGACTTGTGTATAATGTAAAGAAATGCGAATACATTGTCTTTAAGGCCGGCGGTAAATGTCCAGATACTATACCTGACATTACCCTAAATGGCTTGAACTTCAAAAGAGTGACAACATTTAAATATCTAGGGCATATTCTCACCGACGACCTTAAGGACAGTGTTGATATTGAAAGGGAGCGTAGGGCTCTGGCGGTCCGAGGTAACATGTTGGCCCGAAGATTTGCCCGGTGTAGCACCTTAGTGAAGATAACACTGTTTAAGGCATATTGCCAGTGCACGGGGAATCTTTGGGTCAACTATACCAAAAGAACGCTGGATGACCTACGCATACAGTATAATAATATTTTTAGGATGCTGTTGGGACTGCCGCGTTGGTGCAGCGCTTCTGCTATGTTTGCGCAAAACCGAACTGACGGATACCATGCCGTTATTCGGAAGAAAACCGCGTCGCTGCTGTCACGGTTGCGGGCGAGTGACAACAGCATTCTAAAAACTGTTGTGGAGAGTGTCGACTCTCCGATAATTAAAAGTTTTGTGAGAAGGATAATCACTGAACATTAGTTTGGGGAGGTCCTTTTCACAATACTATTTACCTACTCTGTCTTCCATATAATATATTAGTTACTTACACTAGGAATAAGTAATTTTATTGTTTTCTTTTTTACTAACACTATGGATCATTGTTGTCTGCAAAATAAAGAATATTATTATTATAGTGTTGTTAGTTTCTAGCAGTCTCAGTACTGCTAGTTGGTAAGTTGTGATCTCGTCGTCCGGGTCGTCTAGGACGCCCCGAGGCCGACGGTGCTTACGACGCGTGGGCAAAGGCCTATAGTCGGATGCAGCAACCAGCCGGTTTGGGTGTTGAGCCGCGGATTCGAAGAAGCGTTCCGACGCCTCTTTCATCCACTGCTTGATGAAAGGCAGTTGGAGATCAGCATGTAAGTTGCGATTACAAATAAACCACCGGTGACACGTCGAGTGAATCTACTTTGAACAGTTTGTAAGTGGTACAAACTGCTAGACGCGGTATGAGCGAAAACGTTCGTCATAATCGTGGTGTAAATCCTAACCTTGTTATAAAGTTATAGTTTACTGGGTGAATTTAAAATACAGTGTAGTCGACTGAGGGTATGTAAGTTTTCATCAAATTTCGTGAAAAAAATCTAAATTTGTAAAAGATAAAAATAAAAAACCAAAAACTCGGTTTTTTGAGATTTTCACATGATTTTGGAGGTTAAGGTAAAAAGTGTAAATATAAAAGTTGTAGATCTTTTTAACACCTACAAATTTGCTATTTAACTTTTTTCAATAGGACTTGTAGTTTTGTCGGAAATCGAGGGTAACCTTTTTTTACCCTTAAAAACCCATTTTTTACCACTTCCCAACCTCAGATCGCCCGTAATTTATTTTTCCTTAAATTTTTGTTATATTCTCTTCCTTTTCCAATGGGTTTCATACAACTATATTTTTATTTTATTTTTAACCATTTTCAAAGGTTTTGGCACTGGTCTATGATAGGATGAGTCATAGATTTTAATTTTCGAATTATGATTTCATTCATACTGTAGTAGAGGAACGGTAGGTGAAAATGGAGATCTTCTTTGCCGGGCGAGGTGGTATACCCACCCGGTGACCGACGGCCATTTGTTACTTTTCGGAACTTGTATCTGTTCGAATCGGCTTGCGAACTTGTATTACGCGATACAGGTTAGTTGGAATGCTAGGTGGTAGATGGCGATGGTCGTCTACTAGTTACTACAGAACCTATAAAAAAAAAATAACATATCTATAAGATTCGGCGGGCGCAATCTTAAGGTCACAGCTCATTACAGCCAACCGGCACCGCCTCGCACCTGCGACTAGTATCCTTTATATGGACTTGTATGGCTATGCGCTCACTATATCAACTCCGTAGCGTCACCGGATCGCCTCGGTCGTAAGACCTCCACGCGCGGACGGCGAGTAGACCACTCGGTGACAACTCGCTGCTCGCATGCTTGCCTTACGTTGACTGCGCGTTGCCAACGCGTGGGTCCCGAGTGGACCGCGCGCTGCCCGCATATGATACACGCGAGGAGGATATTGCGCCAATTGTTAACAGACTTGAAAATTCGTGGACCAAGCGACGTCAACTCGTTGACCACGCGGCGTGCACTCGTTGACCGCGCGGGGTCCACTGGTTGATCGCGCGACGTTTATTGGTGACAACGCGGCGTCCACCCGTGGACTACCTGTCGACAACGAGTGGACACCGTGCGACGAGGCGGTGCGAGGTGGGTGCCGGGTGGCTGTAATGAGCTGTGACCTTAATTGTTGGATCGGTTATTATCGGATCGGATAGACTATTCCCGCTGGTTCAGTTGAATTTGTTTTACAAATTAGCACATTATAAACGTACTAACTCTTCTCCTATAATTGTAACGGACATCATTAAAAAACAAACAGAAAATAATATAATAATTAGGTAAATAATTGTGATAATACTTATCTGCCTGCTTAATTATTTTATCTCATAATTAAAACTAAATTATATAATTATCTACCGTGTCACTCACAGGATAGCAGGTAGGTACTTTTTATTTTGATAAGTTTAAGAGAATCAGACATAACGTTAAATTAAAAATAGCCGCCGAAGATCCGACACGTGTTTCGCTCCTCCACGGATCATCAGAGTGGTAGCAAATAATTTATGATGCCGCGACGTATAGGTATATCAAAAATATGATATAATGACACTTCGCGACGAACGTTGTCGCAAAGTGTGCATTTTCATTTTGTAAAACGTTAAGACGTCGCGACGCTTATAGTAAAATGTTGTGATGTCTTCCTTTAAAAAACGTCTACCATAGCTCCTCTATCTCACAAACCTTATCTACATCATTATATCTCTCATTCAACCTCTCGCGATAGACTTCTTTCAACATCGTAGTGTGGATTACGTTATGTTATCCATTCATCATATCTAATGTATATATCTGCGTTCTTTGTAAAAAAATATTCTAATTTATTATGGTCATAGGGGCCCCAGTGTCCTAATGTGCCTAAGGCCTCTAATAGGTGAAAGACAGGCCCTGTATAAAATTAATGAGACGTCGCGACGCTTATAGAAAAATATAGGGTTTCTGGGCTTTTCTGTGCTCCTCTTTACAGCGGCCCTTTTCCTTCCTCCATGAGTTCGAGCATCCTTACTCGTACACCGGAACATAGAAGTTAATCATAAACATACAAATGTTATTAAGCTGTCGTATTCTGTTGTTAGGTGAAGCTACTTGCTGAGATGAGTAGCAAAATGACAAAGATTTTTTTAAATCGTACAAACAAAATTTCTAGATATTTGCTATTAGATACGTTGTATAAATAATAGTCGTAGATATTTAAAAGTGAAATTAGTCATTGATTGGCATTGATAAGAGTTACTTTATCATTCCCTATCAGATAATACTTCAATCAGTTTGTACGTAGCTACGTGCCGTACGGGATATACGCCAAGTGTGTAGATAAATATTTGATATCGAAATATTTCTGGCGTAGAAATTTTATAACTGTTAAAAATATTTTCTTTGTTTGAATCGTTTATCATATTTTTATAATTAAAGTTGTGTTATGAATTGATTGGATGAAGTGTATATTTTATTAATTTATTAGAATAAAGCCAAATGGATGGGCGTTTATAATCAAAATACAAAATGTTCATAAAAAATGATTCTGGTGAGTTATCTATGAAACTTTGTATGTGAATAGTATTTTAGATGTCTGTACGCCTACACCACTTAACCGCTTTTGATGAAAGTTTGTAAAGAGATAGATTCTTTGTACCAAATTTCGATAAAATGGGAAGGACAGGGACCCAGGCCCTGGCAAAGGACTTAATCTACCTTTTGTCGCGAATAAACAAATTCATATGGATGAATTCACGAAAGAAACTAAATATTTTTCTCGTATACAAAATATGTTTTTTGACAAATTTAAAATCAGTGTGACAAACCCCTCGTACTAAGCTAAACTGCTTGTGTTACGAGTCGGTAACACAAGCAGTTTAGCTTAGTACGAGGGGTTACGAGTGTGTGTGTGTTACGAGTCGGTGCAATGGGTGGGGTTCGAACCGGCGACCTCAAGATCACAAGTCCGACGCCCTAGCCATTGGGCTTCGGCAGTGTAGGAGTTTATTGGCGCTTACAGATAACTTTCATCAATTGATTTTACTTTTCTCGATGACGGCTGTTGTGTTTTTCTGCGACTGTTGTGTTAACCTTCGAATAGTCGGAGAAAAACACAAAACATACCGAAATGTTTTTGTCATTTCTAATACTCAGCGAAATTATTAATATTAGTAGTACACTCGACTCTTTCAATAGCAGATATAAAAAATTACAGATTACAATGCCGTTGAACCTGTGCAATGATAATAAGCATTAAATATAAGAAAAACCTACTCTATTTAGTCTGTCAGTTAGATTATCAAAGAAAAAATTACTAAGATACAGCGCATTGAAATTTTGTGTGACGTATCTTCTAGGTCAAACTGCCGGACCGTCTCGTGCACATCATATGAGACTGCAGGGGTGCCACAAGGCTCAGTACTTTCGCTCTCCTGTTCTCGCTTTACACAAGTGACATCCCGAAACCAAAGAAAGCCCATCTGGCTCTCTTCGCGGATGATACGCAAATGGTTCAGATAGTGCAGAATCGAAGTAAATCCGACAAAGAGTGCCGCGGTTCTAACAACTTACCAACTAGCAGTAAAAAGACTGCAAGAAACTAGCACCACTATATCCGACCCGCCGTAGAAGAGTGCGCCCGTGAACGTGACGTTTCCCCCCTCGTCCTCCTGACCCTTAGTTTGCAAAGGACCATCGGATGCCCTCGTAGACCCGAAGTCCCAGAGGCCCGCGAACTGTAAAGTAGAGCGACAGTTGCACAAAACCCCCTAAAATACTAATTCTCTCTTTATTTATTCTACTATCACCAGTTCAAGACGTAGCAACTCTGAGAAGAACTGGCAAGAAACTCAGAGAAATCCTTTTTTAAATAATCAATTTATCACTTTTACAATATTGTTGAGCAGCAGTGTCATTCCAGCAGAGCATGTTACTTCCGAGACATTCTGTCATTTACATAGTCTGATATTTTATAATATGCCTTATTACATAATTTAGCTTTGACAATGGCTTTAAATTTATTAACAGATAGTTCTCTAATATTATTTGATGGTTTGTTATAAAGCCGTGTGGTTTTCGGCTTAGAATAGACCACCCCATGTCTTCCCATGGGTGTCGTAAAAGGCGACTAAGGGACTGATCGCTGATGGATGGGCAGCAGCATCTATTAGCTCAAGGTTTACATTTTACTGCGATCACCAATCCGTCTGCCAAGCGTAGTGATTATGGCAATATCCCTCTACGATTCTGGCTTTCCAAGGTCTGTTAAGAGGAGGCCCATGTTCAGCATTGGACGTAAACGGGCTGTTGATGATGATGATGATTGTAATAAAAGCGAATAAATTGCCCCACAAAAGAGTTGCTTATTCTATGGAGACGAGTAAGTACAACTAAGTCATGTTATGTATGCTATTGCATTGAATTTGTCAAGAGAGCGTTGTTAACGTCGTCAGAGTTAAGTAATTTTCACTAATTTTAAAAGTCAAAGAAGTATCATTTGCAAAGACTGCAATCTTGAAGCGGCCGTAGCCCGATGGCTAGGGTGTCGGATTTGTGATCTTTAGGTCGCCAGTTCGAACCCCACCCATTGCAATACCGACGTGAACCCACTCGTAACACAAGCATTTTAGCTTAGCACGAGGGGTTAACAAGAATACTAGTAGAAAGCAAAAAGTCAGCTAGAAATATAAAAAAAAAAAAAAGATAGTAATCTTTAAAAAAATAATCTCTTGGATATTCCCTATATCAATGACACTGTTACCAAAAAGTAAGGTTAATCTTCAATAACTTTTTAATTATGCTAAATTGTTATTATTAAGCTGTATGATTGAAAATCAATACACCTAATCATTTTAACTTAAGAAAAGAATACATAAATATTACACTTGTTTAATAATAAAAGCCGTCAGCGAAATAAATTTTTTGAGTGACCAAACCACCGAACGTCATTATTTTCCTAAATAAATCAAACGCGCCAACGCAAGCCGGACATGTACTTTCTGCCAACGATGCGGCGCGATAGAGCGATGCCGATCGATAGTCGACTATCGATGATTAATCGATAGTCTATCGATAGTCAAACAATCGCAGCATAATCGATAGACCTATCGATAGTATCGATACTATCGATAGCTCAGAATGAGGCAATACTATCGAATGAGGGAATACTATCGATACTATCGATAGTTTTGTATCTCGCTAAGAATAAACTATCGATAGTATCGATACTATCGATTGTTTGAGACTATCGATAGCTTACCAATTTACAATAGTATTGTTTACAATACTCAGTGATAATAGTCAACAAAATAGTCAATTGCGGTGTGGTCTCCGGCTTAGAATAGACCACCCCATGTCTTCCCATGGGTGTCGTAAAAGGCGACTAAGGGACATATAGACTAAGGGACTATTAGCTCAAGGTTTACATCTTACCGCGATCACCAATCCGTCTGCCAGGCGTGGTGATAATGGCAATATCCCTCTACGATCCTGGCTTGCCAAGCTCTGTTAAGAGGAGGCCCATGTTCAGCAGTGGACGTAAACGGGCTGTTGATGATGATGATGAATAGTTAATAATCATATACCCCTATATGCAATTTCAAACAGCTTCGTTTATTTTTCCTTTTAAACAGTAGCAATAGCACAGCTCGGTAGAAATTTATATACGTATTGTTTAATTATATTACTGTTATAACATATTCAATACTATTGCAAATTCGCAGACTATCGGTACTCTAAAATAATCGATACTATCGATAGTATCGATACTATCGATAGTCCTTTGTTTACCAGAAGCAATACTATCGATAGTCCTTTGTTTACCAGACACAATACTATCGATAGTATTGTTCCTCATTCGATAGAATCGGCTTGTTCTGATCTATCGATAGAACCGATACTATTGAAAGTATCGATAGTACAATCGATAGGATGCCCTTTTTCAGATGAAAACTATCGATAGTAAAACAATCGATTATTCGGGCACACTTCATAGACTGTTTGTTTTTTTCAAACCACCAGCTACGTAGGTATTAAGATTCAAAAATTATGAGCGAAACCGTTGGCGCCACTGAAGTCAAGTCAAAACACCGGAAACAAATCGCTTTATCTTATTTGGTATGGTTATTATTGATTATATTTTTTTTTAATCTAAACAATAGATTACAAAATTTTTAGAAATTAATGAAATTATATTATACCAATGAGTACTAATTTTACAGGAAAAAAAGATTAAAAATACTTTTTAAAGGAGCACATAGTGCGGACACGCCACCGAGCTCTAAATCTGAGGTTTTGATTATTTTTTAATAACTTACGTTTACTTTATTGAGAAATAACTAAGTGGCCAAAGTAGGCCTTGGTCTTATACTTTAGAAAAAAAAATCAAGTTATTATGAATTCATTTAATAGGATTTCTCGCCCCGGACGTGATTTTTCGGGCCCTCAGAGAATGACCCACGTACATCCATACTTGCTTACAAACTTACGCGTTTATAATATTAGTTAGAATAAATAAAGAAAAATGTTTAGCAATCTTAAGGCTTAATTTTCTTTTAAATTTATAAATTTTATTTTATTTTAGATAACCTTCGTGGTATTTGGGTCGCTTTAGATCTCGGAGGTCACCCCATATACAAAACAAAAGGCGGAGCAATGGACAGTAAATGGCAAAATCTATTTGTTTGTTCAGTAAAGGACTGGCTTCAACATCGATTTAGGGAAAACAGTAAGAGTGTGCTTTGCTGTTTTATAATGTTAGAAAGGTCAAAATAAAGTAGAGCGACAGTTGCACAAAACCCCCCTAAAAATCTAAAAATCATAAGCGATGATATGGAGAGGTCCATATCATCGCTAGCTACCGTTCTGATCCGGGTTCCAAGCCCCACAGGGGGCGCCCTCTTGCGCAGGATGCTTAGTTTGTAGTTTTTATACTATTTATTAAGGCTGGAGCTCTGCTCGCCTTTATGAAGGTTAAGTGGCAAAAGCCTGGGTGATAAATAAGTATGTCAGTCCGAAAAAAAAAAACTGGGCTATGCAATGTTATGGAGGGGTAATGTCGCGGACCTAACGGATGTTTTTTATTTATAAATTTGTAAATAGTCCTTAATTGATATATTTTTGAATGAACATAATTAAATTGAATAAAAGTACCTAAACACACTTAAAATTTATTTTTAAAATTATAACGTTATATTAAATTTCAGTGTTATACAAGATATGGAGCTTCCTCCAAAGCCGCCTGACCCTGAATCAGTTTGACCTGTGCGTGCAGGGGTCTCTGTTCCTCATCATCCTGCTGGAAACCAACGTCTACCTGCTGCTGGAGAGGGACGCCAAGGATGGACATCTTCCTGCTCTTATACGAGGTATCTATATATTAATAATAATAATAATTTATTATATATCATATCATATACATGCCGTGTGGTTTCCGGCTTAGAATAGACCACCCCATGTCCTCCCATGGGTGTCGTAAAAGGCGACTAAGGGACATGTGGCTGATGGTTGGGCAGCAGCATCTATTAGCTCAAGGTTTACTTCTTACTGCGATCACCAATCCGTCTGCCAAGCGTGGTGATTATGGCAATATCCCTCTAAGATCCTGGCTTGCCAAGGTCTGTTAAGAGGAGGCCCATGTTCAGCAGTGGACGTCAACGGGCTGTTGATGATTGATGATATCATATACAATGTTAACTTAGTATCACTACATAGTAAAGTTGCTTTCTTTATCCCTATGTCCCTATGTATGCTTAAATCTTAAAAACTACGCAACGGATTTTAATGCGGTTTTTTTATAGATAGTGTTATTGAAGAGGAAGGGTTATATGTATGATACATCAGCATTGCACCCGTGCGAAGCCGGGGCGGGTCGCTAGTTAAAAATAAATTAAACACTAGAATTATGGTTAAACTTAATAATATTATCTATATATCTATTATATACAAGAAGGAACAACTTTGCACTCCTTTTTACGAAAATTGCGAGGACGGAGGTATATAAAGTTATGATTTCCTATCCATTTGCATAAAATTTTGAGACCTTATATAAGTTGACACACTTTTGTTTGTCCTAATTATATTATCGCACTAGCTGACCCGGCAGACTTCGTACTGCCTCAATCGATACATAAAAGACCTAAACATTTGTATAAAATAAACTGGGCTGTAGAGACTTCGTTTATGCGGTACTCCTACCCCTACACTACCCCTACCCTACCCCTACCCTACACTACCCTTACCCTACACTACCCCTACCCTACACTACCCCTACCCTACACTACCCCTACCCTACACTACCCCTACCCTACACTACCCCTACCCTACACTACCCTTACCCTACACTACCCCTACCCTACACTACCCCTACCCTACACTACCCCTACCCTACACTACCCCTACCCTACACTACCCCTACCCTACACTACCCCTACCCTACACTACCCCTACCCTACACTACCCCTACCCTACACTACCCCTACCCTACACTACCCCTACCCTACACTACCCCTACCCTACACTACCCCTACCCTACACTACTCCTACCCTACACTACCCCTACCCTACCTCTACCCTACCCCTACCCTACCCCTACCCTACCCTACACCTACCCTAAAAAATCTTGGCAAAAAAATTCAAGTTTTTAATTAACAAAATAAAGCTCAAATTGACTCTACACTTTAGTTAGAAAACGTTTGTATGGGAAAAAGAAAAAGGCTGTTTTAAGGGGTTTTCAGGCAATTATTCGAATTTTTCTCGCCGTAAAAACCATCCTTGAACTTTCACGAACATAAAAAAAAAAGAATTGGCCAAATTGGTCCAGGCTTTGTAGAGTTATGCGCTTACCAACACATTTTGCGATTCATTTTTATATTATAGATAATATCATTAACGCATAACAGCTTACGCATATTTTTTAAAGCATAATTTCTCTAATCATTATAATGATAAAGCATAACATTCTGAAGCATAAAAATGGCAAAGTATTTATATTATGGCAAAACAAATTATACCAAAATTGTTATGCCAAAGTATATTAGGAAAAAGAATATTATGCGAAAAGAAGGGATCCCTTAAGTTTTGCACACTTATAGCTCCAGTTAGGTTTACAAGTCAAAATCCAAGTCCGTGAATCCTAAGTATGGCATTACCAGCATAAAATCTACCACAGTTTCCCTGGGAGGCTGAGAGCCGTTGGGCTCTCAAGTCATTGTTTAATATCCACTAGAATTAAACAATTGGTTGGTTTTCAGTTGGTTGTGTTTGTATCCAATCAATATAATCTTCTTAAACGTGCCTTTATATGTCGAACGTTTCTCAGAGGCCTTAAAATTAAATTAACCACAAGCCTATTAACCACAAGGCTTAGATCCGTAAGACTCAATCCACTTGGCTCAGGTATCGAAATGTTTTGCCGTGATGTTAGGCTATCATTGGTCAAAATCCGAATGGCTCAGTGTCGTTGTTTTGAACCCTCGTAGCTCAGAACCGTTACGATCCACAAGTTCAGCGCGGTGTTTTTACCGAATTTTTAAGTGAGGGAAGTGAAAACATAAGTCTTTCGTACTTCGCCTAATCTCTGCTGATTCGTTGAGGGCCCAAGGCAGTTTTTAATTATTATTCTGACAAGTAAACTCTACAACTTTTATTTTATTTATTTTTTCAATGTTGTACCTACATATAGTACTTTGTAGAATGATGATTAATGTAACAGTTCTTAAATATTGTAATAACGGTTATTCATCTATACTTGTTCACTTAAATTAGACGATCAGTAAAATATCAGAATTCAAATCGTCTCAAAAGTAGGTACATACATATTTCGAATTTTCTAAACATTTAAAATGAAACGAATTTGTTGCCCCGGGGCCTTCGGACTTCTAAAACTGGCCTGGGTGCCACACCACTCATCAGTTACATAATAATTATAATATTAATCATCATAATGAAAAAATAAGTAGTTACTTACGTACGTCATAATTAATTACCTACGTAAGTACATATCTACATATTAAATCGCAATGTATTAACCTATTATTTAATAGTACACCTTTGTCCTATAGATTTTAGATTAAAATTATCAAACACATATTTTTTTGGAAAATACTTTAGACCCACCCGCTATGGCGAGGAATATCTAAGATGATGGCGCGTTGTACGGGACCCGTCTTCGGTGACGGTATGACAACTTCCTTGGCATAGCTTAATTCATGGAGGTTGTGGGTTCGGACCCCACACCGGACATACACATCTTTGTGTAAATTCTAAGATTTCTTTGCGGATCTGATGGTGGTTTGAGCTGTTGATCCCGATTGTTGTACCATCTACTATTAAATCTTATACCAGGGAACCAGCAGAAGCGTTTTCTTGTGTTACCACATAAACCTGCGGTCACCAACCCTTCTGCCAAGTGTGACTATATACCCAAACCCTCCTTCGGGGGGAGGCCCATGTTCAGCAGTGGACGTTATACGGGCTGATACTGCATTAGCCACTTCTTCAAATATCATTAAGTATTATAATTTAGAGCACACAGGTCTGCCTGCGACCACGGTCAATGTAACTTGATCGAAACGTCGGGTAATATAAAAAGGAAATTTTTATCGCGTTAAACCTGCGTGCTATAAATTATAAGTAATTATGATATGCGAAAGTTTAAAAGTTTATATCATTAAGTATGTTCAACATAGAACACTGTAGGCCTACTAAGATTAGTTCTCACCAGTTCCACAATCAGAAGTCTATTTCTATTCCTAACCATCAATCAACCTTTGCCAAATTTCCTCTATATTCAAAACATTTTCAAAAAGGAATCTTTCTACCATGTAAAGACCTACTTAATCATTTTTCTTAATATTCAATTAAAGATTGGGTCAAAATCAGTGCTGCCGGTGTGGTGTTCATCTTAGGAGCAGGTTTAGCGTGGTACGGAAGCAACCATAAGAGGCTAAACCTGGCCTGTTGGATGGCTGCAACGTCAGTCATCAGCTGCTTGGTGCTGGCGTTCCCTTATGCGGTGTCCACCACTGTTGAAGTTGGTAAGCTTAATGAGCATATTAATAGACCTGAAAGTGTCGCACTCAGATTTCTTGTCAAATTATTGTCCGCCATTGCTCTCCCAACCCCAAGCTTGAAAAACAAGATTCCGATGCAATTGTCGACGACGAGAGGCCCGTGAATTGTAAGGTAGCGCGACAATTGCACTAACTCCCCTAAAAATATATAAGTTATCACCCCGAGTTAAGGTCCAATCCGAGGTTGCTAAGTTTGTGGTTCCCAAACCATTTAATGTATGGAGCACTGCTTGCTCGCCTTAATTGGGGTGAAGAGCAAAACCCTTATGGTAACCGTCAATTGCTCAATTCAGCCAATCGACAGTGGCTACGAAATCTATCGCATATTCGTGCAAAGGATCCCTGGTACCATGAATAATCATGTAATTATGGTATTTTAATGTGCATTCCAATGTTGATTTGTCAATTCAGCCTAAATTACTCGTTTTTCTTTAAATTAGATAATACCTACTTATTACATTGATTTGACTGTGCTATTGGCTAACATCTAGTTCTAAGCATAATTCAGTTCATTTGCGAGAATCACAGAGACTACTGTGATTCTCGCAAATCGCTCTGAGTCTGAAAGTGATTTTGTTCGCAAATGAAGGTTTTTTTTCGCACGGACATATGTAGTTAGCCCTGAGGCTTTTGCTACTTCATCGGGCATATTGCAAATGATGTGTTTGTAACATCCCCCATGATAAATGGACTTATTTTGCTAAAGCAGAGCGAAGTATTCTTAAAAAAAAAAGAAAAGAATAATAATATTTTCGTCTTTCGCTTCCAGAGTTGTGTGGAGGCAGTCCCATCTCCAACTACGCTGACATCACGATCGTAGATGATAACGTGACAGGCAGAGTCGCGATCCTGACCATGACCGCGATCATGTGTTGCCTGATGAAGGTCAGCATCTTCGCTCACGGCCTAACGTTTTTGGATGACCATGCGCCAGAGAAAGGCGCCTACTTTTATGGTGAGTGTGGTTTCAATGAATTCAGGTTATATATTATTTTCAAGACGGTAAAAAAAGTCATCCAGTATATGAAGCTGAAAAGTTTATTTGTTTGTTTGCTAATCTCAGGAATTACTGGTCCGATTTGAAAAATTCTTTCAGTGTTAGATAGCCCATTTTATCGAAGAAGGCTATTTGCCATTATAAAGTTCTTACGAGAATGGAAGTTACGCAGGTGAAACCATTTTATGTACCTATAAATCTTTGCTTACAATTTTTATTCTTTTCATGAACGTTTTTGTAACTTTCAACCCATATTCTTTTTCCAGGTATCCTGATCAGCATCAGCTTAACCCTTGCTCTGTCTGGCTCCAGCTGGTTGAGTCCCGGCTCCCGGAGGCAGGACTGGTGGGTGGCGCACCTGTCGCTGTCCATGTTGACGGCACTCTTCGCGGTCTTCTTCTTGATGTTCCCTAAAACGATGCCGGGTTACAAGGAGCTTGGTGATTCTAATGAAGATACTGGTATGTTACTTAATAAGTACTAAATTTTATTTGTAGACTTAGTAAGTCTTCTAGATGAGGCCCACAAAATGTAATTAAGTTAAGGCTCACGTCGCAGCAGGGCCACATTCCACCTTTTCACAGCATCCACCCAAGTGTGGATCGGGGTCAAGTCACGAAAATGGGCCCCGAAGATCCATCTGCTGATTTCAAATATACCTTACTGCTCATACGGTTTTATGTTTATATATATTTAGATTTTACTGTTGATTGTCTACTGACCAAGACATCCAGATCAAGTTCTTATCTGCGTCTTGAGAATAAGGAAGAGAAGAAGACGGGATCCTTCCAGATGCTCCTACGAACACCAATATTAATGGTACCAGAACTGCTAACGCATGACATCAATTGAAACCAAATCTCATCCTAGCACCATATATCTTTGATGACCCTTGACTTGACTTCTACGAAATCAATAGTCCCATCGCATATTCATGCAAAAGCTCCCTGGTACCATTTAAAACCATGTATTTATGGTATTTGAATGCGCATTTGAATGTTTATACTTACTTACCAAATACCCTTGCTGCAGAATACTGTAAAGCTTAGCTTCTTCTTTTTCTTCTTCTCCCATCCCAATAAAATACCTTTTCAATATTTCCAGGGTTCGTAGCTTCTCTGACACGCATGGTACACAACAGGCGCCTGGTGCTACAGACTATAGGCATCGCTTTTATGAACGTGGCCTGTTTTGGCTTTTTGTACTACGACAAGCCTTACGTGCAGGTAAGTTTAATCAGCAATTGTACCCATGGCCAGCACTGGATGTACAAATAAGATATGTATGTTCACTTCGAACTTGACTTTACAATTATGTTTCAATTATTTCGTATGTCCTAGAAGTCTGTCAGTCTTGTGTCAATAAAAAATATATTTGTATTTATGCTATTATTGGATAGCTACTGTGGGAACAGCAGGGCCCTGTTTAATAAAGCTGACAATTCGACATATATGTCAAAAAATTACAAAATTGTACAATTGTCGCACTTAAGCTGTTTAATAAAAGTGACAATTATGTCAAAAATCGACAGGTGAAATCTTGACATATTTGTCATGTGAAAACGCGTTTAATAAAACTCAACATAATAATATGTCGCTTTCTGCCAATCGTCGGTGACAATAGTCGGATTGTTGTGACAATTGTCGGATTGTCGTGAAAATTATGTCGACTTTTAACATATTTGCAAATAATTATGTTTAATGAAGCTAAAAGGGGTAAAATAGAAAAAAATATTACCAAAGTAAAAGAATGAATCAATCACTAGTGCAACTTCAATTGTTTGTTTTGAACGCGTGTAAAATGGAATGTAAATAATCGTCGTTGTCTCGTTTGTGTTTGTTCCAAGTATTCATCATCACTACTCTGATTGCTCGATGTAAGTACCATTTTTTGTAATAAACCTTTTAAAAATACTTTCTTAGACCTTCAAAATTCAAAATATGATATCGCGACAGAGGGTAACGCTCCTGTCAGAATTGTTGGACAATCCTACAAATATGTCAATATGTCATGACAATTTTCTGTTTAATAAAACAGATTTGACAAGTTTTTCACGACAAACTGTCACCTGTCGCCTACATTTTTTTATTAAACAGAAAAATGTCGAATTGTCACGACAACTCGACATATTTGTAAATTTTCCACCGTGACAATTTTGTTGCCTGACAGTTTTATTAAAAAGAAAAATTGTCGAATTGTCACTTCTTGACATATGTCGGACTTGTCGGATTGTCAGCTTTATAAAACAGGCCCCAGGTATCTTTCAGCTGACCTGAGTGGTTTCTGGCTTAAAGTAGACCACCCCATGTATTCCCGTGGGTGTATTAAGAGGACGAGGACGTCCATGGGCTGTGTTAATAATGATGATGATGAGACCAGCAAAATAGCATGCATAATTGATTTTATATAAATAGTTTTCCCTACGCGTGCAGAATACCTGCGATTTCAAGCACGGAATTCAAATTGGATTCAGTAAATTGAGGCCAAATGTTGTTAAAAAAACGTTTTGTTAATTGCAGGGAAGATTTCATTTGGAGGCCTATCGAAACGATCCCCGAGCGTCCCGAGGAGCTACTGGTATCTTCAGATCTCTCTTTATTGTGTCCTTTGTAATGGTAAGAACTACTTCTCAGTTTTATTAGAACTTGCTACTAAAATTGGTTAGGGCGTCGGACTTGTGATCTTGTGGACGCCGCCGGTTCAGTTCAACCCACCCAGTGCACTACCGACGTGAACACATTCGTCACACAAGCATTTATAGACGTCTTGAAAATAATAGGGCGTGATATGTATATGAAAAAGAGGTCTTATCTTTTTTTTTTACTCACATAGAGTGAAAATCATAACGATAAAAATACGTTCCTAATTAAGTAGTAGGTAGGTAGCGCCCCTGTGGGACTTTGACTTCGGCTCAGGGTAATCGCTGGCGGGGGGGGATTGAGGAATGAGACAACAACACAACTGTCGCTCTACTTACAGTACGTACGTAAGCATCGGAAGATTTTTTGCAAACTAAAGGTCGGCGTAATGCGTCGCAATCGTGGAATTCTTGTCCGGCGGGTCAGATAGAATGGTCTCTATGTTTTCCTTTTTTTTCGGATGGACTTTATGTAGTACTGCAGTCGCGTTGCTATGGCAAGTTAGGTAATTGGCGCGAATCAGCGCGACCACAAGCTGCTTCTTCAAGCAACTCCAAGAAAGGCTTCTAATTCAATCGAACTCAAGATCTCTGAGAATTAAACACCTTTTTATGATAGTGTTCGCGAATCTTTTTTTTTTTGACGCATATCGATTTTGCGCCATCCTTATATCGAGTGGCAGTTTATTACATTAGAAGAATAAATATCGTATTCCTAATATTATTTTTCCCTCAGATCTTCCGCATCCGTTTTTCGGAGCGTCGTCCGGATAGCGTGAAAGCGAACACAGCGGCTCGCGTGGCGAGCGTCCTAGCTATCTTCGTGATCATCTGCTTCACTATTCTGAGTATAATGGGATGCAGTTTGAAGCCTATAGCGGGGTTGGAGACGGCGGTGTTTGAGCCGCAGACCTGCAGCGAGAATTGTGGGTGAGTCCTGTTTTTTAAAAGAAGCTTCCTACCGCGTTTTGATGTATTTAATCTTTCATACTGTAGATAATGTAGTCGTGACCATAAAGCTGACCTCCACTGGACGTATGTATGTGTCACATTCGTTCATCCTTCATGTCGTTCACACGGTCCTTCGCCCACCTGATTTGGGAGCAGCCTAACACTACCATTTCATGTGCAACGCTCCTGCTTAAGGTATTGAACGGAGAATATGACAGAAAATTGCATTTTTTATTTGTTTTACTAATAGTTTATTTCTTTTGCAAATGTAAGAGAAATTAAGGAGTCTATTATCATTATTTCCAAAAAATCTAATGCAGTAAGTACCTTATCGGTACGTCCACCGAGGAACTTCAATAATGTTACATTGTCAGACGCAAGAATCCCAAGACCATTTCCATGTTTTTGACCTTATGGTGGCAAAACTTAGGCCTAATATATACCTTAGCTGTTACATTAAATAAATAATCTATAGAAATTAACCTAGAGTTAGACCTTAACCATTAACTTCCTATCCTTGACGAACTTGCTACCTATCATTTCCCATACCCTAATTACTCTGTTTCCAGTGGCTCCTTTCCTACATCATGGAAAGAAGCTTAAGTCACGCCACTGCCTACCGACCCATATCCATCCTTCCATTTCTATCCAAGGTCCTAGAACGTTTAATCCATAGGCAATTACATGCCTTTGTTTGCAAACGCGATATCCTTAATCCTATGCAATCCGGTTTCCGACCTGGCCATAGTACTTCATATTACGGACGACATTAGGAGTGCAATTTCAACATGGTCTAATATTACTGCAGGCGTGCCGCAGCGTGGCGTTCTCTCCATTACTATTCGCTATTTTTATAAATACCATCTCTAAAAATCTTACTTCTTCTTACCATCTTTATGCAGACGATCTCCAAATCTACACGCATTCAGCACATAATAAATAATAGGAGGCAATCGCCTCTATTAACGACGATTTGACACGAATAGGGGAGTGGAGTTGTAAGTTCGGTCTCAAAATCAACGCGTCAAAGACACAGGCGATCGTAATAGGAAGCTCGCGGATGGTTTCTAGAATAGATTGGCCCCAAGTCAAATTCAATGGATCTATGATACCATTCAAAGATAGTGTTAAGAATTTGGGCATTATTTTTGACGCCACTTTGTCCTGGGATCCACAATTGAAATCTGTGAGCCAAAAAATATTTGCTTCAGTAGGTTCTCTTAGACGCCTTCATAACTTTTTACCCATTACCACTTAAGTTGCCCTTGCTCAATCTCTGCTGTTGCCAATTCTTGACTACGCCGACGCCAGCTATCTTGACCTCACCGAAGAGCAACTGAATAAACTTGAGCGACTCCAAAACATTTGCATTAGATTTATATTTGGACTTCGCAAATATGATCATGTCTCATTATTTCGTAATAAGCTTAAGTGGTTGCCAATTCGCCTTCGCCGTAATGCTCATATTCTTTCTTTATTATATAATATTCTATTTAATCCTTCTACACCTATCTACCTTAAAATCCGTTGCGAATTCCTTTGTGATACACATTCGCGATCCCTAAGATCGTCACAAGACCTAAAGCTGCATATTCCCGTGCATTCCTCAAATTTTATGGACAAATCATTTAGCGTCACAGCAGTCCGTCTATGGAAGGCCCTGCCAGTAAGAATAAGAAGTGCTCAGACTCACTCAACATTTAACAAACTAATCAAAGAACACTATTTGCGTTTATAAATTGTCCCTTTGTTGTATACATTTACATCATATTTATATTTATTATTTATGTATATACTATACTATACTATAAACAACATATAATAATGTTGTTTATAGTATATATTATTATATTTATTTTGTGTATAATAACATAATCTTATGTACCTACTATATATTTATACCAAGCTATTGGTATTAAATTAAAAGATCTTAAATTTTGAATTACGCACTATCTACCTACGTCATTTACCTAGTGAATTCCATTATCCATCGAAAGGTTGTCTGGAAGACATTGCTTTATGCGATAAGACCGCCCATTGTACTGTGTCTATTATATTTTCTTTGTCCTGTTTACTTATGTGTGTACAATAAAGAGTATTCTATTCTATTCTATTCTATTCTATTCTATTCTAACTTCCAGTTGCAACGCCAACACAGGGTTCATGCCGGTCTGCGCTTTAGACTCGCAAAAAACATTCTTCTCACCGTGTGATGCTGGCTGCAGAACCTATGAGGACCTCGGAGGACTCTAGTGAGAATCTGACTTTTAATATTTTTATTTATGTCCAAACACACAACAAAACAAATATATTTTTTAAATGTTTGATTGAACACTTTATGGAAAAGTTTACCTTACACTATACAGGGTGTCCCAAAAGATTACGTAGCTGGGAAGGGGGGTGATAGGGATGGTCACAAGGGTCACCAGAAAAATATAAAAAATTCCCTCTGGGTTTTTAAAAAAATAAATGGCATTTTTTAAAAGACTAAAAATTTTACCCCTTGTGCTAACTGTACCTACAAATATGGCTGTATTTAAAAAAAATGCTGTTATGTTATCTTCAATAACAACAAGGTCATCAACATCAACATCAAAAATAACAAGGTGTAAAATTTTAAGTTTTTAAAAAAATGCCATTTTTTTTTTAAATACCCAGTGCGGATTTTATTTTTATTTTTCTAGTGACCATTGTGTCCACCCCTGTCACCCCCTTTCCCAGCTACTTAACCTATTGGGACACCCTGTATATCAAAACTGAGATTAATGAAATTCGACCACCGGCAGGATTCGAACCTGCAACTTAGGTAACGTCCCCGTTAGAGACGTGTTACAAAGAGATTAATAAATTTCGATGACCGGCTGTGGTTCCACCGTAGCCTTATTGGTTAAGGCATTAGGGGCTTTACCTAAGATGCAGGTTCGAATCCTGCCAGTGTTCAAATTTAATAAATCTCAATTTTGAAAAACAAATATAACATTTAAAACTATTTATAAGGAAAGAAATTGTACTATACCTCCGTACAATTTCTTTCCTTATACATAGTTTTAGGTACTGCTTATTTCAAAATACATTTTTTCCGGCAGACCCGCCAGTGGTAATGTGAAAAAGAAAACACGAATTGTGTGTGTGGTCTCAAATACACATATTTCCTAATATTTACATATAAACTTAGATACATACATACATATACAGATAAATATAAACTACATACTATTGTAACTACATACCGCCGTGTTGGTTTCCGGCTTAGAATAGACCACCCCGTGTCTTCCCATGGGTATCGTAAAAGGCGACTAAGGGGACATATGGCTGATGGATGGGCAGCAGCATCTATTAGCTCAAAATTTTCATCTTACTGCGATCACCAATCCGTCTGCCAAGCGTGGTGATTATGGCAATATCCCTCTACGATCCTGGCTTGCCAAGGTCTGTTAAGAGGAGGCCCATGTTTAGCAGTGGACGTCAACGGGCTGTTGATGATGATGATGACATACTATAATACGTTAGGTATATATCGCCGCTTGAAAGGCAATCATCACTAAGCGATTTATAGCTATCCAAAAACAGCTAGCTAGCATACAAGCTGTAAAAAAATGATTTCTACGAGAGATATTTGAACTTTAAATCACTCGCCTGTAAAGTTTACTCCATGTCGCTTAGTGATGATTGCCTTTCAAGCGTCGATGTAAACTTACGAAGATCATAGGTTCGGAGCAGTTTTCGACCCAGAATATTGTTCCCATGTCATGCCATGGGTCGAAAGAGGTGACTTAGGGAAAACGCTGATGGATGGGCCGCTCAAGGATACTCAAATCTTACTGCGATCACCAATATCTTTTCTTTTTATTTTCTTAAGATCATTTGTAGTAAGCCCTGAGGCTTTTGCTACTTCACCGGGCATAAAGGCGAGCAGAGCTCCAGCCTAGATAAATGGTTTAAACACTACAAACTAAGCAACCTGCGCAAGAGGGCGTCCCCTGTGGGACTAGGACCTCGGCTCAGGGCGGTCGCTGACGGGGAGATTATTATGGCTTTTAGTTTCTTTAGGGGAGTTTTGTGCAACTGTCGCTCTACTTTACAGTTCGCGGGCCTCTCGGACTTCGGGTCTACGAGGGCATCGGAAGGTTCTTAGCAAACTAAGGGTCGGGCGGGCGATGCGCGCGTGCGAGGTGATTATGGCAATATCCTTTAATGACATTGTCTTTCCAAGGTCTTTTAAGACGAGGCCTAATGTTTAAAACTGGTTACTGATAACTGACAACCTCCGGACCGTAGCGACACCCTCCGTAGCGTAGCGGTATATAGCTCGCTTTAAATCTAGGAGGTCGTGGGTTCGATCCCCACTCCGGACAGGAAATGTTTGTGTAAATTCTAAGATTTCTTTCCGGGTCTGGTTGGTTGAGGGACTACCCTCCGTGCCTCGGAAAGTTCGTTAAGCTGTTGGTCCCGATTGTTATAACATCATCTATAATAATCGTCTATCAAGGAACGGGCAGCAGCGTTTCCTTGTGTGGTACAACATTATACTGCGGTCACCAACCCGCCTGCCAAGCGTGGTGACTATGGTACATACCCTCCTTAAGGAGGAGGCCCATGTTCAGCAGTGGACGTTGTACGGGCTGATGATGATGACCGATAAAATAAGCAAGTTTTGATTCAGTAAACATACCCTAACTATTCAGTTCTCGCTGTAACGCTTATTTATTTATTTATACTTTATGCATGTCATAAACAAGCATACAGAGGCAGACTTAATGCCAAAGGCATTTCCTGCCATTCAACCTTAGGGTACCCCTGTAACTTCTAAAATAAGGGAATGATAAAACTTAAAAAAATATATGATGTACATAACCATGCAAACTTCCACCGAAAATTGGTTTGAACGAGATCAAGTAAGTAGTTTTTTTTTAATACGTCATAAACTGTAAACCGCAATTTACGTTTCATTCAATCAACTATTATTAACATCGATCAAAGTTACAACGAACTACAAGAACTTTTATACTATGTTACTTGTTGTATTCTTGATATCAAAAATAGGTAAGTAGGCACTTGCAACTAGTACGGAACCCTTCATGCAAGAGTCCGACTCGCACTTGGCCGGTTTTTTTTATAATAAAAGTTTGTTTTTAAATATATTATTTTAATGAATTTTATGTACGTCAGCAAAATTTTGGGACTTGCTCTAGTTATTGTGTAGAATGTTAGAAGACATCCTTTTAGCAATAAGATACCTTGAAAATCATAAAGTTTTTTAATAATTTCTGCTTTCCAGCGTATTCCACAATTGCACCTGTGGATCTGAACGCGCATTGCGCGGTTCATGTAGTCTGCTCTCGTGCTTGACGTCCTTCAACGTGTTTCAGGTGCTTTACACACTCATACTAGCGATATCTGGTGAGTACCTATACATATATAGAGAAAAAGTGTTCCTTCCTTTTCTTTTCTTTCTTTGTTTTTAAGATATATCCCGCACTGCCCCGAACGAATTGAAACCGCGGGAAAGTTTCATCATCCCAAACACTTAATTCACAGATACAAAGCACACCCAGACTCAGAACAAATATTTAGTAGTCCACTGCTGAACATAGGCCTCCCCCATCGATTTCCAGCGGGAACGATCGCTAGCGGCCTGCATCCACGGACTTCCCGCGACCTTTATGAGGTCGTCGGTCCATCGTGCTGGCGGTCTTTCTACGCTGCGCTTGCCAGTTTGTGGTCTCCACTCGAGAACTTTTATGCTTAATCGGCCGTCAGTTCTTCGAGCTATGTGTCCTGCCCATTGTCACTTGAGCTTGCTAATCCGTTGAGCTATGTCAGTGAACTTTGTTCTCCTGCGGATCTCTTCATTTCTGATTCGATCACGCAGGGTAGCTCGAGCATAGCTCTTTCCATAGCTCGCTGAGCGATTTTGACACACAGTAAGAGACCACGTCTCAGATCCATATGTCATCACTGGTAACACACATTGATTGAAGACTTTTGTCTTCAGGCACTGGGGTATTTTTACGAGAAGAAGCGAAGTTTCCCAAAGCTTCCCAAACGCTGCCCAGCCGAGATTCGGATCGGATTCGACGATTGACCTCTTTCTCTAAGTTGGTCCTACCTAGTTGGACCGTTTGACCTAGATATATGTATTCGGTCACAACTTCGAGAATGGAGTTCCCAACGGCTATAGAGTTACCCAACGGCTATGGGCACTACATGGGCGTTATGCATGACTTTCGTCTTGCCCATGTTCATTCTAAGCCCAACTTGTTGGGAAACTCCATCGAGGTCATTGAGCATCTGTCCAAGGTCCTCCAGCGATTCTGCCATGTCACTATGTCGTCGGAAAGTCAAAGGTGAGTGATGTTCTCGCCATTTATGTTGATGCCGTGTCCTTGCCATTTCAGGAGCTTGAAGGCGTTCTCCAGAGCAGCCATAAAAAGTTTGGGAGATATAACATCTTCCCGTCTTACGCCTCTCCCTAACGGGATTGCCTTGGTCCATTGGCTCTGTAGTCGGACCGACATTGTGGCGTTTTTGTACAAGCACTTCAGCACTTCAATGTACCGATAGTCGATACGACACCGCTGAAGAGACCTTAGAACCGCACAAATTTCGACCGAATCAAAGGCTTTCTCATAGTCTACAAACGCCAAGCATAGGAGCTGATTATACTCCTCGGCCTTTTGAATAATCTGCCGCAGCGTCTGTATGGGATCTATGGAACTAAAGCCTTTTTGGAAGCCGGCTTGTTCGGGAGGCTGGAAGTCATCGAGCCTGTGTTCGAGACGATTTGGGACGACTGTCGAGAACAGCTTATAAACATGGCTCATCAATGTGATGGGTCTATAATCCCACACCACACCTCTGCTCCATGATTCTGGCGTTTGTCCCACGAGTAAGACGGAGTTAAAGAGCTTTAAGGACTTTAAGTATCGGTGTTCCACCCGCATTCAGAAGCTCAGATGTGATTCTTTCATCACCCGGCGCCTTGTTGTTTTTAAGCTGTTTAAGGGCCATTCTTATCTCGTACAGGCTGATGTCTGGAACATCTTCGGTATAGTGTCGGGTCAGCCTTGCTCTGGAGTCTTCGGCTTGGCTGTTAGCGGGCTTGACTGTTGAGGCATACAGCTGACTATAGATTCTCTGTATCTCCCGTAAAACCTCTGGCTTACTCAACGTCACTGCCCCATCTTCCTTCTTCAGCTATGTCAACTGGCTTTGCCCAATAATAGAGGTGTCTCTTGCGAACACTTTCGGGCCTTGGTTTTGCTCTATCGTCTCCTTAATACACTTTGTATTATAAGAGCGAATGTCGTGTCGCAATGACGTTAAGATATGTCTATTGAGCTGCCTAAATGATTCCGCATTGTCTGGAGTCTGGAGCATCATCGTTCTGTTATACCCTAATAATGTATATAAAAGGGCTGAGCAATCCCCCTGACTAGTTCTAGACTGACCAGTCAGCATATAGACAAGACGAGGATAATTTAGTCATTAGCGAGGAGAGTCAGTCGATCAGATCTCTCGGCGCGGATCGGTCATTTTGCTAATTCCACTGTTTCTTATATATTATTTCTACTAAGTTCTTTATAAGTTTTTTAGATAAAATAATTGTTTTTTTTAAAAGACATTTATCATTTATCCACATGTTCGTCGTTCAGCCATGAGGTCCCGAGTATTAGTGGATCTATCTCTAGGGTGGGGTTTGAAGTATTTAAACCCCACCGTAGGCACAGTGTCTACCAGCCCGCTGCTGAGATAGTCCCCAGATTCGAAGCTATCTGGACATTCCTCTAGAAATTCGAATAGTGCCGTGGCCAGGACTAGCGCGGCGGCCGGGGACTAGGGGCCTGATCCTGGTGTGTGTCACCATGAGGGGTGTGTTTGCCAATACTTACCACGCTTGGCAGGCGGATTGGTGAGCGCAGTGTAGTTCTTTTATGACACCCACGAGTAGAAATGGGGGGAACCCAGAACACCAGGTCTCAGAAGCAACTACCGTGATCACTAAGCCACTTAATCTGTATAATGGATGTATGGGACTATTTTTGGTTTGCCTCAAATAGCAACCCAAAAATTGATCCCAACTTTTCTATCTTCTCCTAACTTTTAATCGATGGCTTTAATTTTCTTCATACATTTTATTTTTATAATATAACTAGCTTCCCGCACAATAGTTTTTTGAGTTTATTCATGACAAACACACTCACACACAAATACAAATCTTTTCTCTTTAAAATAATAATAAGGTATTTCATTAGACTTGATATAGAATCGCTGAGATTAAGTCACAAAAAATTTTCACACACTTTTTGTGACTTACAACTGCTTACATCAATAATACAAATTTATTCTACATGTGGAATTAATCGATGCGGCCGTAGTCCAATGGCTAGAGCGTCGACCTTGTGATCTTGTGGTCGTCAGTTCGATCCCCACCCATTGCACTACCGATGTGAATCCACTCGTAACACAAGCATTTTAGCTTAGCACGAGGGGTTAACAAGAGTACTAGTAGACTGCCAAACTCTGCTAGTAAAATTTAAAAAAAACTTGTTAAAAAATTGCCCCACGCTGAACAAAATGTTGAGCTGTATTTTTACTATACAATTATCTCCAGGTGCATCGCTACTCCTACAAGGCATGGCGGTGCTGCGCTGCGTCCGTCCCAAGGACAAGCCCATAGCTATGGGGGTGGTTTACGCGGTATCAGCGCTCCTCTCCTACGTGTTGGGACATGCACTCTACATGGGTATTAGCTGTGAGTATTGTATGCAATTAATGTATTAGTTTTATTATTAATCTCCTCATGAATCTCCTTCAGTTTAGGGTACTTCCAACATGGCATTTAGGGTTTCGTACCCGCAGGGTTAAAACGGGACCCTATTACTAAGACTTCGCTGTCTGTCTGTCACTTGGCTGTATCTCAAGAACCGCGAAAGCTAGACAGTTGACAGTTTTGAACTTTGCACAAGTGTATAAAGATAGCATTCTTGAGCGAGTAGTTAAGCCTCATAACAACACCATATTCAATAACCAAGTATGGCTGTTTCAGCAAGGCTTAGCACCGGGTCATAAAGCTCGATCCACTGAATCTTGGTTAGAAACGAACGTTCCGGACTTCATCAGAGCTGAAGACTGGCTGGTATATAGTCCCGATCTTAATCCGCTGGATTATGATTTATGGTCAGTTAACGCCATGATCATTTGGAGTCCCAAAAACAATCCATACGAATAGCAGTGAAGAATTTTCCCATAAGAGTGCGTGCTTCTATTGATAACTGGCCTCAACGTTTAAAGGACTGTATTGCAGCCAATGGAGACCACTTCGAATAAGCTTTATATATTTTTAATGATTTTATATTAATGTATTAAACTAACACACTGTAATAGTAATAAATGTAACGTATAATAGAAAAAAAAACTTTGTAACCACATTGATGGCAAGACTAACTTTTCGCACACTACTTATTCCTATTAACCCCTCGTGCTAAGCTAAAATGCTTGTGCTACGAGTAGTACGAGGGTTCACGTCGGTACTGCAATGGGTGGGATAGAACCGACGACCACATGATCGCAAGTCATTGCACACCGAGATTTCTTGTCCAGCGTGGAAATCGAATTCACGACGTCCGAGAGCTTAGTATGTGACAAATTAAGATTTAATGATATTCAATATTCTATATACCTTCCAAATAAAAATATCAAGTAACATCGAAGTTAGATATATTTTTGAAATACATACATAGATTAAAAATTACATAAGTACAGATAAATCGGTAAAAATCGTAGTTAGTCATGTTTTATAATCGTAGCAGTGCTTCTGCCAAGTCATGTTAAAATACTTATTTTATAATCATTCACAAACAACGAATTATAACTATCAATAGTAATAATTAGAGAATTATTTTCTTTATATTATTGCATTTTAATTTGCATTTTACGGACTATGGAACTACTGAACTGATTGCTAATATTCTTACACCATTAGAAAGCATATCTTATCTAGAAATAATATAGGTTATATTTATTTATGAATTTCCTACGGGGACCGGACCGTGGGTGTAACCGCTGGTAGCTAGTTTAAAATATAATTGGTTGTTTAATAGTACAATTAGTCGTAGTTTAGGCTGAAGTAGCCTAGACACAAGCTACTTACTAGCTATTAGCTATTAAATTAAATTAAAGTACATCTTTAAACAAGGCAATTAAAAGTGCGTGTGAACTGAGGGACCATTTTTACTTAAGACATACACCCTAGCTATTGGGCTACGGCAGCTTCTTTATATATTATATGTTTGTGAAATAAGTTTGATTTGTTCGTAGATGTGACGTGTGCCCACTGGTGGGGCGGCGCCTGCGCGCTGCACGCGCCGGGCGTGTGGGCGCTCGCGGCGAGCAGCGCGCTGTGCGCCGCGCTGTCCGCGCTGTGCAGCCGCGCGGTCAGCAACATGCCGGCGCAAGCGCACCAAACGACCACGCAGTTATGATAGTGACATCTAGCGGTTAATTTATGCAATAAAACTTACTATAGAATAATTTATTTATGTATAAATTGATTTTTTTTTCAATGTCACCGACTAAAAATACTCTCACGCTGCGGTATATAACTTGTAGAGGAACGGTTGGTTTTGTTCCTTCACATAAAATGAAGATCTTCTATGACCGCCGGCCATTAGTTGCCGTTTATAACTTGTATGTGTTCGAATTGGCTTGCGACCTTGTGTTGTGAGATACAGGTTAGTTGGAATGCTAGGCTACTATAGATGTCAAATGGGCCACTGTAAGTGCGGCCCAGGAGATCCCGCGGTGCCACATTGGCCGCGGGTGCCGTCGCGGGGCCAGATTGCTCATGCGTACACGGCCGCGCCAACGGCGGATCGAAGGAGTGACCAGTTCTCCTCGTGATATGAGTTAAACATACCATGCTATGGAGAGGGCGTGTCCCACATATCCCACCGCCAGCGCGCGAATACGCTGCAGCGGTTGTGGGCATGCGTAACTGCATGTCCCCCTGGACAACAAAAACAAAAAAAAGGCTACTATAGATGTCGCTACAAGCATATCGTAGGACGAAGCCGCATTGATACGGCGACTGCGACGCTACGAACAAATGATTGTTGCTTGTAATTCCTGGAGTACGGCGACCGACATTTATAGGTATGAGTTTGTTTTGCCCCTACAGCCATGTGGCTTCCGGCTTGGAATAGACCACCCCATGTCTTCCCATGGGTGTCGTAAGAGGTGAGTAAGGGATAGACAGCTAATGATTCTATATTGCCCACACTGAGCAAAATTTTTGAAAAATTAATTCTTAGCCAATTGCTGACACTTTAATAAATTTAATCTATTACATAAAAAGCAGTTTGGGTTTACGAGGGGTTGCTCAACCATAGATGCGGGAACTGAATTATTAAAAACTATATTCGCGGCCTGGGAAGATTCGCAGGAATCCTTAGGCATTTTCTGTGATCTGTCTAAGGCATTTGATTGCGTTCACCATGACACTCTGGTCAGGAAATTACACCGGTATGGCATTAGGAACCAGGCTCTCAATCTTCTGATTTCTTACATGGGCAGTAGAATTCAGAAGGTTGATATAAACGGTAAAATATCATCAGGCTCTGTTGTATCCATGGGCGTCCCGCAAGGCTCAATCCTGGGGCCATTTTTGTTTTTGGTGTATATGAATGACTTACCTTACTATGTAGGAAATAATCATGAGATAGTATTGTTTGCTGACGATACCTCCCTAACTTTTAAAATAAATAGACAGTTACGCAACTATGACGAAGTAAACAATGCAATCTCGAAGGTAGTCCATTGGTTTAATGTTAATAATCTACTTTTAAATGAAAACAAAACCAAAGTCATTAAATTTTCTACACCTAATGTAAAACAAATTGACACGAACGTAAAAATAAATGGTATTCGGTTGGAGCCAGTGGAGTCAACTGTTTTTTTGGGAATAACTATTGACTCCAAATTACAATGGGGCCCACATATTGCGAAACTGTCAGGGAAACTTAGCTCTGCGGCCTATGCTGTTAAAACAATGAGACGACTCACTGATGTGGATACTGCTAGAATGGTTTACTTTAGTTATTTTCATAGTGTAATGTCTTATGGGATTCTTCTATGGGGATACTGTGCGGACATTGACACCATTTTTGTACTACAGAAACGAGCTGTACGGTCCATATATAAACTTGGTCCGCGAGTTTCTCTACGGGAGAAATTCAAAGAGACTAATATTCTTACAGTCGCATCACAATATGTATATGAAAACCTTTTATATGTTCATAAGAATATTGATAGTTTTAAGAAAAAAAGCGACACTCATAATGTTAATACTAGAACTAAGCATAATCTTGTTTTACATGCTACACGTCTCCACAAAATAAGCAATTCTTTTATGGGGCAATGTATACGTTTCTACAACAAACTTCCTAGTAATGTTAGAGATCTATCTATAAACAAGTTTAAACGATATGTGAAAGATAAATTATGTAAAAAAGCTTATTACAAAATTTCAGATTATGTCAATGACAAAACAGCTTGGGAATAGTTGGGAGTGAGTTGCTCTAAAACAATACTGCTTTATTAATAATTGTACAATCAAATTTATTTAAAAAAGGATTCCTCTGAGTTTCTTGCCAGTTCTTCTCAGAGTTGCCACGTCCAGAACTGGTGGTAGTAAAAGAAAGGGACGCATCATAAGAACATGATTTAAAATATTTTAAATGTGTCTATATGAATAAAGAATTTTTGACTTGACTTGACTTGACGGATGGGCAGCAGCATCTATCGACTGCGATCACCAATCCACCTGCCAAGCTTGGTGATTATGGTAATGCCGTTAAAGACCTTCGATTGTTAGGATATCTTAAGGAGGTCCATGATCGTCAGTGGATATAAACACGCTGGTGAAGTGAAGAAGTGCAGTTTTTGCCTTAGACTACAGAGTATGAACTGTGGTGGTTGACCCACGTAGCTTGACCAAAACATATTAAATCAACGAACTATAATTTAATATTTCGTGATGGTAAGCCATTAACCCCAAAGTATTGCATAGATGGCGCCACCAGTAGTCTATAAACCACCGTCATCAACCGTCTACAATTACTGAGCGTGGTGAGTATGGCAAAACTATCCCTCTGACAGAAGCCCATGTTCAGCAGTGGACGTTATAGGGGCTGATGATGATCCGTCATGATTTTTAGCAGGCACTAAACCCCTTATAGCACCCTCCCTCATAATATAATAATACATAAATATAGTAGAGGTTTAAGAAATCCCCCCACACTTAACGTCTTTCGATCGTGAAGTAGCAAAAACCTCCTCAAAAGGCTAATTACATTATGACCGTCCGAAAAAAAAAATGAGCGTCGTCGTCGTGCCGCCGTCTACGCAGCGGCGACGCGACGTCACCGCAGCGGCGACGCAACGCCAGCGTGGACCGGTTATTGATCGCCGAGCTTGCGGCGTTGGTTTTGCGTTGCGTTGTGCATTGTACTTGTTCGCAAAAAAACGGCGTCGCGTCACCGCCGCGGTCAAGCTGGCACGACGTCGACGCTCTGAAAACGCTAGTGTAAGGGATCTCTAAATGAAAAATACAAATATTAATAAAACATTTAATATAACAATACCTACCGAATGGCACTATTTACTTAAGCTAACATGAAAGTACAGTACAAAAAAAACAAACCAACCAAACGTATATTATACAAATATTTCGATTGGTTATTGAAAAACAGCTTTATTTGTATTGACATAGAATTCATTTTGTTTTGGCAATCGCATTATCATACGTTCGACTATATAACACTATATAGGTACTTATATCGACTATATTGACCCTATTCAAGTTAGATGCCAGCACAAAATCAACTTTATGTATATAGTACTAAAGATAATTTTAATATAATGTTTAGAACCCCTTTACCTTTAAATAGTACTTTAGTAAAACATTTACAACAATGTCTTAATTTTACAATTTTCTACAAATAAAGGAATAGAAAAAATTCGTTCCAATTAAAAAAAAAAATAACAGGCGAAAAAAAAATCAACAAAGATAAATAAAATAATTTTTGGTTACAACTTGCGTATAAAAATATAAAATATATTGACTAAGAACCCTCAATAAAGCGACCAATCGCCGTATTCAAAAAAACTCAAACTCGTAACTCAAACGAGACATCATAGCATTTAATAACTTGGACATGACCGAGGTATCACATGGCACAATAAAAATTAAGATGCTTTACCAATTTTCAGAGAAAAAAAGACTTTCAAGCGAAGTTACAAGTGTGTTTATCACGGTGTGTCACCAACACAGCTGTTATTAAACTATCATGATACATGATGTTACTTAACAGGTTACATGAAAGTTAACAGTAGGTTAGCTAGAGTAGGATCCTCGACGGAATGACCGAGGCCATCGATCATTCCGTCGAGGCTGCCCCTCTCTCGAACTGAGATCCTCTGCCAGCGATCACTACCACTTCGTAAATCTACTCTTCACTCCAGTGGCACCGTGAGCGTTGGTCGTAACCCCCTCAGGTGGATGTTGCTTAGACCTTCGCCGGATTCTTGGATGTAAATTTTGTACCTGTGACCTTTAAGGCATCTTACAATACTGTGTACAATTGTCATTTATCGCACGACAGACGGACAGACGGATTAATAAATATGTAAGATCAATAAATAATGTTAAAATTGTTCTTAGCTACTTAAGTGTTTCTTTTGTTAGATTTAGTCTTACACAGTGTAATTGCGACAAGTACAAGTGTATTGAAATACCTAAGTGCTGAATTAATTTCATTATTTCAACAAACAGGTTACATGAATGTTATTTTTTTTGTAACATTACTAGCAGTGTTGTGCAGTCTACTAGTATTCTTGTTAACCCCTCGTGTTAAGATAAAATGCTTGTGAAACGAATGGGTTCACGTCGATAGTGCAATGGGTGGGGATCTCACCGGCGACCACAAGATCACAAGTCCGTCGCTTTAGCCATTGGGCTACAGCCGTAAACAATCCAGGTTACATAAAACAGATAAGTCTTAACTACACATGAAACTCACTTAATTCGCTCTTGTTACCATCAAATATACATTAATATCAGTTATCTCAAGTTTTTGAATACGGCTTCCTACAATCTAATCTCAAGAGAATATAATATATATACTAATACAGCAATAAAGTACAAAATAATAATAAAGAACCATTTTAAAAATACATTGTGCTACTAATATATTTAATCTATCAGTTTACAAAGTTACGTGTGATGTGTATATATTTTGCAATATGCTACTCCTAACAGCTCTTTAGATGTGTGGTTAAAATCGACCACCCCATGCCTTCCCATGGGTGTCCATTACCAGCAGCATCTATAGGCTCAAGGATACTCACCATCTTACTGCGATCACCAATCCGCCAAGTATAACTTAATAAGTTATAAAGTATAACTTAAAAGTTATAACGTAAAACAGCTAACAGCTCGTTAGAAGTGAGGTTACCAGCTTATAATAGACCAGCCTATATCTTCCCATAGGTGCCGTTAAAGGCGACTAAGGACATACAGCTTACATACTAAGGGACATACAGCATCTAAAATATACAAGTAGTAAATTAATTAAGGCGGAAACATAGGTAGTCACATAGTCAACATAGTCGAATTGATTCGACTCAACACGCGTCGCGTGTCGTCAGATGGCGTGGCGTTTTAACAATATGTTTCCGCCTTAATTCTTGGACATAGTAAATTAAATGTGTTACTGCATAGTCTCAAACTATGTTTAACATATGAACTATTACGTAAACCTGCAACATAATAGCATAACATATATATACTGGTATAACTTACAACTGTTCAGATTACAAAGGTCGTAAATTACATCCTTTAGGTAGCAATTTGAACCTTATGTTGTTAGTAATAATTGAGTATCTATAGGTTTTGAATGGCGTCAGAATTAACAAGTATCACATTGACTATTACTTTAAAGTTCAACAACTGTTGTTCTCTAGTTTTTTTTTCTATAAAAGACTTCCCGCTAAAAGGGAAAGGGAAATAAATCCCTCGGGACTTTTCAAACCCATGATTCACGGATAAAAACCACAACTATTCGTGGTTCAATTAAATAATTGTCCCGTGTGGGAATCGAACCCAGGTATCAGAGGCCATGTCTTCCCTTATGTCGCATTTATGATTATTTACTTGACAATCAGTCTTCATTAAAAAAAAGTCGTGTGCGAGACTGAATCGTATCATCCTATACGTGAATAACTACAATAAAAAACACAAGCCACGACTCCAAAAAATAAGTGTTTCAAAATTGAGATTAATAAAATTTGACCACCGGCAGGATTCCAACCTGCATCTTAGGTTAAGCCAATAATGCCGAATGTGGTCGAATTGCATGAATCTCAATTTTGAAACTTAGTATATGGTAAACTTTTCCGTTAAGTATTCAAAACATTTAAAAAAAGTCTTTATTCCTCAATCCTCCGACAGCTGGCGCCCTAAGCAGAGGTCCTAAACTACAACAAACTAATCAACCTGAGTTACGAAATGCCCCCTGTGGGACTTAGACCTCGGCTCAGGTCGGTCGCTGGCGGGGTCAGATTGAGGTATAATGATTTTGAATTTTTAGAGGAATTTTGAGCAACTGTCATTAGATTTAACCATTGTAAATCTAGTAACTAAGAATCAAATATTTGAAATATAATTAAAATATTTCAACGCATTAATAACTCTTTATAAATCGCAAAACATATATTATTCAATCTAATATGCACCTTATATTTAACAATTAAAGTTCAAATTGCCACTAAATGACATCAATGTAACAATAATTGTTAATAATAAGTCTAATGGTCCAAAATACGCAGGTTGCCGGATACGATTTTGTTTTCTAGCACCGCTCCGGACGGAATGTCGATCCGGTCGCCGTGATTCGCTATAATAATCACCGTTCCCTGTGAATAAAATAAATATGAATTATTTACCTCCGTGGCGCAGCGGTATAAGACTCCATACTCGTGGGTTCGATACCCATAGTCCATGAGTAGAGGAATAAATGACAAACGGATAGAGACGGAGTACATTGTCTGTGTAATGTCCTACAATTAGCAGCACTTACAGGTCGCACTTGCTAGTTATAGTTACCTACCTAAGTAGTTTCATTCATAGAATAAGAATAATAACCTATTAGTTACAGTTCTCTTTCATTGTGATTTTGACAAGTACAAGTGTATGTAAATACCTAAGTGCTGAATAAATTCATTATTTCAAATTGAACAAGAAATCTTTAAATAGAAAGTTTTAGTACGAGAAGTACCCTCCGTGCCCGGGGAAGCACGTTAAGCCGTTGTTCCCGATTGTCATACCATCATCTATAACAATGGACCTAAACTTCTTGGACGTGCCGATCTGAGTATGTTTCGCCGGATCGTCTCGATGAGGCCGCGCTGAAAGCGGCAGTAGAATAACCCCACTGAGTTTGTTTCGCCGGATCTTCTCAGTTGGGGCGTATTGGATCCGGTGGTAGCACTAAAGCGCGTTCGTCGAGATACTTATGGTCCGTCTAAATAATAACATACTCAAAGGACAGAACTTAGATTTAATCATAGATATAAAATAATATTGTACTTTCATACCTGATAGCTTTTAGGCTAAAGTTATATAAACTATTATTATACGTAGCAATAAACAAATAAAATTAATTAATTCAATCAAATAAGCCAAATATGTTTTGACTATTTACAAATACCTGTAATAGGTTTACGTGAATAAAAACTTTTTTTTTATTCTTTTTTTTTATATAATACCAAGTAACGGACAACTGCGTTTACCTGTGAGTTATTACATAATACTGCGGTCACCAACCCTCATGCCAAGCGTGGTGCCTGGCAAAACTCCTTCGTAGGAGTTCCATGTTCAGCTGTTATACGGGCTGATAATGACGAGGGTATATAAAATAATAGTGAACAATGGAAGCTGACCTTTAAAGAGACGCTCCTCCCGAAGGTGACGTCACCGGACACCGTCAAGTGGTCCAGCTCGATGAGGTCCGGGATGGTCGCAAACCTGTTCAGGTACTCCTTCACCTAGGTGTAGAATAATAATACTATAACTATTTGTGAGTTTGTGATGATGTATGGGATAATCCAGGCCCCTCTTTGCCACTGGGCACACTGGGCCCCGGCCTTTAATGGCCTATATGGCCCGCAGGGCAGGGCCCCGCGATGATTTAGGGCCCCATAGTTCCTACACCAAACGATAACCGATAGCCACTATAAGGATTAATAGTAAATGCGGGTTACTTAATGTGGATTACATTATCACTACATAGTATAAAACAAAGTCGCTTTCTCTGTCCCTATATCCCTATGTACCTATGCTTAAGTCTTTAAAACTACGCAACGGATTTTGATGCAGTTTTTTTTAATAGATAGAGGGATTCAAGAGGAATGTTTATATGTAGGATACATCAGCATTATACCCGTGCGGAGCCGGGGCGGGTCGCTAGTATTTAATAAAGTAAAAATATGCCTAAACTTTTCATATCAGCGTTCTTTGCAAAAAAAATCTAATTCACTATGGTCATAGGGGCCCCATTATCCTAATGTGTCCAGGGCCTCTTATAGGTGAAAGACGGCCCTGGGTTAATCTCTGGATCTACGCCACCGCCAATAGAAAGCCACATCACTTGTGAGTGTCATAGGCTACATTTTAAGGCATCACCACTGTTCGTAAATCTACTCTACTCAAGTGGCACCCTGAGCGTTGGTCCTAACCCCTTAAGGGTGCCCTCAGGTGGATGTCGCTTAGACTTTCTAGACTAGACCTTTAAGGCATCTTACTATAATGTGTACATTTGTCATTTATAGCACGACAGACGGACAGACTGATTAAAAATTCTGTAAGATCAAATAATTTTAACAATGTTTTTAGCTACTTAAGTGATATTTTTGTTAGATTTAGTCTTATATAATGTAATTTTGACAAGTACAAGTGTATGTAAATACCTAAGTGCTGAATAAAGTTCATTATTTCATTAAGTTAAAGTTTCCACGGGAGCAGTAAACCGCGTACGACAGCTAGTAATACTATAAAACTCATTGTAATTTTATATTATAATAATATTTAAAAATATAATAATAACATATAAATATTTATGATAATATAAAACTAATTAATTTTATAGATATAAATAAATAACAAATATAATGCATAAATTTTTCTAATTAATGTTTGACTATTTACAATTAAGTGCCTGTAATTGGTTTACGTAAAAAAAAATATATTTATTTATGTTTATTTATTTATTTAATTTCAAAAAAATGTCGTACCATATAGACTTTTAAGGAACATCGTAAGCGACAAAGTCTCAAAAATGTACTTTGATGTCTCCGTGGAAAATTCATAATTATATGTCAATGCCTCCCCCGTTAAATGGGCTATCTAACACTGAAATAATTATTCAAATCGGTCCATTAGTTTCTGTGATTAGCGCGTTCAAGCAAAGAAACTAGCACCACTACACAGAGACCACTCTATCCGACCCGCCGGAGAAGAGTGCGCCCGCGAACGCGACGCGTCCCCCCTCGCCCTCCCGACCCTTAGTTTGCTAAGAACCTTCCGATGCCCTCGTAGACCCGAAGTCCGAGAGGCCCGCGAACTGTAAAGTAGAGCGACAGTTGCACAAAACTATAATCCCTCAATCTCCCCGTCAGCTCGCGCTCTGAGCCGAGGTCCAAGTCCCACAGGGGACGCCCCGCAGCGCAGGTTGCGCACGTTTGTAGTGTTTAAACCATTTATCTAGGCTGGAGCTCTGCTCGCCTTTATGCCCGGTGAAGTAGCAAAAGCCTCAGGGCTAAGTAAATAAGTCCGTCCAAAAAAAAAACGTAGAAACTCGTCAGCTTTATGTATATATATATCTACGAATATACAAATAGATATAGATAAAGAGTTTGTATGTTTGCTTTTTTGTTTCATCATCATCATCATCATCAGCCCGTATAACGTCCACTGCTGAACATGGGCCTCCTCCCGAGGGAGGGTATTTGCCATAGTCACCACGCTTGGCAGGCGGGATGGTGACCGCAGTATTATGTTGTACCACACAAGGAAACGCTGCTGCCCGTTCCTTGATATACGATTATTATAGATGATGTTATAACAATCGGGACCAACGGCTTAGCGTGCTTTCCGAGGCACGGAGGGTAGTCCCTTAACCAACCACACCCGGAAAGAAATCTTAGAATTTACACAAAGATTTTCTGTCCGGTGTGGGGATCGAACCCACGACCTCCGAGATTCAAGGCGAGCCAAATACCGCTACGCTACGGAGGTTGTCTCTTGTTGTTTTTGTTTAGTTGCTTGAAAAATTCTTTCAGTGTTGGCTAGCCCATTTATCGAGGAAGGCTATAGGTTATATTTTATTATGAAGTTGCCACGAGAATGGGAGCGATGCTGGTGAAGGCGCTCAGGAAGCTAGCAATTTATAAAGCTGTATTGAAAATTTGGCATACAATTATGTGACACACACCTGGGGGCACCCTTAAGGGGTTAACACTACAAGCCAGGGGTGCCACTGATGATTTAGGAGATTCCGCGGTGCCATATTGGCACCGGGTGCCGGGTGCCAACGGCGGATTGAAGGAGTGTCCGGGAGGTTTTAGTGTTGTAGGGTCCTTTCCTCGTGGTATGAGTGTCGCATACCACGCTATGGAGAGGGCGAGTCCCACATATCCCGCCGCCAGCGCGCGAATACGCTGCAGCGGCGGTGGGAATGCGTCAATGCATTGCCCCCGGACAAAAAAAAAGGTTCCACTGATGATTAAACTAACCTTAGCGAAATGGTTGTCCCCTAGTTTAACGAGCGGGGTGGAGGGGAACATTCGTTGCGGGGACATCACTAGCGAGCCGTGGGACAGGCTGTACAAGTTGGACATCACTAGCAACAAATCTGATGTCTTCTTGACGGGCAAGAATCTGCTACGAGGCACGTTCACTCCGATACCTGGAAGAAATTCATTATATAAATAAATAAAAAAAGGTTTTATTCACGTAAACCTATTACAGGTATTTATAAATAGTCCAAATATATTTGATTTAATTAATTAATTTTATTTGTTTATTGCTAAGTATAATAATAGTTTATATAAATTTAGCCTAAAAGCTGTCTGGTATGAAAGTCCAATATTAATTTATGTAAAGTACAAAATGTAATGTACAAACAAGAAAAATGGTAATTTAAAAACCTAAAAAACCCGACTGCCATTTTGTGGCACAGGTTTTCGCAACCTATTTCAGGCACAAGTCCTTCACAAATGAAAATAGTATTTTACACAGTTATAGTATAGTCTAGCCTTAAGTTTTAATTTGTGGAAGGAAAATAAACGTATTTTTTTATTATTTTATTATTATATTCTTTTTTTAATAAAAAAAATACTAACATTTTATTTTTATTTTGATATACCCAGTGTCACTCTCACAGTAAACAAGAATCTACCCTCCCTTGGGAGGAGGCCCATGTTCAGCGGTTGACGTTGTACGGGCTGACGATGATGATGATGATGATACAAAGTTAGCCACGAGGCTTTTGCTACTCCGGGCATAAAGACGAGCAGAGCTCCAGCCTTAATAAATAGTTTTAAAACTACAAAGAAAGCAACCTGCACAACGGTGTTTTAAAAATCATTCGTTCTTTTCCTACCTCCGTCGAAGCATTTCATGGCGGCTCCCACTGCGGTCTCCAGCTGTATGACGTTGAGTCCGTCCGCCAGATGCTTGTTGTTCACGATGATCTCCATGTTGAGGGACCCTTGGTCCACCACCCGCTGGATGGCGTCCAACTTGGCCCACAAGTTGTTTGTGTTGAAGAATTTGAACTGGCTTACTGGAAACAAAAATATATAAGGCAGGTTAGCTAGTGTAGGATCCTCGACGGCATGACCGAGGACCGCGTTGTTGCTTATTCCCCGAACTGTGATCTCGTGCCAGCGATCACCACCACTGTTCGTAAATCTACTCTTTACTCCAGTGGCACCCCGAGCGATGGTCCTAACCCCTTAAGGGTGGATGTCGCTTAGACTTGGGCCGGATTCTTGGAATTTTTAGACCTGTTACCTCTAAGGTAGCTTACTATAATGTGTACATTTGTTGTTATCGTACGACAGACGGACAGACTGATTAAAAATTCTGTAATATCAAGTAATTTTAACAATGTTTTTAGCTACTTAAGTGATACTTTTGTTTGATATAGTCTTATACAGTGTAATTTTGACAAGTACAAGTGTATGTAAATACCTAAGTGCTGAATAAATTTCATTATTTCATTTCATATACTTTAAAATATATTACATATTTTAAAATATGTCGAGCTATTGAATTGGAGTATGATCCTGGTAAAGTATCTGTAAGTTTGGAAATTAAATAAATAAATATTTTCTTCCTATGAAAATGAACAATATGAATAACTAACTACGCCCCGCTACATAAAACTGCGGTCACCAACCCGCCTGCCAAGCGAGGTGACTA
This sequence comes from Nycteola revayana, assembly GCA_947037095.2. Lineage (NCBI taxonomy): Eukaryota > Metazoa > Arthropoda > Insecta > Lepidoptera > Nolidae > Nycteola > Nycteola revayana. The sequence continues at coordinate 19,110,120 of OX344856.2, read as the reverse complement.
TAGCAAAAACCCTCTCTCAAGTGGAGGCCCGCGTTCAGCAGTGGACGATGTCCTAGCTGATGATGATGATGATGACAGTACTAACCTGACTTGAAGTCATCGACATGCTCTTTGGGAACCTGCGCAATCTCGAGCAGTCTCAGCTTGTCCTCGTATTGAATCAGAGTACCTCCCTTAACGTCGGCGCGGGTCTTGTCTGTTACCTATAGGATAAAAAATATAATTTAAATTATAGAACAACTAGCTTCCCGCGCGCGGTTTCACCCGCGTAACTCCCGTTCCCGTGGGAACTTAATAATTAAATATAGCCTATATCACTCATGGTGAATGTAACTTTCCAATGGTGAAATAATATTTGAAATCGGCACAGTAGTTTTTGAGTTTCATTACAAACATACACACACACACAAAAATATACATCTTCCCTCTTTATAATATAAGTATAGATTTACAACAAAATTACCACATACGAGTACTAGAATGTCAAAAAATTATATGTATAAATTATATTTTGAAATATAAATGTTTATAACGGCAGTAGCCCAATAGCTAGGGCATCAAACTTGCGATCATGTGGTCGCCGGTTCGATCCCCACCCATTGCACTACCGACGTGAACCCACCCGTAATACAAGCATTTTATGGATTAACAGGAATACTAGTTGTAAGCAAAAAACAGGTAGTAACCTTTATAAAAATAGTAGATTGTTTATTAGGGAGCAAACAACTATTTTAAAGGCGAGAGTGTTTTTTTTTCCAGAGCGGAGCGAGGGATTCTTAACTAGAATCTTGAGCGCAGCGAGGGACTAAAAGTATGTCACTCGAGCTTAAAATAGTGTTGCTCCCGAGGTAGAGTGTCCACCTCGGGAGCAACACTATTTTAACTTTTTATCACCCTCTATGAGAAATTAAGTAAGTGCAACTTATGAACAAGAATTTATTTACGTACAATGAAGAACCATAAGACATAATAATACTTTCACTTGAGGAAGACGCACTCATTTTTTATAATTCTAAAATCTGAATATGAATCAACTACGAATGAAAGCAGAATGCATTTAATTTCGCGCGTTGTTTATTTTTCATCAACTTTTTTTAAATTTGGCGCGCTCGCAGTTTTTCAGCCAGTCACATATTCAATACATTGTTCCCGCATGGTTTGTGATTCACCTCTTTGCTGATTGAAAAATTATTAACAATATCCACATTCCAAATTCAAATCAATGTTGGTCCCTAAGGGATTAATGAGCTATTTTGGTCCCTGTTTACGAGATATAAACTAGCTCTTTTTGAATAGATGTGATAAAAAAAATATTAGACCACAGATTGGCTTCGAACTGCATCTTGGATGCCCCTAATGCCTATAAAAATTACGGGCAGCAGCTAAACTGGTACATACATTGATAAAATGAACTGACCTCCATAACAAACTCGGATACAGTCTTCTTATTCTCAGGGTTGAGGAGCAGGTTGAGGATGTTGAGGTCGACGGTAGCGCCGAGGTTGTCGATGTTGCTGATGAAGCAGTATGTCCTGCCTTCCTTGATGAACTTCTGCAGCAGACCGGAGTTGTGGAATGACTCATAGAAGTCGCCGTGACCGGGGGGGTACCAGCTGGAAACAGAATAAGGAATTTTGTCATGTAAATTATTGTTTTGACGTGCCGTGGCGTTATTTGGCTCGCTTTAAATCTCGGAGGTCGTGAGTTCGATCCTAAGGCCGGACAAGACAGTCGAAAGGCTCTTAAAATATCTCGATTTAGGGCAGTGGCGAGAAGATTGAAAACTTTAGATTTATAGGGGAATTATCGAGCCTCCTCGATTTTGTTTCGATTCTAAGAAATCTTAGAATCTTAGATTTCTTTCCGGGTCTTGTTGGCTAGGAACTACCCTCCGTGCCTGGGAAAGCACGTTTAGCCATTGGAGGCTATACTAATAATCTACAAAAGTTAACTAACGAGTCAACCTCGACACCCGAAGCGTTCGATCACCACGCCGGACAAGAAATTTACAGGTCTGGATGATTGAGGGACTACCCTCCGTGGCTCGGAAAGCACGTTAAGCCGTTGGTCCCGATTGTTATAATATCATCTATGTTAATTGTATAATACGAACGGGCTGTAGCGTTTCCTTGTGTGTTACAACATAATACTGCGGTCACCAATCCGCCTGTCAAGCGTGATGACTATGGCAAATACCCTTCCACGGTAGGCCTATGTTCAGCAGTGGTCGATATACAGGCTGATGATGATGATGATAATGATGATAACTTACGAGTCTATGTCAGCTTGTACATCAGGGTGGTGAGGCACCGGCAGCAGCGACTCCCGGTTGATTCTCGGGTGACAGGACTGGTTGAACGTGTGGATCTCCAGCTTCAGACCCTGGTACTTGCGGATCACCTTCTGCGTGTCCTCGTCGGTGTTGAAGGAGTTCATCAACACTAGAGGAACGTTGCACTTGTACGTTTTGTTCAGGTGCTGAAAGGTGAAACTGATTGCGTTAATAGGCTCCGTAGCTTAGCGGCTTTAGTCTCGGAGGTCGTGGGATCGATCCCCACGCCGCGCGGGACAAGAAATCCTTGTGTAAATTCTAAGATTTATTTCCAAGTCTGGTTGGTTGAGGACCCTCCGTGCCTCGGAAAGAACGGAATGTTATAAACTCATCTATAACCACCGTATACCAGGGAACGGGCAGCAGCATTTCCCTGTGTTTCAAGCGTGGTGACTATGGCAAAGAGCCTTCCTCAGGAGCAAAACCTTGTTCAACAGTGGACGTTATACGGGCTGATGATGATGACCCTTATAAAATTATGATACAATTATGTTTATTTCTGAAAGTATTTGTCATATGGAACATTCTTAGTTCGTTCCTTCCTTCCTTCGTTCTTTCGAAAGGGAAAATATACATAATGATATCTATTCAAAGAAATGGTTGTGTAGCCATTTTTAAGACGTCATAGATCTGGTTAAAAAACAAGAACGCGTTTTTTTTCTATTCTATACCTATTCATACTTTCATTTTCTGATTCATGACGTCATCGATCTAGGATTGACGAATAATAATCGTATTCCAGGGAACGGGCCGCAGCGTTTCTTTGTGTATTAGAATTAAGAACATAAAAGTGCAGTCATCAACCCGCCTGCCAGGTATGGAGATAAATATGTGACAAAACCCTCCTTAGGGAGGCGACCCATGTTCAGCAGTGAATGTATATACGGGCTGATGATGATGATGATGATGCAAAATTTGGACTCTATCGGTTGAAAATACTTGCTGTAACATTGAAAGAAACAAAAATATTTATTTACAATGCACTGGATTATGAACAATAGCAACAAAAAATTAAATAATACATAAAATCCAGTGCGCACCATAAATATGAATGAAATGAAATGAAAACGTTTATTGATAATGTAGACGAATCGATCGTACTTATTATAAGTCAAATACAATTACAACAATAATGTTATTAAATAAAATTTACTAATGTTGTTATGGCATGTGATAATCGCTTATTATAAAATATAATTAAGATCAACCAGCGTGGGCTGGGATCGGGTCTGAAGCATAGAACGCGTCGACCCTACGTTAGCTTCCTACAAGTCTTTCTCTTTCTACCTACGGTGTGACACTTGGTGAAGAAAGACCGAGATCATTTTTATTGTCATCTTTTAATATCTAAAATTTAAAAAAAGGCTCAATTTTATGATATGCACACATTTATGTATAAATGTAGCTCTGGTATTCTAGTTGGCCCCATTGATGTCGCCACGTTTATAAACAAAAACAAAAAATAAGTAAATCAATTTAGAACACATTGCAAGTTAAATAAAGACTACCCCAACTCACCTCAATCTGTTGTACAGTAAGATCCAAGAAAGTGAGTTCATTCCTCACTTGAATCACTGACTTAGGGCCTTTACACCCCATGGAGGTGCCCAGACCTCCGTTGAGTTTCACCACCACCAGCTTGTCGAGCATATGGTGGACGTTGTCTGTGGTGGGTGTGGGGAGGGAGGAGTAGTCGATCACAGCGCCTTCTGGAAGCTTCTGAATCTTCTCCCATGTTACTGATGGGCCCTCTGTAAAAATAATTGATGAAAAACTTTTTATAGAAGATATCTCAAATTTATGTTAAGAATTTATACCGGGGGTTTCACCATAATCATACATCTAAATATTCTAATAGAATCCTTCAGTCTATTAATTAAAACCGTATAATACCAAAGAGTATGTTAATAACAATAATCCTTACTAATATTATAAATGTGAAAGTAACTCTGTCTGTCTGTCTGTCTGTTACGCAATCACGCCTTAACTACTGAAGCGATTTAAATGAAATTTGGTACAGATATAGTCTAGAGCCTGAGAAAGAACATAGGCTATATTTAATTATGAATTTCCCACGGGAACGGGAGTAACGCGGGTGAAACCGCGCGCGGGAAGCTAGTAACATATAAAAATGAATCTCTTTTTCCCTTGGCATCACGCGTCAACGGCTGGACTGCTTTCGCTAATTATTTTTTGTTGAGTTTGTTATTTTTAGGAGAAGGTTCTTATGAAAGAAAATTGCGCGGGACATCTTCTGTCGGATAAGCTAGTAATAATTGGTAAATTGGAGAAGTAGCTTAAAGCGCGCGAAGGATCTACCACGTGGACACGATGGGTCGAACATCTCGACTTTTCGTTTTATTTTTTAAATGAATTTCGTAAAATAAATACACGGATCACAGAATTAACGGTTTTTTAATACTACTATATGAAGTAACTTAAACTTAACTTATACTTGAAATCGCGAAAAAAAAATCAGCTGCCCCCTACCATGTTGACGAGTTATGTGAACATGAATGTATGGAGCAGCTGATTTCTTTTCGCGATTTCAGGGTTGGTGCCATAGTAAAAGTTGTTTGTTATCATGAGCACAATCATGTGTTCAGGTATCGGTCACTAATTACCAGTCACCCTATATAATAATACACTTTATAATGGTTAAGAACTATTTTTTCAATCCTCGAAACAATGAATCCAGAGAAATGAATTTGAATTTCTACAGAATATCCTTGCAAAATCTGTTAAATTCGAAACTTATTCCTCTGTTAATTTTTACATAAGGATCAAAATAAATACCTAGCAGAAAGAAAATAAATCAGTGCAAGTTAATGAATATGGAAAAAAAATGTTACCAGATACTATCGACATCTTCAAAGAATGAACAACGAATGATCATCTCAAGACTCCAAGTTAATTCTTGCTAGGTTTTGTTTATAATAAAGATATTGTTTGCAAAGATCGGCCCTTTATCCTTACTATATAGCGAAAGGAAGCTCTTTGATCTCATATCACCTCATAATCGGGGGTTTTTCCCTACTGCCACACTGTCTAGCCTGACTACACATACTTCCTAGAAACGTATAAAGAACCCACCCGCCTATGCTCCCATGGTAACTCCATCATTAAATCCTACTAATTGTATAAACGCGAAAGTTTGTAAGTATGGATGGATGGATGTTTATTAGTCTTTCACGCAAAAAGGACTAAATGGATTTGGCTGAAAGTTTGCACGCGGATAGTTTATAAGCTGGATTAACAATTTAACATATAGGCTACAAAATATCAGGCTCCGACCCACTGGAGCAGAGTGACATGGGTAAAACCGTGGGGTACAGCTAGTATAGTATATGTTACTACTGGTTAACGTAGCTTTCTAATAGTGGAAGAATTTTTTAAATCGATTCAGTCGTTTCGGAGCCTATTCAATGCAAACATACAATCAACTCTTTCCTCTTTATAATATTAGTATAGTTGACAGTTTGTAAAATTGCTAATGGCACTGAAACTAGATTACCTACAGTAACTTTAGACTCTCTGCTACTCTTCACTCAAGTGGCACTCTGAGCGTTGGTCCTAACCCCTTAAGGGTGCCAGGTGCTCAGGTGGATGTCGCTTAGACTTTGGCCGGATTCTTGGAATTTAATTTTAGACCTGTAACCTTTAAGGCATCTTACTATAATCTGTACATTTGTCATTTATCGCACGGCAGACGGACAGACTGATTAAAAAATCTGTAAGATCAAATAATTTTAACATTGTATTTAGCTACTTAAGTGATACTTTTGTTAGATCAGTACAGTCTTGTACAGTGTAATTTTGACAAACTAAGTAGAAGTATGTAAATACCTAAGTGCAGAATAAATTTCATTATTTCATTGCTTGCGGGAAAAAAATTAAATTTAAAAGCTAAATTGTTTACTAGAAATGGTGACGCCGATGGTGGTCTATGTTTATGTAGATGTATGTTTATGTGTACCCGACATTCGCAAACGGAAATTTCGTCTTTTTTTTCGGACATACGTATTTAGCCACGAGGCTTTTGCTACTACACTGGGCATAGACGCGACCAGTGCTCCAGCCTTAATAAATGATTTAAAAACTACAAACTAAGCAACCTGCGCAAGAGGTCACCTCCTGTGGGACTTAGACCTCGGGGACTGGCGGGGGATTGAGGAACGAAGACTTTAGATTTTGAGGGATAAATGATAATTTATGCAACTGTCGCTGGACTCTTGGATCTATGAAGGCATCAGAAGATTCACACCAGAACTCGTGGAAAATGAGGTAAAAAACGCAGTAATACTCACGCTCTGCCAGGAACCGGCTGAACAAGTTCTTGAAGCCCTGGAACTCCTTCTCCACCTGGGAGCGTCTGTTCTCCGGCAGCGCCGCTACCAGACGCTCCAACTCCACGGCCAGCCGCGTGAGGGCATCCCGCTTTGTCGCCTCTTTGAAGTCACGAGACCCTGAGGGAGTCCTTTGGTGACTGCGGATCTGAAAAAATAACAGTGTTCCTTATTTTTTCTGATGATATACATTATACGCCTCTTTCCCAAAGGGCTAGGCAGAGACCACTTCCTTCCACTTGCTACGATCTTGACATACCTCTTTTGCCTCTTCTACATTCATTAATTTCCTCATGCAAGTCCTTCCGTCTGCCAAGTATGGTGACTGTGACAAAACCGTCCCTAGGGATCCATGTTCAGCAGTGAACGTATATACGGGCTGATGGTGATGCAAAATTTGCACTCTATCTAGGGTTGTTTTCTGTTTTATATTGTACTTTTTACAAAAAGTTGCTAAATATATAGTACTTTAGGGAAATTTAGGAAAAAAATAAGTACACATTTAAGTATTTTAAATATTTTTTCCACGTGTATGATCCATACAGTGCCGGATTTAGATTCTGCCCAGAGTTACGTTTTTTACGTTAAAAGTATTTTTTTTTTTTACTTTTTACGTAAAAAAAATACCGTTGGTCTCGAAGGTTAACATCACCTATAACTAACGTAGGTAACGGGTAACGGCGTTACCTTAACATAATACTGCGGTCTATGGTGGCATTGGCAGGGGGGTTAACTATGGAAAAATTCACGGTAACTAAGGCAAAACCCTTCCTCGGGAGAAGGCATATACAGTTCATCTATAACGTTATGGGTTGATGATGAATATAATGGAGTGATTCTATTAATTTTTAATTAACAAATCCTTCGCTATGCGTCTTCGCTCGACTCTTCTTTAAACGTATACGTCTTCTTTAATAGTAATTGTTTATTTCTTCAAATTCTAGTAGCTACAAAGTTCGCACTTCGTTTTTTCATACACATTAAGTACCTAGATACCTATTTTTTGTATTAGGTACCAATTTTAAAGTTTTTATCTATATGCTATACCAATGATTTCCAAAGTGGTCAAGATGGACCCCCAGGGGTCCACGGAAGACTAAATGGGGGTCTACGTTGGCGTCAAAAATTGGTATATGACAGATATGGAGTAGTTTTTAAAGGGGTCTTAAAGAAAAAAAGTTTGGGAGCCTCTGCTCTATCTATACTTATATTATAAAGATATATAAAGACGAAAGATTTGTATTTCTGTGTCTATATTTGTAAAGAATAATCTCAAAAAGTACTGTGCCGATTTTAAAAATTCTTTCACCATTGGAAAGCTACATTCACCCTGAGTGACATGTGCTATATTTAATTATGAAATTCCCACGGGTACGGGAGTTACGCGGGTAAAAACCGCGCGCGGGAAGCTATTACTTAATAAGAGTTTGCTTGCTTGAACGCGCTAATCACAGGAACTTTTTCGTTTCTAATAAATAAATAAAAAATAAAAAACTTTAAAATTGGTACCTAATACAAAAAATAGGTATCTACTTAATGTGTATGAAAAAACGAAGTGCAAACTTTGTAGCTACTAGAATTTGAAGAAATAAACAATTACTATTAAAGAAGACGTATACGTTTAACTTAACCACAGGACTGGAACTACTACAGTTCCGATTTGAAAAATTCAATGAGTGTTATGAAGCCCATTTATTGAGGAAGACTATAGGTTATATTTAATTATGAAGTTTCTACGGGAACGTGAGTTATGCAGGTGAAACCGCGCGGAAAGCTATTATTAATAATAATTCAAAGGCTAATAATTGAACAAACATTATATAACTGACGGAACAAATTATTATAATCGCTGCATCATCTTTGGGTAATTAATTACCAATTTCCTTAAGTTTTTTGTGTAATGAGCATGACGCAGTAGATTTAATAGCATAAGCATCTTCGTAGATTGTTTTTTAAACATTCTCATCATCATCAGCCCGTATAACGTCCACTGCTGAACATGGGCCTGCTCCCGAGGGAGGGTATTTGCCATAGTCACCACGCTTGGCAGGCGGGTGGGTGACCGCAGTATTATGTTGTAACACACTGCTGCCCATTCCGTTGCATACGATTTATATAGATGATGTTATAACAATCGGGACCAACGGATTAACGTGCTTTCCGAGGCACGAAGGGTAGTCCCTCAGCCAACGAGACCCGAAAAGAAATCTTAAAATCTACACAAAGATTTTCTTCTCCGGCGTGGAAATCGAGCCCACGACCTCCGAGATTTAAAGCGAATAAAGAAAGAGCCTAGATAAATGGTTTAAACACTACAAACTAAGCAACCTGCGCAAGAGGGCGTCCCCTGTGGGACTTGGACCTCGGCTCAGGGCGGTCGCTGGCGGTAAGATTAAGGGATTTTGACTTTTTGTATTTTAGGGGAGTTTAGTGTTTATTTAGAGTTTATTAAAAAGTCAACTCCCTCTTTAGGAATATTACCCCTGTCGCGAGGGACTTGAGTGTTTGTAACACTCAATTCACGGACATAAAGCACACCCAGACTCAGAACAACTATGTGTAGTTCACACAAATAATTGTTCCGTATGGGAATTGAACCCAGAACACCAGGTCTCATAAGCAACTACCGTACCCACTGAGCCATCGGTGAAGTCAAGTGTTTCGACAGCTGATTGTTTAATTTCAATATTGATCGTCGTTTTAAAAGTCAAAAACTGGTTGTTACTATTAGCATTATTAACATCAACCCATGCTAAAAATGGTACTCCGACGAAGAGGGTGTTGTTACATTCACCACGCTTGGCATGTGGATTGGTGACCGCAGTAATGATGGCGTGTATAAGATTGTCATGGATGATGTTATAACAATCGGTACTAAAAGCTTAATAAAGTGTTTTCCGAGGCACGGAGGGTAGTCCATCAAACAAACCAGACCCGGAAAGAATCTTTGATTTTACACATTGTCATACATTGTTTCCGGAGTAAGAATCGAAGCCACGACATAGAGAGATGTGAGGCGAGCGTCATACCGTTACGCCACATAAGTTCTCTAACATCTACTTCATCTATTCCTACTAATATTATAAAGGGAACAGATTTGAATATTTATTTAGAACAATCGGGACCAACGGCTTAAAGTGCTTTCCGAGGCACGGAGGGTAGTCCATCAAACAAACCAGACCCGGAAAGAATCTTTGATTTTACACATTGTTTCCGGAGTAAGAATCGAAGCCACGACATACAGATGTGAGGCGAGCGTCATACCGCTACGCCACATCTATACCTACTAGTATTATAGAGGGAAAAGATTTGATTATTTGTTTGCAATGAATGGGCTCCAGAAATACTGGACCTATTTAAAAACATTATAAAGCACTTTATTTCCGTTGTCCCCGTATGCCATATCCCCGTCACGGGGACAGCGGGACGTGATTAAATTTATTTCCCGTTGTCCCCATAATAGCGGTCGAAAAGGCTCGAGCCTTGTAGCCCTAAATTTAAAGCTTGCGAGTCTTTTTTAAAGGCGGACTCACAAAACAGTAGTTCTAAAAATGCTCACTAAAAAAGGGCTTGAGGCTTTTTTTGGGCCTAGGCTTTTTTTAAAGCCTTCTTAGAAGACTGGCGTCGTAATTAGATTTAAAATATAATTAACTGTAATAACATAACAAAACTTTTTTTCTATTAACCTGATCCTCAAAAGATGCTTAAGAGTTTTTTTTAAAGCTAGAATTCTAACTACGACGCCAGTCTTCTAAAAAGGCTTTAAAAAGCCTAGGCCTAAAAAAAGCGTCAAGCCCTTTTTAGTGAGCATTTTTAGAACTACTGTTTTGTGAGTCCGCCTTTAAAAAAGACTCGCAAGCTTTAAATTTAGGGCTACACGGCTCGAGCCTTTTCGACCGCTAGCAAAAGCCATAAATACAATTAGCCTCGAGGGCTTAAGAGTTATTTAGCCTTTAAGCCTTCTAGCCATCGCTATAAAGCGGCGAGTCTTAAAAAAGGGTCTTTTTCGATCGCTACATAACGTACATTCGGCTAAATGGGTCAACGGGAAGTAAACGTTAAATTTAGCTGCCAGTTTCAGTGAACACGCATAATTATTATATTATTTAATTTAGGGCCGATTTTTCAATCCTCAGATAAAAATTGTCAGTGGAATAAATTTGAATTTTGACATAATTTCCATACGAAATCTGTCGAATTTTAAATTTACTCCTCAGATTACCTTTATATGACGATTGAAAAATCAGCCCTTAACCAAACAAAACTTTAACTTCAATAAGTCTAAACGAATTAAACGATATTTATTCAGCTCTAAGGTATTTACATACACTTGCACTTGTCAGTTATACACAATTAAATATGATTAAGTACAAAAATATCGCAACTAGTCTTTTGCGGATTAGCTAATGACTTGTCTGTCAGTCCAGCGTCCACGTCATATGTATAATTACAACAATAATTACATCTTTAATCAAAATCTTAATATAATTTAGCTCAATAGAAAGAGGCACGTCTTTAAACAATATTTTTACGTACAAGCGTCTGGCTGAACTATCACATTGGTTTAGGTTTTTTTTTAACCACTCAAAACCTCTTTATTTTAGCAACTATCTAGTAAGTTGATCTACTTAATAGTGTACGAGGACAACGGGAAATAATTTTAAACATTTGACTGAAGTACCGCTGTCCCCGTAGGACGGAGACACGGCGTACGGGGACATCGGGAATAAGGTATAGAGCAACGTTATCCAGGAGACAACCTCCGTAGCGTAGCGGTATTTGGCTCGCTTTAAATCTTTGAGGTCGTGGGTTCGATCCCCACGCCGGACAGAAAATCTTTGTGTAAATTCGAAGATTTCTTGCCGAGTCTGGTTGGTTGAGGGACTACCCTCCGTGCCTCGGAAAGCACGTTAAGCCGTTGGTCCCGATTGTTATAACATCATCTATAATAATCGTATATCAAGGAACAGGCAGCAGCGTTTCCTTGTGTGTTACAACATAATTCTGCGGTCACCAACCCGTGGCAAGCGTGGGGACTATGGCAAATACCCTCCCTCGGGAAGAGGCCCATGTTCAGCAGTGTACGTGCGGGCTGATGATGATGATGATGATCCAGGAATAACATAGGCTTATATTTCATTATGAAATTCATAGCAAAGCAAGCATTACATACCCAAGACCTCATCAACGTAGAATCGTTTGCCATATTTACTTATGTTATATATCGTTAATAGTTACACACACACATAAAATAACACTATTAAATCACAATTCACACGCGAAATTAATATTTTAATAGCTTTTTATATATTTCGTTTATTTTACACAAAACACGTTTATCTTCGCGTAGTTTTAACTATACAATGATAAGTTTCGACGGAATTATCGGTATAACTAATCAAGATTTACATAGCCACGATAAATATGTACATAATACGTAGGTACATACATAGACTCGAGTCATAAATATATTCAATTAGGTACTTGTTTAACGCCGCTAAATCCAATTATGACTGTATAATAGATTGATATCTATATCTATACTAATATATAAAGGTGAATAGTTGGTTTGCTTGAACACGCTAAACTCAGGAACTGCTGGTTCTATTTGTAAAATTCTTGAAATGTTTTTTCACTTAGACATGAAATACAAAAGTTAATGAATACTTTGAAATATAAGGAATTTAGAATATTAATCATAGATTAACTAACACAGCTACCAAATGAAATGATCTAATAGCATTATTAACAGACTCAGAGTCGCTCAACGAGCTTTGGCTCTCCATAGCACCAGGACTACCTTGAAACTGAAAAATCCTAGCTGTCTCGGTATAGATCACGATTTAAATAAATTAGTTATTAAATTCACTTTTCACATCAATATTATTTATTTATATGTCCAGGTAACAGAAACTTTTACATCCTCACTCACTACACAAAACCACACTCTACACTTTCCTTCATCTCCACACAATACTAACCATAATAACACTATATAGGTTGCCTGGTAATTAGTGACCGATACCTAAACACATGATTGTGCTCTGAACCCTGAAATCGCGAAATAAAATCAGCTGTTCCATACATTCATGTTCACATAACTCGTCAACATGGTAGGGAGCAGCTGATATTTTTTCGCGCTTTCAGGTTTGGTGCCATAGTAAAAGTTGTTTGTTATCATGAGCACAATGATGTGTTTAGGTATCGGTCACTAATTACCAGTCACCCTATATAGATTTAGAATAATTTTAACAATTGTTAACTGACTCGCGACCACTGTCTGATTTGGAATATTATGTAACCTAAAGGGTGGAGACCTGGTGTCCTGAAATACAGGCCCCAAGCCTAGTTTAGGCACCAGTCTCCCGCAATATACTTTCTGTATCCAACTGTTTCCTAAAAATATGTAGGTAGGTACTCAATGTGTATTGTGGCGAGTAAATAAATAAATTATTATTATAGCTCGCGACACTGAGTCTGGGCTATGCTTGGAGTTTCTTTACAAGATCGAGTCAGAAATGAGGAGATACATAGAAGAATGCGGGTTGCCGACATAGCCCAACGGATTAATTGGTTGAAGTGGCAGTGGGCAGGCCATAGAGCACGGAGAACATAATGGCCTTTGGGGCCGAAAAGTTATCGAATGGAGACTGCGGATCGCCAAGCGATCAAATGACAAAATAAATATCATTTTGGATGTACTGGAAGCATCCTTAACTCTGGTTTAAGAAACCGAATTGAATTTGACTGCGGAATTAAGTTGGTGAATTATCTTTTAAAAATCCGGGTTTCAGTCAGAGCAATATAATTATAATTACTGATAATTAAGTTATAAGCCGCAAATTATATGCAAGGCTGTAAATTTAAAATGTCAAAGGGAAGTACATAGATTTTATAATTGAAGAAAAAAAATGCAATTCTAATTATAATATTAATTAATCACTTAAAAGCTGGGAATTTATGTAAATTCATACCATACATTTTATATAATTATGATGATAAAATTTTAATATTAACTGTAAATAAATGACAATATAACAAAGAGAAACATAATGGATCCCTTATTCCCTTAGCGGATTTGGCACGACTTCTTCTGTAACACTGTATGTGTGGGTGTATTTATATTAATACTAGCGGCCCGCTCCGGCTTCACACGGGTGGACTTTTATACCCTACCCCTGCCCTACCCTACCCCTACCCTACCCTACCCCTACCCTACCCCTACCCTACCCCTACCCTACCCCTACCCTACCCCTACCCTACCCCTACCCTACCCTACCCTACCCTACCCTACCCTACCCCTACCCAAAAGTATCCTATGTCCTTCTCCCAGTTCTTAGCTACCTCCCTACCAATTTTCAGCCAAATCGGTTCAGCCGTTCTTGAGTTATAAATAGTGTAACTAACACGACTTTCTTTTGTTTTTAAAATGTATTCTGCTATTCAGGGTGTAGACAAATCCAACGAAACAAAAACCATGAAAATTGATCCAGCCGATCTCGAGTTATAAGTGTTGTAACAAACCCGTCTTTGTTTTATATATATAGAAGATAGGTTAATAATTATGTATTTAATATTTATAGGTGCACTGATAAAAAGAAAACTGCCTCAACTTGGTTTCGGTTATGTCAAATACGCCACGTATTTAAATACGGCGAAGTACGGTACGACTTAGGGCCTATGCACACCACGTTTTTTAAACGCGCCGTCGACGCGCGTTTTGGAAACGCGCGGCACCAGCGCGTCTAGCGCGCGCGCCTTCCCTACGGACGGGGTTTCCCCCGCAACGAGGGAAAGGGAAGTGTGAATCTACGCTAGTAGCAATCGAGCGATTTGGTGCACCGCACGTCTTTGGAACAAAAGAATGGAGCCTTTCGACACAGAAAACTTCATAACTGAAATTCATCGATACACCCGCGCGTTTGCATCGCGTCTTTATCGCTACACACGCGCGTTTGCATCGCGTCTGTATCGCTACACACGCGCGTTTGCATCGCGTCTGTATCGCTACACACGCGCGTTTGCATCGCGTCTGTATCACTACCCTAAACTGAACATCGTACCTACCTCTGCTCAATTTTTTCTCTAATGTAATTGTCTCGAATACTGTCTTTTTGACTCAATCGACTTTCAATTGACCCAATTGCGTACAGGCTAAATACATGGCGTATTTGGTAAAAAATCATTATTTTTATCAGTATATGTATTACATAGTTATTAGAGTTATGTTGCTACACCCATACTACCCAGCTCTGATTTCTCTCTAACAAGTTCGTGCTGAGGTTGTCTGGAAGAAATCGCAGCAGCGATAACACCGCCACTTGTACTTTGTCATTATTATGCACAATTTATTTTGTATTATTCCTGGTGTACAATAAAGAGTTTTTTACTTTACTTCATCATCAGCCCGTATAACGTCCACTGCTGAACATGGGCCTTCTCCCGAGGGAGGGTATTTACCATAGTCACCACGCTTGGCAGGCGGGTTGGTGACCGCAGTATTATGTTGTAACACACAAGGTAACGCTGCTGCCCGTACCTAGATATACGATTATTATAGATGATGTCATAATAATCGGGACCAACGGCTTAACGTGCTTTCCGAGGCACGGAGGGTAGTCCCTCAACCAACCAGACCCGGACAGAAATCCTAGAATTTACACAAAGATTATCTGATTCTGTCCGGTGTGGGAATCGAACCCACAACCTCCGGGATATAAAGCGAGCCAAATACCGCTACGCTACGGAGGTTGTCTACTTTACTTAACCAAATCATGTATGTTGTGTGTGTTAACATTGCGATAACTGAATCACCTATTGACCTCGACCTAAACTTATCATGACCCATAGATAATGTTCGATTAATGATGATAATCGAGTAGAAGTCAATTTAAAACGCGACGTGTTGTTGTTTGTGGCTTCTGTGCGATATATGCGGTACCTCCATTTTTTTAGTGGAAACCTCCGTACCACAGAATGAAAAATCGGAACCCTCATAGGATCACTTTGTTCCCTGTCTGTTTGTCAAGCCCCTTTTAAAAAAAGCCTGTAGCAGCGGAATTTTTATCATAATATACATATGTGTGCCTTATTGCAGTTCATACGATTTAGCGGTGCGTTGATAGATCAGTTGGTATCGTCTTAAGTGGCCTACGTAGACCACCGATATAGCCATTTACAATTTGTTTTGATATAAGAATATAATTATAATTATTTATTTATAAATTCCTGCATAAAAAAAATAAGTAATTACATACACTTTTTAACAATATAAGTTAAATATTGTATGTACAGATTAGTGATGTAACGGATATTCGCATTCGCTTTCGCGAATATCCGCGTATTTTTCAATATTCGCATTCGCATTCGCATTCGCAAAAATTATGCGAATATTTAGCGAATGTTTTAAATATTCAAAAAGGAAATTATTATATGCATGCATATGAAATAATAATACAATACAACTTGCAATTAACATTTTCAGTATCACATATTGTAAAATAAGTCCAAACTTCGCTGATGTGTGCTTTACTAATGTTTTTATGCCACTTTGTCCCTTAAATATCAGTTAAATTTGAAAAATTACATAAAACTAACCTCAAAACAAAACAAAACAAAACTTTTAGAATGAACTTACTGTGACTAAATTCATTAAATTAACCAATATCGGCTCGGCTATGTTCAATTTAAAATTTAAACATGGTCGACACGAAACGTCAAACATGTCAAACATTTTACGCGCGCTTTTTTTGAAATTTTAAAATATTCGCATTCGCATTCGCATTCGCGAATGTTAAAGATAAATATTCGCATTCGCATTCGCGAATGTGAAAAATCCAGCATTCGTTACATCACTAGTACAGATGTTATTATGTATACCTAGCTGTCCCGGGCGGTTTCTAGATCCCTTTCCCGTGAAAACCTTGACTTCAAAAATAGCATGACACTCACACATTACAAATAATGTGGCTTTTTATTGGTAAAATAATTATCAAATTCGGTTTAGTAGATCCAGAGATTACACCCTACAACCTCACAAACTTTACATCTTTATAATATTAGTATCATTATCATCATCAGCTCGTACAATGTCCACTGCTGAACATGAGTCTCCCCCCCGAGGGAGGGTTAATGCCATAGTCACCACGCTTGTCAGGCGGGTTGGTGACCACAGTATTATGTTCTAAGACACAAGGAATTGTCCCTGGTATTCGATTGTTATAGATGATGTTAAAACAATCGGGACCAACGGCTTAACGTGCTTCCGAGGCACAGAGTACCTACTCCCTCAACCATCCCGACCCGAAAAGAAATATTAAAATTTACACAAGGATTTCTTGTCCGGGGTGGGGATCAAACCCACGACAAATACCGCTACGCTACTGTGGTTGTCACATTAGTATGGAAGAATCAAAACATTAAATCATTTGAAACATATCACATACATAAAAATTACAGTAATTGGCCGCAATGTTTCAGCTTCTCGCCATGAGTTCAGACAGTTGTTAGTCACACATAAAACAAACTTAAAAAACGCAAGTCATGTAAGCAAATTTTGAAGTAGATAATGATATTACGATTTTTTATCAGTCTTACAGATTTTCTGTGATATTCATCGTTTTATTCCGGCGAACATATGTAGTTAGCTGCATGGCTTTTACTACTTCACCGGTATTGTTATAAAAGAGAGTTTCATGCCCAGAGCCGTAAATAGCCTTTTCTGCCCACCCTGATGCTTAAGATAAAATGTTTATGAGCAATTACGAGCAAACCGAAAAATTAAAAATCCTGCCTGGTCTAGCTATTCTTGCACTCCCCAAAATGTACGCCCTGATTCTGGACACCGGTGGCACCGCCCTATTTACGGCACTGCACACAGGAAGATAGGGTAGCCTATTCGGACATCACACAGTTAATCCGGATAAACAATGTTTATTCAGATTGTGGCGGGATGTTCATTAACTGATACACTTTATGTGATAAGATAATATCTACTGATAG
Source organism: Nycteola revayana (assembly GCA_947037095.2). NCBI lineage: Eukaryota > Metazoa > Arthropoda > Insecta > Lepidoptera > Nolidae > Nycteola > Nycteola revayana. The sequence continues at coordinate 19,092,441 of OX344856.2, read as the reverse complement.
AAAAAAACTATAGGCCGACATTACACGCTCAATCTGGATCGAGATCTGTGATCGAGATCAATGATCTCAATCCAGATTGACTGTTTAATGTGTGTGATTGACGGATCGCGACATCGGATCGCAAATTATCAAATATTTTGAAATCCATGATCTCGATCCGTTTATCTCAATCCAGATTGAGCGTCTTATGTGCAACATATAATTCGAATGATACTATTAAAATTACTAGTAGTAATAAGAGATTAAAAAAAAGATATTAAAATTAATTACTACACATGCTTTTTTTGTTCAGATCCATTTTGCAATTCGTCATCATCAGCCCGTATAACGTCCACTGCTAAACATGGGCCTCCTTTCGGGGATTCGCCATAGTCACCACGCTTGGCAGGCGGGTTGATGACCGCAGTATTATGTTGTACCACACAAGGAAAGGCTGCTGCCCGTTCCTTGATATACGATTATTATAGATGATTTTATAACAATCGGCCAACGGCTTAACGTGCTTTCCGAGGCACGGAGGGTAGTCACTCAATCGATCAGACCCGGAAGGATATCTTAGAATTTACACAAAGATTTACTGCCCGACGTGGGAATCGAATCCACGACCTCCTAGATTTAAAGTGAGTCAAATACCGCTACGCTACGGAGGCTTTCGTGATTGTGAACACACAATCTTCATATATTTTTATTTATTGGCAATCATAATCCCCTGAGCACACGTCTTCATGTGATCATTGCGAACAGTGGACTGATGTGATCTGGATTGACTGTGTAATGTGACAACAATCCAAATCAGTTTATATCAATCTACCGCGATCACGGATCTCGATCCAGATTGAGCGTGTAATGTCGGCCATACATATATTTCTACTACGTTGTATGTAATAATGACTAAAACCATTAAAGTTTCATGTCATTGATATTTTTATAAAGTGATCCTCGCGTGTTTATTTTTGGAGATAATTGCATCAATAACTAGCACAAAAATTAATTAACTTTATACCTCTATTCATATTAGATGACCAGTATATTTTATTTTTGTGCCAGATATAATATTATTACTACAAATTAAAATGGACGATGATGATTAAAGATGGTAGAAATTATCATAGACAACTCTCCCGCAGTAGGGAAATTTGACGTTTTGGAATTTGAATTTTGACTGCACCGGTAGCTCAGTGGTTACTATAGTTGCCTCTGAGACCTGGTGTTCTGAGTTCGATTCCCACCCGGGACAATTATTTGTGTGAACCACAAATAGTTGTTCTGAGTCTGGGTGTTCTTTGTGTCCGTGAAATGAATGTTTGTAAAGTCCCCCGCGACACAGGGATTTATTTCACTAGTGCGGGAGTTGTCTTTAAAAAAAAACAGAAAAAAAAAAATTTGGTAGTTTCTTTTGAATCATAATAAAATATAACCTTTTTTTTTTTTTTTTTTTTTTGTTGTCCGGGGGGAAATGCATTGACGCATTCCCACCGCCTCTGCAGCGTATTCGCGCGCTGGCGGCGGGATATGTGGGACTCGCCCTCTCCATAGCGTGGTATGCTTAACTCATACCACGAGGAGAGGACCCTACGCCACTAAAACCTCCCGGACACTCCTTCGATCCGCCGTTGGCGGGGGCCGGGTACGCATGAGCAATCCGGCCCCCCGACGGCAACCGCGGCCAATATGGTACCGCAGGATCTCCAGGGCCACACTTGCAGTGGCCCATTTGCCCAATTATAGGGACGCCCGGAGTGTAGAGGCGTCCCTACTCCTCATGGGTCAGCCTCGAAGGGAGCGGGGCCCATGTTCCCCACTCCCCAAGGCCGAGCCTAGGGCGGTAGGCGGCGGGTTTCGGCCCGCCGCCGACGGCCAACACGCCGTCTGCGAAGCGGGTGGGCAGAGGGATCTACTTCCCTCTCCCGCTCCGCGGCCTCCTTCTGTGACATAACTTGTCTACAGAAGGAGGCAACCGCCTCCCACGACCTCTCGCTTTGGACCATCTTCGAAATGATGGTCGGCAGCGAGAGGTCGTCTCCCACCACGCCAACGAGCTCCTCCCGCTCGTTGGCCCACGCCGGACACTCCACCACCGTGTGCTGCGCCGTATCGTCGGCACAGTCACAGTGGTGACAGCGAGTGTCCGGCTCTCTCTGCGCCACGTTGCACAGGTAGTGGCCGAAGCAGCCATGGCCTGTTACTACCTGTGCAACGTGGTAGGTGACGTCGCCGTGACGGCGACCGGCCCACTTTTTTACATGGGGCCGAATCGCCTCCACCGTACGCAATCCGCTCCGCGGCGCGGCCTCTAGCCGCTCCTGCCATTTCCGGAGGGTTTGGCGACGGATCTCAGTCCGCCACCGTGCAACACCCTCCGGGAAGGGGTCGCGGCCAGAACGCGCCCCCTCACACCTCCGCCGGTACGCGGCGGCCAAAACCTCCGCCTCCAGGTCCCACGGAGGGGACCCCGCAAGGAGGCAGGCCGCGTCAAACGCGACCGTGCGGTAGGCGCGGGACGCCCTGATGGCCATCACCCGCTGCGGACGTCGCAGCAGGGCTATGTTTCGCCTCTTCAGAGCGTCGACCCAAATGGGGGCGCCGTAGAGTGCCATGGAGCGGATCACACCGGCGTAATAAAATATAACCTGTCGATAAATGGGCTATCTAACACTGAAAGATTTTTTATAAATCGGGCCAGTAATTTCTGAGATATGCGCGTCCAACCAAACTCTTCAGCTTTATATTAAAATTTATTAGTATAGTACAGCGGTCTCTTCATTTCATACATAAATAGCTTTAGTGCAATTGCTATTGCCATCATAAATTACGTACATAAGCTCACGCCTGTTTCCCAGCGGGGTAGGCAGAGACAATGGACCTCCACTTGCTACGATCCCTACACACATCTTACGCTTCATTCACTCTCATAACATTCTTCATACAAGCACGTCGGTTTAGGGTGGATCTTATTTGACCTTTTGCGAGGATGTTTCCGATTTGGTCAGAGAACGTTCGTCGAGGTCTTCCCCTTCCGACTGTTCCACTCATACTTGCCATGTATACCTGTTTTGTCAATCATTCTTCATCCATTCTTTCCACGTGACCAAACCATGTCAACATTCCCTTCTCTATCTTCGTAATCACGTCCTCTCACTCCACACCGTCCACATAACACGCTATTCCTTATTCTATCATTCAATGTTAACCCACACATACTACTCATACGTACCTAGTTATACAAGTATTGTGTACCTACTCTATTGTGTATGTGTATATATGTAGGTACTATAGGAATACACACGAGTACAACTGTAGACCTCAGAACCATGAAGTCGGATGTGTGTGATATACGTCAGAAACATTAGTCGTATGTGTACTGACACTTACTACCAAATGCTTCGGAATTGCAATAGTACATACATCCTTATGGTTCTGAAGTTTAGAACTATGATTGCTCTTACGTATATGCTATGTAAGGTTGCCGGTCATGCAGATGTGTGTCATATCAATGAAGCCACAATCAGTAGATTCAATTTATTCAAGACTAATTTTGAAAAGAAAATCAATGGTCAATTGGACTACCATTTGTAAGAAAGAAATAAAAGCTACTGTTACGTAAATTTCAAATGCCTCTCCCACACTCCCACCACTGCAACTCCTGTAAGCAAGGATATGCAACAGTGGCACACACTGGAAATGGCAATGAGCACCGAGGCTCACCGAGCTCAAAAAGTTAAACTGCCTTGGGACCCGCAACGAATTTAATCAGAAATATATTAGGAGGAGTAAGGAAGACTTATGTTTTCACTTCCCTCCATAGCAAAGCGGGAGACTGCTAAAAGGTAAAAGATAATAAGAGATAAGAAGTCTTGAGGGGTAATTAAAAACTAGAAAATAGGATAAATTACGGGGCCTACATGTGTAGCTGTTATTTTTTTATTCTAGTAGTAGGTATTCCAAAAGCGTCTAAAAGCACGGATATTCTGATTCTGGTTGGACGATTCCACCAGATCCATATAGTATTACAATTTATCAGCTTTATGGCATTTAAGTCCTTACAATTTGTAGTTCACCAGACACACCGTAGAAACAGTCAGGCGCGAAAACAGACCACAAAAAAGTTTGTGGTGACAACCACCGAAAAATGGTCGAGTGCGAGTCGGAGTTCGAACTCGCTCATACACAATTATGATTAACTAGCTTCCCCTACTAATGGGCTATTAAATATGAACTTGACTGGTTAAGCGACCGTAGCCCAATGGCTAGAGCGTCGGACTTGTGATCTTGAGGTCGCCGGTTCGAACCCCACCCTTTGCACTACCGACGAGAACCCACTCGTAACACAAGCATGTTAGCTTAGCACGAGGGGTTAACAAGAACACTACTAAACTGTGTATGTTTATAGTAACAGTTTTAAGTAAACTGATACTTTAAAACTACTTTTGATCTTATTCAGAATAAATAATTTCCTTACATTTTTATTTACAATCGTGGCAACCCTGAACTATGATTGTATTCAAACAAGTCCGTCTATTTAAATGACATTGCAAATGACAAAGATCGACCATGTTGTCCGTGACGACTTATTAAAATACACTAAGTATATGTGATTACAGTGTACCATGTGTAATCTGTATGTAGTCTAATGTCGGTTATTATAATTAAATCTATATATTATAATACTAGCGAACCGCCCCGGCTCCGCACGGGTACGATGCTGATGTATTATACATATAAACCTTCCTCTTGAATCTATCTATCTATTAAAAAAACCGCATCAAAATCCGTTGCGTAGTTTTAAAGATTTAAGCATACATAGGGATATAGGGACAGAGAAAGCGACTTTGTTTTATACTATGTAGTGATACTAGCTGATGCCCGCGACTTTTTCCGCGTGATGTTTGTTATTCCATCGGTTTTTTAACTATCCCACAGGAACTCATTAGTTTTCTGTTATTAAATTATTTAAAATGTTGACCGGGGATGTAAGGTACTACCAGGCAAAATTACATTAATTACAAAAAAAACTGTTTAATTTTACTTCTAACATCCCCCTGACTCGGGTTTTAGCGTATTTTTCTATGTATATAGACATTCGACCTCTACAGTTGTATTATATCTATAGATAAAAATTAATCCCTATTTCCTTTGGTCATCCCGTCACGCGTGAATGGATGGCTTTCGCCAATTCTTTTTTATTTGTGTTTGGCATTAGAAAGTTCTGATTAAAGAAAATGATAAGAAAGTTGCGCGGAAAATGGGAAATTTAAGAATATGAATAATGTAATCTTAATGCGTTTGACAGAATGAGTGCTGCTCTTAGTGCATATCACGGTCAATTCAGTCAGAGTTATAAGGCCTTTTTTTTCCCACCAATGCAGCGTATTCGTGCACTGGCGACGGGATATGTGGGACTCGCCTTCTCCATAGCGTGGTATGCTAAACTCATACCACGAGGAGAGGACCCTACACCACTAAAACCCCCCGGACACTCCTTCGATCCGCCGTTGGCGGGGACCGGGTACGCATGAGCAATCCGGCCCCAGAGTAATCACGCCTAATTAAGTTTTAGTTAAGACAGGACTACATCTGTCGAGTCAGATAGTTATAAATAAACAACAGCCCGTAGATCCTTGTATTTTTATTGCAGTAATAAATTACCCCTATTTTATTACTAAACTCATAAAAGCCATTTTAATATTTTTATTTGAAACATATTTCATTTTTATTAATCAATTTAATCTAACATTGTTTACATGTAATTGAATTGAAATTTAATAATAAATTCATTTTGCGTATTTAATTTTGCTCATATACTCATATTGTAGGGCATGCAGTGCATTTCTGTAAGTAGTTAAACATTTAATCTTAAGTTCATAATGTAAACTTAAGTTTAAATGTTTTATTGTTATTTCATTTTTAATGTAAATAAAAAGCTCTACATATCTATATGTATATATAAAAATGAATCCCTATTTCCCTTGGTCACGGTCACGGCATCACGCGTGAACGGCGAGGTCGATTTCGCTAATCTTTTTTTTGTTGTGTTTGTTATTGTCAGGAGAAGGTTCTTATGAAAAAAAAATTGCGCGGATAATTAGAGAAATTAAGATCATTTTGCCACCATATAAATTTTCTAGTGTAACCTTAGCGTTTATGACAATAAAATATGTGTGCCTACTAAAATATAAATTAAAATAACTGGACCTAAACCCCGCGTAATTGCCTATTTGAGTATGTTTCGCCGGACCGCCTCATGTGGGCCGTGTTGAAACCGGTGGTAGAGTAACCCACTGAGTTTGTTTCGCCGGATCTTCTCAGTTGGGGCGCATTGGATCCGGTGGTAGCATTAAAGCGCGTCCGTCGTTATATGCTCATGGTCCACCCAAATAATGACAATTGTTTTGGAATAATATAGACAGAACAAGCATTTTGCCTCCTAGCGACAATATACATTAATTATAATAATTAATTTAATTATAAATAAGTAATTTGAATAGGTTTATAAATAAACAGCAAATGTAATTTAAGATAAATAATAATTAATTTTCAAATAATGTTTGACGATTTACAAGTGCCTGTAATAATTGGTTTACGTAAATAAAAATGATTTTTATTTTATTTAATCTTTTTTATTGTACCTAATCGTATGGCGTTTTACAACATTGGCAGTTAGTTCAATGCTATCACGCCTAACATTAAAAAAATTAATTCCGAGTTTTAGCTAAGATAGTGGGTACAACGTCTGTCGAGTCAGCTAGTTGTAAATAAGAACCCCAAAAAGTATATACACTGTAGTCCATCAACCTTTTTTTAAGTTGGATAAAAATATATTTTGTTACTTCAGTTTCATAGTAACGATATAAATAATTGCATGCTTGAGATATGGATATATATACTACAAGCTTATCAACACGACCGCAGTTAATGGATAGAGGACAAAACTACACAACATATGATTGTTACTAACAAGCTAACAAGCGATGTATTATACATATAAATGTGCCTCAGAATCACTCTATCTATTAAAAAAAACGAATCAAAATCCGTAGTTTTAAAGATATATATACACATACATAGGGATTAGGGACAGACAGACAACGGAAAGCGACTTTATTTTATACCGTGTAGGCCGTGTAGTGATTATAACCATAAACCTACCTTAGAGAGTAAATCCATAGCACTGTCAAACTATTGCCAATTAAAAAAAAAAAAAAAAACAAAAAACTTTACGATTCACCACAACACTACGTTCGAAATTCAATACAGTTTAGGCGGGAGACGGACGCGCCTCGCGTAGAATGTTCAATGGCCGACTACTTACTGCTCGGTTGCGACAATATTTAATAAGTATATAGCAGTTAGTTGATAAGCTATCATTGTGGCGTTTGAACCACTAGCTCGGATGATTTTAAGTATTGTACCTACCTACTAAAGAATAATCTGATGATACGCATAAATGGAAAATAACCGAAAACATTTTCGACACGCTGCGCTGGACATCTGTTGTTATTTGACAATTAAATAAGTTATGCTCCATGAAACGAATTGCTTGAAGTTTAACTTTACATTCGTATAGTGTCAAAAGGTACTTGACTTCATTATTTTGAAAATTACTTCAAGAAATAAAATGGCAGCCAGGCTGTTCATTAAACAAAATATATCAAGAACCTGCAGTACCAGGTGCCCAATTAAGACGCTTTCGTTGGAGCACTCCTAGGGTTTAAGTCCCTCGTGGTATGATTAGCATAATATCATCACTATAGAGAGTACTACATACAACGCCGCTTTAATGGGGGAGGACCAGAGCAAATAAATACATTTTATTGCATTATGGTAATGCCTTTGCCCAATGCATTCCACTCGTAAAAAGGCAGTTTACTAAAAGGCAACAAACCAATAGTAGAAGATCCGACCCTACATCGACCTTCACCTAGCTGATAATAGAATGAAACATGTTTTATAATGAATTTAGTATCTTAGAAAATACACAAAAAATGGGTTGGCTAAAGTAATCCTGGACAGACTTTTTTTTAATGATTTGAATTAAATGTTTGCAACAATTAATTTAAAATCATAATAAGATGATAAGTAAATGTTATTATTACTTAAATTATTAAACGTATAGAACGTTCAGCTCTTAGGTTGGACCTGGACGAACTACTGGGTTACTAGGTACAAAAAGGTGTGTAGATGACAGTACCTTTCACTTGATTGGATAGTTACAAAATTATAATAACAAACAAGCGCTGTTTTTGCGTTAATTTAATTTAATCTTTTTAAAATTTCATTAAAATATTTTTTCAAATAATAATTAAAAATAGTCTGCCCAGGATTTTTTTAGCCAACCCATTTTTAATATATTTTCTAATATACTTAATTTATTATAAAACATGTTTCATTCTATTATCAGCTCGGTGAAGGTCGATGTAGGTTCGGATCTTAGACTACAATATCTAGGCTAAATACCTATGTCTTTTTCGGTCAATTCTTTTACCTGAGTAAAAAATGAAAACAAAAAATCAAAAGTAAAAAAAAAAATCTTTAATAATCATCATTACCATCGTGAACCTCTTTAACGGCCACTGCTGAACTTGGGCCTCCTCCTGAAGGAAGGTTTTGCCGTAGTCACCATCTTGACAGACGGGTTGATTACCGCAGTATTATATCGTAACACACAAGGAAACGCTGCTGCCCGTTCTCTGGTATACGATTATTATAGATGATGTTATAACAATCGGGACCAGCGACTTAACGTGCTTTCCGAGGCACGGGGGGTAGTCCCTCAACCAATCAGACCCGGAAAGAAATCTTAGAATTTATACAAAGATTTTTTTTCCGGCGCGACACTCATGCCCTACGGGAGCTTCTTAAGGTCTTTGATATATTATCTGGTATTCCAGATAATAATATTAGAAATTCATTACACATACAACTAACAACTTATCAAATTGATTTGATAATTGGGTCAGGCTCAGTCGATCGATTTTGAAGAGACCATGAATAACTTATGTGCTAGAGTCACGCAAACACCGGCACAAAGTAAACGTTTGTGTTGACCAATCTATACACATAATACGTAGTTAATGCACGGTCCGCTGTTAGTTATACACTAGTTTTCAATAATAGCCGCGGTAATTCAAGGGTTTTTAGGTCAGCAAATAGCTTTAATTCTATGGAATCCCGTATAAAATGGTTTGGAATGAAAAACGGAATTCTCTTTTACATTCTTACATAATAAAATGAGTTCTTGTGTCATATTTTGCCATTTAAGGGAGCCAAAAACAATACTTGTAGTTAGATCTCTTATACTTTCTGCACTGCACATCCATTGCACTGCACATCCATTGCACTGCACATCTATTGCACTGCACATCTATTGCACTGCACATCAATTGCACTGCACATCTATTGCACTGCACATCTATTGCACTGCACATCTATTGCACTGCGCATCTATTGCACTGCACATCTATTACAGTGCAAATCTATTACACTGCACATCTATTGCACTGCACATCAATTGCATTGCATCTATTGCCCTGCTGACGTTGGACAGCTAGTGCCAGTGCAATAGATGTACAGGACTAGCCGCCCTGATCGTGCTGGCTTTTTCCTCTTCTCTCTTCCTATGACCCGAAAGCTCCAGTGACCATAAGCTGACCCCACATTTGGCGTACTTTCTTCAAGCTTGCAACGAGCAAACGACCCCGTCCCTCCTAGGCCGTCGTCCGTATGCGAAAGACGTTTGAGAAACTCGCATGTCCAATGTGGGATCAGCCTTACCCAGTAAAGCAGTTCTATCTGTCTAAAAGTTATTTAAGGAATCTTTCGTGGAACCCACTTTAAGAACCGCTGCAGCGCTGTTGTAATTGTTGCAGTTTAAAAGCAATAAAAGTCTCTCGGCAATTTATTGGACAATTGACAATTTATTCATTTTATGGGTTCAATAATAAATGTGTTTGATTGTTAAATGTTTAATTACCTCCTATACGTTCATCAGTATAACGTGATTGTAACTTTAATAGGCTAGTATTTAGACATTGAACACAGCTCCAGCTCAAGGCTAAATAAGGCAGGGCGATAGGTTTGACGCCAACTTCTAAGGGGCGCCAAAATAACGTATCCATATAATTTTCATTGATTAACAATATTACGTAAACAGAAAGCGCTAAAAAAGCACTGCTGAACATGGCCCTCCTCCCGAGGGAGGGTTTTGCCATAGTCACCACGCTTGACAGGCGGATTGGTGACCGCAGTATTATATTGTAATACACCGAGAAAAGCTGCTGCTCGTTACGTGCTATACGCTTGTTATAGATGATTTTATAACAATCGGGACGAACGGCTTAACGTCCTTTCCGAGTCACGGAGGGCAGTCATCAACCAGCCAGACCCGGAAAGAAATCTTAGAATTTACACAAAGATTTCTTGTCCGGTGTGGGGATCGAACCCACAACCTCCGAGACTTAAAGCGAGCCAAATACCGCTACGCTACGGAGGTTTTCATTTCCTATATGGCTGAAACGAAAAGAACTTGATTTTAATTGCATTACTCTCAAAATGTATTTATCACGTTTTTTGCCTGTAACCGTCATAATGATATTAGCACGCTAGTCTACAAACATCTATCAATTATATTTACGTATCTGAGTATACCTACACCCACCGGCACCTACTGATAAAATGACGTTAAACTTCTTGAAGATGCAAGTCATTATTGGTGACAAGACATTATTATGCTAGAGCAGTGATTGCGGATCCTGGTAGAATTGATGGGGGTCGGTAAAAAAATGAGGTTACTTAGTTGTAAGTATGTCTATATACAGGGTGTCCCAAAAGATTACGTAGCTGGGAAGGGGGGTGATAGGGATGGTCACAAGGGTCACCAGAAAAATATAAAAAATTCCCTCTGGGTGTTTAAAAAAATAAATGGCATTTTTTAAAAGACTAAAAATTTTACACCTTGTGCTAACTGTACCTACAAATATGGCTGTATTTAAAAAAAATGCTGTTATGTAATCTTCAATAACAACAAGGTCATCAACATCAACATCAAAAATAACAAGGTGTAAAATTTTAAGTTTTTAAAAAAATGCAATTTTTTTTTTAAATACCCAGAGCGGATTTTTGTTTTTATTTTTCTAGTGACCATTGTGTCCACCCCTGTCACCCCCTTTCCCAGCTACTTAACCTTTTGGGACACCCTGTATATGACTTTGTTTTTTTTTCGGACAGACATAGGTACGTAGTTAGGCACGAGGCTTTTGCTACTTCACCGGGCATAAAGGCGAGCAGAGCTCCAGCCTCAATAAATGGTTTAAAAACTACAAACTAAGCAACCTGCGCAAGAGGGCGTCTCCTGTGGGACTTGGACCACGGCGCGGCGGTCGGCTCAGGGCGATCGCTGGCGATGAGATTGAGGGATTATGACTTTTAGTATTTTAGTGGAGTTTTGTGCAACTGTCGCTCTACTTTCTATATATTACGTATCTATAAATTAATACGTGAATCAAAAACCTTTTAACGAAAATAGCGCGGACGGATGGGTATCAAATTTCGCACATTCATCCCTACTAATATTATAAATGTGAATGTAAGTTTATTTGTTACGATTTAACGCGAAAACTTCTTAACTTTGTACACATATTCTTGGAGGTATTACAAGTAGCATAGGGGCATTAGCGGTAAAATCTAATAGTTTATATGGAGAAGGAGCGCATAATGCTATTTTTTTAATGTTGTTCCAATTCAGACCAGTGTGCGACCACTAGGTATTTCAAACATCACTACATAGTATAAAACAAAGTCGCTTTCTCTGTCCCTATATCCCTATGTCCCTATGTATGCTTAAATCTTTAAAACTACGCGACGGATTTTGATGCGGCTTTTTTTAATAGATAGAGGGACAAGAGGAAGGTTTATATGTATAAAACATCAGCATTGCGCCCGTGCGGAGCCGGGGCGGGTAGCTAGTATGGTATAAGAACTTTAATGAAAATATGTTATTTAGTTAACACATTACACAGGTAGAAATTCCTCACAGGCATGTTTACTACACATAGGTATGCGTCATAAGGAAAAATCATGCAGTTATTAATTTACTTTTGTTTGCCTACTTCATATATGGTAATACAGAAAATAATTAACGAAATTGAAATACACCTTTACATATCTATAGTAATATTATAAAACTGAAGAGACTATACTGCGCTAATATCAGAAACTGCTGGTCCGTTTTGAAAAAGTATTTTACCATTAGAAAGCTACTTTATCCAGGAATAACATAGGCTATATTTATTGATACGACTAAATAAATAAGATGTTCAACGACAACAACTCTTATTTGTTAAATCATTATATTCATCATCATCAGCCTGTTGTAGTCCACTGCTGAACATAGGCCACCCTCATCGATTTCCAGCGGGAACGATCGCTAGCGGCCTGCATCCACCGACTCCCCGCGACCTTTATGAGGTCGTCGGTCAATCGTGCCGGCGGTCGTCCTACGCTGCGCTTGCCAGTTCGTTGACTCGAGAACCTTTTTGCTCCATCATATGAGATATGTGTCCTGCCCATTGCCACTTCAGCTTGCTAATCCGTTGAGCTATGTCAGTGACATATTATATTAATAACAACAAAGATTAACTATAGTAGGTACCTATTTATGTTAAAGTTTATTTATTTGTATGGCATTTTTATCAATTCTAAGAATAAAATTAACCGAGAAATAAAATTGACAGAATTTCTATTCAAAAATTGGTCCTTAGCGTTTTAAAAGTGCTCGTTCAATACTCTTTTACGTTAACTCCATTGAACTGAATTTGATGATATTGTCCGTACTTTACCTAGATAATCACGGGCGCCCCAGTTGGATGTATCCCAGTGGGGTAAAGTATCAGTCCTACACGTATAATTATACCCGGTGAAGTAGCAAACACCTCCGAGGTAACTAAATAAGTCCGTCCAAAAAAAAAACGCGTTTACAACCACGGCGGGCGCCGCGCCGCCGTAAATTATGACTGATAAAGAATGGCACCGATGATCTTAAAAGTTTGTCAAATGGATCAATGTAGCAAATTCCAATATCCAAAAACAAGATTATTTAATTTACTACGACACGCGGTTTCACACGAAAAAACCACTAAAAGAACTTAATGCATAAACTCTAAAGATAACAATAAATGTTAAGGAATGCTTAAACACTATGATTATTCCTTTTTTTAAATTGAGAAAACTATGTATAAACAAACGAAGAAAACTATTTCTGATACTAACTTAATTAGGATGTCTATTAAAATTCTATAAAATCTATTTAAATAAAATTCTTCCTTATTTTCTACAACAGAATTTCAAAGAGAAAAAAAGTACAAGAAATCAATTAATCAATATAAATTTAGCACAAATCCCAAAATATTAATCACAACTATTCTAAATATAATAGAAACATACAATTATTAAAATAACAATAACATAGTAATTAATGCATTTAGAAAACATTGGCACTGTCAAATACACTATCTTACCCACAAAGCTATTACTTGAGCTTTGAGGAAAAATTGTCACTTCAACAGTATAATATTACAGTATTTTTCAAATAGGAATGGTACCATGCGACTGTCATATGCAATTCAACTTTATTCAATCTTAACTGTGAGAACCCCATAAATGTGGTTATAAAGGGAAACTTGACCATAAATAAATAGTCTATGGTAATAGAGCTTTATATTGGTTTAAGACTTTATAAAATGAGTCTATCTGCTATGAGCTATCTGTGGTTCACACAAATTTTACTTTGGGAATTTCTGGTGTAACGATATGGTTTACAGAAAACAGCTCATGAAACTTAATGCAACTGAATAAAGTTTAATTTTGTACGACCATACCATTACTATATGAAGAACTGTTTTAGAAACTTGCAACAGATTAAACATGGAGTTATAGAAGCTGAATAATCTTACCGCTGGCTTCAGCCTGTTGTCATCGGCCTGCAAGGTGGTTTTAAAAAGAAATTAAGCATCATAGACAACACATACATTGCAGAAAGTTTAAGCATAGATCAGAGGTCTTAAAAATATAATTATATTTATATTGTTTTTGTATAAAACAGATTTAAGAAGTATATATTTTATGTACTAAGTTTTTGAGAGAGTATGAATAATAATCATTCATTTTTCATTATAATTAATAATGGTGACTTTTAATACATAATTAATTATTATTTAATCTTTACTTGGTATTTTATAACAAAAAAATGTCAGACAACCAAATGCTAAATTTATTTGATCAATAATTTGTAGGCAGATAGCTTTCAGTACAATTCACAATTTTAAGGGGTGGTACAAACTTCCCAAAAATACGTACTAATATATATTAAGGAATAATAGGCAAAGACAAACAAAACAATTACCTACTTCAATATTTTTTCCTATCAGTATCTAATTGAATTATCAGTTACTATCATAAAGTCACAATTAGTTTGCATTTTATGAAGAAGTGACTAGTTAAAAATATATTTTCTCAGCATTTTATATTCATAGTAATGATGAAGAATATAAAAATGCTGAGTTAAGAATCATAATAATGATAAAGCATATTTCATAGATCCAAGGATAACAACTTCATTGAAAACTTTTTTAATCATCTATTGGCCATGCAAATACTAATTTAACAATTTAAAGACAATATAAGTTTTTTTATTATTTTCTTAATTGTTTTTTTTAAATGTCAAGCTAGTGATGGGCCCCATGTTTGTATACTGTACCTAAATAAATAATAATCTTAATACCTAGTTGTTTTGCAATGTGGGTGATTTGAAAAATGACCTCAGTAATATCTGAAAACGTTTCTCCAACGCCATATTTACACGTGTTCGTGCTAAATTATGTAATAATTAGTTGGATTTATGCCAATTATAGTATTAAGTAAGGCGTAAAACTTTTTTTTAATCGAATAAATATAGATGGCGACCTCTGAGTGGATCTATATATGCCAATGTTATAACCGTTGCAAACCTACAAACAATGAACTCAGTAACGTGTGTTTATCATTTTTAGTTAGTTTAATTATTATGCGACCCGTGCCCGACCTCTAAGCTCCAGCAAGGTCACCAAAGATAAATAAATACGCTAATAAGAAACCTATAGCACTCAAGAGATAACACATACACTACGCACAATATAGATAATAGTAAATCATTTATTACCTTGTTATCACCCTCTCGTGCGTCGGACATGATTATTTTAGGTAATAACACTAATAATCGAGATAAAACAACAATACACGCCAATAACGCGGTGTTCGGCGATCTGTCAACGTCAAATTTGAGAGTTGAACAGATGATTGTCAAAATGGTCAATAACGTTTCGTTACATACCTACTCATAACATTTTCATGGCAAAAGTTCAATCTTCTTTAATAAAAATTAAAACGAATCGTCCAAAAATGTGCACATCATATCTTGAGTATAAATTAGCCTAATCTTTTTATATTGTTATAATATCAACATAATACTTATACATAATGTCAACATAATACTTATACGACGCCGGTCACCAACAAGTAAAACATATATTCAAAACTAGCGGCCCGCCCCGGCTTCGCACGGGTGGACTTTTAAATAAATAAATAATAAATAAAAATCATTTTTATTTACGTAAACCTATTACAGGCACTTGCAAATAGTCAAAACAATAATTTATTATTAATCTATGTATAATTTTAACATTTTTAAATGAGCATATTAAGCAGGTATTTTAGTTATTGTTTTTAATCATTTTAGTCTTAACTTTATTATTTTACTATATTGTGTCCGATAGCTTGTTCTGTCTATATTAAATTATATTAAGAACAATTGTCATTATTTGGGCGGACCATGAGTATATAACGACGGACGCGCTTTAATGCTACCACCGGATCCAATACGCCCCAACTGAGAAGATCCGGCGAAACAAACTCAGTGGGTTATTCTACTGCCGGTTTTAACACGACCCACATGAGACGGTCCGGCGAAACATCCTCAAATGGGCAGAGCGTGGGTTTTGGTCCAGTTACTTTTATTATTTATTTGGCATACACATTATTTTCCCGAACGGTTGTCTTTATAATATTTGATTATTTATTAATGTTTTTATATTAATAAAAGAAGCTAATTTGAGACAGAACTAGCGGTCTATTAATGTAACTCATTAGGCCGATTACAGATAGTTCACAGAACATCACACTATTATGCTTACTATTTTACTTAGATACAGGGTCTCTAGGAAGTGTTACGCAGGATGGTTCATGAGACCAAACATCTTTATCCTCAATATAGTCCTTAACGCTATAGTAACCTTTAGATACAAGGACACGTTTAATATATGCTTTAAAAGTTGTATCAGGCAAATCAGTAACACGACTAGGGAGTTTGTTATAAAACCTAATACCATTTCCCATAAATGATTTATTGGTTCTACTTACTCTAAAACCGGGTATGGCAATTTTATGTTTATTTCTTGTGTTAACATTATGAACATCACTTTTTTTACTATAATGATCTATATTTTTTCTAACAAAAATGATATTTTGGTATATGTACTCAGAAGGAGCGGTAAGTATATTTATCTCTTTAAACAGGGTACGTAAGGAGTCGCGACTACCTAAACCGTAAATAGCCCTAACTGCTCTTTTCTGTAATATAAAAATACTATTGACATCAGCGGCTGAACCCCAAAGCAGTATTCCATAGGACATAATGCTATGAAAGTACGCGAAATACACTAGTCTAGCAGTTGCTTCATCTGACAATTGCCTAATTTTCCAGACAGCATAAGATGCGGAACTGAGTCTACCAGTTAATTTTTCAATATGAGGGCCCCATTGCAGTTTTGAATCTAATGTTATTCCTAGAAAAACTGTCGATTGAACTATGTCCAACGTTTCTCCATTAAGTGAAGCAATTGGTTTAGCGGTAGTTACATTTGGTAGCGCAAATCTGACGCATTTAGTTTTACCCGCGTTTAATAAAAGATTATTTGAAGAAAACCAATGTGAAAGTATACTTAGTGTTTTATTGTGTTCAATAAGGTTAGTATCTTTTCTATTGACTTTGAATATTAATGATGTATCGTCTGCAAAAAGAACTATATCTGACAGTTTATTTATGATGTATGGTAAATCATTGATGTAAACTAAGAACAGAAAAGGACCCAGAATAGATCCTTGGGGCACGCCCATTTTTATTAAATGCTCTTTTGAAGCAACGCCGTCTACATATACTATTTGTTTCCTATCAGATAAATAGGATATAACAAGATCAAGCGATTTTTCAGTAATTCCATAATATTTTAACTTAAGAACGAGCGTCTCATGATTTACACAGTCGAACGCCTTGGAAAGGTCACAGAAGACTCCAAGAGCATCTTGCGACCCCTCCCAAGCCTCTAGTATGGATTTAATCAGAGTGCATCCTGCGTCCTGAGTTGACCGGCCCTTAGTGAATCCAAATTGCTTATCGTGCAATATCCCATTTAGATTAAAATGTGTCAACATTTGATTAAGCATAATCTTTTCAAATACTTTACTTAGAGTTGGTAATATCGAGATAGGCCTATAGTTAGTCGCGTTATTTGAGCAACCTGATTTAAATATCGGCACTATTTTACTAATCTTCATTAAGTCAGGGAATACTCCATCAGTTATGGATGTATTAAAGATAGCCGCTAGAATAGGAGCGATATTTTGTATTACTGTGTCAATAGCTTTAACAGAAAGTCCCCACAAGTCTTCTGTGCCTTTCATTTTAATTGTTCGGAATGCCTTTACAATATCAACATCATTTATTGTCCGGAAGCCGAATTTAGACACGTCTGATTTAATGTTCGCTTTTAATAGTCTTTCAGCTTCCTGAGGGGAAGATGATAGGTATTTAGTGGTATCCATTGGTATATTAGTAAAAAAATTAGCAAAAAAATTAGCAATAATATTTTTATCTGAGACTAACTTATCACTGATATTTAAGTTTATAGTTTTATCTTTAATTTTGTTTTTACCAGTCTCAGTATTAATTATTTTCCACGTTGACTTTATTTTGTTATCCGATTTTCTTATTAGTTCACTCATATACAGTGACTTTGCCTGAATACAAACTTGTTTAAAAATTTTAGAATATGTCCTAACAGTATTTATAAAATTGTCATCAGTTGTGTAGGACCTTACATTATATAATTCATACAAAACATCTCGGCTCCGTCTTATACCTTTGGTAGCCCAAGTATTAAATTTTAATTTATTGGGGTCGATCTCTAAACGTTTAATTTTACAAACTCTCTCAAATTCCTCATGAATTGATTGAGCTAATGTATTATACATAGCATTAGAACTACTGCCTGAATCCAAAGTTTGTTGACACAATCTCGTTTTTAAATTATGACTAAACTTATCTAGATTTTTCTTTGTGAGGGGTCTGAAACTAATAATTGATTTTTCTATATTCAATGCGTTACTAACTTTAACAATTTGGCACTTGTGGTCAGAAGGAACACCAGTTACCAAACTTTTATCGGCTACCTCAAAGTTTGTGATAATATTATCAATGCAGGTGGCCGTTGTTGGTGTGACTCTAGTAGGCTCAGAATACAAACAGTTTAGATTAAAAGACATAAAAAGAGCCAGAAAACTATTTTTTTCTGTTGAATCTACCAATATATCTATGTTAAAGTCACCACAGATCAATATGTTTTTATTACTTTTGAATTTTTTAAGTATATCTTCCATTGTAGTTATAAAATGTTGGAAGTCTGACGAAGGTGGTCTGTATATACATATTATATAGTAAAGCTGTGTTTCAACGCAAGCGACCTCACAAATCCGATCTACTGACATACTGCTAATATCTCTTCGTTCTTTAAATTTCAAACCATCTCGCATTAATATAAGTACACCTCCACCCTCAGCAGAGACCCTGTTATTGAAACTAGCAACCGTATAGCCATTTATATTAAAACCCATCTTGTGTGCTTTCAGCCATGTTTCTGTAAAGCATACAATGTCAATATTATATTTTTCATTAAAAAGTTCTACATCTAATATTTTGCCAGAGAAGCGGTTTACATTCTGGTGCGATAAGACCAAAAACTTATTACACTTCTCCTTTGTCGTACTTAATGGTTTAAATTACTAACTAGACTAATTTTAGTAATATTACTAAAACAATGTAAAAATATAGGCTTTGTCATACTTTGTATGACTGTGTTAATATTGGATGCTAATAATTTAGCAATTAAACTTAATGATTTTTTTAGGACATACACTGTATTCCTGGTCACCCTACAACTAATGGTAAAACTATTTACATCAAAAAATGTAAACCTATCACTATAATGACTAACTAGAAATTGTACATGATTATTCAACATGTGAATATAATTATTAGTTTTGTCAGACATATTTTCTAAATAAGGGAAGGCACACAGTATTATTTTATAGCATTTTAAGTCTAACATTCTTGTGAAACTATCTGTAATATCTTTTTTTGTTAAGTTTTTGCAATTGCCTACCAGTAATGTTATGCAGGACTCATTTGAATAATTTGTATTCATTATCTTATTTACTAAATCTTTGTAATGTAACCCTGGTATACAACAGTTAAATAAAGGCTGACATAGTTGATTATTGAGCAGCGAGCCCAGACCTACACCTATGTCATCTGAGTACAGGACCGATGTAGTACCACATTTAGTGTATGATGAGTCAGAGCACCTCGTTGGGGTCTTGAGCTCACAGTTAATTATTGAATCTATTGATGTTTTAGTTATGATGTTGGAAGAAATTAAATCATTTGTTTTACTAGATGACTCATTACATACATGAGCCAGATCTTGAATTTTAATTTTAAAAGATTTATATTTACTGTATGTGACTGCCAATGATTTTTCTAATGTTTTTATCTCATTTAGCAAGTCCTTAGTGTCCTTTTCATAAATATTTTTACTATCCTCCAATTTAATTTCATAATTCTGAAGTTTATTCAACAAAGTCCTGCGTTCATTTGACAATTTTATGATAAACTTTTTTAGTTGACAATTATTTAACGACCTAATATTTGGCTGATAGTCAACAGAGTCATCTCCAGTCAGATCTATTGTTATTGCTGTTTGAACAGGAGTGAGCTCCGGTTCACACACCACCATATCTATACAAGTTATCGGGATAGTCATAGACTCACTATTAATTTGACATAATTCTTTGTTTTTAAAATCAATTAACTCTATTTCAAGGTCATTAATTTTACTAAGTGCCAGTTCGTAGAGAGACCTACACTGATCAAAGGATTCTGCCTCCACCATCAATCTGTCACGCTCTTCAATAGTTGCATCTAATTGTTGTGTAATCTTGACTAATTCCCTTTTTAATAATGTGTTGTTGTCAATTATTACTTTAATTTCCACTTCATTGTCCTCGCGCTCTTGTTCTAATTTTTGACATTGGTCTTTGTATGTCTGTAAGTCCTTGAGCACAGACTTCAGTTTATGTTCAGCTACCATGCTGCGGGTCTGCATGTTGGTATTGAGGACAAGAATGTGCTGAAAGTAAAGTTGAAAAGGTGAACAGAGTACTTAGGAGTAGAAAAGTTTAGATGGAGTAAAGTGAACAGAGATAGGAGTGGCTTAGTAGCTATATAGAATAAGAACTAAATGAGATATAAAGATAAATAGGACCTTTTTATATGTTTTAATATATTATACAGTAGAAGGTCACTTATTGTATGGTTTGTATTTACTGGGACAACACAATATAACAGATATTTAATTATATTTACAAGGGTTTTTTAATATTATATTTGTATACCCCCGTTATATTATTATACAATAAAATGCTACTTTATTAGACTTGGGAATCTTATTACACAATCGGAATAGTATTACTATGATGTTAGTCAGTATTGTTAGTATATTTTGGTCTGGAGCCAATGGTATTCGTCATCAAATTCACTTCCACTATACGTCAAGCGAATGGAGACAGAATGTGGCTAGTGTGTGGATGGACGTGGCTCACAATTTGAGTCGTGTAGTGTTTGTTATGTGTAGATGTCGACTCTTAGTAAAGAAAGTAATACTCGCCGGGATTTATGCAAGAATCATTCCAGTAAACAATAATTTGAGGTTAATGAACGTTGACAGCCGGTAGTCGACAGATCCTCCGTTTGGTTATTTTAGCTTGATTTTTACGAATTTGATAAGATAATGTATTCCTTTCACGTTATTTTATGTTTAAACATTATATTTTACACGTTTAATATTTAATTTTATTAATTTTAAATATTTAATTTACGAGTACAATTTTTGACAACCTTTTATACCCTACCCCTGCCCTACCCTACCCTACCCCTACCCTACCCTACCCCTAACCTACCCCTACCCTACCCCTACCCTACCCCTACCCTACCCCTACCCTACCCCTACCCCTACCCTACCCCTACTCCACCCCTACCCTACCCTACCCCTACCCTACCCCTACCCTACCCCTACCCCAACCCTACCCTACCCTACCCTACCCTATCCTACCCTACCCTACCCTACCCCTACCCAAAAGTATCCTATGTCCTTCTCCCAGTTCTTAGCTGGGAGGTAGCTAAGAACTCTTATTTATCTTTGGTGACCTAGGGTACCAATTTTCAGCCAAATCGGTTCAGCCGTTCTTGAGTTATAAATAGTGTAACTAACACGACTTTCTTTTGTTTTTAAAATGTATTCTGCTATTCGGGACGGAAACAAATCCAACAAATCAAAAACCATGGCAATCGGTCCAGCCGTTCTCGAGTTATAAGTGTTGTAACAAACACGACTTTCTTTTATATATATAGATGCCTTTTAGCAACAGTATTATATTACTAACGTATTAAACTTATTTAAATAAGGCGAATACTACTATGGCTAATAACACGCGCAGCTACTTTGCGGCGGCGCTTCTCCATAACACATGTTACTCGCACCGCTACATAACTTAGTATCAGTGAAAATGGTCGCATTGTTTCACAGCTTAGCTATTACATCCTCGCAGCATAGCTGCATGCCTAGCACATCTCTGGTGGAAAAGCAGCCTTATTCCAATGAGTAATCTTATATTATAAGGCTTATTTATATTTATATATTTTAGTAACATATAGGTAGTATAAACTAAATAAATAAAAACTACTGGACGGATATCAAAATTTCTTATTTCTATATTATATAATTCTCCATTAAAAATTAAAGTTTCAAAACAATTTCACAATCTCCGTAGCGTAGCGGTATTTGGCTCGCTTTAAATCTCGGAGGTCGTGGGTTCGATCCCCACGACGGACAGATAATCTTTAGTGGTGTGGTAGTCTGGTTGGTTGACCCTCCGTGCCCCGGAAAGCACGTTATGCCATTAGTCCCGAATGTTAGGTATAACATCATCTATAATTATCATATATCAAGGAACGGGTAGCAGCGTTTTCTTGTGTGGTACAATATAATACTGCGGTCTATGGCAACTAGGTACCCTCTCGCGGGAGGAGGCCCATGTTCAGCAGTGGACGTTACACGGGCTGATGATGATAATGATGATGATTCTCAATTAGACGGCTACGTTTTCGCACGATAACGGCTACGTGGGTGTAACAGCGCGCGGGAAGCGAGTGTTTTATAGCTTAGTAGGTGACAGTAGTCACGTGATAGTCACGTGTGCCCCTACACGTGACCATCACGTGACTACTGTCACCAAGGGAGTCTGTCTGTTCATAACACGTTCATTGAATCACACTACATAGTATAAAACAAAGTCGCTTGCCGCTGTCTGTCCGTCCCTTTGTTAGATCTTTAAAACCGCATATTGTTGCGGTTTTTTTTAATAGATAGTGATTCTAGAGGAAGGTTTATATGTATGATACATCAGCATTACACCCGTGCGAAGCCGGGGCGGGTCGCTAGTATATGTATATCCTGGATAATTTAGTTTCACATTAGTAACTAGGTAGCTGCTACCCGCGACTATGTCCGCATAGATTGCCATTTCTTCATACAAACTTAGCCGTCTCTTTTATCCTTGTAAGGGTTTTTTTTAATCGTCTTATCGGATGCTTACGTAATTTAAAGAATACACGTCCCTCTTAGTGTCTGTTCTTTTCATGTTTCTACGATCAGGAAAAAGGGTTTTACTAATAGGTATAGACAATAAAATGAAACACTGAATTAGGTACATTTACCAACAATACTTATATTTCTTCGTTAACAAATAGTTTTCATAAGTACCTATTTATATTATACAATCAGTGCATATCAACTTGTTAGTTTCCTATCTTGTTCCGTTATATAATAAAGATAAAATTTACAAATTTCAAACGTTAGTTACCAAAATATCTTACAACACAAAACACAATATCCACCTGTCTGATAAAGACTTCGAAACCATACTACCGATGGGCACCAAAACGTTTAATTAATTACCAAATACTTAATTAACTATTGTTCGAAGGTAAATTTTATTTTCATTTAGATCTTTTTATATTCTAACATTGTCTTTATTAACAAAAACGTAGCTTTTCTATTTTATTTTTTTATAGCTAACGTTTGAGTGCAGCTTTCGTGATAAAGTCTTTTAAGTAGTTTTAGGGTGCATCCACATCTGGCGATTGCGCAGCACGGGAGCCGCCTGAGATCTGCGCGTGAGCAGTTACTGCAACTGTTTGGTAGGTACCTACATCAGTATATTGCAACTTATGACTGTAGTAATGGTATACAGATGCACGAAACCAGCTGGCGTCCATGCACTAACATTATACATATTGGCGAGCAGGGCTCAAGCCTTGGGCCGGATTGCTCATGCGTACCCAGCCCCCGCCAACGGCGGATCGAAGGAGTGTCCGGGAGGTTTTAGTGGTGTAGGGTCCTCTCCTCGTAATAAGAGTTTAGCATACCACGCTATGGAGAGGGCGAGTCCCACATATCCCACCGCCAGCGCGCGAATACGCTGCAGCAGCGGTGGGAATGCGAAAAAGCAATTCCTCCTGGACAACAAAAAAAAAAAAGGGCTCAAGCCTTATTAAATAGTTTAAAAATTACAAACTAAGCAACCTGCGCAAGAATGCGCCCCGTGCGGGACTTGCTAGCGGAGGAAAGAGAAATTACGAGTTTTAGAATTTTTAAGGGAATTAAGTGCAACTGTCGCTCTACTTTACAGATTGCGAGCCTCTCGGACTTTCGGGTCTACGAGGGCATCGGAAAGTTCTTTTGCAAACAAAGAGTCGGGAATGCAGGATGGAAGTACAGAGAACATTCGCGCGAATGGAGCAAGAGCAATGCGCGAACATAAAAGCACTCGCTCATCTCACGGGGAATATCACGACCGGCTTGCATGTTGCGCAGTCGGATATGCACGCTCCCATAAACCAACATTCAGATATTCTTTTGTATTTAAGTACATATTAATAGATGTGTTTGGCTAATAAGCAAGTGTAGAGTGTAGCCAACATTAGAGATGTCTTATGTGCTAAAGGGAGATGCCACACGGGCGTTGTCTGTGCACTGCGTCGACTGAGCGGTGACTCGCGGTCTTTCATCGCAGAATTTAATAGATAGATGCGTTGACGCTGCGCTCGTGTGGTATTGGTTGTGTTGAAATCATTGCGATACAACGACGCAGCGCAGACGCAACGGCTGTGTCGCATCACACTAACAGGCAGTGTTGCCAACCCTATCTTAGTATAGAACTGTAGATATGCTTGAAAAAAACTGTAGAAAACTGTAAATATCAAATAATAATTAAGAAAATAGTTAATCTATATTTTTATTTATTTATTTATGTACACATTCAAAAAGAAGATAGAGAAAGAAAGACAACACCAGTTATCGAGGAAGGTTAAAGGCTATATTTTATTACGAAGTTTCCACGTTACGTGGGTAAAACCGCGCGCGGGAAGCTCGTATCAAATATGATATTACGTAAAAACTAGTAATTGCTATGCTAATCCAACACATTAGAAAATAAAATACATGACGCCATCGTCTTCAATAGAAAACTGTAGATTTCGAGGTCTAAACTAAAAACTGAGAGCATTTCCAAAAAACTGTAGATCTACAGTTAAAACTGTAGGGTTGGCTACTCTGCTAACAGGACGTTGTGGATAGTTGAATAGGTACCATTAAAAAGTGTCTTCCAAATATCTCACTTAGTACTTTTTCTGAAAAACATTGAGCAAGGCAATATTCCTCTTTAATAAGGAATCATTTAGAGCCCGCACTTGTATAGTATTCAGTCAATATCAATACAATTCAAAGATTCATAAGTTCAATCCGGACATGATAATAAATTTTCAAAAATAGCCTTTATTTATTATAAGTTTACAATACATTTTTCAAAAATACAGTAGTAGAATTTTTGTTTACCCGTAAATTCGGGTTAAATTAGCTTAGAATAGTTTTTGATCTTATCAATATGTCTTTTATAATCTTCCAAGTATATTTGGGTCATTGTGACCCATTGACCCATGGGTGTTAATTATGGGTGTAGGTCTTAGTAGAGTATATAAAACGATATAGCGCGGATATTCCTATGGTACGCTGCATTGTGAGCAGGTGTAATTCACTTTTGCTACTTTGTATAAAAGATATGTATGTAACAATTATGATTTAGGTAATCATTATTATCGCAAAAGATTTAAAATATAGTTCGCCGACTACATTTCTTTTTTTGTGTTAAGACGCCAAGATGTTACGTTGTTCATACCCGTGTCATCAGTGCATACTCTTTGAGACGCGCTCTATACCTTGCTTTTATATACTCTAAGGTGTAGATTCTTTACTTGTCTTAGGTAACACCAAGTAAATAGGTATTTAACATTCCTAACAAACCCATCAAAGGGTGACCCATGACCCATTACTACCATGGGTGTGGGTCTATAAGTGACCATAGATAACACCATAAAATTTAAGTGATACATTTTCAAAATACATTGTCTTGTTCATATATGACTTAGTTATAACTTAATAATATGCAAAGCAGTACAGTAGCATAAAATATGACTACACAACAATTATTATTAATAACACCTATGTTTAACAAACTATTACTTATATTATATAAACAAAATAAATACTATACATAATTTTAACAGCTATGGTGTAACAATGACAAAAAATCTATGTACTTTAAAGAAACTTAATAATGGTTACATCACTAAATAGTATAAAACAAAGTCGCTTTGTCTGTCCCTATATCCCTATGTATGCTTAAATCTTTAAAACTACGCAAAGGATTTTGATGCGGTTTTTTTTTAAACGATAAAGCATTGCGCCCCTTCGGAGCCGGGGCAGGTCGCTAGTAGAATATTATAATTTAAAGAGTACTGTTATTTTTAGGGATCCGTACCTTGAAAGGAAAAAACGGAACCCTCGTAGGATCACATTGATGTCCGTCTGTCTGTCAAGACCCTTTTACTCAGGGACTCGTATATGGAGGTATCAAGCTGAAATTTACATCAAATATTCAGATCTACTGTCCCTTGGAGCTGTGACCTTTAATCCTTACTACAAATTATACATTTGAAAGTAACTCTGTATGTCTGTCTGTTACGCAATCACGCCTTAACTTCTGAAGCGATTTAAATGAAATTTGGTTCAGATATAGTCTAGAGCCTGAGAAAGAACATAGGCGATATTTTATTATGAATTTCCCACGGGAACGGGAGTTACGCGGGTGAAACCGCGCGCGGGAAGCTAGTCTTAAATACATGTGAAGATAAATATGACTATTACTTTATCCCTTTTCATTGTACTAGAAAAAAAAACAGCTGTTTGAAAATAAGATATTCATTATAAAGTATAAAACAAAGTCGCTTCCCGCAGTCTGTCTTTATCTATGCTTCGAAGTTTAAAACTACACAGTGGATTTCGATGTGGTTTTTTGTAATAGATAGAGTGGTTCAAAAGGCAGTTTTATATGAATAACTGGAGATCTATGAGGGAGGCCTATGTCCAGCAGTGGACGTCCTACGGCTGAAATGATGATATGAATAACAAGAGCTTAGCAGCTGAAACCGCGCGCGGGAAGCTAATACAATATATACCTAATTTACATAGCATAAAGAAATACTTTTTATATAAAATCCTAATATTACTTAATATAGTTACTTGTGAAAATAAATATGACTATTTTTTTATCTGGTTTTGTTCGATATTGTTGTTAAGCCAACTTATAAGTTATCATAAACTAGTTATTCATGCCTAGCATCTAACTTCACATCAGCATTTCCCATTTGATAGAAAAATTTGGAAAGTCCCAAAATTTTCTTTAATACAAACCTTTTTCCTGCAGTTAAGATTACAATAACAATAGAACTAACCAAATTGTGATCAAGTTTGAAAGATAATATATAGAAAATGGTAAGAGTTGGTTTAAAATCGTATAGTTTTGACAAATTAGTATTTTCTAACCAGACGAATTCAGGGGAGTTTAGAAAATATTTTCTAATAATTTGTATGTTAGATATTTGAAAATCTTAATTTCCCATTAAATTGAATAGAATTTGGAATAGGAATTTTCATTAAACCACCCTTTTCATTGTAACTACAAAAAATCTACAAAATATCAGCTGTTTGCAAAGAAGATAATTATGTATATATGTAATAATGATTGTGCTCATGGATATGAACAACTTTTAATATGGGACCAACTTTGTAACACGAAAAAAAAACAACTTTTTCATACATTTTGGTCGAGTAGGTATTGACAATTTTTATGGAACAGCTGATTTTTTACTTTGAGATACAATGTTGGCCTCTTAGAAGAAGTTGTGCATATTCATGAGCACAATCACCACCCAAGAGGTGTTGCGTTATTTAATTAGCACATTGTATAGAAAATACAAAGAAGGTATATAACAATAATTTTAAATATGGTGCATCTTATATGTCTTAAATAATGAGTACTTAATAAACAACAGCTTGATATTTTAGATAACATACACACATTATATATAAATAGCCATAAATGTACATATATATAGCTACTAATTAATTTCTGTTATATTTTGAAAACATACACAACATGAAATACTGAAATCTTTTCTTAACTACAATATTATTGAATGCTTACATAAAAAAAATAAGCTCTAAGTCCATGCGTCACTGTGTTTCTCTACTTGTGGCAGTTTAAAGTGTGATATAGAGTCAATTCATGTATTTGTATTTATCTTTTTTCTCAGGTGGAGCCGGTGGAGGTTGGTTTGTGGTTGGACCACTCTGGTTGCTCCCGCTAGGAGCCTGATCTCAGTCTGCTGTCCACTGAAATCAACAAATATAGTATTAATAGGTATATCAATAAAATTAATTAGAGAAATTAGTTATAATAAGGGTTGAAGCGGCCGTAGCCGTAGCTAGGGCGTCGGACTTGTGATTTTGTGGTCGCCGGTTCGATCTCTACCCATTGCACTACCGACGTGAACCCACTCGTAACACAAGCATTTTAGCTTAGCACGAGGGGTTAACAAGATTACTAGTAGACAATAAAAATCGGCTTAACACATATAAAATTATGTTACAATGATGTTTATTTCTGACAGTATTCGTTATTAGGAACCTAAATATAATAATTTCTGTTCAAAACACTTGAGCTTGATTGTATAAACTAATATAAAAATATATTTTTTTCTCTATAATAATTTCCGAAAACGCGCTCAGCCATATTGTGACATAATAGGTCTAGATTAAAAAAAAAGTGATCCTTTACTATTACGTTGTCTGAGTCATGACGTCATCAATCTAGGACTGACGTCAGGACACACATAATGTATAGAGTAGTATAGACCAAAATGACTGACATTGTTTTCATTTCGAAATGTCACATCAATTTTAAAATATTTATTTAAAGCGCTTCATAGATCTTAAAAAAAAATCCATATTATTTTCTTGGTTTAGTAAAACCATTCTTAAACATATAAAAAATAATTTCGAAAAAGTGTCATCTAGCCTTTTCATCATCATTATCAGCCCGTTTAATGTCCACTGCTGAACATGGGCCTCCTCCCGAGGGAAGGTATTTGCCATATTCACCACGCTTGGCAGGCGGATTGGTGACCACAGTATTATTTTGTACCACACAAGAAAACACTGCTGCCCTGAGGTTGTTGTCGTTGTTGTACATAATTGTATAACAACGACAACAACCTCCGAGATGTAAACAAAGCCAAATACCGCTACACTACGGAGGTTGTCAAGCCTATTATTACCACATTATTAGAGACAAATTAACTATAAAAGTCTACTTGTATATTACTTTAACAATTGCAGGACATAAAATAATACAGATTTGTTTTTAATTCATCCCCCACACTCGGGGGGCTGTGGGAACTTCACAAACACAAATACACCCAACTAAAAAAATAACTACTGTGATACAAACAATGTTTTTTTGTCCTGGGTGGGAAGGGTACGTAGAACAATTGGTCTCAGAAGCAACTAGTGTAACCACCGAGCCACTGGTGTAGTCAAAATCACCACTATACTCAGGTAAATAATGACCCAAGTGTAGCTTTCAAGGCAAAACACTATCTACATCATCATATACAACATACACAACTTATATAAAAAGAATATGAACAAACAAACCTTCAAAGCAGCACCTCCCTGCTTACTGAGCTCCTGTTCTCTTCTCTCCATCTCCTCAGACCTCTGCTGCATCCTCTTTACTCGCTCGGGGTCCTTCACTCCGCGGGCCGCTTGCTCTGCTGCTCTGCGCTCTGCAGCCTCCACTTGCTGACGACGTCTTGTTTCCTGGGACGAAAAACAAAATTCTAGGTGTAGTTATTCAAGAGAATATATTAAATAAATTATTATAGTGGAAATCTAATAATCTAATTTAGGGCGAAATACAGAGCTTTTTGGGAAAATGAAAATTTTTGAAAGCCAATAACTCAGCAACGGTGCCTCGGAAGGCCATGGTTCTCAGAAGCTAAATGGTTTTTCTGATCCAGGTTAACTTGATTCTGCAATTAAATTGGACAATTTCGAAAAAAGAACTTATTTTTTTTTAAGTCCATGCTCCTTATTGCCCCTTTGGCTACACTCCAACCCTAAGTTTTAATCTGGTCTTTACGGATAAAACCAACAGCTGGTTTAAAATAAATTAAAATTTACCCATATACGTAATAACAAAATTACACAACTTTTTGTAAACAAAGAACTTTCTACGTTTGTTTACAAGACGCAAGTTTGATTAAAATAAAAAAACAAATACGGATTACGGAGCAGTGTAGTTATTATTACGTTCTATTGTCTAGTTTTACCAGAGAAAATATGTATTTAGTATTTACCCTTAATTCAACGGTATAAATAAAAAAAATATGTGAATCTCAACTTATGGTACAAACATCGTTTTAACGTAAAAGAGGAGGAACTCACAGTGTCAGGTGTTAAAACGTCTGAAGCTGAAGGTCTACAGCAGGACGTAATGAGTCCCATTTTAATATTTCTAGATATATCGCACAGAAAAACAAATTAAAATCATTATCAATAATCCAAGGACACACGTAATTCACGACATTACTTATTGATTGACAGCTTATATGTCGTTTAGAAACCTCATTAAAACCTTATAAAATTATCTGATTATACGTCATGTGATTAAGTTATTTTTTAACCTTTGGACAATGATATGATTCTACACAGGATACACGTATAAAAAATAACATTACAAGATGTGAGAATCTCAACCAGTCAATATAATTGTGAATCATGACTTAATTTGTATCTATTTATTATTGAACTAGATGTTTTTTTTAAGTAATTTAACCGATCTCTTTACAAAGTTTAGATGTAGTTTTATTATTTTAAATATGTATTACACAAATTTTGCTAGCTTAAATTTGTCTTGATGATGGACACTTACTTATCGTAAAATATGTTTTTATTTAATTATTGTATACAGTGTGTAATCAACTTATATGAATATTAATCACGTCACAAGTTAGTAAAAATCACAGTAAAAATATATTACTATTTTATTTAGTTTAAGACATTGTTACCATTAGGCTCACAGTGAGCGGCTAACTATCCGCTGACTGACTCTGAATGGAGTATCGGTTGATAGTCCAAAATCGAGTGATCGGCGAACTGTAGTACATTAGTGGCGAAGTTTTCTTTCCAAGCATATCCGCCACCGCAAACTGCGTACATTGCGACCGCAAACAGTTACCCGCCCATCGTAAGCCTATGGTGACAAGGTCTAAAAATAATTACTCCGACAGTTAATGACTTAGCTTTTTAATAAACGTACATATCGATCAATTAATCGCCTTAACGTCTCAATACATTTCATAATTAAATAACAAGAGATTGGTTATAATAATACTTGAGAAAATGCGTAGTTGACATATTTTAATTCAGTTTATTATGTAGAAGATTACTAATACGGCCAATTAAACTAACATTTTGCAAGATAATTAATACTAAATGGGTGGAATGGAAAATAAACACCATATAAAGTAAAGCAATTAAAAGGAAACTAGATTTAAAACTGAAATAACAACATAAATATCTTTTTGATATTAATAACTATGGTGTATAATTATGGAAGCATATCGATGAATATGCTCTTGGTTGAATCTTCTTTGTTTTATTAACCATTAATCTACATTTGTAGCTAATTTTTATTATTTGAAATAATAAAATCAGATATTTATCTAATTTAAGACTACCTACTAACCAGTCGCATCCTGATCCAGTGCATATTAGCCATAACTATGAGGATGTATTTGGAATGAAGTTAACTTATCACTGTGAGCCTATTTTTGCTTAAAGCTAATAGATTTGCTTTAATTTATCGCAAAAAGAAATGTATCTAAGTAAACAAACACTGACCTATTTTATTGATTGAATCACAAGGTTGGATTACCAGGTTATAAATTATTTAAAAGTCGAAATCACAGATTATGGAAAATATTAGGAAATATGACAAATAATGAATACATTTCTACTATTGTCATAAAAAAAGGTTTTTTTTAATTAAACTCCTTTTTTCCCTGTTTAATATTTATATTCTCATCACTGTTTTATATATTTTAGTAGAATGATAATCATATCATACAATCTAAAACTAAAGTAAGAAAATCGACTACTCAATCACTAAACTAATCGATCTCAGCACAGCTCTAACGCTAAGTACTTTTGCTCGGGGGCTGTCGATTTTCGCAAAATAAATTGATAAATTCGTTTTATAAAATGCTATCACGCGTAGCTTTGCGTTCAGGTATGTGTTTAAGTTATATATTTAATTAAATTGCCAAATTGTCGCAACAGAGTGTCAATTTAACCTTAACCCTGTGATAGGAATCGCAGGTTTATGTAATCACTTGACGTTTTGACGGGTGTCTTCATATTTTCAGAAACATTTTCATAAAAAATATAATATATATAGATATTTCGTGTAGTATGCCAATATAATTAAGAACCTGCTATTCTTACTAGTTTAATTTAGTGTACAACAGAAATTTACTTAGGTACCTATAACCTAAAATGTTATAGTTATACCTACATTTTCTAGTTCCTACATTTTCGGAGCCTATTTACCAGATTGTAAAGATCTGTCACTATTTTTTACCAAGGAGGTTTTGGATTATTCGCTAGTATTTTTTTATTTTAATAGTTAGTAAAAACAGCTGACAGGCTACAATGTCTAATGGGCATTCAAATATTTTAATGTCAGAAACTAGTACAAAATACGTTTACTTATTTTAAAAGCGTCAATTTTTCTACCATAAGTCTGATGATTTAAGTCGGCAGATTACCATATATTAAAAAAAAACAATCTAAAAAGGGATTTATTTGTATAGAAAATAAAAATAAAAATTAAATTTTTTGATACAGCTCTGAATGTTAAAGTTATTATACTATTTGATATTACACATGCATTTAGTCTACTTTTTAGACTAAATGCTAATTTCATGAACCCAACTGTCCAACAAGCAAAATAATTAGATGTTTCTATACAGAACTAAATTTTATAAATAATTTAATCTCCAGCTGCAGCCCGACAGACAGCGACCACAGCCCTAGCAGCCCGAGGCTCTGCTACTGATGTGAGTGGTGTCCGCGATGAGAAGAACTTCCCCAGGCCTGTGAGGCTTGAGGAGCCCGGCAAAGTCAGACTTGGCTTTGTGCCTGAAGAATGGTATGCATTTATTTTTATTGAATTAAATCAACTAAAAACGTCTGCAAACTTCCATCCATCAATAAATAATAATATAACAAATACAACTAACTAAATCTTAGTTTTAGTAGTTTTTATATTAAAAACTAGCTTACTAGTTCCTATAGGAACTACATTACTTAAAACTAGTGACCCGCCCCGGCTTCCCACGGGTGCAATGCTGATGTATCATACATATAAACCTTCCTCTTCAATCACTCTATCTATTAAAAAAACCGCATCAAAATCTGTTGTGTAGTTTTAAAGATTTAAGCATACATAGAGATATAGGGACAGAGAAAGCGACTTTGTTTTATACTATGTAGTGAAGATAACATAGCTTTCATAGTTTAGTAGTTCCTGATTCTATTCATTGCAAACAAACAAGCAAATCTTTTCCCTTTGTTA
Source organism: Nycteola revayana (assembly GCA_947037095.2). Lineage (NCBI taxonomy): Eukaryota > Metazoa > Arthropoda > Insecta > Lepidoptera > Nolidae > Nycteola > Nycteola revayana. The sequence goes on along the minus strand of OX344856.2, from coordinate 19,058,865 downwards.
GTATAGAAAACTATTCTAAATCCATTCTACAAATCCATTTTGTAGAATGGATTTACAGAATCAACATTCTACAGATCTCAATAAAAAAACTAAGTGAATATACATAACTAGCCTAACATACATGACTAAAAAAATCCTAAATTCTTAGGGAAGTAGAAAATCATTGAAAATCCTTTTTTATTTTAATTAAAAAGAACAAACTTATACTATTTATTTTACACACACAAATAAAAATAATACACACAGTACCCTCTCGCCTAGCCTAGCCCTAGTCCGCCGCTTGATAATCCGACAACTACTATATATATCCACCCATTTTTTGCAAGTCAATGTTAGCTTTCGACTCTCTGTAATCCGTAGTTTGGTTCGGTAATCCGCCGCCAAGCATCAACTTGTTTCATAAGTACTTATACAATTACTATGTTTTTTTGTTGTTTTCCTCAATTTGATGTTCCTGTACGTTATAATCCGCCGTTTTCGGTAATCCGCCGGTAGTCCGGATTTTTTAGTGGCGGATCAGCCAGAGGGTACTGTACTTAATTTCTATTTATATTTAAAATATACATTTCAACCCTTCCAGGTTCCAATTCTTCCACTCCAAGACTGGTGTGACTGGTCCCTACACCTTTGGAGTAGGTCTGGCCACCTACATGTTCAGCAAGGAGATCTACGTCATGGAGCACGAGTACTTCACTGGTCTGTCACTGCTGGTCATGGTCTATGTTGCCTGCAAGAAGTTAGGACCTAATGTGGCTGCATGGCTGGACAAGGAAGTTGATGTGAGTTTTAATTTTTGTAAATATGATGGAATTTGTGTGTTTGGAAAATTGTTATACAACTCAACCACGCTAAGTTTGCACCTCGCTGGAATGTGGCGCCCCGCCCGCTTTCCCGCGCACCTTGCCGCGATAGCCCAGTCGCGTCCAGACCGTACCTAAGCGTCAGTGCGACGTAATCGACGCGAGGTGCTTACTTAGCATAGTGGAATTGTAATTAGATGTTAGTCATTGAAAAATAGATACTCTTTAGTTTAAAAGTTTTCTGTGTTCTGTTCTTATTTATGTACAATAAAAGGTTTATCTATCTACAAAAGTATAAAATACAGTGCAATGTACTGCAACAGCATTATGTTATACTGTAACATTATATTTTATACTATGTTGTTAAAGAAAAGGCTTATATTTTGGAATCCCCTTATATTTATGATTTGTATATACATCAATATAAGTTATTATTTCCGTATGTGTCCTCTGATTAAATAAAGATGCATGCAGATAGCCAATGTTTCCAACTAGTTGAAATATCAGAAATTAAACATCTTGTGAATTCTATAACATCTAAGTGTGTAATGCCACCTATCTAAGCTTCTATTATGGTTAAATAACTAGTTATTGTTGTCTAAAAAATTATGTAAAAAGGCATATTATAAAATATCAGAATATGTAAATGACAGAATGGCTTGAGAGTAACTTGCTCTGCAATGAGACTGCTGCTAAACAATATTGTAAAAGTAATGATAAAATGATAATTTAAAAAGGATTCATCTGAGTTTCTTGCCAGTTCTTCTCAGAGTTGCCACGTCTTGAACTGGTGGTAGGAAAAGAAATGGACGCATCATAAGAACATGATTTAATTTTTTGAATTGTGTCTATATGAATAAAGAAATTTTTGACTATGACTTTGACTATGAGGAGCATTTACGAATATCCATATAATAAGGCACCAAAATGTATCAAATACTTGTTGGTCATCATACTACTTAAAAAAATAGATTCCTTGATAATATGTTGAGATTTTTTTTTGATGGTATATTATGCTTTATTTTTATACATTATTGAGGCTTACTTATAGCTAAAAATTGTTAAAATTAAGATAAAAGGCTTCTATAAAACTTAAGTAATAAATATTTTCACAGTTCTATAACCAATGTAGTATTTACATACACTTTCAACTAGTAACATTTATATTTTTTGTTCCAATAAAGATTATTATTATATTTTTTATATAAATTCAATGCATATCCATTATGTTTCAAAATTGAGGTTAATAAAATACGACCAACGGCAGACAGGACTCGAACCTGCATCGTAGGTTAAGCCCCTAATGCCTTAACGAATTTTATTGATCTCACTTTGAAACATAGTATATGGTAAACTTTCCCTAAAGTATTCAAAAACATTTATAAATGTCATATCCATTACATTTTCCAGGCTGTAGAAGATGAGTGGAACCAGAGTCGTATAGACACGCTCAAATCACTCGAGGAAGCCGTAGAGGCTGAGAAGACCGCCCAGTGGAGGGCCCAGGGTCAGGAGCTGTTGGTCCAGGCCAAGAAAGAGAATGTGCTGCTTCAGCTCGAGGCTGCTTACAGGGAGAGGCTCATGAACACCTACAATGAGGTATATATAACAACATAAAACCTTTGGCTTTGGACTTGCGATCATATGGTTGCTGGTTCGAACCCCACCCATTGCGCTACTCACGTGATCCCACTTGTAATTCAAGCATTTTAGCTTAGCACAAAGGGTTAACAAGAATACTTGTGTAAGTGTGCAACAACTCTGCAAAAAATCTCAATAAAAAAAGAAAAGGAGTTTGTACGAATGTATGTTTGTTACTCTTCAACTACTGAACGGATTTGGATGAAACGTCTTAGTTAAGCTGGATTAACATATACAAAAATCACGCACCGACCCACTGGAGCAGAGGGATGCGGTTAAAACCGTGGGGCGCAAATAGTCTCATACTAAAATTGTGTGTATGCTTGATGGAAGTAGTGTGCAAGACCGCACAACCTTTTTGTATTTATATTGTCTATGTTTTTATACCTTTTCTTTTACTTCTCATTTTGATATATATTTTTATTACACTAACTGCATTATCATGATACAGTCCTTAATAAGTAGTTAAGCCAGTAGAGCTAGCGCAGTTGCGAGATAATGATCTGAATTATCGTCTATATGGGTGTATTCGTATTTGTGTACATCATAACCCGGAAATATACTCCTATTCGAAAGACGAACTGTCGAATAGTTCGAAATCACTATCGAGGAAGATTACCAAAGGGAGCGGGCGGGCGAACCGAGTGAGGATCGGATTAAATAAGCTTCGAAACTTTTTGACCGATTTGAAAAATTCTTGCAGCGTTGGGAAGCTAAACTATCCCCAGATGACATAGACTATATTTAATTATGAAGTTCCCACGGGAACGGGAGTTAGTCTGATAATAAATTGATTCGAATCCTAATCGTTTATATAAATTTCCAGGTGAAACGCCGCCTCGACTACCAGCTGGAGAAGTCCAACGTAGAACGTCGTCTCACCCAGAAGGCGGCTGTGGACTGGATCGTGTCCAACGTGACCAAGGCCATCACTCCTGACCAGGAGAAGCAGGCGCTGGACCGCTGCATCGCGGACCTGTCGGCCCTGGCCGCCCGGCAGTGAAGCAATACTAATTTATGATATATATGTACCTATGTAATGAATAAATGATCGATCGTTAGTTATGCGATGTTTTATTGCTTATTACAAAACTATTTCTCGCTCCCGTGGGAACTTCATAATTAAATATAGCCTATGTCATCAGTGGCGGAGCTGTCGTGGGGCCAGATGGTGCAGTGCACCAGGGCCCAGGAGCTCAGGGGGCCCTCTAACGTAAGCTTTGAAAAGAAAAGCTTTCGGGCCAGCCAACTCGCTAGCTCTTGAAGCTATGCACCGGGGCCCTTGCCCACTTAGCTATGCCACTGTATGTCATCCGTAGGGCAGCTACCCAATAGTGAATTTTTGAAATCGGTCAAGTAGTTTCGGAGCCTATACAATACAAACAAACTATCAAATATTTTCTCTTCATAATATTTGTATAGATACTGAACATCTGTATATAGGCCTTTGCGCACTAAGCGTCGTCGTGCGTCGGCCTTGGATCGTAAAGACAATAACTTATCAACTAACTGCAAGAGTCTTATACTTATTCCGACCCGCCGGAGAAGAGTCACTCGGATACGCGACACGTTCCCCAAGCCCTCCTGACTCAATTTCGATTGATCGACTCACCTTTCTACTTGGTGGTAGACCCAACAGAACCGGTGAAAAATTTTCAGCTTACTCCTTAAGTACTCTCCGGGCGCGACTAACGTCCGTAAACTCCATAGGGTAGCGGAATTTAGCTCGCTTTAAATCTCGGTCGTGGGTTCGATCCTCTCGCCAGACAGGAAATCTTTGTGTAAATTCTAAGATTTATTTCCGGGTTTGATTGGTTCAGGGACTACCTTCCGTGCCTAGGAAAGCCGTTGGTCCCGACTATTATAACATCATCTATAATAATCGTATATCAAGGAACGGGCAGCAGCGTTTCCTTGTGTGGTACAACATAATACTGCGGTCACCAACCCGCCTGTCAAGCGTGGTGACTATGGCAAATACCCTCCCTCAGGAGTAGGCCCATGTTCAGCAGTGGACGTTATACGGGCTGATGATGCTGATTGTAATACATTTCCAATGGTCCCATTATTATAACTTAATTTGCATATTTTTAACATTCATATAAACCCTGAGAGTAGCAAAGACATTTGTGACCACATGATTATAAGTCCGACGCCCTAGCCATTGGGTTATGGCCGCTTAAATTTTGTTTTTTTTTGCGTATGGTCTTACGTAGGTAGCCAAGATGCTTGCTACTACACGGGGCATAAAGGCGTCAGAGCTCCAGCCTCAATAAATGGTTTAAAAACTACAAACTAAGCAACCTGCGCATTAGGGCGCCCCCTGTGGGGCTTGGACCTCGGCTCAGCGACCGCTGAGCCGAGGTCCAAGCCCCACATTATGACTTTTTGAGGGGAGTTTTGTGCTAATGTCGATCTACTTTACAGTTCGCGAGCCTATCGGACTTCGGGTCTACGAATGCATCGGATGGTTCTTTAAATTCACAGTCATCAGGTAGGAATACAAAAACAAACAACAACATCAAGTTATAATGTTTTATTTTACAAATACAATTATTAGCTGGACAACATTCTCATTTAGTACGTTACGTCAGACGCCTCGTTAAAGCTCTTCTTACACTATTGCACTGCTTGTGCGATCGTACATTGTAAACGTCATATTTGTAAGACAACAAGTTAAAATTGATAATTATATTAATTATTAGCAAATATTGGTATAAAAAGCAAGATCCAATAAAAAATATACTGAATAAAGCTGCATTTTGATTTATTTTAATAATTTAGAAATTGAGGCACAAAACCTCTTGTTACAACTATGCTTCGCGCGGGTAACGCCTTGTTACTCAGGGATAATGTAGTATTCAGTCATTTTAATTAGACATTTATTCTTCATTTTATAAAAAGTGGTTTTACTTTTACAGCTTTCGATATTGCATGACCATAGAATTTGAACAATAAATAAATTCAAACCGATTGTCTTCATACAAAATGACATTACAATGTACGAAATATATTAACATTACGAGTATATATATACAATTTTTTTGTCTAGCAACACTGTTTTACTAAATTATTTATATTTTAGCATCAACAGTGTTGCTATGACAAAAATGTTTCACATCAAATTAATGATAATATTAAAAATTATCGACATTGTATCGCAACTACAGAATAACCACAATAAAAAGGTTTAACCAGTTATTAAATTAATTAATAAATGTAATAATAAACTAATAAGATACTGAAAAAGTTCACAACACAATACAATACTGTTATTAACTGAAATTAATGTTAAAACCTCAAAAAATATACAAAATTTTGAACAAAGAATAAGAGGCCTTTGTTTCTTTTAACCCAAACAGTTTATTTTTTTATATAAAAATGGCAAAAGTACACTCCAGCAGCAATACATTAACACTTTTAACTACGAACTTTTTGATCAGAGTTTTGTTAACCAATAATTAAAATTCAATATAAAAGATGAACTACATTCTCTCTAAGTGTTTACTTCAATATTTCCTGTATGTACAAAGCTGTAAAAACAATATAATATAGTAGTCATTACTGTTGACACATCTATCTAATGACTTAACAAGCTAAAATGGATATAAAATCATTGTATATAATGTATATCAAAAACCTAGTGCTCCAACTAATACACGCTTAGCAAAATCTGTGTAAAAACCAATACTACGATATAAAAATATATATATCTCTTTTTAAAATTAACTTACAAAAATGTTCAATAAACCATCCTTTTACAGGTAACACTGTATATAAAACAAAATATGAATCATATTATTATGTTACCAGTCGTAAAAATATCTGATAACGTCCTAAGCTGGCAATACAAACAATTCTGTACAAAAATCTCATGTAATAAAAAAAAATGTTTAAAAATGTTGCTAGAACAAAAATAGTAGTAGTTTTTTTTTCTGTTATTGTGCGTATCAATGATACCTCTAATCAGAGAGTTTATTGATAAATACATTCCAAACATATGAATGTCAATTGAATAGAAATAAAATTATTAGTAACTGACTCCTAACTTTTAATCAAATTTAAAAATGATATCTGTACTATGCTTTCATAACAACATTAGTTTGCTTACAAATTACATTTCAACAATTTAAAAAAAAAACGTACCATAGTTCTATATACATAGAATTACATACTCTTTATACGATAGACCAGGGTTTCTCAAAGTGGGGTACGCGAACCCCTAGGGGTTCGCCATTCGACGGCAGGGGGTTCGCGACAAGATTTACGTAATGGCGGCTTGAAAATTCAATACGCGGTCCAAAATTAGTCCTAAAATTGAATCCATTTGCGACAAGAAACAAGCACACCCATCACATTAATATTAAAAAGATATTTCTTTTGGCACTTTATTTGTTACCTTTTATTCAAATAAAAACCTTATTTTCTTCAACAGTCAATTTTATTATCTTCTTAGGGGGTGGGGGGATTTAATTAGTTAGTTAGGGGTTCGCTTTCACCTGGAAATTTTAACAGGGATTCGTGGAGCCGAAAGTTTGAGAAACCCTGCGATAGACCATAGGGTAGGTTAAGTCATAAAAATTAAAGTAAATGTTATACGAAAACAGTACAAATCGTTACAAATAAAAATGAATCGCCAAAAGAGCGAAAGATTTGACCAACTCGGTTCAATATTTTTTTATTGTATTCATAATTTTGGAAAATCCACGTAAATGTCAGTACTTTGGACAGGAAAACTGCAAGGTTTATTAATACTCGTGACATATTTTTGATTTATTTAACAGAATTTTTAAGAAGAATTTTGTGACATTTTAAAAAATGACGTTGTTAAGATGTTTACGGACTGACATGGTGGCGCCATCTCCGCTTTGAAACATGTAAAATATGTCTATTCAAATGACATTAACACATGTAAAGCTAACCTAAAATTATCGAACGACAAAAAAAGTAACAAAAATACACATTAGTATTTGGTTTGTAGGCGTCCTCTATACATAAACAATTATTTAATTACTTAATATAATTCCCCATGCATTATTAAAATTAATAACGTGTTAGATATTTTACGGCAGTCATTTTACGAACGATTATTATATAAAAAACTTTTGTGATTATGTTAATTGAAAAAATTGTGGGTTTCATTACAACTTTTGTAGGTACATAGAGCATAGATTGATGAGCTACTGAACTGGTAAAGTACTTCCAAAGCTCAGACCAATTAAGACGGAGCCCTGAACTATGCTGTGAAGCCTGAGCTGCTGTGAAGAATGTTGAGCATTAGGGAGCGTTCAAGTATTACGTAACGCAATTTTTGAAGATTTTTGACCCCCACTCCCCCCTTGTAACGCACCGTAACGTTTTTCTCGACCCCCCCTCCCCCTCTCTAAACGTTACGTAACACTCAAGTGATCATTTTTACCTTAAGTCGTAAAAAGTTATGTAATAGTTTTTACACTTGGTATAGTTTTAATCTACTTAATAAAACAAGAGAATTTTAATTCGCAACACCTGCATATTTTGTTTATTTTTTATAAATTTTTGGCTTTTAATTTTTTTTGGTTTTGGTTTGGGAGTTTTAATTCCCTAATTTTTTAGAAACAATGTTACGTAACGTGTTGTAAGAAATACCCCCTCCCAACCCTGTAACGCATCGTAACGTTTTACGAGACCCCCTCCCCCTCTAATTGCGTTACGTAATACTTGAACGCTCCCTTAGTGTGTTGCTATGATTTTTCACAATTCTTTTTTTCGTTTTTTTTTTAAGATTTCTAGCAGCGTTTTGTTGTCTACTAGTACTCTTGTTAACCCCTCGTGTTAAGCTAAAATGCTTGTGTTACGAGTGGGTTTACGTCGGTAGTGCGTGGGGGTAATGAGTGGGGATCGAACCGGCGACCACAAGATCAAAAGTCCGACGCCCAACCCATTGGATTACGGCCGCATAAACGCAATGCCCTAATGTTATAAAAATATCGTTGAGCTTTTATTTATACACCATTACAAGCTCGAGCACACCGGATGCGTATGCGCAGACGTAAGCGTAGACGTGCACTTACCACTGAGTTGTAATGTATGGAACCATATGAGACAGGACACACCGCTTGCGCAACGTAGACGTGCGCGTGCGTGTGTGTTGTGTCCGGTTCCATAAAATAATTAAGTTTGATATGATTTTAAGCACCTGCCACTGCGACACGCCAAGGCAGTTTTAACGTCTTTAGTGTGTTACTCGCACCGCTCTGTCTTTCATTTTCATTTGGTGTGAGTTCCAATTGTACAAAATACCAAAATTATATTCCATTTTTTATGACTTAAGAGAAAATGGAGCACATGTACTAGCAGGTACTTATATTATATTTAGTTGTAATGAAAACCCAAGACTTCAAATATTTACGAAAAATAAAAATATTTAAAACACCCCTTTTGCCTTAATCTAGCAAAACAAATATAATTTCGATTAAATAAAAAAATCAATAGACTATGAAAAGCCAAAACTAAAATCCATAAACAAAAAGGGATCAAATCCCGCCAAAAAATTGTGCAAAGGTATAAAGCTTTTTCAGCACCATTTTATAAAATCGTGCTTCAAGGAGTAACCGTGGGTTCTTTTTTGGCAATAAGTATACACAAAAACATTGGATTTTAATAAAAAAATCCAAATTAATTGAAAAAATAAATCTTGGAACAGTACTCAATTTTATCATTGACAAGATATGAAATTTGGCGCGAAACTTAAATTGAGCTACCAATATCTCGAAAATTTGCATGTCGAAGTCAAAATTTAAATAATTGCACATTATTCAATTGATGATGTATAAAATATTGTTTTTATTGCATAATAATAAAAACAATTAATTGTCTATTATTTGATGATCAAGTAAATAGTTTATGGTTTTTTGTAAATGCAATTATTTTAATTTACACCAGCAACACTTAAAAAAAACAGATGGTAAATTAAAGGTTTGTTTTTTAATATGGCACTTCGAAAAAAATAGTACCAGTATTGTAATAAATAAAATAAAAATAAACATACAATTGTAACAGATATCTACTTATATTTAAATGTGATAATTTTAAAAGAATAACTTCTGGATTATTATATTGTAGATAATTATTTGTATAACAAAAAAAAAAAATTCAAATGTAGTTTTTTTTTCGGATGGACATAAGTAGGTAGCCACGAGGCTTTTGCTACTTCACCGGGCATTAAAGCGAATGTAGTGTAGTAAATTATAATTAAACTCGATTTCATAGTATTACTGACATGTATTTCTAATTGTGTCAGTGATAGTCAAACTTAAAAAAAAAACTGTAACAATCTCATACAATTGTTAATTAATCAAATAATATTGTACTTTGGTATATTCATTTGAAAATTATCATATATAAATAAAATGTAAAAGTAGATGTATAACATCACAATATTTCTTCATAGAGAACATTATTAACAAATTGCAATTAACATTCTCTTCAAGAAAGTGAAATTAAGCTTAAAACTAAGTAATAATATACGGAAAAAATAAATATCTTATACAATAAAGAACATTTTATGTGTAAAACCTAATAAAGTAGTAGAAAAATTGATGGGAGATTGTGTGATTTACTCATTTATATTACAACCCGAGAAGCATTAAAAATGTACAAACTATTTAGTATTACATATATAATTGTTTATTTTGATTAGTCGATTATTCCAACTCTCGTAGTTTGTACATCTCTAACGCACAACACAAAAAAAAACAAATAAAAAAAAACCACATCGTTTAAAAAAATCATCTGTCATCGGAACGGCGCGAATTTTGAATGTGGAACGTTTGAACGAACTTACCACGGATCTAATGTTACAAGATGGTGCATTTTTTCTTTTTCCCTCCACTGTGATCTGACTTGGTGTTGATGCGTTCTGCTTCCTGGAAGCGTCGCACTAGTCTCACGAGTTCGTGGAAGGCTTGGTCTACATTCATACGGGCTTTCGCACTGCACTCAATGTACGGTACTTTTAGTTGGCGGGATAACGATTGTGCCTCCTCTAGTGAAACCTGTCAAAGGAAAAAGGGAAGAATTTACTATGATGTAAATCAAGAGATTCCCAACCATTTATGGATGGATCGCCCCCTTTTATTTAAATTCGGTGCTCTTGCTATTTAACCTGGCTTACATGACATTAGTCCCGTCCCACACACTGGAAATGGCAATGAGAACCGAGGCTCGCCGAGTTCCGGGAAAAAGTTAAACTGCCTTGGAACCCGCAACGAATTTTATCAGAAAGAGATTAGGAGGAGAAGGAAATAATAAGTATTGTTAAACATCACAACAAATGAACATTTTGTGGTAATGGATGCTGCTCGTTAACAACTTTACGATTGCGATAGAAGTTTAATGTCAACCACAGTTAGAGACGTAGGCTGCCCCCATATTAATAATAATAATAATACATATTATTCACTTCTCACAAGGATTTTACAAAACAGTTATTTATATACATTTCTTATATTAATTCCTTGTGGGAGTCTGGAGTCTGAACTAAGTCGAAACCTGTGCTACAGACCTCCAGGCTTTCCCTGGGATATACAAAGGCTTATAGTGTACATTTTTGGGCTTGTAATTTATGCAAAATCCATCAATCAATTAATACAAGAACTAGAATAAAAATAAAGATTGCAGTAGGCGTTCTTCGAGCGTGGTAAGGGATGCTCACTTCAATATGGTAGTAGCCTTAACATACTCTCCATGTCACAACAGGAAATCCTACCACACTCAGAAGGAATGATGAACACAAAGATTTTACAAAAAGAACCCGCGATCTCCCAAGACTTAGTCGTCAGGTTCCAGAAACATCGCCAGTAGCTTAGTTGGTTAGGTGAGACTTGGTGTTCCGGCTTCGATTCCCACCTGGTACAATTATTTTTAATAACCACCAATAGCTGTTCTGAGTCTTAGTGTCTATTGTGTCCAATTATGTGTTTCTTTACTAATATTATAAAAACGAAAGATTTATATTTTTGTATGTATGTTTGTTACGAATAAACTACCAAAAAAAAACTAAACTAGAAAAATTGATACACCATTTGAAAGCAACGATATCCAGGAGTAACCTAAGCTATAATTTATGATGAAGCTCCCACGGAAACGGGAGTTAAGCGGGTGAAACCGCGCGCGGGAATCCAGTTTCAGAACAATGGGGTAAATCCTTGATACAACGACGTACGGGTAAACAATATGACGTTAATATATCAATTCTCATTAATACATTACAATTGACGCGACTAATTGTTTATCATGTGTAATAGTATGTAGAAAAGAATAGGATTCAAAGGTTTTTCCTTAATGGATTTATTAGGAGGATCCTTAAGCCGCTATTAGCTATGTATTTAATGTTTATCTATACTAATATTATAAAGAGGAAATATTACTGGACCAATTTCAATTATTCTTGCTTAACTATAACAACTAAACTAAATAATTTAATTTAATATATTAAACGTTTAAATAAACCAAAAAATGGTTTGACTATTTGCAAATGCCTGTAATAATAGGTTAACGTAAATAAAATAAAATAAATCTTTTTTTTTTCCCCGTGGGGAATTCATAATAAAATATTGCCTAATATTTAATTATGAATTTCCCACGGGAACGGGAGCTATGCGGGTAAAACCGCGCGCGGGAAGCTTGTTTTTCTATAAATTAACTTAATCTCAAAATACTGATAAGCCTAATATACAAAGCTGAAGAGTTTGTTTATTTGCTAAACCTATTTTTTTTTTCGGACGGACCTATATAATTAGCCACGAGGCTTTTGCTACTTCACTGGGAATACAGGCGAGCAGAGCTCCAGCCTTAATAAATGGTTTCAAAACTACAAACTAAGCAACTTGCGCAAGAGGGCGCCCCCCGTGGGGCTTGGACCTCGGCTCTGGGCGGTCGCTGGCCATGAGATTCAGGGATTATGAACTTTTAGTATTTTAGGGGAAGTTGAGCAACTGCTGATCTACTTTACAGTTCGTGGGCCCCTCGGACTTCGGGTCTACGAGAGCATGGAATGGTTGTTTGCAAACTAATCGGTCGGTAGGACTTAGGGGGAGCGAAACCACGTGCAAGAAGCTAGTATATATATAAACACACTCACCACTCTTTGCGGCTCCAAATCCGCCTTATTCCCAACCAGCAGCATAGGAAACTCATCCCTGTCCTTCACGCGTAAGATCTGCTTGTGGAACTTGTATAGCTCGTCGAAGCTGGAGTGGTCAGCCACGGAGAACACCAGGAGAAAACCCTCGCCGGACCGCATGTACTGTTCCCGCATCGCACTGAACTCCTCCTGGCCAGCTGTGTCGAGTACTGGGGAATTAAGAGTAGATTAGTGATGTGATCCGTTTTTTTTGAAAGATTACTGGCAGAGTTTTGCAGTATACTAGTATTCTTGCTAAGCTAAAATGCTTGTGTTACGAGGGGGTGCACGTCGGTAGTGCAATGGGTGGGGTTCGAACCGGCGACCTCAAGATCACAAGTCCGACGCCCTAGCCATTGGGCTACGGCCTCTTCTACTGGCCAGCTGTGTAGAGTACTGGGGAATTTAGAGTTGGTTAGTGATGTGGTTAGTTAGGCAAAAGGATTTCCGCACTTAGCCTCCTGAGTGGAAATTTGTACGTGATCGTCCGAATTATCAATTAAACCAAATTAAATCCTCACAAAACTCTCATCATCATCATCATCAGCCCGTGTAACGTCCACTGCTGAACATGGGCTGAATATTATGCTGTACCACGCTGTTGTACCATGCTGCCCTTTCCTTGATATACTATTATTATAGATGATGTTATAACGTGCTTTCCGAGGCACGGAGGGTAGCCCCTCAACAAACCAGACCCGGAAAGAAATCTTAGAATTTACACAAAGATTTCCTGTCCGGGTTGGGAATCGAGCCCACGACCTCCGACATTTAAAGCGAACCAAATGCCGCTACACTATGGAGTTTCGAAACACTATCACCCCTTTAACATGGTTTCCAGCTGCATATGGAGCCAGTGGAGTCAACTGTCTTTTTGGGAATAACTATTGACTCCAAATTGCAATGGGGCCCACATATTGCGAAACTATCAGGAAAACTTAGCTCTGCGGCCTATGCTGTTAAAACTATGAGACGACTCACTGATTTGGATACTGCTAGAATGGTTTACTTTAGTTATTTTCATAGCGTAATGTCTTATGGAATTCTTCTGTGGGGAAACTGTGCGGACATTGACACCATTTTTGTACTACAGAAACGAGCTGTAAGGTCTATATATAAACTTGGTCCGCGGGTTTCCCTACGGGAGAAATTCAAAGAGACTAATATTCTTACAGTCGCATCACAATATGTCTATGAAAACCTTTTATATGTTCATAAGAATATAGATAGTTTTAAGAAAAAAAGCGACACTCATAATGTTAATACTAGATCTAAGCATAATCTCGTTTTACATGCTACACGTCTCCACAAAATTAGCAATTCTTTTATGGGGCAATGTATACGCTTCTACAACAAACTTCCTAATAATGTAAGAGATCTTTCAACAAACAAGTTTAAACGTTATGTCAAAGATAAATTATGTAAAAAGGCTTATTATAAAATTTCTGATTATGTTAATGACAAAACTGCTTGGGAGTGAGTTGCTCTGAAACAATACTGCTTTATTAATCATTGTAAAATATAATTTATTTAAAAAAAAGGATTCCTCTGAGTTTCTTGCCAGTTCTTCTCAGAGTTGCCACGTCCAGAACTGGTGGTAGTAAAAGAATGGGACGCATCATAAGAACATGATTTAAAATATTTTAAATGTGTCTATTTGAATAAAGAATTTTTGACTTTGACTTTGACATAATCACAGGTCATGGTCCACTAAACAAACATCTTTTTAACATCGGTTACACTGACAGTCCCATGAGCAGGGGCTGTATTAGTGTTGAAGAAACACCGGCTCACGTTTTTCTACACTGTGAGAGCGTAAGCGACCAGCGCACAGAGCATCTAAACAATCCAGAGACCATGGGAGAGGTCCTGAAAAACATAAGACAACTCCTTGACTTCTGGCTGGAGTTGGGATGGTATGGATGATCGTATCATTCTCACGCTCAACTAATGGTTTCCAGCTTTGTGCTTTTGTAAGAGGCAACTACGGGGAACATAGCTGATCGATGGCAGCAGCATCTATGAAGGGTTCTTAAACTTTCAAAATGGAAGAGGATGACATATTGCGCCGACCCCAAAATAATATGAGCAGGGTAGGAAGATTATGAACATTAAAATAAGAGTAAAATTTGACTTTGACTGTGCCTTGCCTAACCAACGTTGGAGTAAGGACCAAATGTGAACCAATTTGGTTTGAGTGACAAATATCAGAAACTAGCCCCTGGGCGCGGTTTCGCCCGTGTATCTCCCGTTCCCGTAGGAACTTTATATTCAAATACTGTAATACCCCGGACTTACGCGATAGGTGGGACCACGGGATAGCCGTGTAAGTCGAATTCGCGTAAGTCGGTGTTCAACTTTACCTATAAATACATATAATGTTTGTGTAATCGGGACCAGAGTCTAAAAAAAACAACAGTTCAGAAGAAACATTTTTAATAATACGTTAAATTCTAACATGGTTTCCATCTAAGCGATAATACCGTGGCGTTTGAAATCAAAGAGAAAGATTTTCACTTATTATTCCGGTTGATCAAATATCTCTGCTAATTCCTTTTTTATTTTATATTCAAAGTCCTCTTAAGTTTATAATGATAATATTTAGTTCACACTCCAAAAGACATTGTTTTTCGCTTCTTGTTAGGTTAGGTTAGCAGTAAACCGAAAAGGCCGATGCGCGTGGTGATAAAAAAAAAAGCGTATTATATATAGGGGTAGCGTAAGTCGGGGTATTACTGTATAGCCTAGCCTTCCTTGATAAATGGACTATCTAGCACTGAAATTATTTTTAAAATCGGACCAGTAGTTTCTAAGAATAGTGTGTTCAAACAAAAAAAAACTCTTCAGCTTTACATATTAGTATATATACCTACTTATATAGAAAGCTGAAGAGTTTGCTTGTTCGCTTGAATCTCAGGAAGTACTGGACTGATTAGAAGAATTCTTGCCGCATTAGATAGCCCATTTAGGAAGGAAGGCTATAGGCTATATTTAATTATATATATAAGACTTGATTTCAGTAATGCTTAAACCCAGTCCTGTGCCATACAATTGCTTCTCCATTTTTTTTCATAATTTGTGTTTTTGGCACTTTGGTTTGCAACCTATCAATTATGAAGTCTATTCCTTAATGATAAGCCTCAGTTATAAGAATTCTTATAATGTAGGCATTTTAATTGTTCATGGCCATTATTATTTATATAGTAAAGCTACTATCTGATTGATATGAAACATTTATCTTTTATATTCGAGATAGTGATGTTGTACAAATTTGTTTAATACAATGTTTTTACACATCTTTATTTAAACTTTTGATGTTAATCAATTGTCACTCAGTGGTTAAAATTTAATGGAGATTTTGAGGCATTTGCTTTTTTTTTAAGATTACTAGCAAGCAGAGATTTTCCACACTACTAGTATTCTTATTAAGCTAAAATGCTTGTGTTATGAGTGGGTTCATGTTGGTAGTGCAATGGGTGGAGATCGAACCAGCAACCACATGATTGCAAGTCTGACTCACTAGCAATTGGGCTATGGCCACCTATCATTATTATAAAACTAACTACAGAAACAATAGCCAATTAGTAACTTCATTAGTTATTGTCGAAATATGGAAGGTTATTTTATAATATTTTAATAATTTTGTATTTAATTGTTAGCTTTATTATATTATTAAAGATCATTTTTCCCAGTGCAACTTGCACTGGGAAAAATGATCTTTGTGATAATTCACAATAAGAGCCTGACTCTTAATATTTTAATTAATTTTACTTATTTAATATTACAGTTGTTTATTATCAGCCAGTATGTGCTTATACACAATGATCTATACTAATATTATAAAGAGAAAGGACTTGACCATTAGTTTTTTTTTGGCATTGAACAGGTCCTAATCTACAGGTCCAATTTAAAAAAATCATCAGTAGAAATCTGTATTATCCAGGAGTAACATAAGTTATATTTAATGATAGAGTTCCCAATTCCTGGGAACGGGAACTATGCAAGAGAAACCGCTGACTAGAAACTATGAATCCTACTAATATTATTAATGCAAAAGTTTGTATGTGTGGATGTATGTTACTCTTTCACGCAAAAACTACTGAATGGATTTGGCTGAAAGTTTGCACCTGGTTAGTTTAAATAAATAATAAATTAAATAAAATAAAGTTTTTATTCACGTAAACCTATTACAGGTATTTGTAAATAGTCAAAACATATTTGGCTTATTTTTAATTTAATTAATCAATTTTATTTGTTTATTGCTACGTATAATAATAGTTTATATAACTTTAGCCTAAAAGCTGTCAGGTATGAAAGTACAATATTATTTTATATCTATGATTAAATCTAAGTTCTGTCCTTTGAGTATGTTATTATTTAGACGGACCATAAGTATCTCGACGAACGCGCTTTAGTGCTACCACCGGATCCAATACGCCCCAACTGAGAAGATCCGGCGAAACAAACTCAGTGGGGTTATTCTACTGCCGGTTTCAGCGCGGCCTCATCGAGACGATCTGGCGAAACATACTCAGATGGGCATGTCCAAGAAGTTTAGGTCCAGTTACTTTTATTTATAAGCTGGATTAACATATAGGCTATAAAATATCACGCTCCAACCCACTGGAGCAGAGTGACGCGGGTAAAACCGTGGGGCGCAGCTAGATATAATATATTTGTACATTTTATATGTATGGCCTTAAATATTTCTAAGGTAAATATGACTTGAGAAGTATCTAAGGCCATTTAGGACATTATGAATACAAAAAATAACTATCTACATTACACTTGAAGGTAACTAATGAATGCCTGTGCATATGTGATGACAGTTACATGTACTTAAATTCCACAAATTAGCAACAGGTTGCCATGTCAGTACTAATTAATATTCAAGTATTCTTACTACTATGGAGGAGGTGCCCTTGATGGTTTTTCTTAAAAATTCTTTAAACCACCCACAGCATGAACACGCAAACTACCAGGATAGCAGTCGTGTAGGAGTTAGTTGTACTTACTGTCAAGTTTAGCAGGAACATCGTCAATAACACACTGCTTCGTGTAACTATCCTCGATCGTGGGGTCGTAGTCCGTCACAAAGTAACTCTGGAAGAAAAACAAATAGTTTTCAGCACCAGACGGTGACAACAGTGGGCGGGTCGCCTTCAAACAGGCCTTGACAAATAAAACACTATTTATAAGCGTGAACGCATCACATCATTTTATATTAACTACACATTTTCACACTTAGGAATTCATGGAAACGTCCAACGTCGCCTAGTAAAGCGTATCTTTTCCGAATACGGCAAAATACCTGAATAAATTGTATTGTGATTGCACTTTTCCCGACACCGCCGCCACCGACTACCACTAGTTTATATGTTTGCGCTTGGTTTGGTCTGTCTCCCGGTCTCGACATTTTATTTGCACTTGTAATTATAACTTAAATGATAATTGCTACGAAAATAGTATAATTTATTTTAATTTATTGACAATCAGCAACACTTCACAGCACTTCTCTGAAGAGTGAAGATGACTCAAATACGATTGCGACAGAAAACAGGAAAGCAACAAGTCGGAAAGAGATGAGAGATTGCGAGAAACGGAACGTACTGTAAAATATTTATTCAAATTAAAATGTAGCAAACATCTACTGATGTTTGCTACATTTTAAATGAACAAAAGAATACTAGGGAAATATTTTATTAATAAAATAATAATTCGTCTATATTTTAGTAATAAAATAATGGAATCTTATTAGAGTTATCATAATTTGTATCATATTTCTAAAATTAAGAACTGCGTTAAAAGGAAAATACTTGTCAGATGATTGCAGATTCATTGAGCTTAAAAACTCTGGAGTACAAAAAATTACGGACTAGTAAGTAGTAAGGAGTTCCTTTTTCCATTCTCTAACTTTTCGGAGTTAATATTGAGGATAAATACAAATTAAGAATATAAAAAGCGGATATAAAGTTCATACACACATTAAACATAACAATGATATAAAATAAAATGTTCTGGAGTTTTACATTTCATTTGGATTACATTTCCGTGATCGTAACAAAACCATCTTTATATAACTGTCACGAATGTGTCAAACTCAAACTGCAGGAGGACCGTTTCCCGTGAGAGTTTCAGAGTTCATTCGTTTTATTTTTGCAATCAACAAAAATGTTTTCAACAAGTAGTCAAAGAAAGTTTTGGACATTCGGCGATGAAAGTGAAATAGCCCGGTTACGAGAAAAGCATAACCTCAACTATATAGCGAAACACGGGGCTCAAATCGACGAGTTTCAAAGGCAGAACTTCTTTCTATCGCCAGACGAGGAGCGGCTGCTTCTCAAACAGTACGAACTTCATCTCAAGGAATTCTGTAAGAGATTTAGTCCGCCAATGCCGAAGGGAGTCGTCGGCACCGCATTCCACTACTTCAAACGGTTTTATTTATACAATTCGTCTATGGACTATCACCCAAAGGAGATTCTCGCTACATGTGTATACTTAGCTTGTAAAGTGGAAGAATTTAACGTTTCTATCGGTCAGTTTGTAGCTAATATTAAAGGCGACAGAGACAAGGCATCTGATATTATTTTGAATAACGAACTTTTATTAATGCAACAATTAAACTATCATTTGACTATTCACAATCCATTCAGACCTGTAGAAGGGTTCCTAATCGACATTAAAACGCGATGCAACCTTGCTAACCCTGAACGTTTAAGAGGAGGCATAGATGAGTTTCTTGAAAAAGTATTTTTGACTGATGCCTGTCTTCTGTATGCCCCATCGCAAATAGCACTAGCTGCAGTCCTCCATGCGGCGAGCAAAGAGCAGGAGAACTTAGATAACTATGTGACAGACATGCTGTTCAGAGAAGCTGGACAAGATAAACTAGCCATACTAATAGAAGCGGTACGTAAGATCCGATCAATGGTTAAAATGGTTGAAAGTCCGGCTAGGGAGAAAGTCAGGGTTATTGAGAAGAAGTTGGACCGATGCAGAAATCAAGAGAACAATCCAGACAGTGAGATTTATAAACGTAGGATGAGAGAGCTATTGGATGAGGATGATCTTCCATACACTGGTCCTAGTAGAATGTCGCTGGATACTAGTGGAGTGTCAAGAGTGTTGTCCCCTTCAGCATCATAGTTGACTCTGAACATTTTATCATAAAAAATATGTAAGTCAACATTTTCTGAAAATTCCCTTGGATCATTTTTTTGAGATTGGAAAGAGATTTACGGACATACTACTCAGTCACATTATCTCGAGACCTGGCGTCGATGACGTCACGTCGCGTCGGCGCTCTGATATGGTGCATCCGTGGTGAGCGCGGGGAGGTGAAAGGAGAATGGGGCATTCCAGCGAGGTCCCGAGATAATGTGACCGAGTTGTACATTCTTTTTAGAGTTAATGTTGGTCTAATAAAATAATATGGGTTTCTTTGAAGCAATCCAATAATACTGATGTGATGATTAGTTTTTAATATGAATTGGAACCTGACAAGAATTAAATAGTGACAAAACAATTTATCATTTTATTTTAATGTTTGTCACACATTCTTAATATTTATGAATGGGTTGTGTGGTATTTTTTTCTTTGGAGGCATTACTTAACCCATTTACTCCTACCAGGTGTTATAATGCCACGAAAAATATATGACTACTTACGTATGTTTAACATTTTTTAAACTATATATATCTTGTACAAATTAGCAATAGTAGGCCTTTCTCATACTGGCCACTATAACACCCATAGAATTAAAGGAGAATGTTTTTTTTGGTCCGAATATAAAAGGATGTCCCCAAGCCTGCCACATGGTTAGTTTGAGTGATCATCTAAAATGCGATATTCTTTGTACAGAATCAAAAAAATCTGTCCTGCAAATAATTACTACATAGAAAAAAAAAGAAAAGAAATGTAAGTTGTAAACTTAGGATTTTGTTGTGTCTTTGCACACATAATAACTTCAAATGAATGAGTCAATCAACAATGGGTTCATGCCTGGGGACCGCAGATTTTTTTTGGACCAGGGCTCATACTATAAAAAACATTCTTATTTATCCAAGTGAATGGTTTATTTTTTTTATTTTTTTCATTGTGACAATGTTCTTAAATGTTTAATAGTTTCAGGAGTATCTCGGTTAAGTTTTTGGATTTGTGGTATGTATTGATTACTGCCTCAATATCAATTAATTTGTAAAGAGTTAAGAAGGTTATGATTTTGATTTTAATTAATTTATGGTAGATTTTAACTGTTGGTTCGGTTGTTATAACAACTTCTTATACTAAGGAACTGGCATCAGCATTTTCTTGTATGTTACAACAACATAATAGCAGTCACCATCATACCTGCCAAGTGTGGCACACCCTCTATGGCAAACTCCTCGGAAAAGGTCCATGTGTAGCAATGGACATGATCACTGTGTATTTTCAAAATGAAATTTTTTGTCACACCAACTGGTACCTAGTTATTTTATATAGTGCATCTGAAATATATTCCTTCTCTTAACAGCAAATAGTATTATGAAGCAATTTCATCACAATTTTTATCGGTTGTTGTTAAAGGAATGGTAAATGTCAGAGGTGGCCAACTTAATGAGACCTAAGATTGACAACATTGAATTGTGTATTGTATAAGTCAATTAAATAATAAAGGGGGATATTTTTTCAGATTATAATACAACTAACACAAATTTTGTGCATAGTAGTTTGTAGACAAACATGGACTAAATATAATATTACTAAAATTTATTATACATATTATGTGCCAACTGTGATAGCTTCCATGATCAACCGATTGGCCACCCCTGCAACCACTTTTATATATTATGGAAGTATTGTAATTCTGCTGTGGATAAACCACCAATAAAATTTCACTATGTTAAAATATTAAGAAAATCTACTAAATCTATGTCTTTCTATTGTAAAATTAAATTGTAAGTTGTGAAATAAGCAGGACTACTTAGATTTTAAGTTTATATTGTGACAAAATAATTTAAGTAGAGCATAAATAGATTTTATATGAACTTTTGACAATGTGTTTAATTTTAGCCTCTGAAGTTGACCCCAAAATTGACGCGATCCTCGGGCGTGTGTCACGTGGGGACGAGGGCAGGGGTAGGTAGCTGGTCGGGCCGGATTGCTCATGCGTGCCCGGCCCCCGCCAACGGCGGATCTAATGAGTGTCCGGGGGGTTTTAGTGGTGTAGGGTCCTCTCCTCGTGGTATGAGTTAGCATTCGCTGGAGAGGGTGAGTCCCACATATCGCGAATACGCTGCAGTGGCGGTGGGAATTTCGTTGCCAATGCATTGGGAACGAAAAAAATAAAAAATAAATAAGTGGTAGCTGGTGACGGTGTCGGGGACTCGGCGTTCGTATCTTTCCTGCAGTGCGGCCGCCAACATGCATTTATATGAGTTTGTTTTCACGAAATCGTCATCGCATACCAATTGCCGCACTTGCATTGGCCTTAAGGTTGTGGGTAAGCCCATCGTGTCCACAACGGTGGATCTGCCCTTGTACATTCTAATACTAGCAATGCATCATGGTTTTAGACTTGTTAGATTCAGTAATCTAAATGGGATCAAAGGATGGGACAGTTGTGCTCCCAATGCATTTTATACTAACTTCCCGCGCACGGTTTCACCCGCGTAACTCCCGTTCCCGTGGAAACTTCATAATAAAATATAGCCTATAGCCTTCCTCGATAAATGAGATATCTAATAACTGAAATAATTTTTCAAATTGGACCTGATCATAGTTCCTGAGATTAGCGCGTTCGAGCAAATAAACTCTTCAGCTTTATATATTAATTTGGATATGACTAGACTTACCGTGCAGTTTCACAGTTATAGAACTAGTTCCCGGAGGAAAAACAATTACTAAGCCCGCTATAGTTTTATTAATTTGTTTATGAATTAAATTATACGCTTATTTAATTGATTTAAAATACGTAATAAGAAGAAGTACACTTTATTGGCTAAATATAAAACAATACAGTAACTTTGATAACATCACAATTATAAGAATTATCCTGATTATATCTTGCAATCGGCGGCCTTATCGCTAAAAGCGATCTGTTCCAGGCAACCTTATGGATAGTTTGGACGAAAAAGAAAAAGAAATAGGGTAGCATAGGGTGTACACGTAACTAATAAATATTTAGATAGTTTTACATCAAGGAGTACAATATCAATAAAACAATGTAAATAGTGAGTGCAATAATAAATTGTCTTTATTGATTAGAATATATTCATTTCGATACAATATCGGAATTATTATTATAATATTAATTTTGTAGCGACATCTATAGTTGCCGCACAAACTACAAATAGACTAGCAACGCCATCTAACGCCTAGCGTCGGAACTAACCTGCAAGGCGCAATACAAGTTAGTAAGCTGATACAAACAAACGTAAATATTGGCCGTCGCCGCGTCATCGTCGACTGCTGGGCATACTACCTGCAAGGGCATAAAGGCGCAAACACATTATTAAAACGCGACGCGACGCCACGTGTCGACACCTGATATGCACCGTGCGTCAGTGCGCGCGTGGCGTCGTGTCGGGTGTTCATAGTGTGATTCTGGTCTATAGAAAGCAATACATTTGAGTCGACTCAACACGCGTCGCGTTTTATCAGGTGGCGTCGCGTTTAAACAATATGTTTCCGCTTAAAAACCTTCTGTGGAGGAACATTAACAACCGTTCCTCTAATACAATTTCAAGTTACTTGTGAGGTATAACAAATTTTGTGTATAGATATAGTCTAAAATACTTTGAGATGTCCACTGCTTGCTAGATGATAGATCTCGTTTTTTTTATAAGTTTATTAATATAGTCTAATGTTTAAGTAGTAATAATAAGGCCAACAACTTGGAAAATGCCTTACGATTAGTTAGTAAGTTATATGTTTTCTTGTTTTATTAGTTTTCAAAAAAGAGATTTTGTCTATCTATCTATCTTTTATGACTACTTAAACAGACTTTAAATAATAAAATTATGAACTTATATGCCTTATGAATTTCTCCCGTCTATATAAATATAATAAATTTTAATGATATCATAACGTAAGAAGACAATTCCCCTCTATGGAAATTATTCCCCGTGTCGTGGGAGACTACAAACGCTCGATTCAGAGACACAAAGAACACCCTCAGAATAACCAATCTGTGGTTTACATAAATAATTGTCCCGGCTGGGAATCGAACCCCGAACACCAGGCAACTACCGTAACTACTGAGATACCGGTGCAACAGTCTTGATTCTTTATGACACCAACAATAAAAATCGTAGTAACTCGATAAGAATATAAATTTATTTTAATTCATATTTAGTCGTACATCAATTTAATAACAATGGAAACAAATCTAGACCTCAAAAACATAAAGATCGATGTGCTTCAGAAGCATTTGGTCGTAAGTGCCAGTAAGCTATAGAGGCGCATACGACAATTTGATTCTGACGCATAATGTACGCACTGTAGAAATAATTAGAAAAAGTTTAGTTTTCAAGGTTTCTGTCCCTGGCACAGCATGAGTCGTTCGGCTTCATTCTGAAAATAAACAAACGGTAATTAACATTGGGAAATTTAGTTTTTTTATTGATAATATACGGGACTTTAAAATCTTAGATGGTTACCTATAGCCTTTACAAGTGTGAAGCTATTTTGTAAGATTTTTTAGGTAGATAGGTACTATCAAAACGCATTTTTTTGAATAAAACTATTTTTTTTGCCAAATGTTATATTTGACCTAAATATTATACGTAACTTTACTAACGTAGCTCCCGTTCCCGTGGGAACTTCATATTGAAACACATGAAATCTTTTTTTTTAAGCTGACTAGTACTTTCTGAGACGTTTAAGTAAACTGACTCCTTAGCTTTTTATATTAAGTAATAGTAGTATAGGTATAATATAAGTGAACGATTATTATGTTCTGAAGGGATAATCTATAAGTACCTATATACTTACCTACCTATTCCTATGTAGTAATTATATGCAAAAGCTATCTAAAGAAGGTAGATGGTCCCTTAGCCGATTTTTTTTTCTAAAACGCTTACTAACAAAGTATTGCAGTCTGCTAGTAATCTTGTTAACCCCTCGTGCTAAGCTAAAATGCTTGTGTTACGAGTGGGTTCACGTCGGTAGTGCAATGGGTGGGGTTCGAACCGGCGACCTCAAGATCACAAGTAATTAAAACTAAATTGCGTGATGGCAGGGGCCACCAGTTACCAGGGCTCAGGCTAAGAGGTCCCTGAAAGTGTGTAGTAGACGGACTCTCCGATAAGTTTTAATATGAGGCCCTTCTTGGACTCTGTATGAAGGACAACAATTATGTTTCAATAGGAAGCATTAAGTAAAAGCATTATAAATACCTGAATAAGTTTATTGATTGCAGCCAAAAACTCTTCGCTTCTGCAGTTGACAGTACCAACAATGGCAGCGCCTCTTTTCCCGCCCCAACTTGACGTGAAAGTCAATTGAGCTTCCGTAAACATAAACAAGCAAACTAGCATAAAAACTAAAATGCTAAGTTTATTCATTTTGGGTTAAGAAAATTTGTTTTGTAGGAGATAAATAAAAGGGATGTGGTTTATGGAAGACAGCAGAGTGTTTGCTGTGCGGTACATGGAATCTAGGCTTTTTATAGTAAGAAAGAAATTAAAGAAGCCATGTTGATTTTAATTGCTTTGATATGACGTATACAGACATTTTTGAAAGAAGAAAGTCTATCATAAAGTAATTATCGATCTTCACTCTACAATATCAGGGTCTTAAGAACCTAAACAAAAACATAGAATATACTTACCTCGGAGGCCTAGACCAAATAAAAAGTAAACATGGAGCGCTGTTAAGCAATGCACTGAAGCCGGTTATTTTGTGCATTAGTGTCGGTAAAAGTGATACCTACTATTATTTTTTAGCATGTCAGCATTTAATAAATAATGAAATTTATTATGACAAAGCACCTTACTCTGCGACAGGACGACTGACAAGACAAGGCATAGTTTTAGTAGGTACGGTATTTACATACACTTGTACCTGTAAAAGAAAAAATATATATCTAATTATAGCAGGAGTCAGGTGCAAATGATGGAACCAGATTGCCTAGACAAGATGACATTACTGTGAAGCTTACTTATCGCAAACGCTTTGGTGGTCGCACTGTTTTTTGGGGCCTTCCTTCCGATGCCCTCGTTGATCCGAAGTCCGAGAGTCCTGCGAACCGTAAAGAAGAGCGACAGTTGCACAAAACTCCCCTAAAATACTAAAAGTCATAATCCCTCAATCTCGTAGCCAGCGACCGCCCTGAGCCGAGGTCCAAGCCACACAGCGGGCGCCCTCTTGCGCTGGTTGCTTAGTTTGTAGTTTTTAATCCATTTATTAAGGCTGGAGCGCTGCTCACTTTTATGCCCGGTGAAGTAAGCAAAAGCCTCGTGGCTAACGTAAGTCCATCTAAAAAAAAGAAAAGCTGGTTCAACATTAACAGTAGGTATTTTGTAATCATTTATACTTTTTAATTTGCAATTGAATTATATATAATAAATTTGTTATGGCTACCTAGCCACTGCTTAGGCTCCTGCCTAAGCCACAAAAATGGAATTGCAAGACAATAATTAAATTTAAATAGCGATTTGTAATGCGTCGAATGACGGCCGCAATGGATGTTATAAGGGCAATCTAGGGCCTCTGTGGATCGCGGTGCCTTGAGTACCTACCCCAGAGTGCCCATCGGAAATGTGTGCCCAACAACTAAGGTACGGAGCGCAGTCCCAGACGCAGGCCTTACTTAGCACGATAGCAGACCCTCAATAAACTAGACTCCAAAAAAAAACCTTTACACTAATAAGCAGGTTCGAAACTTGCAGCTAAAAGTACGGTAAACGTAACTTCCAGCCTGCTACGCCTGGAAGTTACCGTACCGATCTTCTACCGTAACTTGATATAATTACTAGAGATACGGTACTTAAGCAGCCCAAAGTCAAGAAGCTGGTGGTGTTTCATCCTTTGCAACAAGAGCACAAGCACTAAGCTTACGCGTAATCTCTTTTCGGTCATGACGGTTTTTGAGAGAAGTGGTAAAGGGGTGTTTTCGAACACTTGTGTACTATAATATAGCATAGTACCACGGGTAAAACCAGGGCCAAAATATCTCCAAAAAATCTTGCTTTATTTTAAGTCAAACAATAAATTGAAAACAAAAGACATTATTATTTTTCTTCGTGTGGGCATTTCATTATCAGTTCTAAGGCTTCACTTGATTTGCATAGAAAACTCACAAGTCCAACTGAAAATGATTAATAATGGAGTCAGTATAAAAACTGAATCGGGCTTTGCTATCCACCATTCCGTAAACCATTGTGTTGAAGAAAGCACAATTAAGTTCGAATTTTAAAACGTCTTCTAAAAGGAGGAAGTACTTAAATTTGCTTGATTTAAAAAATCGAACAACGTATTATTGTTGCTTTTTTTCGAATAAAGAACAAATACTTTTTAATAAAAATGTCTCGTATCTTCGTTTTGTTTTTGGTGTTCGCTACCATAGCGGTTATAAAGGCCCAATTGACGTTCAGCTCTGGATGGGGCAACGGGAAACGATCTATGAGCGAACCAACTAACGACGAATGCAATCCAGAGGAGGCTGTTACACAGATTTATAAATTGATGGTGGTAAGTGGTATTTGTTCATTTAATATTAAAATACCTAACTTTATTATCTGTCTGTCTTTTGCGCTTTCATGCCTATATCACTTTAACGATTTTTAAATTTGGTAGACAGGCTAAACTTTGGAAAAGGATAAAATAATAAAAGGCCTCTTTTATAGCAAAATCTAATAAATAAGCAATTGCACGGAATGTACCTATAATAAAGATATGGCGAGAAGAACGTGAATCCTTCGATAGGAAATGATTCTGGGTGTCTCTATGCAGGGATGTATTGAAGGAGAGTAGGGAGGACCTGCAGTAGTAAAGTTTAGCCTAATTGATGGTGATGTCATCATCACCATCAATTAGGCTAAACATCATTTGGGTCATCCCAAAGAAGGAAACATTCGTCGTTTTTTAAAAGCCAAACTTATCTCTATACTAAATAAAAATATTTAAAAAAAACAAAAGTTTAGGTCTTCTTATTTTAATTTAATATTTTTTATTTTAATTGATGTTTAATCTTAATTCAAAACATTATGTTTATTAAATTTTTTTCTAATAGAATATATGACTATCACGATGTCTGGTGGCAAAGATATTGTTTATTATTCCTACTCTCAAGAGCAATGCTGCCGTGTCCCACATAATAGTTGGGAATATGTTTTGCCCAACCAAATAATAATATGATAATAATTTCCATCTCAGCAAAAAGTACTACTAAAAACTGTATGGAAATTCGGACAAAATTAAAATTTATTCCTCTCTAAAATAATTAAAACTCGTAAGCGGAAATTTTTCATTCCTTAGGTTAAATTTATTTATCTGAGGATTGAAAAATTAGTCTTTAACAGTTTTTTTTTTAATAAATGCTGATAGGAAATAAAGCTGAAACTCGGACGTATTTATTGAAATACAATTCTTAGTCTAAGAATTTATTGGATAATGTCATTTTCAATTTGGCCCTACCCCCTTCCCTCTTTAATCACCTCACGAAATAATTGTTGGAAATCGTACCAACACTTAATTTTTATATTCATATTTAAAAAAATGTATTTCTTTTCAGATGGAATGTGACAAAATCAGAGCATGCAACGGGAAGTAAATATTATCTCGATGTAGTTTATAATCTTTTAATTATTCTAAATGTTTTTTTTATTTCCAATAAAAGTAAGCGTATCTATATTATTTAAATTCCTATTCAATTTTTGATTATATTATTTAAATCCTGTTTATTTTTTGCTTATGTTATTTCATTACTATTTATTATAGGTTATAATTTTTATAGATTTAAATAAATATGTAACGTATTTTATGAAGTATAAATTAATATAATATTCAAAATTAAATTTATTAACTGTAAGTGTTATTAATAAGGGCTGGGATTTTTATGATTTTGTCATTTATTTATGTAATGATAAGGTTTATAAAGATTGATGACTATATACCTACTTATATAAATGTATTATTATAAATATAATTATTATGGTTATGTACTTATGTTGTTTCATTATGAATTCCCTATTAAATAATGTGTGATTACCATGGGATAAGAGAGCTATTTTTGGTATTGGCGAATCGTTGTAAAAAACGAGGCACGAGGCTTCTATAGGAATTTGGCTATGGTGCCGTAGCGAAACGGCCGTAGCATACCATAGCGGAACACAATATATAATATATGCTTAAAATCAAAGATAAAAAAAAACCAGGTCACGTTTATGCCCCGTAATTGATTACCGGTCCGTGGTGCTTTGCAACTGGCTTCTCTAGTTGTAAATTATCACATCAGACTACCTACTTATGTCTAATTTTTTATTTCCTGTTTGCTGTCTCCCGCTTTGCTATGGAGGGAAGTAAAAGCGTAAGTCTTTCTTACTTCTACTTTTCTCTTTCTGATTGAAATCGTTGCGGGTCCCAAGGCAGTTTAACTTTTTTGTCCTGGGACTTGGTGAGCCTCAGTGCTCATTGCCATTTCCAGTGTGTGCCACTGTTGATCCTGGCTTACAGGAGTTGCAGTGGTGGGAGTGTGGGAAGGATCAGTTCCATTGGGGGATAATGATTTCTCGTTTAGTTACAAAATAAAACAAATAATTTTCTGGGTATAATTTTATTAAAATCCATCATTACATCGTTCCTTTAAAATTAATGGAAATAAATAGAACGAGATATTTAAATATTAATTAACTTGCTTAAAAAATATTAATCCATCATTTAGCCACTGGTGTGATGTCCTATCTCTGTTTTTTTAAACTGAAATTTAATTCGAGCGAAGAAGACAAATGATTTGTTAAGCTAACAAATGTTTTAATATTTTTTGTATGTTGGTATTCTTGTTTTTAAGATACTTGCTAATGTTTCACAGATCATAAAAAATACTAGTAGAAATATCAATCTCTATTTTTCTCCTAAGAGAAATGGTCATACTCTTTCTCTCTTAGAAAAAAAATAGAGAAGGAACATAAATGATACGAAAAAATTAGCCAAGAACTTTAAACCTTGAAGAAATATTAGGGATATGTTGGAAATGTATAAATTTACTCTGAATTACTTAATTGACGTTATAAATTATTAGGGGTAAACAAGAACTGTTGGCTAAACTTCGGTAACAAGGCATGAAAGTGAATCTCTATTTGAATATGGAAAGAATTCCATATCATTACTTCCTCCATCATACACTCATTTGATACACAAATAACGTTGATGATCAATAAATAATCATTGAGTGTTACTAAACTTTGGGAGGAATCACATTAATTATCTTAATAATTTTATGAATACAAAACCAACGATAGACAATGACATTGATATAGACTAACAATAAACGTACTTTTTTTTTTTTAATTATCCCAAAGATTTCTTATACAGGGAATCAATGCTTAATACTGTTTAATACAACTACGAGATTTTGAGCGTTCGGACATAGGCTAATGTTTTTAATTCTTAAGAATACAATGAAATGTTAAATGAAATGAGATTTATAATAATATTCTAACGCTTGTCACAGCCCGAAAGACGTAAGAATAAAATGATTGTCGTATGATCACAAATTAAAACGATAAAACAAACCATCCATAAACCGAGTCAATTTTTAAAACTCGAAAATGGCGGTCATATATATTTATGGTGTATTTCAATACTTTTTTAAATTCGTCAATTATTTTTTAATTGATTTATTAGATGACATTGAAATAAAAGGACGGAAATAGATGAGCGAGAATTGAAATCATAATTAAGCCTTACACAAATCCTTGAACATTCCATGAAGCTTATAGTTAACGTACCGATTATGAAGTTACATTTAGAAGTAATTTGTTGTTTATGGTTTAGTTTAATAACCAAATCCAAAATCAGTATCGCATGATTTTTTTTTGTCGTATAACTGGATTTATCTGAAGTTTGAGAGCACTACGGCACCTGAATCTCCAGATTTTAGATGTTCTAATCCATTTGGAACTAAAAAAAAAGGATAGTTTAAAATACTTTCCCAGCGTTGTTTTTATTTACGATTATCTTTAATATTTGATTTTTAATTGTAATCTTGTTAAGTTAAACATTGATCTGCTATTATCCATCAAATTAATATCTAAAAGGAGTTGGTGCAATCAAGAGTGTAGAACAACAACAATTTTATTATATTGATTATGAAGTAAGAGAGTTCATGTGTAACGATTTATTGTATAAAGAAAACGAACACATCATTAGTGATATTTGTGGACATTGTTCATATAGATGTTAATATTTCTAGACACGAACGGCTAAAACACACAAGTTAAGCTCTAGCTATTACCTACAACACTTGGTGAAATTGGCGGGAGTAAGATTGAAATTGCTTGGTTTGAGTTTGATGATTTCTATTACCGTAGCCTTAGAGACCACGACAAAGAGACTCAGTGCCAATTGTTCTTACAAGAGCTATTGTCACCGCTTGAAGTAAGTATAGTTTTAAAATTATAACGTCGGTACATGCGACTACTGCCTTTGAGTTGAGTGAAAACTTATAGGCATACCTAGGTACTTATGTTTTTACCAGTAGGTGTATGTACAAATGCACGTCTTTTGCTGGTTTTGACAACAATTTGACTTAAATATTTTAGCTGCCGTGTCTAGATTGATTTGGTTATATCTCCTGAAGCTATTTTGAATACTACGACGGAAATAAAAAAAACCATTCAAGATGGTATGATATCTTTGCTCCTTAATTGTTTTTAATTCGTCGCTCTTCTGCTTGCCTCTTTGATTGGCAAAGAATGTCGACATTAGAGTGGACGTCAAAAGGCTGATGAAGAGAAGTGAGAAGACTTTCCCCAGTAACTTCACAGTTAAACTCTAAAGCGCGCGGTTGTTTTATGCGCATCATTTCATATCAGGTAATATAATTACAAACCATTGTTTTACGCGGTTGACGCAGCGCCAAGCGCAGCGTAAGTTGATTGCATCCGTTGATCGCATGCGTCTGACGCTGCGATCTCCGCATAAAACAACAACAACGCGCACTTAAAAAGGCAAAAGAATTTAAATTTTTCCTCTTACTTATTTTTTTTTTCACATTTTCACAGCCAAATGTTCCTTTCGCTTTCAAAATAAACCAAAAAGTGGAAGTTTTTAACATAATCTGTAGCATAAAATAGCCTCAAGAGATATAAACTTAGACAATATAATAGGAAACATTGCATCATATTTACAGTGACACGTATAGATAGAAAGATGAATAATAAGCTTGCGTACGCGCTGACAGGCGACTCTAACGCCTAGCGCGTCACCTAGCGAGCATTTTCCCGTGTAAAGTGCGAAATGAAACCCATCAAACGCATCTAGAATATTCGCAATTGGTGTTTATATCTAGCGCTATTGCTAGTCGCAATATACGTGTAGTTCACGGACGCAAGGTGACTCGCTAGGCTCTTAAGTAAGTTGCCTATTAGTACGTACGTAGCCTTAGAGAATTATTACATTGTTTACGATATAATAGTTTTATTATAATATATAGACTGTACATGAGCGACCCAGGTGTAGAAAGATATAGGCCCAACTATTTACATGTTAACCATTTAACTACGTTCTTGTTTGAAAATTTTAATACATTAAGATCTTTAGTTACCCACCATAACTTACCATGGATGTCTTACCATCTTATTGTGATCATCAATCCATCAACCAAGCGAGGTGATTATGGCAATATGTCCCTGGCTTGCTGTTGAAGATGTTAACATACTGGCATGTTATAGTTTTTTTTTTTGGCGAAATAACGATCGATATCCATATATTAATATTTTCAACTAGAAAATTACCATTTAATAAGTACTTCTCTAACATTATATTATATTATTAGTAAGATTTCATAAATTCCTTTGTTTACTTTATATATATATGCCGTGTTTTCTTAAAATGTGTTACATTAATTATACAACTACACTACCTATAGGCCATTTAAGTCCACCATAGACTAACATCTATATATTTTTAAACTATAAGTTTTCCAATAACGGAACATGATTTACCAATGCCCATATTTAAATTACCACACCTCAAAATTACCAATACGTTTAATTATATTTTTTTATTAATTAAATCACTATACCCTTCGCAATTTTATGACTTAGATTTTTCATTCACAATGCTCTAAGATTTGTAGATTGAAATATGTTTTTTTTTATTTCGGCCATTGCTTTTATTTGTCTTTGGCGGATGAGTATCTTTAATCATTTTGACAATATTCTGACAGTTCTCTATGTTCTAGAATTAAAAGGAATTATATTATCTAATAGACATCCAGATCATGTATAACTACTACATTAAAATATGTACTTAAATTCATATTATTTTACATAAAGGTTAGTGCCATCCTAGTTCTTATTCTTAGGGTTTTTAGGTCTAAAGTAGTATTTAAAACTTTATGCAGTTTCTTATACAATTTAACCTAAATTACATTATATATAAATTTATATACGAATCCATACAAGGAGTCATATTAGTAAAATTATCGAAAATTTTTAATCTTCGGAAAGTAAGATATTTTGTACATAGACAATAATTAATAAATGGGTTTTAATCAAATGTGCTGCCATAGACAGTTTATTTTGACAGTTCAATTTATATGTCAATGTCAATAAGTATGCAGGTCTAATTGTTGTCTACCGTCGGGGGGCCGGATTGCTCATGCGTACCCGACCCCCGCCAACGGCGGATCGAAGGAGTGTCCGGGAGGTTTTAGTGGTGTAGGGTCCTCTCCTCGTGGTATGACTTTAGCATACCACGCTATGGAGAGGGCGAGTCCCACATATCCCACCGCCAGCGCGCGAATACGCTGCAGCGGTGGTGGGAATTCGACAAAGCATTTCCTCCCGGACAAAAAAAAAATAAAATGTCTAATTGTTGTCTATGCCGGCACAAGTATACATAGTTATGTACATATAGACACTTTGAGCGGTTATAATGGGTGTAAGGGTTGATATACACTAATGACACTGAATGGACTTGCTCTAAGTGTGTCAGGAAGACCGTGTTTTACAAAAACATGATCATGTTAACACAAATTTATCTACTTACATTAAGAACAGTCATTTCTCCTATAGTGAATTAGATAGAAGATGTTTAAGTTGTCAGTTGCGGTGAGATTTCACTGAGAGAATGGGCCTTAAAGGGCCCTTATAGAATCTATAAGATATACATGTTGTCCCTTCTATATCTGCTGGGCCTCACGTCAGGCTCGCGCCAGTGCTATGCTGGGCTTGACACTGCTGTTCCTGAGAAACACCACATATATGATGGCGAACGCGACGTAAGGCCAGCAGGTAGCCGTCCAGACCTGAGCCACCTCCACACCGAACTCCAGCGTCTCGGAGAATCACTTCTCTTCTTCCTCTTCGCGGAAGAGGTACGTGGACCTGGAGAGAATAAGAATCGCTGTTAGTTGTTTGAAAGATAGAAAAAAAATCCCACCGTCGTATTCGCGCGCTGGCGGTGGGATATGTGGGACTCGCCCTCTCCATAGCGTGGTATGCTAAACTCATATCACGAGGAGAGGACCCTACACCACTAAAACCCCCAGGACACTCCTTCGATCCGCCGTTGGCGGGGACCGGGTACGCATAAGCAATCCGGCCCAGCCTATGTTACTCCTGGATAAATGAGAAAGAATTTTGAAATCGGTCCAGTGATTCCGAAGCCTATTGAATAGAAACATACAATAACATATTGCCTCTTTATAATATTAGTCATTTTTTTTTTAAAGACAACTCCCGCACTAGGGAAATAAATCCCTGTGTCGCAGGGGACTTTACAAACATTCATTTCACGGACACAAAGAACACCCAGACTCAGAACAACTATTTGTGGTTCACACGAATAATTGCCCCGGGTGGGAATCGAACCCAGAACACCAGGTCTCAGAAGCAACTTCCGTAACCACTGAGCCACCGGTGCAGTCAAAATTATATATATATATAATAAATAGTCATTGAATTGTAAATTAAACAGCTATTGCTACAGCTGCATTATTTTCAGATTACATTAAATCTATTATCCACATAATGACTTTTCTATTCAATGTTCAATTTGGAATTAATTTGGTACTTGCTCTTAATATCCTTCCCTTTTTTAAAAAGTCAACTCCTGCACTACGGCAATATATCCTTGTGTCTTCACTAACTCACAAATCACGGACGACGGACACGGATTCGGATCGGACGTCAGTCGATCGAAGTCAAGAGTGAATAAGTGTCTTCTAGACCTTTGAGATCCATCGTCAGCCACATCGTCGCTTACCACCAGGTGACATTGTGTCCTTGTCCAAAAAAAGTCCTTGTGCGAAACCACTCTTATACTTACTAGATATGCCCTGCTAATTGTACGTGCAGTAATCGTAATTTTTGGGAATTTTTTTGCGAATTGTCAGAACCCTAGTTTATACATTAAAAACAAATCATATATTTTTTTATAAGAAATAATAATATGTTTTTTATTTAACGGGAAACGCCGTACTTGCCCAAAAAATGTTTTTAACGCGTTTATCTCGAAATCGCGATTTTGCAAGTACTGCTTTTGCATTAAGGAGGGCAGAGATATCCGTGTTAATTGTTTCAGGTGGAAATCGAACCCCTGATTAAAAGTCCACCGCGACTAAGGGGATCCAGGATTTACCTAGTTAACTGAGTAAATTTCTTCCAGTACTTACCAGTAAGCTAAATTAAAGAGCGCGAAGACCAGCGGGAATGTGATCCTGGATATGACATCTATTCTCTTGGATCGTGTCGGGAACTTGGCCATCCATATCCGGCAGCAGTTCTTCTTCTTTGGGGTGATGTGGATCTCGCACTGCCGCATCTTGGAGTCCGCCACGCCCCCGCGGACCAAGGGTTTCTGCCAGTTGCAGACAAGTCAGGGACGACAGACACGGTACATCTAATACTTATATGTTACCTAAGTCTGTCTACGCGTCGAAACTTTGAGAATCAAAATAAAATATTACTAGTAGAGTTTTTGCATACCACCAGTATTCTTGTTAAACCCTCGTGCTGAGCTAAAATGCTTGTGTTACTAGTAGGTTGACACCGCTAGTTCAATGGGTGGAGATAGAACCGTCGACAACATAATCCCAAATCACACCCTAGCTATTGGGCTATCGCCGCTTCCTAACAATGCATAATTGCAGGTTTTCTTGAATCACTGATCCACCTATCGTTCTGATTACGGCAATATTCTATAGCAACCCTGGCTTGCTAAGGTCTATTAAAGAAGCCTATGTTGAGCATGTACTGTAAACGGACACTCTGGTCTATGAGAGCAAGACTACCAAAACTACCAGTTTGCCAACCCAGCGTGGAATAGGTGTATGACCAATCGAATGATATATAACTAAAATTATGGTTGTGAACGTCTTTCTTTCTAAATAAATCCACATGCAGCTTTAATTACCTACTATGGCTTTTTATGAAACTTTCAGACTAACCCACAACAAAATCGACATGTTGGATTACAAAACAAAGAAATAAACCGATCCAAAACCAACTCCGAATAAATCCAAAAGCTACTTAAATCTTCGAAACAAAACAGTTGCGAGCTCACCATCGCGAAGGTAGTGTTACTGTCAGTATCCAGCAGATCTGAAGCAGCGTCCATGCTGGCTGCTTCCATTTCCCGTCTCGCTTTCTTCATGTTCTCTCTGTGCATGTCAGAGCGAGATGCGTAATTGACGAGAGCGAATTCTAGTAGCGCTCCGAAAACGAAGGTAAGACAGACTCCGGTCCACACGTCGATGGCTTTGGTGTAGGAGACGGGGGGGAGGGATGCGTTGATGCCTGAAGATTGGGTCGCCATTGTCAGGAGGGTGGTCACTCCTGAGAAAAATCACCAAGAATAGATGCCATCATAAGTAAGTCAACAAAAGAGATAGGATAACACCGTCAGTATCAAATAAGGTAAATAAATATGTTTATGTCACTACGACAGCCGGCAATAGGCATGAGGCAAGATTTTGAAATCCTCTTGCGCAACGTGGGTAGTCATTTTCTAAGTACGAAAAACACAATATTTCGGTAATAAATTTAAATTTAACGAAGTTTAAGCCATATTTCTATTAAATTTTAAATAGCGCGCGAAAAAAGGCCTCAAGTGTCATGGCGTCGGCTATGACGTCACGCTATTGTAAAAAATGTCATTGAGTCCGCCAAACCACCACCAGAGAATTTAACCACTACGTTAGTGGTTAAATTCTCTTTGATGGTTACAATATTGTGATGTCATGCGCCGTGATTGGTGTTTCAGTCAAAATGGCCGATTGCAGTATTTTAATCTTTTATTTTATTAAAAATCACATTAATCTCAAGGTTATATATAAAAATAAATAAGTGTAATAATTTCTTTTTATATGTACTTTCCCCTAAAAACATTAAATCTTTAATTTTTTGATACTGTCGTCACGCCTATTCTTTACGGTTTCGCTGCTAGCTGTGTACAATTACATATAACAGTGAACTCTTCCCATAACATATACTTACATATAAATTTAAAATGCGTTTCGCTGTAAACCTATCACTTTTGTTGACTGTACATGGTAAAAAAAAAGAGTTTTATGGTGAGTTGTAATGCTCATTGATTCTGACTTTTAATATGTTGGTGATTGACCATACCTTTTAAATATCTTACGGTATACATATAACTATTAAGCGCTGTTATAGTTACAGTCCGTTACGTTGATTGTAAGCAGTTGTCATCCTTTAGGATGGCATAGAGCTTTTGTAAAGTGTAAATATAAATTTATTTTTATTACTATGAATTTTTATATTTTGATAATTTGCTTCACAATTTCGCTTTAATAGTTGCTTTAAACTTATTTATAGACAATTATTGTCTTTCATTGTACAGTCCAACCTCCGTAGCGTAGCGGTATTTGGCTCGCTTTAAGTCTCGGAGGTCGTGGGTTTGATCCCCACACCGGACAAGAAATCTTTGTGTAAATTCTTAGATTTCTTTCCGGGTCTGGTTGGTTGAGGGACTACCCTCCGTGCCTCGGAAAAGCACGTTAAGCCGTTGGTCCCGGTTGCTATAACATCATCTATAGCAAGCGTATACCAGGGAACGGGCAGCAGCGTTTCCCTGTGTATTACAACATAATACTGCGGTCACCAATCCGCCTGCCAAGCAAAATCCCTCCCTCGGGAGGAGGCCCATGTTCAGCAGTGGACGTTGTACGGACTGATGATGATGATGCTGATGATGATTGTACAGATCTTAGCATTCACTGCTTCTTACCTAGTGAGACTCTCGCGGGCACAGCACCCTGGTCCAGCCAGAAGGATACCCAGGACACGATTACCAACATGCAGCACGGAATGTAGATCTGGATGAGATAGTAACTGAACTCCCGCTTGAACAGTAGGTCTACCTTCAGACAACTGTATTCACCTGGAAAATAATGAGACGGTTCGTTGATCCTACTAATCTACACATATAATTAAATTGTAGAGGTCAAATGTCTGTACAGAGGAAAAAAAACGCTAAAAACCTCACAGGTGGATGTTAGAAGTAAAATAGAACACATCCAGAATTTATTTAATTGTTTTGTTTCCCTGTCTGTTTGGACGGGCTAATCTTCAAAACTGTTGCACCGATTTATATTAACATAGATAGGCTACAAAATATCAAGCTGGGGCTGGGGCGACCCACTGGAGCGTGATGCAGCTAGTTCTTAATTATGACTATATTTTGTATTCACATTTTATTTAAGAGAACTCCCGTATTATGAAATTAATCACTGTGTCTAGGAGATTTACCAACACATACACAAATCAATCACACAAAGCGTACCCAGACTCAAAACCATTAATCGTTAGGTATAAAAAAAAAAGTCCCGGGTCCCGTAACTCAGAAATTTTTGGTTTTTATTACAAAATATTTTATTTGGCAATCAATAAATCCATCCATCTAATCAATCAATTTATTACTGTAACAAATTGAATTGAACTGTATTTTCTTTTTGTTTAAGTTGAACTTTTTGCCATCATAATTATCGCATTTATCCCTAGATATAGCTCTGATATAGCTCTGGGCTCATTGGAGCGCCGAGCGAAGAGAGTCATAGGCAATAACTCACTTGTGGAGGCAAGTCTTCAGAGCCTCGAACACCGTAGACAAGTATGCCTATCAGTTTTTTATCGGCTACATTTCGGGGAGTGTGCGGAGGTTCTGCATAACCTGATACCCCCTTCACCTTTCCATTCCATCACCGGACGACTAGGCGCGGCGAGCGATTTCACCCTTTTGTTGTAGACATTCCTTCAATACGCACGAAGCGATTTGCCTCTTCTTTCATAATGCGGACGGCTAAGGAGTGGAATTCTCTGCCGGGGTCAGTTTTTCCGGAACGCTATAATCTGGACATCTTTAAGGCTAAAGTGAACAGACACTTTCTAGGCAAGCGTGTATCATCTTAGGCCTTATCATCGCCTTCTATCAAGCGAGATTAAGGTCAAACGTAAGCCTATAATTAGTAAAAAAAAAAAAAAAAAATGAAATCATCCTATTGATTTGAACCATCATTTTATTCTTTTTCCCTTCATATTGGGACAGAATGATTTCGGTTCCAGAATTGAGGCAAAAAGAATACTTAAAAGTTTTCTGAATCGGGAAATTGATAGGATTTAAATAATGTTATTATTATGCAAGTGCTAAAATGAAAAAAACAAGTTTAAGTATAAAATAAAATAAATACATTTAAATTTGAAAATTGCCATGATTTTTGAGTAGGTTAGTATTTCAATGATTAACTTACCGATAAAAATAATATCGTAAAGTTTATGACGACGAGAGATCAGAATTCAGATATCACATGAACAGATTCTAAAAACTAAAACATACAGGGTTATTTTTAAAACACCAACAACCTTTCAGGCCGTGAAAATACTAATGATTATAAACAACTTTTACTATGGGACCAACTGTGAAATCGCGAAAAAAAAATCAGCTGTTCCATACATTTATGTTCACTTACCTCGACAAAATGTATGGAATACCTGTTTTTTTTTCGCGATTTCATGGTTGGCCCCATAGTAAAAGTTGTTTATAATCATCAGTACTTTCACTCCCTGAAATGTTGTTGGTGTTTTAAAAATAACCCTGTATATACTAACCCGTATTAGTTTTGCTGTTACAATAATCAGTGAGGAACTTCTCGAGTGTGAAGCGTGGTAGGTGTAAGTTCTTCACCACCTGCACTGGGTCACCTTCCTTCCACAGGAACACCAGGTCATCAGTCGTCCACCCATCTGGAGACAGCAAGACATGGTTTGAAAGTTGAAAAACACACGCCATCAGCGGCCGCCCTGAGCCGAGGTCCAAGTACTTAGCAGGTTGCTTAGTTTGTAGTTTATGTACCATTTAATAAGACTGGAGTTATGCTCGCCTTTATGCCCTGTGAAGGAGCAAAAGCCGCGTAGCTGACTACATAAATCATCATAAGCCCGTATAACGTCCACTGCTGAAAATGGGCCTCCTCCCGAGGTAGGGTATTTGCCATAGTCACCACGCTTGGCAGGCGGATTGGTGACCGCAGTATTATGTTGTCCGTCCAAAAAAGAACATTTCACGGAAAGGAAATCATCGTAAATGGTATTTAATTGAAAGATTCTGTTAGCTACAGGTGCGCTGCTACTGCAGCCCAGTTGAGCTTATTCAGTGTACTAACTGTATACCTCTTTTTAACTTTGTTGAGAACTACAAGCGCGTTATAAAAATGCTTACTTAATATTTATGAGTTCTGTACGGTTTATCTCTTTGCTAAAGTTCACTAGCAAAGATATAAACCATACACAACTCATAAATATTATCAGAACACATAAATTTACTTACTTTAATCAATACCATCTTATTTATTACCACCCACAAGTAAATCTCGAAAAACAAACAAAAGAAACGCTTGTGAAAAATATCATTTCTTAAACACCAGTAATGAAATAAACACCTTTTTACTAATCCAAGGCTGCTTGTGTTTGCACTAGTAACGAATTTCCGCGCTTTCAGCGAACGCGAGAAGCAATGTAAACAACATTTTCCTATAATGAATTGTAAACGGACCGACTGGTGCTGTTGAGAAAAAAGAATAATCACGGAATTTATTTCTTCTTACGGGTCGTCTACTATGATAGCTAGAGATAGGTTGCAGGTTAGCTAAGGTAAGATTCTCGCCGGTGGTAAAGACGTTGCGTCTTTATTCTTGCCCTGTCTTGTTCCTAGGCTTTACAAGCGAGCATCCTTTTAATAAACCTTATATTTTATTTTAT
Organism: Nycteola revayana; assembly: GCA_947037095.2. Lineage (NCBI taxonomy): Eukaryota > Metazoa > Arthropoda > Insecta > Lepidoptera > Nolidae > Nycteola > Nycteola revayana. The sequence goes on along the minus strand of OX344856.2, from coordinate 19,017,832 downwards.
TAGTACTCTGGGCTTAACCCCATAAGAGTGTCCTCAGGTGTGTTTACAACACAAAATCCATATGAATAAAATGTATCGCTAAACGTGGCGATGCGATGGTTTCCTAAATTATTATAAATAGTTTATACATTCTTAAAGAGCGACGCGAAGCTCGTATACCTTGTGTAGTATAGAATAGAGAAAATATAACTTCAAAACTAGCCTCTAATTCGGACATAATTAGTTTCATTTTTGGACCTTGTTTTCCTTCTGCAAATCTGATTGACCCTCGGCAAATTACTTCTCCAGTCTCTTCCACTCAATTGATGACCTCCTTGGAAATTGATAATATAAATAAAATACAAACTTCACAATAAAATACAAAGTTAGAATACTCACAACTGGCCATCCTCAGAGAACACGTCTGCTTATCCAGGGGGTACAACTTCAGGTTCATAGGACACGACAGCGTCAGCGAGATTCGGATGCTGTACAGCACGTTGCCGTTAGGGAAGATCCGGATGTACACGTTGGGCATGATGATGTTGTGGAAATGACCTTCCTTCTCGTTGGAGAAGAACAGGTCAGGCATCCATACTCTGTTAGCTTCGGTCAAGGTCAGGTACTTGAGACGACCTGGGGAAAGAAATATTGTCAGAATAACATGTGGAAAATGCATAGCATTGGAATAGTAGCAGAGGAGGTTTCATAATATTTAATATTAGAAATATTTATAACTTATTCTGAGTGATTTTTTTAACGTCTTGAAAATAATAGGGCGTGATATGTATATGAAATAGATGTCTAAGGCATAGTTGTTTTATCTTTTTTTTTATCTGACATGGAGTGAAAATCATAACGGCAAAAATGGGTACCTAAGTAGGTAGTTGCGCTATTTAGCTCACTCTTTTCATTCATGAGTGATTGCGGCCTAGGTATTATAGACAACTATTTCATTATTATGCACACGATATGTAGGGTGTATTTCTTTTAAGTAATTTATGAGATTTTCTAAACTCTAATTACCGAAATACTAGTGAAAATATACTGTGGTCAATATATTCTATTCCACTTACACATCACACCATATTGTTATCAACATAATTTTATTTTACTTAATTGGCGCCCAACATGGGTCTCGTATTGGTGAAGTTGCCGCCCAAAGTGGGGCACTGGTTTAGAATAATTAGTTCACTAATTTATAGTGTGAATACTATTAAGAGCCATATTGATGGTGACTCACCTCCCAGATTGTTGAATTTAAGTCGTTCATCTAACCATTGTTCCCTGAACGTCAACTGAACAGAGTATTCCTGAAAACATGTGATTCCTTATAACAAATGTAATAAACGATTGTGAATCTTTGATATATTGTCAATGTATCAAATAAATATCCCTCTTTCCACTGTGACTAGAATTAGACATTTCTTAAATTCAAGAAATGATCTAACTATTTATTTTATTCCGCCTTTTTGACAATATTTCAAAGAGATTTCCATTTACTACAACTAATAACTTTCTTTGCAGCTCTTGTGCATCTAGAAGCTTGATTTTTCTTTGTTCCTTTTGAGTTTGACTATTTTTTAACGCTTAAAGCTATGTACTAATCGTTACTGTTGCTTTTATTTAGTTATAATCTGTGTTTATTACGTATCCATTTAAAAATCTAGCGGTATAAGCATGAATTCTCATGTGGGCAGATTTTTAATTAGAATTCCGTTTTATAAATAGTTTTTCATAAATAACGTTCATGTTTATTATTGATTTTATTATTCAATTCAATTCAGATTTGTTTAATTGAGGATAGTAATATTTTTTATGAAAAACTATTAACTTTGTCATATTACGCAATTTTTTCAATCATTATTCTCCTACCACCAATATCCTTTTCATTTAGACATTGGTGTACATTCAGAAAATTCAGATCGTAAAATTGCGGTAGGTACACGTTTTTCAAAAACAATACATATTGTAGATACGCTTATTTCAATATTTACATATATACAACTAGGGGAAGGAAAGGTGTCGAAGGTTCACTCAATAATTAATTTGACATCAATTTTGCACAAGAGGATCCCTCGACATCAGCAAGTCAAATGAATTATCGCACAGTACAGCTCGCAGATGTTTAGCCGAAACATGCTGACTCGAACCTTAACTTTTGGAATACCAAGACCTTACAATCCTTGAACGCTGAAATATAATTATCAGTTAAATATATATTTTAAAATTCTTATTCATAAAAAAATGTCATAAGAGAATAGATTTTTAAACAATAGTCGTCTATTGTTTAGTATATGATGAAAATGATGATCCAAAAGTGAATTTTCGAGTGCCAACAATCCGAAGCGACATGCAATAAGCAAAGCCCAGTTTCGAACTTACCGTCGATAGCACTCGTTGAAGGAATGCTTTTTAATTACCTTCATGCACATTCGGCCAGTATAACTACAGCTACGATTAGTCTAGCTGTTGTTTGGGGTCAGGTGTCACATAATGGTGGTCAGCCACCGTTCCAAGCACGAAGCCGAGTGCGGGCGCGGCGGTATTTTCCGATTACACAACACAAATTCACATGAACAAGACATATCAACAATTAATTACAATAAACGACACGACCAAAATAGTTTTTATATATCCTCATTTGCGTGAAATTATTATAAGAAGCATGATCAACTGAATATAAGGAAAATAAAATAAAATGATGGTGTTAGAACGTGGTGCGGGCCGCGACCCCGTGTCGCCTATAAGCGTGGGTAGATTGTCAATTTTTAAAATGATGTGATGTTGATACTTAGTATTTCTAAGAGATTGCTTTGTTGTTATCAGTGCTGTTGTACCGAAGCGGTTGTTTCTAGATCATAATTTATCTTGTGCTGTACTAGTTAGTGCCAATAGTCCATCTTTAACGTGTTTATACAACGGAGACGCTCCTGTTGAAAATACTTCAGAAAATAATATAACAAACATAAATAATAATATAATTTAGATGAATTAATTAGTTAAAATAAATAAAAAATATACATGTATTATATGCTTCGACGTGATGACTTTGATTTAGTTCTTGATAGTTATGATTTAATTTGAAAATAAAATATTTAAAGTGCGCGGCACCGCACCGTATGTACGTTTACAATTTACAATTTAGTAAAATTTAAATACAAATTAAGGGTGGAGTTAAAAATAAACATTTTGGGAAGGAACAAAAAGGTGCAAAGACTCAAATAAAAGTAAAACTCAAACATTATAAACGAAATATAACAAAAATCAATCACCAACACAATAATTTACGGACATAAGAATGTTTAGCGGAGTGCAAATTTTGCCAAATATTCACGTTTATTGCTGCCAATTTTATTATAAACAAAATATTACACATTATGGCTCATGATTATATTAGTAAGGACACTCCAATTGCTGGCGTAGTTACTCTGACAGTATATGGGAGTCACCGCGACGCAGCAATGGACGCAATCCCAGAGAATGAAGCTTTCGTTTATAATAAAAATATGACAGGTTACATCAGTCGGTTATGTGCAGCGACTCACCATTTTGTAATCGTCTATTTTGCTGATGGACCGTAGATACATGTTGACATGGACTAACGTTGGCGCAGAGCCTTAATGACAAATAACAATAATTTAAATTGTTTGTTGACCGCTTATTCCATCCCTATCATGTGATGTTTATTGATGAAATGTTAATGCTCAAACGTAATGAAATGGCTCTGACAGATTCATTTGAACATGGAATCGTCTCAGTCCATATCATTATAAACAAAGCTAATGCCCCGTTAGATGAAATCATAAGGACAACCAGCCAATATAAAATAAAAAATAGAATAAAAATTAAAAACTAGAAACGTCTATATTTAGTCTAAATTTGGATCGTAATGATAAATAAAGCTAAGATTTAAATACCGAAATGGCGTTCTAGGAAGTCGGTTTGCGCGTCTAAAAACGATTTTGGTCGTCAACACCAAACGGGATTAAAGAGAAGATTGAAAGGAAAAAATAAAGAATAAGAAAAAAATAACATCACATATAAATTATTGGGGTAAATCACTCCTAGACAACAGGAGCAAGTTGCCCATTCATTTGACTTGTCTCAAACGCGTGATACAGACAACTCATACATTGCTTTTAAAACTAGAGATGCGGCCCGTCTGTCCTTATATCGACTTACCATTGTGACGTCATCAATTTTTGATATACTTCGGACAAATATATTGACGCTCACTACCGCTGGCCCATCTAAGTACCAAGCAAAATATACGGTAAATCACGAGTTTACAATGAAACTATGGCCTAACATAAGTGTGGATGATATAATCCACGACAAGATATACGCCATTCTACCGACTCACCAGTCCACCTGTAAATATTACAATGTACACTATGCTCATGGATGATCCGGCATACAATGATCACAGAAACGAACATAAATATAATAATCGTGATCAAATAAAACACTAACTTCAAAATAAACGACATCACGTTAAAGAAAATGCTGCAAGAATCTTGTCGGCAAACATCGGCTTGTTAACGAGAATTTGTGTTAGTGTAATTTAGAGCAGTATTTATTATTTATAAATAAAAAATAGAAAGTCTTCACAAAATATATAAATAGAAAATTTAATAAGTCGCAAAGAACGAAATGAGGGCCATCAAGAAGAGCTTTGGTAATAAAAATAATAATCAAATTAAAAACAAAAACGGTTTAAAAATCAATTTTGAAATTAGAACATAGTCTATTACTAAAGCCGAATATAAATATGATCGGTGCATTCAATAAAAAATGAAACCATTAAACGAATCAAAAAATATTTTGATCAATACGGGGTTGAATAAAAAAAATATGCTTTATCATGTTAAGGGGCCGAGAAATAGGTTCTTAAGGGAAAACATGGCGTGAGCCGGAAATTAACATTTTGTTTCAGATAGGCCTACAGCCTTGTTTGAATACGATTTCTTACTCAATTCTAACTAAAACTGTAACAACTTTTTAATCCAACGTAAACAACTAAGTTTACATTGGATTAAAATCTTTGTTTATTTAAAATTATCTCTAGTTTTTGTCTTTTTTATTTTTATTATTTTACCATTTTGATGTACCTAGTTGTTATTAAGCCATTAAAACTATAAACGTAAAATATATGATACTAATATTATAAGGATATTTAATATTATATTATAAAATAATTAAAACATTTTCATACATGAAAAAGCGATTTGAAAAAAATAATGTATGTAAAATACAAATTCTTTGGACAATAAAGAATGTTAATAATAAGAAAAATGTTTTTATTCATAGCAAAAGTTTAATACCACTCATACTTTACATATATAACATAAACATAAATGTTTTGAATGTGTCTATAGATATCTTATGCATCATTTAGAATTTAAGGTATATATGTAGGTAAGTATATATTTAGTTCTGAAAATCCTTTTATATTTTTTGTGAAAGATTGAACCCTTTCGCAATTATTACTTGTAAAATTTATCATTAAAATACATTGCGGATTAACTTCACCTACCCTCTTCAATTTATATGTGACTGGGCTGATTGAGGAGCTCAGCAGTGCTGGAGTTGGTTGTTCAGTGGATGGTGTTTTTACGAATAATATTAGTAATGCTGATGACATGGTGCTGCTGGGCCCCTCAATCAGGTCCGTGAGGTCACTGTTGACCTTATGTGAACGGTATGGATTGGCCCATGGCCTCAAGTACAATATTCAAAAGAGTGAGCTGCTAGTTTTTAAGGCTGGATCTAGAACCTACCCTGTTCCTCCGATCACACTAAATGGAACCTTCCCACAGCAAGTGTCTAAATTTAAGTACTTGGGTCACTGGGTCAATGAGAAACTAAGTGATGATATGGACATGGATAGGGAGCGCAGGGCATTGTCGGTAAGGGGTAATATGCTTTCTCGCAGGTTTGCGCGATGCTCTCGTGACGTTAAAGTCGCACTATTTAAAAGCTTTTGTCAAACGTTATACACGTGCAACCTGTGGAGCAATTACACTAAAAAAGCCTGCAATGCTCTGCGCGTCCAGTATAACAACGCGTTCAGGGGTTTGTTGGGGCTCCCATGGCGTTGCAGTGCCTCCGGCATGTTCGCCGAGCACAGCACGGACGGCTTCCAGGCGGTGCTTCGCAAAAGATCGGCTTCCCTGCGGTATCGGGTTAAGGGTAGCACCAACAAACTCCTGGGCGTTGTGTCGGATAGAGTGGACTGCCAGGCATTGTTCGTTCATACATGTCCAAAATAATAATCATTTTAAATTTTACTAACATAGTTATAAGTTTGTACCTACTTACATATTATGGACTTGTGTATAGTAAACAAAAAAAAAAAAAAAAAGTTTATAAATAAAACAATGCAACATAACAAAGGCAATTAAAAATTTATGAAGTGTTATTGACAATTCGTGTGAAATTAATGTTTTTTTTTTGCTCGCGTGTCTAGGTCCTGCCATGAACATGACTGAATAATCTAAATAGGTTTATATTATTATGATGTCACGAAACGTTTAAAACATGAGATTATTGATAATAAAAAATGCAATGCCTGAAATTACAATTGATATTCCAGAAAACATCATACAAAATGTTTTGGCTCATAAATAGCATTTTTGTATGACAGATTTGATAATTACTTTACTGTACAGCTGTATATCTATTTTTATATATTTCTCTTGATAAAGAATATTTTACAATTTTTTTTTAATTTGTGCCCAAAATCTTGATTATATCTGCGATAAAAAGTCTAATGTGCTATATACAAATAATCTTTTTTGGGTACCGAATTACTGAAAGGGACAAGTGGACATCATTCAGAGGACATCAGTAAGGGACAATAATAGACAATAACATTACCTACAAGGATTACCTACATTACGAAGAGGGTGTAATTATAAGAGTTACACTTATTTGCTGTAAAAAGTCCAATATTACCAACCTACTTGTAAATAATAACTAAAAAATATATAAAATAATAAATATGGCAAAATATGGACAAAAAAGTGCATGAACGTATACAAAATTAAGAAAATACATAATGGTAAGCAGTTTTTAATAAAAAATGCCATTGCACGCCCGCTCTCGTGCGGCACATAAGATGTTATCAATAAATAGGTTGTAACATTTGCTTTTCTTTTGAATAATAAATATTGTCTAGAGAAAGCTCACAAATATAGCTCATTTCGATAAATTTATATTACAATTAATATTGCTAATTGTATGTATATTTTTATCTCAAAAGCCAATTGTAATTTAAAAAGTATCAGTACGTACTTATTTTAAATGTTATAAAAGTAATACCAATATTTTCTTTTCAATTTAAACTTTTTCACTGACTGTGTGTCTATGATCTTCGGTTGTGAGCTTAACAAAATTCGTGACAAATCGCCCAATTGTGTCCCAATGTTTTTAATACATAATAGATTTTTATCATTTTTGAATTTTGTGTTTTTTTTATGGTAAACAAAGGCTACAACCCACTGCATTTAAAATAATCAGACGACACTAACACAAAGGTTCTATGTAGTTCCTTACTAACCATCTTTATGTCGCTAATTGTCGTGATACTGCGCACGAACGTGTTAATACTAACTATTGCCGGTCCATCTGTTCAAAATTGCGAAAAATATACACGAAAGCATCATCATAATTAACGCTGAGCCATCATATTGATTGATTCATTGTGAATCAATCAAGCAAGGAAGCGGGTGAATCCATCAGCTGTCTATAAACGTGTGAATCAATCAAACTCAACGCACACTCAGACTCAGACCTACTACCTGTACTTCATACAAATTGTTATCCCAGATGAGAATCGAACCCAGGGCACTTGATCTTAGTAGCAACTACTGAACCAGCAGTACCGTCAACGTGAAAATAAATAATTCATGAACTAATATTTTTATTAAGCGATATAATCAGTTAATTACTTAACACTGATAATATCGTATAATTGTTTTTGTAATGTCGTGTTTTAGGTCACAACATTAGTAAAAATGTTTCGTGATATTTAGCTAGTTAATAAGTTAACGTTGGTTTAAATGGCTAATCAATAGTAATATGCCCGTTTAATTGACATTATATGGAGATAAAATGCATCCATATTGAGTTCGTTATCAAATTAATATTGTTGTAGGTACAGACGGAATACGTCAGATGACGTCACGAATCCTGTTTCGCCCTATAGAAATTCGCAAGCCGCTTAAGAATATAGACAAGTTCTGAACAGAAACAAATGGCCGTCCGCCGCCGGGCATACCACCTCGCCCGGTACATATTTTCTTTTTCTGTGGGATACCACCAACTGTCCCTCTACATTGTAAATATGAGTTTTGATGTTTGTTACTCAATCACGCTAAATCGAATTAAAGGATTCGGCTGATTTTTTAAACAAATATAGTCAAAAACGTAGATTACGATTTTAAGAGATCCGATATCAGTTGTAAGTAATGAAAATACAGCTCAAAAAATGCCAATAGGCAATACGCATAGCTCGAAGAACTGACGGCCGATGGAGCAGAAAAGTTCTCGAGTGGAGACCAACATAAACATTTGAATGTGTCTATATCTTATGCATCATTTTGACTTTAAGGTATATATGTAGGTAAGTATATATTTAGTTCTGAAAATCCTTTTATATTTTTGTGAGGTTCAATCTTTCGCAATTATTACTTGTAATATTTATCATTTAAATACATTGCGTATTAAATCATAAATTTCGGAATTAAATTTTATGAAAAATGGCAAATAGCTTTTGACGATCTTATTGCTCATTTCAATTTATTTCATCATTTCCCGTTTACATATTAAATAAATAAATAAGTTTATAAATAAAACAATGCAACATAACAAAGGCAACTAAAAATGTATAAGTGGTATTGACAATTCGTGTGAAATTAATGTTTTTTTTTGCTCGCGTGTCTAGATCCTGCCATGAACATGACTGAATATTTTTATAGGTTTATATTAGATATTATGGTGTCACGAAACATTTAAAACATGAGATTATTAATAATAAAAAAGGACCAATAAATAAATGTATACCTATTTATTTTACAAGCCCTGCTATTACAATTGATATTTCAGAAATCATCATACAAAATGTTTTGGCTCATAAATAGCATTTTTGTATGACAGATTTTGAAAATTACTTTACTGTACAGCTGTATATCTATTTTTATATATTTCTCTTGATAAAGAATATTTTACAATTTTTTTTAATTAGTGCCCAACATCTTGATTATAACGGCAATCAAAAGTCTAATGTAGACAATGATACAAATAATCTTTTTTGGGTACCTAATTACTGAAAGGGACAAGTGGACAACATTCAGTGTACTGTAAGGGACAATAATAGTCAATAACCTTACCTACAAGGATTGCCTACATTAAGAAGAGGATATAATTATAAGAGTTACAGTTAGCTGCTGTAAATAGTCCAATATTACCAACCTTGTAAATAATAACTAAAAAATATAAATAATGATAAATATGGCAAAATATGGACAAACAAGTGCAAGAACGTATACAAAATTAAGAAAATACATAATGGTAAACAGTTTTTAATAAAAAATGCTCTTTGGTCTACCATTGCACGCCCGCTCTCGTGCGGCACATAGGATGTTATCAATAAATAGGTTGTAACATTTGCTTTTCTTTTGAATAATAAATATTGTCTAGAGAAAGCTCACAAATATAGCGCATTTCAATAAATTTATATTACAATAAATATTGCTAATTGTATGTATATTTATATCTCGAAAGCCAATTATAATTTAAAAAAGTATCAGTACGTATTTTAAATGTTCCAAAAGTAATACCAATATTTTCTTTTTGATTTTAACTTTTTCACTGACTGATCTTCGTGCCTGATCTTCGGTTGTGAGCTTTACAGATTTCGTAACAAATCGCCCAATTGTGTCCCAATGTCTTTAATACATCATAGATTTTTATCATTTTTGAATTTTGTGTTTTTTTTGGTGAACAAAGGCTACAACCCACTGCATTTGTAATAATTAGACGACACTTACTAACCATCTTATTGTCGTTAATCGCCGTGATACTGCGCACGAACAGGTTAATAGTAACTATTGCCGGTCCATCTGTTCAAAATTGCCAAAAATATACACAAAAGCATCATCATAATTAACGCTGTGCTTGATTGATTCGTTCTGAATCAATCAAGCAAGGAAGCGGGTGAATCCATCAACTGTCTATAAACGTGTGAATCAATCAAACTCATTTGTTTTATGTTTATTTGAATGATTTAGATAGCATATTTTTAGAGCCAATAATACAGTTAAAATATTACATTTATATACAATTGAACAACTGTGCTTCACACAAATTGTTGTCTCCGATGAGAATCGAACCAAGAACACAGGATCTTAGAAGTAACAACCGTAATCACAAGTCTCGGCCTCAACGCACACCCCGACTCAGACCTACTACCTGTTACTTCATGCAAATTGTTGTACCGGATGAGAATCAAACACAGGGCACTTGATGTCAGCTACTGAACCAGCAGTACCGTCTACGTGAAAATAAATAAATCATGAACTAATATTTTTATTAAGCGATATAATCAGTTAATAACTTAACACTGATAATATCGTATAATTGTTTTTGTAATGTCGTGTTTTAGGTCACAACGATTTAACTTTGATGCTGGCGTTAGTAAAAATGTTTCGTAATATTTATATTCTGTACTTTTTATTATCGTTTGTCGAAATGTATCCATATTTATTTATGTTTGTTATCTATTTTGTAATATCTATTTTAATGTAACTGTATGTGCTCTATTTTTTTTTGTTTTTTTTCATTCCTTATATATTTTGTTTTTACTTATTTTTCTTTGTTTCCCAATAAATTATGTTATACCTATTGTAAATTGTATTAATTCTGTACCCAATTATTATTGTTTTGCTTTTTGTTGTTTATGTGTCTAATAAATATATTTTCTTTCTTTCTTTCTTTCTATTTAGCTAGTTAATAAGTTAATGTGGGTTTAAATGGCTAATCAATAGTAATATGCCCGTTTAATTGACATTATATGGAGGTAAAATGCATCCATATTGAGTTCGTAATCAAAGTAATATTGTTGTAGGTACAGACGGAATACATCAGATGACGTCACGAATCCTGTTTCGCCCTATAGAAATTCGCAAGCCGCTTAAGAATATAGACAAGTTCTGAACAGAAACAAATGGCTGTCGGCCGCCGGGCATACCACCTCGCCCGGTACATATTTTCATTTTCTGTGGGATACCACCAACCGTCCCTCTACATTGTAAATGTGACTTTTGATGTATGTTACTCAATCACGCAAAATCGAATGAAAGGATTCGGCTGATATTTGAAACAAATATAGTCAAAAACGTAGATTACGATTTCGAGAGATCCGATATTAGTTGTAAGTAATGAAAATACAGCTCAAAAAATGCCAATAGGCAATACGCATAGCTCGAAGAACTGACGGCCGATGGAGCAGAAAAGTTCTCGAGTGGAGACCACGAACTGGCAAGCGCAGCGTGCAACGGTCCAGCGTGCAGACGGTCTGCATGATGGACCGACGATCTCATAAAGGTCGCAGGGGTCGGTAGATACGGGCCACTGGCAATCGATGGGGAAGGCCTATGTTCAGCAGTAGATGACAACAGACATTTAATATAGTTACTATATGAAATGTCTGTCATTCAAAAACAAAGATTTGAAGTTGGAAAAACCAGGACACTTCGATTGAAAAGCAAGGATGCAGTAATTAAAATTCCAAGGAAAATTTATTAAGTAAATGAAACACAAGTATGTAATCATAATATTGGCACGTGACTTTAAAATAAATGACTTTATCAGGGAGCTTTTAAAACCCAAAACTATCCAAGAATTCCTAGGACATGTCTTAGAAAAACAGGATGGGTGGCAACTCTAAACTATGTATGTAAAAATATATTTAAAAATAAGATAACTAGCAGAAGTTTGCAGTCCACTAATAATTTTGTTAACCCCTCAAGCTAAGCTTAAATGCTTGTGTTACGAGTGGATACACGTCGCGTCGTTAGTGCAAGGGGTGGGGATCGTACCGGCGACCACAAGATCAGAAGTCCGACGCCCCTAGCTATTGGGCTACGGCCGCTTTAATGAAATGAAAATGTTACGTATGTATGGTGGGATAAAGTACCGAAAAATAGTGAATGCCATCTTTAAAATATTAATTTATTTCCGAACACAATCTTTACATCTTACAACGTTACACCTTTTTCATCTGTCAACTCAAAACCATAACTCACTCAACTTATTTTTTTCCCAATAATAAACAATAATCAATTATAAAAAGTACCCACTCCCACATGTATACATTATTTTATTTATACGAGTAATAGCGTTCATTATTTTCCAAATAGTACCTACAATCTACATAGATGGTCCTATTTGCATTGAACTTTAAGACCAGTCATAACTTCAAGTGCCAAAATATCTGATCTAAACTTAGCACAGACCAAGTGAAACAGAAACCAAAAAATAGATTATCTATCTAGTCTATTATTTTGCGTGTAGAAAGCGCAAAAAACAAAATAGAATGTTAGTGATCCTACGCACTAACTTACTTACCACTCATACTTTACTTATATAACATAAACATTTGAATGTGCCTATATCTTATGCATCATTTTGACTTTAAGGTATATATGTTGGTAAATATATATTTAGTTCTGAAAATCCTTTTATATTTTTGTGAGGTTCAATCTTTCGTAATGATTACTTGTAAAATTTATCATTAAAATACATTACGTATTAAATCATAAATTTCGGAATTAAATTTTATGAAAAATGGCAAATAGCTTTTGACGAACTTATTGCTTATTTCAATTTATTTCATCATTTCCCGTTTACATATTAAACAAATAAATAAGTTTATAAATAAAACAATGCAACATAACAAAGGCAACTAAAAATGTATAAGTGGTATTGACAATTCGTGTGAAATTAATGTTTTTTTTTGCTCGCGTGTCTAGGTCCTGCCATGAACATGACTGAATATTTTTATAGGTTTATATTAGATATTATGGTGTCACGAAACATTTAAAACATGAGATTATTAATAATAAAAAAAAACAATAAATAAATGTATATTTATTTTACAAGCCCTGCTATTACAATTGATATTTCAGAAATCATCATACAAAATGTTTTGGCTCATAAATAGCATTTTTGTATGACAGATTTTGATAATTACTTTACTGTACAGCTGTATATCTATTTTTATATATTTTTCTTGATAAAGAATATTTTACAATTTTTTTTAATTAGTGCCCTATATCTTGATAATCACTGCAATCAAAAGTCTAATGTACTAATAGATACAAATAATCTTTTTTGGGTACCTAATTACTGAAAGGGACAAGTGGACAACATTCAGTGTACTGTAAGGGACAATAATAGTCAATAACCTTACCTACTAGGATTATCTACATTAAGAAGAGGATATAATTATAAGAGTTACAGTTAGTTGCTGTAAATAGTCCAATATTACCAACCTTGTAAATAAAAACTAAAAAATATATATAATAATAAATTTGGCAAAATATGGACAAACAAGTGCACGAACGTATAAAAAATTAAGAAAATACAGAATAGTTTTTAATAAAAAATGCTCTTTAGTCTACCATTGCACGCCCGCTATCGTGCGGCACAAAGGATGTTATGAATAAATAGGTTGTAACATTTGCTTTTCTTTTAAATAATAAATATTGTCTAGAGAAAGCTCACAAATATAGCGCATTTCAATAAATTTATATTACAATAAATATTGCTAATTGTATGTATATTTATATCGCGAAAGCCAATTATAATTTAAAAAGTACCTATCAGTACGTATTTTATATGTTCCAAAAGTAATACCAATATTTTCTTTTTGATTTTAACTCTTTCACTGACTGTGTGACTATGATCTTCGGTTGTGAGCTTAACTGATTTGGTGACAAATCGCCTAATTGTGTCCCAATGTTTTTAATACATAATAGATTTTTATCATTTTTGAATTTTGTGTTTTTTTTGGTAAACAAAGGCTACAACCCACTGCATTTGTAATAATTAGACGACACTAACACTAAAGGTTCTATGTAGTTCCTTACTAACCATCTTATTGTCGTTAATCGTCGTGATACTGCGCACGAACAGGTTAATAGTAACTATTGCCGGTCCATCTGTTCAAAATTGCCAAAAGTATACACAAAAGCATCATCATAATTAACGCTGTGCCATCATATTGATTGATTCGTTGTGAATCAATCAAGCAATGAAGCGGGTGAATCCATCAACTGTCTATAAACGTGTGAATCAATTAAACTCATTTGTTTTATGTTTATTTGAATGATTTAGGTACCATAGTTTTAGAGCCAATAATACAGTTAAAATATTACATTTATATAAAATTGAACAACTGTGCTTCACACAAATTGTTGTCTCCGATGAGAATCGAACCAAGAACACTGGATCTCAGAAGTAACAACCGTAATCACAAGTCTCGGCCTCAACGGCTCAGACCTACTACCGGTACTTCATACAAATTGTTGTCCCGGATGAGAATCGAACCCAGGGCACTTGATGTCAGCGGCAACTACTAAACCAGCAGTACCGTCAACGTAAAAATAATTAATTAATAAACTAATATTTTAATTAAGCGATATAATCAGTTAATAAATTAACACTGATAATATTGTATAATTGGTTTTGTAATGTCGTGTTTTAGGTCACAACGATTTAACTTTGATACTGGCGTTAGTATTAATGTTTCGTGATATTTAGCTAGTTTATAAGTTAATGTTGGTTTAAATGGCTAATCAATAATAATATTCGTAACGTAATATTCCCGTTTAATTGACATTATATGGAGGTAAAATGCATCCATATTGAGTTCGTAATCAAAGTAATAATGTTGTAGTAAAGGCGGAAACATATTGTTAAAACGCGACGCGACCTGATGAAATGCGACGCGTGTTGAGGCGAATCAAAGGTATTGTTTTCTATAGATCAGAATCACACTATGAACACGTCGGGTCGCGTCGCGTCAGGTGTAGACGTAAGTAGTGTCAGACGGAATACGTAAGTAGTGTCAGACGGAATACATAAGTAGTGTCAGACGGAATACATCTGATGACGTCACGAATCCTGTATCGCGCTATAGAAATTCGCAAGCCGCTTAAGAATATATACAAGTTCTGAACAGAAAAAAATGGCCGTCGGCCGCCGGGCACATCACCTCGCCCGGCACAGAAGATCTTCATTTTCTGTGGTTCCACCAACCGTTCCTCTACGTTGTAAATGTGAATTTGGATGTTTGTTACTCAATCACGCAAAATGGAATGCACGGATTCGGCTGATATTTGACGCAGATATATAATTAAAATACGAAAAAAGTTCGATCATATCTCGCACTGAAATAATGAGATCCGCAGGAGAATAAAGGTCGCTCAACGATTTAGCAAGCTGAAATGGCAATGGGCAGGACACATAGCTCAAAGAACTGACGGCCGTTGGAGCACAAAAGTTCTCGAGTGGAGACCACGAACTGGCAAACGCAGCGTGGAACAGTCCATCGTGCAGACGGTCTGCATGATGGACCGACTATCTCATAAAGGTCGCAGGGAGTCGGTAGACGCGGGCCACTGGGAATCGTTCCTGTTGAAAATCGATGGGAAAGGCCTAGGTTCAGCAGTGGACGACAACAGACATTTCATATAGTTACTATGTTAAGGTTGCCAAACAAAATTTCAACAAACTAGGATTTCAAATTGGAAAAACCAGGACAATTCGATTTAAAAGCAAGGATGGAGTAATAGATAAATATCAAATTCCAAGAAAAATTTATTAAGTAAATGAAATACAAGTATGTAATCATAATATTGGCGCGTGAATTTTAAAATACATGACCTTATCAGGGAGCTTTTAAAACCCACATTTCTTAGAAAATCAGAATGGGTGGCAATGGCAACTCTATACTATGTAAAAATATATTTAAAAAACAAAAGATTACTAGCAGAATTTTGCAGTCCACTAATAATCTTGTTAACCCCTCGTGCTAAGCTTAAATGCTTGTGTTCCGAGTGGATGCACCTCGCGTCGGTAGTGCAAGGGGTGGGGATCGTACCGGCGACCACAAGATCAGAAGTCCGACGCCCCTAGCTATGGGCTACGGCCGCTTTAATGAAATGAAAATGTTACGTATGTATGGTGGGATAAAGTACCGAAAAATAGTGAATGCCGTCTTTAAAATGTTAATTTATTTCCGAACACAATCTTTACAACTTACAACGTTACACCTTTTTCATCTGTCAACTCAAAACCATAACTCACTAAACTTCTTTATTTTTCAATAATAAACAATAATCAATTATAAAAAAGTACCCACTCCCACATGTATACATTCATCTACATAGATCGTCCTATTTGCATTGAACTTTAAGACTGACGCCAGTCATAACTGCAAGTACCGAAATATCTGATCTTAACTTAGCACAGACCAAGTGAAACAGAAACCAAACTGTCCGCAAAATTTGATTATCCATCTAGTCTATTATTTTGCGTGTAGAAAGCGCAATAAACAACATAGAATGTTAGTGACCCTACGCATTGACTTACTTACCACTCATACTTTACTTATCTAACATAAACATTTGAATGTGTCTATATCTTTTGCATCATTTTGCCTTTAAGGTATATATGTAAGTAAGTATATATTTAGTTCTGAAAATCCTTTTATATTTTTTGTAAGGTTCAATCTTTCGCAATTATTACTTGTAATATTTATCATTAAAATACATTGCGTATTAAATCATAAATTTCGGAATTAAATTTTATGATAAATGGCGAATAGCTTTTGACGAACTTATTGCTCATTTCAATTTATTTCATAATTTCCCGTTTACATATTAAATAAATAAATATGTTTATAAATAAAACAATGCAACATAACAAAGGCAACTAAAATGTATAAGTGATATTGACAATTCGTGTGAAATTAATGTTTTTTTTTGCTCGCGTGTCTAAGTCCTGTGTCACGAAACATTTAAAACATGAGATTATTAATAATACAAAAAGACCAATAAATAAATGTATATTTATTTTACAAGCCCTGCTATTACAATTGATATTTCAGAAATCATCATACAAAATGTTTTGGCTCATAAATAACATTTTTGTATGACAGATTTTGATAATTACTTTACTGTACAGCTGTATATCTATTTTTATATATTTCTCTTGATAAAGAATATTTTACATATTTTTTTAATTAGTGCCCAACATCTTGATTTTAACGGCAATCAAAAGTCTAATGTAGACAAAGATACAAATAATCTTTTTTGGGTACCTAATTACTGAAAGGGACAAGTGGACAACATTCAGTGTACTGTAAGGGACAATAATAGTCAATAACCTTACCTACAAGGATTACCTACATTAAGAAGAGGATATAATTATAAGAGTTACAGTTAGTTGCTGTAAATAGTCCAATATTACCAACCTTGTAAATAATAACTAAAAAATATAAATAATGATAAATATGGCAAAATATGGACAAACAAGTGCAAGAACGTATACAAAATTAAGAAAATACATAATGGTAAACAGTTTTTAATAAAAAATGCTCTTTGGTCTACCATTGCACGCCCGCTCTCGTGCGGCACATAGGATGTTATCAATAAATAGGTTGTAACATTTGCTTTTCTTTTGAATAATAAATATTGTCTAGAGAAAGCTCACAAATATAGCGCATTTCAATAAATTTATATTACAATAAATATTGCTAATTGTATGTATATTTATAACTCGATAGCCAATTATAATTTAAAAAAGTATCAGTACGTATTTTAAATGTTCCAAAAGTATTACCAATATTTTCTTTTTAATTTTAACTTTTTCACTGACTGTGTGACTATGATCTTCGATTGTGAGCTTAACAGATTTCGCGACAAATCGCCCAATTGTGTCCCAATGTTTTTAATACGTTATAGATTTTGATCATTTTTGAATTTAGTGTTTTTTTTTTTTTGGTAAACAAAGGCTACAACCCACTGCATTTGTTATAATCAGACGACACCAACACAAAGTTTCTATGTAGTCCTTACTAACCATCTTATTGTCGCTAATCGTCGTGATACTGCGCACGAACAGGTTAATAGTAACTATTGCCGGTCCATCTGTTCAAAATTGCCAAAAGTATACACAAAAGCATCATCATAATTAACGCTGTGCATATTGATTGATTCGTTGTGAATCAATCAAGCAAGGAAGCGGGTGAATCCATCAACTATCTATAAACGTGTGAATCAATCACACTCATTTGTTATATGTTTATTTGAATGATTTAGGTAGCATCGTTTTGGAGCCAATAATACAGTTAAAATATTACATTTATATACAATTAAACAACTGTGCTTCACAAAAATTGTTGTCTCCGATGAGAATCGAACCCAGAACACAGGATCTCAGAAGTAACAAGCGTAATCACAAGTCTCGGCCACAACGCACACCCAGGCTCAGACCTACTACCGGTACTTCATACAAATTGTTGTCCCGGATGAGAATCGAACCCAGGGTACTTGATGTCAGCAGCAACTACTGAACCAGCAGTACCGTCAACGTGAAAATAAATAATTCATGAACTAATATTTTTATTAAGCGATATAATCAGTTAATAACTTAACACTGATAATATCGTATAATTGTTTTTGTAATGTCGTGTTTTAGGTCACAACGATTTAACTTTGATCCTGGCGTTAGTAAAAATGTTTCGTGATATTCAGCTAGTTAATAAGTTAATGTTGGTTTAAATGGCTAATCAAAGTAATATACCCGTTTAATTGACATTATATGGAGGTAAAATGCATCCATATTGAGTTCGTTATCAAAGTAATATTGTTGTAGTTACAGACTGAATAAGTCAGATGACGCCACGAATCCTGTATCGCGCTATAGGAATTCGCAAGCCGCTTAAGAATATATACAAGTTCTGAACAGAAACAAATGGCCGTCGGCCGCCGGGCACACCATCTCGCCCGGCACAGAAGATCTTCATTTTCTGTGGTTCCACCAACCGTCCCTCTACATTGTAAATGTGAATTTGGATGTTTGTTACTCAATCACGCAAAATGGAATGAACGGATTCAGCTGATATTTGACAGAGATATATAATTATAAGTCTGTATGTATTTTATTTCAAATTATGAAGGTGAATCAAACAAATGTGTTGCTCTGAAATCAAAGATTTTTATTGTAATTGATATGATAACTAAACTAAAACAAAATAAACAATATAACCCTATAACAATATGTAAAACTCATACCTGAAATCAAAGAAACGACATTAAATGTTTATTATCCGTTCCTTCACAATTTTGTTAAGATTATTTTATATTTTTATAATTAACAAATTAAACATGAATGTGAAAATTAATATTTGACATCTTTATGTCAACCACAAAAAAGCAACTAAAGAATCATAGACAGCGCTATGCGCGAAATATAAACTTAAAGAAAAACTACAATCTTTTTCTTTACATCTCCCCCCTTTGGGAAAGAAAATATACAGAAGTAAATTTTCTTTAATAGAGCAGCCCCCCTTCTTCTATTTCGTTATCACTTGCATATTCTGTATGTGTCATTGGTACTGGAATTAATTTCGTTATATGAAAGAGATTTGACTCTATCTTTTTGTGTCCTGTGTTGATTCTGTATATTGATTTTGAAACTTTCTCAACAATCTGAAATGGTCCAATTTTTAATTCTTCCAGTTTTTTCCTGTTTAGTTTATTGCCATTTTCCACATACACCATATCACCGACATTAAATTCATGGTTTTTTCTATTTTTGTCAAATAATGTTTTGTTGTAATTATGTGATTTAATTGTATTCTGAAGTGCTGTAGTCCTATCTCTGATCCAATCATTATGTGTGTTCTCTTGTATTAATTCCTTGGGTAAAACCGTGACATCTGTACCATACAAAAGATAACTTGGTGAGAAGCCAGTTACTGAGTGAATAGTTTGATTATACTTATTCACACATTCATGAGCTACTGTTGTCCAGGCTTTCTTATTTCCATCTTCATTCATTTTGCATCTGATTTTGTTAACTAGTGTCTGATTTAGTCTCTCATTTAGACCATTTGAGAATGGTGCATTTACCGCCGTAAATACCATGGTTATCTGTTTGTGTTTTAAAAAGTCCTTGAATTCTTTCGAATTTATACCTGGATATTGATCCGTCAGCAGCATATTAACGTCTTCTGTTTCTATTACATTAGTGACTAGTTTTATGAAGTCATTTGCACTCTGATTTTTCGAAGTCAAGATAAAAGCGTATCTAGTAAAGTGATCCACTAACAAGTGCAAATATTTTTTTGTAGATCTTGAACCTCCGAAACCTCCTATTGTATCAATAGAAATTATTTCAAATGGCCTTGTAGCTGGACCTAGATGAGACATAAATCCAAATTTGTGTTGTCCTCTTGATTTATTTCTAATACAGATCTTACACTCTCTACATATCTTTTTAATATTTTTCGTTAGATTTCTTGCTATGTACAACGGACTTATTGTCTTTTGCATTTGGTTTGTCCCAATGTGGCAAAGATTCTCATGTATATTTCTTAATAGTTTAATACTGAATTCTTCAGACAAAATTATTTTTTCTTTCTCTCTAACTTTTTTATAATATATGTTTTGTTTGTATGTAATATTTTCCTTATGCTTTTGTATTTCTTCATTCTTATTCTGATCTAATATAATATCTTCCAGATTAACCAAGTTCACAATCTTAAGTTGTTCGTCTGCGTTTTCATTTGATTCTAATACAGGGTTTCTACTAAGGCAATCTGCTTCTAAATTTTGTTTTCCCGGGGCATATTTTATATTAAAATCGTATTGTGATAAGTAGTATGTTAGGTCACCTAGTTCTTCATCAGTCCTCGATTTTAAGTTCATGTTTTCCAGCGGCTTATGATCAGAATAAACTGTAAATGACTTACCTATTAGCTACATGGACAATATAAAACATAATTAAGATAACAAAATATGAATTTTATATTTACCATTATAAGTCTGTATGTATTTTATTTCAAATTATGAAGGTGAATCAAACAAATGTGTTGCTCTGAAATCAAAGATTTTTATTGTAATTGATATGATAACTAAACTAAAACAAAATAAACAATATAACCCTATAACAATATGTAAAACTCATACCTGAAATCAAAGAAACGACATTAAATGTTTATTATCCGTTCCTTCACAATTTTGTTAAGATTATTTTATATTTTTATAATTAACAAATTAAACATGAATGTGAAAATTAATATTTGACATCTTTATGTCAACCACAAAAAAGCAACTAAAGAATCATAGACAGCGCTATGCGCGAAATATAAACTTAAAGAAAAACTACAATCTTTTTCTTTACATAATTAAAATACGAAAAAAGTTCGATCATATCTCGCACTGAAATAATGAGATCCGCAGGAGAATAAAGGTCGCTCAACGATTTAGCAAGCTGAAATGGCAATGGGCAGGACACATAGTTCGGAGAACTGACGGCCGATGAAGCAGAAACGTTCTCAAGTGGAGATCACGAACTGGCAAGCGTAGTGTGGAACAGTCCATCGTGCAGACGGTCTGCATGATGGACCGACGCTCTCATAAAGGGCGCAGGGAGTCAGTAGATGCGGGCCATTGCCAATCATTCCTGCTGAAAATCGATGGGCCTATATTCAGCACAGCAGTGGACGACAAAAGACATTTCATATAGTTACTATATGAAATGTCTGTTGTTGAGATTGCCAAACAAAATTTCAAAAAAACTAGGATTTGAATTTGGAAAAACCAGGACAATTCGATTTAAAAGCAAGGAAGCAGTAATAGCAAAATTTCAAATTCCAAGATAATAGAATAAGTAAATGAAATACAAGTATGTTATCATATTATTGGCGCGTGAATTTTAAAATACATGAGCAAATACATCAGGGAGTTTTTGAAACCTAGGACGTTGCTTAAAGACTATCTAGGACTTCCTAGGGCATTTCTTAGAAAAACAGGATGGGTGACAACTCTATAGGTACTATGTAAAAATATATCAAAAAAAGATTACTAGCAGAATTTTGCAGTCTACTAATAATCTTGTTAACCCCTCGTGCTAAGCTAAAATGCTTGTGTTACGAGTAGGTTCACGTCGGTAGTGCAATGGGTGGGGATCATACCGGCGACCACAAGATCACAAGTCTGACGCACCATTGGGCTACGGCCGCTTTATTAAAATGAAAATGTTACGTATGATATATTTAAGGGACAAAGTCTTAATTTATTTCCGAACACCATCTTTACATCTTGCTACGTCTTTTTCATCTGTCAACTCAAGACCATTACTCATTAAAACTTCTTTTTTCCAATAATAAACAATAACCACTTATAAAATAGCACCCACCCCCACATGTATACGATATTTTATTTATGCGAGTAATAGCGTTCATTATTTTTTAAATACCTACAATCTACATACATCGTCCTATTTGCATTGAACTTTAAGACTGACGCCAGTCATAATTGCAAGTAGTACCGAAATACCTGATCTAAACTTAGCACATACCAAGTGAAACAGAAACCAAACTGTCCGCCAAAAATAGATTATCTATCTAGTCTATTATTTTGCGTGTAGAAACCGCAAAAAACAACATAGAATGTTAGTGATCCTACGCAATAAAACTCTATCAATTTCTTGGCGACATTGCACCAAATTCTTTGAATTCCAAATGAGTAACTAGGAAATATAACATCTATTTATTATGAAAGTCAACTGTTCTAGAAAATATTTTAATTAGAGATTATATTAATGAGAGATTTAAACTACGCTTATTTTTTAAATAATAATGATCAGATGAGTATATAAAATCAAAATTATTGATTCGATATCTTTTATCAGAGAATTGTAAAATTAGACCTCGTAGATACGGAGGAGGATTAGGATTCAAACCACAGCTCTGGCATATATGCATATTATAAATGACTAGTATCTCCTCGCGCGGTTTAACCCGAGTAGCTGTGAATCCGCAAAAATCGGTCTTGTAGTTTCGGAGCCTATTCAATGCAAACAAACTATCAAATATTTTCTCCTTATAATATTAATAAAGATCCAGGTGGAGTAGTGACTAGAAAAAAATTGCAGGGCTAGATTGGACTTTTAATTTTTACTGTTTAATAAAAAGAGACGCTTGCCCAGTTGTGGACTAGGAGTAATCAAATTCATTGAAATCTGGGCTTCCAAGGGCATAGCTTCCCTTCGTAACCAGATGATTCCATATATCTTAATAACACATAATATGTAGGACATAACGGTCAATGTAGAGAAGAATTCAAACCTGACTCATAAAGTCTTTAATTCAACAGTCCGTTTACGACCACTGTTGAACATGGGCCTCCCCTTAATAGACCTTGGTAAGTTACGAGTCGTCGAGGGTTATTGCCATAACCACCACGCTTTGCCAAGCGGTCAGCGCAATAAGATGATAAGTAAACTTGAACGGATAGATGCTGCTACCCATCCATCAGGTATCTGTCCATCAGGTATGCTTAGTCGCCTCTTACGACACCCATGGAAAGACATGGGGTGGTCTATTCTGAGCTGGAAAGCCTACGGTATGGTGTGATTATGGAAAATTCAAAAGTACCTATCAATATTCCAAAAACTGTAAGCTTTTGACACAAAAACGTGACATTAATTCCTGGTTCCAATTCGTTCTATTTTAAACATAAACTCCTAGATAATTAATTCTACACCGTCTGCCAACAAGACCATTGAAACCGTGATAAATGGGAGAACACAGTAAGGTCAATTCAATACAACATCAGACGTACTTGACATGACTAATGATTAGACCACGAACATATAACGGTAAAAGAAAACAATTTAATGAAAAGAAAGTTTTTAAAGTCAGTAACGATGTGGCGTGAGTAAAGAAAGGATTATTGATGGATGGAAGAGGAGACTATATCAAAGCGAGGAGGTCGAGCTTAGAGTTAGTCCGCAATGAGCTGAAGAATTACGAACTGGGAAAGACCTTACGGAATACCACAGGTAAAAACAATTATTGATTGATGTTGTGTCCCAGTGTGTGAGTAAGTTTGCAGAGCTCATGGGGCGAAGGCGTAGGTTTGGAAGTTAATTTTGTACCTGTTGCCTTTAGTGTGGTAATCATGTTGTGTAACTTCGCCGTAGAAGAGATTAACACGTTTGTACAAACAGCAAAAACATATCAAGCCGTAATATATTAATGTACAAAATATTTGATGGTAGCCGCGAACAAATATTTGACAGTTACCAAAAACAACTTAGTCATTCTAGAATTCTAAAGGATATTATTTTTACCAAGCGCGGGAAACGTGAGAAAAAAGAAGCACTTGTCTATGATTTACGATCTCCTTACAACTGCCATCTTTTGTTACATCGTGATGAGGTAGAATTGAAAGTGGCACTCTAAAGCTCGACTTTTTGTGAAAATCTTTTGGAACGTAAGAATTACTTTCATATTAATATTGTGTTTAGATCCATTTGCGTTTATTTCGTGTCTATACAAAATACGCCCTATTAATGTTATTAATGTAAATGTATAATAAGTATTACATGTTTAATGGATGTCGGGTGAACTTACGATATGATTGAATTAAAAAATAAAGTACCACGGAACGACCCATAAGGGCAGCGATTAAAATAGTCCTACCATTTCGATTTAAGTTTTTACTGTTGTGACAATACTTCTTATTGACTTAGGTTATATTTTGTATGGCATACTAGCTGCGCCCTACGGGTTTACCCGCGTTGGAGTGCTACTCTAATCTAACCTTAAAACTCTAACAGTTATAATTATTAAATCTCCGGCCTGAGGCGAGTTCCAAGTTTACCTCTTGCGTAGTTTAAGTTATTACACCATTTGATACGGCTGGAGCACTGCTCGCATTTATGCCCGGCGAAGTAGCAAAAGCCTCGAGGCTAACTACATATGTACCCCTCAAAAAAAACATAGATTAATCCAACTTATAAATGACGCATGTTCAAAATATCAGTAAAATGGATCGAGTTTAAAAGAGTAAAAACATCCATAGAGACTTTTCCGTTTATAATAATAATGGAATGATATAATGTCTATGGTATAGTTACATACCTACTCTAATTATAAACTGTATCATTTTCAATCAGAGATAATTATTGTTGGCATGTGTAGACAACGATTACTGACTGATGCACAGCCAACGAATGGAAAATATTATATTTACGAGTTTCAGCGCTTTAATTAATGTAGTGACAGGTAAAAATACTACAGAGACAGAATAATATATCAATGTTGGCTACAAGATTTAAAATGTATGAATGTATTTTGAGAAGATAAATATTTGAATTAGCAATCTCGGTTCTCTTAAAAATGTAAGCTGCGACTTTTTTTTGTTGCTAATCATTGGCATCATGATTATTATCAAAACTTTAATTAAAATGTTAAAATTGTTTATAATAGTATTGTTTTTTTACAAAAAAAGGTTGCACTTAAGGAGACGGCATTGAAGATTATACATGGCAAATTGATCTCTAGCCTTGAACTAAAAGCGGTTTGTACAAACAGGCGCCATTTCAGGGCCATTAAAAAAATCACCATTGAAAGTTAAGTACGGTATCCAAAAGTATCTTAGGCTATATTTAATTATTACTTACGAAGTTCCCATGGGGACGGGAGCTATGCAGGTAACTCATCACTACATAGTATAAAACAAAGTCGCTTTCTCTGTCCCTATATCCCTATGTCCCTATGTATGCTTAAATCTTTAAAACTACGCCACGGATTTTGATGCGGTTCTTTTTAATAGATAGAGGCATTCAAGAGGAAGGTTTATATGTATAATACAACAGCATTGTACCCGTGCGGAGCCGGGGCGAGTCGCTAGTACATTATAAATAGGAATCAAAAATAATACCTAATCAAGTTATTTATAATTCATTTACTCGCTATGAAATTGCACGACGTTTTAATGTTATGTTCTGTAGGTATAGATGAATAATGATTCTGTAATATCGAACTCGAGCCTAAAAACATATCATATATCAATCATCGTAAATATCTATAAGCCACGTAAAAAAAAAGCTAAAGTAAACAACACATTTTACGGTGTTTTCTTATAAATTGACAGTCTAATGCGTTGTGACGTGGCAGACAAATGACTTCCCTCCAAAAATAGTAGGTTAAAACCTTCTTCAAGGACTCACACAAGCGTTATACAGGGTGTCCCAAAAGATTACGTAGCTGGGAAGGGGGGTGATAGGGATGGTCACAAGGGTCACCAGAAAAATATAAAAAATTCCCTCTGGGTGTTTAAAAAAATAAATGGCATTTTTTAAAAGACTAAAAATTTTACACCTTGTGCTAACTGTACCTACCTACAAATATGGCTGTATTTAAAAAAAAATGCTGTTATGTAATCTTCAATAACAACAAGGTCATCAACATCAACATCAAAAATAACAAGGTGTAAAATTTTAAGTTTTTAAAAAAATGCCATTTTTTTTTAAATACCCAGAGCGGATTTATTTTTTATTTTTCTAGTGACCATTGTGTACACCCCTGTCACCCCCTTTCCCAGCTACTTAACCTTTTGGGACACCCTGTATAAGCTAACACTTTTAGGTTAGATAAATAAGAATTTGAGTAATTTTATCAATATTTATAGGTCGTCATTTGCAGTGGCTGAATCGGTAGAAGTTTCACGGGCCCACGATCGGTATGGGTTCTATGCATGTTGTCAAAAACAGTTATTTTAATAGCACAAACGGACACTCCAATTTAATTTATTGTTATAGATATACAAATTAGATTTTTTCTATCTCTCTGAAATGTGATAGTAACACTTTTATATAAGATTTTTTTAAAGGTTTCTTAAAGCTAAAATGATTTAGATTCCTTATTTCTTTAGAAATTTTATTGTATATCACAGATGCTGAACGCGCTAATCTCAGAAACTACTGGTCCGACTTGAAATGTTTCTTTCGGTGTTGGATAGCCCATTTATTGAATAAGGCTATAGGCTATATTTAGTTATAAAGTTCCCACGGGAACGGGAGATATGCGGCTGAAACTGCACGCGGTAAACTAGATATTATTTTTGTACTTCATGTTTGATATGAATGTGAATATAAGTGTCAGTTATGTTATCATCTATCTCAAGTCTTGGCAGCTGTAAATGCCAGTATTTACTTAGCTAGATATTGATGATCTAGCAGTGTATGTTATAAACAGGTGTAATAAACAAATATTATAATATGTGTGTCTGTTTGTGTGCCAAGTCTGGAGTTGATTAATTACGTAGATGATTCTACTACTATTAAGGGACTATCTCTATGCTTTTATAATTTATTTATGTTATTGGGTATAGACGCGAAATTTCGCTTTTTTTGAAAAGAGATTATCTGTCTATACTAATATCATAGTCTAGCAAGGAGCGCAGCACGTCACCCACTTGATTGTCTAAAATTCAAAACTACCCACTTTGCGAAAACTGACGAGTTTGTTGCTTTGGTTGAATGCACTAATCTCAGGGAATACTTTTCCGATTTGAAACATTCTTTATCAAGGAAGGGAACCGCGCATCAAAAGCAAGTACTTATCCTACTAATATTATAAACGCGAAAGTTTGTAAGTATGGATGGATGGATGGATGTTTGTTACTCTTTCACGCAAAAACTACTGAATGGATTTGGTTGAAAATTTGCACGCGGATAGTTTATAAGCTGGATTAACATATAGGCTACAAAATATCACGCTCCGACCCACTGGAGCAGAGTCACGCGGCTAAAACCTAGGGGCGCAGCTAGTAATATAATAATTGTAACCAAGTAAGTACCCACTGTTTAAAAACTCCTTGTATTATCAACATAGCCTATTTGATACGATTTCTTCGTTAGCCAGAAATTAATGTACAAACTATGACACTGATTCATGTTTTTCCTTTTGTAC
This sequence comes from Nycteola revayana, assembly GCA_947037095.2. Taxonomy (NCBI): domain Eukaryota; kingdom Metazoa; phylum Arthropoda; class Insecta; order Lepidoptera; family Nolidae; genus Nycteola; species Nycteola revayana. Next base: position 18,989,790 of record OX344856.2, on the reverse strand, counting down.
TATGATAAATTATACATATTGTCTTGCGAACTTAAGCCCTCAACAAAATCACCATTATTTTTCAACGTTAACAATAAAATATAAATGGGTACTTGTATTCTAATTGTAGTAGGTAAATAGGTGTTCCTAGCACTAAGTCATTAGATACACAAATGGTACCATAAATCATATCATTGGTCGTGAGGACTTATAAAATCTAGTTAGTCCGTCAGTTAGATTACCAAAAAATATTGGACACGTATTTTTTTATTTATCAAATCAATAAAAATTGACAAAGATACAGAGCAAAAACAAACTCCACGACCCATAAAGTTCATACCTAATAGTGACGTCACACAAAATTTCAACGCGCTGTATCTTCGTCATTTTTTGTTTGAACGAAAAAAAAATACGTGTCCAATATTTTTGGTAATCTAACTGACGGACTAAATAGATTTTATAAGTCCTCACGACCAATGATATGATTTATGGTACCATTCGTGTATTTAATGACTTAGTGCTTTTTTAGTCCTCATGCCTATCATCATCATCATCAACAGCCCGTTAAAGTCCACTGCTGAACATGGGCCTCTTCTTAACAGACCTTGGCAAGCCAGGATCGTTGCTGTTGCCATAATCACCACGCTTGGCAGACGGATTGGTGATCGCAGTAAGATGTAAACCTTGAGCTAATAGATGCTGCTGTCCATCCATCAGCCATGTGTCCCTTAGTCGCCTTTACGACACCCATGGGAGGACATGGGGTAGTCTATTCTAAGCCGGAAACCACACGGCACATGCCTATTGTAATACTTTATCTATACTTATATTATAAAGAGGTAAAGTTTATGAGCTTGTAGAGAGTAATCTCTGGATCTACTGAACCGAATTATACAAAATATTTTACTAATATCAAGCCCCAATATTTGTTAGTGTCATAAGTAGGCTATATTTTATGTTAAGGAGTCCACGGGAACGGGGCAGTTACGATTCATAAACGTAAAGAGTTATCGTTCAAATAGCAATACAAATGTACTATAATTTGAGCTACATTATTTTTGAAGTCAGTTACTGATAGTTCAATTAATCTGCGAGAGCTGTCGGTAAACTTTGTGTACACTGACCAAATAACCTTAAGCATTCGTTCCCTCAATAACCAGCGCAAGAGATACTAGATCGGGACATAGTGACACAAAGTGTGCTTGCCGGTGCCTCGCACGCAGCACAGGCCCATCATGTGCGAGATAATACCAGCTGTTCGGCCCTTACAAGTCCCCCTTAAACGCCGATTTAACTACCCAAAGGCTAACTGGGAGCAATTTGCGAAGGAAATCGACGACGCTCTCCTTAATCCCGAAGTCCCCCCAAACCCGAAGGAATATGATGAATTTGTCGACCTTCTGTCTAAAGTATCACGCAAGTATATCCCAAGGGGATGTCGGACATCTTATATCCCAGGGCTGTCGAGTGGCTCTGCCGAACTGCTCAAAGTGTACGAGGCATACTTCAACAGCGACCCTTTCTCGGAGCAAACATCCCTGGCTGGAGAAGAGCTTCTATCAAAGATCTGCGAAAATCGTCGGGACAGGTGGATTACACTGTTAACAGCATTGACATGACACACAACAGTAAGGAGGCTTGGAATACCATCCGCAAGCTCACCAATGATCCACCTCGACCCACAGCACCTAGTACGGTTACGGCTAACCAAATTGCTCATCTCTGTTGAGCAGATAAAACACCTTGGGCCAGTTGCAGTATCCTGGTTGCTTCAAATGTTTAACTCTTGTCTTGAAACCTCCCAAATACCCCGCATCTGGAGAAAATCGAAGGTCATAGCTATACCAAAGCCAGGGAAATCAGTAGATGACCCTAAAAACTTCAGGCCTATCTCACTACTGTGCCATACATATAAGCTTTTTGAAAGGGTTGTACTATCTCACCTCACAGGCTTTATTGACCCGAGATTGATTCCAGAGCAGGCAGGTTAAATGGTTGCAACAAGACCCATAAAGTCTTGTTGCAACCAGGTACTTAACCTCACGCAACATATTGAAGATGGTTTTGAGAAGGGGGAGGTAACGGGCGCTGTATTTGTTGATCTCTCGGCGGCTTACGACACAGTGAATCTGAGGCGACTTTTGTGGAAGGTGGAGACTATAACCGCAGACATAAAATTTGTCAATGTTCTCCGAGAGCTCCTCCATGACCGTCGCTTCCAGGTCCACCTACTTAAAGACGTTAGTCGCTGGAGAGCACAAAAGAATGGCCTTCCCCAGGGCAGCGTTTTGGCCCCTATGCTGTTCAATATATACACGAACGACCAACCACCCAGCGCAAATACAGCCCGCTTTCTTTACGCGGACGATCTTGCGCTTACTTCCCAATCGACCAGTTTTGACGAAGTTGAGGATAATCTCACTGCAGCTCTCAACAGTCTCGGCCAATACTATGACGAGAATTCACTCAAGCCTAACCCAAACAAAACTGAGTCGAGCGTTTTCCACCAACGTAACGCACAAGCGGGACGTAAGCTCAAGATCTCCAGGCGTGGAGTGTCCATCGATCATAATGACTCCCCTAAATACCACTTTCAAAGCGAATTGTGAGAGCTTGAAGCGAAAGGTGCACTGCCGCAACAACCTACTGAAGCGTCTTGTACATACTGAGTGGGGAGCTACGCCGCAAGTAATGCGAACCTCAGATCTGCCGCTAGAATTTTCAGCCGGCGAATTCTCGTGCCCCGTACGGGATCGCTCTACTCATGCCAAGCTAGTAGATACAGCTTTAAACGAAACTTGCCGGATTATTACTGGGTGTTTGCAGCCAACTCCGGTGAAGTTGCTGTATCCACTCTCTGGCATAGCGCCTCTGGCTGTTCGCAGAACTGTTGCTAGCTCTCGAGAGAGGGCTAAGATGGGCGAAGACATGCGGTACCTCCTACATGGGCAAGAGCTACCGCCGCAAAGACTGAAAAGTCGAAAAAGTTTTCTTAAATACGTGGACCCTCTCACAGTCGAGCCCTCTCAAGCGAGATGCAACATGTGGCGTGCTCAAACAACGCTTCCGGATCCCTTTGTCCCGGTTTCTGAGAGTCTATCGGCTGGACATAGATTACCATGGCCAATCTGGAAGTGTTTAAATCGACTTCGGACTCAGGTTGGCCGGAGCAAGGAAAATATGTTCAGGTGGGGACTCTTGGGAAACCCAAACCTTGACTGTGTGTGTGGAGCGGTGCAGTCTATGGCTCATTTGGTGTCCTATCCTGCCTGTCCTGTCACCTGTTCGCAGCAGGACTTGATGGACGCCACGAATTAGCTAAGTTCTGGGCCGGGAAGATTTAATTTGTCATCGACACGCTAAGAAGAACACATTGATTGTATCCTGTATATCAATTTAATTTAGTAATTCATTCAATTATTTGCAATTAAAACCTAAGAGTTGAACTTCATCATTATTATGGTCGGGAGTGCAGATGTGTGCCATGTTTAACGTCACTTTGAACGGTCAATGTATGATGCACTACCTCCAATTGTTTTTTTTTGAGTAAACATAATATTGTATACAATTTAGGTATGCTTCTTGGAGAAATCGTCTGAATGGGAAGTCGATTAAAGAACCATAAAATCATACCTTTTCGGTTCATGGTTGTTGACCACGTGTTGACAATAATAATAATGAAGTGAAGTGGAATAATAAAAATAATATTTTAATTATTCCCTGTGCACTTCTATATTATAATCTGAACTTATTTTAAATATGCAGGTATATCTATACTAATATTATAAAGAGAAAAGATTTGTATGTAAGTATGTTTGCAACGAATTAGCTCAAAAAGTACTGGACCGATTTTAAAAATTCTTTCACCATGTGAATTTAACATTATTAGTGAATTATATAGGCTATATTTAACTATGACGTTCCCACGGGAACGGAAGATACGCGGGTGAAAACGCGCGCGGGAAACTAGTTTAAAATAAGTTTAAATTATATTTCACAATGTAAAGATTTGTTTGTGATTACGTTGAGGGTTGTTGGTCTTAAGTCCTTTTAAATAATTCATTCAAAGTGACTTCATGCGAGGCCCATTAGGGCGCACATGGCCGCGGGCGAAGTTCCACGTCGCCTACACCTAGCCACGCCACTGACCAATGTTATAAAAATAACGTTGAATAGTGATTTGTACATCCTTCCATGATCAAATTCGGCATTTAATTTAACAATTAATGGAGTTTGTTATGACATCAAGCACCTGACGTTGCGATAGATCGATTGACAAGGTAAGGCATAGTTTTGTGCGTATGCTGTGTATGTTCACGCCAATGCAGAGTTTTACCGGCTTCAATGCTTTACTCGCAACGCTCCGTCTTCACTTTTTATTTGGCCTGAGGTTTAAATAAAATAAAATATATATTTTTATATTTCGAGTCTTATTTTAAGCAATTACTTTTTCTTTTTTTTTTTTTTTATTTCTGCACCGAACAAGTTATTAGCAGTTATTAAAGCCTTACGTCATATTAATTGTGTCACAACTGTCATATAATGTCAAATTGTACCATAGAGTAAAGAATCGTTTTTCAACTTCATTCAACCATAGCTGAATGTTTTTTTTTCTGCCAAATTAGTTAAACCATAGTGCAATAATAGTTTTGATGTCAAGTTAGTACCTAATACCATAAATAAAGTGTTTATATCGAATGGATATGACCGAAATGTAGACCTACCAGTCCCGTTGATCCCTGAAGGTCTGATGCGGGCATCGTAGCGTCCTGGACCCAGGATCTGATCCAGGATCTGCTTCTCCTTCTCTCTGAAGTTGATCTTGCCACCGTTCATGCATCTAAGAAGTAAGCAAATATAATTAATTCACGTATAAATAACATAAAAAAAAATATTAAACACATCATTGAAGCCTTATTTATTTTCAAAATAGAGGACTTTCCTCTATTTTGAAAAGAAAAAAGAACTCAATTCAATGATAGAGTGGAAATTAATTAATAATCGCAAAACATTAGCTTAGCTTTATATATTAATCTAACTTCCCGTGCGCGTTTTCACCCGCGTAACTCCCGTTCCCGTGGGAACTTCATAATTAAGGCGCTGTACTTAGTCAAAATAGGCTTCACAAAACAGATTTTTAGCCAAATGTTTACATTTTAGAGCAGCTAAAAAAATATATGTTAATCTTGATCATATTTATGGGGGGACCATTTTGTTCAAAACACGTTTTCGGTAAATTTTCTCGATAAAAAAAACCCATAAAATAACCATTTAAATTGAAATTGTAGCAATTGTAACTGTATTATTTATAAACAAATCTTGATAATATTAATAACAGTGATGTAATATATAATAATAAAGGGAACTGTGTTTATCGATTGGAATAAGATATTTGCAAGGATTAATGTATTTAATAACTCGAACGAGTCGAACGAAACGTTGCGCCATCGCGGCGTCTCTTCGCTTCTCTTTCATTTCTACGCGGAGCAACAGTGACAAAACTAATACGTAAAAGTCGTCTATTCACCGCGCCTTAAATATAGCGTTTGTCACTCAGGGTGAATGTAGCTTCCCAACGGTGAAAGAATTTTTAAAATCGGCATATAAGTTTTTGAGTTTATTCATTACAAACATACACACAACAATACAAATCTTTTTCCTTTTATAATATTAGTATAGATAGCTCGCAGATATGGGGTTTTAGAAAGAAATTTAATAGTTTCGGCGATTGATTACGCGTTGTTATGTATTTGTTATCCCGCCGTTCATGTCCACTGCTGAACATGGGCCTGCTCTTTAACAGACTGACTTGGCAATCCAGGATCGTTGATGGATATTTTCGTAATCACCACGCTTGGCAGGCGGATTAGCGATTGCGGTAAGATGGGAGCATCTATGAGCTGATAGACGCTGCTGTACCTCCATAAGTTTGCTAAGAACCTTCCGATGCCCTCGTAGACCCGAAGTCCGAGAGGCCCGCGAACTGTAAAGTAGAGCGACAGTTGCATAAAACTCCCCTAATCTAAAAGCCATAATCCCTCAATCTCCCCGTCAGCGACCACCCTGAGCCGAGGTCCAAGTCCCACAGGGGACGCCCTCTTGCTTAGTTTGTAGTGTTTAAACCATTTATCAAGGCTGGAGCTCTGCTCGCCTTTATGCCCGGTGAAATAAAAAGGTCAGTCAGAAAAAAAAAAGATGCTTCTGTCCATCCGTCAGGTGTATGTCCCTTAGGTGTGTGTCAGGATGGCATGAGAGATGTCTAAAAAGTCACAAAATGTGCACCAAATAACTGTACTTAAACTGTACTAAACTGTACCTATGTGGAAAAAAACTGTACCTCAAGCAATTACATATTAAATAGATAGTGATATAGACACGCCGTTCTGACGTCAGCTTGGCGCGCATAGTCGTGTATCGCCCCAACGCGTAGGAACTATGTTCTGGAACATATATCAATAAACTGTACCTAAACTGTTCCTCATAAAACTGCCATTAAAAATAATTAAATCACACGTGATATCTGTCAAATCAACAACAATTTTTTTTTACTGAAAATTTATTTTATAAGAATTTATTCATTTTAAACATTGATAAAACTACAGTTTAGGTACAGTTATTTGGTGCACATTTTGTGACTATTTAGACATCTCTCACTCCATCCTGACACACACTCCCTTAGCCGCCACTTACCACCCTTAGGAAGATATTTGGTGGTTTATTCTAAGCCGAAAAAAAAGGAACGCGGCGTAACATCCTCACACAGTGTAATATAATAGTAGATGTACATATTCTTATGGAATGCAATCGAAAAAGAGGTCTGAGAAAAAAAATGTTTTGCATAGATTATAACAGGGTTTCTCAAAGTGGGGTACGCGAACCCCTAGGGGTTCGCCATTCGACGACAGGGGGTTCGCGACAAGATTTACGTAATGGCGGCTTGAAAATTCAATACGCGGTCCAAAATTACTCCTAAAAATGAATCCATTTGCGACAAGAAACAAGCACACCCATCACATTAATATTAAAAAGATATTTCTTTTGGCACTTTATTTGTTACCTTTTATTCAAATAAAAACCTTATTTTCTTCAACAGTCAATTTTATTATTTTCTTGGGGAGGGGGGGATTTAATTAGTTACTTAGGGGTTCGCTTTCACCTGGAAATTTTTAACAGGGGTTCGTGGAAAGTTTGAGAAACCCTGGATTATAGAATAGAATAGAATAGCATTTATTTGCAAATATGGGTAATACATAAAAGGTAGTAGATTTAGATACATCAGAGTTCTGCCATATTTCACCGTTCGGCATGCAAACATTTTTTTAGGTATATAAAATTGTTAAAATTTAAATTCTTATTGATACATTAAATTAATTATGTCATTCTCACCAAATAAAATTATTAAATTATAAATTTCATTAAAATGTCAACTTAATTATTACTATATTAAATAAATTATGTCATTCAAATTACATAAAATTATAAAATATCAAATTTTCATTAAAATATCAACTTAATTTTTACATTATACATAAATAATATAACATTCTTAAAAATTTAAAATTGTCGGTAACAGTCTAAATAAGATATAAAATTAAATAATAAAAATAAAAATCTTGGTCCGAAGATAAATAAACAAACAAACATTACGATTCTAAACAGTAAATAAATAATCAATTAATTAAAAAATAGAGGTAGTTTAACAAAATTTGTCCTTTAAAAACTCATTTACACTGTAGTATGCTTTATCTATTAATAATTTGCGAAGTCTACTTTTGACTTTTACTTTTCGTTTTCAAATCTTTCCAAGCACTCGGCAATTTATTGTAAACTACTGGGGCCATGCAATAAATACTTTTGCGCATCATTGTAGTTTGACACGGTACATTAATTAATTTTGAATTGTCACGTCTATTTCTTGGGTATAAATCGGACAAACGTTCAAAACGATGTGGATTGTTCTTCACAAACATAGCCGCTTCAAGAACATAGATACAGGGAAGTGTCAATATGTTGTACTGCTTGAAATATGGCCTGCAACTGTCGGTGGTTTTTAATTTAAACATTGAACGGAGACATCTTTTTTTAAACTTAAATGCTATTTCTTTATCGGTTGAGTTCGCCCAGAAAATGACACCGTAGCGTAGGTGCGATTCAGCTATACCGTAGTATGCCGCAAGAAGTGTTTTCGTGTCTACTATCGAGGATAATCTATGTAAAGCAAATGCAGATGAACTCAATTTTTTACACAACATGTCGATATGTGTTTTCCAGTTTAAACTGCAGTCTATTTGTAAACCTAAAAATTTGGTATCAGTTACTTCATCAATATCGTCATTTTTGTAATGTATGTGAAGGTTAGGCACACAAGGCATACGTTGTCTAAAGTGCATTATTTTAGTCTTACTTAAATTTATATTCAAATTATTTTTATCTAGCCATTTAATTAAATTGTCAATAGTATTATTTATGTCCGTTTCATATGTATTTACATTTCTACATGGGATCGTAATGGTACTATCATCAGCAAACATAGTTAAGGGATGTTCAATGGAAGTGGGCATATCATTAACATATAAAATAAATCCAAACGGACCCACAACGCTTCCCTGTGGAACACCAAATGTAATTTTACGTTCACGGGATCGAGATATCTATTCATGCCTATTAATTACATTGATGCGACTAATTTCGGTTATCTGTGTTCTATTTTCTAAATATGATTTCATTAGTTCGAGCACGTTGCCTCTTATACCGTAGGCTGCCAACTTATTTAATAACGTATTATAATGGACATAATCAAATGCCTGCGTCATATCACAGAATACTGCACATATGCGAAGTCGTTTATCTACATTTCTAATAATCGGAAACAAAAAGTCATAAATTGCCATATCGATGGTTCTATGCTGCCTAAATCCTTTTTGTTCTTCACATAGTACGTTATTCTTTTCAATTAAGTTAGCTAACTGTTTGTAAATGTACTTTTCAAATACCTTTGAGATCACTGGTATGAGTGAGATGGGTCTATAATATTCCATCAATTCCCTATCTACTTTCTTAAATAGAGGTTTAATTATAGGTTTTTTTAATGCCTCTATAACCCGTATATATACTGAGGTTGATTAGGTGACTCAGATGACTGCAAATCTCGACTGACACTGACTTTAGTATTTTAGTGGCGATCCCATCAACACCAACACTGCCAGTGTTTTTTAATGACATTATTATTCTATGTATGTCGTTTGGTGTGCTGGGAGCCATGAACATTGATTTAGCATTTCTTGATGTAATGGACGCTTTTGGTTTATATTCAGCATCTAATTTTGCATGAATTTTGTCAACAAAATAGTCATTAAAAGCATTAGCGATATCCAAAGGTTTGTAAATAGTTCGATCACCAACTCTTAGTTTCTCAATTTGCTGTTTAGGGATATTGTTATTTGTCCGATTAATTATTTGCCATGTAGTCTTTGATATATTTTTTGATTGTTGTAATTTGTAATTATTCTGTGCTTTCTGTGTAAGATTTATAATTTTATTATATAATTTAGAATAAGTAGCAAATTTCTTTTTATTTTCGTGGTTAGGATTCAATCTAGACTGCCATAAGTTTTATTTTTTTCTTACTGCATAATTTAACACCATTTGAGAGCCATTTAGGTTTATTAAATGTGTTGATTTTGATTTCCTTGAACGGGAAGCATAAATCGTAAAACAGTTTAAACGTGTTGATAAAATCATTATAGGCCAAATTGGGATCTTCAGTCACATATATCTCCGAAAATTTGAGACTGTTTATACAGTTTTTAAATTTTGCTATATTTTCGTTGCAGTAATCCCTTCTAGTTATATACCAGTATTTTATTCTACATACAGTGGGTACTGGACATTGAAGCAGCTGTGCTGTATGGTCTGACAATGCAAACTCCAAGACATCTGTTATTACAGTTTTTTTAAAATTATGCGCAAAATGATCAATACATGTCTTACTAGCCATTCGAGTCGGTTGTTTAAGAGCAAGTTTTAAGCTGTAATTTAGTAGCATACATTCTAGTGCAACTGAATTTCTATTCGGTTTTAAAATATCGATATTAAAATCGCCTGCAATAACAATGTTCTTATTAATCCGGTTGGATACATCTTTAAGTAACAATTCTAGTTTATTAAAAAAATCATTTATATTTTTGGTATTTGGTACTCTATAGAGACATATGACTATCAATTTATAATGAATTAGCTCAACAGCACAACACTCAAAAACCCCTGGCAAAGATAATCTAGCTATTTGAGGTATTTCTTTCCATTGGTGACAATTATTAATTATTATACATGCTCCCCCTCTCTTTTTGTCTGGTCTACTATAACATGCAGCCAAACTGTAGTTTGGTATACATAGTTGTTTTTCAAGTCCCTTCATGATGAAATGCTCGGTAATACATACTACATCCACATTTATATTTTTATCACAAAGTTAATTTAAGCATACTGTAAGTGCATTTGATTTATTTATCAAACCTGCAATATTTTGGTGTAAAATGCTAATATACTTATTGGAGAAAAAACAATTCTTTTGGCTCATTTATTGTATTATAAGTATTTTCTTTTAAATTTTCCAGTTGAAGGTTGTACAGGTCCTCAAAGATAGTTTTCATAGCGTAGTCTTTTAAAACTCCCGATCTTGTATACATCGAATAATTATAGCTTAGGTTCAAATTAGAGTCTAGGATATATGCGTATTGATGCATATATCCTTTAGCATTGGTGTAAGTTATAATTTATGGAAAACATTCATCATGCTTGCTTCTCCGTTATCAGAAGAAGCGAGTATGTTATACACTCTGGCATTATTTTCTTTAAGCGGTAGAAGTGTATAGTTTAATTTTTTTTTTTCGAAATTCAACAATCTTATTTAACATGAAAAAATACATAATATACAATTAAAAGTAGCTTATTTAAAATAAAATTCACTTAAAAAATACTACTATTCTAAGTCTATTCTACTTGGCAAGGTTCCCAGAATGCTGGCAGGATTACCCCGTTGAATGGCAATGCTTGCCTGCTGTGAAAAGTAAAAACCAGCACTCGGAGAACACACATGTACACCGCCCGGCCGCGCGGTCGAGCGGTGCTTTCACGTATTTTAGGCATCTACGGATTTAATAGAAACCATTGCGACATGAGATCCGCTTCACCGCCTACCGCGGCGGTGCGCGGTGCCGTGTGTTAATCGCCTAAAGAGGGCCGCTGGGAGGTATTTATAAATTAATTTGGCTCCCGGTCCCCACGGCCCCAATGTTTCGACACCAAAGGGCACAAAAACATAACCATAGTTCAATTAATTTTATATTATTAATTTGTTTTTCTCCCATGAGAGTGGCTTGTCACTGCGTGACCTAACTCTTTTTTTTTAAATAAAAATAAAAAAAAAACTTCCTCATACAGAAAACTATTAATCGAACTATATAAATATATACTTAGATAAATAAGGGGTGAAACGCAACGTGAAACGGATATGTAGGTTAATGATGATTAATTAATCTTTCCAAGTTGAATACAACGCTGGGCGGTAACTAAGACATCAAGGCGTCAAATATGTATGTCGTAAGTACATCGAAACACGAAAATTATTAATTAGACAACCTACATGGCTTAGCGGTATGAGTCTCGCTTTAAGACTCGGATGTCGTGGGTTGGATCTGCACATCGAACAAGAAATATTTCTAAGTAGCTGCGCCCCGCAGTTTTACTCGCGTCACTCTGCTCCAGTGGGTCGGAGCGTGATATTTTGTAGCCATATATCATCATCAACCTGTTGTAGTCCACTGCTGAACATAGGCCTCCCCCATCGATTTCCAGCGGGAACGATCGCTAGCGGCCTGCATCCACCGACTCCCCGCGACCTTTATGAGGTCGTCGGTCCATCGTGCAGGCGGTCGTCCTACGCTGCGCTTGCCAGTTCATGGTCTCCACTCGAGAACCTTTTTGCTCCATCGGCCGTCAATTCTACGAGCTATGTGTCCTGCCCATTGCCACTTCAGCTTGCTAATCCGTTGAGCTATGTCAGCGACCTTCGTTCTCCTGCGGATCTCTTCATTTCTTGCAGGGAAACGCCGAGCATAGCTCTTTCCATAGCTCGCTGAACGACTTTGAGCTTTCTTATGAGGCACATAGTAAGAGACCACGTCTCAGATCCATATGTCATCTCTGGTAACACACATTCTTTTCTTTTTTTTTTCTATTTTTAAAAGACAACTCCCGCTCTAGGGAAATAAATCCCTGTGTCGCGGGGGACTTTACAAACATACATTTCCATCCCAGAAGCAACTACCGTAACCACTGAGCCACCGGTGCAGTCAACATTGATTGAAGACTTTGGAAGCCATATAGGCTACAAAATCTCACGCTTTATCACTATTACGTCATCGCTCTATCACGTTAATCCAGCTTATAAACTACCCGTGTGCAAACTTTCAGCCAAACCCAATCAGTAGTTTCTACGTGAAAGAGTAACAAACATCCATCCATCCATCGATACTAACAAACTTTCGCGTTTATAATATTAGTAGGATAATTCTAAGATTTTATTTCCTGGTCTAGTTAGTCCATTCTCGAAAAGTACGTTAAACTGTTGGTCCCGTTTGTTATTACATCATTATAATCTATTACATGCGTAACACAGGGAACGGGGCCATTTTCATCAGTGGACGTAATACGGGCTAATGATGTGATGCTATTAAGGGCCTATGCACACCACGTTTTTTAAACGCGCCGTTGACGGCGCGCTTTATCCTACAGAGGAGTTTGTTGTTCGTGCGTATCGCGTCTGTATCGCTACAAACGCGCTTCAACGGTGCGGCGTGTTTAAAACACGTTGGGTGCTTAGACCCTTAGGCTGTAATAATCTATATGCCAAATTCCATTAATATTCAACAAAACTTTGCCTATTATAATATTAACTAGCTTCCCGCGTAGCTACCGATATCATACAAACCTTTCTTATCAATCACAATTTAAAAAACACCGCATCAAAATCCGTTGCGTAGTTTTAAAGATCTAAGCATACATAGGGACATACAAACAGCGGGAAGCGACTTTGTTTTATACAATGTAGTGATAGGATTTGAATAGGCGTGGCTCATTAATTATGAGTCCGCGAGTAGGTATCATAAATTATAGATCTGTCAGAACGGATGTCGTCGGAGGAATGAAAATATAAGCCAAACTTAATATAAACAGTTTATAAACGCTAGAAAATATGACAACAGCAATTTATCTTATACTAGATTCCCACGCGCGGTTTTAAGGACGTAGCTACCGGTCCCGTGGGAAATTTATAATTAAATATAGCCAGGATTAATAAATGAAGTTGCCGCAGCCCAATGGCTAGGGCGTCGGACTTGTGATCTTGCGGTCGCCGGTTCGATCCCCACCCATTGCACTACCGACGTGAACCCACTCGTAATACAAGCATTTAAGCTTACCACGAGGGGTTAACGAGAATACTTGTAGACTGCAATACTCTGCTAGTAATCTTTTTTAAAAAAAAGAAAAGAAAAAAAAAGAGATTTTTGAATTCGGTCCAATAGTTTAAACAACAAACAGTAAGATCCTCTTTATAATATACATTTATGACTAGCTTGTGACCGTGACTTCGTTCGCGTGGAATAGATACTTTGGTCTTATCCCGATTAGCGCTTTTAAACAGAAAAATAAACTTTTCAGCTATATAATATTAGTATAGATATTATAGAACAGTGCCGTAAATACGGGCGGTGCCGCCGGTGCTCAGACACAGGGCGTAGATTATGGAGGGCGCAAGACTGGCCAGACCAGCCCGGCTAGCATAGGCAGCGCGACTCAAGTCTACTCTGCGGAGGCCGACCAATCACATTGCAGAAACGCACTATCACGTGACGCTTTCTAGACTCGAGTCGCGCAGCCTATGCTAGGCCGGGCATGTAGCACTATTGTTTTTTCGTATTGATCCTGATAAATTCCCGCTGCGCCGATAGTTCTTGATTCCAACACATACGTTAGGTACGGAATGGAAATGGAATCGAGCACTACTGAATGAAATAAAGTAGGCCTGCCATACATAGCATTGCTATAGCTACTGTACCTATAAAATATATTGAAAAAAAGGGCGCAGTTATAGAAACTCGCATATGGCGCAGAAAAGGCTATTAACGGCACTATTATAGAGTATCTATAAAAGACTTACCTACCCGTGGTTTACTTGTGTTGGACTACTGTTATTTAGGTACATAGTTTCCAAGTTATTTTTAATTTGTTATATTAAAAGTAAATACAGATTACGTATCTAAATATTTTGTGATGTTATATAAAAGTAAAGATAGATCGATCAATAGTTATTTATTACATTTCGGTGACGGTTACATAATAGGTATATCTATAAAAACGTTATACCTATTCTCGTGATAATGGATTTTTTTGTCTTTAATGAGAGTAAATGATTTGAACCCAGAAATACATTAAAGATTTCTTGTTAGGCGTGCGAATCTAAACCACGACTTCCGAGACTTATCTACACCACTGCGCGGCGTAGGCGTTTACTACGAGTATATCTCAATGCAATAAGGCGATTAACACACGGCACCGCGCACCGCCGCGGAGGGCGGTGGCGGTAAAGCGGATTTCGTAGCGGTGCCCCGCGCGTTAAGGCGGTTTACGCGCCTGTCCGCGCGGATGGATTTAACAAGGTTTAATCCACCCTAAACCGACGTGTTGCGAAAGATGTGTGTAGGGATTGTAGCAAGTGGAGGTCCATTGTCTCTGCCTACCCCGCTGAGAAACAGGCGTGAGTTTATGTATGTATGATCACAGACACTGGCAAGAATGGACGCTGAAGCGGTGGCAGCATTCTGGCTTTTATGGCGTAGAGAGAAAAAATAAGAAGATATTTCGTTCATCCATTTTTAAATTGCAACACGTCCTGCACCCATGATGATCCGCGCGGTTATGCGACGCCCGCCCGCCCGCAGCGCGGAGGGGCGGTGGCGGTGAGAGCACCGCTCCACCGCGCGGCCGGGCGGTGTACGTGTGTTAGGCATCTAGAAACCAATGCGACATGAGATCCGCTTCACCGCCTACCGCGGCGGTGCGCGGTGCCGTGTGTTAATCGCCTAAATGTCAATACGGTTATTATAAAAAAAGTACAGAATAATTAAAATGTCTGCAGAGCACTTTACACAAAACCATTGTCTCGTGAAATACTCGTCGTTTGTAACCGCTTAAATAGTCTGTAGCACTTTATATTTATTCGTTACCCGTTTATTAAACACCGCCATTGTGAGTCGTGTTGCTTAGCGAGATCATTTATTTTTGGTGGTACGATCAATCTATGTTTTTATTTAAGATCGTGCTACGTTATTAATATTTTCGTATTAATCATTATCCAAATAAATTATTTCTCATTTAATACAGTGTCAGTACGTGTAGATTACTTTTTAAATAATTAAAATCGGCCAATGCATCCTTACTAATCCTTACTATCCTTATCCTTACTATTATTATAAATGTGAAAGTAACTCTGTCTGTCTGTCTGTCTGTCTGTTAGGCAATCACGCCTTAACTACTGAAGCGATTTAAATGAAATTTGGTACAGATATAGTCTAGAGCCTGAGAAAGGACATAGGCTATATTTTATTATGAATTTCCCACGGGAACGGGAGTTACGCGGGTGAAACCGCACGCGGGAAGCTAGTACAAAATATATTACGAGTTTAAAAATGTGAACCAAAATAAAATGTTAATATAAGCCGTGACACAGCAACAGCAAAACATTTCTTTCTGTAAGATTTTCGATTTCGGGTTGGATACCTAGTGGCTACAAGATTTTCAAGACAATCAGTTTGAGCCAATCCATATAATATGTTTATTCCAAAATGGGCCGCTAGTGGTCAAATAAAATACAAAATCCACAAACAAAACTGGAAAATAAAAGGTAAGTATTTCACTATGATATACGACTAAATGGTTTTGTTAAGTGGTGGGCGTGGAACGGTAATGCGAACAGAAATAATAGTAGATACGGCTTTAATAATAGCATCGCTACAAACGGATTGTACAGACGGAATATCTTAGCAATGTGAATATCTTGGGTAATGGTTATTGCACGTAGCACTCAGTTTATTGTTTTATAACAGTTTTAACGCTAATATAATTGCTATACACGAATGTAGTGTAATGTGTTATCATTACAGCCGTAGGACGTCCAGTGCTGGTCATAGGAATCCCGCATAATTATATCTCCAGTTATTGCGGTTGGAAGCGGCCTTTTTTTTTTGTTGTCCGGGGGGAAATGTATTGACGCATTCCCACCGCCGCTGCAGCGTATTCGCGCGCTGGCGATGGGATATGTGGGACTCGCCCTTTCCATAGCGTGGTATGCTAACTCATACCACGAGGAGAGGACCCTACACTACTTAAAACCCCCCGGAAACTCCTTTGATCCGCCGTTGGCGGGGGCCGGGTACGCATAAGCAATCCGGCGGTTGGAAGCGGCCTGCATCCACCGTGATCTCGCGGCCTTAACCAGATCATCCGTTCATCTTGTTGGTGGACGGTCTACACGCTTGCCGATCCGCAGTTTTCATTTAAGTAGTAACGAATCATGATAAAATTTCATAGTTTTTTTAATATCTTTATTAGTACGTAACTATTCTACAATCTGAACTAATATATAAAGCTGAATATTTGTTTACTTGAACGCGATAATCTCAGAAAGTAATGGTCCGATTTGAAAAAATCTTTCAAAATTAGATTGCCCGAGGAAGGCATATCTATACTAGCCATATCTATACTAATATTATAAAGAGGAAAACTTTGTTTCGAATAAACTCAAAAACTACTGATCGGATTTCGATCATTCTTTCGCTATTTGGATGCTATATTATCCCTGAGTAATACGGGCAATATTTTTACACGAAATGTGCACCCATGCGGAGCCGGGACGGGCCGCTAGTTTACTTATAAAGTTATTACAGAAATGCGGGTGAAACCGCGGGAGGGAAGCTAGTATTTTGATATGTAAGTACTCTACTATTCTAAATATAATTTTATTCTAGATTAAGAATAGTAGTATTGTATAAGTTAGTTTTATTTTAAATTCGCTACTTTTAGTTGTATATTATCTATTTTATTCACATAATAAATGTTATAGTCTAGTCAACAAGTTCAAAAATGTGTTAAATATAAATAAAGCTCCTAAATATATGTGCCATAGCTCATTCGATTCGGAATGACGTCTAGCAAAATGTTTTTTAAGGGTATATTAGCACATGAAAAATTGCGATTGCTATTAACAAAATAAGATAAAAAAGGTATTTAGTTTTTCGTTAATAACTTTTAAAATAATGATATTTAAGGAATTTTGAAAAAAACTCCTGAAAGAGGAGGAAATTTCCAATAAAAAAGTCCCAACTTCCGGAACTCTATCTGTATTATTTATAAAAAAAAAATAACGCTGGAAATAGGGCTACGCGAGGGCGTTACGGCGTAGGTGCGCCGCCTAAAAAGCCAAAAAAAATTTTTTTAATCCCAAAATAGTCTATTTGTTTCTAAACAAATTCTTAACAAATGACGTAAAATTTTTTTTTCCAATGTTGATTAATACCCATATCAGATGCGAAAACAGCAATAATAATATATTAACAAAAAAAATTTATTGGAAATTTCCTCCTCTTTCAGGAGTTTTTTTCAAAATTCCTTAAATATTTAATTTAATTTCGTTAATAATTTTAAAAGTTATTAACGAAAAACTAAATACCTTATTTTATCTTATTTTTTTAATAACAATCGCAATTTTTTATGTGCTATTATACCCTTAAAAAACATTTTTCTAGTCGTCATTCCGAATTGAATGAGCTATGGCACATATTTTTAGGAGCTTTATTTCTATTTAGCACGTTTTTGAACTTGTTGACTAGACTATTATTGTAAACACAAAAAAAATCTACATTAATAACTACGCGTGCCAGCTGTGTGCCAGTGCCAGCACAATGCTAGTACAATATGGGCGTGATACTTTGTGGACAGGCGTCAAAGGAATGGATCCATTAAAACTATTAGTTAATGTCTTAATAGACGGAACAAACCATCACATTATTAAGACAATATTTGCTATATATAGTAAGCTTTTGTAGCTCATCGCTGTTTCTCTCGTTTAGCAAGCTACGTAGGTTCGACTCTTGTGCCGGATATAGTAAAGATCCTACTAATATAAACGCGAAATTAGTAAGTATGGATGGATGGATGGATGTTTGTTACTCTTTCACGCCAAAACTACTGAACGGAATTGGCTGAAATTTTGCACCGGCATAGGTTATACACTGGATTAACATATAGGCCAAACTTCACGCTCCGACCCACTGGAGCAGAGTAACGCGGGTAAAACCACGGGGCGCAGCTAGTCCTGTATAAAGTAGATTTTCATCTGTGGCTAATTGGTAGTGGCTTCTGAGAAAACCCCCCGGACACTCCTTCGACCCATCGTTGGCGGGGGCCGGGTACGCACGGAGCAATCCGGCCCCCCGATGGCACCCGCGGCCAATATGGCGCCGCGAGATCTCCTGGGCCACACTGACTGTGGCCCATTTGAGTGGCTTCTGAGACCTGATTTTCTAGGTCTGATTCACACTCGGGACAATCTTTGGACTATGAATAGTTGTTCTGAGCTCAGGTATGCTTTACGTCGGAGAATAATTTGATTGTAAAGTCCCCCGCGACGCAAGGACTAATTATTTGTGGATATCACGGGTATACCTTGGTTAAAGCCGCTGTAAGTACATATTTATAGATCTATTATTTTGGGGTATATTTCGTTTTTGTATAACATAAATTTTCATCTGTGGCTCATTGGCAGTGGCTTCTGAGAAAACCCCCCGGACACTCCTTCGATCCGTCGTTGGCGGGGGCCGGGTACGCACGAAGCAATCCGGCCACCCGATGGCCCCGCGGCCAATATGGCGCCGCGAGATCTCCTGGGCCACACTGACTGAGGCCCATTTGAGTAGCTTCTAAGAGCTGGTATTCTGGGTTCGATTCACACCCAGGACAATCTTTTGACTATGAATAGTTGTTCTGAGCCCCCGGGTATGCTTTATGGCCGATAATAATTTGATTGTAAAGTCCCCCGCGACGCAGGGATTAATTTCCCTACTGTGGGAGTTATCTTGTTGCTTATAATAAGGTATAATAATATAGATACTTACTCTATGAGTTGAATGAAGACTAAAACAAGTAATATGGGCAGGGCACATGGTGGCCGTCGTTTTTCCATCCTCCTTCTGAAATAGAAAAAAAACATGTTATTTAAAGATTCATCATCATCATCATCATCATCAGCCTCCTTCCGAGGGTATTTGCCATAGTCATCATCCTTGGCAGGTGGGTTGGTGACCGCAGTATTATGTTATACCACACAAGGAAACGCTGCTGCCCGTTCCATTCAAAGATTATTAGCAGAGTTTTTGTCTGTCTGTTGGTGTGTTTGTTCCGGCTAATCTCTGGAACGGCTAGACTGATTTTGACGGGACCACACTGGCAGATGGCTGATGAAATAAAGAGTAACTTAGGCTACATTTATTTTAGAAAAAAATAAAATTATAAATTGTGACGCGGTCGCAGTCTTGGGCTCAGCTAGTTAGGTATTTCTATAATTTTATGGTCTTTAAAATTTCCACTCGCATTTTCCTCACTCGTATTTTTTTTAATTTTCGCTTATTTCATGTCAATTACATTACAGTACTACATGTTTTCACAGCACGGGAACTAAACCCATGCACCTAATCACCGCAGCTGTATGTACTAAGTGTTATAAATAGATCGTATTCCACAACAATGACTGCCGAAGTCACGCTACCAACAACATTTCTGAGTAGCAGTTATTCAATAATTCCGTCAAGCAATTGTATTATGTAGTTACACTCAAGTTCTAGATTAACTTGACATTTATATATGATCCTAGGAAGCGCTAGAAATAAACGACAACACGAGTTGCTTAACTTGAGGTTTCCGATTTACATACTTAGGGTAGCCACGAGACTTTTGCTACTTCACCGGGCATAAAGGCGAGCAGAGCTCCAGCCTTAATAAATGGTTTAGAAACTACAAACTAAGCAACCTGCGCAAGATGGCTCCCCCTGTGGGGCTTGGACCTCGGCTCAGGGCGGTCGCTGGCGATGAGATTGAGGCATTATGACTTTTAGTATTTTATGGGACTTTTTGTGCAACTGTCGCTCTACTCTACAGTTCACCGGCCTCTCGAACTTCGGGTCTACGAGGGCATCGGATGGTTCTTTGCAAACTAAGGGTTAGGAGGACAAGGGGGGATGCTTAACTCGAGGTTAAACAAAGTTGTATGTACTTATTATTTTCCATCTCATTTATAACGTTACAAAGTCTGTAAATGGCGCCAGAGACTGAGAAATTGAGAGGAAATCACTTAGGATGGTACGGGCACGTTATGCGTAGGTATGACACGTATGTGACGAAAAGAATACTGAATATGAAGATGGAGGGATATCTTGGAAGAAGAAGGCCGCAGTAACTTGGTAAGTAACCTTGATAGCTATACCTGATAGATGCTGCTGCTCATCCGTTAGGTGGATGTCCCTTAATCGCCTCTTACGATCATGAAAAAACATGGGGTGGTCTATAGCAATGTTGTTTATAATTACCGACTTTTCATAGTCCCAATATTTTATTTACAATGACCAACTTTTCGTGGCATCCCAATATATTGTTACAATAACCAACTTTTCATGACATCTCAATGTTGTTTACATTTGCCGACTTTTCAAGACATCCCAAATGTGGTTTCCCTATATAAATATAACTTCTAACAAGTAACATTTGCCAACAAAAAATAACATATACGTATAACAGAAAATACAGCAAACTTCCTCCAATTATATCTGCTGGGAGTTTGCCCGCCATTTTTAGATAACTAGTTTTCGCTCGAGGAAATTGGAAAACGACAGCTATTGGTCACCAGTCGCCATGACCCAAGTTATCCGGGTTAGCCTCAAGGGTAACATATTGTGAGATTGACATAGCGACAGAAAATATTTGAGCTTCTTGGTTATTTATACTAGTATAATAAAGAGCAAAGATTTGATTGTTTAGGTTACGAAACTATTGGACCGATTTAAAAAATTCTTTCAATATTACAAAGCTACTTTATTCAGAAGTAAGATAGGTTATATTTAATTATGAAGTTCTTTCGGGAACGGAAGCTAAGCGGGTGAAACCGCGCTCGAGAAGCTATTATCCCATAAGTGTAGAAGTTAATTTTAATTTTAGACCTGTTACCTTTAAGGCATCTTACTATACCTAACGTGTACATTTGTCATTTATCGCTCGACAGACGGACAGACTGATTAAAAATTCAGTAAGATCAAATAATTATAACAATGTTTTTAGCTACTCACGTGATACTTTAATGATTTAGTCTTATACAGTGTAATTTTGACAAGTAAAAGTTTATGTAAATACCTAAGTGCCGAATAAATTTCATTATTTCATTATTGTATAATTATGTATATGCAAACCTCATACATTAAACTTCGTTTTGTTCATGCTTAGAGAAAATTTTGCTCTATGAAGTATTTTATTAAGCAAAATAATAAGGTTACATTATAAGCTAGATAATTTATAGAACATGGAAAAAACCAATGAATAGCCCAATAGTATTTAGGAAAAGTAATACATTACAAAATAATTCCTACTTTGAACACATCAAGATTTTAAGAGCAACAAGACACATAAAAGTTGATGACGAAGGATGGCAATATCAATTATAATAATTCGAGATGTCCTCATAACAGATAAACAACTAAATTAAAAATACTAAATTACATTAAACGGCTCTCGAACAACATCGAAATGACAAAAGCCAATGCCCGGTGAAAACAGGACACCAAAATGTATTCAATATATTTTTAAATTCAGTTTTGCTGGTAGGTGCTATGCATGAGGTATTGAGTAACAATACCTACTTCTCCTTTTAGCTCCTAAAACTATAAAAAGCGCCATGTATATTTCCCAGGTTGCAAACTTTTCCCACTATCATAAAAGCTTAAAAAGCTCAGTTATCCCAAACACGTGCCACCACGAAACATAAATAAGGTCAGCTTATTAAACTTATGTACAACACATGAATATTTGAAAGCAAGATGGCGACAGTCCAAGCGTGAAGTTTAGTATGCATTACATTTATTTATATTACAGCAGAAAGGTCAGGAACTACGAGCTACTTGAGATTAATACATAATTAAATGGGTGTAAATACGCTTATTGATGACTAAAACGATATTTATTCAGCACTTAGGTATTTAAATACACTTGTACTTGTCAATTATATTCAATGAAATAATATTAATAGACATATGACAGATATACGACTGAGAGACAGAATCAGATGATTAGCTAATTATCTATCTGTCAGTCTAGTATCACGTCATAGATATAGTAATAACAATAATTAATTATATAATTTAAATCTAAATATAATTTAGCTCTATAGAAAGGAGGGACGTTTTTAAACAATGTTTTTACGTATAAGCGACACACGCCTAAGGGCACCCTTAATGGATCGCGGCTCAGAGCATCGCTAAATGATTTTTTAAATTGCTTTAAATTAAGAATGGTTTTACTGGACCAGAAAAAAATATTATGGTAGGTATTTATTTAAGGGCTGTAAAGATCTCAATAAATATTAAAAATAATACATAACTTAAAGTTACGAAAACGATGTCAGCCATTTTGGTTATGTTATCATGACGTCATAGATTTCGTAAAAGATGGCGAACAATTTTATATTAATAAACTAAGTTCTTTTTTTAAAACACTCTTTTATTTATAAACCCAGTAATTATCATAATATACCTACGCAGTAATACCTACGTAATACAAAACTATACTGATAACGACTACTAATTAATAGGAAAAGACAATTAATTACAAGCTCAAAAGGCCATCAAAGTCATTAAGTAACAAGTCATTCCATTAAAAAAGTACAATATATTAAGTAATCAATGACTTTTAATAAACGTCCCTTTCTTACCTAAAAATTTGTTCTACAATATAATTTAATACTGTATCATAAAGCGCCGGGACACCCCACTTATTCCAACAAAACATAATAACCACCTTCCGGACTCTTAAATATACCTTTGTAAATGGAGACAAAGGATTCTTCCATTCATTAAAAATATTTTTTAAGGCCAGGAAACGTCTACTTTACGTATTTTAAGGGGCATAACTAAATGTACATGATATATATTAAATAATCCTAGCCGAAGCGTTCAACTCGAGGACTAAAAGTACCCTAAACCGAAGGACATGTATGAGGAGATTAATGAATGTAGAAGAGACAAAAGTGGTATGTCTAGATCGTAGCAAATGGAAGGTAGTGTTCTCTGCCTAGCCTTATTGGAAAAGAGGCGTGAATCTATGTATGTGTTACGGGCGATTTGATAAGTCCGGGCACTATTAATAATGGACGGTCAGTATTCATAATGTCCGACTCAATTGGGCAATGTAATTAAAACAGCTTGATTAATCACTTTTCCAGGCCATTATTAATAATGCCCACTCTATCTTGGGCAAAGTAATAAGTTGCCCATAACATATGTATGTACATTTTTATTAAGACAAAAAGAAATTAATTATACAAACACTCAATTCATGGACACCTCGACTCAGAACAACCCACGGTTCACAATTATTGTCGAGAGTGGCAATCGGACACAGAAAATTTGGTCCGATTCCCAATTTTCTAGATTCAGAAGCATCTACGTAAATATTCAGCAACCAGTATAAATTGGATTCTTTAACCTCCTTTGTGGAAATTAAAGAAATTATTTTACTTCCATAAATAATAACTCTAAATAAATTCACTAACATTACTGATTTCACAAAGAATCACTATAAAATAAATAATACCAAGATACGCTTACGTAAAACATACTTATGTCAAATACATATATCGCACACCTAGATGAAGACTCCGCTAACTCAAAAATTACGAGTTTTGAGTTAGTAGCTTTGATATATTTCTTATATACTCTAAAAACAGTTTTTCGTTATTTCTGAAAAATGAGTTTTTTTTGAGTTGCTGGAGTCTTCATCTAGGGGTGCGATATATAACATTTTCTATTTTTGGTAAAGTTTTCGAGGAAATAGAATTTCTCGTTGCTTCCGATTGATTGCTCTAGCCTCCAGGGGGAATGGGAGTGCTTCCATGTATGTGGGAAGATCAAAGCTCTCGTAGAAAGGATTCAATCTAACATTTCATAGTTTGCACAAAATTTCGCTTTTCATTTATGTACTAGAATATTAGGAATATTATTGCTAGCTGTAATTGTTTAATGTAACTGAGACACAAAATAAGTTTATGATTCAAAATAAATTAATCTGTAATATCATGTAACTTAAACTCACTACCGTTAAGTTAAACATTTGGCTTAGTCCCACCATCGCAGTAAAACAGCGTTGAAAATTTACCAAAAAAATTGTCACTGAAAATTATTGTTTTTAATAAATTGACCCACGGTGGGCGCCAAAACGTTGATAACCACAGTTTAAAGCTCATTGATATCAACTGTTTAACCTTAGCAATCTATCCGAATCCATTAAACTCATCATATATATTTTATTTTATTAAAATTAAACATTAATTGAACCCACAACAAAGTAAAGCCGTGTTTGTTGTTTAATGGATTTAGACGATGATGGCTTCAAACACGAATACTTATTGACCACCCAGTAACAGTAATTCTACGCAACTTCCATTAAAAATGAAAGGCTATTACCACAATCGTAAACAGCCGACCTAAATGGCTCCAAATGTTAGTTAATTTAGAAACAAAGGCAGCCGGAATTATGTAACACGCAAATATTTAATTAGAACCACTTTCTGTTAGGATTAGAAAGATTTTGGCTGTCGGAGGGACATTAGAATAACAGAAATCCATCATCGTGCATGGAGAGAGGAAATATTTAAATTAGTATGTAAATTTCGTTTGCTTTTTAAGATGAGTGATTACTAATTCATCATCCGTAATCTAAACATGGAGATTTTGTAACCATTAAATGTAGTATAAAAGGATGTATGTTGAATTTTGGCATTTATATTTAAACAAAATACCAAAATGTATCACCTTTAGTTTGGGATAAACCGATACCCAAAGAGGCCAACGAACAGTAAAATAGATCAAGAGTTGAAAAAAAAAGCCTTAAAAGCGATCACTCCTCAATCCTTCTACCAGCGAACCTGCGTAAGGGCCCTGAGGGGAGAGCCAGAGAATACTCTTTAACCTAAATTACTTAATTTGTTCTTTTTTAACCATTTAATAAGAATGGAACGCTGCTCGCCTTTATGTCCGGTTAAGTAGCAAAAGCCTTGTGGCTAACTACATAATTAGGTCCGTCCGAAAAAAAAGTAGTGCAGTTTTTATTTATAGAATAGCAGATTTTTCGCAACTAATAGTATTCTTGGTAAGTCCTCGTGCTAAGCTATAATGTTTGTGTTACGGGTGGGTTCACGTCGGTAGTGCAATGGTTGGGGATCGAACAGGCGACCACATGATTGCAAGTCCGCTTAAAGTTACAATGTCTGTTTAATAATCTATTTGTATACTTCAAATATCAAAAGATACTAAAATGCAACTTATGCTATAAATATACCAGCATTGCAAAGAATAACAAAATGACATTCCCTACATCTGCAAGCCTATTTCCTGTCACGGCGCTGTCGGAACTGCATACACATTACAGTGACGCCATCTATGCTAGAGCGGAGGAAATTGATAACAGAAATGACATTTAAAATATTCAAATATGGCGACAGTACTACGCGAGTTGACATTTAAATCGAATACAGCACTGGAGACACAGTTATAGGTTTATTACATTTGAATATGTTACCCTTTCCGTGGCCTATTTACTGCCTAAAGGTCACAATACGGATATCACGTGTTCAATATTCAATATAAATGAAGTATATATTATTTATTTGCAATGAAAATATCTTTGTAAAGTCGGTCCCACGATGGGCGTCAAATTTTGCTTCCGCCAAATACAAAGTCATTATCATAACGTCCACTGTTGAACATGGGCCTCCTCCCGAGGGAGGGTTTTTTGATTTAGTCACCTCGCTTGGCAGGCGGTTTGGTGACCGCAGTATTATGTTGTAACACACGCTGCGCCCGTTCCCTTGTATACGATTGATATAGATGATGATATAACAATCGGGACCAACGCCTTAACGTGCTTTCCGAGGAGGGTAGTCCCGCAGCCAACCAGATCCGGAAAGAAATCTTAGAATTTACACAATGATTTCTTATCCAGCGTGGGAGTAGGGGATCGAAACCACGACCTTCAAGATTAAAGGCTCGAGCACACCGAATGCGTATGCGTTACTACGGCGTAATCACGTCGTAGTTACGGCGTAACCTCGCGCTAGGACACACCGCACGTGTAACGTAGACGTGCGCGTAGACGTAATGCGTAGCCCTACGCAATGTACTCCTAAGGCACAAACTGACTGCGTGACTTACGCCGTACCTTACGCAGAGCAGAACGGCAACGTTGCATGATTACGTTGTATTCAATGGCGCGCCTTATTGGACGTCACACCGAACAAGTTTGTACACGCACGTAACTTTGCTGTGCGTTGCCCTACGCGCGTAACTTGCAGTCAGTTGTATTTTTTTTACAAATATACTGGCACGTAGTGGTGTTTTGGATTGTTTATATAATGAATAAGTTTTTCTTTCTTATTGAAATTGTGCGTAAATATGAATGTATCTACAATCCAAAAAGTTAATTCTACAAAAATGCATCGTATAAATACATATATATATATATTCTTTTTGCACGCACATGATTATTCTGGCACAATAGTAGTAATATTGCTTCTTCCTTCCTTAACCTTCGAAAACAGAATAAAATATGGCTGCCGCAGCCGGGTACGCAATAGGCCGTGTGCGTTGCATACTCAGCTCGGATGCGTAAGCGTATGCGTAACCCGGTGTGACATCGGGTTACGTCGTAACTACGCGCGTGACTACGACGTGATTACGCCGTAGTCACGCATACGCATTTGGTGTGCTCGAGCCTTAAATTTCAATATTTTTAAAGCTTAATTAGCATTATCACCTCAATACTTTTGACACTGCATTTTTTTTAAAACGTAATTTTAGGTTTTGATTGAAATATGGGTGAATTTGACTTTAGTTATAGAGGGCAGTGAGCCAGGTTCGAAGCAAATATTTTTTAACGTTATTTCATTAATCAAAACTGTATAATATATTTAGGTATTCCCTCACAAATGGCATCATATTGTCGAAGCCGCCAAAAATTTTTTTTTTTTTTTTTTTAATTTAATTAATTTTTAAAAAGGCAACTCCCGCACTAGGGAAATAAATCCCTGTGTCGCGGGGGACTTTACAAACATTCAATTGACGGACACAAAGAACACCCAGACTCAGAACAACTATTTGTGATTCACACAAATAATTGTCCCGGGTGGGAATCGAACCCAGGACACCAGGTCTCAGAGGCAACAATTACGTGGCATTAAAACTTACTCGATGATAGACCATATTTAAATTATCATAGGTTATTCGTATAAAATAGTCAGAATTTGCAGTTACATCGCTCCGTATGTAGGACTGATGTAACTAATAAATAATATTTTAAAGTTGGACTTTACAAATAAAAACAAATTCTCTTTTACATTCTAATTAGTTGGACTACACAGATGTATCAAAGCACCACAGCTATTTTCATGTTAAAATAAATGTTCAAAGGCAGTATTCAAAGGGCCCGTTATATTGAAGTCATATTAATGCACAAAAGTGAAATGTAAATACTTCTTTTACATTTGTAAAGTAAATATTTCATAGTTACAGTTTGTATTTCAGTTGAAAGAGGATCTTTTCATGAATATTTTTGTTTTCAGATTACCCGCTTTTTCATACGTCACATGAAACTTTTTCTTTTTAAAACGACTATTCCCGCACTAAGGAAATTAATCCTTGCGTCGCGGGGTACTTTACAAACACTCAATTTACGGACACAAAGAACACCCAGCCTCAAAGTCAAAGTCAAAGTCAAATATCATTTATTCCGTAAAAATGGTTACATTTATTTGGAATCGTCATATTTTTTTCCCCTACCGTGCAGTGCGTGACGTGGAGACTACTGAGAAACACTGTTCTTTTTATAATAATATTTTACAATATTTTATTAAATTTATACATAATTTTCTATTTTACATTGTAATTGGAGCGACTCAATCCCAAGCATTTTTGTCACTAATATAATCAGAAATTTTATAATAAGCCCTGCTACACAATTTGGCTTTTATAGTTGTTTTAAATTTATTTATTGACAATACTCTTCCGATACAAGATACATTGACTAACAACCGACTATCGCTACCCTGCTAATTGTACTTGAAGTAATCGTCATTATTGGCATTTTCTCTTTGCGAAAATGACATTTCAGGACCATAATTTATATAAAGATTAGTTTTTTTTCTTATTTTTTAGGTTCACTTTAAAAGTCATGGAATATAGACTTGTTCAATTTAAAAAGACAAAATATCTAGTGTTAATTCCGCTAAAAATGTGTCTTATATATGCTGTAATGCTATTTTTGCACCGCCCTCCCGCCCAAAAAAATTATGCACATGCAGGAAGGATAAATAAAACGTGCAAAATACAATCACCAGCCGAAGACCCGACACGTGTTTCGCTCCTCCACGGAGCATCATCAGGGTGATGTTAACTACTCGAACGCTAGTGCGCTATTTGCGCCCTAGCGGTGCAAAAATAGCATTACAGCATATGAGACACATTTTTAGCGGAATTAACACTAGATATTTTGTCTTTTTAAATTGGATTTATATGGATTTCCGCAAAGTAACGCCTGATTCTATTAATTATATAGACTTGATGATTAGATATCATAAAATGTGTTTACCGCGTTTATCACTAAATTGCGATTTTGCAAGTACTGCATTTCTATTAAGGAGGGAAGATCTGTGGTTTACGCAATTATTGTCCCAGTGGGAATCAAACCCGGAACACTAGGTCTCAGAAGCAACTACCGTAACCGCTGAGCCAAATTATCTCAGTTTCTGAAACATGTAATAAGAAAAAAATAACTGCTTTCACTTTCAACCTTTGTCAATCGACAGAAAGTAAAAAAAAAAAGCTTTTGAATTCAGGGAATATTTAAATGAAAGGCGCACTCAAATTTCATAGAACTCTGCTTTATACCGTTTCTGGTTTCCCAGAAATCCTATCATATTTGTAAACATACATACAATATCCGGTGTGATTGCAAAAAAGTAATTTTATCTCTCGTTTACGAGTGGGTGTAATATAAGCTTACCAATTTTTTCAAAGGTATTTTTTACTGGTTTATAGGGTTCCGTACCCTTCGTGTAAAAATGGGACCCCATTACTAAGACTTCTCTGTCTTTCTGTCTGTCACCAGGCTGTATCTCAAGAACTACGATAGATATACTGATGAAAATTTTCACAGATGATGTACAGATACCTAAGGTCTTTTGTTTTTATTCCACCTTACTCTAGAATTAACTGGAATATAATCCCTAACATTATAAATACGATAGTTTGTATGTGTGGATGTATACGTATGTTTGTTACTCTTTCACGCAAAAACTACTAATAAATATATAAATATAAATATGGATTTGGCTGAAATTTGCACGCGGATAGTTTATAAGCTGGATTAACATATAGATTACAAAATACTACGCTCCGAACCACTGGAGCAGAGTGACACGGATAAAACCGCGGGGTACTTTTGTGTCAATTATATTTTTTTTATAAAATCTATACTTAATATTACAAAGAGGAAATTTGATTGTTTGTTTGCATGATATATGCTCCGGAACTGCTGGACAAAATCCCGGAGTGACATAGGGCTATATTTAATTATGAAGTTTCTACGGGAACGCGGTAAGCTAGTACCT
The DNA here is from genome assembly GCA_947037095.2 of Nycteola revayana. Taxonomy (NCBI): domain Eukaryota; kingdom Metazoa; phylum Arthropoda; class Insecta; order Lepidoptera; family Nolidae; genus Nycteola; species Nycteola revayana. The sequence continues at coordinate 18,959,777 of OX344856.2, read as the reverse complement.
ACATAATAATAAGATCAAATCACGATTATTACCTATTAATACCTACTATAAAATACACCTTTCATCATCATCATCATCATCAGCCCGTATAACGTCCACTGCTGAACATGGGCCTCCTCCCGAGGGAGGGTTTTATTTGACGTTTGGCATGCGTGACGTCAAAACTGTGGCTGGCTAGAATACCAGCGCAGCCGCAATGATCTTGTAGATTTTTGATGTAGCTTAATGCTGAAGCCAGTGCCCATTTATGGTGCATATAACTGTAGTGGAAATAATCAACTGTTATGTTTGTTTAGAGTTCCGTACCCGAAGGGTAAAAACTGGACCCTATTACTAAGACTTCGTTGTCTGTCTGTCTGTCACCAGCCTGTATTTCAAGAACCGCGATAGCTAGACCGATGTCATTTTCACAAATGATGTATTTCTGTTGCCGCTATAACAACAAATACTAAAAATTTAAAATAAATATTTAAGGGGTCTCCCATACAATAAACTTTTTTGTTGCCCTTTTTTACTCTATGTTAATTACGGCATCAGGCAGGCACTTGAAAATGGTACGGAACCCGTCGTGCGCGAGTCCGACTCGCACTTGGCCGGATTTTACTTTCAGCCAAATCCATTCAGTAGTGTTTTGCATTTATAATATGAGTAGGATGATTGTCAACGAAACTAAAAAGTACGAGTTCATATTGCTCTCATACAGTTAGTGTGTGTGTGGATTTGCTCTCTTTTTATGTTGAGTAAGATATATGCCTACAATAAATACATGAAAATTGAATAAAGAAATAGTTGCGAAGTAATCGCGTCACTCTTTGTTTAAAGAACGCCGCCGATTTGCAAGGAACCTTCCGATGCCCTCGTTGACCTGAAGTCCGAGACGCCCGCGAACTGTAAAGTAGAGCGACAGTTGCTCAAAACTCCCCTAAAAAAACTAAAAACCATACCTAATCCCTCAATCTCCGCGTCGCGTCGCCGAGGTTTAAGTCCCACCGCCCTGTTGCGCAGGTTGCTTAAATTGTAGTCTTTAAATCATCTACTATCTAGTCTAGGCTGAAGTAGCGAAAGCCTAGGGGATAACAACATAAGTCCGTCCGAAAAAAAATATTATAGAATCGAAATCAAACATGATAAGAATCTCAATTGGAATTTATTGCAAATTAATAGCTGGACTAATTATTTATTGTTTTATTTTTATTTAATGAAAACTTAAATAAAAACAAAGTACCTATTTATGATTTTTTTTATTTTCTTTTAAACGCGACAATTCAATGACAATATTATTTTTTTAAATTCATTTTGTACCTATTTGATTCATTTAAAACTTAAATTCGGCTCACCCGTAATAAAATCCTCACTATGAAACAAAAAAACCCACAAACGAATTAATAAACTATCAAAGTAATTCCACTTTCATTTATAAATCACGAAATTATTTTAATTCACGATTATTATTTCGATTTCGCACTAAATTTATACATCGGCGCACGTCCGTCACCCGCGACGGCCTCCCGGCAACTGACGTACTGCATCCATTGGATGTGCGGCGCTACCTCTGACACGAGCGCAATTAAAATGTCAGCTAATAAAGGCGGTCCGCGCATTCGAAAATGAAATGTCAAAATAAAAATTACTCGCATCTTGTTAATATAACAATAGTTGAAGTAGGAATTAAAGGTTAATTGGGAATTGTTTTACGTGTCACATATGAAAGAGGCAGTGACATTTTATAATACTAGTTAATTAACTAGTAGGTTCTATTTTAATCACTGGCTTGACTACTGTAGTTCATGATAACCTCATTACCGTCGTGGAGGGACATACTTTGGGGGTTATACTCTTCTAAAATAGAGTATTTCATCCCAGCATCACAGCCAGTGCCGGCGTTAGAGGAACTGACACCCCGGGCAATACTATTATGGCGCCCACTTAAGCAAATCAAAATCGAATGTTCATTTTTTACTGAACCATTGTGAACGTGTATAAAGAATGTTATCTTCTGCCCTTTGTACCAGTTAAAACATTGTAAACTGTCGTAGACGCGAACAGACGGTTTTCTCATTGCTTGATCGAGAGACGCTCGAGACGAAAGACTAAGGACACAAATCGGCGATCTCGCGCCACGCTCGAAGGTTTAGCTATTCCCACCATCCGACACGTGTTCTAGTTTGACGGGGGAAGCATCCTACCCCCACCAATCGCCCCCTCAAATTTGGCGACATGGGCCGTCGCCCCATCGCGTCCCCCCTTAACGCCGGCACTGATCACAGCCGCCCCTGCCAACTGCGCGACTACAAACAAATGCGCGAAACGCAAGTATTCACATTTGCAATATTTTGCGGTTTTAAAATTTTGTTTATATCTAAATATAATAATTGAATGAACCATTTCGAAAAGGTCTAAAAGACAAGTCCAAAGACACAACTCCAATAGACATTAAACAAGCCATATGAGATGTGTCCGTATCGAAATTGCAAATTCAATTAGATACGAGAAATAAATCTTCTATCTGTTCAGTAATTTATTTATACATACAAACAAAATATACTTTCTTTATAATATTAGTATAACGAGATTATTGGCGACCAAACAAAGAGGCAATGAACTCTTACAGACCACAGTCTGAGTCTAGACTACAATGCAGTTCTCATGAGTGCCATTTACATTTAGCTTTCTTAGTATTTATTTATATTAAGTATTTTGAGACACACAGTCTCTCTGTAAGCATTTTCTATTTATCAGCCCAATAACGTCCACTGCTGAACATGGGCCCATGTACCACTGTGGACGTAAACGGGTTCCTTATAACATTCCTTGGCAAGTAAAGATCGTTAAAGGATAATATTGCCATAATCATCATCACCTTTGACAGGCGTACTGCTTAACAGCGGTGGCTGACGGAGGTTTTTCGGATAGACATACGTAGTTAGCCACGAGGCTTTTGCTACGGCCATAAAGGCGAGCAGAGCTCTAGCCTTAATACATGGTATAAAAACTACAAACTAAGCAACCTGCGCAAGAGGGCGCCCCCTGTGGCGCTTGGATGCTGAAGAATGGAGTTTAAGTTGTTTAGGGGAGTTTTGTGCAACTGTCGCTCTACTTTTTAGATCGCGGGCCTCTCGGACTTCGGGTCTACAAGGGCATCGGAAGGTTCTTAGCAAACTAAGGGTCGGGAGGGCGAGGGGGGACTCGTCGCGTTCCTGGGCGCTCTCTTCTCCGGCGGGTCGGATAGAGTGGTCTCTGGGTAGTGTTGCTAGTTTCTTGCAGTCTCTCTACTGCTACCAAGTTAGTTAGAAATTTTACCCCGATATTTTAGTTTTTTTCATCTGGCAACCCTAATTATAGTGCACAAATGAGTGCGCAAACACTCTCTACTTACCCTTTTACTCTCAAAATGGGATCTACCGACACGACCGGTAAGAGATAAGTCGCAGAACCCAGTTTAACAGATGGATAATCTCCTTGGAAATTGGCCGCCGAGGCGGTATTGAGAGAGGACTGTATTATATTAAAGATATGCAATAAATATATTATTAATGTCTCTATATTTAAACAGCGCGTCTGGAATTTCTGCCATCAAATCTTTCAATTAATTTATAGTCTAATTCAGGGTTTCTCAAACTTTCGGCTCCACGAACCCCTGTTAAAATCTCCAGGTGAAAACGAACCCCTAACTAACTAATTAAATCCCCCCCCCCCCCCAAGAAAACAATAAAATTGACTGTTGAAGAAAACAAGGTTATTATTTGAATAAAAGGTAACAAATAAAGTGCCAAAAGAAATATCTTTTTAATATTAATGTGATGGGTGTGCTTGTTTCTTGTCGCAAATGGATTCAATTTTAGGAGTAATTTTGGACCGCGTATTGAATTTTCAAGCCGCCATTACGTAAATCTTGTCGCGAACCCCCTGCCGTCAAATGGCGAACCCCACTTTGAGAAACCCTGGTCTAATTTGTTCCAATAATGTATTCAAATCAAACATGGCGGTTTTAAGATGTTAAGTCGTCTATCGTTAGCATTCAGTTATCAATTTACCTATTAATACATGAAACAAATACGTTGTTATTTTACTCCTTTTTACGAAAATTGAGCAAACGGAGGAGTATGCAATTTTGCATACTTATCATTTTTTTATTTTTTTTTTGTTTTCCGGGGGGAAATGCATTTACGCATTCCCACCGCCGCTGCAGCGTAATCGCGCGCTGGGTGGGATATGTGGGACTCGCCCTCTCCATAGCGTGGTATGCTAAACTCATACCACGAGAAGAGGACCCTACATCACTAAAACCTCCCGGACACTCCTTCGATCCGCCGTTGGTGGGGGCCGGGTACGCATGAGCAATCCGGCCCAAATGCAATTTTGCATACTTATCCTACTAATTATTCTAAACGCGAAAGTTTGTAAGTATGGATGGATGAATGGATGTTTGTTACTCTTTCACGTAAAAACTACTCAATGGATTTGGCTGAAACTTTTCACGGGAATAGCTAATAAGCTCGATTAACATATAGGCTACAAATGATCACGCTCCGACCCACTGGAGCAGAGTTACGCGGGTAAAACCGCGGGGGTGCACTTAGTAGTTTTTATAGAGAAGTAGAGCGAAATGCTTATAGATATTTTTTTTAATTTATAGTTGAATTTTGAACCCTAGTAAAGATTATTGAACCATAAATATAGAGTTATTACAAAACCAGAGACAAATGAGCTACATTGGGTACAAACAATGTAGGAGGTAGGTAGATATTGGCTTATCGTAGCAAATCAATAGATTCATGATTTGACCCAATTGTTGTCATGTCGGAATTATTGAATATATAAATTGCTTCTGCGCTACAATTTTATATTTCTTGGCAAATTCAAAGTTTCGTCTAATACACATGACTAGTAATTCGTTTTGTTTTATAAATTATTTATATATTGTATACATATGTTACGGCTAATAGCCGAAGTGCGGCTACACCTAGGTTTAGCCGGCTACATGCGGTTAAACTTAGATCAACCTCAATAAGTCCCTGTTCAACTCCATTGGTTTAGGTTATTTTTTTTTTAACCACCCCAACATCTTTTTGTGTCGTGCATAGGTATTGTTTATTTAATTAAAACCTAGTTCTAACCGAAGATAAGAAGGATAGGTACATCTAAGTTTAACCGCATGTGTTGTAGCCGGCTAAACCTAGGTGTAGCCGCACTTCGGCTATTAGCCGTAACATATATATATATATATATATATATATATATATATATATATATATATATCTAGGTATTTCAATAATGTTTTTTTTTTAACCCAATAAACCAGTAACAAAAGTAACCTAATCCACAGTATATATTTTTGAATATTAATAGCACCTACTTGATTTAGGTGTCAAAATTATCTATGATTTTTTATAAGTAAGCAGTCTCTATAAAAAATTGTAGGTATATATCAATTATAATATGTAAAATGACCCCATATATAACTAACTATAGAACCACGTGAAAAAAAAATCAACAAACTTGATAAATTAATATTAATATAAAGCAATAATTTAAAAAATCAATGCCCAACATATCTCTATAAAATATTTTTAAATTTCCAATTGACAGGTAGTCTTGCCTAGGTACCAAATATAACTGACATAGGCCAAAATTTAAGCTGTCACACCTTGTTTTAATTAAGAGCCAAAAGTTACTAAGCAAATTTGAAAAACCTCCGATGTAAAAATATCCTGAGAAAACCTTAATAAAATACTTAACTTAATATAAGATTTAACGGAGCAAAAAAATTATAAAATATATATAATAATATACCAATTATTGCCATAAATAAAATAAATAATCTAATTTTACATTTAAAACATCACGCCAAACGACTTTTTTATTTTTATTTCACCTATAAAGTCAAAGGTGACACCCACACAATAAAAATAAAACCGTTTAAAAATGAATGATATATCACTCACCTCAATTAAATCCCATCTCCAGGAAATCCGGAGCGTCACAATGGATCAGCAATACAAATTGAACTTATTATTAATTAAAAAACCGTTGTCAGTCAAAATTATGTGATGTTAAAAAGTAAGTTTATGTTATCTAGGCGGGGTCGGGTGCGGTACTAACTGAGGTCTGAACCCGGGCGCGTCTGTATCGATCGGGAGAGCGCGCAGCATCCGACGGGGGCTGACGGCCGGACCGAGAGATGAGAGGCTTTTCTAGGACGATGTACATTGACGGCTCGCGAAAACAGCATCCTATTATATTGTACCTACTGATTTTTTTCATGACAATAGTTAAAATAAGTAGTAGGTAGTTACATCTATCATACAATATAGTATAGGATTTTATTTACATCAATGGAAATAGATTCGAATCCCCTCATTTGTCAGGCGTCTGTCACGAATTTGAGCGTTTCGTTGATATTTATTCATATATGTGTTTATATTTAACCCGCATAAACTTATATCAACATGTAGGTAAAGAAACAGAGAAGCTAGTGAATAAATTGTTTTGTGTGTTTTGTTTGCGTAGTTTGTAAAGTAACAGGTAAAACTGAAAAAAAAGGATTTTGTGCACGAAATTTTCCCGCTTTTTTGAGTTTCAGTTTTTTTCTAGGTAATATTAGAACGAAACAAAGGTTTCTACTTTTCAAATTGGTTTTCAATAGTTATTTTTTTTTCTATGCAAAATCAAGTCGGCACAACTAGAAACCATGGTCTGATAATGAATTCATCGAGTTTATATTATATAAGTACCTATACAATTTAACGCAGTATAAAAATAATATAAAAATCAGTTTTACTTGTAAGGAGGCTTAATAACATTGATATCAAAAATAATAGATATGTATATTAGAGAAATAGAAGTGATAATCATTTTGGTATAATTAAATTTGTAGCGGGAGACGTAAAATGTCTGATGACGTCACAAATCCTACATCGCGAAGTTAAAGTTTGCACTCCGCTTGAAGCTATAAACAAGTTCTCAACACGAAAAATTAAACCGTGGACTTCCCATTGTGTGTAACAACGCGACAGTTGCACAAAACTCCCCTAAACTAAAAGCCATAATCCCTCAATCTCCCCGTCAGCGACCGCCCTGAGCCGAGGTCCAAGTCCCACAGGGGACGCCGTCTTGCGCAGGTTGCGTAGTTTGTAGAGTTTAAACCATTTAACTAGGCTGAAGCTCTGCTCGCCTTTGTGCCCGGTGAAGTAGCAAAAGCCTCAGGGTTAAATACATATGTCCGTCCGAAAAAAAAAAACAAAAAAAGTGTGTGTAACAACACCAACAACCGTTCCTATATTTGTCTGAAATATATTTATAATTACTTTGAACTCGTACCGTTGACGCCAATATTAGCAAATCAGGACGATCACGTACAAAGGTTTACTGCGGAAATCCTTTTGCCCAACTGACTAATTAATCTATTCCTAGATAATCGAATAAAATCAGGTAATGACGTTAATCTCTACTTACATAATAAATTTAAAAGTAAGTAAGTAGATATGTTGGGCGAAATTGGTAGCAATTGAAATTGAAATTGAAAGCAATAGAAATTAGTTAAATTGTAATGGTATTTAATTAAATATTTATTTTAGCATTAAAATCGAGACTCTTTTTGTTCGTGTCACTTAAGAGATTAGTGACACGAACAAAAAGAGGAGAAAAAAAAAAACCACCAGTATCTCTAAAAGGCTTAAAAAGTGGTTTATATATTTTATTGAAGTTTTGTGTAGAAGCTAGTCATCACTGTCCCATTATTCAAAACATATTGAAGCGCTGAATCGAATCGAACTGGTAAAACAATATCATAAACTATCAAATAATGACTTATTTATGATACTTATTTATGACTAGCTTTCCGCGCGCGGTTTCACCCGCATTCTTCACTTCATAATTAAATATAGCGTATATTAATCAGTGATAATGTACTTAGCATTCAAATGGTGAAAGAATTTTTAAAATCGGACCAGTACTTTTTGAGCATATTCGTTACAAACATACTTTCATACAAATCTTTCCTCTTTAAAATATTAGTATAGATAATTTACAATTAGAGCTATATTTGCGTCTTTGAAACCAATCCTGTCCCAACTAGCGGTCTTGTAGGAACCTCGTCTTAAAATATCCTACTCATATTATAAACGCGAAAGGTAGTGAAAATATATGGATGTATGTTTGTTAATCTTTGACGCAAAATATACTGAATGGATTAGGCTGAAAGTTTGCACGGGGATAGTTAATAAGTTCGATTACCTATAGGCTACAAAAAATCACGTTCCGACCCACTGGAGCCGAGTAACGTGGGTAAAACAAAAAGTGGTAAAAAAAGCTTGTAAAATGACAAAGCTAGTTCAGTAGATCCAGAGATTACCCACTGTAACCTTGCAAACTCACAAACTGTATATCTCATAATATTAGTAAAGACAATGTGTAACATTTCTCAAGAAAAAAAAACATTGTCGCCTTGAAACCAGATCCTAATAATATTTGACAGATACGCGTCTAAATTGTTTTTGGCACCGCGATCTGTTCAATGTATTTGAGATGCGTATACGCAACTTAAAATAGACGTTCCGTGAAAATTGAAAAATAAATGGTGTGTATTTACAAATGCCAGTAACGTCTCACTGTTTATTTTATAAAAAAAACCGGCCAAGTGCGAGTCGGACTCTCGCACGAAGGGTTCCGTACTAGTTGCAAGTAGCCTACCTATTTTTGATATCAAGAATACAACAAGTAACATAGTATTAAAGTTCTTGTAGTTCGTTGTAACTTTGATCGATGTTAATAATAGTTGATTGAATGAAACGTAAATTGCGGTTTACAGTTTATGACGTATTCAAAAAAAACTACTTACTTGATCTCGTTCAAGCCAATTTTCGGTGGAAGTTTGCATGGTTATGTACATCATATATTTTTTTTAGTTTCAACATTTTCTTATTTTAGAAGTTACAGGCTAAACTAAAATTAAACTATTCAGTTAAGAAAAAAAGGACATTAGAAACCTCAATATCATTTTTGAAGACCTATCCATAGATACCCCACAAGTATGGGTCCGATGCAAAAAAAATTTTTGAGTTTGAGTTCTATGTATGCGGAACCCCAATTTTTTTTGTTTTTTTTCTATTTTTTTGTGAAAATCTTAATGCGGTTTACAACATACATCTACTTGCCAAGTTACAACTTTATAGTTTTTATAGTTTCGGAAAAAACTGGCTGTGACATACGGACGGACAGACAGACAGACAGACAGACAGACAGACATGACGAATCTATAAGGGTTCCGTTTTTTGCCATTTGGCTACGGAACCACGGAAACAGTTAATGACCGACTTAGAGAATACGTTAGGTAACTAACTATTTTTTAGAAACTCACTCGTTAACCGTGTGTCACTCAGTAACTATCGTGTCAACTCGTGTGTTATTATATTTTATTCCAACCATAGTACTTAGTAGTACCATCATAGTATCTGGCCTATTATTTTTTTTTTCTTTTTTTTTTTTTTTAAAGACCACTCTCGCTCTAGGGATATAAATCCCTGTGTCGCGGGAGACTTTACAAACATACATTTCACGGACACACAGAACACCCAGACTCAGGACAACTATTTGTGGTTCACACAAATAATTGTCCCGGGTGGGAATCGAACCCAGAACACCAGGTCTCAGAGGCAACTACCGTAACCACTGAGCCACCGGTGCAGTCGAAAGTTGAAATAGAAATTGCATTTTCATAATTAAAATTAAATTAGCACTTTTAAATTTTAACTAACAATAGAATGTTGACTTTATTTCTCGTCTTGTTTATATCCCTTTTAGACCCTTTGTTTGCAAAGAACTTCCTATCCCGTCGCTCGAGAGACCTGCAAACTGTAACGTAGTGTCAGTTGCACAAAACTCCCCTTAAAAAGATAACAAATGGTGGTCGCCGGTTCGATCCCCACCCATTGCACTAGCGACGTGAACCCTCTCGTAACACAAGCATTTTAGCTTAGCACGAGGGGTTAACAAGAATATTAGTAGACGGCAAAACACAGATAGAAAAATCTTAAAAAAAAAATGTAATAATTTAATGATAAATGATAGTCATTTTATCAAATTTAAAAACGATGCTTTCTCGTTACCTACTTTTAAATGTCGTTATCAACAAATATCTACACAAATCTATACTAATACTAGCGGCCCGCCCCGGCTTCGCACGGGTGGACTTTTATACCTTACCCCTGCCCTACCCTAACCCTACCCTACTACTACCCTACCCCTACTCTACCCCTACCCCTACCCTACCCCTACCCTACACCTACCCTACCCTACCCTACCCCTACCCTACCCCTACCATACCCCTACCCTACCCCTACCCTACCCCTACCCTACCCTACCCTACCCTACCCTACCCTACCCTACCCTACCCTACCCCTACCCAAAAGTATCCTATGTCCTTCTCCCAGTTCTTAGCTACCTCCCTACCAATTTTCAGCCAAATCGGTTCAGCCGTTCTTGAGTTGTAAATAGTGTAACTAACACGACTTTCTTTTGTTTTTAAAATGTATTCTGCTATTCGGGACGGAAACAAATCCAACAAATCAAAAACCATGGCAATCGGTCCAGCCGTTCTTGAGTTATAAGTGTTGTAACAAACACGACTTTCTTTTATATATATAGATTTGGAGCTGAAGAGTTTGTATGTTGGCTAAACGCAGTAATCTCAAGTACAGCTTGGCAAAAAAGTCTAAAAACGGAACTAATTTTTTGTCTGTTGGCAACATTCCCAAAATAATGTCATTTCATAGTAAACAAAATTAAAATCAAAAAGTAGAATTACTTATTGATTTGAAAAAATAATACATAAATAAAATAGGAATAAATATAATTATGTCTAAAAAAACCCAGGTAAGTATCAAGATTAGGTTTATATGCTATTCGGTTGCAACGGGTTGCCACACAAACAACACAGTGGCGCCCCCATTATTTTCTACTCTTTTTTGCCAAGCTGTAGTACTGGACCGTTTTCAAAAATTCTTTCTGTGTTAGATAGCTCATTTATCGAGGAAGGATATTTACTTATAAAATTCATACAGAAACGGAAGATACGCGATCAAAACCGTGCGTAATAATATAGCGGATAGCTCTATCAATAAACATTTGCTTGACGTAACGCAATTTTCATACGCACCCAGCAATGTACAAAATCCCACTACAAACCGCTGCGCCCAGGTCACTACACGTGTCCTATGTACCTATCTGTATCACCTGCAGCTCATAAAGGTCACTTGGCGTTTCATAGTTTAACTACAAGCACCCACGTTGAGGTGATCAAACTGGAGTATCTGATGCAGCGGCCAATGATCTTGATGTAGACTATATTATAAATGTTTGATTTTTACAAATTTTACATAAGACTAGTTACTCGCGCGCGGTTTCATCCGCATAACTCCCGTTCCCGTGGGAACTTCAAAATCAAATATAGCCTATGTCACTCAGGGTGAACGTAGCTTTCCAATGGTGAAAGAATTTTTGAAATCGGCACTGTAGTTTTTGAGTTTATTCATTACAAACATACACATTAACAATAATACAAATCTTTCCTCTTTATAATAATAAGTATAGACAAGCTTCCCGCGCGCGGTTTCACCCGCCTATCTCCCGTTTCCGTAGAAACTTCATAATTAAATATATCCCATAGCTTTCCTCGATAAATGGGCTATCTAACACCGAGATTTTTTTTAAATTGGATCTGTCGTTCTTGAGATTCAAGCAAACAAACTTTTTAGATTTATATATCAGTATAAGATTTAGATCCCTTATAATAAGAGTAGGTACATCTGGGGGGTTATTTTACTTTGTTTACAGTGGCGTAGCTATCATTGGGCCAGGTGGTGCAGTGCACCAGGGCCCCGGACCTCAGGGGGCCCTCTAACCTAAGCTTTGAAAAGGGCGGGTCAACCAACTCGCCAGCTCTTGAAGCTATGCACCGCTGCACCGGGGCCCTCGCCTACCTAGCTTCACCACTGTTTGTTTAGTATTAAATTATTTCATTTGCCAGTAGTTAATTAATTAATAGATAAAAAATAAAAACTAATTATGTATGTAAGTAATAAAAGTGAACAATGTGAACATGTAAGCTTTTAAATGCTGAAATTTTTACGAATGATGTGCATGTCTGTTATTTATGTAAACACTAGTCCTGCTTTTAGAGCCCATTGCGAATTTGTAATGATTGTGTTTATATTGTTGACGTGCCTTATTAAATAAATAAATGTATATTTTTAGGGACGATCTATTATATTATATTTATCTAGTTCAGACACAGATGTCTTGTTGAATTTCTGTTAGTACCATAAGCTAAGATATGTTCCATTCATAATTTATTTAATTTTTTTTTTCTCATTAAACATTATATGGTCTGAATATTTATTATAATTAACAAACATGAATAAAATACAAACTAAAAGTAACTAATCTATATATATAAAAGAAAGTCGTGTTAGTTACACTATTTATAACTCAAGAACGGCTGAACCGATTTGGCTAAAAATTGGTAAGGAGGTAGCTAAGAACTGGGAGAAGGACATAGGATACTTTTTAGGTAGGGTAGGGTAGGGTGAGGGTAGGGGTAGGGTAGGGTAGGAGTAGGGGTAGGGTAGGGGTAGGGTAGGTGTAGGGTAGGGGTAGGGTAGGGTAGGGTAGGTGTAGGGTAGGGGTAGGGTAGGGTAGAGGTAGAGTAGGGGTAGGTTAGGGTAGATGTAGGACACCGCGTAGATTTTGAGGCGGTACGAAGTTTGCCGGGCCAGCTAGTTAAAAATAAAACTAACTTATATACTACTATTCTAAATCTATTCTACTTGGCCAGGTTCCCAGAATGCTGGCAGCATTACCACGTTGAATGGCAACGCTTACCTGCTGTGCAATAATAATAATAAATTATCAATTATTTATCTTTATTATTTCGTAGCGTCTATTTGTCGCGGGTAGTAACGTACACGAAAATATGATAAGTACGCGACAGTCTAAAAGTATTTAGAACATTGTTTTACAGTCTTATCATAAAAGTGGTGAATTCAGACCATAACTCTCTTACACTAGGTACAATGTGAACAAGAATGACTTTGTAAATCTAAAATTAACAAGTTTTTAGAAGAGTCATGTTACTTGGCTCTTGAGTGAGCTCTGCAATGGTGGAGAATAAATAAGGAGTCATATTTAAAAACCATGAATTCATTTTTGAATTAATCATCATCATCTCTTATAACACCCACTGCTGAACAAGACCTCCTCCCGAGGGCCCTTGCTATAAATGCGAAATGTATTAATAATATGACAAGCTCCGTAACGTAGCGGTATTTGACACGCCGGACAGGAAATCTTTGTGTAAATTCTAAGATTTCTTTCCGGGTCTGGTTGGTTGAGGGACAACCCTCCATGCCGCGGAAAGCACGTTAAGCCGTTTGTCCCGATTGTTATAACATCATCTATAATAATCGTATATCAAGGAACGGGCAGCAGCGTTTTCTTTTGTGGTACAACTGTACAACATAATACTGCGGTCACAAACCCGCCTGTCAAGCGTCGCGACTATGTCAATTACCCTCCCTCGGGGGTAGGCCCATGTTCAGCAGTGGACGTTATACGGGCTGATGATGATGATGGTGATGAAAAATTACGCATTTACGGTTAAATGCGTAACGGAGTATGTAAATATAAATGTACCGGTGTACATTTATATTTACATACTCCGTTACACATTGTCCATTGCCAATAACGATAACTATCGATTATGCCGAGTCAGTCTATCTATAAATAGACATGCAGATGGCTGATTTCGTAGAGTCATGTAGCTTGGCTCAATTCATTCTGTAATAATCTCCCGCTGCTAATGTTTCGGAAGCAGAATAACTTATATACCTATTATCTTTTATCTATATAGTAGAAGATCCGACCCTACATCGACCTTCACCGAGCTGATAATAGAATGAAACATGTTTTATAATAAATTAAGTATATTAGAAAATATATTAAAAATGGGTTGGCTAAAGTAATCCTGGATAGACTTTTTTTTAATGATTTGAATTAAATGTTTGCAACAATTAATTTAAAATCATTAAAAAAAAGATAAGATAATAAGTAAATTTTATTATTATTAAAATTATTAAACGTATAGAACGTTCAGCTGTTAGGTTGGACCTGGACGAACTACTGGGTTACTAGGTACAAAAAGGTGTGTAGATGACAGTTACTTTCACTTGATTGGATAATTACAAAATTATAATAACAAACAAGCGCTGATTTTGCGTTAATTTAATTTAATCTTTTTGAAATTTCATTAAAATATTTTTTTAAATAATAATTAAAAATAGTCTGCCCAGGATTTTTTAGCCAACCCATTTTTAATATATTTTCTAATATACTTAATTTATTTTAAAACATGTTTCATTCTATTATCAGCTCGGTGAAGGTCGATGTAGGGTCGGATCTTAGACTAATATGTATTCTTTCAATACACGTTTTACTTGTGCATGAGAATCTTATATACTTCATCACTACATAGTACAAAACAAAGTCGCTTCCCTGTCTGTCCATCCCTTTGTATTATGCGTACAAAGGGACGGACAGACATCTTTAACACTACACAACGGATTTTGATGTGGTTTTTTTAATAGATAGAATGATGCAAGGGGAAGGTTTATATGTATAATACATTAGCATTGCACCCGGCAAAGCCGGGGCGGGTCGCTAGTATATTATAAACCCGAAAGTTTGTAATTATGGATGTATGGATGGATGGATGTTTGTTACTTTTAAGCAAAAATTTCAGCCAATTCCGTTCCCTAGAATTGGCTGAAAAAAACATCACGCTTCGAAACACTACCACTGGAGCAGAGAAACACAAGTAAAACCGCGGGGCGCAGTTAGTTATCATATTAATATTTAAAGCAAAATCTTTGTAGGTACGGTTTTCATGAAAATTTCGCACACTTATAGTTTGTATAGAGAAGGAGTGCAGAATGCTATTATTCTTAATTATGGTCAAGTTTCGACCACTGTGCGACCTAAAATTTTCAATATTGTCCATATTAAGACAGTCCTTGGGACTAATGAATAGAAAAATGCAGACTCAGGCCTAAGTCTGCATTTTGTGTGTGCGTTTTTTTTTTAATTATCATCATCAGTCCGTATAACGTCGACTGCTGAACATTGGTCGCCTCCCGAGAGAGGCTTTGCCATAGTATTACGCTTGGCGGGCGAGTTGGGGACCACAATATTATGTTGTAATTTTATAACACAAGAGGAAACGCTGCGGCCCATTCCCTGGTGTACGCTTTTTATAGAGTGATGTTATAACAATCCAATATTTAAAGCGGCCGCCGTAGCCCAATCAATGCCTAGGGCGTCGGACTTGTGATTTTGAGGTCGCCGGTTAGAACCCCACCCATTGCACTACCGACGTGAACCCACTCGTAACACAAGCATTTTAGCTTAGCACGAGGAATTAAAAAGAATACTAGTAGACTGATAAACTCTGCTAGAAATGTTAAAAAATAGGTAATAGGACAAACATGTAGGCACAGATTGTAAGGTGTTTTGTCTACTTTCATCATCATCATCATCAGTCTGTTGTCGTCCACTGCTGAACATAGGCCTCCCCCATCGATTTCCAGCGAGAAAGATTGATAGCGGCCTGCATCCACTGACTCCCTGCGACCTTTATGAGGTTGTCGGTCTATCGTGCAGGCGGTCGTCCCACGTTGGGCTTGCTAGTTCCCTCAATCTCCCCGTCAGCGACCGCCCTGAGCCGAGGTCCAAGTCCCACAGAGCATGCCCTCTTGCGCAAGTTGCTTAGTTTGTATTGTTTAAACCATTTATCTAGGCTGAAGCTCTGCTCGCCTTTATGCCTAGTGAAGTAGAAAAAGCCAACATATGTCCGACCAAAAAAAAAAAAGCACGATAGACGGACAGACTGATTAAAAAATCTGTAAGATCCAAATTTTTACATTGTTTTTAGCTATCTTACATATTGTAATTTTGACAAGTGCAAGTGTATGTTAATACCTAAGTGCTGTATTAATTTCATTAATTCATTTCATTATTATTCATTCACAACCTCGAGAATAGAATTCCCAACGGATGTAGAGTTGGGCACTACATGGGCGTTTCGTCTTTCGTCTATTCTTACTATATTATAATATTAATAAACGCGAAAGTGACTATGGATGGATGCATGTTTGTTACTCTTTCACGCAAAAACTACTGAATGGATTTGGCTGAAATTTGGCACGGGGATAGTTAATAAGCTCGATTAACATATAGGGTACAAAATATCACGTTCCGACCCACTGGAGCAGAGTAACGCGGGGCGCAGCTAGTACTTTATATAGTCCAAATTCACTTTTATCATACACTCAACTATTTAGAAATTATGAATAATCCAAAATGGCAGCTCGTGCCTCAAAACTAAAGTGTTATTTGATACATTCTACAATACAATGCAAAATCATGTTTTTAATTTATTTGGCACTTAGTTTGAAAACACCTTGGAATTGAAGTTGCGTGGTCTTCTACCTAATTATAAAGCAAAAAAGCTCGTAAGACTTATTTAATGAAAGAAACTTCAAAGACTCCTGCACGACTTCAAGCCCTTTGAAGGCCTTGATAGCGTCTAAATTATGTGAACGGTTTGAGATTACGTTTGAGAACATTCTCAAGTGAATAATGGGAACTTGTAACAGATTCTGAACATAAGAAAGGTAATTAATTTATACCTTGTATATAAAAGTCTTAACAAGTACAAATCTAAATTAAGACAGTATTCTGGATATTTTCTCAGCCATCGTCTCCCTCGCCAGTTTAGAGGAATGGATACAAATACATACATACATATATATAATCACGCCTTTCTCCTATGCGGGTAGGCAAAAATTACAGAACGCCACCTGCTACGATACTTACACGCACGCCGGTTGCGAGTACTACGCACCTGACCTTTCTGAAAAACATCACCTATGTGGTCAGTGTATGTCCTTCTAGGGCGTCCCCTCCCGGCGTTTTCACTCACATCTGCCTTGTAAATACCTTTTGTTACTCGCCTTTCATTCATCATTTCCACATGACCGAACCACCTAAGCATACTCTTTTCAATTTTTGTCACTACATCTTCTTTTAAACCGCAACGTTGTCTAATTATGATACAAATAGGTACCTTAAAATTTCTCTGATTGTTTACCGAGCAAGTCTATTAACGGTATTTTGTGTGATAGAAAACCATTATTCAATTCTAATTTGAAAGCTATTGCCTCATCATCAGCCCGTTTAACGTCCGATGCTGAACATGGACCTCTTTCCGAGGGAGGGTACAAGCCAGTATATAAAATATTTATCACATTAATAACTGCCATGGGACAACATGACCCTTTTCAAGTAATTACATTTTCACAAATATGCGTGCGTTTCAAGAATCTGGCTAATCTCTGCAAGGAATGTGTTACAAATTGCTAGGGATAATCAGGGCTGTGAAGATGAAACTGATGTTTTTATTATTATTATATATTTTACATATATATTTATTACTTACATATTTATTATTTAGGTAGATATTTTGATTTTTTGGTAGGTATATTAGTAGATGCCGGATTGCTTCGTGCGTACCCGGCCTCCGCCAACGACGGATCGAAGGAGTTTCCAGGGGGCTTTAGTGGTGTACGGTCCTCTCCTCGTGGTATGAGTAAAGCATACCACCGCTATGGAGAGGGCGAGTACCACATATGCTGCCGCCAGCGCTCGGATACAGCGGCGGCGGCGCGGCGGTGGGAATTACCCCCGGCAAAAAAAACAAAAAGGTATATTAGTAGATAGATGGTATAATAATATGTATGTAATTTGAATCTTTGGTACCTACATTATTAAATGGTAGATGTAATGTATTTTGATTCGTTGAATTTTGATTTTCACTTATTAAGATAAAAGGTGTAAACGGAAAGGGTATATACATAGAAAGAGCAAGGCTTCTTTGGATCATAACAAACGATATGGCAAGGGTTTCAACTCAAAATAAAAGTTACGAAAAGTCAGTATTATTTTGTAAACAAAAAATAAAAATTCGGAACCCTTTATTCAGAAATACCAGGAGTAAGAGGTTTATTTTTACTTGCAAATAATTCGTTGACATCGATCAGCTGACTGAGTGCTAGTGATGTATTTATTTCAATTTGAAAAGTTTGGTTTCTGGTATCTATGAATTTTAAAAAATCATTACTTCCGGGCTTGTAGAGATAGGATTAAATAACCCTTGCCATATCGTTTGTTATGATCCAAAAAAGCCTTGCTCTTTCTATGTATATACCCTTTCCGTTACACCTTGTATATCCGGTGAAGTAGCAAAAGCTACGTCGCTAACTATAAATTTTGTTCGAAAAAAAAGATTATAAATAATGATGATGATGATGATCTATCTATCTATCCCTCTATGATCTATCTTTTTTTTTTTATCCGACCGATTTCGGTCGCGGCAACCACTTCGACTCCTAGTCGGTTATTATATAGAAGATAGGTATACTTTTAAGATGGCCGGATTGCTCATGCGTACCCGGCCCCCGCTAACGGCGGATCGAAGGAGTGTCCGGGAGGTTTTAGTGGCGTAGGGTCCTCTCCTCGTGGTATGAGTTAAGCATACCACGCTATGGAGAGGGCGAGTCCCACATATCCCATCGCCAGCGCGCGAATACGCTGCAGAGGCGGTGGGAATGCGCCAATGCATTTGCCCCCAGACAAAAAAAAAAAAAAAACTGTACTTTTAAGATAATAATTTCTATAGCTTTACCCTAAAAACTGTCAGGTATAGAAATACTATATTTTTTTCTTGATATAAGTAATAGTCTAAATTCTAACTTTAAGTAGGTATGTTATTATTATTATATATTTATAATTATTTTTTTTATTATTATTACGAGTATATTTGTTCACACTACTTGTATTCTTGTTAACCCCTCGTGCTAAGCTAAAATGCTTGTGTTACAACTAGGTTCACGTCGGTATTGAAATGAATGGGGATCGATCCAGCGGCGACATGATCGCAAGTCCGACGCCCTAGGCATTGGGTTACGTCGATTTGTTTATTTAGTCGGACCACAAAAGCGTTAAAAACAGCTATGATAAGTATTTGGTACAACCCTACGAGAACATTAAGCGCAGGCCACACTGCCAGCGGGCGGGCGAGCGAGTTAGGCGGGCGGGCGAAGCGAGAGAAGGAAGCTATACAAACTATGCGGAATATTGGCGAGCTAAACTATGGAGTTCCTAACCTAACCTAACGAGGTAAACGAGTAGCTTAGCTGGTTTTTTTTTTTTTTGGATTTACTTACTTAGGTAGCCATGAGGCTTTTGCTACTTTACCGGGCAAAAAGGCGAGCAGAGCTCCAGCCTTCATAAATGGTTTAAAAACTAAAAACTAAGCAACCTGCGCAAGAGGGCGCCACCTGTGGTGCTTGGACCTCGGCTCAGGGCGGTCGCTGGCGATGAGTATTTAAGGGGAGTTTTGTGCAACTGTCGCTCTACTTTACCTTAGCCGGAATCGTTGGATATTTCGTTAGCTTCGGTCGCATAGTTGACGTAGGTTAGTCGGTAGCTCGGCGTAGGGGGAAACTGGCCTCTGGTCCGCGGCCCACTCGCGGTGTGAACCGAAGTATGTAAAAGAGGTGAAACGATGTTCGCCCGCCTAGCTCGCTCGCCCGCCCGCTGGTGGTGTGGCCTGCGCTTTATCCGTTTAGCTGAGTAGATTGAGATATCATTTTTCGCTTAATTGGAAAACTTCCACCATGTTGACACGGACGAGGAAGTTGCGTCAAGTTAAAGTTAAATTAGTGCTGATATGTTTGAAAACCTCCGTAGTGTACCGGTATTTGGCTCGCTTCAGACTCGGAGGTCGTGGGTTCGATCCCCACACCGGACAAGAAATCATTGTGTTAATTCTAAGATTTCTAGCCGGGTCTGATTGGTTGAGAGACTACCCTCCGTAGGTACCTAGGAAAGCACGCTAAGTAACGGCTTAGCCCGATTGTTATAACATCATCTATAATAATCGTATATCAAGGAACAGGCAGCGGCGTTTCCTTGTGTGGTGATATTACTGAGGTCATTACTGAGGACAATATATTACTGAGGTCACCAATCCACCTGCCAAACGTGGTGACTATGGCAAATACCCTCCCTCGGGAGGAGGCTAGGTTTGATGATATGTTTGCACCATTCTGCACAACAGATACCACTTTTGTTCAGTTTTAAATCCTGAAAAATAATATATAACATGTATGTGCTAGCCGAAGCCGTTTTTTCTATTCGCGTAAATCACATATTGAAATGTCATCATCAACCGGTAGCTTGGTGAGCGGGTTGGTACCCGCCGTTATATTTGTTGTAAAACACAAGAAAACACTGCTGCCCGTTATTCAATTGTTAAAGATGATGTTTTATAACAATCAGGGTCAACAAGGCGCTCGCATTCGGTCATCATGTATGATCCGGCTAATCTGAGTTACAGCAGGACCGATTTCGACGAGACTTTAACTAAAGGATAGCAAATTTTGTAAGGTATTATGTAGGCTACTTTTTCTTTTGTCTGTCTGTATGTTTGTCCGTGTATTTTACGCGGATGAAGTCGCGGGCAGTAGTTAGAAATAATTCAGGTAAAGTAAAGGAATACAGAGTGTACCTACATAAGACATAGGTACATGACATGACAGACATATGTGAACTATATATAGGTCTTCTCTCTTTAGAAATTGACCACCGCGCCGCCGTGGCCGAAATCGTTTACATACTTATCATTATAGGTACAAGTATAGATTACATTACTAACGTACGTTTATAAGAAAGTTCCGAACCAAATATAAATATCCTCAATAAAAAAATCCTTACATTAATATCACTTAATGTGCTCTAACAGTCTATTCATTTCTCAATAAGAAAATCGTTAATATTCCTTTGAAATCGAACAACAAAACCGCACTCGAGCGCCTGCACAAAAGATATCCTCGCTTCAGACTTGCGGTGCTATTGCTCGTAATAAAATGGCAGGCGTTTTCAATAAACGCGTGAAGTGAATTCAAATAGGGAGGGTATTATCTAAGAACTAATACACCTAAAGGATCAACACAATGGGTGTGGAGGACTCTTTCGAATTTAGATGGTTTGATGCTAGGGATGTGCTCTGGGTTAGTTACGAAAAATAAAAATCGTTGAAATTAAGCTAACTAATATTTTCTTTTCACATTTCACCACCCTTGACTTACACATTGACAAAGATACACCTACCTTCGGCTACGTGACACCGCGAGAAGAAATGTGTCAGAATACTTCAGCTTCTTTACCCTACATCTGAACTCTGAACCATCATCATCAGCCCGTATAACGTCCACTGCTGAACATGGGCCTCCCACAGCGCTTTACCATAGGCACCACGATGTGCAGGCTGCTTGGTGACCTCATTGACATTTTTTCATTGTCTTTCGTTGTGAGCAGACGTGACCATTATTAAAAAATAAATAAATAATCACTCGGTAAATCTTGTCCTCGTTTTACCGATGACCGTGCGAGTAGTAGGTAAACGTGTAATGCAATCTAGTCCATTACATACAGTAGTGAATATGTTAAAATGCAATTAAGTTGATGAACAACAAGAAAATATGGACCACGAGCTGCTGCCCGGGAATCGGGATTAAGAGCTTCAATTCCGAGACACGGGATGTAATATCTCAATACATATTAGAAACCTGGATGTTAGCTAGGCTAGGGTCCTCGCAGGACAGACCGTGGACCGCATTGACCGCCTGTCCCAATCCGATGATCGTGTGTGGTCGTGGGTCGCTTAAACGTAAGCATGTTGTTTAAAATCGTACCTCTTTTCTATAGAGCTAAATTATATGAAGATTTAAGCGCGCGGTTGTTTTATGCGATAAACGCTGCGTTACACGCAATGCGTAATCGCATTGCGTGTAACGCACATCATTTCATATCAGGTAATATAATTACAAACCATTGTTTTACGCGGTTGACGCAGCGCCAAGCGCAGCGTGAGTTGAGTACATCCGTTGATCGCATGCGTCTGACGCTGCGATCTCCGTATAAAACAACAGCGCGCTTTAAATATTATAATAGAATTATTTATTGTTATTACTATAATAATGACATGATACTAGATAGTCTTCATCATTAGCTAATCCGCAATATATTGTACTTGCCATATTTTGTATTTAATTATATTAATATTATTTAATTGTGTATATTTGACAAGCAGGTGTAAACGCCTAAGGGCTGAATAAATATCGCTTTATTCGTTTAATAAACTAAAATCAGTATTAAATATTTTGTATGGATCCCGTCCCTAACCGTTGATATTCACAATAGGCAGGATTAAGGCTGTCTACGCATCCGGGATAACAATATGTTGTTGTTTCATAAACGAGGCGGGAACGCTGAGGAGACTGGGAAAATTACAATATGCTAGTAAAATTGGAAGAAAATATTGAAAGTAAGGTTTCCCTTTTTCTTTAGAATGTAAGATTTATCAATGATAATATCATCATCATCCCGTACATAGTCCACTGTTGAACAAGGGCCTGCTGAAAATGACCTGCCTGCACGAAGCAATCGAACGATTTTGTCGGAATTATGTGAAAAATGTTGGTGTCCGCTATCGGTTGTCGGCTATCGTCGTCCGACACCGATATCGGATCGGATAATCTGGAAACACTCTTAGGTGCAGCAATTTTAAAACTATTAAGGCTGCAGCGCTGCTCGCCTTTATGCCAGAGGAGTTGCTAAAGCCTCGTGTTTAATTACATATTAAACACGATGCTTTTCTTTTTCGGATAGACACAATAATAATATGTAGTGTGTATGTTTTTTTTAACTTGAACCGAAGCCAAAATCCTTGCAGTCTGAGTAATATATTACTCAAACGTTGCTTCTAACTTTCAACAAGAATTAGTTTCTTAATTTTCTCGAACGATTTCTATTGAAAATATCTATATCTATACTAATATATTTATTTAGGTTATTATATTTATATTATAGGTTAAAGAGCTTTGTTTGTTTGAACACGCCAATCTCAGGAACTATGGAAAATAACAGGTTTTTAGTAAATGCATAGGTATGAATGTGTACGGCTACAGACTGCTTTTTATTTTGTCTGTATGTCTGTTTTTTTTGTATATTCCGCCTAATATCCAAAACGGTATTACCGATTGGGACGGTACTTTGTTGTATTTTTTTTATTTCGCTATTTCTTTATTCGGTAAACCACCACCACGCTTGGCAGGCGGGTTGGTGACCGCAGTATTATGTAGTAACACACAGGGAAACGTTGCTGTCCGTTGCAATTAAAAACATATGTAATAAACTTTAAAACAACAATGTAATCCTAACCGAAGGAGAAAACTTATCGTTTTGTGTCTGCATGAGGTGACCAATATGAACGAACTTGGGGCCATATATTTTATGGTATACAACTTCGATAATAGACTTCGTATTTGTCCTCCCGACCTTTAGTTTGCAAAGAACCATCCGATGCCCTCGTAAACCCGAAGTCCGAGAGGGGCCTGTAAAGTAGAGCGACAGTTGCACAAAACTCCCCTAAAACACTAAAAGTCATAATCCCTCAATCTCATTGCCAGCGGACGCCCTGAGCTGAGGTCCAAGTCCCACAGGGGGCGCCCTCTTGCGCAGATTGCTTAGTTTGTAGTTTTTTAACCATTTATTCAGGCTGGAGCTCTGCTCGCCTTTATGCCCGGCGAAGAAGCAAAAGCCTCGCGGCTAAATACAAATGTCGGTCCGAAAAAAAAAAGACTTCCTCTGAAGAATTATAGACCACCTCATATCTTCCGATGGGTGTCGTGAGACTCGTCTAAGGGACATACAGCTGATAGATTATCAACAGCATCTATCAGCGTAAGGTGACTGGCCATTTTACTGCGACCACCGATCCGCTTTCCAAACGTGGTTATTATGGCAGTAGTCCTCAACGGGCTTGCCATGGTGTCCTATATTCGGCCAATCATCGGTTTGTTGAAATGAAGAAGTAAAAATATTTTAGAACTATTAAAAAGGAATCAGTTAGGGTCGGATTTAGAAGTCTGGAGGCCCCGGGACAAGAAAGGAGAAGGGGCCTGGGCCATAAATTAGTTTCCCTGTAATTGTGTAGAAAATTTGAAGCATATACCTATATTTCAAGACGATTTGAATTCTGATATTTTACTGATTGTCTAATTTAACTGTACAAATATAGATGAATAACCCTTATTACAATATTTAAGAACTATTACATTAATCATGATTGTACATAGTAAGTACTGGATGTAAAGGTACAACACGGAAAAGAAAAGTTGTACATTTTACTCGTCAGAATTTGAAAGATTTTAAATCTCTATTGTGGGGGCCCCTCTATTGTGGAGGCCCCAGGGCAGTTGCCCTGGATGCCCTCCCTTAAATTCGGCCTTGGAATCCAGTGGCGGACTAACACATTTGCCGCCAGTAGGCTACCTATTCAAATTTTGTCGCCCCTTCTGCCCATAACAGCAAGCTAGTTGACCCATATCAAAGTATGTTACAATGTTTACTTTTGAAAGTAATTGTCATAAGGAACCTAAATATAATAAGGTCTTACAAAATTGAAGGGGGCTCCCACACAACAAACGTATTTTTATCGGTTTTTGCTCGAAATAAGTAACGGCAACTGCATGGCAAAAAAAATGTCTGCTTAATTTGCCGCCCCCCAAAATCTGCCGCCCTAGGTTCCAGCCTACTAAGCCTGCTGGTAAATCCGCCACTGTTGGAATCAGTTGGCGGTATCCCCAACATTGGTATCTCCAACGGCGTTTGGAGAAGCAACCGTCTTTACGTAGCCCAAATTTATAATTTTTTGGTAGTAGTACATAGGTATTAACCAACTTTTCAAACACGATCTACACATCGTATCATAAAATTGCCGCGTTCTCTATTCATTTAACCTTCAGCGCGGGCTTCGACATAATTTTGAAATATGTTTTCGAGAAATGGTCACCGTATTAAGTAATACTTTGGTTTTTACATTTCGCTTGTAACCATATTATGTGGTATTGTGTTATCATCAATGTTAAGGCGATGCAAAAATTATGACTAAATATGACATCATCGAAGCAAATTTCTCTGGAAACAAATCAAGGGTTTCTTTTTGACGGTATAACCGATATAACCGTAATAGGATTCTTTTCTTTTTCTTTTTTTTCGGACGGGCATTATGTAAGTAGCCTGGAGGCTTTTGCTATTTTACCGGGCATAAAGACAAACAGAGCTCCAGCATAAATAAATTGTTAAATAAACTACAAACTAAGCAACCTGCGCAAGAGGGCGCTCCCTGTGCGACTTGGATGCCAGCCCGGCTAGCATAGGCTGCGCGACTCGAGTCTCCTCTACGGAGGCCGACAAATCACATTGCAGAAAGTGTCACGTGACAGTGCGTTTCTGTGGGTTTTTTTTTGACGAATATATTAATATGTAGTAATTGAGACTTAAGCTACTTCACAGACAGATCAATTACGTAATAAGCCATAACGCGACAGCAGATATTTTTATATAAGTAATTTAGCAGATCGCAAACTGTAAAAATAAATCATATTGCCAATTGGTGGCTAGTTGTCAACTAGATATAGCAACAATTTATGTTGTTAGCGGCAACGTAAAAAATTCTCGTTGCTATGATAATGCATCATATTTTGACGTTTTGTAATTATTAATCTGCAAAATTGTTACTGTCGAATTTTTACGTAACTGGCATGCGGGTGAGTGTCGCAGCCCGCAGGTTTCTGTATTTTTCTTTTTCTGTTCCGTGATTTTTTTTTTAAGTTTGCAAGCAAAGTTTTGCATTCTACTAGTATTTTTGTTAACCCCTCGTGCTTAGCTAAAATGCTTGTGTTACGAATGGGTTCACGTCGGGAGTGCAATGGGTGGGGTTCGAACCTGCGACCTCAAGATCACAAGTCCGACGCCCTGTCGTTGCAGGACTAGAGCTTTATTATATAGGTACTCGTATTTGATAACGTGCAAAATAAATAACAAAAATAGTGTATTTGGAAATATTTTTTATTGTGTAGCCCAATAGACTTGTGAACATGTGGTCGCCGGTTCGATCCCCACCCATTGCGCTACCGACGTGAACCCACAAGCATGTTAATTTAGGTTAACATAAAAATAAATAAAAAAGAAACAATACAAAAAAGTAGTTTTTTACGCATTGATGGTTGACCTTTGAAAATAGGTTCCTTTAAATGGAATATAACTTTAATATTTATATTTTACTGACAAAATTTACTTGAGCTTAACTATCAAGAAAATACAATAGGTACCTACTGTACCTAAATATAATTCTCTAATACCTACTCATTCTATACCTTAAGTTTTTTTTTAATTTATATAATAAACAAACACGAATAAAATACAAACTAAAAGTAACTAATTAAAAATAAAACTAACTTATATACAACTATTCTAAATCTATTCTACTTGGCAAGGTTCCCAGAATGCTGGCAGCATTACCACGTTGAATGGCAACGCTTACCTGCTGTGCAAAGTAGAAACCAGCACTCGGAGAACGTGCCGCACTTAAGAGGGCCGCTGCGAGGTATATATATATACTTTAAGTTATATGCTACTAATGTTATAAACGCGAAAGTTTGTAAGTATGGATGGATGGATGTTTGTTACTATTTCACGCCAAAACTACTGAACGGAATTGGCTAAAATTTTGCACCGGGATAGGTTATACGCTGGATTAACATATAGGCTACAAAACATAACGCTCCGACCCACTGCAGCAGAGTAACGCGGGTAAAACCGCGGGGCGCAGCTAGTTTTGAAATAATCGCCAGCAATATCTTGAGTCGTTGCCTTAAGTGCTGACTAATATGATTTATCTATTGCTGTAATATAATACGTTGAAATGCGATATATTTTTTACATAATAGAGGATAACTAAGTACCTATGTTAAGGTTAAATTTTAATTTTTCAGATCTATGAATGGTTCACATTATAAACTTAAAAACAAAAACATTAAAATAATTTAACTTATAAACTTATTTCCTACTAGCTTCCCGCGCGCGGTTCCCACCGCGTAACTCCTGTTCCCGTGAGAACTTCATAATTAAATATAGCCTATATTAATCAGTGATAATGTAACATTGTCCTGTACTTTTTAAACGACTTCGTTACAAACATACTGACATTCAAATCTTTCCTCTTTATAATGTTAAGTATAGATTACTACTCTATAAATAAAAGTCTAATCATAAAAGCTCAGTTTGTTTATTAACGCATTAATCTCTAATTTATTAAACTACCCGTTGGTATTTATTTAACAATTGCGAGGAGTAGACATTTTTAGAAATCCATTAGAAGACCTTATTTAGTAGACTCAACACATCTCTATGTGAACAGCTCATCCCTATGTTAAACAGAACTATAGCCAACATTTTAAAAATTTTAAGACCATAAACTTTATTTTTATACTTACTGTATTAAATATTTGTAATTGTCTTAAAAAAAAAAGATATAAAAATTCAAAACTTAAGTTATTTTTTTGCCCACGTTCCATGAATGAACATGTACATAATTATACGCTTACGCACCGGGAACCGCATCTCATTCAACGGTTTTTGTCGCATAATTGCTGTCAACTGCTCGTGCCGTCGTACCATTACGACTTTCCTACATCTGAGGACAATGATCACCACAGAATATCCCCACTGAACGCAGAAAGTAAAAGCACGACGCACCAATGCGTCCAATTCACTGTCCGCAACGAGAGTGAGCGCGGTACACGCGTTATGTCAAAAATTCCCGCCAAAAAAAACATCAAAGTCAAAATCTTTCGTTCGAAAACCCTTCGTTAACTTTTTTGTTTTTTTTTTATAATTTTTGGAAGTGCGTCGAACTCTGGAGTACACCGTCCTCAGTTTCATAAGTGCTTATAGAATGTTATTGTGTCGTTGCGCAGTGAAAGTGGCATGACGTAAGAAATTACATTAGAGCTGTTATTATGGCGGATATCGCTCGTTTCGGGAAGCGGTGTCTTACTGTTTTCGGACTTTTTGGTAAGTTTTTTTTTCTTTATTATTACTGACTCACTGGCTGACTGTAATAGTTTTTTTACCTTTTCTTTAAATTCAAGCAAATTATTCGAAAATCGAACGATAATCTGAAACATAATAGTGTTTTAAATTTATTGGCGTATTTTACATAAAAGAAATAACTTAAAAATAACATTATTCTATCTGGAAACATAATTATTCCAGAGCGAAAATTTCAATACATAATTATAATTAATTTACTACCTTATTTATCTTAGTTAAACTGTAGTTTGATTTTGTAGCGGTATGTCAACAATAATTTAAATAATGCTATGTGACTTTAAGCCTAGTTGCGGCTAGGTTGATGTTTATTCTTGATCCTCGATTACCTAAATAGATATTAAACGTGTTCTCACAGCTATGTATGTTAACATTAATTTTAAATTAAATATTACTACTATTCAAAGGTACCTATAATTAATTTAATACATTGAGAAAGTAATTTGAGAATCCACGTAAGCTCACGTAATTCACGTAAGGAACTTATAATTTACAAAATTAAATACAGATGTAATCAGTTCCAGCTTTTTATCATATTATATAATATTTTCTATTTTCCGTGGTCACAGAAAGGCTATGTGATTGTCCTTGAAAAAGGGAAAAAAAAAATTTGGACTAAAAATATCAAAGGTATTACTTTTTTTTTTAAATAATCTGTCTAAATTTAAATTTATTCCTCCCATTGTTTGAAATATCTATCTTCTAGCTATCTATATATCTAAACCACAGAATCATAAATATGAATGTGCCATTATACGTCAGAAACATTAGTAGTATGTGCCTTCATCGTTAACTGGCACTTACGACCAAATGCTTCTGAAGATAATAGTATATCCGTCCTTATACTTCTAAGCTCTATGTATATAAAAGCAGAAAATGACTGATTGATCGATCAACGGACAGCTGAAACCGCTGGGTCTAAAACAATGAAATTTTGCATAAATATTCCTTGAGTGACGTAGATGTCCTTCTGATGCCCTCGTAGACCCCAGAGTCCGGGAGGCCCGCGAACTATAACGTAGAGCGACAGTTGCACAAAACTCCTCTAAAAAACTATATGTCATAATCCCCTAATCCCCCCACCAACAACCGCCCTGAGCCGAGGTCCAAGTCTCACAGGGACGCCCTCTTGCGCAGGTTGCTTAGTTTGTAGTTTTTAAACCATTTATTTAGGCTGGAGCTCTGCTCGCCTTTATGCCCGGTGAAGTAGCAAAAGCCCTGTACTGGCTAACTCTTTCGTGCGTCCGAAAATAAAATACATAGATTTGCATTAAAAAATCATTATGAAAATGCAATACTTAAGATTTTGCTAAACTTAAAACGAAAGGCGACGACAGATAATATAATCACTAGCTGCGCCCCGCAGGTTTACCCGCGTTACTCTACTCCAGTGGTTCGGAGCGTGATGTTTTGTAGCCCATATATTACTCCAGCGTGTCCGTATCCCGGTGCAAAATTTCAGCCAATTCCGTTCAGTAGTTTTGGTGTGAAAGAGTAACAAACATACATCCATTCAATACTTACAAACTTTCGTGTTTATAATATTAGAAGAATGTTCTCAAGTGGCCACTTGTCTTTAGTGATAATAAATATATTTAAACTTAAAGCTAAGGAGGTGAAAATCGGTTGCAAAGTTTGTAGAAGAAATTGAAATCTACGCGGATGTACTCGCGGGCTGCAGAAAGTTTATGTATAAGAATCCTATTAGCTAATAGTCACAATACTTAGTAATGTCTATCTATTAGTTATCTAACTAGGTCTTCCGATGACTAGGCCTCTTGTCTATGGGTCAGTCGGATGTTTACATTAACGGTTTCGGCTATATTTAGTTTTTAGTCGCAAGGTCTTATGTAGCCAGGCTTTTGCTAGTGCGTGGGTACGTGTGGATTATTAAAAAAAAAATATATGAATGATGTTCGCGTATAAATGAAATTGGATGTAACGATAAACAATAAACTATTAACTATTATACGTAGCAATAAACAAATAAAATTAATTAATTAAGTAAATCAAAAATAAGCCAAATATGTTTTGACTATTTACAAATACCTGTAATAGGTTTACGTGAATAAACACTTTGTTTATTTATTTAACGATTTCACCTATACCTTTTTTTTGCATTATCTCGCAGGCTTTTGCTAAAAATCAGCTGTTCCATACAAATTGTCAATCGACCAACTCGACCAAAAAGTACGAAAAAGTTTTTTTTTTTTTCGATTTACAAAGTTGGTCCCATATTAAAAGTTGTTCATATCCATGAACACAATCACCACCCAAGAGGTTTTGCGTTATTTAATTAACACGTTCTTTAGATACACATCAATTACACATCTACACAAACTTTCGCACATAAATAATAAGAAAGATTATCTAAGAGAGAGAGAGATAGAGATTATCTTGATGAGATCATACCTATTTTAAAAAGTTCAAAATAAATAATTTTCAAAAATTACATTCGTAATGACAAACTAAATTATCTTATTTTAAATTAGAAACGGAACAGTGAAAGCAGTAGGTAGGTACGTACTCTGCTTTTGTACAATTAACTACGAAGAATTTCATTTAGAAAAAGTAGAAGCAAACATTTTGTTTTTCTTGTCTATGAATTACTTAATGTACTTTTAAGTCCGGTCTTATTACTTAATAGTCATAGAGTAATGATAGTCGGTGTTTTCATATTTGTACTCTTTTTATTAATAAATTATTGTTAGTACAATTTCTTAAGAATTGAAGCTGCTTATTATATACATTTTCGTATGTCTGTCTTGTTGTGTGTTTGTTCCGGCTAATCTCTGGAACGGCTGGACCGATTCACTGGCAAATAGCTGATGTAATAAGGAGTCATTTAGGCTACCTACTTTTATATTAGAAATTTTCTAAAATTATTAATTTCAAATAAAGTAACACAACGATATTGATAATTGATAATTAATTCATTTCTCAGTAGGTAGGTACATTGGTTCTTGAAAATGCCATTTGTTCAGTGAACAAACAAATGTCTCACAACACCTCAAAGCACACGATCGCTAACGAAATTTAGCCACAAAAATGCATAATGGTTATGAGAAATTTTGACAACCGAGCGCATAATATGTATATGCAAACCCGTGGAGGCCATTTGGCCGAAGTGTTATTTCATAAATAATAACCCTAACCTATGTTATTTATGGTTCAAAAAAAAACTTACAATCAAAAGACTAAAACTGTGTTTTATATTTAATTTAAATCTTGCGTTAATATTGGGACACTCTTGATAAAGTTTTTGCTTAGGTACTATCACTTCGCTAAAGCTAAGTTGTACGACGATCACTCTACAAAAAAAATATCACCTCAAAGCAGACGATCACTGACGCTAAACAACCGCATTACAATTCAACACAAAACATGTAATAATATCTATTGCGTGTTCGATTATTATCGAGTCCACGTAACTATCGGTAGGTAATCGATCAATTTGTTGCGCGCGTTTTTGTGTAGGAGCACAGCACGCGCGTTTAAAAAATAAATCTGTCAGAAGTATTAGCTATGATTTTCGACTCGATTACTTACTAACGATCGATTTACTTACTATTGATTTGGTATTTTATTAATTTTAATTAATTAAATTAGTACTTTGCTTATTATTTTTCCTTTTAGGTCTGAGGGCATAGACAAAATGCCACTACAACGGAGGGACCGCTAACATAAAATTGCTAAAGCAAATGTCAAGTACCATTCTCATGTCTCAATGATCGTATCGGTAAAATCATCCTACTGGATTTTAATAATATAATTTAATAAATAATTCAGAGTGTGCACTTGTGTTTACGCACACACTATTGTCAACGACAATATGTCCTGCGCTAATGGCCGATCTCCGTAGAGTTTGGTCACTGTTGCTAAAAACAATCAGGAGGACAACGTATTACAATATAATAAAAAGCGATGATGCTACGATAGACTACTTCATGCTACAAATTGCTAACATACGCTACTTAAACCTACGTCGTGCTGAAATATGCTAAACGACACATGATATTGTACTACATGTGCGAACAAACCGGGTAACTTAAACAATATTATGCTAAGGTATTTTCGTCTCGGATCCACGGCTAACTCATTTTGCTTCCTATCGTGGGTGATATGAGAAAGGCGTGTTTACAAGTGCTGCGTTGCAACTAAAATTATATTAGTCTTAAAAACTTATATATACTAACTACTAAAATAACTCACCTTTCAATAAGAATTCTTATGATATGAGTAAAGTCGTGGATAGCGATTGTCGTAACATGACAACCGGACATCAGGTAACGGGCAGCAGCGTTTACCTGATAAATACAAAATAAGCGCTCCCAAACCCGCCTACCAAGCGTGGAGACTACGGCACCATGCCATTTGAAATGCCCATATTCACTTCGGACGTTATACGGGCAGATGACGATCATGCTAAAGTGTGCTACTACTCAACTAGAAAACAATATAAATCCTTAATATATCAGCAAAAAAATACCAAAATCGAAGCCGCCTAACGATCTGGAACTCTTGGGCACTTGTACTGTGTGGGGCGGGTCAGCCGTTCTTACATGTCTCACTCGTCAACGAACCAATGAATTCCTCACAAAATTAGTTCAACGGATATTCTGGTTGGACCAATATTTCTTCAAAGTAAAGACACAACTGTGTTCGAAAGCGAAGTGATCGCGAGACTCGTTGCGCGTTGGTTTTTTCAAAACGAGGCCAACGGATGGCCACCCGAAGTCCGAGAGACCCGCGAACCGTAAAGTAGAGCGACAGTTAAAAATCAAAATGATGGCTTTAGAGTTTTAGGGGAATTTTTTCCTCAATCCCCCCGCCAGCGACCGCCCTGAGCCGAGGTTCAAATCACAAAGGGGCGCCCTCTTGCGCCTGTTACTTAGTTTGTAGTATTTCAATCTGCTGAGGAGGCTAACTACATAATGTTGCTAATGTAAGTATTTCAAATGTAAATCGGCTACAATTGCCACATGTCTTTAGACTTTAAAAAAAAGAGCATTAGAAGTAAAATCGTGTAATCCAGCCTTAACTCCAGAAGTCACAGTAGCTAACAATGTGATTACCCGGGAATTTCGCTGTAAGCACTCAGCCTAACTCGGTTTGTATCACATCGTGTGCCGGGAAATTGATTTACTCACGAAGATACTAGAGCTATTGGAAAGGTTATGAAAAATACTGTTGAATATTTTTATTAAGAAACAATACGTTTAATAAGCAACTTCCCCTCTTGGCCTCCAGACCCTCAGTTTGCAAAGAACAATCCTATGCCCTCGTAGACCCGAAGTCCGAACTGTAAAGTAGAGCGATAGTTGCACAAAACTCCCTTAAAATCGACTGCTCCCTAAGCCGAGGTCAAAGCCCCACAGGGAGCTCCCTCTTGCGCAGGTTGCTTAGTTTGTAGTTTTTAAACCATTTATAAAGGCTGGAGCTCTGCTCTTGCTGAAGTAGCAAAAGCCTTGTGGCATGTTCATCCGAAAAAAAAAACTATAAGCATTTCAACTAGGGAATTTGGCTGTGGGTCACAGCCAAATAACACGATTGAAAAATAAATGTAGGACATATATTTTAGGACACAGCAGGATTTTAATATCCTATCAATCAATTTAAAAAAATGCCTACGGTACCTACTACTAAATCATCATCATTCTCCTGCTCTTATCCCAATATACTTGGGGTCGGGGCAACATTTCTTTTTCTTCCATACTCCTTGGTTTCCATAACCATTTTTCTTTCTAACCATATCATCTTTTACACAGTTCATCCATCGTTGCTTGCACTACTAAATACCGTAGCCTTTTAAGAGTGAATAATTTCAATAGTTTTTGAGTGTAGGTACACTGTATACATCACAAATAAGAAATAAGTTAATGAAATAAAGGTCTATCTACTTGAAGTTAACTATGCAGGCAAAATTTTAAATGTATATTTTTTTTTAGTTGAATGTAGCTTCAATAATATTGTAACAATAAAATAGGAGATGCGTTACAATAACCCTACAGTACACGGACATAATTATGTACTTAGCCCCGAGGCTTTTGCTACATCTCCGGGCATAAAGGCGAGCAGAGCTCCAGCCTAGATAAATGGTTTAAACACTACAAACTAAGCAACCTGCGCAAGAGGGCGTCCCCTGTGGGACTTGGATCTCGGCTCAGGGCGCGAGCTGACGGGGAGATTTAGGGATTATGGCTTTTAGTTTAGGGAAGTTTTGTGCAACTGTCGCTCTACTTTGCAGTTCGCGGGCCTCTCGGACTCCGGGGTCTACGAGGGCATCGGAAGGTTACGAGATGAAGCGGGCGCGCAAAAAATTATGCGCATTCATTGGTCTTTAAATGAGCGATTGGATCGTTCGGATTTTGGTTTCACAAACCTTCCGATATAACACCTGGAATTCTTTAAATCGTTAACTTCAAAATATTTCAAATTGCGGTAGAATCATAAATGTGTAATTCAAATGTGGAATTTAATTTCTCCGACAGTTCAATCATAACTAATAATATAGACCTACTTAGGCACATAACACGTGTTTTATAGACTTTCTCAAGAATTGAGGTATCAAGCAAGAAAATATGCCTTCAAATGCAACCGGTAGTAAGAGATAGGTCCCAATAAAGCGAAGGTTTCATTTATATATTGATGTTAATTCACACCTGGTTTCTGAAGTGAGTACAAGGTTAAATCAACTAATCAGGTGTCAGAATTAAGTGTCAAATGAATTTCCGAAAGGCTAAGTTATATATTATGTTTTTTTTTTCGGACGGACATTACGTCGTTATCCACGAGGCTTTTGATACTTCACCGGACATAAAGGCGAGCAGAGCTCCAGCCTTAATTAATGGTTTAAAAACTACAAATTAAGCAACCTGCGCCAGATGGCGCCACCTGTGGGGCTTGGACCTCGGCTCAGGGCGGTCGCTGGCAATGAGATTGAGGGATTATGACTTTTAGTATTTTAGGGAGTTTTGTGCAACTTTCGCTCTACTTTAGAGTTCGCGGGCCTTTGGGACTTCGGGTCTACGAGGACATCGGATGGTTCTTTGCAAACCACGGATCGGAAGGATAAGGGTATATACTATGACTTCGATATAAATGTGTTCTTCACTGTAGGGTTTTTTGTAACGCATGTCCTATGTTATTGTTACTGTATATCACAGTAACAATATTAACTCTCAGTGGCCGTAGCCCAATGGCTAGGGCGTCGGACTTGTGATCTTGTGGTCGCCGGTTCGATCCCCACCCATTGCACTACCGACTTGAGCCCACTCGTAACACAAGTATTTTAGCTTAGCGCGAGGGGTTAACAAGAATACTAGTAGACTGCAAAAGTTCTGCTAGAATGGAGTAAAAAAATAAAAATATAATAATAAATTGATATATTAAACTTTTATCGAGACATAGTAATATCGTAATATGATTAGCCTCCTGATTACCTAGATGAAACTGATCTGTCAGTTAATCTATTATATCAAACTCTTCCTTGAAACGTCTTGAAACGCGGGCTCGCGCAACAATAACGTCATCAGGCTGATATGACGATGATCATAATTTGATAATTGGAAATTGACCTATTTATAAGGTTAAACGATTGACATAAACTGTTATAAAGCTTTATTACCCGTTCCGGTAGGAACTTCATAATTAAATACATATAGTTAATAAACTTTCTTAATAAATGGACTATCTATCACTGAAATAAATAGTCAAATCGGACCAGTAGTTCCTTTCGAGCTACCATACTCTTCTCCCACCACTGCAACTCCTGTGAGTCAGGATCAACAGTTTCGTAAACAACAGTATGCATGTCCGCCTTATAATTTTGCTATAACTATGACGTCATTTTGTGTTCCGACCCATGAACCCGTTGCCACTAGTGCAACTTGTCCGTAGTTTAACTACTTAAGTACTACTTACCTACAAGTATATATAAGTACAATAAACTTGACATAATGAGCGACCTGCCGCTTTCTTAATTGCCCGAAAGTCTCGTGCCGAGCTGTCGCAACAACATCTTGTAAACACTTGATGTTATTATACGGATGTCATTTTCTATGCGTTTATCTGTTTAATTACTTAGTTTTTTTTTATTTATTTGTTTGGGTTAACAAACAATAACACACTAGAAATAAACATCACAGTAGGTAGTCATTTACATATTATAAGTGTGTAACTCACTACGTTATCCACAGTTTATGTATGTCATACAATTTAGGGAACGTCTACGAGTTTGTTCACAATTTCATTTTTTCAATTTGTCTTTGATTTTGTTGTTCAGAGTATTTCGAAATTTACTAGCAGACAGAGAGAATATGTCTACATCTGAGAAGTGTTTGTTATAATTTTGTGCTAAGCGACGAAGAGGTGCGCGGACACCAGCGATTGTGCGACAGTTTTAAACTTGATATTTTATTAAAAAGGCTGCTTACCTATCTAATTATATATTGATACAAGAAGCAAAAGCTTTTTATCCCTTTTTACGAGAATTGCGCGTACGGAGGAGTATATGAAATTTCGCAAATTTATAGTTTATATATAGGATGCGTAAGAGTAGATTCTGGCTTACAGGAGTTGCAGTGGTGGGAGAGTGGGTGGGATTAATCCTAAAAACAAAACATAAAACACAAAAACTCAATATTAAGCAATAATGTATCAAGGGCAATTTTTCCTACTTGGCTGTAAGCTATTATCATCTTCCTACCCTGACCCCATATGGGGTGGGTGCAATATATCATCCTCTTACATTTGTCTCTATTAGGCGTCTCTTCCGTACTCACACCTATCTTACACATGTCATCTTTCACACGGACGTCCATCCACAACGAAGTAAAAACTTAAGTCTTTCTTACTCCTCCTATTCTCTTTCCGAATTTAATCAGAAAGAGAAAAAAGAAAAAAGTTTATGATCCTCGGTCCTCATTACTATTTCCAGTATGTGCCTCTTTTGAACCTGGCTTTGGAGTTGCAGTGGTGGGAGTGTGGGTGGGATTATTCCCAGACTTCCATCCATCTTTTTTTTGCCTTCCTCTTCCAAAGTATCCATCCATCCATCTTCATATTTAGCATTCTTTTTGTCCCATGTATGACTTGGCTATAAAACATATGGCTATAAATTGCTTATTGCTAAATATCATCCAAATCTATTTCAAAATTATATTAATATGCGTTTTTGAAGAACAACCAACTTAAATTATTGCATTTATAATATAATAAAATTTGTTAACTAAGATTAAAACTTCAATTGCGCCAATTTTCACATTCGGACAGTTAATTTAATCTCCTTTTATTTACAAAAATACTTGCACGTAAACTCTTACAATTCCTCATTTATGATATTTGTAGGACAGTGGGACATAAATAGAGAAGTTAGTCAAGTTCAGATAAAAACTTAATCGCTTTTCAGTACTTATCATGTACCTATCATAATATTTTATTGTCTATAAAATGTTATTACTGCTCATCAGAAGTAGGTAGGAAGTAATAGCACATTCAATGAATGAACTTTTCACCGCACGAGTTCAAAGCAGTCCTACTCGGATATGTTAGGTTAGAAATTCATAATTTACTAGCTCCCTGCGCACAGTTTCACCCGAGTATCTTCCATGTCCGCGGGATTTTCAGAATTAAATATAGCCTATAGTCTTCCTCGATAAATGGGCTATCTAACATTAAAATGATTTTTCAAATCTGACCGAACGATCAGTAGTTCTGGAGATTAGTGCATTCAAAAACAAGAAAACTCTTCAACTTTGTATAACGCTATCAACAATTTTGTGACTTCGTAGTGCTAGTATGAAAAAGGGTCTTTGTCGAGGTATTCTTGCAGACTTGTATGATACTACAGACATAATTATTTCATTCCTTGGAAATGTCATTTAACCCGTACAACGAACACTTTTGAACATGGGCCTCCTCCCGACGGAAGGTATTTGCCATAGTCACCACGCTTGGCAGGCGGGTTGGTGACCGCAGTATAATATTGCACCACACAAGGAAACGCTGCTGGCCGTTCCTTGACATACGATTATTATAGATGATGTTATAACAGTCGGGACCAACGGCTTATCGTGCTTTACAAGATATTACCTAGTTTTTATAACTGCAGTATTGACGTCATTGGCTGACACCATTTTAGTTTTCTATATTATGTCATCTCAATTTTGAAATTATTAGTTTAGAGCTTTATTAGAACTCTCGCAAAATATTATCTTTCTTCTATAACTTCTTTTACTTCTGATCTGGTAAAACCATTCATAACGACATAAAAGCAATTTCAAAAGAGTGTCAACTAACCTATTAACTGACATGCTATAAACTATAGCTATTTATTATATACGTTATACGTTTAAGTTAACGGCATCGAATAGCTTGTACATTGGAGTTTAACTACATATTACAATTAAAACAATGGGAAATTATAAAAACCGCACACAGAGCACTTTCTATTGCTATCCACTTTCTATGGCGATCGATTCTTTGATACGACTATTAAGTCGACTGTATATCTTTTGATATCATTTCTAGTGTCTCACTCGTGTAGCCTCCCGTTCCTGTGGGAACTATATTATATATAAAGGTTTATATTTGTAAAAGATTACTAGCAGAATTTTGCAGTCTACTAGTATTCTTGTTAAGCTAAGCTAAAATGCTTGTGTTACGACTTTACGAGTGGGTTCACGTCGGTAGTGCAATGGGTGGGGATCGCTCCGGCGACCTCAAGATCACAAGTCCGACAACCTAACCATTATTGGTCGTTTCAAGCTAAACAGTTTGTTTTTTTTTTGTTTGTTTGTTCATTACAGGTCCGATTTGAAAATTTTTGTTGCGTTCTCGTTGAACGCCAGACTAAAAACCATGTTTAGTGTTTAGCCGGACACCGTGAGATCGTCAATGCGTTGGGTCTAGGGAGCCACTTCAGAAGCGTCTGTCGGCCGACGCGATGGACAGAATTTCGTCTATTTTTACGATTGTACAGACCTACAGACCTTGGCAACTTGGCACAGAAAGGGCTTTGAAATTATAAGCTTATCAACGAGTTTAAAAAAATATATTGTAGGTAGGTACACAAAAACACCCAAACGATTTTGGGACAATTCGTGGTTAAGCGGTGCGGCGGAAAGTATTCTGTCGGACACACGGTGTCCGTTATGGCGTTCAACGTGTTAAGAAAAGGAAGACTTGGGGTGATCTATTCTAAGCTGGAAACCACACATAATACCTTATATTCTGTAATCTAGGAAAATTGCGTCGATATATTCTCAAAATGATTTTTTCGCTCTCTCCCAAACTTTTTAACAGTGCTCTTGAAGAAACGACCAGTGGCCTAGTTTAGCCCTGGATCGAGAGAGCTGGAAGTCATGGGGAGAGGCCTTTGCCCAGCAGTGGGATGATGCAGGCTAGCAGTAACAGTAACAGTACCTATAGATAATAATCTGCAATCAGTCGGAAAACTATAATTAGGTAAGTTGAAGTATGCAAAAAGTTTAAGAGAGTTAGGGTCAGTGCTCTATCTACACTATCTCTACTTATTAATGTAGCTCACTTGCTATTTTCAGGCGGTTAATTGAGTTCCTCATTAGGATTGTCAATAGGTTAGGCTGACGTTTCAATCTGTCTGTGTATTGTTTAGCTTCTTCAATTACTGTTTTCATTCACATCGTGGATCTCAGAGTTGCGGGTGAATCAAAAGTTTATATAAAAACTTATGAATTCACAACAACCACAAAGTCTGTATATAATATAATAGCTGTTCCGCGCGGTTTCACCCGCGTAAATCCCGTTCCCGTGGAAACTGTTACTTTAAATATAGTCTATGACTAGAGATGGACCGACTAGCCGCCGACTAGTCGGGAAAGCCGACCATTCGGCATCGTTTGTAGTCGGCGACTAGTCGGCAACTACAAACGATGCCGATTATGATCGGTGCATAACAAATGAAATAGAACAAATAATTTATACTTGTTTTATAATTTCTAAATATTACTTAGCGTAGTTACCTAAAGTTACAGTCTTTACAACATAGGAACGTATTAATCAGTCAGCGCGATGACTAAGCCGAGTGATGACGAAAAAGGCCGAACACCAGACAAGTAGTCAAGTAGTAGACCGATTAGTCGGCTAGTCGGCA
This sequence comes from Nycteola revayana, assembly GCA_947037095.2. Taxonomy (NCBI): domain Eukaryota; kingdom Metazoa; phylum Arthropoda; class Insecta; order Lepidoptera; family Nolidae; genus Nycteola; species Nycteola revayana. The sequence continues at coordinate 18,919,516 of OX344856.2, read as the reverse complement.
AATACTATAGTCGGCCTATCTCTATCTATGACACTCACAAATGACATGACTTTCTATTGGTAAAATAATTTTCTAAAACGGTTCAGTAGATCCAAAGATTACCCCCTACCACGTCACAAACTCACAAACTTTACCTCTATATGATAATAGTATATAATAATATACTAGATCACAGAAGCATGAGGACGGTGTCTATTATACTTCAAAAGCATTTGGTCGTAAGTGCCAGTTACGATAAAGGCACATACGACATGTTTCTGACGTATAATGGCACATACGACCTTATGCTTCTGAGCTCATGATCTATATTTAATAGTCTATTATACTTCAGAAGTAAATACTCAATTCTTTGGGGACAAAATTTGCAACAAGGACTCCATGTTGCAATGGAAAGTTCAGGGCAAAAGATATCGTGGCCGCGCCCCAACATGATGGACAGACCTCATTGAGTCCGTCACAGGATATACTATCAACGATTGTTCGCACTCCACCAGAAACAGAGACACATGGCGACGGTTCGCAAGAGCTGCTGTGTCGCAAGCATCGACTTTGACATGATCACGGCCACTCTGTCAAGAGTGTACAACTAAAAAGAAGACTTTAGAAGCATTTGGTCGTAAGTGACTGCACCGGTGGCTCAGTGGTTACGGTAGTTGCTTCTGGGACCTGGTGTTCTGGGTTCGATTCCCACCCGGGACAATTATTTGTGTGAACCATAAATAATTGTTCTGAGTCTGGGTGTACTTTGTGTCCGCGAAATGTATGTTTGTAAAGTCCCCCGCGACACAGGGATTTATTTCCCTAGTGCGGGAGTTGTCTTTTAAAAAAAAAAAGAAAAAAAAAAAGAAAAGAAGTGCCAGTTTACGATAAAGGCAAATACGACATGTTTCTATCGAGGCACATTCGACCTTGTGCTTCTGAGCTCGTGTTTTAATGTGATATTTAATATATTTATCACACCTGAAGCAATATAAAATTGATTGCCTAGTTGAACTGTTGACCGCTGCAGAGACATCTCGAGGGCCGGTTATGCATTAATCGTTAGTGTGCCTTCATATCAATACATTTTCACTTTACATAACGTGGATTGAGGCCATCTGCTTGTTTATTAAGGTCGATTCTTTTCGTCGTGGAGGCGTATTTCCCTTTCCGTGTTGACTGGCGGCACCGATCCGTGTTCAATTCGCGTCAACTGAGCACGCCTTTGTGATCAAGTGGCGCTAGGGGAGGTTTGACAAAATAGTGTGTGTTTGAGTCTTCAAAAGCGTGTTGAATCAGCGACGGTATTAGTCTATAGAAGTAGGTAGTAGTCAAATAGTAAATTATGGCATTTGACATTAAATAAGGACGTTATTTTTGAAAAATCTATTTGTGTATTGAAATACCATCATAGAAACATATAGGTACCTAATCAAAAGAGATGTACTACGCGGGGCTACTATTGCAGGGAAGTTTAAAAAAAATAACCACGAAGGAACCACTTCTAACCTAACCTATCCGAGTCGGGGTTTTGTAAAACCTTATATTTAACATTGCTTGATCAGTTTTTTTTTTTTTTTTTTTTTTTTAATTGTTTCTCATCCAACGACAGAGCTTGTTGGCGATGACGCGGGTTGAGCACGGGTTGGTTGGATTGTGTAGTAATACAAAAACGTGTGGATTTCGCGCGACCGGTGTCGCCAGTTGGACACGGAAAGGGAAATAGGCGTCGCGGGGAACTTTACAAACACTCAATCCACGGACACAAAGCACACCCAGACTCAGAAATTATCTGTGGTTCACACTAATAATTGTGGGAATCGAACCTAAAAGTAACTATCGTAACCACTGAGCCACTAGAGCAGTCAATATTACCAATGTATTGTAGTTCATCATTATGTTCACATTAAGTCTCGGAGGTATTGGGTTCGACAACCGCAGCGGACATTTTTGGGTCTGGTTGGTTAACTCTCCGTCCCTCGAAAAGCAAGTGTAACGACTTATACAATAGCCGCACCAACAACAAGAAGACTATCAGCGCCATCTAGCACCTTGCATTGCAACTAACCTGTATCGCGAAATTAAAGTTCGCAAGCCAATTCGAACATACAAGTTATGAACAGTAACATTTTCCGCTGCGTATATCACCTCGCCCGGCAAAGAAGTTTTTCTTTGTCTACGAAGGATCACCACCAACCGTTCCTCTAATACTGTAATGATATCATAATAATTATTACAGGATTAGATGATACAACAGCTTCACCTGTGCAGAGGAGCGGTTACACTGCGGTTAACGGACCTTCCGATGCCCTCATAGAACCGAAGTCCGAGAGGCCCGCGAACTGTAAAGTAGAGCGATAGTTGCACAAAACTTCCCTAAAATACAAAAAGTCAAAATACCTCAATCTCCCCGTCAGCGACCTCCCTGAGCCGAGATTCAAGTCCCACAGGGGACGCCCTCTTGCGCAGGTTGCTTAGTTTGTAGTGTTTAAACCATTTATCTAGGCTGGAGCTCTGCTCGCCTTTATGCCCGGTAAAGTAGCAAAAGCCTCGTGGCCTATGTCTGTCCGAAATAAAAAACTACGGTTAACGGGTACATCATCTATTATATTATAAAAATCCTAAGAATTTGTTTTAATGAACGCGCTAATCTCAGGAATTACTGGTCCGATTAGAAACATTATTTCAGTGTTAAAGAGCCCATTTATCGAGGAAGGCTACAGGATACATTTCATGAATTTCCTACGGAAACGGGAGTTACGCAGGTGAACCTGCATGCAACCACTTCCAGTCAATATAAATCTGTATCGATGTTCTATAAATTTATTCCAATAATTGCATCACCTCCGACGATAGATAGAAGGGTCCTGATATTTACATATTCCACGTAAATAAATAACATTTGCTTAGACTTAGCTATCAAGGGATATTTAGAATAAATTGAACTTTATTAGGTCGCTACTAACGTTTTTAACCCTGTAGCTTTTTCTTAGATTACTAGCTAAATTTAGTATTCTACTAGTAAACTAGAAAACGGGTTTGTACGGAAACCTCGCCTTGGTGCGTGAGTCCGACTCGCACTTGACCGGTTTTTAAATTCATCCCAACACTAACTGTGTAAGCCGTACTTGCCGGTACGGCTAACATAGGTCCACGTATGACACACAATATGATTAGTTATTTCACAGAACTTTATATACTAACGCAATGAATTCAATTTACCTACTTATAAATTAATTGTATTTATCACGCTTAATTAATTAAATCTCGGAGGTCGTGGGTTCGATCCCCACGCCGAACAGGAAATCTTTGTGTAAATTCTAAGATTTCTTTCCGGGTCTGGTTGGTTGAGGGACTACCCTCCGTGCCTCGGTAAGCACGTTAAGCCGTTGGTCCCGATTATTATAACATCATCTATAATAATTATATATCAAGGAACGGTCAGCAGCGTTTCCTTGTATGGTACAACATATTACTGCGGTCACCAACCCGCCTGCCAAGCGTGGTGACTACGGCAAATACCCTCCCTCGGGAGGCCCATGTTCAGCAGTGGACGTTATACGGGCTGATGATGATGATGATGATATCTTTATTACTATATTCAGCTGAAGAGTTTGTTTGCTTGAACACGCTTATATCAGAAACTACTGGTCCAATTTAAAAAAATCTTTCAGTGTTAGTTAGCTTATTTATTGAGGAAGGCTACGTTTAATTAGTAGAAGTTAGAAGCGGCCGTAGCCGAATGGCTAAGGTGTCGGACCCCACCCATTGCACTACCGACGTGAACCCACTCGTAACACAAGCGTTTAAGCTTAGCACGAGGGGTTAACAAGAAGACTAGTAGACTGCAAAACTCTGCTAGTATTCGGAAACAGTTTCCGAACAGTATCCGCGCGCGGAAAGCTTGTAAGTACAATAATACTTGTATACGAATATCGGAGATATCCTTTTTCCTTTACATAAGCAACCTCAAAACGATCTTAACAATAAATGAATATGTAATTCATTCAGCTTTAAATTTACCAACGCCCGTGTCTATCCGTCAGCTGTCAGTCATCACAACATCGCATGACATAACATGTTACAACATCGGAACAATACTCACTACGTTGAGTAACGTCTTTTGTTATGATTTGCATATTGTTATCATTGTGGCGTTTGTAAAAGGAAAAAAGTATTCATATAATAGACAATAATAAACTTAAATATATACTAATTATATCGTAATTACGTAAATTCTTTTACGGTACTTTTTTAAATCGCCAGATAAAAAATATGAGGTAAGTATGAAAATTCAATCTCTGTGTATTAATATTTTTATATGTGGATTAAAATACAAGCACGTTAAGCCGTTAGTCCCAAATGTCATAACATCATATATTACAATCGTATATACCAGGTAACGGGCCGCAGGGTTTACCTCGTAGACCCGAAGTCCGAGAGGCCCGCAAAGTGACGTGGAGCGACAGTGCCACAAAGGAAAGTCGACCGCCCTCTGTTAGTTAGTGCCGCTTAGTTTGTAAACCATCTAATAAGAATGGAGCACTGCTCGCCTTTATGTCCGTTGAAGCAAAAGCCCCGTGGCTAACTACAACCCGAAAAAAAAATGCGTTTACAGCGGTGAATACTTTTATTTTTATTTTGGACGGACTCACCTATTATGCCACGAGGCTTTAGCTACTTCACCGGGCATAAAGGCGAACAGAGCTCCAGCCTAGCCGTGAATACGCTGTACCTAAATAATACGGCGGTCACCAATCCGCCTGCCAAAACTCTTGTTTAATGTCATCAGAATCAGATGACAAACGAAAAAAATGCACAGACATAGTGTGGGCATATAAAAATTACCATGTAAACGCTATATATGAGCGTATAGAGCACACCAGCAATCGCGGGTAAAACCGCGGAAGCCAACTAGTACACCGTAACCAAAGCCGGATATAAGTTCGTGGTCAAATCACAGGTAATAGACGTATCGTGTCGATATCTTAATTAATTTGATCTAATCTATTCACTTTCACTTATCTAATCTATCCTATTAGAGTAATTATGATTGGGTAATTAGATTCCAATAGCAAAATAAGATTTATATTTGAACTAGCTGTCCCGCACGGTAGATCCATTTCCCGTCCTGTATAATATATCACCTCCTCTATTAAGAGGTTGAGGGCAGATTTCAAAAAAAAATTATGCTTTATTTTTTTTTAGTCACAAATAGTCCGCATAGGTACCATTTTTTTGCTTTCAACCTTGAAAATTGCGGAATGGTCCATACAAACTTTCACTCCCCATGTTAGGAAAGCGGGGGGTTAAAAAGAGACAAAAAGTAGCCTATGTCACTCTCCATCCTTTCAATAATCTCCACTTACGTAGCTCTACAGTTCACGGTCCTCTCGCGTCTACGGGGGCATTCGAAGGTTCTTTGCAAACTAAGGGTCTGGAGGCTACCATATTTATTATGTCTTAAACGATCTATCGAGATATCGATAAGATATGACCAACACGGATAGCTACTCACGCAACACAGTAATTGACCGGAAGGCAATGGAGAATTAATGAGTTAATTACATGCTTTAAGTTTAAAAGCTGTAATTAAAAAGTTTTGTTAGATAACTAATTACTGAGATGAGAAACTTACTACTAACTGAAAGCTACAACAGCAGTAGGAGGTAAGTCAACTAAAACGGAACTGGTAGATAGGTATGAAGACTTAAAAATTCTATTTAGTCTGTCAGTTAGATTATACCAAAAAATATTGGACACGTATTTATTTTTTCGTTCCTCAAACAAAAAATAACGCCCTGTTCTTTGAAATTTCATCTGATGTCACTTGTCACTTGTCACGATGATGATGATAGTAAGGTTTGTCAATAAGGAATTCGTTAAGTTTGGCTTTAAAAGTATTTATTTAATTTCTTTTTATGAATAAAACAAATTTTGCCAAGTTTCTTTGATTCAAATTTAAAAAAGAAGCAAAACCCATAAACGTATCGTCTTGAAAAAAAATAACAAATGTCAAGTGAAAAAAAACATTTGTTTACATCTTGTTTATGTATTTCTGAATCCACAACAAAGGGACTGAATTGAAGTATATTTCTGAAAATTCATCTTTGACTGTTCTATAATGAAAAGATCAAGTTTTAAAAAAAACTGTGGCAGTAGGCAAAATGTTGGAATACTAAACGATTCTCAGCATACGAATATCGTTACTAACCCGCATTTCTGCCTCGCTGACCGACTTATTATAAGTGAAAGTGAATGATGTCATCTCACCGCCATTACATAATCCATTGTCAAAACGTCACGACAAGATGGCGCCTCATAAGGTAAGAACCTTAAAGGTGAGTGTAGACTAAAGCATTTAAATTTTTATTCAAGTGATTTATTAAAGAAATAAATAAATCAAGGAATTTGTATGTATATAGGTATCCAATATAAGTATACATACACAACAGGAACAATCACTTCCTTGAAAAATACAGTAAAAAGTGAGTCGACTCTAGCTACGTCTAGCTGGTAGACCAGTGATTCCTAAAGTGGGACACCTAGGGGCCCACGGGAGACTCAACAGGGGTCTACGTAGTACGTAAAAGAAGCGGGATCACTAGTTGTAAGTTTATAATAGGTATCATCATCATCAGTCGGTTTAACGTCCACTGCTGAACATAGGCCTCCTCCAAAATAAGGGTTTTGCCATAATCACCACGCTTGGCAGGCAGGTTGGTGACCGCAGTATTTTGTTATAACACGCAAGGAAATGCTGCTGCCCGTTCCTTTTTAGACGATGTGATAATCGGGACCAACAGCTAAACGTTCTTCCCGTGGCACGAAGGGAAGTCCCCTCAACCAACCAGACAGATCTTAGATTTACACAAAGATTTCTTGTCGGACGCGAGGATCGAACCTACGACCACCGAGACTTATAACGCTACGCTACGAAGGTTGATGGTCGATATAGCTATGATAAATATAGAATAGTATCAGGGGGTCCACCGAGTGGCCCAGGAGATCCCGCTGCACCATATTGACCGCAGGTGCCGTCGGGGGGCCGGCTTGCTTCGTGCGTACCCGGCCCCCGCCAACGACGGATCGAAGAAGTGTCAGGGGGATTAAGTGGTGTAGGGTACTCTCCTCGGGGTATGAGTAAGCATACAAACGGTATGGAGAGGGCGAGTCCCAAATATCCCGCCGCCAGCGCGCGGATACGCTGCAGCGGCGGTGGGAATACGTAAATACATTTCCCCCCGGACAATAAAAAACAAATAAAAAGGTGTCCCCCGAAACCTGTGAAGTTTTAAACGGGGTCAAAGACAAAAACTGTTTGAGAACCTCTACTCTAGACTATATACTCACCTTAATGAATCTCCATTGTTTTATCTTGATGAAATTCACATTTTATACACACTGTCTAGATTGTAATCTATAGGAATATCATTACATAGTATAAAACAAAGTCGTCTCCCGCTGTCTGTCTGTACGTGTATGCTTAGAACAACTACGCAACACAAAAACAAGGTACGGGTTTTTTTTAATAGATAGAGTCATTCACGAGGAAGGTTTGTATATTATACAGGGTGTCCCAAAAGGTTAAGTAGCTGGGAAAGGGGGTGACAGGGGTGGACACAATGGTCACTAGAAAAATAAAAAAAATTCCGCTCTGGGTATTTAAAAAAAAATGGCATTTTTTTTAAAACTTAAAATTTTACACCTTGTTATTTTTGATGTTGATGTTGATGACCTTGTTGTTATTGAAGATTACATAACAGCATTTTTTTTAAATACAGCCATATTTGTAGGTACAGTTAGCACAAGGTGTAAAATTTTTAGTCTTTTAAAAAATGCAATTTATTTTTTTAAACACCCAGAGGGAATTTTTTATATTTTTCTGGTGACCCTTGTGACCATCCCTATCACCCCCCTTCCCAGCTACGTAATCTTTTGGGACACCCTGTATATGTACATCAGCATTACACCCGTGCGAAGCAGGGGCAGGTCGCTAGTATAAAGATAAAAAGTTTATTTCGTTTCCTTGAACGCGATAATCTCAGAAACTACTGATCTGAAAAATTCTTTCAGTGTTAGGTAGCCCATTTAACGAGGAAGGTTATAGGCTATATTTAATTATGAAGTTACTAAGGGAACGTGAGTAACGCGGGTGTAACCGTGTGCGGGAATAATTATTAATAAGCGGATGATTTTATTAGTATTTGAGTAGGAGTATTGTTTTGTGAGAATTTTTTGTTGCAAGATATTTTAGTGTCGACCTTTATGGTAGATGAGTGAAAACTTTCATTGGCTTAAAAGGATTTGTTTATTAGAGGCAGGTGAAAAAAAAAAAAAATAGTTGTCAATCCTGGCAGTTGTATAAGAGTGAAACAAGTATTTAATGGTGATCATAGGTGAATCAGCTTCTTTATGTCCCCATGAATATAAATGCCTAGTTTTTTATGACACTGTTATGTCTGCTCTCCTGTGGCAGTATCACTACATAGCATAAAACAAAGTCGCTTACCGCTGTCTGTCCCTATGTATGCTTAGATCTCTAAAACTACGCAACGGATTTTGATGCGGTTTTTTTAATAGATAGATTCAAGAGGAATGTTTAAAAGTATAATGCATCAGCATGGAGGTACCATGCATACCGTGCGAATCCGGGGCGGGTCGCTAGTAATATCTATATATCTATAGGTATATATAATAAAACTGTAGAGGTCTATTGTCTGTACATAGAAAAAAACGCTAAATACCAAGTCAGAGGGTTATTAAAAGTAAAATCGAACACATCCAGAATTTTTTTTTGATTCTCTGTCTGTTAGTCTGTTTCTTTGGGGCTCATCTTCGAAACTGTTGGACCTTACATCTCCGGTCATTAAATACTTTTAATAACAGAAAATTAAAATTTATGAGTTCCAGTGGGATAGTTAAAAACCCGAAGGAATTACAAACACCACGGACAAAGTCGTGGGCATCAGCTAGTTATTAAAATAAAGTTACATTTGCTTTACCTTAAGAGGTATCCTCGAAGCGCTACCATTTTGAGGCGCTCCATTTTTATTCCTCGGAGCGCTCCTTTGAAGAAAATCTTGCGTGGGCTTCAAGGTATACTTAAAATTTTTATATTTTTAATTACAATCGGGTGGCGCTACTAAACGGAGCGCACCGAGGAATAAAAAAGGAGCGCCTCATTAGAAGCGCCTCAAAATGGTAGCGCTTCGAGGAATACCTCTACCTTAAACATAAACCGTTGATAAAATAGGTAAATGAAACGCTTTGTTCTGAATGACTGCAACGTCAACGTGCAGCCTAAACCGCTGCTATTAGAAACTCCAAACTTAAAGGATATATTCTTTTTATGACGTAGCCAGAGGTGGATTATCCTTAAGGCAAAATAGGCACGGCTAGGGCCGCGAAGGTACAAAAGGGCGCGCGGGCGGAATAGACGCTGGAACAGCATCTGTAGTTACTGGCTACTACATCCCTCTCGCCTTCCCGACCCTTAGTTTGCTAAGAACCTTCCGATGCCCTCGTAGACCCGAAGTCCGAAAGGCCCGCGAACTGTAAAGTAGAGCGACAGTTGCACAAAACTCCCCTAAAGAAACCAAAAGCCATAATCCCTCAACCCCGTCAGCAACCGCCCTGATTCGAGATCCAAGTCCTACAGGGCACGCCCTCTTGCGCAGGTTGCCTAGGTTGTAGTGTTAAATTAAACCATATATCTAGGCTGGAGCTCGGCTCGCCTTTATGCCCGGTGAAGAAGCAAAAGCCTCAGGGCTAAATAAAAATGTCCGTCCGAAAAAAAAGAGAGGCTACTTCAAGTCGGAATAAAGAAATGTCAGCTCCAAATTAGAGTAACGCCAACTACTGTGATAAAATTTTTACTAGTACTAGTCCTACTAATATTATAAAAGCGAGCTTTCGTAACTATGGATGGATGGATGGATGTTTGTTACTCTTTCGCGCAAAAACTACTGAATGGATTTGGCTGAAACTTTGCACGGGGATAGGTAATAAGCTAGATTACCATATAGGCTACCAAAAATCACACTCCGACCCACTGGAGCAGTAACGCGGGTAAAACCGTGAGGCGCAGTTATTTATAAAATAGGGGCGCCGATGAGATGCTTGCTTACGGTGCTCTCAACGCATAATCCGCCTCTGGACGTAGCTATCCGATGAGAGAGGATTTAAACAAAATCCACCCCTTAAACCAGAGGTCTCCAACTACGGCCCGCCAGTGCCAATAATCCGGCCCACCACAACTTAAAGACTAGTGTCATCGATCTAGCTCGCGCGATGTCTTATTGTTGTTACTATTGCTGTGATAAGTTGAAAAAGACAACACAATATGATAATTACTCGGTCGCGCACTTTGCCACTAGTCTAGAAATAAGAGTATAGGTAAGGATAGAAAAATTAAAACAGTTTTGGCGTCTCGAACTTATTGAAAAAATCGTTATGGCCCTAAGGCGTCAAAGTACCTTAAACGATGAAAAGGGACGGCAAAGTATGTACCTATAGAGAAAGCTAGTTTGTATTTGTTATAAGGAAAAATGTTACCACTCCAACAAAAAGACTAAAACTACTGAGTCATAACGACCGAATATTTTGTTTACGTATATTATGTAACAATACAGATAAAAAAAACTATTGGGAACAGCGCTCGATAACATTCTAGGTAAAAATATTGCTAAACATAGTTGCTGTTTTACGGAAAACCCGCACTTAGTAGAGCAACAATATAACCAGTTAGTAATTTATACATACATACATATAATCACGCCTTTCTCCCATGGGGGTAGGCAGAAATTACAGAACGCCACCTGCTACGATCCTTACACACTCCCTTTGCCTCGTCCACGTTCATACATCTGGTCATACACGCACGCCGGTTGCGAGTACTACGCACCTGACCTTTCTGAAGAACATCACCTATGAGGTCAGTGTATGTCCTTCTAGGGCGTCCTCTCCCGGCGTTTCCACTCACATATGCCTTGTAAATAACTTTTGTAACTCGCCTTTCATTATTAATTTATATAATTTTATTAATATTTATAACTCAATTATCGATTACTTGACATTTGCGGTAATCTATACTAATTCTACCAGCGTTGTCAGACGTTCCGATATTGACGGTACGTCCCGCTTTTCAATATCAAATTTAACGTCCCGCGGGGGACTGTGTCAGTCCCGCTTTTCAGGAATAACTTGACCGCAATAAAAAAAGAGAGTACCTACTTAAATCTGATTTTAATTCGGACAGTTATAGTTAAAGTAACATTATTCATTTAAATCGTAACTTATGTAAATATTTATGTTAACCATCTATTGTCGTGTAAATAAAGTTCGAATTTCAAATAATAAGGTCGCATAGTTAATTATAACATGTATAGTATTATAATCTAAAAAATGAATAAATTATTAGTATGTATTATTAATCTATGTATTATTAGAATGTAGTTATATTTTATTTCAGTTACCAGTATGGTATTGATATTTCATGTAAGAATTTATCACTTCTGTGTACCTACCACTTTTTCTCTGCATCATCCTATGGTTCTTCAATGCTTGCAATTGGGAGGGGATCCTTGCCGTGTGGTTTCCGGCTTAGAATAGATCACCCCATGTCCTCCCATGGGTGTCGTAAAAGGCGACTAAGGGACACATGGCTGATGGATGGGCAGCAGCATCTATTAGCTCAAGGTTTACATCCTACTGCGATCACCTATCCGTCTGCCAAGCGTGGTGATTATGGCAATATCCCTCAACGATCCTGGCTTGCCAAGATATTTTAAGAGGAGGCCATGGGCCTCCTCTTAAAATACGGGCTATAAAATTCGGGCTGTTGAAGAAGATCCTATGGTTGTCTGGCAGAAAATGCCACCGGCATTAAGTGCACCATGTATTTCTTAGTGCAAAAGTCTAAATAAATAAATAATTCCGAAGAGATAAGACAGAAGAATTCCGCTTTTTTTAATCAAAAAGTTTTAAAATCACGCTTTGCCATAAAATAAATTTGGCAACACTGTTTCAATCTTTCAGTGTTAGTTCAAACTGGACAATGACTATCTAGGTTATTTTTTAATGACTGTTATTATTGTAAACTGACTCATTTTATATTATAAAGTAGATGAATTAACGGAGTCGGAACCCACATATTCATTGTATTGTAAATAAATATATAAATAATTTGTTTTTCTCTAATCTAGCGGTTGCGAGGATAATAGGATGTTTTGATACCAAAATATAATCCAGACCCTTACAATTATGAAAACATTGGCATTCTTAACATAAAATATATGTGAAGTTGACCACGGGGCAGTAGTACCTCGGTTTGCTTCCTTACTCGGGATATTGGATTGGGTTTTCGGATAATTAAGACTTCCGATGCCCTCGTAGACCCGAAGTCCGAGAGGCCCGCGAACTGTAAAGTAAAGCGACAGTTGCACAAAACTCCCCTAAAGAAACTAAAAGCCATACTTAGGTAATCCCTCAATCTCCCCGTCAGCGACTGCCCTGAGCCGAGGTCCAAGTCCCACAGGGGACGCCCTCTTGCGCAGGTTACTTAGTTTGTAGTGTTTAAACCATTTATCAAGGCTGGAGCTCTGCTTACCTTTATGCCCGGTGAAGTATCAAAAGTATGTCAGCCCAAAAAAAAAAGAATAATTAAGTGATAGGTAACAAAATTTACGTAAGCCACACACTTTTGCCCCTTCTGAAAACAAGACATGTGTCCTTGTATCATGTAGGTACCTACATGCCTACATTACACATACGTAACAGGTAGGTAGCTACTATAAATCAAAATCATTAAAAAAATGCTTAATATCTATGAGTTAATAGTGCATCCTCATCTAACTTCTTGAGAAACAAAACATCTTTCTTCATTTCCCCCATAAATAAAAGATCATTAAAATTCTCCGCCAACCGGAATCCATCAACCTTGAACTGACATGTCCGCCATTTCGTGTTACATAACGGTTACAACATGGCCGCCGTCGCTAGTGATCCGTATGAGTAACATGGCGTATTTCCCGAAGCTACGAGGTCGGATTATGAAAGAACGCATCCTGCATTGCAATAATACGTGACGATACACGACATTATTTTTTTAATTATTTACTTTCCTTCTAGTTTTAAAGGCTTTGAAGCGAGACGCGAAAGTTTTTGAGTATGTGTGGACTAATGGATAACAAAAACTACTGAACGGATTTAGCTGCGCACGAATAGTTTATCTGTAAGATGAATTAACATAAAGGCTTCACTCATCGACCCACTAAAACAGAGAAACGGGCGGGGCACAGCTAGTAAACAAATAAAATGACAACTTGACAAGTACAACCATAGACCATAGTGAGGCATGGACCTATTTTTATGAGTTAAACATGTCATAGTTTCTTTTTCTGTTGTCTATGGACAACCAAATCCAAAAAGTAATATCAATTCTAGATTCGTAGAAGAAAGCGTTCTATGGGTCGTATATATGCTGTAATATTTTGCACTTCCATAAAGTTTGTGAGACTTAAAAAGGTTTACATAAGTAGTTAGTACTATATAGTGAGTAAATAAATAAACATTAGCATTATTTAAGCGAATTAAACACAATTAAGTATTAGGTGCAAATATTCATTTTATTTTGCTTTACTGTTCCAACTTTGTATGAACCCAAAGTACCGAATTTAAAGTAAGTAAACACTAAATCAATAAAACAACTAAATCTAATCTTGGAATTTTAATCCTAAACAGGTTTCTTATAGTGTAACACAATATGCAACCGAAACACCAGCTGGGTAAAAGACATTACCAATAATTTATTAGTGGGTTTTAATTATAAATATAATTTGTTAGTCATAAGTAAATGTCTTTTGTTTTTCTGACAAAGTAGGTAGGTATAGGACGTAATGAATCTGGATGTAATTTGCCATAGGTACCTACAGAAAGTATTTCCCGGTACCCCGAACATCTAAACTCACAAACTTAAAAGGTGGTATGTTGGTATGGATGAATGGATGGACTCTTTCACGCAAATGGATGGATGTATGTTTGTTACGCTTTCACGCTAAAACTACTGAACGGATTTGGCTGAAAGTTTGCACGGAGATAGTTTATAAGCTGGATTAATATATAAGCTACAAAATATTACGATCCGACCCACTGGAGCAGGGTAAAACCGCGGGGAGCAGCTTGTGAAAATATACTTAAAACTTGTCAAAAACAATAGAATGTTTCCAAACCAATAGTCCTTGAATTAAAGAAAATTCAACAATGATTCATCATTACCACTGTTTTGTAGCATAGTCGTTTCATCACAAAATTAAAACAAACATGTCCTCGATCGTTACATAAATACAGTTAACTTTCTAGCGACGTGACTCACAGCTGATGGTCATTCTTCAAACTTATTTAAATACTTACTAAATGATCAATTTTTATATATTTCCTAGTTATTGCCCGCTTTTTTTTTAAGTTATAATTACTCTTTAGTGCAAATGAATATTATTATATTATTATACTAGCTTCCCGCGCGCGGTTTCACCCGCGTAACTCCCGTTCCCGTTCATAATTCATAATAAAATATAGCCTATGTTCTTTCTGAGGCTCTAGACTATAATCATATAATACATAAAATCGCTGCAGTAGTTAAGGCGTGATTGCGTAACAGACAGACAGACATACAGAGTTACTTTCACATTTATAATATTAGTAAAGATTCTTTAATAATTTTGACACAATTATGATGTATAAATTTAATTAGGAGACCTTCAAGAAATACTTGTAAACAATATGTAATATCCCGATGCATGCCCTAACAGGCTGGACATAACATTTGCCCAACACCACAAAATGTATATTCCACCGTACCTTCCTGTGTTCGCAATAAATAAATTGAATTGAATTGAACTTTGCGTGCTGGATTTCGATTTCGCCATTGACGTTGGCGAGCCCTTTTCATCTTCTTAGGGGTGGAATTTTTAAAAATACTTTCTTATCGGATGCCTACGTCATATAGTGAATAGTTTCAGGCTCCTACGATCAACGATTAAGGCGCGGTGAATAGACGACTTTTACGTATTAGTTTTGTCACTGTTGCTCCGCGTATAAATGAAAGAGAAGCGAAGAGACGCCGTGATGGCGCAACGTTTCGTTCGACTCGTTCGAGTTATTTAATACATTAATCCTTGCAAATATCTTATTCCAATCGATAAATAAAAACAACAGTTCCCTTTATTATTATATATTACATCACTGTTCTTAATATTATCAAGATTTGTTTATAAATAATACAGTTACAATTGCTACAATTTCAATTTAAATGGTTATTTTATGGTATTTTTTTATCGAGAAAATTTACTGAACACGCGTTTTGAACACAATGGTCCCCCCATAAATATGAGCAAGATTAACATATATTTTTTTTAATGCTCTAAAATGTAAACATTTGGCTAAAAAACTGTTTTGTGAAGCCTATTTTGACTAGGTACAGCGCCTTAAGGCAGTGCGTTTATCCGTCAGTCATTCAGGACAATGTGTTTTATATAGCGGGCAAATTAACACAATCCATCTGATGTTAGTTAAGTTTTTTTATCGAACGGACATGTGACAACCTCCGTAGCGTAGCGATATTTGGCTCGCTATAAGTCTCGGAGTTTGTGGGTTCGATTCCCACACCGGACAAGAAATCTTTGTGAAAATTCTAAGATTTCTTTCCGGGTCTGGTTGGTTGAGGAACTACCCTCCGTGCCTCGGAAAGCACGTTAAGCCGTTGGTCCCGATTGTTATAACATCATCTAGGTATAACAAGTGTATAACAGGGAACGGGCAGCAGCGTTTACCTGTGTATTACAGCATAATACTGCGGTCACCAATCCGCCTGCCAAGCGTGGTGACTATGGCAATAACCCTTCCTCGGGAGGAGGCCCATGTTCAGCAGTGGAAGTTGTACGGGCTGATGATGATGATGATGATGTGTACCTACCTAGTAAGCCACGAGCCTTTAGCTACTTCCCTGAGCGTAAATGTGATCAGAGCTCCACCCTTAATAAATGGCTTATAAATGATAAACTAAGCAACCTGGGCAAGGGGGCGCCCCCTGTGGGACTTGGACCTCGGCTCACGGCGGTCGCTGGCGGAGAGATTGAGGGATTAGGGACGACTTAAGATTTTTAGGAGAGTTTTATGCAACTGTCGCTCTGGTGTTAGGTGGCAGAGAAGAAATACAAGCACAAGTAGTACCTGTGTAGCAGTCCTTATAAATCTTTAGTTTGAATTTCAATTCTTTATTGCCTTTTTTTATAAGTATGTAGGTATAAAATGTTCGCACACGACAGGCTTGTCGGGTACGACGAGAAACGACAGAGGATTGTTATCCTGCTGGCTCAACACTATATGTACCTATGTAGTGTTCTAAAAGGTGAATGCACTTTCCAAATCGATCTAACGATATACTAAGGTAGTCTCCTATTGCGTCATTAATTAATGAAAACATCAATTAAACTACCTACTCAGTGTTGCCAACCCTATCTTAGTATAAAACTGTAGATATGCTTGAAAAAAACTGTAGAAAACTGTAAATATCAAATAATAATTAAGAAAATAGTTAATCTATATATTATTTATTTATTTATGTACACATTCAAAAAGAAGATAGAGAAAGAAAGACAACACCAGTTATCGAGGAAGGTAAAAGGCTATATTTTATTACGAAGTTTCCACGTTACGTGGGTAAAACCGCGCGCGGGAAGCTAGTATCAAATATGATAGTACGTAAAAACTAGTAATTGCTATGCTAATCCAACACATTAGAAAATAAAATACATGACGCCATCGTCTTCAATAGAAAACTGTAGATTTCGAGGTCTAAACTAAAAACTGAGAGCATTTCCAAAAAACTGTAGATCTACAGTTAAAACTGTAGGGTTGGCTACTCTGTATCTACTTTAAGACATTCGTCGTAACCACTAATCCCCCCCCAGTAGGTACATATTTTAATTAACTACATTGACGTAACTTTAAACTAACAGTCGATGTTTTCAGAGTTAAAATACAGAAACATTCCGTCTAACAACATTGACTGTTTGTCTTTATCTAACTGTGTGTAATTTCTGGGGAAATTAAATTTTCTCGGTCGCCCAATTACCTACCTACAAAAAACGTATTAATTAAGCATGCAAATTGGTTCGTAACCATCAAAGAGATTCTCGCGCATAAATTAATTAATTAGTCATGGTATGCTGAGATCGCTTTGATATATAACATATAAGTTACTTTGTAAATAGCTATCACCGGACAAGAAATCTTTGTGAAAATTCTAAGATTTCTTTCCGGGTCTGGTTGGTTGAGGAACTACCCTCCGTGCCTCGGAAAGCACGTTAAGCCGTTGGTCCCGATTGTTATAACATCATCTATAACAAGCGTATATCAGGGAACGGGCAGCAGCGTTTCCCTGTGTATTACAGCATAATACTGCGGTCACCAATCCGCCTGCCAAGCGTGGTGACTATGGCAAAAACCCTTCCTCGGGAGAAGGCCCATGTTCAGCAGTGGAAGTTGTACGGGCTGATGATGATGATGATGGTGATGTGTACCTGTAGCCACTTTGAGATCACACGAACGATTGAAAACAAATGTTGCATGATTTCCGCCACAAACAATAAGTCTAAAACAATAGTTCTGAAATGAGGCGTTACGAAATTCTTACACGAGACGTGAACACGATACCTTGCACACATCTTAAGAATAAAACTACAAATGAACTAAAACAAATAGTGGTTTCACTCTCATTTGGTGTGGCCATACGTATGTTTCGTTTGTAGGACAGTCCTTATTTAATAAAGTAAATGAAACTTAAGTGAGGAACACGTGCTCTGAATTGTAATAAATAATTAAATATTAATTCACTATACTGCTTCATTATCAGCCCGTAAAACGTCTACTGCTGAACATGTGCCTCCTCCCGAGGGAGTGTATTTGCCATAGTCACCACGCTTAGTAGGCGGGTTGGTGACCGCAGTAATATGTTGTAACACTCAAGGAAACGCTGCTGCCCGTTCCTTGATGTCCAATTAATATAGATGATGTTATAACAATCGGGACCAACGGCTTAACGTGCTTTCCGAGTCACGGAGGGTAGTCCCTCAACCAACCAGACTCTTAGAATTTATACAAAGATTTTCAGTCCGGCGTGGAGATCGAACCCACGACCTCCGAGATTTTAAGCGAGCCAATTACCGCTACGCTACGGAGGATGTCTATACCGCTTGCAAAGTCAAGATTTTCGTCAAAAAACGTCTAAAAGTCTAAATTAATACTTCTTCTGAGCTACATCATCTGTTTACGTAGATTGCTGATTATGGGCATGCCCTTAACAGATCTAAAAGCCAGGGTAGTTGAAGGATATTGCCATAATCACCACGCTTGGTGATCGCAGTAAGATGGTGAATATTCTAGAGTTGATAGATGCTGCTGCCCATATATCAGCTATATGACCTTTAGTCGCCTCCTTACACCCATGAGAGGATATGGGGTGGTGTATTACTTTTATATAACTATGCTCTTTACGAATAGTTTATAATCAAATTTGTCTCACTTTCTCCAAACTCCATAGCCCTCCTACACTCATTGGATGTGTAGGAATAATTTACAATAATCGCAAGGAAATTAAAAGTTTCTCTGTTCTAAAGCACCATTTTTGGTAACTCGTTATCTCCCACGACATTGAAGGACGATTTTGGAAATGTTAATCTTCTCACGATTTCACACGAAAGTATTTCAATTTTTGCCGGTTATCAGAATAAAAAATTCATTTTAATTGGTGTAAGTTACAAGAGCATACCTAAGTACTCGTTTTCGGAGAGGAGTCAAGAATTAAAGTATGTTTCTGGAGCCTAAAATAGAAATGTTGCAAGCTAGGTTGGGATATTGTTATTCCTACTTTGTATTTAGCCCAAGACTTCTAGAAAGGACTGTTGTTCCAAAAGTTTACAATAAGTGTTCGGACATGGAAAACTGAAATTTACGTACCAAATTCTCCGTTCCCTTTTAGGGGGGCTAGGGGGCGGGACTAGTCTGAGCTAAAAAGCTTAGAGCTTATTTCGTATGTGCCGCTAGAGATTCTGGCTTTCAGTGGATGGTGTGTGGAGGGGGAGGATTAGACTATAGGTATATAAATAAAAATGAATCGCCAAAATGAAATAAACGAAATAAACGAAATAAACGATTTTTTATTCAGCACTTAGGTATTTACATACACTTGTACTTGTCAAGAAAATTAACAATGCATATAACATTAATTATAAATAGGTAACATTTACTATTAAATTATGTTTAAATTTATTTCAGGTGTGCTAGAAGTCTGTCAGTCCTGTGTTAGTAAATAAGCTCTTAATATCAACGTTAATATCTATTTACTATATTTATTTCATTCAAACATTTTATGAATAAAAATAAAAAAATATATTAAAGCATATTTTAGAGTGCAATGACCGGTCAAGTGGCGAGATGAGACGTCCTCAGCCAAATTCCATTAAATTTAAGCGACACACGCCTGCGGGCACCCTTAAGGGGTAAGGACCACGACTCAGGGCGCCGCTAAAAGCTAGAAGTAAAGAGAAATAAAGAGAACGTGATCACTGGCACGGACTACAGGCACTGGATCACACGACAGGGGCAGGGATCAACGCGGTCCTCGGTCTGTCCGGCGAGGATCCTAGCCTAGCTAACCTGCAGGTTTCTCTAGCTACCTAAGTGGACGGCCTGTAGAAAACGGCATGTAGGTACGCGCAAAACTTGATAACGACCATTTACCAATTTTGTTAATTCGTTTTTATTGGGTAACTAGCGACCCGCCCCGGCTTCGCACGGGTACAATACTGATAATTATACTACATAATGTCTTTAAACCTCTAACAAACGGGCGAAATTTGGTCAAAACAAACAGAAACAAATTAATATAGTTAGGTACCTACTAAAACTCAGTGAAATAAGTAGGTGGGTATACTTTTATTGTATGAAATACCTATACTCTTCAGGACTAACAATACAACAAACACTAAATAAATAGGTATTCAAGTATTTATCCATCATAGTTACAACGAACACAAAACAAAAAATTTGCCCTATAATTCTTAAGGATCGAGCGCGCATAATCGCATTCGGCCTACCTCCGTAGCGTAGCGGTAATTGGCTCGCTTTAAATCTCGGAGGTCGTGGGTTTGATCCCCACACCGGACATGAAATCTTTGTGTAAATTCTAAGATTTCTTTCCGGGTCTGGTTGGTTGAGGGACTACCCTCCGTTCCTCGGAAAGCACGTTGGTCCCGATTGTTATAACATCATCTATAATAATCGTATATCAAGGAAGGGGCAGCAGCGTTTCCTTGTGTGTTACAACATAATTCTGCGGTCACCAACCCGCCTGCCAAACGTGGTGACTATGGCAATACCCTCCCTCGGGAGGAGGCCCATGTTTAGCAGTGGACGATATACGTGCTGATGATGATGATGACCTACTAAAACTCAGTGAAATAAGTATGTGGGTATACTTTTATTGTATGAAATACCTATACTCTTCAGGACTAACAATACAACAAACACTAAATAAATAGGTATTCAAGTATCTATCCATCATAGTTACAACGAACACAAAACAAAAAAATTGCCCTATAATTCTTAAGGATCTTATTCTTCTTATTTTGCGATAACTTCTAAGTTATTCATTAAAAGTATATAGTGTAGGGGTAAAATAATCTGCATGTAATGCTTAAGAATATTAACTCATTTAAAATGATAAGGATAAATACTGAATCCGTCTGATTAGCTTTACAATTACCGCATTAGAAATTATCATTTTTCTAAGATATAATGGATATAGCAAGTTAACCTTGAAAGATAGACATATGCTATCGCAGACTTTTTTGTAGATCTAAAAGAGAAGAATATTTGCCACCATACATTGTTTTGTTATATCTCATAGGGTTTAGGCAGCGTTTTCGTTGAAAGCTCCCAAATGGCTTAATTTTTTCCGACACCTCTGACAAATATCAATATATATTAGTCAAATGTACACATAAACTAAACAAATCATATACGTAAACCTTCCGGAAGAATCGTTCTATCGATTGGTAACATCCGCATGAAAATCGATGTAGTAGTTTTTGAGTTTATCGCGAACAGACAGACAGACGCGGCAGGGGACTTTGTTTATAATATGTAGTGATGTAGTGATAGCGGTCTCCCGCGGCTCCGTGCGGATGTCGCTTACCGCTGCAAAAAGCCTACCCAGGAAAGACACGGTCAGCAAAATGATTCCCAGATCAATTCACAGACATCGACAACGCAGTCATTATCCGCAGGCTGCACAGATTGTCTTTCTGTGGATGTTAAAGTTGTTAATGATGAAAATATAATTAATGATGTAATTAATAGGCATTTTAGGGATTAGGCATTTTAGGCATTTTCAAAGCTCTGAAAAGAACTGTTGTTTAGCTCTGAGAAGAACTGTTGATTAGCTCTGAGAAGAACTTTTGCGTAGGTGTAGTTTTAAGAACGAAATCTAAAAAAAATCGCACGAAAATTATTAGACTTCGCAACGGGCCGTGCAGCAGAAATCGTAATATTTTAATTTCGCCATAACTTCAAAACCAAACGTCCAATTTTAATCATTCAAAGACCAAATATTATCTACATAAACTGTATTTAGTGATGAAATAATTTATTTTGATAAGGATTAATAGCATGAGTAAAATAAACGCGTTTAAATGTAGTCCAAAAAAAAATCAAGATTTCTAAATAAAAAAATGATCGTTGTGCCTCACTCGACATAGATAGGTATAGTGTGTCGCGGACTTTTTTGTAGATATTTATAAGATCTATAATTAATTAGAACATTTTATGGTTCTATCTTTTATAGTTTAGGCAGCGTACGCAAAATAAGTAACTTTTCTGGTTGATTTTTTACACCTTGTGTCAGAAAAACCCAAATATCTTACGGAACCCTATTTTTTTCCAAAATAAAATTTAGCCTATGTTACTCGTGGATAATGTAGCTTTCGAATGGTGAAAGAATTTTTTAAATCGGCCCAGTACTTTTTGAGCCTATTCATTACAAACATACAAACATACAAAAATAGGTACAAATCTTTCCTCTTTATAATATTAGTGTAGATTAGGTGACAAGACACCTAATAACGAATACAATATTGTTAGGTGACAAGGTTTGCATGAAAGGAAATTTTGGAAGATCCACGGGACGACTTACAATTAATTATAACTATCTACTAATATTGACTTTTTCATTTAGATGGGGATTAGTCCTACATAACATGACCTTGTTATAAATTATTTACCGACTTCTGATCTGGATTATGAACAATTATAATTATGAATATTAACTGGATTATGAATATACTAAGCTAAAGTTAGCAGTGTTAAGCATTTTGTTACACACAAAATTAATATGTGTTTTGTTGTTGTTGCAGGTACTCTCCTATTGATATCACCAGGACAATGCCAGTACGGGAACCACCACCCGGGTAGGTATGCATCATATCTTCTAACAATATATTCTTAGAATAATAACATATGATTATACAACTACTTTTAACCTTACAGCTATAGTATTGTACCTTTATAGTATTTACCTACAGCCACTACGGTACTATTTTGGGGAAAAGGCTTTTCAATAACAACATTAATCTGATGATAATCTATGCCTGGGTGACTTCTCCATAGAAAAAAAGGTTTACCATTAGCAGCTGTGGTGCATGCCATGAGAGAAGTTTTCATTGCTTTTATCTTCACAGTTATTCACTTGGAATGTTTATAATAACTAAAATATAATTAAACATGATTATAAGACCCAACGTTTTCTTTTCCAGTGGCATTCATAAGGACACCGGGTGACTGGAATCCACACGTACAACAGAGAAACCCACATTGGAACCAGTTCTCAATGCCCAGGAAAAGATCCCCAGAATCTTACAACCCTTATTACGAAAATCAATACGAACAAACACAATACAACCCTCAAAATGCGTTCAATTTACAAAACCAAAATGCATTCTCCCAAAACCAAAATCCTTTCCCAGAAAACCAGTACAACCCTCAAGTTCAAAACTTTCAAGGACCACCATATTATGATGGGAGGTCCTCCTTTATCCCAGACTCAAGAAATAATGATCCACGTCTACTCTCAGAATCAGCATTCACCAGAATATCTGAAACTCTAGGTGCCATAAATACTGTAGGACATTATTTGGTCGACATGGTCAACGATTCCCACGAGAGAAATGAAACAGATCCAAATCTTCAACAGCTACCTCAAGCTATTTACACAATAAGTAAGAACGTTTTAGGTAGAAATGTAACCGATAAGATAGCACCTATAGTCAAGAAAGCTCTGCCTAAAGTCTTGCCAGACGCTCCTATCACCAAAATAGCTACTGCAGACTTAAATTCTGATGCCAAATTTTGCACGACACCGGAGGGTGAAGAGGGAATTTGTGAGGATCTCAGCAACTGTCCTCAATTACTCCTAAATTTAGTGAACCTTCGGGAGTCTTTGTGTTTCAAAGACCTGTTCGTTCCTGGAGTCTGTTGTCCCAAAGATGCAATAGTACCGTCAACAGAAAAACCTGTTATAGCCACAACAAGTAAACCAACATATTTAGTACCAGTCACTACCCAGAAGCCAAAACCTGCGACTACAAAGAAACCCTCGGCGGTACTGGTGTTGACCACAAAGAAACCGAAACCGGCAGCTACCTCCACGAAGAGACCTACGACGAAACGACCAGCCACCACAACCACAGTGACCACTCCAAGGACCCTACCGACCACATCGTACTATACAGTCGCACCTCCTACTCTAGCAAATTACTCCAACATTGTGGACATTGAAGGTATACCTAAATAAAATTAATAAAATTCCTGACAGGTCATTGGAATTAAAACACTATAATACACCATATTATCGTAAAATTCGCAATCATTTAAATAAATTTAAATATTTCAACAATTAACATACTTTGTAAATGGAATCACAACATGCATTGATTTAATTTATACATCTTACATAATACATGATACAACGGAAGAAATGTATCGTAAATTTTTAAAGACTTTAAGTCATAAACATGCAAGTAGGTAATAAACCAGTCATTTGTATTTAATTGTTATTATGAAGCAACACTTGCGGATATTCGTCGCATCCAATCACATCAGGCTTATGTATTGTTTCTCTCGCGATCAGTATCAGTAGGCTGATCTTGAGAGAAGGGCAAGAGAGGAATAATTATTTATCTAACATTTTCCATTACCTATGACCGCTTACTACCACATTACACTAACTTTCCTTCGTGAGGTACAAACCTGAATATTGGTGAATTTGTTTCTTTTTTTCTGAAGGAACGGGCGTATGTAGTTAGCCTTATGCTTTTGTTCCTTCAATAGTATAGTTTTATGCTGATCTGACAAAAGAGCTATAGATAAATGAAATGACAACATAGGCAAACCTAGATCAAATTTAAAACGAAGTTAATTGGGACTACTAGGTAATTGTTATCATACGATAGACTGCCTCGTTGCGGTAATATGTTCGACCATAACAACCGAAGTCCCGGGTTAAATTCCCGAATAGGGAAATTATGTGTGCCACTTGAATAATCGAGAAAATGGTAGTCTGGAAGTCAGTTGATCTGTCGGTCCCGCACCTGATCTCTCACCGGTCGTGTCGGTAGAACCTTCCCATCAACATTTTGAGATAAAAATGAATAGCGACTGCACTGTGCTTACGAAAACACTTGTACACCATTCTGTGTCCTATGCAGATGATTAATTTCCTTAGAAATAGGCCACCGTGACCGAAATCCGTCGAGAGGACTACATTCCCGAAGATCAAACTTACCTATCATAATATCCAAAATTTCCAGATTGTGGCCAAAGAGAAGATGAAGGCGGTCGCATAGTTGGAGGCACTGAAGCCAAGTCTGGTGCCTGGCCTTGGATGGCTGCCATCTACCTGCACGGCAGCAAGAGAAGAGAGTTCTGGTGCGGAGGAACTCTCGTCGGCAAGAAGCATGTCCTCACAGCAGCCCATTGTACCAGAGACTCGAAGCAAAGACCGTAAGTTCAAAAATTGCTTTTTACATTGTGACTTGGTGCGCTGATCATTTTGAAATTGTATTCTAGAGAAAAGATTATTATTTGCTAGCTATGATATTGGTATGAAAAAGAAACTACTTTTAAGGGATATTTTCATACAATGTATACCATCATCATGCGTCAGCAATTAGGGGAACCACTATTATGGGCTGGTTTACTGGGCAACCCGCTCCGCAGACGGCGTGTTTGCCGTCGGCGGCAGACTAAGACCTGCCACCTACCACCATAGGCTTGGCCTCGGGGAGTGGGGCGCATGGGCCCCGCTCCCTTCGAACCCCAGAGGAGTAGGGACGCCTCTACACTGGTACACAATAGTGTGGCCCACGGCGCCAATATGGCCGCGGGTGCCGCCAGAGGGCCGGATTGCCAAGCGTACCCGGCCCTCACCAACGGCGGATGGAGGAGTGTCCGGGGGGTGTTAGTAGTGGAGGGTCCTCTCCTCGTTGTATGAGTAGCATACCACCGCTATGGAGAGGGTGGGTCCCACATATCCCACCGCCAGCGTGGGAACGCTGCAGTGACGGTGAGAATGCGTAAATGCATTTCCCCCCGTACAAGAAATTGTTATTTTCGTAATATTTTTAATAGCCTCAAAAAATTACCAGGACTTACGATTGACATGAATATTTTCTCCATATTCCAGTTTCCCAGCCCGTCAATTCAGCGTCCGTCTTGGTGACGTGGACTTAGCGCATGATGATGAACCGTCTCGGCCTGTCACCTTGAGAGTGACAGCTGTCCGAGCTCACGAGCAGTTCTCACGAGTCGGCTTCTATAATGACATCGCTATACTGGTGCTGTCTGGTAAGTAATTGTAACTCTCAATATAAGTAACTGTTACGTTTAAACACGCTGTCTGCTTTGAATAAAAACACTTTTTATAAAATCATGGTCTTAGATAAGTGATTGGTTTCGTGCGCTCGGCCAGATATCGC
This sequence comes from Nycteola revayana, assembly GCA_947037095.2. Lineage (NCBI taxonomy): Eukaryota > Metazoa > Arthropoda > Insecta > Lepidoptera > Nolidae > Nycteola > Nycteola revayana. The sequence continues at coordinate 18,893,447 of OX344856.2, read as the reverse complement.
GCTCGCTTAAAACCATAGTTCAGTAAATGCGGCAACTCAATATAACCGATGGCATGTGATTCCGATGTCCTACTTATTTTTTGAAGTGTTATTTTGACACAGTTAACTATACAAACTGGCATATTTTATAAAACATTTGACAGGTTTGTATATTTTCAAGTACGCGCGGTATTTGGTCGAGTATGCGAGACCAATCATTTCATCTTAGGACGTTGTTTTATCATCTTCGCTTTGTTGCTACAAATATTAATATTAATTTGTAGTAAGGAAACAAGTAGTTAAGTACTTATAAAATATGAGGAGACAGCATCAGCGAACAGCTGTACCAATTAACTAAAGTAAGCGTTTACTGACTTGAACTTGATTTAGGTAAGTTCATACCTTTTATTGTTATATGATTAAACTAGCGATCCGCCGTCGCACGGGTGTGATATGTATTATACATATTATAAACCTTCCTCTCGAATCACTTAATCTACATATTAAACAAACCGCAACAAAATCCGTTGCATAGTTCTAAAGATCTAAGCATACATAGGTACAGACAGGCAGCAGGAAGCGACTTTGTTTTATACTATGTAGGTAGTGATGGTACAGAATATCGGCAACGTTAAGTTTCTTCACTTGATGAAGTCGTTTCGCCCATAGCGTCCACTGCTAAACATTGGCGTCCATGGACAAACGTAGGTAGCCACGAGGCTTTTGATACTTTACCGGGCAGAAAAAGGCGAGCAGAGCTCCAGGCTTAATGACTACGCTTGGCAGGCGGATCGGTTGATATTGTCCATCCATCAGCTGTATGTCTCTCAGTCGCCTCTTAAGACACCTATGGGAAGCCATGGGGTGATCTAACCTGGAAACCACACGTTACGCATATTATGATAGTATTCATCCTTAAATTTTCTTTTTTTAGAGAACGTTCAAAAATCAAAGTACGTGATCCCCATATGCCTCCCAACCGGGGAACTGACTCGACAACAGTTCGATGGCTCCGTGGCTACTGTAGTCGGGTGGGGAACCACCAGATATGGTGGAGGCGAGAGCTCCAAGCAGCTGGAAGCCAAGCTACCGGTGTGGAGGAATGAAGATTGCAACAGAGCGTACTTCCAGCCCATTACAGACACATTCCTATGTGCTGGTCTTGCGAGAGGTGGCGTGGATGCTTGTCAGGTAATGTGGTTGCGTAGGAAAAGCTATGTCTAATACTCCAAAAAGCTACGCAAGCTAAAGGAACTAAAGGACTTAAGTTTGCGAGACCACATTTAAATAATGTGGTCTCGCAAACTTAAGTCCTCAATCTTCAAATTAAAATTATAAAAGCGAAAAATTTGAATTTTAAGAGAATTTCCATACAAAATCTGCCAAATTTAAAATTTAAATTTTAAATTCTACTCTGAAAGATTTTATCAGACGCTTGAAAATATCTGCCCTTAGACAAATGAGATTTTTAAAAGTTGTGTTCATGCATATGAATAAATTTAGCAGTCTTCATTAATAATGAATAGGTACGCGTAGTCGCCAAACCTCAATTTTTCTCAGCAGCTACATATTCTCTCAATTGCCACAGCTAATCTAATCTAATATGCTAATCTAATATGTCCGTCCAATTAAAAAACACCAGAGGGTTGGCAATGGGCAATGGGCATGTGGCGTTTATCTATACAATATATAAAGCTGAAGAGTTTTACTGGTCCAATTTGAAAAATTCTCTGTTAGATAGCCCATTAATGGAAGAGGTTCTTAGGGGAACGGGAGCAACGCGTGTAAGCTAGTATTTAATACAACAAATTAATATATTTTAAACTAGAGAGCTTTATCTTTAGCACTAGGTGCCTACATACTAGTAAGCTCTTAATTAACTCCCCAAATTAGGCAAAATTTTCATCGCTTTTAAACAAGCAGAGCTTTCATAACCTCCTAATCACTGTGTTGTGTTCAGGGTGACTCCGGTGGTCCTCTGATGCTGCTAGTCAACGGGCGCTGGACTCAGATCGGCGTCGTCTCCTTCGGAAACAAGTGCGGGGAGCCTGGCTACCCGGGCGTCTACACCAGGGTCACGCACTACTCCAACTGGTTAACGCAAAATCTAGTTTAAGTTAAACTAAGTTTTAATAAGTTATGTAATTGTATAAACTACTGTAACGCAGTTTGAACCATTTTTTGTTATTATCTTGTAAGGAATGAAATGGATTGAAGATTAGCATTTAATGGTACCTAACCGATAGCCAAGTTTCAGAAGGTACATAACAACCAGAACATAATTTAGTGTTTGTATATGGCTAGATCAATGTTTTGGACCAGATTTCTTGCGTCTACAGTTTCCGTTGCCCCCATTAATGGTGGTCTGAAGATCACCCGGGGGTAGGACACCAAAAAAGGTTATGCTCTCAATCAGATTTTATAGAACTTAATAAAGGTTAATATGATAGTGTGGATGTCTATATTATCTACATACAATAGGAAATAAATGTTCGTAATTAGAATACATAAGAAAAAAAATACAACAAATACGAAATATTCTAACGAATACAAACCATAAAATGTAAATAAACAAAATGATTTACCAATTTCATTAAACGGTGCTAAAGGTAGGGCGAACGGATCTGCCATTTAGGTTAGAAGGTGACACGGCGTGCATTATTAGGTACCTACCTACCAACAATCGTGCTTTTATATGTAATAAATTGAGATACTAATCAATATAAATAAAAATAAATCGCCAATGTACATCTAAGTACAAAACTCAAAAATGGTTCGACCAATTCGTTTTTTTTTTTCTTCATATTTCTGTAAACTCATAAGATTTTTTTTTCTCTACATAAGAACCAAGAGAGTAAAAATATAAAAAAATCAAGGAAGTAGTTTGTTTTTTAATTTTCGGAATTTAAAGATTGTTTTCATAGCATTTGACGAGGTAGATAAACTGTCGAGTATAATTACATGAATTACTTTAATAAAAAAAAAATAGGGGGGGCGCTATAAATTTAAAATACTTATATAGGTATAAGGTGAAATGGCGAGAGACCGCTGCTAATTGCTAATAGGCCGTTGTAACATTGTACAACATATACGTGCTATTTTAACTTCTGCAGATACGTGACTTTTTGGTTTTTCTACGTAATAATGTAGGTCAGTTGTAGGTATCAATGGGACTATGCCCGGTGAAGTGGCAAAGACCTGTCTACATTTGCCTACATTTTACAAAAGTTTGTCCGAAAAAAAATGAGGTTACAAAGGCCCCAAAAGTTTGTGTTAGAGGACCTCTTCAACAAGTTTAATACGGAGCCCATCTATGGCCTGATACGGCACTGATATAGGTACCACAAACCGCAAAAAAATCTTTTACTTATAACCCGGTGCTTCTTACCAATTTCTATGCAGTTACCAAATTAACTCTTAATATACCTTATATGTAAGTTAATCTAAGTGTCATAATTATTTAATCTTGATTGGAAATGTAGAATTACGTCACTATTTATTGTCTTCGCACCACAAAGTTTTCACACATCATATTTATTATACAAATTAACGGTTTTATCTGAGTCTTTAAATTATAATTTTGTGATAATTTTTATAACTGACTGTTAGTATTAGTAAATTAAACATTTTGTGGGATAATTAATATGAATTTCCTTTTTTTATTTCCCGTCACTACAAAATAAACTACCGAACTACTCCGCAATTTGTATACCACCGTATACAAATTGTGGAGTATAAAAGTACTGGTAAAACGTGCGTTATTAAACTGGGGTTAAAGGGCCCAAAACAAAATGCATTTGAATAAAAAAAAACCCCTTAAAACCGTCTAGCAGCTTTCAAATGTCTGTTGTCGCTTTTAAAATCTCCTTATTTCCTTGCAATATTCTTTTCCCAAAATATTGATAACGAATACAAGAGGTGAAATATCATCTACACTAATATTATAAAGAGGAAAGATTTGTACCTATTTTTGTATGTTTGTAATGAATAGGCTCAAAAAGTACTGGGCCGATTTAAAAAATTCTTTCGGCAATAGAATGCTACATTGTTCCAATTTGACATAGGCTACATTTCATTTTGAAAAAAATTAGGGATCCTTGGTAAAATTTGAACAATGTAACCGAAGGTGTAGAAAAATGAGTCTTAAAATGTCTTTCGTCGAATGCGCTGCCGAAACTATTAGCGATAGAACAAAATAATGTACAACAATATTGAAGAACATCATAATGTCTACATAAAACTCCGCGGTAGCATATGTCCAACTATTGTAGTTATGTCACTACAACAACTTTTTTCATTTTAAACATTAATGAAAATGCTAACCAAATTCAAACCATGCTATCTATGTGTTTATATTAATCCTTATCCAAATAAATTATTTTATGGACAAGACCATTTAACTACCTATAAAATAGTTTTTATAATCTATATCTATCTATATATATAAAACAAAGACGGGTTTGTTACAACACTTATAACTCGAGATCGGCTGGATCAATTTTCATGGTTTTTGTTTCGTTGGATTTGTCTACGCCCTGAATAGCAGAATACATTTTAAAAACAACAGAAAGTCGTGTTAGTTACACTATTTATAACTCAAGAACGGCTGAACCGATTTGGCTGAAAATTGGAGGTAGGGAAAGGGAGGTAGCTAAGAACTGGGAGAAGGACATAGGATACTTTTGGGTAGGGGTAGGGTAGGGTAGGGTAGGGGTAGGGTAGGGGTAGGGTAGGGTAGGGCTAGGGTAGGGGTATGGTAGGGGTATGGTAGGGGTAGGGTAGGGGTAGGGTAGGGGTAGGGGTAGGGTAGGGTAGGGGTAGGGGTAGGGTAGGGGTAGGGTTAGGGTAGGGTAGGGTAGGGCAGGGGTAGGGTAGGGCAGGGGTAGGGTATAAAAGTCCACCCGTGCGAAGTCGGGGCGGGCCGCTAGTAAAATATATAAAAGAAAGTCGTGTTTGTTACAACACTTATAACTCGAGAACGGCTGGACCGATTGCCATGGTTTTTGATTTGTTGGATTTGTTTCCGTCCCGAATAGCAGAATACATTTTAAAAACAAAAGAAAGTCGTGTTAGTTACACTATTTATAACTCAAGAACGGCTGAACCGATTTGGCTGAAAATTGGTAGGGAGGTGGCTAAGAACTGGGAGAAGGACATAGGATACTTTTGGGTAGGGGTAGGGTAGGGTAGGGTAGGGGTAGGGTAGGGGTATGGTAGGGGTAGGGTAGGGGTAGGGTAGGGTAGGGTAGGGGTAGGGTAGGGTAGGGGTAGCGTAGGGGTAGGGTAGGGGTAGGGTAGGGGTAGGGGTAGGGGTAGGGGTAGGGTAGGGTAGGGCAGGCGTAGGGTATAAAAGTCCACCCGTGCGAAGCCGGTGCGGGCCGCTAGTAATTCATAAAATTAATATAGAAAAATAAACTACCCTGAGCAAATTATTTTTTTAATATCTAAACCCAAATTCGTGCAAGTCAATGCCCGTGATATGTCAACAAAAATAACTAAGAACTATTTATGTATCATTAATATACTAATAGTTTACCGAGTCCAAAACAACACGAAATGCACTTCATTTGTGCCATCGGTTTCTGGACGAAAAATGTAGTCGTCACATATTTGACAGAATTGTGACACATGTAAATGTGACAGTAGAATGTTTATTTCCGAACCACTATTTTTAGCATATGTTGTATATCTATCTCTTTTCTTTATACGTTGTTAGACAAGGTAGACACGTACATCACGTTAATGACATTTGATCTAACATCATCTCAAATTGAAGTTTGCTATGATTAATTTAGCTTATTTCTAGTGAAATAAATTAAATAAACACAGTGAAATATTAATTCAAACCATACAATATTTAACGCTGAATATTCGACATAAAAAGTGGTTTAATGACTTGAAGAGATAGCGATATAGGTCATAAAAATGAAGTACTCAACATCCCCAACTCCTAGCTTAAATAATTACCCAAGGAGTACGTCTCCTTTGCCTGCACCGGCTAATTATCAGCCTACAACGGCTAGTGCTGCCGTCAAGCGCTACAAATATATCACAAGACTGTTTAAATTCAATCAAATGGACTTCGAATTCGCGGCATGGCAAATGGTTTACCTGTTTGTAGCACCGCAAAAAGTATTCAGAAATTTCAACTACAGGAAACGTGAGTAACTCAATGAATATATACTCAACAGTACGCCTACAAAATTTCATTAAAGATAATGTCATATCTATGAAGAAATTGATCTAATTGTTGTTTTACAGACACAAAATCCCAGTTTGCGAGAGATGACCCAGCTTTTTTAGTCTTACTTAGTGTATGGCTATTTTGTAAGTATGTTTTAATATATATTTTTAAGGAAATGTCTGGGGGACCTTACGAACCTGCATCTTAGGTAATGCCCCTAGTGCCTTAACCAATTAGGCTACGGTGAAACCACAGCCAGTTATCAAAATTTATTAATCTCTTACTTTTTTTTTATTTTTTATTGTTTGATTTGGCAAGCCATAAACAATAAAAATTTTTGGAACGAAGTTCCTTATCGCGCGTTGTGAAAGGGGGCTAGACGGAAAAAATTCTTACGAAAAGTTGTCACGACACTTTTTGCTATAGCCACTCAAACGTTCAAGCCGTTTAATGTTTGTTTGAACGCGCTAATCTCAGGAACTACTGGTCCGATTTCAAAAATTCTTTCAGTTTTGGATAGACCATTTATCAAGGAAGGTTACAGGCTATATTTTATTTTCAAAAAAATTAGGGATCCGTAAGAAAATTGCGATTTTGTAACCCAAGGTGTAAAAGCGAAAACCTATTAATGCGTGCGCTGCAAAAAATATTGACAATAGAACAAAATGATGTGCGTTTGTAGGTCTTATTAAGATCTACAAAAAAGTCCGCGAGAGCATATATCTAACTATCATAGTTTAGTCACAATAACCGCTTTTATGTTCATAAAAAAATATTAAATCGTCTGAAGAAAGAAACTACGTTAAATGTATATAATAATATTAATCCTTATCCAAATTAAGCATTTTGTTATCAAGGGTATTTATTTAGAAGTAAAATACTTTTTGTTTTATTCCAATCGGACATTTCGTTGAGAAATTATCACGAGTATAAAAACGCAAAGAATTGGTACCTAATAATGAGTTATTTGCCATAATAGATAAAGGTGAAGAGTTTGTTTGCTTGAACGCGTTAATCTCAGCAACTACTGGTCCGATTTGAAAAATTATTTCAATGTTAGATAGCCCATTTATCGAGGAAGGTTATAAGCTATATTTCATTATAAAGTTTCAACGGGAACGGGAGTTAAGCGGGTGAAACCGCGCGCGGAAGGCTAGTAAATAATAAGGGGCACAATCGTGTTTACAAACAAATACTTTCGAAGGAACTTCGTTCCTACCTGGTGTCCCACGACACCTCTCAAGTTTTTTAACAGAAAAGTGTGAGGACCACTGCATTAAGAGCTTTACCTAAGAGTGCAAGGTCAAATAATAGTGGTATTAAATTGTTCTCAAATTTTACTTTTTTCAGTATCTTCAATATGTTTTGGGCTGGCGATGGGCCTGTCCACCGTAAAGTTGGTGTTATTTATCCTCTATGTTGTATTCGTGGACTTCATCGGAGCTGGACTGATTGTATCTACATTCTTATGGTAAGTGCATATAAATGTAAATATTTTTTTGGAATAAATGGTTTGTAAGTTTAAACTTGATCATAGCTTGCTGTTCAAATAAAATTATTAAATGAACATTGGCATACATTTGTAACAAGAAAGGTAAAAAAAAAAAAAAATTATAATTAATCTTTTTAATGCCAATGTTGCTCATACTCGACAAGTGCAAGCATGTTTTGTACCCAATATCGCCAATATTGCGGTCGGCTATACAGGAAAATACAAAATATGTACAGTAGAGCATTGATTATCCGAACATTGATCAATGGAACAACTGCTTATCTGAATTACTTGCCCATGCAACCTGCACATATCTACCCCACACTACAGTGCTCGTGCAATTGTTGCGACTTTTTAGTTGTATCACAATGTACACTAGTTATATGTCACTTTCAAGTAGCCACTAGCCGATATACCAAATTTTGACGCGCTTTCGATTTAAAATGCCTAAAAGTAAACATGTTGTCCTGTCTATGAAAGATAACCAGCCAGAGGACAAATCTGTAACCAAGTTTTCCAATGAATACAAATACAGAGAACACAGAGAAAATTAATATGCATGGCCAAATCAATACCATTTCCTTATCAAGCAAATACTGGTTAATCGACGCTCTACTGTACAATAAACATATTGCATCATTTCTATTACGTGTTTTATTGATACATCTTAGTTAATGCAAAAACCATTACCACATTTAAAAAATAACAAACCACATATTAAAAACTATATCGACGGTTAAAAGGTAATAGGGCATAAGCGACATTTTTTTCCAAAATGAGTTATGAATGCCATCTTACTTAAAATTTTCCGCTCTTTCGAATGCGCTAACTCCCATGGCTCTACGATGACTTTTTTGTCACTTATTCCCAAGCAAAAAACTGACTTTTCTAAGTGTCATTTTGTTATAACCGTCCGAATTTAAGGCCTTTTTTATTAAAAGGGCGCTTATACCTCTGTAAATATGGTATTAATTTTTGTTTATAGTCGGTAATGCATTTTTACTTTTAATTGGTGTAAGACAACCGGGCGCTTAATGCTTTTTACCTTTAGCACCTGGCTTGAAAGCCGGCACTCATGAGCCTTAACCTTTGTCTTAAAAAAAATTAAATGTCAATTATACCATACTACCATTAACATGTTTTCAATATAGTTGTCGCTTATGCCCAATTACTAAAATGTAATATGATATTAAACTGTCGGTTATACCCTACTACCATTTACAAGCTTACCACACAAATGTTGCTTATACGCTATTACTAAAATCTAATTTGATATTAGCACGTCTGTTATACCCTTCTACCATAATGGTACTTGACATAATGGTACAGACTTGAAGGCAATGATTGCCTTCAAGTATGTTATTTAGTCAAACATTATGATATTGATAGTGTAGTGCTATGTTGTATTAAGTTTCAAAAACTTTTTATTTTTGAAAGCGCCTTTTACAATTACCAAATTACATTTTCTATTATAATGCTACCTACTACCTACTTCATACCTAGGTAGGTTATGTTATACTATATTGTAGGTACATTATGTTATTTCATTAAGTTACTATTTTATTTCTGTTAGTATATATATGCCAGGCACAACTTGCCTGTTTTATTTCATTATAAATTGTAAATAAAACGTGTTTTTGTTTTGAGCATAATATAATTTAGTAATGTAGTAACAGGACCGGATTTAGAGGTCCGGATGCCCCGGGGCAACAAAGGAGAAGAGGCCCTCTGGGCACAAACTAGTTTCCCTCCAAATGTGTAGAAAATTTGAAGTATGTACTTTTCAGGACGATTTGAATTCTGATATTTTACTGATTGACTAATTTAAGTGAACAAGTATAGATGAACAACCGCTATTACAATATTTAAGAATTATAACATTCATCATGATTCTACAAAGTATTGTATGTAAAGGTACAACACCTAAAAAATAAATATAAAAAAAGTTGTACAGTTTACTCGTCAAAATTGTAAAGATTTTAAATCTATGTTGTAGGGGCCCCTCTGTTGTGGAGGCCCCGGGGCAGTTGCCCTGGATGCCCTCCCTTAAATCCGGCCTTGTGTAGTAAGTATTAAACTACCTCAATTTGTTCAACCTCAGCAATGTAATCATTATACCAGACCTATACTCATTAATTAGTAATATTACCAAATTCAATTCCATGAGATGGGGGGCAACATTCTTACGCCGGTGCCCACGACCGGCGTAAGAATGTTGCCCCCCATCTCCTCCGGCATGGTATCGCCGGGGCTAGGGGTGCTTAGGATCCCCGGGAGACGCGTGGCTACCAATCCCAAAGACGAACCCTGGCCCTGGCAACACACAACGTGCGCACTTTAAGGACTAACGAAAAGATTGTTGAGCTGGAAGAAGAATTGAGCAGGTTCAGGTGGGGTTGTCCCAAGGTGGTGTCGGGTTTCTCGTACACAAGTCCCTCGTTAAAACATAATTACCATCGACAGTGTGTCTAGCAGGGTGGCATAACTAATAAGTATGGCAGTATCTAAAAGATACTCTTGAGTGTTAAGTATAACTGGGTTAGAAACTGGGGGCCGGATTGCTCATGCGTACCCGGCCCCCGCCAGCGGCGGATCGAAGGAGTAACCGGGGGGGTTTTAGTTGAAGTGTTACTCTCCTCGTAATATGAGTTTAGCATACCAGAGTGGTATGCTAAAATAGAGAGGTCGAGTCTATATCCTATCACCAGCGCGCGAATACGCGTAAATGCATGTCCCCCCGGACAACAAAAAAAAAAGGGTTAGAGGTAACTGGGCAAGTGAAGCTATCATGAGTTGATAGGGGAGAGTTTCGGTTATGGGCAACGGAACCCTAGGGGACAGAGGTTGGTCGACTTTCTGAATAAAGAAGGACTCTATATGATGAATTCTTTCTTTCAGAAGCCACCTCACATGAAATAGACCTGGCCGAGACCCGATGGTTTCACGAGAAATGAGATCGACTTCATCATAACCGACAAGAAATGGATTTGCAGATGTCTCTGTGATTCACAGGGTGAGAACCGGTAGTGATCACCTAATAGTAAGAGGCACAGTGAATATGAATGTTAAACGTGAACGGTCCCGTTTGATGAAGTCTCCGATCTACTCGCGCTCAGATCGAATCCCGAGAGATTTCAACTCGTGCTCTCAAATCGTTTCGATTGACTAGGTGAGAACGCATCAGTGGACGAGATCAATAACAGTTTTGTAGAGACTGTCCATACGGTCGGGTCTAAGTTCTTCAAGACTCGCCGTACCCGTAGAACCCAGAAGCTCTCCGAATACACCGTTAACATTATGACTGAACGACGCTCGCTAAGACTGCAACCTTCCAATGATGCTGACTCACAGAGGCAGCTGAACAGATAAATAAAAAATCCTTGTGGATCCACGATATTCGTAGCTTTAATACGTCCCGTATTAAAGATATGATAGAACGTAATCAGGACTCCAAAGTGTTTGTAAGAGATATGTCTATTGGGCAAAGCCAGATGGCAAAGCTGAAGAGGAATAATGGAAGTCTTGCGTCGACAAAGCCGGAAGTGTTAAGGGAAGTGGAAAAGTTCTACTCTGCGCTTCAGTCACCAAGCCTGTTTCCAGTGCGGCTCTGTAGCCGCCCTGGAAACAGGCTTGGGTCTGTACCCAAGAGGCAAACTGACCCGACACGTTACCGAGGATATCCCGGACATCAGCCTTTTCGAGATAAGCATTGCCCTGAAACAATTAAAGAACAACAAGGCGCCGGGTGAGGGCAGAATCACGTCAGAGCTCCTGAAAGCGGGTGAATCACCGGTACTTAAAGTCCTTCACAAGCATCTTGCTCGGAGGTACCACGCCTGAATAATGGAACAAAAGGTGGTGTTGTTATTTAAGAAAGGTGATACCACTTTATTAAGGAACTACAGGCCCATCTCGTTTTTGAGTCATGTTTATAAGCTGTTCTCCAGGCTCATTGCAAATCACTTCGAACGACGGCTTGATGACTTCCAATCTCCCGAACAAGCCGGGTTCCGAAAAGGCAATAGTACCATGGACCAAAAACATACGCTGCGGCAAATTATGCAGAAGACCGAAGAATATAACTTGCCGCTCTGTTTAGCGTTTGTCGACTATGAGAAAGCCTTTGATTCGGTCGAAACATGGGGCGTACTTGAGTCGCTCCATCGATGCCGTATCGACTATCGGCATATCGAAGTATTGAAGTGCTTGTATCGAAACGCCACAATGTCGTTCCGAGTACAAGAACAGAGTTCGAAGGCGATTCCACTGAAAAGAGGCGTAAGACAGGGAGACGTTATTTCTCCAAAACTGTTTACGACCACTTTGGAAGACACCTTCCAACTTCTGAATTGGAAAGCACTAGGCATCGACATCAACGGCTAATACATCTTTCTATTCGCTGATGATATCGTGGTCATGGTAAAGTCGATGGAAGAATGCAGTACAATGCTCGAAGACCTCAACCGAGTCTCCCAACAGGTAGGTCTTAAAATGAACATGGACAAGACTAAAATCATGTCTTACGTCCGTGTTGTGCCTACCCCTATTATGGTTGAGTACCTATACAGTTTTTAAAGTTGTTGACGCGTATGTATACTGAGGACAGATAGTCCAATTAGGTAGGTCCAACTTCGAGAAGGTCAATCGCCAAATCCAACTCGGATGGGCAGCGTTCGGGAAACTTCGCAACGTTTTCGTCCAAAATACCTCAATGCCTAAAGATGAAAGACTTAAACCAGTGTATGTTGCCAGTGATGACCTATGGATCCGAAACGTGGTGCTTCACTATAGGCCTTATGAACCGACTCAGAGTCGCTCAACGATTTATTGAGAGAGTTATGCTCCAATCGCGATAAGATCAAATCAGAAATGAGAAGATACGTAGAAGAACGCGGGTTACCGACATAGCTCAACGGATTAATTCGTTGAAGTGGCAATCGTAGGCAAGCGTAGCGTAGAACGTCCACTAACTAGATGGATGGATGACCTGGTAAAGGCCGCGGGATTACGGTGGATGCAGGCCGCCCTCCAACCGTAGTAACTGGAGATCTATGAGGGAGGCCTATGTCTAGTAGTGGACGTCCTACGGCTAAAATGATGATGAATGTTGATTATCAATTTTTTTGTTAAATCCATCGATTTGATATTTTTATAACCTACTAATTGATGATGTCTAACATTTTAAAGGAGAAGCGTGTTGATTGTGAATATAATTATTATTTTTAGGATGTATCATTAAATTCACGTTACCACATAGTTACCAACTAAATGTATGTAAATCTATGTTGGATGTCCCTGTTTTCCTCTTGGTATAGAAATCTTGATGTGTAGAAGTACCACATTACCCTTTTTTCAACCCACTTACAATGTCGCTAATGTCTGACATCCTCACGATATTTTTGCTAAGCATTGTATTTTACACCCCTTTACCTTTTGGTATAATGATTCAAATCGTCATTTATGCTTTTTTACTCATTTAAGTTATACTAGAGTCATGGCATTTATGCCCTATTACCTATTGGTATAAGAATATCAAATGTAGCTTAGTCTTCTTTACTCTGAGTTTTGTACTGTGTTAATGCGACTTATGCCGTATTACTTCACAAGTAAAATACGATCAATTGATCTAAGCGACATAAAATCACATAAAACAACGCCGAATGAAGTTAATAAGAGTGCCAATTAATGCTTCTATTTTTATTGATTCTAGAATTGTTTGCATTTTCACAATATGCCAAGAAACGAAAAAGTTATGTCGATTTTTCAACTTTCTAAAACTTTAAACTGCTCTCCTGAACAATTTGATTTTTGTCGCTTATACCCTATTACCTTTTAACCGTCGATATCAAACCATAGAGCAAACCGCAAAGCGCCCGAAACTAAAATTAAAAAGAAAATGAAGAAAAAACAAATGAAGAGAGAATCGTCGGTCCCGACCGTGTACAACACTTTTTGTACATTTTAATTAATTAGATAGTTAGGCAATAAACCTATTATATACAGTCCACTATTTCTTTCCACCTGTGCCTCAACTGCTCTACTATACAATAAACATATTGCATCATTTCTTTTACGTGTTTTATTGATACATCTTAAATTAGGCAGATAGAATTAATTTGTCTGTCCTCACACTTTGACCTCAAGTTTACTGACATTAAAAAAACTATCTCAGCATTCTAATTATCCACAGGCCTGTACTAAATATTCATGCCACTGCCATTGCTAAAAACATGCATATAATTCCAGGTACGTAAGTAACAAATACCTACGCCGCGACCCCGACGGGCCGGACGTGGAGTGGGGGTACGCGTTCGACGTGCACATCAACGCATTCTTCCCCCCGCTGTCGTTGCTACATGTCTTCCAAATTCTGCTGTTTAATAGTGAGTATTCTATGTAACAATAAATCTAAAATTAATAACTAGTTTCGCGCACCTGCATAACTCCAGTCTTCCTCGATAAATGAGCTATCCAACGGGTACACTACATAAATACGAAAACTTTAATCCGTCAGTCACAAAAACGAAATTCAAAATACCGATTTTCATCATTCCGAATGGTTCAAAATTCCGAATACATATAACGACTCCGATTTATCATTACTCCTATTTTTATAATTCTTAAATGTCAATATTCCTAACGCTTATAATTACGATGGTCGCTTCGCGGGGCTCCTACTTCTGGATGGTTTATAACAAATAACCACGAAGGGTTCTAACCTAACCTGTCCGAGTCCGAGTGCCCTAAAGTCCAGATTGCATCCAGTTTCTCTTGGTAACAATAGTTGAGAATTTGACTCTTCGAACGTATGAAAGTCGGAAAACTAACAAAACGCATTTTTGAATTTCGGTAAAATAAATTTCGTGATTTTTAATAATAGACATAAAAATTCTTAGGTATTATGAAAATAGGACTTTTGAAAATTGGAACATCGAAATAAAGTATTTCGGAGTATTTGGGTGTTACCATACCCAATACTGGAAGCCCATTTATCGAGCAAGGCTATATTTTATTATTATTTTATTATCCAACGGTGAAAAAATATTTCATCGCGTATTTTTTCAAATTTCGCGGGTATAACCGGGCGCGGGTTACCTAGTTTATCTATATGTACTAATATTATAAAGAGGAAAAGTTTGTACTTTTGTATGTTTATTTCGATTAAACTCAAAAACTTCTGAACGGATTTTGATAATTCATTCACCATTAGAATGCTACATTATCAAAGTCCACCCGTGCGAAGCTGGGGCCGCTAGTCGTCGATGAATAGGCTATCTCAGAACTTTTCTAATTAGACCAGTAGTTCCTAAAATTAGCGCGGCCAAGCAAACAAACAAACTGTTCAGCTTTATATATTAGTATAGATTTAATCAAGCTAGAGTTCTGCTCGATTTAACGCCCAGAGAAGTAACAAAAGCCTGGCGGCTAAATACATATGTCCGTCCATTAAAAAGCAAGCTATAGAGCTTATAGTCTTCTTGTAGCTCTTAGCTTGTAGGCTTCTTTGTTCTTTTATTTTTGGACGGACTGTGTAGTTAGCCATGAGGCTTTTGCTCTTTACCAGGCAAATGTCTTCTTTGTACCCTTATGAATTTTCCAGGTCTACTGAGCCAGGGTGGATTCCTGTCGTGCTTGGTATCCAACTCGTTCTGGTTGGCGTCCATCATTTACTACTTATATATCACGTTCCTAGGATATAGCAGTGAGTACAACAAAAATATTCTATTATACTACCATTTTCAGCAAATACATTTAAGTAATCAATTGCCACCTAGATAACGTGTAATCCACAGTTGAAAATGGAGGGTTTTACCATAGTCACCACGCTTGACAGATGGATTGGTGACCGTAGTATAGGCTAGTTGACACTTTTTTTAAATTAATTTATATGGCTAAGAATGGTTTGACAACAAAAAAATATGGCATTTACTTGAGATCTAGAGCACAAGCACTAAAATGAATATTATATTTTGAAATTGGCTTGACATTTAGAGGTGAAAACGATGTCAGCCATGTTGATCTATATACATCTGTTTTCAAGGTTGATGATGTCATGACTCGGAAAGTGTAATAGTAAAGGATCGCGTTCATGTTTTTTAACGAGATGTATGACGTTACAAAATGGCTGATAGCGTTTTCGGAAGTTAAAGACAAATAATTTTCATATTGAGTTTATAAAAACATATTCAAGTTTTTTGAACAGAAATTATTATATTTAGGTGCCATATGACAAATACTTTTAGAAATAAACGTCATTGTAACATAATTTCATATGTGTCAACTAGCCTATTATGCTGAAACACATAGAGCGTCGCTGCTTCCCGTTTCTTGGTACACGCTTGTTATTGATGATGTTAGAACATAATGCCTGCGTGGAACCCAACCGGTCGTCAAAATTTATTATTCTTTTTTAACATGGTTTTATATTTATTTATCTCAATTATGAAATTTAGTAATCGGTAAAATTTTCCTGTAAAGTATAAAAATACTTAGATGTTAGAACATTCGGAACCAACTTTGCGTGCTTTCCGAGGCATAGAGGGTAGTCCTTTATCCAATCAGACCCAGAAAGAAATTTTATATTTTTACAAAGATCGAACTTAAACTGTATTACTTAAGTAAAGACAAAAACATTAATATTTTCTGTAATAATATTAGTTAATAACAATTACTAATGCTTTGTCCACAGACCTTCCGATGCTACAGAACACGCGCGTGTTCCTCCTCCCGCTGCCAATACTGGTGCTGGTGTTCCTCACCAGTGTCATGATGTACTGGAACCTCAGCGAGATGCTCATGTACTTCTATAGGATGAGGGTCCTATAACGACTGGTTATAATTTGAGAGACTTTTCACCATTAAGCCACCGTACAGACAATCAACAACAAAAGTTGATGATCAGAATATTGTAACCTTACATAAATGTTTGATCTGGCGTACTCAACGAGATACCGCCGTCGTATACGACAAATGCGGCAAAAAATACTACGCCGATTTCGGCGTACCCGAGTCAATCACGGTCGTGAGGCCACCGACCTCATTGGACTGGCATGTTATAATGTACGATTCGTATCATCAACTTTTGCCGTTAGTACTATATATATGTAGTTGAAGAAGAATATGTTGAATAGTTTTATATACCTTATGTCTTAATAGTGTGTCATTGTTTTCCCGCAGCGGAATGATTTAGTATTAGTTATGAAATTGATCTTGTAGCGACATCTACAGTACATAAAACTACAAGTGGCGCCATCTACCATTTACCATCGCAACTAACCTGTATCACGCAATACAAGATTGCAAGCCATTTCGAACATAAGCAAGTTTAGAACAATAACAAAACTCTACAATCTATTTAATAGTTTCTGTTGAAACACAAAAACGTTGCATGTCAGTATGGTTGTCAGCTTAAAATAGATGAACCCATTTTTTACCATGCGTGTCGTAAGAAACTACTATGGGACATACATCTGACGAATGGGTAGCAGCATCTATAACCTTAAGGTTACTTATCATCTTACTGCGATCACCAATCCGCCTGCCACGCGTGGTGAGTATGGTAGTACCCTCAACGACCCTGGCTAGCCAAGATCTGTCAAGAGTATGCTTATGTTCAGCAGTGGACGGAAACGGGCTGAAGTGAAGGACGGCAGTTTAAAATGACGAAAATGCACTTTGTTTGTCCGAAAATTAGTATATCAATTTTGTATGATCCATATTTGTGTGATACCTTCGTGTTGGCTAACTGAATAAAATATGGCCGCTTTATATTTATGTAATATCACATAAATTGATGATCTTATACGTTATTGAAAAAATGAATTCAATCTTTGTTTAACTCTTATTTTATACTAGTGGCCCGCCCCGGCTTCGTACGGGTGCACATTTCTACTTAAAATATAGCCTATGTAACTCAGGGATAATGTAGTATTCTAATGATGAAAGAATTTTCGCAATCTGTCCAGTAGTTTTTGATTTTATTCGAAACAAACATACAAAAATACAAACTTTTTCTCTTTCTAATATTAGTATAGATAATACTGCTAAGATTGAATCGATCTGCCGCGGAAGAACAACCACGAATATTTAAAATTGTTTGTGTCAATTGTACCACAGGCGGTATTTTTTATGAGTCATGAGTTCACTTCTATCTAATACACAACTTAGACCTCTGCTCATTTACTTTAACATACTAATTTATAGTGCTATTCATAATATTATATGAATTTAAATCCTAATTAGACCATAAAATGGCTTACTTAACTAGGTACTCTGAAGAAACTTGTACATAATAAAATAATCTACCCACATATCTCTACTCGCCATAATACGAAGCCATTTTTTCAAAATAATCGAAAACAAAAAAACATTTACTATTCCAATCGATAAATATATTATTGGTCTCACGCGCAATACCGTAGTATTACTTGACAAATACGTATCTCCTTGCAAAATATTCATGTCGAAGGTTTTATTAAATTTTGGTTATAATGCCAGTTTGCGTAATAAAACTGTATTAATAACACTACAAGAAACAGAAAGGACAAAGGGCTCACGTACCATCGGTACAGTGTCTTATACACACTACAATATTGTGTTGCCGCTTTTACGGAGCTAAGGTTTTAAGCGAGCGCGCGAGGCCAATCATTACAAAATTGTAATTTCTTTAACTATTCATATATTATTTATCCGTTCTTTTAATGATCTCCAAAATCATCATGATATTATTCAATTTAAAAAGAAACAAGCAATATAAAAGCGGAATGTAACAAATTCGTATTTTCGTACATAATTATAGAATAATTACATAATATTGTAAATAGTAATGTTAATATTTTATAAGAAATAAATGAAAATGCTTGAATTTTACTGAATTTCATTTATTGATAATCATAATATTCAGTCGTTATATTGATACAAATATATAAATAATTGATAAATATGTCGAGTCCATAAACAATTGAAGAAACATGTATTCTTTTGTCATCTCAGTCAGATATTGGTATATGCTAAGAGGTGCGAGCGAGATATCACTAGATCGATATATATCATTGTTTTTATTCTTAATCGACGGAAGATTACGCGCATACTATTTAATATTATAGTCTAATCATCATCAAGTACGATAACCTCATCACTAGTGATTGGCTTGGGTCTCTCATTGTTAAATGGCAGTGATTTTTTCGCATCAGGCTTTTTCATCGGTTTCGGCACCGATGTCTTAGTAATAGTCAAAGAAGAAGGGAGTTTGCTTATAGACGCATTGATATCCTGACTCTTCGTTATAGGATGGTGTTTCTGTCTTTCTGCTAGCTTCTCTTGCAGCGTCTTACCAGGGCTTACTTGCTGATGCGGCAATGGAGGTTTAGTATGTATCGCTGCATTGACAGTTGTAGCATTCGACATGTGCGCCTGTGCCGGTAAGTTGTGGGATTTCGAATGAGAATTGGCAAACGAGGAGAAATTAGCAGACATTGAGGCAGGCAAATTCTGAAGTACTGTTCCCATGCTAGGTGTTAGCGGTGTTGATAAAGATTTTTGTAGCGGTGCTGTGACTGTTGTGGCAGTAGACTTACTGCCTGAAGTAATAGTGCTGCTATAATTATGTGACGAAGTGGAAGAAGCCTTACTCGGCGCCACAGTGCTGCTGCTAAACGTGTGTGGTACATTTGTAGTTTTACTTGACGTCATTGTACTACTACTATAGGAATTCGGCTTCATAGGCTTCGCTTGTGGGACTTGAGCCCTCGGCTGACCAGGTTTAGGACCACGTTTCTGCTTTTTTGCCGGCGGCATGTATGGTGGAAATCCTTGCCCTAATAGCTGCCGAAAGAACTCTGCTTGATAAGAATTTTGAAATGTATTCTGGAGAGTGTTTTGTATTGGGTTTTGCAATGACGAGTAGCCAGCTATGGCGTTGCTAAGATATGATAAAGATATCGCAGCAGCCGTTTGTTGAGAGAGCACAGGATCACTTATCATTGGCAAATAACTCTGGAAAGCGGCAACCATTTCTTGTGGGGTCATTTTTGGCAAACTTGATGAGGTAGATGTAGGAGGCGGTGGTGGAGGTGGTTGTGGTGCTTTCTGTTTGTCTACCTTCGGCGGATTTACAGCAGAAGTTGTGGCCTTAACAGGTTCCGTCACAGCAGCTTTAGCAGCCTGTTTCTTTTGAGCATTTTGGCTCTTATCAAGACTCGCCAAGGTCGCTTCTTGCTTGAGCCTCCAAATCAATTTCTGACAGTACTTCATACTGACGTCGACTAGATTCGAGTTCTCAGGAATGGGTTCAATCATCACAAGCTTATAACCTTCTATCAACAGATTCGTAAACTGTTTGGAATTGGGTTGTTTCTGAGCTTTTTGGTAAGCTCTGTAAATGTCTAGCATTAGGCTTTTCAAGGCCTGTCTTTCGACGTCATTACTCTTCAAGTCAGCTTGTTGACTGAACTTTGTGAGCTGTCCTTTTAGAGATTGTACGCAAAGCGTGAAAGCTTGTTGCGCAAGCTCTTCTCTATCAGAATCACGTAAATATTTTCTGTCAGGCTCCGGTATTCTTTGTAAATGTAAACTTAGTTCCAATAAAGTCTTATGGTCATCTATCTCTTTCAATATCTCCATAGTGAGTAAGACAGAGCGACTCATATGAAATGCAAAACCACCCGCTCTCTCTACTTCGGATAGGGGTATCTTCCAGATGTTATTGAAGAAATTACTAGTTTTACGCTCACTGAACAATCCACCCAATTTTTGTCCCGCTCTAGATGTGAAAGTAGAAAGCATTAAGTCTCTACATCTCTCTATATCTTTGCCCTTCTTATAGTAGAAATGATAATGAGCTAGTCTATATATCGCTTTATAATGTAGGGGAAACCGACTCGTGCAATCTTCAAGCGCGTCAAGACAAGCTGCTACGATGTTCATGTTTTCTTCGTCTGTGATTGGTTTAGAATCACTGGATGAGACGCTGCTGTCTCTACTGGAATCACTGCTACTGTCTGATGAACTTTCAGTGGAGCTAGATGAGGACGATGAGCTGCTTGAAGACGTACTAGAGCTTTCTTCTTTCTTTTCACCATCTGTTTCCTCTTTCTTATTTTCTACTTGTTTCTCAATCGCTTGCTTTTCCTCTTTATTAGGTTCGGTTGCTGAAGGTTTAGGTTCCTCTACTATCGTAACATCTTGATTTATTTCTTCGACCGATTTACACTCTGCTGCTTCAGTATTGTTAACAGGTTCTTTAGGAGTTGTTCTTTCCGTATCGTATGAAGCCGACCGCCGAACTTTGGCTGCGGCTGCTTCCATCTTCAACCTTTTAGCTTCGGGAGACTCCTCTTCGCCCGCGTCACTTATAGAACGTTTCAGAATATTAGCTGCTTGAACTGGTTCTGTTGATTTTGTTTCAGCCGCAGGTTCTGGATCCACTGTATCTTTTTTAGACTTTCTTGTAAATGGCCCTTTTTTCCACTCTTCTATGCAAGTGGAAAATACTTTACCCACTGATGCGGGAATAGGTTTATTCTCATGTTGCTCGATGTATTTTAGTATTGATGCGTGAATACGATAATGTAACTCGAGCACCTCTATACTCATATGAGGTGGCATATTATAATTAATCTTTGACGGGTATGTGGCATCAGATTCTTGCAGACTTTTCACGGCTTTCATATAGTAATCCAAGAATATAGATGGAGGTTTATTGCGTTTTTCTGCAACTTTACCTAACATGTAATAATTGAACCAAGAATCAGAATCTTTTTCCAAATCAACACTGCTATTCAGTTCATCTCTTACAATGAGAAAACATTTCTGTGTAGTATCTAACATATCTTCTTTCTGTTTCTCTAGAGATTCGAAATCTTCCATACTTAAGGATTCACTTGCTTGCTTCAACTGTCGAGAACAAAACGAGTGAACGGTATACACAAATATTCCATACTCAATCCACATATTGCAGTGTGTTGGATCAACTTCGAGGGACCGTTTGAAACATCGTATCACAGATTTTGCAGGATTCAAAAACTCTTTCTCATTATTAAGATTTTTACAAGAATTTAGTAACCTTTCCAAGTTAACTGCTTTGGCTAAAGCTATTTCAGCCCAAGATTCTAGTCTGTCATTATTCACAGCAACATCCAGCATATTAAATTTAATGCCTATTTTATGTTCTTCTTTCTTAAAGTAATAATCGCCCAATAGAAAATATACATCCTTCATTTTAAATGGTAGCAATGCTGGAACGATTGGCAATTTATTTTCGATACCTTTGACAAACTTCTCTATGTCGGGAAGATATTTCTGTGGATCACATTCTGTGGGTAGAAGTCCAAGAATCCTGTGGAACAGTTGTTCCGTATCTCCCGTGATTCCTGGTATCTTTCCTTCGAGAGCTGGCAATACTGGGGGACGGAATATCTCATACAACTGTTGTGCTCTTTTCCAGTCTAAAGTAAATGGATTTGCATTATGGTCAACCAGGTACTTTAACTTGCCGGCTTGCTTCTTTCCAGGATGTCCAAAGAGGCAGTAGACACACTGCTCCATATACTGGCACACTTGTTCTAATGATCTAGATAATGATGGCGATCGCAACCTTGGTACAACTGTGTCCAAAATAAAATAAAGGAGTTTCCCTTCAGACTTGCAACACCAGCTTCTGTTACCAAGCTGCTCATGTGCCATAAACAACACAAGTAATGGATTAGGAACCTCATCACAAGCCACTTTATCTTTGTCCAACCTAACCCTTCCTTGATCTTCTTCTCTCTGCAATATATAATGCATAATTATCCATGGAATCACAGTTCCAAATGGCATCTCAGATGCATTTGTCTCTACTTGGTGTCCAATTATCCTAATGAGATCTTCAAGCCCTTGGCTAAGCTCTTTTCGAGAGACAGCATCTAAACATGTCAAGCCTTCAGTTGTTAGTATATGTTCTATACAACACAATATTTTCACCACAGTGAGAGTCCACTTGTCATATTCTGGAGATCCTGAAGTGAATCTAAAGTAATGTTTGAGTGCTTCATGCAAACATATCAAGGACCACTTGAAGCATTCCTCAACTTTATCAAGAGCCCAATAAGCATCAAGTATGAGAGATAATTGAACTGCAAAGTCTAAAGTCATCTCTTCTTCTTCAGTTTTACCCATACTCTTGCAGTGTTCAAAACAATCTATTACTATTGTTAGAACTTCTTCATAATTTCCTCTCTCATATAAATCTGTAACAGTGGCCAACTTGTTATTTCTCTCCAAAAACTTGATGCACTCTGCAATTTCTTTTTCATTTATATTTGGTTTTGTTGTGAAGTTTACAGTACTTAAACTGAATGTGTCATGATGCTCCCCCATTGCCTCAAATTCATATTGCAACTGATATAAACAGTCTAACGCAAGTTCATTATTTTTATGTAGCATATGTATATGGCACTTAGTCCAAAGGAACCTTAACATAAGTTCTAGACAATCTGTGCTCACAAAAATATGGGGTTTCTGACTTAGAATAATACCTATGGATTCAATCACACTCAAATCATAATTTTTCTCTTCTGCTGTAGTCATTATTTTCGCATTAACTAAAAATTCTTCTGCAATAATGTTGACAGTGGTATAATGTATGATGTCCTCATTATTATCACTTGTACAAGTTGGCACATCTATGTGATTCATGTAACACTTGTTTGCTTCTATAAACACTTCGGAGAGACCCTCTGGCCACTTCTCTTTCCATTTTCCTGCTAAAATACTTAAATAATCTTTCAATATATCAATAATATCTCTGTTATGCTGTGCATATTGATTAATAAAATTTTTAACATCAGATTGTTCACTTTCAGATCCAAAATATTCTTTTGTTTCTATTTCATCAGGCTTCTCTTTTTCATCAAATAATTTTTCAAGACATGATGTATCAGGTGAAGTGTCACTATTATTTCTCTCTTGATTTTCTTTTTTCTCAACCATCTCAGGAGCTAAACAGATAGGGATTAGCAATCTCAAGGTTTCATAAATATTGTCATCTGCCTGTTTGGTGGCAGGTTTTTTCCGGCCTGATCTTCGTTTGGTACACCATTCCCACTGTTCAAGGAAGCTAAGAGCACTACCCCTTCTCCGAGCTGGTGGTTTTTTTGGGATTTTTGGTTCTGGTTGAGTTTCAGCTGTTGTATCAGAAGGAATCATCTCAACATCACTCTCTACCTTCTCATTATCAGTAGCACCTTTGTCCTTGTCTGATAAATCATTATTTTCATTCTCAGAAACATTTTCAGTATTTTTCTCAATATCTGTGTTGTTTTCCTCATGTTTATTTTCCACTTGTTGTTCTTCCTTGAATTCCTCTACAACTTCCATGGGAACTTCTTCTGATTCTTTCTCAAATATTAATTGTAAGCGACAAGCATGACTGTAATAGTTATCTGTCATGTAATGATGCATATGAACAAGGGAATCTCCAACAGATTTCCATGTTAAATTGGAGATTGGCTTCACTATCTTCAAATCTGGTATGACATAGTTAAATTGCTCAGCTCTTTGTTGTTCAACATATGACTCATGTATGTCCTCCGCCTCTTTTATAAATTTTTCACCTTTTTCTTCATCAAAAGGTTCATCACTGCTTTCATCCCATTTGTAGACTGGATTAAGATATTCCATGAAATCTCTAATGTATGGATATACAGTGAAAATATGCTTTCTGTATGCCAATCCTCGCAAATAGCCTGGATCTAATTGCAGTGCATCATGTATGGTAGATATACATTCTTCTTTATATCCTAGTCCAAGTAGAAGTGTGACAATCTTATCCAAGCACGGCCAGTGTCGCGGATTGCGTTCTGTACCACGTTGAAAAGCATGTAGCGCCATTTCATATCGTTTGGCGCGTATACAGAGCAGCCCGAGTTTGTGCCAGAGGGTTACATCTGTGTCATCGAGTTCAGAGGCCGCACAGTAAGCTTCTATAGCCGCTTCAACTTCGTCATCGGCGCTCAGCATTGCCGCCAAGTTCTTATACGACAAATACTTTAAATTAAACAAAGGACCGGGAACTTTCTCTCCTTGTGCCGGCTTTTGGACTTCATATAGTAGTTCTGTATCGAGTAGATCTTTAAGTAACTGGGTGGCATCTTTAAGATTACCTTTTCGTTGCAGGTCGAGTGCATTAGCATACTGCTGTAAAGCGATCTGTTCTAGCGCCTCTCTCGTTACTTCCTCTTCGGACCCACTTTCTTCCTCTGATTCCTCGTTCAAAGCAGATATTTTGATCATTTTGTGTTACTTTTTTGTTAGGTATTGCATTTATTTAATAAATTGTAATCAAAATATAAATAAATGCCCGGCTAGCTTTATGTTTAGAAAATTTGACATTGATTTTGTTTGACATTTTGAAATCCAATTCGACAATAGAGATGTCCCGAAAAAAATGTATGACCGACAATCAGCCATATTTAGAATATTATAATGGTAGTAATAATAAATTTACTATAATTCTCAATAAACATGTTTACTTTGCATCGAGGATAATTGTTCATTATGGTATTATTTTTAATTTTGCGTAACCATGGGGTATCTTTTGTTGTGTAAACCGTAATTTTCCGTTTATTTTGTGACTATTGCAGAATTAACGTAATCAAATGTCAAAGTAAATGTCATTCATTGTCAATTTTTGAGGTTATGTCTGGATAACGTTTGTAATCAGTTCATATTATTTAATTTAATAAATAAAACTAATAGTTATATAAGGAAACAATGATATCGCAAAATTATTTACTAAAACGCGCCTGGCCTATGGTAATACAATGTGCCGAAGCCCACAGAAAACCTCGATGGTTGCCCGTTGCGAAAAGCAAAATATATCGTATTCCAAAACGTCCAGTAATCTCCGAAGAGGAGAGACTGGAGCTTTTGCGGGTAAACAATAACTACAAAACACAAATGCGTGCTATAAGGAGGTTTTACCACGAAGAAATGATCAAGGAAAAGTCGACTAGGGAGAGCGCTAGTTCAGAGATGTCCCAACG
Source organism: Nycteola revayana (assembly GCA_947037095.2). Taxonomy (NCBI): domain Eukaryota; kingdom Metazoa; phylum Arthropoda; class Insecta; order Lepidoptera; family Nolidae; genus Nycteola; species Nycteola revayana. The sequence continues at coordinate 18,867,769 of OX344856.2, read as the reverse complement.
ATTGGAAGCTGAAGACTGGGAGCGTTGCGTGGAGCTGAACGAGAAGTGGAACGCCCAGGTGGCGCTGGAGCGTGAGGAGAGGAGGAAGCAAGAGGTGCTGGCGCTGGACGAGTATGCCATCAAAAGGATGGAACAGATTGATGAGGATGTCAAGAAGAGAATTGCTAAAGCTTCTGAGGAGATTCGACAACAGAAGGTAACTTAAATATTGTTTTTTTCACAAATTTGTAGATTTTTGTATTTAATTGTGTAGATAGTCTTAAGACTCAATTAAAAAGTTTTAAATCATGTTTTTATGATGAAGAAAAAGACTTTAAGTTTATACTACCAGAAAAGGACTTAAGTTTATACTACCATGTGAGACCCCACTTATTCCAATTCTTATATTTGATTAATACTTAAAAATAGAATATATTAAAATAATAAATTGCATTTTATCTGCACACAAAACATAAATCTATACTTTTGATCAAAATGTTTAAAATTCTGTTAAAATCCAAAATCAAATCGAAATAATTGTGGATTATCCCATATAACATCTACTGCTGAAAATGGACCTCCTCTCTATGGAGGGCTTTTGCCACACTGCTTGGCAGGTGGGTTGGTGACCACAGTATTATGTAGTAACCCACAAAGAAAATAGCAGTTCCGTGTTTTAAAATCCTAGCCTGAACATGATAACATTCCTATGCCAACCCCAAATTTGTTGGCCTGTCTTTATAAAATAACCAAGTCATTTTATTTTCATGAGGTCACACTATTTGTTAGTCAAGAAGTGTCACAATCATACAACAAACTACACACACTAGCTATGCCGTGTGTTTGTCGAGATACTTATGGTCCATCTAAATAATAACATACTGAAAGGACAGAACTTAAACTATTATAATAAATAGCAATAACCAAATAAACTTAATTAATTTAATACAGTAAATTGATGACTGCACCGGTGGCTCAGTGGTTACGGTAGTTGCTTCTGGGACCTGGTGTTCTGGGTTTGATTCCCACCCGGGACAATTATTTGTGTGAACCACAAATAATTGTTCTGAGTCTGGGTGTACTTTGTGTCCGTGAAATGTATGTTTGTAAAGTCCTCTGCGACACAGGGATTTATTTCCCTAGTGCGGGAGGTGTCTTATATAAAAAAATAAAAAAAATAAGGCAAAATATGTTTTGACTATTTACAAATACCTGTATAGGTTTACGTGAATAAAAACTTTTATTTATTTATTTATTTTTAAAATGTGAAAAGTCAAAAGAAAAGGCTCTTTTTGGGAATAATACTTTAAAAACAAATTCTTATTCACTACACATCTTTCATTCCAGGACTTGAGCTCCACATTCATAACTCCGGAGACCCTGGACGCTGCTATCGACGAAGCAATAGCCAACCCTGTTGACTACAACTTTGCTATAGACCTCAAAGGCAACCGCTTTCCTGGCCGAGATGTACAGATTGGCAAACCAAAAGAAGAGAAGGTTGCTAATACTGCTGCTTGAGTTTTGGAGTGTAATTGTTGGTTTTGTAAATAATTTAGGTACAATAAATATTTAAGATTTAATTGTTTTAATTAGTAATTAGATTTCTTTCTTTTTTAAAAAAAAAAGATTACTAGCGGAGTCTTGCAGTCTACTAGCTAGTTAGTATTCTTGTTGTTAACCCCTCGTGCTAAACTAAAATGCTTGTGTTACGAGTGAGTTCACGTCGGTAGTGCAATGGGTGGGGTTTGAACTGGCGACCTCAAGATCACAAGTCCCTAGCCATTGGGCTACGGCCACTTCATTTATTCAGGAAGTACAAAATCATTTAAAGTACATTTCTTTCGGTTGTTATTTTTTAAATCTCTTAGTATGCTACATATTCCTAATAGGGTCCCCCGCAAAGTTTCTGACACATCCCATGGATTTTCCAAAATTTTCTTTCATACAAAACTTTGGTGTCTACAACTAGGAATATGTTTACCAATTTTTAATTATCATGTCAATCTCAAGTTATGCGCACACATACATTTTAGCAATTCATGTTTATTTCTATATATATTATAAATATAAAATTCTCGTGTCACAGTTTTCGTTGCCATACTCCTCCGAAACGGCTTAACCGATTTTGATGAAATTTTTTGTGCTTATCTGGTATCTATGAGAATCGGCCAACATCTATTTTTCATCCCCCTAAATGTTAGGGGTAGTCCACCCTAAATTTTTATTTTTATTTTTCAGACAAAGTTAGGGGTAGATTAGAGGTAGGTGTAGGGTAGGGGTAGGGTAGAGGTAGGGTAGGGTAGGGGTAGGGTAGTGTAGGGTAGGGGTAGTGTAGGGTAGGGGTAGTGTAGGGTAGGGGTAGTGTAGGATAGGGGTAGTGTAGGGTAGGGGTAGTGTAGGGTAGGGGTAGTGTAGGGTAGGGGTAGTGTAGCGTAGGGGTAGTGTAGGGTATGTATCGATTGAGGCAGTACGAAGTCTGCCGGGTCAGCTAGTATATTATAAAAGTAACTGTTAAGTGTTTATCACAAAATACTTCTTGAAAACTTTTAATACTCAGTTGATTGTTACCAAAAGCTAAACCTTATTGCTATTGACATTAAGTTGACATTCTCAGGGTGCTTTTAGTTTGAGTCAATGGTAACATCAAGTCGTTTGAGATCTGCAGCAGGTTTATTATATATTATTATATTAGATATATTAGGGATCAAACAAACTAACATAATATGGGCAATTTCACAACAGTCAAGTAAAAATTATCGATTAAATTTTTTATCTGACGACAGTAAAATCGGCCCTATAGCTAAATAAATGTGACAAGACAACCGGAAAACCAAAACCTTGTTGCAAATGGAGTACTTCGAATTTAATTTGAAATAATCATTATTAAATATTATCACAGCTAAAATTTCTTCAACTGTCATTCCTAAACCTATTTAGGTCTTTTAACTAAATAAAACAACACCATAACATAAATAACCATATAATAGACAACAACTACACCGCCATTTGATGGAACATGTCCTCCCAGCTGGGCACTATGTTGAGCTTGTGAGCGAGCGGTCCGAGCGACACGAGCGAAGCGGAGCGAGAATCGTCGTCCGTCGCCACTGACACCACTTCTTGTTGGAACGCACTTTTTGTTCCCATACACACCTAGAACAGACAATATTTTGTTAATAGATTCAACAGAAATTTATAAAGGTACTAGCTGACCCGGCAGACTTGGTACTGCCTCAATCGATAAATAAAAGACCTAAACATTTGTATAAAATATACTGGCCCGGAGAGACTTCGTTTATGCGGTTTCCTACCTCTACCCTATTCCTACCTCTACCCTACCCTACCCCTACCCTAACCCTACACCTACCCTACCCCTACCCCTACCCTACACCTACCCTAAAAAATCTTACCAAAAAAAAACAAGTTTTTAATTAACAAAATAAAGCTCAAAATGACTATACGTTTTAGTTAGAAAACGTTTGTATGGGAAAAAGAAAAAGGCTGTTTTTAGGGTTTTTCCGGCAATTATTCGAATTGGCCAAATTGATCCAGGCGTTGTTGAGTTATGCGCTTACCAACACATTTTGCGATTCATTTTTATACTATAGATGTCAAAAATTATATATCACGTATAATAGGGGGATTCAGACTAGACGATATCTGCTTGACTCAAAAGCGGTTACCATTCCATCGTTCAACTGTTTTCTAAAAGAAAAGCCGAAGTTATTTCTCATAACATCAGACTCGGGATATTCTAGCCCAATAGCTTTGGAGATCAAGAGACCGCAAAAGCTTTTTTAGTGTCTATACACACTATGCCGATGGTACGTGACCGAAGTTCCGTGGTTGATTTTACGTACCGACGTATTCGGTTGATATGATACACCACAGTCTAAAAGTGCCGAAGCTACGAGGCAGAAATTCTATGTGTGTGTAATCAGTGTCCCGCCCCCGGATGTTGGTCGGCAATCGAACCGGACTTTGGTGGCCTATAATGTGTTCTCTACACAATAATTTGCTGCTGAACTTACGCCCAACCCGTAATTTCGGCGTAATGACACATTACGCCGAAATTCAGTAATACAAATAGCATTGCAGGCGTAATCATGCCGAACTCCGGTCACGTACCTTCGGCATAGTGTGTTTAAACACTTAGATTGCAAATCTATATATATAAAACAAAGACGGGTTTGTTACTACACTTATAACTCGAGATCGGCTGGATCAATTTTCATGGTTTTTGTTTCGTTAGATTTGTCTACGCCCTGAATAGCAGAATACATTTTAAAAACAAAAGAAAGTCGTGTTAGTACTATTTATAACTCAAGAACGGCTGAACCGATTTGGCTGAAAATTGGTAGGGAGGTAGCTAAGAACTGGGAGAAGGACATAGGATACTTTTGGGTAGGGGTAGGGTAGGGTAGGGGTAGGGTATAAGAGTCCACCCGTGCGAAGCCGGGGCGGGCCGCTAGTGAACAATAAACCTAAGTTATGGTCCTATTCATAAACAATACTTTTAGCAATAAGTGTTCACTTGAAAATTTCAGGCTTCAAATGAAATAGTTTATGTCGCAGCAGTAGATTTTTTTTCGGATGGACTTATCTAATTAGCCACGAGGCTTTTGCTACTTCACCGGGCATAAAGGCGAGCAGAGCTCCAGCCTTAATAAATGGTTTAAAAACTACAAACTAAGCAACCTGCGCAAGAGGGCGCCTCCTGTGGGGCTTGGACCTCGGCTCAGGGCGGTCGCTGGCGATGAGATTGAGGGATTATGACTTTAGGTATTTAAGGGGAGTTTTGTGCAACTGTCGCTCTACTTTACAATTCGCGGGCCTCTCGGATTTCGGGTCTACGAGGACATTCGCAGCAGTAGAGACCGACAGTTATTAACTGAATGCAAAGTTGTACCTATGCTATACGCTTGCTATGATGTTACGGTAGAGTTTCTAAATGATCGTAAATGGCCAGCATACCTCAAACTAGAGTTGCCCAACTATCGATAGTTTCGCTATCGATAGATGACCTCGAAAAATAGTAACAATATTGATAGTGCTATCGATAGTATCGATACTATCGATATCACAAATTAAATAATACTATTGATTGGAAGCAATAGTATCGATAGTATCGATACTATTACATTATAATACTATCGATAGTATCGATATTTTTAAAGTAATACTATCGATATTATCGATAGTATCGTTGCATTAAATGATTAAAACTATCAATACTATCGATAGTTTGTAAAACTATCGATACTATCGAAGACCAACCCATTTTTAGGAACAATACTATCGATAGTATTGCTCCTAAACACATATTGGTTCTCGATAGTATCGATACTATTGATATGACGTCAACTATCGATAGGCAACACTACCTCAAACATGGTATCTCCTAGCGCGAGGGTGACTCGCCCCGACCGATGTACTCGCAGCTTGCCAATTCGACCCTCTTCCAAGTCTGCAAGCCGACATCTGTTGTCGACCTGTAATAAACAACATAGCTGTGTAAAAACTAATGGAAAAAGTATTTACTTTCGTTGTTAAATAACCCTTTATATGGCACAAGGTTCAAAACCAATTAATTATAATTATAAAAAGAGGCCAATTAATTATAAATATATTAATTATTTATTACACTAGAGGAAAAAATTAAGGGATCAAAAAAAAATCTAGGCGATTTTCAAGAGGCTGTAACTTGGAGAAAAATCATCGTAGGGACATTTTAAAAAAAGAAAATTGTAGCTCCATGTGTCTAGTTTTTGGGTCTGAAGTCATACCACATACAATTTTTTTTTTTTTGTCCCTTAATTTTTTCCACTAGTGTATAAATTGTTTATAAACTTTTCGTAATTCGTAACACCCCAAAAAAAAATACCGTTTCATTATTTTCAAATTCTGAACCCTAAACATTTATTTTTTGCGGGCTATATCTTGAGAAAAAAGAAATAAAAAATGAAAAATGCATGACGTCATCGTTACGGTCGAACTATTACGGACTGAAATATTACCTTTGCCTATTTAAAATTAAAAAACTATTAAAACATTCTTAAGTTGGAAACTCTAATCACATTATCTAATGTAATTATCTTTTATTAAATTTTTAACTCTGCCCAAGGAATTGCGTCAACAACCGTAAAAATGACGTCATCCGGCGCTTACATCTATTTAGAAATACATATAACGATTGGCACAAATGTAGTGGTTACCTGGCGCCCGATTTTTTTATGTTGTAATTATTATTGTATTCTTTGGAGTCACTCTTTAACCTTTTGAGCGCCAGGGTCACAAATACGTGACAAGCGAAAACTGTCCCTGAGCGCCAACGACACAAATATGTGACAAAAACAGCGGTACATTAAAACACGAAATAAACTATTTAAACATTACTTTAATGCCTATTTATTTATATACCTGTAAAATAGAAGGTCCAAAATTTATTTATTTCCATAAAACTAATTAAATTGCATTATAAATATTGAGAAATTTTACGTTAAAAAGAAAGAAATAAACTCTGAAAAAAGAATGTCCTCACACGCCAGAGTCATAACTGCGTGACCGCTAGTGATGTAGCGCATGTTGGATAATATCATTATTTCAAATCAAAGATCGATTCGAAACTTTCCTCTGGAATATATTATTTTAGGTATAATTTGGTACTAGGATAAAGCAGCATTAATTTTATAAAACCAGTCTTAAAAATCATTCAATAAGCTACATAGTCAAAAATAAAATTTGGTTGGGTCGAATTTCGATATTCACTAATCCCAACTCAAGCGCATCCCTAACGCAACCCGAATTATCAGTACCCTGTACGCCATGGTCACGACTAGACGACAATATCGTGACGTCACAAGCGCGGCGACCAGAAATTAGTGAAGTGAATGAATAATATTTATGATTAATTTACTTGTGATATCGAGTTCAAGATTTATATTAAGTGACTATTATAATGAGTGGGAATTTAATGACTACGGAAGAACTTCTTCGCATATTAGACGGAGTCTCAGATGACGAAGAATTTTTGGAAACAGAATCTTTGGACGAATTTGATTTAGAGGTAAGTTATTTTTATCTGCTTTTATTTTAAAAATTTTGAGCAAATATTAATCTTATTAAAAATCACGATGAAATCTGATTTATTAGTATAAGACTGATTGGTAACTGTGATAATTATATATAATGGTTAATTGTTTTAATTTGTTACTTTTTTATGCCTGATAACACATGGCTTACTATTCGCTGGGTGCGCGATGACAGCGCCAACTAGCGGTCGGCGGACTCGGCGGACCTTGGTACGTCAAATAGTTGACTGTCATTGTCTTTACGAGGAGTAAGCAGTGAATAAAGCATGAAGGTGTAGGTAAAGATGGAGTACACAGTACACACTTGAAATACCTACTTGAATTTTTATTTCTCTTCTACTGTCTGAGGTCAGTTTGTTTCAATTTCTGTAGTACACTAGAAAAAGAGATCAGACCTCAGTTTGCCTCAGAGAATAGGAGCGAGAGTATTTGACTCGAAACTTTTATTCTAAGTGTGGGCTCCATATTTACCTATAACTTCGTGGAATAAAGTCTGCCAAAAGTTCCTTTTTTAGCCACGGTGCGCGCTGAGATCGATTTCACTGTCCCCACCACCCACTTTGCACCCAGCGAATTAGATGATCAGAATGCAGGTTGCATTGTAGATTTTGTATAATTTTGTTCTATTATTCAAAAGATTTATTAGTATAAGACTGATTGGTAATTGTGATAATTATATATAATCGTTAATTGTTTTAATTTGTTACTTTTTATGCCAGGTTTATAGAACTTAATATTTAAAAACATGTATACATAGTACATACTGTATAACATTTTATTAAAATTTTCTATTTTTTCATAGTTTTTATTTACCTTCTTAACCTATTTCAATCATATATTTTTAAGTACCTGTTACATTCGGAATTATAAATCTGATTTAAAAAACGTGTTTCATTTATTATAAAATAATATTGTACTAGAACATCGATAAACGAGATATTACGTTGCCACATCCTTATTTCGGAAGCGAAGTAGTTATTAAAATGGCGGGCCGTCCACGCCATGGTCACAATATGAAGACAGCAGATCAAGAATAGTGTTGTACCTACAGTAATTATTATATTTAAATATATTGTAGTCTCATATCTGTTATTACGGTATTATACAAGTCTGTAAATAGTGTATAACTATTACTTTAATAGGAAGAAATGTAATGTTGAATTAAATTTCAATGTTAAAAGGACATTATATTTCGAAATTAAAGACGAAAATGAAAATAAAATTGATTATCGATGAAGTTTTGGAATCCCTATTTTTTTCGTAGGTATTTGCGGTGAATTTGTGGCCTGGCGTTGAGGGCAAGTTCATGCGTTTTTGCTCTGGCGTTCAAAAGGTTAAAAAGTAACCTTTATAACTAGCATTGAAATCTCATCTTGTATAATATTTAAGAAACAAAACGATTTTATTAAATATTACAAATTGGCGGTTGGCAAACTATTTTTTTTTTAATGCAACTCTTCGATTTCCGAAAAAATGATTTTTTTATATAGTTTCATAAAAAATATATATATATCCCTCGCCACAATATTACAGCTTTCAATACTATGGAAGACTGGTGCCTAAGCTAGACGTAATGACGCTAGACGGTCACCGTAGCCTAGTTGGTAGTGCTCCTGCCTACGAAGCTGGTGGTCCTGGGTTCGAATCCCGGTAAGTGCAAATATTTGTGTGATGAGCACGAATATTTGTTTCTGAGTCATGGATGTTTTCTATGTATTTAAGTATTTATCTATCTATATAAGTATGTATATCGTCGCCTGGTACCCATAGTACAAGCTTTGCTTAATTTGGGGCTAGGATGGTCTGTGTGACATTGTCCCTAGATATTATAGATATTATTAATGTCTGTATTTCAATACACCAGGACTTCCCCTTTGGGTAGGGTTTACATTTCTTAATTGTGCTCGTACGTTATAGAGTTTTTCCCCCCCGGCAGGATTTTCCCCCTTAGAGACGCGTTATAAAACAGATTGATAATTTCGACGACCGGTTGGGGTTCCAACCGTGGCCGAATAGTTAAGGCATTGAGGGCTAAACCTAAGATGCAGGTTCGAATCCTGCCGATGGTCTTAATTTAATAATCTTAATTTTGAAATTAAATAGTGTGGTTTCCGGCGTCTAATAGACTACCCTATATCAAGTCAGTAGAGGCGACTAAAGGAAATAGAGCTGATTGATGGGTAGCAGCATCTATCAGCTTAAGGATACAACCCTGGCTTCTCAAGGTCTGTTAAGAGAAGGCTCATTGAGCAGTGAACGTTAAGAAGCTGATAAAGTCATTATTAAATATACCCTTACCGGCTTCTCCTCCTTAACATCCTCATTAGACGTCGAAGCCTGGTCTGTGGTCTTCCGTCTAGGAGCATCGTCCTCCATTTTGCCACCTCGACCTGGCAGCGAATCTGGCAACTGAAAAGAAATCTTAATCGTAATAGATGTAGACTACACTATCTTTTAAAGTTTGTGGCCGGTGAAAAAGCAAAAGAAAAGACACAAAGAAAACATATGTCTGGAAAAAGTAACGCCGGACAAGAAATCTTTGTGTAAATTCTAAGATTTATTTCTGGGTCTGGTCGGTTGAGGGACTACCCTCCGTGCCTCGGAAAGCACGTTAAGCCGTTGGTCACGATTATTAGAACATCATCTATAACAATCGTCTACATCAAAGAATGGGCCGCAGCGTTTTCGTGTGTGAAACAACATAATACTGCGGTCACCAACCCGCCTGCCAAGCGTGGTGACAGTGGCAAATACCCTCCCCCGGGAGAAGGCCCATGTTCAGCAGTGGACGTTAAACGGGCTGATGATGATGATGACACAGTATAAAAATATATGCCTAACGTGCATATTGTACAAGCACCATATATAAAAATCAGTACAAAATTACCTGTAACAATATAAGCGTGGGGTCATTTGTCTTCAGCAAGTTCACCACATCGGTATTCTCAAACACTTCTTTCTTAACGTCGGGGATGGACTTCTGATCCACCAAACTCGCTGCAAACAAATCATGATGTTAATACTAAGCCATACGGAGATACAAGCTCTTAGCCTCAAGCCAAGCTTAAAAATATAGTTTTAGATATTCATTATGTAAAAAAATGTGGCTCAAAGGACCACTATTTTTCATGTTTAATTTGTTTTTTAATTTTAACAAGTTATCTAAAATTATACTTTCAAACTTATTTAAAGTAGCTTAATAAAATAATTATTTGTAGCAGCACGCCCATTGCAGCAGGCATATTTTACTATAAAATAAAATCAAATATTACACCAGAGAACGGAAGTATTAGGCATAAATTGCACAAAAATAAATATATGCATGAGTGTAAATATGCAAACGTAGCTATTTCCCTGGAATTACTAGCAAGAACTTTCATAAGTTTTCGTCTCGTACTACTACATTTTTTTACTCTGTTTTTTGTATACAGAAAGAAGAAGAACACAAAGACTGATCTAATTGTGCTAAAAATTATATTATATGTAGAAACCCTTTGGAGTAAATTCTTAAAAATCGTCTCAATATTAAAAATATAAGATGTTTAACTGCAAATCCACCGTAATTTTTTATCGTTTCTCGTAATTGGCAACACGATTTACTATCAGTATTACAATGGAAACGCAACATAATTTTTTTTAAATGTTTTTTACATAAATGCAGTTTCCTTCGAGGTAACTGCAATTATAAATGTACAATACAAAATGAGCTTTAGTGCCTTGCAATACAAGATAATCTAAGTTGAGATCACACAGATTCGAAGTCATTTTAATCGGTAGTTTTAATGATGTTGATAAAGTACATACATAGATAGATTGTACGAAATATAAATCATTGCGGTGAATATAATAGACTAGTTGACACTTTTTTAAATTATTTTTATATGGTTAAGAATGGTTTTACTAGATCAAGAAAATAATATGGCTTTATTTGAGAGCCAGAAAGCACTAAAATAAACATTTTAAAATTGACTTGACATTGGCAGAAAATGATGTCAGCCATGTTGATCTATATACATTAACTGTATTCAAGATCCATGACGTCATGAAGTGTTATACTAAAGTATCGCGTTCATGTTTTTTAAGGAGATGTACGACGTCACAAAATGGCTGACAGCGTTTTCGAAAGTTAAATACATAGACAAAAGAAATAATTTTCATATTAAGTTTATTCAAACATATTCAAGTTTTTTGAACAGAAATTATTATATTTAGGTGCCATATGACAAATAATTTTAGAAATAAACGTCATTGTATAACATAATTTCATATGTGTCAACTAGCCTATTAGCAACCACTAAAAGATCACGATGCATAAACGAAAGTGCACCAATAATCCCCATTACTTGATAAACCGCCAATCAATTCATTGCCACAGAAATAATAAGAAACTCATCGAGTTTTCAGTCATCGATCAGCTGATCAAGCGCGGCAGTTATTACGTCCGACCAACTTATAATAATAATCATCAGCCCGTACAATGTCCACTGCTGAACATCGGCCTCCTACCGAGGAAGGGTTTTTGCTATAGTCACCACGCTTGGCAGGCGGGTTGGTGACCGCAGTATTATGTTAACACACAAGGAAACGCTGCTGCCCGTTCCCTGGTATACGATTGTTATAGATGATGTTATAACAATCGGGACCAACGGCTTAACGTGCTTTCCGAGGCACCGGGGGTAGTTCCTGAATCGTCCAGACCCGGAATGAAATCTTAGAATTTACACAAAGTTTTAAGTTGAACCTAAGTCTTATTAAGTTGGCCACCCCTGCTATAACGTAAACTGGCTCGCGTCTTCAATCTTCTTATTCCCATGACAGTCAACTGATACACGCATACATGTAAAATCCCAAAGCCACCCTCTCCCAGCTCAAACAAATCGACCTCCGTTCTCCTCAAAGTCCGAGTACACAAAGAATGCATCGCGACTCCTAGTCAAAGTGAAATATAGTATATGTAACACATATACTATAATATATAATATGGTTGTAGTCGCTGTTTGTAGCGCGACGGAACAGTCCGCCGGCTTGGCTCGCGACATGTGTAAACAGTACCTCGTGGTTATGCGTTCAGTTCACTCTCAGAACCAGTACCTACTAAGATTAGTTCTGTTCATAAGTTAATTACAGTTAATTAATTACTTCACCTGTCTAACAACTAATAGGTGGAAGAAAATAGTGGACTGTATTTTAATAGGTTTAATGCCGGTAGTACATATGTAATTAGTTAAAAATGTTAAAATATACAAAAATTGCTGCACGCGGTCGGGACGGAAGATTCTCTATTCCTTTGTTTTTTATAAATTTCTTTATAATTTTCGTTTCGCGCGCTTTGCGGTTTGCTCTATGGTTTGATTTGGTTTTTAAAATGTGGTATATATTATTTTTAGTATGTGTTAATGGCTTTTGCATTAGCAGACGGATCAACAAATCTAATCAAAAATATATGAAATTAGGTTTACAAAAATATATTTATTTATATTTTGTAAACCTAGTTTCGTACATTCAAAAATAAAAATATTGTGATTTGCTAATCCCACATTGTTAATAGAGACAGGCAATTCGTTTCATTTTAGTAATGTACCAACCACCACCAATTTTGTAAGTATTCAGCGATCAAATTGATAACTCGGTGGGTATATATTAAATATTCCTATGACAAGACTTCTGTCACTAATAGAAATAAAATACAGTAAAATCTGGTCAATTGGGATCTCTCATTTAAAGAGGCGAGCAGAGCTCCAGCCTTAATAAATGGTTTAAAAACTACATACTAAGCAACCTGCGCAAGAGGTTGCCCCTTGTGGGGCTTGGACTTTTAGTTTTTTTATTAACTTTACAGTTCGCGGGCCTCTCTTACTTCGGGTGTACGAGGGCATCGGATGGTCACAAGTCCGACGGTTCGGCTACGGTATTTAAAGAATTAAAGAATCTTAGTAAATAGTAAGTCGTCGCATAACACAAGGTACTGTAATGTATACCACAGTCGTTGTCCAGCGGCTCGCTCTTCACTACCACCTCCTGTTTAACGTGCACCGTTGGTTTTACTTCAGACCGGCCTACAAAGAGAATGTATGTTAGCGTGTCACTGGCAACTGGTCTATGGCTGCTGGGATAGTATTGGTTATTAAATAATACCTGTTGTATATAATAATACAAGAAAGAAAGGAGATCATAAAGCATAAAAGAAATTGCAAATATATTTAGAATATTATATTTATAGAGTTGATATACTTATTTAAAGAAACTATTTGGGTATAATTTAAAATGTCTAAATAAGGATAAAATACAACATTAGAATATACTGGATGACTTTTTTACCGTCTTGAAAATAATAGGGCGTGATATGTATATGAAAAAGATGTGTTACTGTTAGCCTGCATCATCCCACTGCTGGGCAAAGGCCTTCTAGCTCTTTCGATCCAGGGCTAAAGTAGGCCACTGTTTAAGGCATAGTTATTTAATCTTTTTTTTTAATGGCATACAGTGAATATTTTAACCGTAAAAATGCGTAGGTAATCACGGTATTACGCTCAATCTTTTCATTCATATATGATTGCGGCCTAGTATTATAGGCACCTATTTTAACTAACGTAACGTAACTACCTAATAAGGTACGTATTTTTATCGTCATGATTTTCACTCCATGTCAGTAAAAAAATAACTATACCTTAGATATCTATTTCATATTCATATCAAGCCCTATTATTTTCAAGACGGTAAAAAAAGTCATCCAGTAAAAGTTACATTTATCTAAATAACTCAAAACATCGGAAAAATAAAATAATTTAGATATTCAATTGCAGAAAATTAAATTTAAGTTCATAATTATGTTGAATTGATTTGTATTTCTACATACAGTTATATTGTGCTCAATTAAAAACATAAGACCAACCTCCATCGTCCATGGGCAGTTTGATGGGAGCATCCCTTGATTTAGACTCTTTGAAATCTTCGAGTGTGTCGTCATCGTCTGAGCTGATGCCGTGCCCCATTACAGACTTGATCTTCTGTTCTTCTAACTCTTTGTCTATCTATTGGGATATTGGTTTTATTACAGACTAGCTATCCGACAGTCGTTGCCCTGTCTTAACTAAAACTCTGCATTAAATTTAACTTTTGCTAGAAGATAGCTCTGAACAAACCAAAATGTGCACTAAAAGCAGCATGCATTATGTCAATGTTATCTAAAAAAAAGTTTTATAGCCAAAAAGCGCTAAGGTTTCATTAGAAAATGATATGTGATAGTTAAGTATTTTCTTATGTTTTTCTTTCATAAGAACCTTCTCTTGACAATAACAAATACAAAAAAAGAGAATTAGCGAAATCGGTACCGCCGTTCACGCGTGATGACGTGACCAAGGGAAATAGGAATCATTTTTATATAATATATATAGATGTATTTCTTTATACATATATTTTTGTTACAATATTAAATATTAATTATACTAGCTGTAACAGGCGGTTTCATATCCTATAACACTCACAAATGATGTGGCTTTCTATTGAAAAAAGAATTTAAAAATCAGTACACTAGATCTAGAGATTATCCCTTACAATGTCCCAAACTCCCAAACTTTATAAGATTAAGGAGACTACAATGATGATGATGGACATGGCGAAATGAGCTCTAGCAACCTTACAACCCTACTAATATTATAAACGCGAAAGTTTGTAAGTATGGATGGATGTTTGTTACTCTTTCACGCCAAAACTACTTTAAAGAATTGGCTATGGTAGCGTTCAAGTATTACGTAACGCAATTTTTGAAGATTTTTGACCCTCCCTCCCCCCCTTGTAACGCACCGTAACGTTTTTCTGGACCCAAGTGATCATTTTTACCCTAAAGTCGTAAAAAGTTATGTAATAGTTTTTACAATTGGTATAGTTTTAATCTACTAAATAAAACAAGAGAATTTTAATTCGCAACACCTGCATATTTTATTTATTTTTTTAAAAAAATAGTCTTAATTTTTTTTGTTTTGGTTTGGGAGTTTCAATTCCCAAATTTTTTAGAAACAATGTTACGTAACGTGTTGTAAGAAAGACCCCCTCCCGCCTCTGTAACGCATCGTAACGTTTTACGAGACCCCCCCTAAATTGCGTTACGTAATACTTGAACGCTCCCTATCTGTTGTGTGTTAGTTGTCATTTAACACACAAGAACTTCTTTTTGGTGGTTACAACATTTTCATCATCATCAACAGCCCGTTTACGTCCACTGCTGAACATGGGTCTCCTCTTAACAGACCTTGGCAAGCCAGGATCGTAGAGGGATATTGCCATAATCACCACGCTTGGCAAACGGATCGGATCGCAGTAAGATGTAAATCTTGAGCTAATGGATGCTGCTGCCCATTCATCAGCCATATGTCCCTTAGTCGCCTTTTACGACACCCATGGGAAGTCATGGGGTGGTCTATTCTAAGCCGGAAACCACACGACACAACATTTTAATGCAATTAATTTATTTAATCTATAGAATCAAGAAATATAATTAAATTATACCATAGCCATTATCTGCCAGTTGATCTAAGAGTGAGATAATAAGTCTAGTTAATTAGTATAAATTTCATCCAAAAATGTAAATTTAATTCTCTATAATTTATGTGTAAATAAAAACTTTTGTTTTGTCACTCTCCTTAAAAAATATTATTTCTGACACACATGCAGAAGAACTTCTATGACAAATTGTATCTTTAACCTAAATAACTAGTTTGTTTCTCATTCTTACTTTAACAAAATCTTTGACTCTGATAGTAGGTTTCCGCAATGTCTGAGCAGTCTCCGTGTCTCTGCCATATGAACCTCTAGATGATGAATGTCTCTCTGCGCTGCCAAGACCTGAAAATATATACCCAATGTTACTCCAACACCACTATAGAGAGGAGTTTTTTATAGTCTTTCTTCTCAGGGTTTCAAAACGTAGGTAGATAGAGAAAGACTCGTAGGAAGCTAGAATAGGGTCCGTTCGTCCTTGCAAGGCGAGGTTCGCGACGCGTTCTATGCTTCTGACCTAATCCCAGCCCGCGCTGGTTGATTCTTATTATTTTTTTTTATACGCGACTATCACATGCCACATTGGTAGATTTAAATTCTATTTAATAACATTACTGTTGAAATGTATGCTAATTAATTCGTCAAGTTTTTTTTTTTCTTTGTATCTTTTTACGATTGATTTTTACTTATAATAAGTACGATCGATTTGAAAACGTTTACTGATGATGTAGACACATCATCAATAAACGTTTTCATTTCACTATCTTGAGACCATACACTCTACATACAATCTCTTACATTAATTTGTGATACATATGTATCTAGAGTATGTTTATTGAACAATTCGTTTGTCACTATTTATATAAGGTCAATTCTAAAAACATAAAATATATAAATAATCCGGCTCGAAGGACCAGCGTTTAAGTATCATGCGCCAGAATAATGGATTAACTAAGTCAAATCGCTTTTTATCTTTGGTATAGTCTGAATTATGTACCAGTTTATCTCACAACAACCCTCATAAATACTTATTAAACAATAGAATAGTCAAAGCGTGGAATAAACTCCCAGAAAGCGTAATTTCAAAAATAAACTCGAAAAACATCTCAGCTGCAATAGAAACTAGTGGAGAAGAGCAGGATACAGGCGCTTACGAGTTGAATCAACTGCTTGCCTGATCACAAATAATAATAAATAATAATAATATTAATAATTAAAATTGATAAGTTATTGATACAGTAAAATTACCACAGTGCATGCAATATGCATTAATATTTCGTCAGTAATACTACAATACAGCATAAGTGACAATAGCTGATAAGGTTGAAAATCAAATGCACCAAATTGATTTACTGCCCTTTAAAACATAATATAACGAAAATATTTCCTGACAGATGAAATTAGATTTTATTAGCAACTGTCACTTACGCGGTAATACAGTATCAGTATAATTATGATACCTTCTGAGAACACTCCGCTAGACTTAATAATATTGGGACCATTCCTATTGTTTCTGTTCCTGTCATTTCTTCTTTTGTCTTTGTCTTTATCATCTTTCTTATGATTAATTTGTGGTTTCACTGGACTGGAATAGAACAATAATTATATCAATAAATGACATTATCAACAATATTTAAAGTAAATGTAAATTATTAAAGTAGTGACTAAAATTGCATACAATATGTAAGATCACAGATGACAACCTCCATAGCATAGTGGTATTAAGCCCGCTTTAAATCTTGGAGGCTGTGGGTTTGATCCCCACGCGGGACAGGAAATCTTTGCATAAATTCTAAGATTTCTTTCCGAGTCTGGTTGGTTGAGGGACTACCCTCCGTGCATCGGAAAGCATGTTAAGCCATTGGTCAATCACTCAAACAACCCAACGTAGGAGGCAAAACTCATTGGTGGGGACCAGAACTGGAGAGACTCAGGCACAATCTGCGGAAACTCTTCAACCAAGCAAAAAATACCAGAACAGAAGAAGACTGGGGACGCTACAAACAAGCCCAGTACTACTACAAAAAACGCATAAGATACCGCAAAGGTGAATCCTGGAGAAACTTCTGCAACAACATCAACTCAACCAATGAGGCATCCAGACTAAAAAAGATCTTATCACAAGAAAACAAAAGTACACTGGGCTCCATCAAAAAAACAGATGGCACATACGCAACCTCGGACAGCGAGATAAGCCAGGTGCTCATTGAGACACACTTTCCTGGATGCAAAGTCACCGACGATGCACACTGGGAAGATACGGAACCCAAACAACCAACCGAGACCGACTGGAAAACTGCCAAATCCATAGTCACCACAGATCGCGTCAAATGGGCGATCGAAAGCTTTCAGCCCTTTAAATCTGCAGGACTGGATGAAATATTTCCAGCACTTCTGAAATGGGACCTCGAAACAGTAGTAACGCCGCTGGTCGACATCTATACGGCCTCGATAACACACAACTACATACCCCGTCAATGGAGGGAGGTAAAAGTTGTGTTCCTACCGAAACCCGGCAAAACCGACTACACTGAACCAAAGTCATACAGACCCATAAGTCTTACCTCCTTTATGCTGAAGACATTGGAGAGGCTAACTGACAGACACATAAGGGAAGGCGCGCTAACACGCAAGCCACTTCACCACCAACAACATGCTTACAGGAAAGGCAGATCAACGGAATCTGCTCTACATGCTGTAGCTGGATCCATAGAGATAGCGCTATCAAACAAACTAATGACACTAGGCGCTTTTATCGACATAGAAGGAGCGTTTGACAAGAAAAAATTCAACAGCATCAGCCGGTCACTCAGCACGTTTGGAGTCGAAAAAACCGTAGTCGGCTGGATTGATCAACTGCTGAGACTAAGGGCTGTTCAATTTACAGTTAACTCCACCACAAGAGGCATAGTGGCCAAAGGCTGTCCACAAGGCGGAGTACTCTCACCGCTACTCTGGAACGTAGTGGTGGATGACCTACTAAAACGCCTAAACGAGCGCTGCCACTATACAGTCGGCTATGCAGACGACATCACCATCCTAATTAAAGGGAACTCGGGTAACATCATCTGCAATCGCATGCAGTCAGCCCTCCATATTATGGAGGAATGGTGTAATCACCACGAGCTAAAAGTAAACCCGAACAAAACAGAACTAGTACTATTCACCAACAGAAAGAAAACTGAAATGACAAACATGCCAAAACTCTTTGGAACGACACTTGCCTTGTCGACCGATGTCAAGTACCTGGGTGTGATACTAGACAGCAAACTGAACTGGAACACACACATTGACCCAAAAATAACCAAAGCTTGCAATACCTTTTGGCAATGCAGAAGACTAATTGGCAAGAAATGGGGATTAAAACCCTCAATAACACTATGGCTGTACACAGCCGTCATACGACCAATGCTGACATACGGTGCCACAGTATGGTGGCCCAGAACCCAACTAAAAACTATGCAAACCAAACTACAAAGCCTGCAACGCCTCGCCTGCCTAGCGACTACAGGCTGTATGAAAACGACCCCGACGGCAGCTCTGGAAGTCATACTGAACCTCAGGCCCCTTCATCTTGTTATACAGCAAGAGGCCACAGCCGCAGCCATACGACTCGAGAAGTTGGGACTCTGGAAACAGGACAGCAGAATTACGCACACGAGCATAAAAGATACAATAGTCATGGAACTCCCCATGACTGCAGCTCCATGCGACATTATACCAAAGACCTTTGTCTTTGACAAAGAATACCATATCCAACTTCTAGAAGAAGAAACGGATAGCTCAGGCATACACGAAATGAGAATTTATACAGACGGTTCCAAAACCAAGGCCGGTACAGGAGCAGGTGTGTTTTCTCATGATCTAAACATCAACATATCAACAACCTTAGGAGAACACAACACAATCTTCCAAGCAGAATGTATTGGAATAACTATGGCCGCAAAGGCGGTATCATCTAGGAACATCAAAGACGAACAAATTCGTATTGTCACCGACAGCTCAGCTGTACTCCAAGCTCTAGGGAAAAACTGCATCAACAACGGACTTATCCTAGAGTGTCACCAAGAACTGCAAACAATTGCTAAAGAAAACCGAATCACACTTCAGTGGATACGTGGACACAGCAACTCCTTAGGGAATGATGCCGCAGATCAACTAGCAAAGAGAGGATCGGACACAATAATATTGGGACCGGAACCGATAATACCGATTCCCCTCAAGCAACTAAAAACGTGGTTACGAGACAGGACCACAGTACTACATGAAAAACAGTGGGCAACACTAAAAGAATGCAGACAAACAAAGGAAGCTCTAGCTTCCTTGAATACAAAGCTGTCGCGAAAATTACTTCACCTGAACAGGATAAACTTACGACAAACAGTGGGCATAATCACAGGTCATTGTCCACTAAACAAACATCTTTTTAACATCGGTTACACGGACAGTCCCATGTGCAGGGGCTGTATGAGTGCTGAAGAAACACCGGCTCACGTTTTTCTACACTGTGAGAGCGTAAGCGACCAGCGCAGAGAGCATCTAAACAATCCAGAGACCATGGGAGAGGTCCTGAAAAACATAAGACAACTCCTTGACTTCTGGCTGGAATTGGGATGGTATGGATGATCGTATCATTCTCACGTACAATGGCCCACTCATGAGGCTAAGTGCGGAAATTATACGTTCAACTAAACTAAACTAAGCCATTGGTCCACATCTATAATAATCGTATATCAAGGAACGGGCAGCAGCGTTTCCTTGTGTGTTACATGATAATTCTGCGGTCACCAACCCGCCTGCCAAGTGTTGTGACTATGGCAAATACCCTCCCTCGGGAGTAGGCCCATGTTCACCAGTGGACATCATCTCTTGCCCAGCTCCCATTATTTGGGGTTGGCGCAATATGTCATCCTCTTAAATTTTTCCCTATTAGATGTCTCTTCCATACTCACACCTTTCTTAGACTTGTCATCTTTCACACTGTAAATCCAACTTTTTTTAGCCTCAAGATCATATACAAGTAGGGAGATAAAAATTAAGCATTAGTGTAATATTATTGGTGAAGTTTCAATTACTATCAATGCGAATTATACAATATATGCATCATATTTGTTATTTGAACTAGGTTAATCCCGTGTTCCAGACAACTGTTATTATGTCCTACTGTGTAACCTAGTGTAAAACTAAATATTGAATAAATTAGTTACAAAAACTATTTACTAAATTATTATTATACTAACTGATGCCCGCAACTTTGTCTGCATGGTGTTAGTTATTCCTTTGGTTTTTTAACTATCCCATGGGAACTCATGAATTTACTGTAATTAAAAGTATTTACAATGTTGACCCCCCGGTCAATATTAGTAAATACTTTTAATTTAATTTCACTTGGTGGTACCAAGTGAAATTTCATTTCAATTAGTCCAACAGTTTTGGAGATTAGCCTGTACAAACAGACAGAAAAACAACATTTTTTTTTAATTCTGGTTGTGTTCTATTTTACTTCTAACATCTCCCTGACTCAGTTTTTTGTTTTTTTTTTTCAATGTAAAGACATTCAACCTCTACAGTTTTATTATATGTATAGATGATTAAAGATAAATACATATGCTATATATAAATTATACAAAACTTATCAAATAACTTGCTAACTACAAGTCAAAAGTCCCTTTTCCTCTTTCTTATGATGTCGAACTATAGGTATTTATAATCACTACTTACCCTTTGTTTTTATTTCTAGACACGTTTAAATTAGGTGTGAATACTTTTTTACTAGTTTTCACTCCACCTAGAGTGAGGTCGCGTGGTGGTTTGAACGAAGCCAGCCTTTGCATAGGGTCAGAACCTACGCCATTCGTCTTGGAAGATTTATCTTCCGACATTATTCTGTTTACAATAAAACTGTACGTATAGAAATTCTGATTATAAAAATATAAATAAATGAAGCGTGAATTTATTTTGAAATGTGTATTGTCAAAATGATGATGACAATTGACAGTTCACACAACTTCACAGTTGTTGATAGAAAACATAGTCATAGACAATGTATTAATCTACTAGAGGTGCACCTATATTTCGTAATCGTAATACTGCGAAATAAATAAGGAAATTGCGAAAAAATCTCAGTAAAATAAGTTTATACTTTATTTTAAGTTTTCTGAAAATAAATCTATTTGAAAAACACGTGACTGAAAATTTTCGTGGAAATCTGAATTTGTATAAAAAAATAGTAATTTCCGTTACATCTCAAAAGACATGTATCCAACTGTATGTACAACAGCCGGTAAAAAAATATAATATATATTTTCATATTTGAAAACCGTTCTGTTCTGAACAACAACACGAGCTTACTTGTTAGTGTGATTACGAAGTTATTTTTAACTGATTCGCTTATTTTGCAGTTTAACTGATTCATTTGTCTTCTTTTTCTATTGACGGTATGGCTGAGTCGCTTTTTGATATCTTCGGAGACCACCTCACGAGGCAGGCAGTTAAAAATGTGTCCCGGCAACCGCTCTCCAACATCGGTAAATATCTGTACATTATTATTTCATATTATGTGTTTAAATGATTTATAAAAGCACATTAAATAGGTTTTTATGTTCTTATTATACCAATAATATAATACGTTAATAACGGTCATTTTGAACTTTTGTACAAATTACCCTCATGGTTAAAATATTTAAAATGGTACGCAAAAACTTATTTTTCATCATGTTCTATCATTTTTACAGAGAATTTAGGCAAAACCGTGAGCTCAGGCCCAATAAAACCCAATGAGCCTGTGAAAAAGTCAGAATTGCCTAAGAAATCTTTTATGTCCAACACTGGGAAAGCCCTAAAGAACACTCCGGTAAGGAATGTCTTCACTCCTCGGGCTGTCAATGTCGGGTCTCTGATATACAGTGACGAGACTGGTAAAGGAGTATTTGGAGAAGAAGTTGAGTTCACTAAGCCTACATACAAAAATGGTAAGTTAGTTTTGTGCTATTCATGTTATTGTTTGTTTTTTTACTTGAATGTGCTAATCTCATGAACTAGTGGTCTGATTTGAAGAATTATGTCATAATAATATATATATAGCACACAGGTATCACCTTTTTATATTACCCGACGTTTCGATCAAGTTACATTGATCGTGGTTATGGGCAGACTTGATGGAAACATCTGGTAATATAAAAAGGTGCTATATATTATAATTATGATATGCGAAAGTTTAAAAGTTTATAATTATGTCATTGTTAGATAGCCCATTTTTTGAGAAAGGCTTTATGCTATTATCATTATACTTAAGACTAATAGGAGCAGAGCACCAAAGAAGAATGTTTCAAATTGTGGTTGGCTCAAAGTAACTATACAAGGACCAAGTCGTGACACAAGCGAGTACTTAATAATTGTGATCAGTGGCAGGCAAACTCTAGATGGGACCCCATATTGAAACAAGTTGAAGCTAGCTCTCACACACTTACAAGGTCCTTATAGTACAAAGAAAGGGCTTATACTGCGGTAGCTGCAGGCTCCTGTTTGTGATCCACTTGGCTACCATTCCCATAATAGTCAGTACCACTCAGAAATAATGTTATTTGAAAATAGGTTTAGTAGTTACATAGAATACATTCTATATGCTTTATTAACTTTACCTATTTAGGATACATGTGTAAATTAAAAAATACCTGTAATAAAATAATATTAATATCCTCTGAATATAAATTGTAATAGTTAGGAACTAATAATATTTCAATTTTTTTAGACAACTGTTGCACAGACCTATTTGACTATCTTCCAATGCCAGAGCTGGAAACATTGAAGGAGACCTCACCCCCCAACACACCACCACCTAACACCAGGCGACACAGCATAGATTTCAACTGCTCCTACCAAGATGAGTTCTTCAAAGGTAAAATAAAATTGTAAATTCATTATACCTAATTTTTATTTTTCAATAGACCACTACTTGTTAACCACAGTAACTCCACTGAGCCACTGTTTTTTTAAATTTGACAGGCATTGTTAGCCACAAGCTAACAATGCCTTAAAAGCTTTTGCTATTCACCGTGCATGAAGGTGAGCAGAGCTAAACTACAAACTTGGCAACCTGGGCAAGAGGGACTTGGACCTTACTCAATTGTGTAGCTTAGTTGTTGACTAGCGTCTGACTGAGCCACCAATAAAATTAAAAAGTTAAAGACAGAAATACTTTTGATATCTAAATCTATTTTAAATCAAATACACCATCGCATGGCCAAATTTTGTAATTAATTTAATACTAAACCTTAGTTTTAGTTTATGTTGTAATCTCCATAAAACATTTTTATTGTGAATGTGATACAGGCAGTAGAGCATGTATTGTAATAACACAAAAAATCATATCAAGTTTCTTAAGGAGTCAAGTAATGTATAAAAGAACAAAGTACTTTTTTTTTTCTATGGACTATTTACATTTATATTCAGAATTTAACAGCTAGGCAGTTTTTATTACACCTACTAAAGTCCAAAATTCCTATTTCAACCCATTGAAGATAAATTTAATAAACAAATACATTAAATGGTTTGAAACAATAACTTGACCAAGAAAAATAAAAACAATTATTCATTGGATAATTTATCAAAAAAAAGACTACTCCAGTGCTGTGATATGGACACATCACCAAACTCTGCTGCTTGTCCATCGATAAATAATAATAACATAAAATTAACTATTTCTTTTTATGTTCCAGATGATTTCTCAATCGACAGCATGCCAGATGATGACCTGGGACTCCCAGACCTGTATTGAGTGTAATTATAATTCAAGAACTGGCATATTTTGTCTCATGTTATTAAAATATTGGCAACTTATTAAAGTACAAAATTACTAATTTGTGAACTCTATTTATAGAATTTAGGATTAATATGCATACATTTAGAATGTGTTGAGGTACTGTAAGCAAACATTTTGCTCTGGTTTTATGTATTAGGTATATTTTAAAATATTTCTTGTGTGAATCGATGTATGTTATTGATTGATAACTTGGCCTATGTTCTTGGGTAAACTGTTAATATTTGTGTTTAGTATAGCTATTTGTTATATGAATTAGTTATTAGAGAAAGAACAAAAGCCCATAATACTTGGTATGGTCCATAATTTTATTCAGAATAAAATTTTAGTAAAACTTTAGCATCATTACTTTGATATCATCATCATCATTGTGATTTCTGATGTTTCTCAAATAACCAATTCATAAGTTAGACGCCATAGTGAGGTTAACGGTATCCTTAAGTGAAAAAAAATTACTAACAAATAAAAATACAGTATTATTAATCTCTTGTTTTTATTTTTTAGCCCATTAATAAAATAATTTAAAATGATATGTACGTTAAATATCCTTACTAATATTATAAGGCGAAAGTTTGTATGTATGGATTATGGATGGATGTTTGTTACTCTTTCACGCAAAAACTACTGAACGGATTTGGCTGAAAATTTGCACGCGGATAGTTTATAAGCTCGATTAACATATAAGCTACAAAAAATCACGGTCCGACCCTCTGGAGCAGAGTACCGCAGGTAAAACAGCAGGGCGCAGCTAGTATATACATATTTAAACAGCATATAGGTAATGGCCCTGTTACGCTGTTAAACATTGGGCCAGCGTGCTATCGCGTCGCTCGTCGTTCACACGCTCCAGGAATGCAAACGCAGAATGTGTATGTGAACAGATCGGGTTTATATTGCTGTTAGAATTTAAATAATATTTTGAAACTGCAATTAAGAATACCATCTGCAGTCCCATACTGCAGTTTAAAATATGTCACTGATTTGCTAGATTTCACAAAAGATAATGTATTACCTATCTATTCTAATATATTAATAAGAGGAAAGATATGATTGTAAGGCTCCGGAACTACAAGACTGATTTCAGAATTAGAAAGCTACATTGTCCATTAAGTAGTGTAAGCGGCTATAATTATTGAATGATGAAGTTCCCACTGGAACAGGAGCTACGCGGGTGAAACTGCACACCAAAAGCTTATAAATTACATTCCTGAATAACTTCAAATTTTACACAAATAGTCTAGTCATCAAGTTCAAATTGGTGAAAAATAGTGATAAAGCTCCTAAAAATATGACAAAATAATCCTATACATTTAACTATTAGAAGGTAAATGTATTTAAACTGTAACTGATTTGTTCACATAATTTATAGTAGACGTCTCAAAACAAACGGATAGACTGAGGCAGTCTATCCGTGACTACGACTGGTGTAATCCATGTCGAAACGTCGGATTATTAAAAAGGTAATGGATTGCCTTAAAATTGTACCGCGATTGAGACCCGCGTCTATACTATAAATCGAGCAGGTAGGTAAATACAACGTAGGCAAAGGAAGTGTGTAAGGATCGTAGCAGCTGGCGTTCTGTAGTTTCTGCCTACCCCCATGGGAGAAAGGCGTGATTATATGTATGTATGTAGGTAAATACAAACATAATAAACAAATACATAGGTACCATAAAATTTCGTTTAATTCTCTTACCTTACAGTAAATTTATATCTAACAATTAACAAGAATATTTAAATAGGTACTTTAAATACATTTTAACCATGAGCCACTTCCACAACATGACATTATTTAAACATTACTGGTGTAAAGCCCACATTATAATACAGAAAATATTTCTTGGTGGCTGTAAGGCTAAGAACTCACGAATCGGTTTCCACCCGCGTTTCTGTAGGACGTAGATTCATATTCAAAAATTAAGAGCACATTTCACGACGCGTTTTACACCCGCACTGACCCGCAGCGCTCGCGTTTGTTAACGGGTCCCGCGGCACCGGCGGGTAACCGATCTTGCGATCATCGGTTTCCGGGCGATGATCTTAACCGCTACCGCGCAAATCACCGGTCTCATCATCATCAGCCTGTTGTAGTCCACTGCTGAACATAGGCCTCCCCCATCGCTGCGCTTGCCAGTTCGAGGTCTCCACTCGAGAATCTTTCTGCTCCATCGGCCGTCAGTTCTTCGAGCAATGTGACCTGCTCATTGTCACTTAAGCTTGCTAATCCGTAGAGCTATGTCAATAACCTTCGTTCTCCTGCCTGGATCTCTTCATTTCTGATTAGATCATCGGTCTCTTAAGTATAGTAATACTACAGTATGGTAAATGACCGCTATGGGTGCAGCTGCAAACCGATACATGAGTTCCTCTCAAAATTATATCTTATTAGCCACTGTCACTGATGAGGTAATGTATTACACCAACACCAACAATATGTAGTCCCCTTCAACACAGGCCTATAATATATTGCTTATGTAGAAATGATCCAAGTGGGTCTAACCATTCCTGTGGAAGTGGTTCATCTATAATCTTATAAATACATAGTCTTTTATATTATTTACACCTAACTAAACCAACTACACTATGTTAGATATTTCTTCCCTACAAATTGCACTTTTTTCTCAAAAGCCGGCAGTGTGATGAGTGTGTCTTCTTTGTAGAAAGGATTTAACATGAGTTTGATGTAGGATTCATACACATCGGTGAAGAAGTTCTTTATGCCATCTTCATTCCGGGCATCATGGACCATGATGAAACGCATCTGAAATATTACAAGGAGTTTGGTTATTTAAACTTTGATATTATATTATATCTGTTGCACAATTAATGTGATTATCAATCTTCAGATAAAGGAATAAAATTGAATAGGCATTGTTAGGTATAATAATGTTACGAGTGGGTTCACATAGGTAGTGCAATGGATGGGGTTCAAACCGGCAACCTCAAGATCACAAGTCCAAAGCCCAAGCCTACGGCTGCTTTACAACTGGCTAATAATTAATCAAGTTCTAAACTCTCCAAACTACTGTTTCGTTGGTGCACTCTCAGATGACTGACAATTCATTTTTTTTTTACGTAGCAACATTCTTCACGCACTACTACAATACACAACATAAGACATCTAAATCTTTTTTTAAATCTGATCAACTCAGACTATATTGTGGTCTATAGCGAGTTTCATTATCGGCAATATCTCAAACTCACCTGGCTAGCAGTAACGAACGCTGAAACGAACCACTGATTGAATTTATCCACTGACTTCAAATAAGTATTTGTAACTTTCCACATATGTTCGTCAACGAGATCCAAAGCCGCATGAGCTATGAACTGGTTCAAATGTCTGTTATCTTCTTTCTAAAACAATGTATATAAATTAGCAACAAAAAACCTTAAAGTTGCAGTAAAATCGCAAATATTTGGGACGAACCTTAGGCTCTTTAGTAACTGGAATAAAGTCCATTTCGAAAATTGGATTGTCCGAGTGCCCTACGATAACAAAGTAGTATGTCCCTGCCGACATTTTAGCGTAATTATTATTTATTTACTTCTATAATAACATGAAAATTCGTTGATTTTCTATCAATAAATTTTCTATTTTGTAGGTGTCAACCACTATGTCAACCAACTTCAACCAAGTCAGTGACCCATTTGATGACAGTTTGACAGCTATAGAGAATAGAAAGTGAATGTTGAAAAACATATTCGTATGTTCTGCTTTTGTATTTTTTTTTTCTTCTTCAAAATTTAAACTATTCTTTTTATTTTGAAGAAAATTAAAAAGGCGGGAAATATTCTTAATAGGAATTTTAATACGTTACGTTTTTAATGTTTCTAACTTCTGTGATCAACAATATCTATTTTTTATCAATAACAAATAAAATGAGTTCCGGCATCCGAGCCAGTAAGTTATCATAATAATTATTAATTGATAATTAATATTCCTACTTACTTACAATCTCTTTCTTCACATAGGTTCTTTCATTAATATGCTAAAGTATATAATTTATTTTTTTAGATTCTTGGTATACTACAATCGATAAGCTAATGACTTGGCGAGGAAGCTGGGTTAAATATGATTCTAAAGCTTGCAAACCAGTTTTACGCGTGCACTTTGATCAACTGATGATTACAAGTGATTCTAAGATATTAGAATCATTTAATATGCATAACAAAATAAAAGGGATTTATAAAGACGACATTTTGATTTTAATTGTTAATGAAACTGCAAAAGAAGTAAGTTTATCTTCCGGGCATGCAAGGAGTTTTTCTCCTTTCTCCCCTTCAGTACGCCCTTAGCTACAGATGCATCAACTAGACCTATGATTAATTCTGATTTATCCCATTTATGTGCTCTTCATTACATAATAATGGTGAAAAAAGATTTATTTTGTTTGTCATCATAAACATCGAGTCCATATTGGCTCACCTAAAGTTCTTTACCCGAAATTGTTCTTCCTAACGATTTGTAATCCGAATGATCACTCTTCCTAAAATTTTTCATCCTAAAGTTTTCATTCATACAATTTTTAGTGCTACCGGCTATGTTCATAACACTTATGTTTCCGAAAATTGTTATTAATAATATCATTAATGTAAATATATTTAAACTCCTACTGTTTTTTTATCATAACGCTTTTATCCCTAAACATAATTACCATAATATTTTAACTCATACTCAGAAAGACACATTTAATTTTATCAAGTGTAATATGATATGTTTAGAATGATTAAAGGTCTTTTCATCGATTTGTCTTAAATGAATGAAATTCATAAAACACGACTCATTAATGGATGTTTATGGCCTGGGAGTTTATACCGCAGTTTTAACCGTACCTAAACCAATAACTATAAGACCAATTCGGTTCTGGCACTTCGCCGGCCGCTGCCGCGGCACGCTCGCTTCGCTCGCTCGGCTTGTGCGTTGTGGTCACAGTTCTAACCTAACCTAAACCAATAATGATGAATAGGACCGATTCGTTTCTGGAACTTGACTGAATGACTGGAGTCTGTGGGACTCTGGCTTCGCTCGCACGGCTCGTGCTTTATGGTCGCAGTTCTAACTTAACTTAAACCAATGACTATAAATAGTCATCATCATCATCAACAGCCCGTTTACGTCCACTGTTGAACATAGGCCTCCTCTTAACAGACCTTGGCAAGCCAGGATCGTAGAGGGATATTGCCATAATCACCACGCTTGGCAGAAGGATTGGTGATCGCAGTAAGAAGTAAACCTTGAGCTAACAGATGCTGCTGCCCATCCATCAGCCACATGTCCCTTAGTCGCCTTTTACGACACCCATGGGAGGACATGGGGTGGTCTATTCTAAGACGGAAACCACACGACTATAAATAGTACCGTGGTATATATGTGAAAATAACTTAATAACTAAAACTGTAAAATTTACGCAAAATTAATGTAAATAATACACTTATTATGAATAAAAAGAAATCTAAACAAAATAGATATGACTTTGAATAATAGTGTAAAAGATGGTTATGTTGAGAAAATATAGGAAAACAAATAAAAGTATAATAGATGTTTATTGCTACTGACATTATGAAGTTGAATGCTTCGGAATTATGAACATTAAAGACAGAGTAGTTAGGAATTGTGATTGTTAGGATGAAAAATGTTAGGAAGAACATTTTCGGATTTCCAATTATCGGAGTTGAAATTTTAGGTGAACTTTGGCGCACCCATAAACATCATTTAACTTTATGATGAGGTCATCAAGGGCGGTTCCGCCGGTGTCGCACTCGTTAAGTGACGCGGGTGGAACCGCGCCCTAAAGCTAGTATAGATAAAAAAGGGTTTTTAAAATACTAGCTGTCCATCTGTACCCGTATAATGGTGTATCAGGTTTTATCATGTTCATGTCCACATCTCATCATTATCCGAGTCGAAGCTTATTCACAACCCATGCCCGATATGCTCATGTTTCAAACCATTTCAAACGGAATTCAAATTATCGTCGGATTTTAATGTTTTCAGCTCAGAAAAATAAAATTCCAATTGAAAACGAATGCTGCTAATTGTTTCTACACACTTGGTCTACATTTCCCAGTAGTTAGCCATAATAGTTCTCAGTATATTCAAGTACTAAACGCCAAATTTAGAAATATTGATGAGGTATTGAGGATTGCTTTAGAAAACAAGGCTATAGGTAAATATAACCATATACTTATTTTCCTATCCATAGGTACTTATTTTAAATTCAAAAGTAACAGTGTCTGTCTGTTACGCCAAACCCACTGAAATTATTTTGATGAAAAATGTGTAACAGAGAGATTTGGCATTATGAAAGGAAATACTCTACATTTAAACGTAAAAAAACCTCCTCACGGATTAAGGTGCAGGTAAAATCTAGTTTCTAGTTTAATTTATAAAAATAATAATTAATAATATCTATATTTTTTAATACAGGTAATAGATCTTCAATCAATTTACCACCCGACTTCCGTAATTTCCTGAAACTTTGTTTGTTGGATCCATCATTTCCTCAAATGGTTATTGAAACAGAAAAAATATTGAAAGAGGAATTTATTCAAAAATAAAATGTATACATTTAATTTCATTTAACATGTAATTTATTCACTCACATTAAATAAATGCAATTAGTAAATAAGCCTTTAATTTTATTATATTGGAAATAACAGTATTTATTAGGGTCCTAAATCATAAATGATAAATTTCATAAATGATAAACTTCAGAATATTATACTTTAAATAATAAATTTTATGAATATTTAAAATAATTCTAGCTGTGCCCGGGACTTCGTCCGAGTGGAATAGTGACTTTGAGTAGCAGTTTTAATTATGTTTCAAGCTTCTAGCTTAAAAAATGAGGATACTTCCATACAATTTTTATTGCTCCCTTTTTTCCGCAATGAAAAAAAACAACAATTGCGTAAAAAAATTCATTTAATTCGGTTGAGTAGTTTTAGCATAAAAGGCCGACAGACTGACAAGACTTACTTTCGAATTTATAATATTAATAAGGATTATTGACAACTATTTACAAACTCTATGAACGCAGTTTTTTAATCTGTGGCAAATGTAGATTGTTTTGAAAATGTATGTTGTTGACATTTGTTTTGTAATTTCAAATTCGTAACGTAAAACGTGAATGTGTGAAGTGAATTAAATTGGTATTTCAGAATTCAGAATATATTGCTAAAATTTTATGATTAATAATGCTTCCATCAAGATTTGGGGCGCAGCAGCTTAGTGCTAACAGAAAGTCGAGGTACTAATCAATAATCTTTCATAAAATAGCAACAACTACAATGTTTTGTGTTTGTCGTGGTTTTAGTTATAATTATATTTCCAACTGTTACTCAATAAATTCAGACATAGATTTTCTTTCCATACTAATATCCGCTCCGAAGACTACCCACTTACCAATTGTTTTTATGGTATAATATGTTATTTCAGACTTGAGGGTCCACCAAAAGCGTCTTTATTGCCGAAGCCACGACGGCCGGGCTCCACAGACCGCCTGTCCACTGAAGCACGTCGCCCTAGTGCTGCGGGACATCGCTCCAGCAGTGCTGATCCGCCAAGAGGAACCTTTGGCGGGAGACTTAGTAGAGATGCCTCTGCTACTAAACTCCCACTGAATGCCGTAAGCATATTATATAGTATAATAAACTGTTTATCAACTTACCACACTAATCCCAGACTAACCGTCCAATGTCTGTGTAGACCATACACTTTAAGCAGTACCATACAGTAACGGTTGTACACAATTGCAGATTAGATAGATATAGGTTGCGGCTCTAGTGTACAGTTTATTTAGACATAGATATAGATAGTTTACTTTTTTCTGTAAAAACATAAATTTTATCCAATAAAAAACATACTTTAATACTTTATCTATGTTAGTTTATATGTTATAAGTACAAATAAAATTAAATATGTAATGTACAATAAAATTATAATTAATTGCAGGGCAAGTATGCCAAGGCATCCATGACACCTCTTAGATCAAGTCACTACAGTGCAAGACCAACTACAACACCTCAGGTAAGATATTATTTCTTAAACAGATTGTGTAAACTTCTTCTTCTTTCTGCCCGTATCCCATGTTTGGTACTTTGGGTCGGCACAACACGTTTGTTTCTTCCATTCTGTCCTGTCACCCGTCACACTATCACTAACACCTTTTTTTTTCGGCCTTCCTCTCCATCCATCTACATGTATGTATACTTAAAACAGATTACATTAACTACACTTTAAATAATATATATGAAAATTTGTGTATATTCATTTGTAATTGTAGCAACATTAAACTATTGTAAAAAAATATTTTAGTTGACTAATTTCATGTCATAATTATTATGATTATTTCATATTAAAATATCAACCCACTTAATGTCTTGGAACCCATAAAACCTACTAATGTTATGAATGCGAAAGTTAGTATGCATTGATATTTTGTATGGAGACAGTTTTTAAGCTGGATTATAATAAAGGCAATATATTATGCTACAACCCACTGGAGCAGAGTAGAAGTCTAAAATGCTGATAAAAACGTAGGATGCAGCTTTGTAATCTCAAAAACGACTATAACAATTTCCAAAAATCTTTAACTAAACAGTACGTTATCCACAAGTGTTATTAGCTACATATGATGATTAGGTTCCCACAAGAACAGGAGATACACAAGTGAAAACCCTAGCTAGTGCACATTAAAATTACTGTTAATTACAGGGCAAGTATGGGCAGTCCTCAATGACTCCTCTTAGATCAAGCCACTACAGCTCAAGACCCACCACAACTCCCGTGGTAAGATATTGCCAGTACTACAAAGCTTTGAGCCCCTATGTCCTAGCTAGAGGATAGACTATAGATGGAGTTTAAATCAATTACAAACATTCATACAGTAATACTGTTGCGAAAAAGTTGCATAACACTCCCTTCAAAATCATAAAAGTCATGAGCTGCTATACAAGGTTTACAAGGGTTGCGTCTTGCACTAATTGCTGATTTTAAACCATTTATTGCTCAGGGAAATATAGCTAAAGTCTTGTGGCTAACTACATATGCCTGCTTGAGAAAAGTCTTTAATAATGATTTATTACTTTTTCACAGAGGACCCCATCAGAGGACAGAGGCAATAATTGGCAGAACTCACTGGATAGAGCTCTGGCATTCGTCACTATTGCAGATCAAAGGTAGGCAAATTGATATCGTTTGTTACTATAAGGCCAGATTCCTATAAGGCCAAATTCCTAAAAGGGCAGATTCCTTAAAGGACAGATTCCAAAATGGAGGTAAGTACACTCAAGAATAAAATTCTCTATTTGGGTTACGACATGAATGTTTGCTTTTATTTAATCTATGTAAAAACATAATTATTATATTAAAAATAACAAAATTAGAATTATTATTAACTTAACAGACTAACAAAAAACCAAAAATAAAACGCCAACATAACATTACATCACAAAACTGTTGTTCTTTTAATTAAAGTCTAACAAATTAAGTCGAAAAAAAAGATTAAATAGTAAAGATAGAACTGACTAAATAACAAACAGTTTATGTCCCTGAATGTATTACTACAAACCATTTGGTAATGTGTCCTTTGAGGAATCTGGCCTTTTAGGAATCTGGCCTTATAGGAACAAACAATTGATATTTATTAAAGTATGTAGGGTAGAAATAAAATGAAAATTTTTAACAAATAATTTACTTGTCTTAGTCACTATTTAATTACCTTATTTTATGTTCCTAATATTAAAATTATGTATATCCTTTTTCATACAGAATTCATTTATATTTTTATGGGCATAAAACATATTTTGGAATATGTACTCAGAGGGCATAGTGATGTTAGATGTTTTTACATCAGATATTTGTCGAGTTTTGTAAACCGCATAAGATGCAGAGCTAAGTTTGTCAGATAGTCTTTTTATAAATGTGGTTCACATTGCTAGTTGAAGTCCAGAGTAATTCTTAAAAACATTGTTGATGGAATGAAGCTTAATCGTTCGCCATTTAGAATGTCATTCGACACATTTGGTAATATATCACATTCATTTATGACTAAATTTGGAAGATCATTAATATACATTAAGAATAAAATGGAACTAGAACAGACCCTTGTGGAACTCCCAATGTCAAATTGGGAGTTCTACAAGGGTCTGTTCTAGTTCCATTTTATTCTTAATGTTTATTAATGATCATGACAGTAATACTCCAAAAATTGTCGATAGACACTGTTTGTTCCTTTTTTGTTGAATAAAATGTTAATAAATTGCTTCATGGATCCCAAAATCCTTACCTAAATACTAATAAATCTCTTTTTGCGGCGGTAATCATAGCCAAGACTGTGACTACTTTAATAAAATAAAATGACTTTTTTGATAGTTTTGTGCAACTGTCGGGCTACTTTCCGGTTTTCGTGCCTCTTGGACTTTGGGCCTCCTCTTTAGATCACTATAAGATAGAAATATGTCGATGTTCGTGCCTCAGGCCCATCAGCACGGTGGCGTGGCAGCGCGGCGAGGTGTCCCGCGTGGGCGAAGCCCTGTCGCTCCGCAACACGGCGGGTAATGCCCGCGGCGCCGTGACGCTGATCCGGCCGCTCACCATCGCGCGCTTCGTGGACATCGCGGCCGCGCTGCTCGCCGTCATCACGGGGGACGCCAAGCTCAACACCGACAACTACGTCACCAAGGTGATGCCGCGTCACGTGCTGAGTGCTCCCGACCCTCCCACACCCTGTGCGATGTCAATATCGTTTAGTTTATAATGAAACACTCAGGAATAGTTTATCATACGCATCACATCTGCAGAGCTGCTTTGATATACAACAAAACACGCGCTACGGCCCTTAATCGTAGATAACATATCTTCGAGTAAAAGCGCAATACTCAACTTAGCGAGTGCAGTTTGTTTATTTATTGTATACTTAAAAAAAGAAATGAATACATAGTAGTAGTATGTTCACTTCTTTTTTGGGTGATGACTTACCCTCAGTTTTTTAAAGGAAAAAGATTTTTTTATTTATGTTATATTGAACACAGTTAAAACATAACATTAAGTTTACCAAAAGTATACAACGGAAACAACATGTACAAAGGCGAGCTTAATTCAATAATGAATGTAATAAATCCACCGCATGGTAATGATGGGATGTTTTACAGTAAGCCCAAGCAGTATTAAACTACAAGATCGAACTGTCAATTCAGTCAACATACCCACTCTTAGGGAAGAATTAAAGGTTAAGGAATGGGCCGAAGTGTTATCCGAACAAGATGTAAATACTGCAACCGAACTCTTTCACTCGACATTGTTTGATACAATAAAAAAGCACTCGACTTCTAAGACAATTAGTCGTTCTAAATTTATATGGAAACCTTGGATCACTCCCGGTTTGGTTAGATGCATGAACCACAGGGATAAACTTCACGCGGACTCAAGAAAAAACCCTAATGATAAAATCAAAAAAGTTAGTCTGTTGACGCCTGTAACGACTATTTTTCTACCATTGGTAATAACCTAGCAATGAAGATTCTAACAAATACAGACGATGCCCGGGAATCAAAAGTTGTTAAACAACAGTCAGGACAGTCACCAAGTGTAAGCTTTTTTATGCAACCTACCGATGCTTATGAAGTAGATAAACTAATTGCTAACCTCAAGTTTTACGCCGAGAATTATAAAGGAAGTCAGGAGAGAAATTCTATTACCATTGACTCATATTATGAATCTCAGTCTTAGCTCAGGTATATTCCCCAATATATGGAAAGAAGCTCTAGTTTCCCCTATCTACAAATCCGGGCCAAAAGAAAACCCTCAGAACTATAGACCTATATCGCTGTTAGGAACTCTCTCGAAAATCCTGGAGAAAATAGTCAACAACCGGCTTACCTCATTTATCGACACACACAACTTATATCAGAGAAACAGTTTGGATTCAGACGAGGCAAATCAACTGAAGACGCTGTAAGCCTTCTCACAGGACTAATAACATCTCACCTTGACAATAATAAAAAATGTTTAGGGGTGTTCTTGGATCTTCAGAAAGCATTCGATACAGTGGCAGCTCCAATCCTTCTCAAGAAGTTGGAGGCCACAGGTATCAGGGGACTGCCACTGAAATGGTTTGAGAGCTACCTCACAAACAGACGACAACGCGTGAAGGTGGGCGAGCACGTGAGTAATTTAAATTACATCAAATCTGGAGTGCCTCAAGGAAGCGTACTTGGCCCGACATTGTTCATAATCTACATGAATGACATTTACCAAACAATAAGCCAGCAAGCTGACATTCTGTGCTACGCAGACGACACTGTCATACTATGTCATGGTAAAACCTGGAAGGCAGTATATGCTGAAAGTCAACATAGCCTGACCCATATTAAGCACTGGCTAGACACCAACCTTCTGTCTCTTAACATAGAAAAAACCAATTATCTGTGCTTCCACAAAACTGAGGTTTCAGCGCCCAAACAACCATTCTTTATCAAAATTCATACCTCAACATGCAACCTACCGGCCTGCTCATGTGAGGAAATTAGTCGTAAGGAATGTGTTAAATACTTAGGGATACTGATTGACGACAAGCTCTCTTTTAAGAAGCACATAGAAGTGGTAACAAAACGTACCAGAAAATTGATTCACATAATGAAACTCCTGCGTAATTCGGCTGATATAAAGACACTAAAACTGGTATATACTTCATTGTGTGAGTCAATTTTGTGTTATTGTATAAATGTATGGGGAGGAGTCGGTATTTCTACCATGATAGGAGTCGAGCGGGCACAGAGATCGGTCCTGAAAGTCATGCTCAGAAAGCCACGTAGGTATTCCACTGATACTTTGTACAAGGAAGCTGCGATATTAAATGTCAGGCAACTGTACATTCATAAAATTACGCTGAAACAACACATGAAACTTATCCAAGCACCTCAACATCGCCCACTCTGTGAAAGACGAGTTTTTAGATGTTCTCCTCTTAGAGTCAAAACTTCCTTCGCTCAGCACATGCAGGAATACATGCTGGCTCACATTTACAACAAAGTGACCAAAGTATGTGACATTAAATACTGTAGAACTAATCAAGCTAAAAAGATAGTTCACAAATGGTTGCTTACTCAAACGTACTCTGATTCTGAATCCCTAATTAGACGGCCCATCTAACCAGTACACACCCACACACAACCACTCACTTCCACACACAACTACACATACCCTCACACACACAAGCACAGCCATGCATGCTCACAGACACCCGCTCGCACTAACTTCACATCTTAGAGCGCATTTTATTTTATTTTATTTTACTCTAATGTTCCTATAGTTTTATTTTTTGTAAAGTTTGCACTCACTTTTGATACTTAAAATTGAACTAACTACTTCAGACTAATCAAATATAAAGGTACCACGGGACTCCACGAGACAGGCTCGACCTAGTGTGGAGTCCACCAGTAATATGTTTCCTTCGGTCAAATTATTTGATTATAAATGTTCAATATAGTCCCTAAGGAAATGTAAGTTAATTTATATGGAAATAAAAATATTATTATTATTATTAAATAATGACATAATTTTTTTATTTGATAGGTAATTTATTGTTGAAAATTATTTTGGAGCTTTTTTTGTTAAATTTGTTGTTTACTCTGTCCCTCAGCTGCCGCACTTGTCTAAGAGGCTGTTGTACCCCGGCACGGTGTCCAAGTCCTGGCTGAAGACTGTCAACACGCTGCACGCCTTCCCACAGGCGCTGGCGCTCATCGCCTATCTTCTAGACCTCGTCAACCATATCGTAAGTAGAAACTAGAAACTTATTTATGCGTCTACAGTATGAAAGTAAATGAGTAAATTGAAAAACGTTTTTCAACAGGAAATGCCGGTATTAGATGAGTGGTTGTATGTGAAAGATGACCTCGCATCCCTCAGAAGAGAATATCTCTACAAATGTTTCATCAGGTAAGTGCATTCAATTCAAAATTCGTGTTTCGTATGCGCCATTTCGTCGGAATCATTTTGTCGTTTGTGCCTTTATCATGAAATAGTATGCAAACAAATGCTTCTGAGGTACCTATAATGGTACATCTGACATTATGCTACTGACTCAGTAGCATAATGTCAGGTGTACCATTGATCATATTTAGATCTCAGTAGTACTGAGATCTCAATATGATATAATCAGTACTACTGAGATCTAAATATGATCGAGATGCTTCCAAAATTTAACTTCATAGTTAAATATAGCCTAATCCCGAGGAAAGTTACGTTCTTCAATAAATGGGCTGTCTAACATTCAAATAATGTTTCGAAATGGACCAGTAGTTCCTGAGATTAACGCGTTAAAGCAAAAAAGAAACAAACTCTTCAGATTTATATGTGACGATGCGTCTTCGTCGCCGTACGAATGGTTTTGGACTATTACGTTACATATATATTAATATATAGATGGAGTATAGATTACTAGTTCAATTCCTGATCCTGAGTGTACCTATAACATTGTAAATTAAGCTAATATTCTATCTGTCTTTTGTTATTGTCAAAAACCAATTATTTTATAATTTATTTGTAGATTCCAAGACCCGTCTAACGGCAACCAGTTCGATGACCTGAACGAGGAACATCTGCACAACCTGAGACAACTGCTGGGCAACGACGAGGAGAAGATCGCGGAGCTCACACAGAATATCAAAAGTTTGTTGTTTTCACTTGTATAACTTCTTATAATTTCTCATTATTGTTATAAGTTTGGCTGCTCTGTTTGGTGTTTTGACTGTTGTCCATCGCACTATAGCTCAGAACCGGATTATTGTGATTTTTTTCACTAAGACTGCGTCGGTGGATCGCTGGCAGCTTGTAGCTTTTGAAATCTGGTGCTAGAGCACCAGATTTCACCCACAGACCCACAGGTTTGATTCACCCACAGATTATTTGTAGCCTAAAGGACCGATTTTTAAAATTTTCAATCAAATTTATTACCATTTAAAAGCTACGGAACGAGAGTTCCGTGAGTTAGCACGGTTACTCACGTAACTCTAAAAAAAAGGCTTCTTTTTAAATTCGTTTAGAAATACGCCATTGTTCGATAACGAAATAATTATCTAACATGGCATGGGCGTGGCATACATAGATACAAAATACCTTTACACTTTACGATAAATGACAAAATAATGTAACAATGTTCTATAGAATACGAGTCCTGTCTCGAGGACGAGTTGGAGCAGGCGGCCCGGGCCGACGAGGCTCGGCGCGAGGAGTTGCGCGACCAGCTGCTCGCTGCGCTACGCTCGGAGCGAGCTGCTCGGCGCCAGACGCGCACGGACACGGAGCTGCAGAACTCGCTCAAGCACGAGAAGCCGCAGGCACTCCGCCAGCTCGACCAGGACATCGAGCGCGCCAAGTTAGTCACACTATTGTATACCTTTAGGAATATATTGTACTAATACAGCCGAGTTAAAAAGGAGA
Organism: Nycteola revayana; assembly: GCA_947037095.2. Classification (NCBI taxonomy): domain Eukaryota; kingdom Metazoa; phylum Arthropoda; class Insecta; order Lepidoptera; family Nolidae; genus Nycteola; species Nycteola revayana. The sequence goes on along the minus strand of OX344856.2, from coordinate 18,827,937 downwards.
ATGCCTTTTAACATTTAACGTACTAGGTCAATATAATTGTCATCATATTTTTAACTCTATGGGCTTGTAATAAAGTCGAAAACTTAGATAGTAAATTGTCAATATTGTTACCTTCTGTTTATGGCACAATATGTCATCTTCTTCCATTTTTCCCTATTAGACGTATCGTATATAATTACTTGCTTATCTTACACATGTCATCTTTCACACAGTCCATCCATCTTGTTTTTTGGCCTTCCTCTTCCATCATATTTATTCATTTTCATGTCACATACCATATGTTTATTAAACATGAAAAATACTTATAGTATTTCATGTTTAAAATGTTAAATGGCCAACTATCCAGTAACATATGCTTATGGGGGCATATGCCCCCGCGACACAGGTATTTATTTCCCTAGTGCGGGAGTTGTCTTTTTTAAAAAATAAATATAAAAAATAAAAACATAATATAATTAAACATAATATGGTATGTTGTTATATAAGTGGTGCAGCCTGGTTCACCTGGTTCAATACTCAACATGAAAACCGTAATTGAAGAAGCTAAACAATACACAGACCGATTAAAACATCACCCTAATCTATTGACAAGTTAATCAAACTTCTAATGAGGCATTAACAGCGTGAAAATAGCAAATGTCCTATGAAAATAAGGAGAGTTAGAGTGGTGGCCCTAACTCTAAAACTTCTTCATACTTTAACATATCTGATTATATTCTTCCAACAGATTTAATATTATTAATATATGTATATTATGTTACTGATTGACTGATAATTGACTTAAAAACGGAAGATTATTCAAATTATTATTTACATCTCTTAGAATATAATAGAATAGAATAGTTTTTCTTAAGTCAGATGTTAACATTTTATTAGGTCTCATTTATATTCTACCGAGTTTATCGGTGTACAAATATTAGGTATATATCTTTGTTAGAAATACAGTCTTACATGAATCCTTAACTGGAGCAAACTAGATTTTATTTTGTATTTGCCATCTATGTAGAAAACTTTCTTATATAAAAATCTACACAAATCGATACAACAATGTGTAATGTTATATTTAAAGCAGTTATTTTTTGTGCCAATTTTGAATATGTAACTGTATGTCACCAGTGCGGAGATCCAGCAACTGAAGCACGAGGTGGAGACCCAGACCCTGAGCGTGGAACAGCGCACCAAGTACAAGGATGAGGTGGAGTACGTGCTCAAAGTCATCGTGTCCAAGCAGGCCCTCGCCGAACAGATCGCCGAGGTAACTAAATACTTATTTTATCAGCCCGTGTACATCCACTGCTGAACATGGGACTTTAAAAGAAGTTGTCAAACCAGGGTCGCTGAGGAATATTGTCGTAATTATCACGATTGGTATGTGGATTGGTGATTGCAGTAAGATAGAAGATCTTTGAGGTGATGGATGCTGCTGACAGTGGCCTCTTATGACACTCATAGGAAATATGGGGTGATCTTTTCTAAGCCAGAAACCAAATGGCATAATTAACTATATACAGATATCATCTATTACCGCCCCTGAACTCTGAGTTAGTGATACTTTGATTAAGATATAATGCAGATAACACATTTTATAAACAAAAGCTATAAACAGGTTTAGTTTACACCATAATTTAAAAGAAAATATAGACCATAAAGCAAGAGAAACTAAATTAAAAAATAAGTGTAAAATAATTGTTTATGGTCACCTACACTTTCTGTACATTTTTAGTTAAATAGATTTTTACTACTGCCAATAAAGCACTATCCACTATATCTTTCCACTTGGTCCAGCATTGTCTTCACCATGTAGTCTAAATTATAGTATCTTACAGCTAGGGACACATTAGGAATAGCCAGGGATACTATACATATATAATAAATTTCAAATTTCTGATTAATAAAATTAGACCATCGACAGGACTCGAACCTGCGTCTTAGGTTTAGTCCCTAATGGGTTACCATTTGTGCCTAAGGAGTCGAGTCCTGCCGGTGTGGTCTAATTTAATTAATCTTAAATTTGAAATTTAATTATTGGTTAACTTTTCCGTAAAACATTTAAAACTTTAAAATGTCACAAAGTTTGCATGTTTGTATGATCAAGTTGCTCAACAAGATATGGAGAGGGCTATGCTCGGGGGTTCTCTTAAGAGATCTAATCAGAAATGACGAAATACGTAGAAGAACGCAGGTTACCGACATAGCCCAACGGACTAGTTCGTTGAAGTGGCAATGGGCAGGCCATATAGCACGGAGAACAGATGGCCGGTGGGGCCGAAAAGTTCTCGAATGGAGGCCGCGGATCGGCAAGCGTAGCGTAGGACGTCCACCTACTAGATGGACGGATGATCTGGTTAAGGCCGCGGGCTCACGGTGGATGCAGGCCGCTTCTAACCGCAACAACTGGAGATCTATGAGGGAGGCCTATGTCCAGCAGTGACTGTGTTATTCCCGTGGCTGATACCCTGCGTGTCCTCAGCTGGTGGCTGGCAAGGAGGCGGAGCTGGCGCGCTGGCAGCGCGACACGCTGGAGAGCTGCGTGGAGTACAAGCAGCGCCTCATCAGCCTGTCCGCCAGCCTGCCGCGCCTGCACGCGCTCGCCGTCGACGAGAAGTACGTTCTACTGTTCACCATATTATACGCTTTTAACGACTTAAAATAGGTTAGGGACCGAAACTGGAGTCAATGGGCATGAATCTATCTATTCCGTCAGTTAGATTACCAAAAAATATTGAACACGTGTTTTTTTTTTCGTTCCTCATACCAAAAATTACGAACATACAACGCGTTGAAATTTCGTGTGACGTCTCTTTCAGTACAATTTTACCTAATAGTGACGTCACAAGCCCCCCTTTCCAAAACGTTATAGTTTGTTTTTGCTCTGTATTAAGGTATAAACAAGGAAGAGTCGCATGGGGAACGACGTTTTTCCAAGGCACAGAGAGTAGTCCCTCGACCGATCAGACCCGGAAAGAAATCTTAAAATTTACACAGATTTCACGTACACACGGCTCATCCTATAAAATGACTACAAAAAAAATGTTTTTAATACAAAGGATATGGGTACTAGGACACTTAATTACATTTCAAAAATTACCGCAAAAGAAGAGTGCTATCTTATTCGTGCATCGTCGCATTGTTGTACCCACTGTCATAGTATCGCGACATGTACGAGTTTGCTAAATTTAAGAAATTGGCTTTGGCAAGTTGTATAATTATTTTGCGGGCCGGGCTCACGTTAGCGTGTTATCACGAAGCCTGGCTGGAAAAGACATTCGTTTGTTCACACTGGGAGTGTAGGTCGGATTTAACATAAAAATGTTAATATCTATCTCATTCCTACTTGTCGTTCCCAGCTCGCTGATGAGCGCGGCGTGCGCGGAGCGCGTGTCCGCGGCCCTCGCTCCGCTGCGCGAGTGCTCCCACGAGCTCGCTCAGCTCCGCGCGCAGCACACGAGGCACCGCTCCGCTCTCGCGCGACAGCGGGCCACTTTGCTGGTGAGTACAGTCGACTACACTGTCTTTTAAATTCACTTAGCAAACTATCACTTGATAACAAGCTTACGGTTTAAACCACGTGTATACGACCGATTACGACTTACGCGAGCACAGCATTTGCTCATATCGCGTCTATTTGTACTGTTTAAAGTAAATTCACTCGTCGTGCCCCGTGGCACCGTAGTTCATTCGTATTCACAACTTACATTTTGATCTCCAACTGCTTTCAATCAAGCATTGGATGTACGTCGAAACGCTTCTTCGAATCCGCGGTTCTTGCGCAGGTTGCTAAGTTTGTAGTTTTTAAACCGTTTTTTTATAATATGATTATTTTTTTATTACAAAAAAAATAGCAATTGCGCTAACATTTTATTAACTTTCTTTGAAACTCAATCAACTTAACAAAATTTGAAAAATCACAAATTTAAAATTCCCAAATTTTTAATGTTATAATATTTATTTTTTATATATTTTTCTAATAATTGTTATGACTTGGTCTATCACCATGTATTTGGAAATACATATTTATTTCTATTTGATTTTTGTAACTTTAACATAGCATATACTAATTTTTACCGAGTAGTTAAATTAAATCTGTTGTACACTTGCTATGCACTAATTATCATGTATCTGTTTCCTAAAGGTTTTCTGGAAGATTAATGCAATTTATGTCTTGTGTGTTATAAATTATAAATAAATAACTTATAAAACTACAGGAAGAAGCTCGCAATAAATTCGGCGAGTTAAAGTCCCTGATACAACGGGAGCAGTCGGGCCTGGAGTCGGAGACGGACCACGAGAGCATGGAGGCGGCGGCCGCGGCGGCCGAGCTGCAGGTGCTGGCCAACCGCCTGCAGGTGCTGCAGCTGCAGCAGCAGGAGTACGCGGCCGTCGACAGCGAGCTGCAGTTCTGGGAGAACCAGGATTTGGCGTGAGTTGTATACTAATGAATCGGATATTTCAGAAACACCTGTAAGTCAAGCAAACTTAATTTTCCTGGCTCTTGTTTGACATAATTATGAAGTTATCTTTAAAAAACCCAAAAAACGCAATAACCCCGCTTGGTTAAAAAATATATCCCAGTAATTCCTTAGATTAGTGCGTTCAAGCAAACAAACATGCTCTTTAGCTTTATATTTGTGTAGATGTGCAGCGTCGTTCACAACACAATGTTCCATTAATATGGTTCCAGTTGGCGCACGAAGCTGTCGGAGCTGCAGCAGTACATCTCGTCCCAACACGAGGCGGCTCGGCGCGACCTGCTCCTCGCTCGGGAGCGACGGGTCAAGCTCTTCGCTAAGAACATCGCACTGTGGAATGAAAAGCTGGCACTGCCTAGAGACGTACAAGTTTGATATATGTTGAACATAGTCAGATAAAATGATTATATGAAGTGTATGAGATAGTTTTGAAGATAATGTATTTAAAGTAAGGGATTCCTGAATTTTGATGAAGTGTTTTCATGTAAACTTAATTAATTGTAATGGAATCCGACATGTTAAAGTTGCTTTTCAATTCTTTATATTATTCTCGCAAAACGAAACGTCTAATAATGTAAGAAAAGGAACTACCCAGTCATCAGTGAAATATTGGCCACCGTCATGGGTTCAGAAGTCACTATTAAATCTAATTAAATTTAATTGTGAACTTTTAAACCTTTTAGAGTTGGATTGCTCTAAATCGGGATGATAACCGTAATGAAAAAAATATAACGCCAAAAAATGTACGTGAGTCCATATTACGTCCAAACTTTGGATTATGCCTAAGTATATATGAAATAACATTATGGTAATAACAGTTTAAACTATATTATGCCTGAAAAATAGTTTATTTTCTCGTAGAATATTCACCAAAAAATTCTAAAATATAGACCAAGAAATGTTAAAAAATATATATATATACAGAGAAACACTAACATAAACAAGATGTTAAGGCCCAGATGGAAAGAAATAGTGGACTGTTTAATAATAGGTTTATTGCCGGTAGTAAATATTTAATTAATAAAAAATATACAAAAAGTGTTGCAACCGGTCGGGACGGACGATTCTCTCTTATTTTATTTTTTCTTAATTTCTTATTAATTTTCGTTTCGCGCGCTTTTCAGTTAGCTCTATGGTTTGTGTTTATTTTTAGAATGAGGCTTATTACTTTTTAAATGTGTATAATTATGGTTTTTGCATTAACAAAAGATTATTTCAAATAAAAAATTTGCGGATTCAAAAACACTGAACATTAATGCCTAGCCACTGATTTCCATAGTAGTATTAATTCAATTATGGCTTTTTATTTTTATTGTATCGCTGGAACGACTATTATGTCTGAGCTAAACTTAAGCTGTAATTAATTAAAATATTTAAAGAGGCGTTTTCATCTCGTAAATATGTTAATTATTATTATTACTATATCAAATAAGAATGTAAATAAAAAAATCACAACTAAAATAACCATTTTATTTATTCATCTATCATTAACAATCATTTGAACACTATTTTCGACTGTTTCACACAGAGACTTAAACTCTGCATTAGCCCATGCGTGTGTGTTTGTTATTTAAGTTATTTTGTTAGGCTTGTCAGATTTCTTGGGCGGAGGAATCGAAGGTTTGAATGCCATCTGTGAACCGTCGTACGCCTCAAAGATTTGTACTGGTGTCCTGGAAGAAAGGAAGTTTAAATTAAATCTTGTTCGAAGAAAATACTTTAGTATTCTCTTTTCTATTTGAGTACCTCATTCGTATTCAACAATAAGATATAATTTAATTGAAATACATCATCATCATCATCAGCTCGTATTACGTCCACTGTTGAACATGGGCCTTCTCTTGAGGGAGGGTATTTGCCATAGTCACCACGTTTGGCAGGCGGGTTGGTGACCGCAGTATTATGTTGTACCATACAAGGAAACGCTGCTGCTCGTTCTTTGATATACGATTATTATAGATGATAACAACAATATAACAATCGGGACCAATGGCTTAAGGTGCTTTCCGAGGCACGGAGTGTAGAAATTTAAGAATTTACATAAAGATTTCCTGTCGGCGTGGGGATCGAACCCACTACCTCCGAGATTTAAAGCGAGCCAAATACCGCTACGCTACGGAGGTTGTCGGAATTGAAATACAATCATTGATAAAAATGATTTTCTGCTTGTTTATTGCGTAAACGGCATTTCTTTTTTACATAATGTCAAGTCAGCCTTTCAGTAAACTTGACGAATTTTTCACAATACACTGTGAATTTATTGCTGTCCAAGATGTTGCAGCACAAAGAAACATATCGTTTCAACTGTCGACAACAACAAATCTCGATTTTAGTGTCATCTGTGGAGTAAAATTTGAGCGCATACAAATACGATTATAATATAGATATTGAGCTTATTCTTTCTCATAATGCGTGGTAAATAAATTTGAAGCACCTATTATTCCATTCAATGCTTATATTAACCATTTTTTTGAATAAAGATTACTAGCCGAGTTTTTGTACGTCACTAGTATTCTTGGTAACGCCTCGTGCTAAGCTAAAATGCCTGTGTTACGAGTGGGTTGACGTCGGAGGACCGCAAGTTGGCTGCGGGCTTACATCTTGTGCAGTTCGTGCGGCAGGTGCCCGCGCAGCACGCTGCTGGCGGCGGCGCGCACGGCGGGGTGGTGGTGGCGCGCGAGCGCGGCCAGCTCGTGCGCGTGCGCCGCGTGCGCGTGGCAGTGCTCGGGCGACGTCAGCTGGGGGTCGAACCGACCCGAGCCGCCCGCCTCCGGGTCCGGCTCCAGCAGCATCGATACCGCCTTGCTTTGCTGGAAATTGACATACATTATATTTGTCACAATCATCGGTACCTATCCTACGGACGACCAGTCGTGAATTCAGAATTGAGATATGAGCGCCACCTCGCAGCGGATTGTCGTCGGTCCCTTCTGCTGCAGCAGTGAACCAGTGAACGTAACTTTTGAATTCAGAGTGTGTACTAAATATAAATCGGTTGTGATTCGTGTTACCTGTTCTTTTATTTGGTGCCAACATGTCCGAAAATACGGCCACGGATACTATTGCGAAGATGGATGAAGAAGATGCCCATCCTCAATAACCATTATAACATATATGCGACACTGAGTATTAACAGACGGTTATACTATACAATCACAAAACCGACCATCTTTTAACTACAATCAATGAACTGAAATGTTGGTCGATTGTAATTAAATTTTATCTAACAATAAACTAAGTGACATTAATCAATTACATTGCGCGAGTAAACATTTATATAGCAAAAATAGAAAATATCGCGTCCAAGTGAAGGCAGCTGCAGAAATCCGCGCTGTTTGAAGACGCCGTTACTGACACTCATCAGTCAATCCGTGACCACGACTGGTATAATCCATGTGAAAACGTCGGATAATATAAAAGGTATATGATATATGATTTGCCTTAAAATTTTACCGCGATTGACCCGTGTCTACTATAAATTATATTTACATTTCTAACCGGCAAAACCGCCACCGACTCGCTGGTCTATTCAAATCTGCAATACTTCTAATACCTCAGTTTATGTCACAACAAACAATAGACAGAATTAGATAGAATAACGTCATCATCATGGTAGGTCACGAGCCTCAACATTCTGGAGGAATCTGATGCAAGATAAAGATAACAAAAATCAGATGCAAAAGAAGTTCATTGTAGTACCTGTGCGAGCTGGTGCAGCAGCGCGAGGCTGGCGAGTGCTCCGTTGTGCGCGAGCTGCGTGGCGAGCGTGCTCACGCGCTTGGCGAAGGCTTGCAGCACGGCGGGCGACACGCGCCGAGCGCGCGCGCAGATCTGACTCACCGCCTCCAAGATTATCTTGGCGTCTTGGTGGGTTTTACCTGAGAGAATATCATTTCATGAAAAACATTCACTTTCGCACTTGTTTTGAGTGACTACGAAACGAAGGCCATAATAATCTTCACGAAATATAAAGTGACGGGTAAATTTCCACCACATAAAGAGCAATAGAAAATGGAGTTAACGAAATTATTTGCACAAACCAGAAATATATTATGATGAATGGGCGATATTATACCTTAGAAGAAATAATATTAACCTAAACGTGTTTAAAGGTAACTAATACAAAGCTATAATAAATCTACTTATTGGAAGGAGAAATCAAGGCGGACGTCTCACGTTTCTATCTCAAACGTTCTTAAGAAAGGCCAGATTAAAAGTACCCTAAACGGACATGCACGAACAGATTAATGAGTGTAGAAGAGAATAAAGTGATATGGAAGGATGTGGTATCTGCCTACCCGTATGGGACAGAGGCGTGTATACTGACCTGCGTGCGTGTTCAGCATGGCGGAGTAGAGGTAGGCGTGGAACTTGGCGGGGTCCACCGTGAGCGCGTCGCCCGCGCCCGCCAGCACGGCCAGCACCGTGCGGACACACAGCAGGCGCTCGCGCGCGCCCACCAGCTCGTCCGCCAGCAGGCGCGCCAGGATCGACACCAGGTCAGAGTAGTACTCCAGGTTTATTACGTGCGTGAATCTGTTAACAACTCATTCATTCATCTATATCTATACACACAGCAGGCGCTCGCGCGCGCCCACCAGCTCGTCCGCCAGCAGGCGCGCCAGGATCGACACCAGGTCCGAGTAGTACTCCAGGTTTATTACGTGCGTGAATCCGTTAACAACTCATTCATTCATCTATATCTATACACACAGCAGGCGCTCGCGCGCGCCCACCAGCTCGTCCGCCAGCAGGCGCGCCAGGATCGACACCAGGTCCGAGTAGTACTCCAGGTTTATTACGTGCGTGAATCTGTTAACAACTCATTCATTCATCTATATCTATACACACAGCAGGCGCTCGCGCGCGCCCACCAGCTCGTCCGCCAGCAGGCGCGCCAGGATCGACACCAGGTCCGAGTAGTACTCCAGGTTTATTACGTGCGTGAATCTGTTAACAACTCATTCATTCATCTATATCTATACACACAGCAGGCGCTTGCGCGCGCCCACCAGCTCGTCCGCCAGCAGGCGCGCCAGGATCGACACCAGGTCCGAGTAGTACTCCAGGTTTATTACGTGCGTGAATCTGTTAACAACTCATTCATTCATCTATATCTATACATACAGCAGGCGCTCGCGCGCGCCCACCAGCTCGTCCGCCAGCAGGCGCGCCAGGATCGACACCAGGTCAGAGTAGTACTCCAGGTTTATTACGTGCGTGAATCTGTTAACAACTCATTCATTCATCTATATCTATACACACAGCAGGCGCTCGCGCGCGCCCACCAGCTCGTCCGCCAGCAGGCGCGCCAGGATCGACACCAGGTCCGAGTAGTACTCCAGGTTTATTACGTGCGTGAATCTGTTAACAACTCATTCATTCATCTATATCTATACACACAGCAGGCGCTCGCGCGCGCCCACCAGCTCGTCCGCCAGCAGGCGCGCCAGGATCGACACCAGGTCCGAGTAGTACTCCAGGTTTATTACGTGCGTGAATCTGTTAACAACTCATTCATTCATCTATATCTATACACACAGCAGGCGCTCGCGCGCGCCCACCAGCTCGTCCGCCAGCAGGCGCGCCAGGATCGACACCAGGTCAGAGTAGTACTCCAGGTTTATTACGTGCGTGAATCTGTTAACAACTCATTCATTCATCTATATCTATACACACAGCAGGCGCTCGCGCGCGCCCACCAGCTCGTCCGCCAGCAGGCGCGCCAGGATCGACACCAGGTCCGAGTTTATTACGTGCGTGAATCTGTTAACAACTCATTCATTCATCTATATCTATACACACAGCAGGCGCTCGCGCGCGCCCACCAGCTCGTCCGCCAGCAGGCGCGCCAGGATCGACACCAGGTCCGAGTTTATTACGTGCGTGAATCTGTTAACAACTCATTCATTCATCTATATCTATACACACAGCAGGCGCTCGCGCGCGCCCACCAGCTCGTCCGCCAGCAGGCGCGCCAGGATCGACACCAGGTCCGAGTAGTACTCCAGGTTTATTACGTGCGTGAATCTGTTAACAACTCATTCATTCATCTATATCTATACACACAGCAGGCGCTCGCGCGCGCCCACCAGCTCGTCCGCCAGCAGGCGCGCCAGGATCGACACCAGGTCCGAGTAGTACTCCAGGTTTATTACGTGCGTGAATCTGTTAACAACTCATTCATTCATCTATATCTATACACACAGCAGGCGCTCGCGCGCGCCCACCAGCTCGTCCGCCAGCAGGCGCGCCAGGATCGACACCAGGTCCGAGTTTATTACGTGCGTGAATCTGTTAACAACTCATTCATTCATCTATATCTATACATACAGCAGGCGCTCGCGCGCGCCCACCAGCTCGTCCGCCAGCAGGCGCGCCAGGATCGACACCAGGTCAGAGTAGTACTCCAGGTTTATTACGTGCGTGAATCTGTTAACAACTCATTCATTCATCTATATCTATACACACAGCAGGCGCTCGCGCGCGCCCACCAGCTCGTCCGCCAGCAGGCGCGCCAGGATCGACACCAGGTCCGAGTTTATTACGTGCGTGAATCTGTTAACAACTCATTCATTCATCTATATCTATACACACAGCAGGCGCTCGCGCGCGCCCACCAGCTCGTCCGCCAGCAGGCGCGCCAGGATCGACACCAGGTCCGAGTAGTACTCCAGGTTTATTACGTGCGTGAATCTGTTAACAACTCATTCATTCATCTATATCTATACACACAGCAGGCGCTCGCGCGCGCCCACCAGCTCGTCCGCCAGCAGGCGCGCCAGGATCGACACCAGGTCAGAGTAGTACTCCAGGTTTATTACGTGCGTGAATCTGTTAACAACTCATTCATTCATCTATATCTATACACACAGCAGGCGCTCGCGCGCGCCCACCAGCTCGTCCGCCAGCAGGCGCGCCAGAATCGACACCAGGTCCGAGTAGTACTCCAGGTTTATTACGTGCGTGAATCTGTTAACAACTCATTCATTCATCTATATCTATACACACAGCAGGCGCTCGCGCGCGCCCACCAGCTCGTCCGCCAGCAGGCGCGCCAGGATCGACACCAGGTCCGAGTAGTACTCCAGGTTTATTACGTGCGTGAATCTGTTAACAACTCATTCATTCATCTATATCTATACACACAGCAGGCGCTCGCGCGCGCCCACCAGCTCGTCCGCCAGCAGGCGCGCCAGGATCGACACCAGGTCCGAGTAGTACTCCAGGTTTATTACGTGCGTGAATCTGTTAACAACTCATTCATTCATCTATATCTATACACACAGCAGGCGCTCGCGCGCGCCCACCAGCCCGTCCGCCAGCAGGCGCGCCAGGATCGACACCAGGTCCGAGTAGTACTCCAGGTTTATTACGTGCGTGAATCTGTTAACAACTCATTCATTCATCTATATCTATACACACAGCAGGCGCTCGCGCGCGCCCACCAGCTCGTCCACCAGCAGGCGCGCCAGGATCGACACCAGGTCCGAGTTTATTACGTGCGTGAATCTGTTAACAACTCATTCATTCATCTATATCTATACATACAGCAGGCGCTCGCGCGCGCCCACCAGCTCGTCCGCCAGCAGGCGCGCCAGGATCGACACCAGGTCAGAGTAGTACTCCAGGTTTATTACGTGCGTGAATCTGTTAACAACTCATTCATTCATCTATATCTATACACACAGCAGGCGCTCGCGCGCGCCCACCAGCTCGTCCGCCAGCAGGCGCGCCAGGATCGACACCAGGTCCGAGTTTATTACGTGCGTGAATCTGTTAACAACTCATTCATTCATCTATATCTATACACACAGCAGGCGCTCGCGCGCGCCCACCAGCTCGTCCGCCAGCAGGCGCGCCAGGATCGACACCAGGTCCGAGTAGTACTCCAGGTTTATTACGTGCGTGAATCTGTTAACAACTCATTCATTCATCTATATCTATACACACAGCAGGCGCTCGCGCGCGCCCACCAGCTCGTCCGCCAGCAGGCGCGCCAGGATCGACACCAGGTCCGAGTAGTACTCCAGGTTTATTACGTGCGTGAATCTGTTAACAACTCATTCATTCATCTATATCTATACACACAGCAGGCGCTCGCGCGCGCCCACCAGCTCGTCCGCCAGCAGGCGCGCCAGGATCGACACCAGGTCCGAGTAGTACTCCAGGTTTATTACGTGCGTGAATCTGTTAACAACTCATTCATTCATCTATATCTATACACACAGCAGGCGCTCGCGCGCGCCCACCAACTCGTCCGCCAGCAGGCGCGCCAGGATCGACACCAGGTCCGAGTAGTACTCCAGGTTTATTACGTGCGTGAATCTGTTAACAACTCATTCATTCATCTATATCTATACACACAGCAGGCGCTCGCGCGCGCCCACCAGCTCGTCCGCCAGCAGGCGCGCCAGGATCGACACCAGGTCCGAGTAGTACTCCAGGTTTATTACGTGCGTGAATCTGTTAACAACTCATTCATTCATCTATATCTATACACACAGCAGGCGCTCGCGCGCGCCCACCAGCTCATCCGCCAGCAGGCGCGCCAGGATCGACACCAGGTCCGAGTAGTACTCCAGGTTTATTACGTGCGTGAATCTGTTAACAACGCATTCATTCATCTATATCTATACACACAGCAGGCGCGCGCGCGCGCCCACCAGCTCGTCCGCCAGCAGGCGCGCCAGGATCGACACCAGGTCCGAGTAGTACTCCAGGTTTATTACGTGCGTGAATCTGTTAACAACTCATTCATTCATCTATATCTATACACACAGCAGGCGCTCGCGCGCGCCCACCAGCTCGTCCGCCAGCAGGCGCGCCAGGATCGACACCAGGTCCGAGTAGTACTCCAGGTTTATTACGTGCGTGAATCTGTTAACAACTCATTCATTCATCTATATCTATACACACAGCAGGCGCTCGCGCGCGCCCACCAGCTCGTCCGCCAGCAGGCGCGCCAGGATCGACACCAGGTCCGAGTAGTACTCCAGGTTTATTACGTGCGTGAATCTGTTAACAACTCATTCATTCATCTATATCTATACACACAGCAGGCGCTCGCGCGCGCCCACCAGCTCGTCCGCCAGCAGGCGCGCCAGGATCGACACCAGGTCCGAGTAGTACTCCAGGTTTATTACGTGCGTGAATCTGTTAACAACTCATTCATTCATCTATATCTATACACACAGCAGGCGCTCGCGCGCGCCCACCAGCTCGTCCGCCAGCAGGCGCGCCAGGATCGACACCAGGTCCGAGTAGTACTCCAGGTTTATTACGTGCGTGAATCTGTTAACAACTCATTCATTCATCTATATCTATACACACAGCAGGCGCTCGCGCGCGCCCACCAGCTCGTCCGCCAGCAGGCGCGCCAGGATCGACACCAGGTCCGAGTAGTACTCCAGGTTTATTAAGTGCGTGAATCTGTTAACAACTCATTCATTCATCTATCTCATTCGTTACTAAAACCGACACCTCAAAGAATACACTTGTTTTCACTTCTGTCGGCATTCTCGGTTTTTTTTTTATATAACGTTAGCGCAAACTATTGTTCTACGGTGGATAAAAATGCCTTAGGCATTATCTGCCACTTGCCATTAGGGTGGTTCAGTCAACATAGTATAATTTAATAAAAAATACTAGCAAAAGTAACAAATGTATTACTGATAAATATAATTAACCCAAAGATTTTGTGAAAACATTCTTTAGCTTTTGTATTGAAATTATTATTACGAATGATATGTTTTAATAGATGTGATGATTACCAAATAGTTATATATCTTTTTTCTTATTGTTATAGTAACCATTCTCTTACATTACAATTTGAATGCCCAAATTCTTTTTATTTGTATAATATATTACTTTTAAATTCAATATCCGAACAAAAATCTTATTAAAACATTAGTACATACTTGGCAAGTCCATTGAGTGCAGCGGCGAGCAACCTGGAACGCGGCGCAGTTTTCAACAACCGGAAGTAGATGTGGAACACGGTCTTGGTCACTTCCGTTAGTTGTTTACGTCTCGCCATCTCGCTCTCTTGCGCTTGGGTTTCCAACAATTCGCGCTCCACTTCTTTTAGCTTTTTATTACGCTAAAATAAAGGGAAAGAAATAAGTGTAACTTTTTAATTTACGTACACACGAACGAACATGGGCCACGTGTTCAGCAGTGGACTAATGGATGGATTATGTATTACTATGACACTAGTTGTTGATGAAGTAGATTTTTCTAGTGTGTCTCGTAATTTTGAATACTTTGGATGCTCAGATACCGATGGCGTTTTAGCTGTTACGTACTTTCGGTGGCTTGGTTGTAACGAAGTATTAGGCGTTGTGCGGGTGCTCCGGTATATTTGAACACGGAGGATGCTCTCAACTATTTGATAACTGAAGATGCGTCAATATTTATGATCATTTTGGATTTTGCTATATATTTGGAGACCTTCACTATCACTATCTATTTAATGCTGACTTTATGTGTAACCATAATATTTACCTTCTTCTCCTTCTTAGATAAGTTAACAATCCTCTTTTTATGCTTCTCATCTAGTTTCTTCTTGTTCTTCAGTTCTGACTCTGCGTCCATGTCGATGTCTCTTATCTTAAGGGTCAGGAGGCAGTCCAGCGCGGACGGGTCGAGGCGTTCCCCTCGCTTCTTCACTAGCTGGTTGATCAGGCGGACCACCTGAAATGTGTTTGTTGATTAAGTCAAGTTTTGTAGAAAAAAAAAAAAAAACCACATCGGATTTACGCGTTCAAACAAACTTTTCAGATATAAATGTTAATATAGATTAAGTCGTTTTTGTATATTAAGTACAGCAGTAACTTTCATTGACGATAATATAAAATTTAGTTTGGTTTTCTTTATATAGGTACTTACTTAATCAAATCTTAAATCATATCTAGTCTTATTTATTGAGTTTATTCATAACAAACATATATATACAAAAATTAAAATCATTCCTTTTTATAATAATATAAGAATATAAAGTAATAGAAAAACAACATAGATGATATTTTGTTTTTCTATTGCTTCAGAAATGTTTCCTTTAAAAACATACTGACATTCTTATAATCAAATCTTTTGTCTTTACATTTTTTTTAATTTATCGCACTAGCGATACATAGCACACCTAGACTCAGAACAACTATCTGTGGTTAACACAAATAGTTCAGAATCTAACCCAGAACCCTGGGTCTTAGAATCAACAACCACTGAGCCACAAGTGCAATCTTTACAATACACAATAGTCAACAGAAAATACTCACAGTAAGTGTAATCTCTCCCTTATGATCGTCCGCGAACACACTAACACAGCAGTCAGTGACGGTCCCTCGAGCCTTCTGGTCCCTCGAGTCTAAGTGCGGGATCACACTCTGCGCGATGTTGGTCGCGTAGTTGAAGTGTGGACGCGCCACTAGCAGCCCGCACATACAGCTGAGCGATACTAGTGCTAAGGACATTGTGGATTCATCCAGTTTTCTGTGGAGAAATGGAAAAAGTTTGGAAAAACAGCTTGTGTGTCGACTTTGTACATAGTTACATTGACTGATTTTGATATTGAAACATTGTTCGTTAGTGTTACCCTCCTATTGGTCTTAGCGAGCTAGTCATATATTATAAACAAATATAAGATGCCTATTTTACATTTGGATAATCTCAAACTCACCTAGTATCGCCCTTCTTGCGACGTAACACGCCAGCCGCTTTTTCTAACCTCTGTAGATATCTCTTGTAGAATTCTAGTAGTTCTTTCTCATATTTGTACAGCGTCAAAGTGTCTTTCTTCACTATAAATATTAAAAGAAAATATATTTATATATACAATAACTTAACACTGGTGTATGTATTATAAAACAATAATATAAACTATTCAAAAAATCATTATCATCATCGGCCTGTATAACATCTACTGCTCAAAATGGGCGTCTAACCGGGAGAGGTTGGTGACCGCAGTATTATGTTGTAAAACATATGGAATCGCTGCTGCCCGTTCCTTGATATACGATTATCATAGATGACTAGCTTTTACCCGAGACTTCGCTCGCATTGAATTTATTTAAAAAAAGTATCCTATGTTACTTCTAATACCTCCAAGAAAGAAAATAAACGGACATTCACATTTATAATATTAGTAGGGATGTTATATTAATCGGGACCAACGGCTTCACGTGCTTTCCGAGTCGCTCAACCAACCAGACCTGGAAAGAAATCCTTGCATTTACAGAAAGATTTCTTGCCCAGGCGTGGGGATCGAACCCTTGACCTTTGCGATTCGAAGCAGACTTGCCACTACGCTATGGCGGTTGTCCGTTGCTGATATATTGCACAGGCATAATTTATGAGCTTGTTTAACATATCGGCTACACAACAGCATGCTACGACCCACTGGAGCAGAGTAGTACTGTAGCAAGTTATAATAAAATATACTCACATTTTATATTAGAATAATCTTGGTGTCGGATCTGGTACTCCGGCAATATGTCCTTAAACACTTCATAAGCTGACACTGTGGCCAGCTTGCGTATGGAGTGCAGGTTTGGAGTGCCGTCCTTTAAGTGATCTTCCATCAGGTATAAGATGGGAAATAAGTTTTTAAGCTGAAAAACCAATTAATTCATTACAGGTGGCATAGATTTCTTAGCATTGTTGGTAAGTTGGTTGGGCAAAAGAACCTTCTGATGCCCTCGAATACTCCAAAGTCAAAGGCTCACGAACTGTAAGGTAGAGCGACAGTTGCACAAAACTCGCCTTAAAAGCTAAACGTCATAATCCCTTAATGCCCCGCCAGAGACCACCCTGAGCCGAGGTCCAAGTCCAAGTGTAGTGCTCACCTTTATGCCCAAAAGTAGTAAAAATAGCCTTCTGGCTAACTTTATATGTCCGCCGAAAAAAACGAAATCTAATGAACTAAGATTAAAGTACTAATTTTTTTTTGACCCATACCTTTTTTTCCGGACTCTCAAGCAGAGAGGAGCACAGTGCCCCTATCCTTAACTTATCATGTTCTAACTTGTCTCTCCGTGCAGCAAGCAGTTCTACTGCTGTCACTATCTTCTCACCATCATCAACACCCGCTGAACCTTCATCATCACCAGTTCCCTCCATGCCTGAGTCGGAGTCAGATGCACTTTCAGGCTCAGGTTTGGATTTTTTGGAAGGTGGTTCAGAAGTAGCTTCATCATTTTCCGATTCTGAGTCTGGAATATAGATAATGATTAAAGTTTTAGTATCAGATTAGGGTCACAAAAATAATTAAGAAGACGATTACAATGGTAAATAATAAGTAATAATAAGATGGAAGATACTGCAACTTCTATGACATAGCAGTATAAGTCTCACTATAAGATTTGGAAGTCGTGGGTTTGATTCCAACACAAGGTATGAAATCTTTGTGTAAAATATAAGATGTTTTTCTGGGTTGGGTTGTTGGAGCTGTATTTTCCTGACAGTGTTAATACATAATGGTCACCTACTTGCCTGCCAAAAGCAGTTACTATGGCACAAACCCTCCCATGCAATGGTAAGGGTAGACAATGATGATGGCAGATACTTTGTACAAAAGTATGTATTCACATAGTATATGATCAAAGGAATAGTCAAATTTGGAGTGATACAGTCATATGACACTTATTATAAAATGTTGCACCAAAGTAGCAAAATTAATTATGAGTAATACAAAACTTAAACAGACAGTAGAATAAATATAGTTCCTTCCTATTTTGAACTCTTTGTCCTTGTAGTAAAGTTCAACATTCATACAATCCAATGAAATATTAACATACTACTTCATAGATTTATCTTTAAATTACTTATACAAAACCAGTTAATTTTTGACCCCCTAAATGTGTACATTTGTCATTTATAACACGACAGATGGACAGACTGATTAAAAACTCTGTAAGATCAAATAATATTAACAATGTTTTTAGCTATGGAAATGATACTCTTGTTAGATTTAGTCTTATACAGTGTAATTTAGACAAGTACAAGTGTATGTAAATACACTCATATTTCATTATTATTCCAGTTCTTACCCTCACACTCCTCTGCTCTTTCCATAAGCCCCTGCTTCGTCTTAATGGGCAGTAGCGCCCTCATCCTCTTCACAGGCTTATCTGCCATTTCCTTCTCATACTTCTCCTCAACATCGCTATCTGATAACTCTTCACTGTCAGCTCCGCTGTCACTGCCTTTCGTTGGTACTTTGGGTGGACGTTCTTTCTTTTCTTTTTTAGGTTTTCTAGATCTGGAGAAAAGATAACACTGTTATTTTGTATCATATACAAGATGTTTCATGCTGATTCATCTGCATTAATCCTGTGACTGAACCTCATTTTTAAATACAGTCTGTGACCATCAAAATTAATGTAGTTTTTTTTGTAACAAGATTTTCAAAATCATATCAGTACATAAAAGTTTGTGTTTACCCCCTTATTAGAATGAAAACTAAATTGTCTACTTCACACTACTTGTAGTACTTACTGAAATAGAGTTGAGAAAGAAAGTGTTTTTTTTTTTTTTACTTTTTCATTGTATGCATTTTAAGGTACAGTGAACCAGAGTGAATTATTTTATAGTACATAGAAAAATTGATTTTATAAAGTCTTACACTATGGACAGGTTAATTCAAAGGATAAATTTTAATGATTGGTGAAATATAATTATATAATTTTATTCATACGTCAATGGGTAGTCTTAGGTAGTATTAAATCTAAATTATACCTACATTATGATAGTTTATACTAGAGGTGTAAAAGTAACAAAAAAATCCATACCCGTATGTATTCGTAACTATAACAATAAATACTTGTTACTTTCGTATCATTACGTTACTCATTGCTTCTGATACCTCACAACATGATATGTTATGTTAGAGCAACGAATCAAACCGTGTTAAGTACGCGTACAATGTATTCTATAGAAAACTTACTTATTTATAAATTACAGACCAAGCTACGTAAGGTGCATTTTTTCGCATTTTAGTTTTTTTTTTTGTATTTGTAATTTGACAAAAATACTTTCTTACTTAGTTTCTGTTACAATTTCAAACTTTGTCTACACATACAATACCTTTGTATAAACAGTAAAAAACTTTAACGAATTATTTCCAAATTATACTGATTAAACGGACATCGTTCCTTATTACGAACGTTTTCAAAAAATACACCGAATAAGCGCGCAAGTACGTAAAACATACGATCAACCAGCAAATGTTTCAATAAACGCATCAACTTTGTATAGGTACCGAATATATGAAAGATGCGAGTAACGAAATTCATTCGTGTGTAACGTTTCGTTACTCGGTACTAGACGGCGCATGATTCGTGTGTAACGTTTCGTTACTCGGTACTAGACGGCGCACCCGTTACTCTGTAACGAATACATACGGTTTGCTACAGCTCTGGTTGATACACACCTGTTGCTCTTTTTTTCTTCTTCAGGCACACAGGACAGTAGCTGTGGCTGTTTGGCCAATCTGCTCATCAAGTATTGCTGCTCCTCATCATCTAACATGTCTCCGAACTCATCTCCTGACTCTGGTTCACTTTCACTGCTATATTCAATCTGTGGTTGTTTTGTTGGTTGGTTTTGTTTTTGAACTTTAGTTTTGTGTCTTTGAAGCTTTAGCTGACCTCTTTTCCGCATCTTATTAGTAGTGTGATTATTCCTTTTTACTTGACTAATCTTCATTTTACCTTTTTTCTGTAAACATCATAGAAAATATAAATATTACTTTTGGTGCATGGCGTTTTATTGGTTACATGTATTTTTAATAAAATGCGAAATTTAATTAACTTTATATGAAAGAGTACTCACCGCCATGTTTATTCTTGTAAATATTTTCTATAAAATAAATAATTAATGGCTTTGTTTTCAACAAAATATCTCCGAAAATCTGTAACACGACAGACAACAAACCAACGTGGGGTTATAAATTTGACAGTGACATTATGTTTTTATTAAATTTTATTGTTTTTAATTCTGTATGATTGGACTACTCATACTGGTCTTTTTATCACCAACCACAGACTGCCAAGAGACACTACTGTATTAAAGTGTCATTTCTTGCGAGTTGCATGTTTTGATAGACGACTTCAGTTAGGTTTTTTTTATTTATTATTTATTTATAACTTTAGCACTAAGATAGTACATGGTGGACTTAATGCCTGAGGCATTTTCTCCCAGTCTACCATAGGGTGATGCAGAGACAGTGTGGTAGGTGCACTAAGGTAAAATTTGGATGGAGAATACATACCACTGTGGTAAATATATAGTTATAAGAAGTTTACAACATACAAAAAAGTATTTTAATATACAATATACATACTATACATACATAACTACATACAATAAATAAATGTATACATATAACAGCTATACATAATTTATAAAAGTTGTTAGGACTAAGTGACATTTTTAGTGATATGTTCACGAACTTTTTTCTTAAATGTAAAGCGATTCTTAGCCATTCTGATATCGAGAGGAAGTGCGTTCCAAAGTAATATGGACTGGACAAAAAAAGAGGAATGTAAAAAGTCAGAACGGTGATGAGGACAGTGAAGAAGACGGTTGTGAGAGGAACGCAAAGTTTTATTGTGATTGGTGAAGAGAAACTGAAATTGAGAAGTTAGATAAGAGGGAGAGAAAGGGGAATCAAGTATAGAAAAGAGAGTTGTAAGCGCCCTCATGTGTCTACGCTGTCGTATGGACAGCCACTTAAGTTCGGCACGATATGAAGAGACATGATCGTACTTGCGCAGATTGAAAATAAATCGAATGCAGTTATTCAGAAGTCTGTCCAGTTTATTGAGAAGATCTGCATTCAGGTCAAAATAGCACACATCACCATAGTCGATTAAGGGAAATATTAAAGCCTGCACCAGCATTACTTTCGTTTTGGATGGTAAGAAATGTTTAAGCCGATAAAGAGATCGTAATATACCTGTTACCCGGTTGCTGATAGTGCTGACATGTTTTTGCCAACTCAAACTAGAGTCGACAAACAAACCGAGATCTTTTACGTTAGGACTAAGGGGGATTTCTGTTTTGTTCAGAGAAATTGGAGGTAGTGAAGTAAAGTCTACTCTCGACAGCATTCGCGAACTACCTATAACTATGGCCTGGCACTTAAGAGGATTAACCATTAAGCCAAACCTCCTAGACCAGTCATTTAGCGCTTCAAGATCCCGATTTATGTTGCCGACCACAGCAGGCAAACTATCAACATTCCCGTGAGCGTAAAGTTGAAGGTCATCGGCGTAAAGATGATGCGCACATTGAAGGTTATTAGTGACGAGGTTTATAAACACTGAAAAGAGAAGAGGAGAGAGAATACCGCCTTGAGGTACCCCAGCGTCTAGATTACACCAGTCAGATGAAGATTCACCAACGCGAACAGACTGCTGGCGGTACCGAAGATATGAGGAAAACCACTCCAGAGCTTTGTCAGAGACCATAAGGTAGGAAAGGATGGAAAGAAGGATGTCGTGACGACTGTATTAAAGGCGTTAGAAAAATCGATCAGGACAAGAACTGTCAGATTCGAATCCTCCATACCCTTCCTAATATCGCCAGTCACTTTAAGGAGAGCAGTTGTGGTACTGTGACCAGGGCGGAAACCGGATTGGAGTGGGCTGATGAGATTTTGAGACAGGATATACCGAGAAAGTTGTTTGTGCACAACCGCCTCAGCTACTTTGGAGAGGAAAGGAAGAATGGATATGGGCCGGTAGTGGTTAGGAAGCGAAGGATTAGATGTCTTAGGAAGTGGGTAAACATAAGCTTTACGCCACAGGGAGGGAAAAATACCAGAGTCAATGGAAAAGTTAATGATATGTGTGACTACAGGAAGGATCTGGTTGAGGACAGGGATTAACATGCGTCGGCTGATACAATCACAACCGACCGCATTGGACTTAATTGACAGGATTGTGGTTTTGATCTCATCCAACTCAACTGGAGTGAAGTGAAAAGGGTTAATATTAGGGCGCTTTAAACCATTGACAAGGTTGATAGTTTGACATCGAATTAGAGGATCCATATAGGATGTAGTAGTGAAATGGCGATTAAGATCGTCCAATTCAATGAAACTGGAGGCTTCAGGTTGATGCGACCTACCGATACCTAGTGTTCCCAGGAATTTCCAGATACCGGCAGGAGTTGAAGAAGAAATGTTCTCAAGAATGTATCGGCGTTTCGCATTACGCACCATCTGATTACACCGATTCCTGGCTAACTTAAAAAGAACCCAGTTCTCATCACACCGATCTTTTTTATATGTACGGAAAGCCCGATCTCTACGTCTCATAGCAATTCGGATACCACGAGTCATCCAAGATGCCCGGGGGCGCTTCTGGTTTTATGGTTATTTCTTAAAGCACTTTAGTATTTTAAATTAAAAGTAACATTATTTTTCCTAGTTCATAAACTGCTAACTTTTACGTTTATACATTAAAACGCTGAAAAGCCAAAAAGTTCGATTGGACGAATAAGAGATGCTTTTAAGATGACATAATAATATGTCAAATATTGTTGTCAATAAATCTATCAGAATTATCAGAAAATTCAGTAAATACGATTTTGTTTTCTTACCTATATTTCTGTAGAAAGTTAAATGGAAAATATAAGTATAACAACATACGAGACGAAAAAATATACGGAGAAACACAGGGCCTTTGATTTAGATACTCAAGATGCTTATTGCCGGCTTTGCGCTCAAGCCGTTCCCCGAAACAAACAACTCGATTTGCGAAACGATGATAGTAAACGAGATCAATTCAGCGCAAAATTAACACGTTTAAACGCGCCGATTGATTTTAATGACGATGAGCTACCCACCACTGTATGCTATGAATGTTGTTCCACTCTACAGGATGCATACTCCTTCGTTATAACAGTCGAAAGTGCTAAAACTATTCTCAATAATCTCAAGTCTAAATTTCTTCCCGATACTCAGGAGCGAAAAGATCCTATTAAAATCGAGGACAATGACGACCAACAGGACTACGATATGGCTCTGTCTCCCGTACAAAATGACGAGACTGACTCAGTAATAGAAGATATTAACATAGAAAAGAGTATTACGAAACTTGATAAACAAAATGTTGCACCTGTTAAGAATGAATCTGACTCTATTGCACCTGTAAATCAAAGTTCAACCACTCATAATACCCAACTGTTATTACCAATAGCTTTGACAGGCACCAGCTCAACTATTAAAATCACGCTACCTCTAATTGTACCATCCACAAGTAAAACAAACAATAATATTACTACAGAACTAGATTTACCTCCAGGAAAAACATGGAAAGATTATAAGTGGAAGTGTCAACTATGTGACACGGAGTATGCAACATGCAATGAGCTCATAGAACACTCAAAGAGTGAACATGGCCGCTGCAACACATTCACCTGCATGGACTGCAATAGGAAGTCATCGACACTAAAAGTATTACTCGCTCATATGTATAAAACACACATTCACAGAAGATGTCTACGACTGTGTTGTTTTATTTGCTTCCAACCATTTAAAACTCCTGCGGAAAAAACTGCACATCATAGTGCTCATATGCATTATGCTTATGTATGTGACGGATGCAATACTGAGTTTCGTACAGCAGAAGAATTAAATGAACATAAAAGTAAATTCTTCAATTCTCGAAACCAATATACTAAAGAAGCCTTACGAGAGTTTGAAGGAAAATTTGAAGGGTTGACTTGCCTCATTTGTAACAAGACATTAGTCACTAGAAACGGACTTTACACCCATTTAAAGATTCATTACGGAATTAAACACACTTGTGTGTGTGATGTATGTGGTAAAGGGTGTGAAAATAAAACTGCATTAAAAGTCCACATGATCAGTCACACAGATGAGAGGCCTTTTAAATGTGAGATTTGTCCTGACACATTCAAAACTGAAAGAGCCCTAAGAAAACATGTTATGGCCCATGACAAACAAAAGAGGTTTGCCTGCGAAACATGTGGCAAAAAGTTCCGTCTACTACAAACCTTAAATTCCCATAAATCCATACACTCTGACTCATTTCCATATGTCTGTGATGTGTGCAATAAATGTTTTAGATGCCGAGCATTTCTCAATCGTCACATGCGTCAACATACAGGGGAAAAACCATATTCTTGTGAAACTTGTAATCATTTCTTCACTTATTGGTCGAATTATAACAAACATATGACTACAGTGCATGGAAAAGATATGTCGAAAAGAAAACGGCTTGAAGGTGATGGTGGGAGATTAGTGAAAGAAATAAATGATAAGAAGTTGTTAGAATGGATGGAGAAGACATTAGAAGGGCCAAGCAGAAGCAGCCAGAAAAAGAAATTAAATATGAATAAAAAAGTTCCAATATCTACTACAAATTCAGTAGAAAATCACAACTAGTCGTTTTCAATTATTAGATTAATGCAGTACTTTTGTGCTATTACTTATATTTAACATATATTATGAAATATATTAAATGGACTTGTAAATATAATTATAGTTACACATACACACATGTTTATTTTATGTTAGTAACCCACAAACTTAACATTAGTTTATTTTATTTATTATTTAATTTGTGTGCATTTTAATAAGTTATAAAATTTATAAATTGTAACAAATTGTACAGTAGTAGCAGAGACGTAGTAGAAATGTTTCTTTAATAATTTATTGAAGACAAATTAAAAACAATTCAGCAATGTCATAAATTCATTATCAGCTTGTATAATGTCCACTGGTGAAACAGCCTCCTCTCAAGGGAGTGTTTGCCAAAGTCACCACACTTGGCAGGCGGGTTGGTGACCATAGTACTACCTCATAACCCATACAGGAAAACGCTGCTGCCTGTTCTCTAAAATAAAATAAAATAAAAATCATTTTAATTTACGTAAACCAATTACAGAAACTTATAAATCGTCAAACATTATTTGAAAATTAATTATTATTTATCTTAAATTACATTTGTTGTTTTTAATATAAACCTATTAAAATTACTTATTTATAATGAAATTCATTATTATAATTAATGTATATTGTCGCTAGAGACGCAAAATGCTTGTTCTGTCTATGTTATGCTAAAACAATTGTCATTATTTGGGTGGACCATGAGCATATAACGACGGACGCGCTTTAATGCTACCACCGGATCCAATGCGCCCCAACTGAGAAGATCCGGTGAAACAAACTCAGTGGGTTACTCTACCACCGGTTTCAACACGGCCCACATGAGGCGGTCCGGCGAAACATACTCAAATGGGCAATTAGGTCCAGTTATTTTAATTTATATTTTAGTAGGCACACACATTTATTGCCCAAACGGTTGTCTTGTTATTATTTGTTTATTTTTGCTCAATAAGATTGAATGATATTAAGACAGAACTAGCGGTATTAATAGTTAAGGTATGTAAAGAAGTCAATTACAGACAGTTCACAGGATAAGACACAGTTCTAGTCACAACTATTGTACTTGGCTATACTATTATTATGGTCTTCCGTGAGGTAGGTGCAAAGATGGTACCGAAACCAAAACGTCTTTATCTTCAATATAGTCCTGAATACTATAGTAACCTTTTGACATGAGCACAGTTTTAACATGTGATTTAAATCTTGTATCAGGCAAGTCTGTAATATAATTAGGGAGTTTATTATAGAACCAAATACAATTTCCCATAAATTATTTATTCGTTTTGCTAACTCTAAATCCTGGAACAGCAAGTTTATGTTTATTTCTAGTAATAATATTATGAATGTCACTTTTTTTACTATATTTATCAATCTTTTTTCTAATAAAAAGAATATTTTGGTACCTATATATACTCAGAGGGCACGGTAAGTATATTAATATTTTTAAAAAGGTTAGGTACGTAGTGAGTCGCGACTACCTAATCCATACATGGCCCTGACCGCTCGTTTTTGTAATACGAATATAGTATTTACATCGGCGGCTGACCCCCACAGCAGAATTCCATAAGACATAATGCTATGAAAATACGCGAAATACACAAGCCTAGCTGTGGCTAAATCGGACAATTGTCTGATTTTCCACACAGCATACGAAGCTGAACTTATTCTACCAGCGAGTTTTTCAATATGAGGGCCCCATTGTAGTTTAGAATCTAAGGTAATTCCTAAAAATACGGTAGAAGTGACAAAATCAAATGTTTCTCCATTCAATGAAACTACTGGGATGGACTAGCTTCCCGCACGCGGTTTCACCTGTGTATCTCTCATTCTTTAATCAATAATATTCGCAGCGCAAGCGATGTAACGAAATGTTCACCGGAGAAACTGTAGCTTCCCATCGGTGAAGGAATTTATCAAACCGTCAAGTAGTTTTCGTCAAGCAGTTCTCTTTATAATATTAGTATACATTAACATGCTTTCCGATGTATGGAGGGTAGTCTTTCAGCCAACCAGACCGAGTAAGAAATCTTAGATTTTACACAAAAATGTCTTGTTTGGATTTAATCTACGACCTCCAAATCTCTGAATATATATCAAATTATTTTAGAGCTCTCCAAAAAAGGCTTTAGAATAAAAAAAATAATATGTTACTTCAATGGAACTGAGAATGTAGTTTTCTATTCTGTGGTAAATAGACTACGGTCAATCTACATGTACCGCAACCACACGACAACTACAACTACACCACAACCATAAGACGTTGTTGTCGTGATTAAAATTACTTTGTATTAAAAACGAATACGGCTTAGAAAACGATAGAATAAATCGCACCGGCTGGTGGGTGCGATTTATTTGGTATCTACATCAATGTAGTTGTAAAACAAACAAACGGCAGGCCAACACACAACTGAATAAAGTTACATCGACACTATATTCACACGTAACCACTAGTCTAATTGACCACATAAATTTCTCGTAACTTTAAAAAATACCGCGTAAACATGCGATAAAGTCAAATGACATTTATCGTAGAGCTTTATTAAAAAAAAATGCTTTCTTGTAAAACTTTACATATATAATATGTAATATTATAAAATGGCTATTACATTATAATAATTAATATAATTATTATTATTTTATAATCTTGTCAAGTATTTTTTATTATACAATATACCCTGTCCAAAACATAAGCTTGATGTGTCTCTTTAGACTCTAATGGATATGTAAAATTGCTGATAATTATTTTTCAATCTATTAACACATTTTAAATGAGAAATTTAGTATGCCTTCCACTCACATCACATACTCAAAATATTTGTTTTCGATTAGATATACAACTTTGCTTAAAAGTTACAAATCAAATGACTATTAAGTTTCACAAACTTTTGTGTAAACTTTGAACGCATTCAAACTTTCTAAATGTCAGTTATGAGACCTCGAAACTTTCTTGTTTCTCGTTTTTCAAGTTTTCTAAACTAAAATAACGCTTTTTATTATGGAAAGTGTATCAGTTCTTAAACTTAGTTCTTCAAGTTAAATGTGTTAGAGTAATGAGGTGTAATATTTGTGAAATAGCATAGTTTTTGTGAAGTTGTGATGGTGCCCCAACAACAGAGAAGAAGACGTCGCCGAGCAGCGCTAGCTCGGACAGCTGAGCGGCGCGTAGTGGTGGCGAGAGGAGCTGGGGGCTTCGGGTTTACTATCGCAGGGCAGAGGCCCTGCGTCGTTTCGGCCGTGGCGACGGGAGGGCCGGCCGAACGAGCAGGCTTAAGAGCTGGCGACGCTCTTTTGGCTGTTGATGGAGCGAACGTCGCGAGGGCTCCTCATGCGTCTGTTGCTAGACTAGTTGCCGCAGCGCCCGGGGCTATAGCTCTGTCGGTGTCGCCTCGGGAGTCACCTCCGACGGACACAGAGGATACGGAGCCCGACGAGAGAGCTAGGACCCGTCGCAGACACCCGCCGCCTCGCCGGAGGCCTCAAACCACGAACCACCATCCAGGTACACATGAATTAATTTACTTTTTAAAAGAAATCTTAAGTGGTTTAATATAATTGACACTTGCTTTAGTAATATCTGGGTTAATGGCTGTTACCTCTTATCTTATGGTGCTAATTGTGGTTTTGGAGGCAGCAGAACAATTATGTTAGTGTCTAAACATTACAATTACTGTTTAAGTACAAATATAATTGATGCTTTATATTAATTTTAGTATATTATTAAGTTTTTAAAGTTCTTTAGTTTGACTCAAAATTATCAAAACAAGTCATAATTTAGTATCAAATTAAGTTTATTTTGAAAATAAAATAGAAAAAAATATGTTTAAAACCAAGTCAGGGGGATGTCAGAAGTAAAATAGAACACATCAAGATTTATTTAAAAAATTTTTTGGTTTCTCTGTGTTTGTACCGGCTTATCTCTGAAACTGTTGCACTAATTTAAATGAAATTTGCATGGTGGTAACTTACACCCTGGTCAACATTTTAAATAGTTTTAATCTCAGAAAATTTATGAGTTCCCATAGGATAGTTAAAAAACCGAAGGAATAATAAACACCATGTTGACAAAGTCATGGGCATCAGCTAGTATAATATGTATAAGTACCACACTATATTATAATTATTTCTTGATTTTAAAAAAAGTGGAATTGCTGGTAAATGTAACCGTTATGATCATAAGTAAAGCATCTAGTTGAATACAGATGACTAGCAAACATAAAACAAACACAGGATTCAGCTTTATAGATTGCTATGAGTTAGCTGCACCCCGTGTTACACCCACATTGGACTGCTACTCTGCTCCAGTGAGTGGTGTGCTCCAATTTGTTGATCTAGCATATAAACTATACTTGTGCAAAATTTCATCAAATCCATTCAGTAGTAAATAAAATAAAATAAAAAAAGTTTTTATTCACATAAACCTATTACAGGTATTTGTAAATAGTCAAAACATATTTGGCTTATTTTTGATTTAATTAATTAATTTTATTTGTTTATTGCTACCTATAATAAAAGTTTATATAACTTTAGCCTAAAAGCTGTCAGGTATGTCAGTACAATATTATTTTATATCTATGATTAAAGTGATTAAAGTTTTTATATAATTGTGTAACAACCATCCTTTTATTGATACAAACTTATGCTTTTATAATGTTAGTAAGATTGTTACATATGAATGTCAAACTCACAAACTACTGTATCATTGAGGAGTTACATAGGCATGTTTGATAGGGAACTTTCTCTAGTACCAGGAGCTGTGTGAAATAAACTATATAGACTGTCATCTAATACAATACAGTTAATTTTATATCGAGGGATTAAACAGGAGTAGAATTCTGATTATTTTATGTTGCTACACTACAACCACTTTATAGTATTTTTTTTAATAAAAAATATTTATGACCTTTTTTATTTATTTGATTGCCGAAAATAGAATTTATTTTTAAATATTTTTTCCAGGTGGATTGTCAAGAGTAATAAATCTGTGAGTTCAATGTTGTTACTACACCAGTGTAGTATATTTATGTGTTACAGCAAATCAAAGATGGTTCAGCTACATACTTTACTAGAATACTAGGGCTGTATTGATAGAAATTTTTATAATTAACAAAGCTACATGGTTCAATTGTGGCATACAGCATTGCGGCATAAGCACCCAAAGGGCTTTGCACTTTACAGGCCAACCTTACAAACCAACCACTATCGGTACAATCTGACCAATGTATCTCACTCATTCTGGCCCCACAAATAAGCCTACCGAATTATATTATACCATAAGTATGATGATGGGTAAAAGGCTAATTGAGCCGCACCATGGGTGATATTGAATTTTATATATTATGTAATCACTTCATAAAGTCTATAATTCAATTTCACGGATGGTGTTGCTTAGCTCAATTTAAACTCATTGATATAATTTACTTATAATATATTTAAGGAAAAATCTAAATATATGTATAAGATATATGTATCATAACTATGTAAGCTTATTTATGTTGTAATGTCAGCTTTTTATTTTGTCCCTTTCATCCCTTAATTTCGAATTATACTTATTGAGTACTTTAACGAAATACTGAATAACTTAATTTGTTATATTGTGTACTTTTATGAAATACTGAATAACTTAATCCTTATAATTTTATATATTCTTGCGGTCCCATGTGGTATCAACTGGGTAGATCCCATTCTCGTCGTAAATTTTACTTGAAATATATAGGGTGACTGGTAATTAGTGACCGATACCTAAACACATGATTGTGCTCATGATAACAAACAACTTTTACTATGGCACCAAACCTGAAATCGCGAAAATATTTTATTTTTTATTATTTATTTAATTATTGGTGCCATAGTAAAAGTTGTTTGTTATCATGAGCACAATCATGTGTTTAGGTATCGGTCACTTATTACCAGTCACCCTATATGTATGCCTATGACACTAACAAATGATGTGGCTTTCTCTTGGTAAAAGAATTTTCGAAATTGGTTCAGTCCAGAGATACCCCCTACAAATATAAATAATTTAAAAAAATGAAAGTTGTAGCTGAACGAATCTTCCATATAGTAGATAGTTTACAGTGCCAGTGTTTATCAAAGTTGTGTTTTGTGTTGTCATGCACTTATGTTTTGATGTTTTTATACTTTATGCACCAACTTTACTTCACTAAAATTACTATGCATAAACTAATCTGAAATAACCCCATTTTATAATAATAACAATTTGTTATAAAGCTATGATATTATCACTTTATTTTGATGTATGTAGTTGCTTTTAACTTTGCTTGCATGTCGTTATTTATCATAAGCTACTTAACTAAAGACTGTTGCCATATGAATATTTAAAAAAAATCTAATTATTATATGTTAGAGCCACCACTCAACATTAAAAATCATATTTAATACTATTTTTGCTGCCTGACAATGTATAACTGGATGGTTTAGTAGCTTAATTGAGCCAGTGAACAGCTACTATCTACTACCATGTTCAATTTTAGATAATTCTATACCTAAAAAAAATATCTTATTAAGTTGCGTTTAATTAGAATGCAATGGTGAAGACTGAAAACACAAAAAAGAAACACTATTAAAAACACTAGTACAAATTGTTATTTAATTTTCAAATTACAGGATGTCACGCTGCACCAAGCACATCTGGCGTCAACGAGATCCTCCAGAATTTAAGTCGAGCGCAGTTAGCACCCAACCATGTCGCCAGACTAGAGTGTCGTGCCGTGGTCGGCTATTTGGGCACTATAGAGACCCCTCAAGCGGCCCCCAACGCCGCCCCGGGAAATGTTAAAACAGCAGTTCGCAAACTACGGCAAGAACGAAGACCTGCTACACCAGTTTTACTCTCAGTCCTCCCAAATTCATTACTACTTCGTCGACCTACTGGACAAGTTTTAGCGCAATATCAACGAGAAAGAATAGTCTATGCAGGATGTGGATCTGACGCTGATAGAAGATACTTCGGTCTAGTAACATCCGCGGAGACTTCCGAGGCAGAGGCATCGCATAGTTGCCACGTCTTCGCTGTAGACCCACGATTGGCAGAACATGAAGCTCATCTCACACGGGCTAGAGAATTTCAAATAGCGTGCAGTAGAGATCCCGTCGCAGAAAGATGTTTAGAATTTCCTCCTTCGGCTGAGTACGTTATTGGTGTTATCAGAGGAATGTACTCATTGCCAGCTGAAAACTGCTCGAGTCCCAGTTTACAGCAGATTTCAAAGCTTGCAGTGAAAGGTGATAGTCCTGCGCTAGGCAACTTTTCTAGATGTAACAGACCAGTTTTCCGAGTACCTCGCGATAGAAGACCGTGCAGACATGAAGAAAGAGTAGAAGCCCAAGACTTTGTTGCGAATTCGCCGCAGCCAAGCAGTCACAGCGAAATTACAACGACGTCAAGTAACAGTGACTCAGGAATAGGCTTCCATAACGACTGCAGAAATATCGCAGATAGAATATTAGTAGTTGATTTTGCGGGACCACAACCAGCTCCCAGCAGGTTCCGTCAAGAAATGCCTAGAAGACCTATTGGGTTAGTTGGATGCAGTAGCTTTGATGCTGATGGTTCTTTTCTTTCCAACACAACCCCTGTCGTGGACGGTTTCGGAGGTCAAGGCAGACCTTTGAACTTAGACGATGTGATCCTCAACGCTAACGACTTGCAAACGGTCCGTCACGTGAGCCCTAGAAACGAAGATGACAATTACAATTATAATAATCTTTACGGCAATCTTCCTTCAAGTTCTAGAAATTACGCGAATGGCGTAGTGTACGATCAGGTTTATACTGAAAACGAAGGTCATCATTATGAGTTTATTCCTCCTCAATTGGACGTAGACTTGGAGATCGACCGAGTTGCTGAGACGTTTAATTCAGTGGAAATATATGAAGAAAGGTCTCGGCAGCCTCCTGACTGGCAGTCGAACGAATCAGTGGAAAATGTTACAGTCATTTCTGGGGCTACTAGTAAAGCTAGTATGGATTCAGTTTCTGTATATTCATCGAGGTCTCACGAAGAAGCTAGGCCGTCGAGGAGAAAACATTTGCAAGCATCTTTGGATGATATGCTGGTGTTGGGGCTACGAGATCCACCACCTGTCAGGGATAAGGATGATGACAATTTTGTTCACCCTTCCAGTGTTAAATATAAGGTTAGTATTTATTTAATAATTATTTATAAAATAAATAAGCAAGCAAAATAAGAAGCTACGGCTAGGGCGATACAGTTTCTAACCCCCCATGGCATTCATATAATTTGTAGAGACAGGTAGATTATTATCATCATCATCATCATCATCATCATCAGGCTGTGTAACGTCCATTGCTGGACATAAGCCTTACTCGAAGGGGGCGTAGCCATACTCGAAGGGGGCGTAGCCATACTCACCACATTCGGCTAGATGGCAGTATTGTGTATAGTATATAAACAGATAAATGCCGGTGTCCATTTCCTACTATTTGATTCTCATAGATGATGTTATGACAATTGCTTAACGTGCTCACCGAGGTACAGAGGGGGTATTCCTGAAAATAGATAGGAAGAAGATTTTACACAACGATTTTTTGTCCAGAGCGGGTATAGAACCCAATAACTCCGAGATTAATAAATCTCGGAGTTCTTGGGTTGTATTCAATAGTGAGCCTCATATCGCTACGCCACGGAGGTTTTCTATTAATTATGAATATATTAAAATAACCCATGGAAATTTACGGCCATACGTGTAGGAATGTGTCGGACTCATAACATAGATTTTATATGAATAAGAATATTTGCATGACTGCGGAATTTGATTATAAACTCAAATCTACACAGAAGAAGCTTGCTTCCAGGCTTTGTAAATAAAAATACAAATAAAATAAATAAAATAAAATAAAATAAAAATCATTTTTATTTACGTAAACCTATTACAGGCACTTGCAAATAGTCAAAACAATAATTTAGTATTAAGTATTATTTAGATAATATCATATTTTATAATATTATTATTATTAATTATCATATTTTATAAATTTTCAAATTAAACAAGTATTTAAGTTATTATTTTAATAATATTTTAGTCTTAACGTCTTAGTTTATTATTTAACTATATTGTGTCAAATAGCTTGTTCTGTCTATAGTAGGTTAGAACAATTGTCATTATTTAGGTGGACCATGAGTATATAACGACGGACGCGCTTTAATGCTACCACCGGATCCAATACGCCCCAACTGAGAAGATCCGGCGAAACAAACTCAGTGGGTTATTCTACTGCCGGTTTTAACACGACCCACATGAGACGGTCCGGCGAAACATACTCAAATGGGCAGAACGTAGGTTTTGTTCCAGTTACTTTAACTATTTATTGGCATACACATTTTTTGCCCAAACGGTTGTCTTTGAAATATTTGTTTATTGTGTTTTTATACTAATAGAAAAATAAAAGAATTTGAGACAGAACTAGCGGTCTATGAATATAATATATTATAATGTAAGTAGGTCAATTACAGATAGTTCACAGAACATCACACTATTATGCGTACTACTATTTTATTTGGGTACAGGGTCTCTAGGAAGTGTTACGCACGTAGGTTTATGAAGCCAAACGTCTTTATCCTCAATATAGTCCTTAATGCTATAATAGCCTTTAGATATGAGGACCCGTTTAATATATACTTTAAAAGTTGGATCAGGCAAATCAGTTACATGACTAGGGAGTTTGTTATAAAACCTAATGCAATTTCCCATAAATGATTTATTGGTTCTACTAACTCTAAAACCGGGTATGGCAATTTTATGTTTATTTCTCGTGTTAACATTATGAATATCACTTTTTTTGCTATATTGATCTATATTTTTTTTAACAAAAATGATATTTTGGTATATGTATTCAGAGGGAACGGTAAGAATATTAATCTCTTTAAACCTGGTACGCAAGGAGTCGCGACTACCTAAACCGTAAATAGCCCTAACTGCTCTTTTTTGTAATATAAAAATACTATTGACATCAGCGGCTGACCCCCAAAGCAGTATTCCATAGGACATAATGCTATGAAAGTACGCGAAATACACTAGTCTAGCAGTTGCTTCGTCTGACAATTGCCTAATTTTCCAGACAGCATAAGATGCGGAGCTAAGTCTACCGGTTAATTTTTCAATATGAGGGCCCCATTGCAGTTTTGAATCTAATGTTATACCTAGAAAAACTGTTGATTGAACTAGGTCTAACGGTTCTCCATTTAATGAAGCAATTGGTTTAGCGTTAGTTACATTTGGGAGCACAAATCTGACGCATTTAGTTTTACCCGCGTTTAATAAAAGATTATTTGAAGAAAACCAATGTGAAAGTATACTAAGTGTTTTATTCTGTTCAATAAGGTTAGTATCTTTTCTACTGACTTTAAATATTAATGAGGTATCGTCAGCAAAAAGAACTATATCTGACAGTTTATTTAAAATGTATGGCAAATCATTTATGTAGACTAAGAACAGAAAAGGACCCAGAATAGATCCTTGGGGCACGCCCATTTTCATCAAATGCTCTTTCGAAGCAACGCCGTCTACGTATACTATTTGTTTCCTATCAGATAAATAGGATACAACAAGATCAAGCGATTTTTCAGTCATTCCATAATATTTTAACTTCAGAACGAGCGTCTCATGATTTACACAGTCGAATGCCTTGGAAAGGTCACAGAAGACTCCAAGAGCATCTTGCGACCCCTCCCAAGCCTCTAGTATGGATTTAATCAGAGTGCATCCCGCGTCCTGAGTTGACCGGCCTTTAGTGAATCCAAATTGCCTATCGTGCAATATCCCATTTAGATTAAAATGTGTCAACATTTGATTAAGCATAATCTTTTCAAATACTTTACTTAGAGTTGGTAATATCGAGATAGGTCTATAGTTAGTCGCGTTATTTGAGCAACCTGATTTAAATATCGGCACTATTTTACTAATCTTCATTAAGTCAGGGAATACTCCATCAGTTATGGATGTATTAAAGATAGCCGCTAGAATAGGAGCGATATTTTGTATTACTGTGTCAATAGCTTTAACAGAAAGTCCCCACAAGTCTTCTGTGCCTTTCATTTTAATTGTTCGGAATGCCTTTACAATATCAACATCATTTATTGTCCGGAAGCCGAATTTAGACACGTCTGATTTAATGTTCGCTTTTAATAGTCTTTCAGCTTCCTGAGGGGAAGATGATAAGTATCTAGTGGTATCCATTGGTATATTAGTAAAAAAATTAGCAAAAAAATTAGCAATAATATTTTTATCTGAGACTAACTTATCACTGATATTTAAGTTTATACTTTTATCTTTTATTTTGTTTTTACCAGTCTCAGTATTAATTATTTTCCACGTTGACTTTATTTTGTTATCCGATTTTCTTATTAATTCACTCATATACAGTGACTTTGCCTGAATACAAACTTGTTTAAAAATTTTAGAATATGTCCTAACAGTATTTATAAAATTGTCATCAGTTGTGTAGGACCTTACATTATATAATTCATACAAAACATCTCGGCTCCGTCTTATACCTTTGGTAGCCCAAGTATTAAATTTTAATTTATTAGGATCGATTTCTAACCGTTTAATTTTACAAACTCTCTCAAATTCCTCATGAATTGATTGAGCTAATGTATTATACATAGCATTAGAACTACTGCCTGAATCCAAAGTTTGTTGACACAATCTCGTTTTTAAATTATGACTAAACTTATCTAGGTTTTTCTTTGTGAGGGGTCTGAAACTAATAATTGATTTTTCTATATTCAATGCGTTACTAACTTTAACAATTTGGCACTTGTGGTCAGAAGGAACACCAGTTACCAAACTTTTATCGGCTACCTCAAAGTTTGTGATAATATTATCAATGCAGGTGGCCGTTGTTGGTGTAACTCTAGTAGGCTCAGAATACAAACAGTTTAGATTAAAAGACATAAAAAGAGCCAGAAAACTATTTTTTTCTGTTGAATCTACCAATATATCTATGTTAAAGTCACCACAGATCAATATGTTTTTATTACTTTTGAATTTTTTAAGTATATCTTCCATTGTAGTTATAAAATGTTGGAAGTCTGACGAAGGTGGTCTGTATATACATATTATATAGTAAAGCTGTGTTTCAACACAAGCGACCTCACAAATCCGATCTACTGACATACTGCTAATATCTCTACGTTCTTTAAATTTCAAACCATCTCGCATCAATATAAGTACACCTCCACCCTCAGCAGAGACCCTGTTATTGAAACTAGCAACCGTATAGCCATTTATATTAAAACCCATCTTGTGTGCTTTCAGCCATGTTTCTGTAAAGCATACAATGTCAATATTATATTTTTCATTAAAAAGTTCTACATCTAATATTTTGCCAGAGAAGCGGTTTACATTCTGGTGCGATAAGACCAAAAACTTATTACACTTCTCCTTTGTCGTACTTAATGGTTTAAATTACTAACTAGACTAATTTTAGTAATATTACTAAAACAATGTAAAAATATAGGCTTTGTCATACTTTGTATGACTGTGTTAATATTGGATGCTAATAATTTAGCAATTAAACTTAATGATTTTTTTAGGACATACACTGTATTCCTGGTCACCCTACAACTAATGGTAAAACTATTTACATCAAAAAATGTAAACCTATCACTATAATGACTAACTAGAAATTGTACATGATTATTCAACATGTGAATATAATTATTAGTTTTGTCAGACATATTTTCTAAATA
Source organism: Nycteola revayana (assembly GCA_947037095.2). Lineage (NCBI taxonomy): Eukaryota > Metazoa > Arthropoda > Insecta > Lepidoptera > Nolidae > Nycteola > Nycteola revayana. The sequence goes on along the minus strand of OX344856.2, from coordinate 18,790,316 downwards.
AGGGAAGGCACACAGTATTATTTTATAGCATTTTAAGTCCAACATTCTTGTGAAACTATCTGTAATATCTTTTTTTGTTAAGTTTTTGCAATTGCCTACCAGTAATGTTATGCAGGACTCATTTGAATAATTTGTATTCATTATCTTATTTACTAAATCTTTGTAATGTAACCCTGGTATACAACAGTTAAATAAAGGCTGACATAGTTGATTATTGAGCAGAGAGCCCAGACCTACACCTATGTCATCTGAGTACAGGACCGATGTAGTACCACATTTAGTGTATGATGAGTCAGAGCACCTCGTTGGGGTCTTGAGCTCACAGTTAATTATTGAGTCTATTGATGTTTTAGTTATGATTTTGGAAGAAATTAAATCATTTGTTTTACTAGATGACTCATTACATACATGAGCCAGATCTTGAATTTTAATTTTAAAAGATTTATATTTACTGTATGTGACTGCCAATGATTTTTCTAATGTTTTTATCTCATTTAGCAAGTCCTTAGTGTCCTTTTCATAAATATTTTTACTATCCTCCAATTTAATTTCATAATTCTGAAGTTTATTCAACAAAGTCCTGCGTTCATTTGACAATTTTATGATAAACTTTTTTAGTTGACAATTATTTAATGACCTAATATTTGGCTGATAGTCAACAGAGTCATCTCCAGTCAGATCTATTGTTATTGCTGTTTGAACAGGAGTGAGCTCCGGTTCACACACCACCATATCTATACAAGTTATCGGGATAGTCATAGACTCACTATTAATTTGACATAATTCTTTGTTTTTAAAATCAATTAACTCTATTTCAAGGTCATTAATTTTACTAAGTGCCAGTTCATAGAGAGACCTACACTGATCAAAGGATTCTGCCTCCACCATCAATCTGTCACGCTCTTCAATAGTTGCTTCTAATTGTTGTGTAATCTTGACTAATTCCCTTTTTAATAATGTGTTGTTGTCAATTATTACTTTAATTTCCACTTCATTGTCCTCGCGCTCTTGTTCTAATTTTTGACATTGGTCTTTGTATGTCTGTAAGTCCTTGAGCACAGACTTCAGTTTATGTTCAGCTACCATGCTGCGGGTCTGCATGTTGGTATTGAGGACAAGAATGTGCTGAAAGTAAAGTTGAAAAGGTGAACAGAGTACTTAGGAGTAGAAAAGTTTAGATGGAGTAAAGTGAACAGAGATAGGAGTGGCTTAGTAGCTATATAGAATAAGAACTAAATGAGATATAAAGATAAATAGGACCTTTTTATATGTTTTAATATATTATACAGTAGAAGGTCACTTATTGTATGGTTTGTATTTACTGGGACAACACAATATAATATACACAATATATAATATACACAATATAAATAAATAAATTCATTTATATGTTTCTCATAATAAATAATTCATTAACTACTCCTCAGGTTCGCAAAACGATGAAGCCTTTGAATCTACTGTCAAAAACCAAATATATTCTATCAGGGAAAGAGAAGGACAAGCAGAAAGAAGAGAGAAGACGCGCTTTATCAGCGAGCGCGGGTGACGTCACGGACAGACAGCAGGAGGGGCCATTGCCAGGTGCTGCCAGTGAGCCGGACCTTAGAGATACACAGGTTAGTAGTATTATATAGATTGTAGCCATCTCCTTGCCTCTTTTTTGGGTAGGGAGACGGCCTGTTTCCGTAAGAAAATAATCAAAATGTGCTGAGTGTTACATTGCATATTAACCATTACCATTTCAAATTTGGGATAGGTAGGTTAGTGGTTCGTATAGGACATAATATATTAACGTGACATAATATTTTCGGACGGACATATGCAGTTGGAAATTTGTGATCTCGTCATCCGGGTCGTCTACGACACCTCGAGGCCGATGGTCCTTAAGTCACTTTTTGTGCAAGGACTTATACGGACGCTGCAACAACCGAAGGGTTTGGATGTTGAGCTGCGGATTCAAATATGCGTTTTGAAGGGTTCTGTCATCCACTGCTTGATGGAAGGCAGTTGAAATTCGGAGTGTCAGTTGCAATTTAAGACACAAAGTAGACGAGCGTAAGTGAAGCACGCGCACGAACGGTTTCCACTTGCGCTCTGAAGCTTAGCTTTCAGTCAAGGATTACGCCTAAGTGCCGTTCCCAAGACATTGGTTCACCGAACATTGACCGGTGGAACTCATCTTTGTCACTCACTTTGACACTGTTTATCGCATTGACTTGAATGCTCCACTTTTTGAACCATTTCCCTGAGTATTTGCCTAAGTGACAAACCTTATTTAGTGACTTATTCATTATATTCTGAAATAAACTACATTCGGACTGACATTATGTTTGTGTATTTTCAAAATAAATATATATATACTGCAACAACTTTACTTAAATCTATACTAATATTATAATTAAGAGAAAAGATTAGTATTTTTGTGTATTGTTATGAATAAACTCAAAAACTACGGGACGGATTTCGATAATTCTTTCACCATTAAAATGCTATGATATCTGGGAGTAACATACATAGGCTATATTTAATGATGAAGTTCCGATGCGAACGATAGATATGAGGGCTAAACCGTGCGTAGGAAACCTAGATCATGTATATAGATAGACATAGGTATACATCGTCGGTCTGAGACTATTTCATCTAGGCTGGAGCTCTGCTCGCCTTTATGCCCGGTGAAGTAGCAAAAGCCTCAGGGCTAACAAAATATGTGCGTCCAAAAAAAAAAAAAACTATTGCATCATCAGCCCGTATAACATCCACTGCTGAACATGGGCCTCCTCCCGAAGGAGGGTATTGCCATAGTCACCACGCTTGGCAGGCGGGTTGGTGACCGCAGTATTATGTTGTACCACACAAGGAAACGCTACTGCCCGTTGATTGATTTACGATTATTATAGGTGATGTTATAACAATCGGGACCAACTGCTTAACGTGCTTTCCGAGGCACGGATATTAGTCCCTCATCCAACCAGACCCGGAAAGTAATCTTACAATTTACATAAAGATTTCTTGTCCGGTGTGGGGATTGAACCCACGACCTCCGAAATTTAAAGCGAGCCAATTACCGCTACGCTATGGAGGTTGTCTGGAGACTATTTAAAGTATGGTAAACACAATCCCACTGCGTAATATATTATCAAAATCAAAACAAATCGACATTACTATGAAAATTCCTAGTAAAGTGTGTTGGCAAGCGTAGTTCTACCGATAACACAAGAATACATGAATGACACTCATTCATAGTGAGAATGGTCTGAGTTGCGATAGCTGGCGACGCATTTACTAACGATAAGGAAATGTAAAGTTTGTTTGAGGTAAATCGGTTAATAGCAATTAGCGTTAGTACCCCCCCCCCCCTCCCCCGTTACAGATTGTATCTACGATTATTCTCCTGCTTTCTGTCCGTTATCTATACTAATATTATAATGAGTAAAGATTTGTATTTTTGTGTATGTGTATGTTTGTAATTAATAACTCAAAAACTACTGTGCGGATTTTAAAAATTCTTTCACCATTAGGAAGCTACATTCACCCTGAGTGACATAGGCTATATTTTTTATTATGAAGTTTTCACGGGAACGGGAGGTACGCGGGTGAAGCCGCGCGCGGGAAGCTAGTGTTTTATAAATATAGATGTGTTTATCATTATTATTTATAGTTCGTATCGAGGATTGGCCGCAGGATCATGCTGACACAGAAAAAAGACCTGCTACCCGTTCTCTGGTACACGTCAACGATGTAAATGTAAATGTTACCGATGATGTTGCAAAAACCGAAAACAACGGCTTAACGTGCTTACGTAGGGAAGTTCCCTAACCAACCAGACCCAGAAACATATATTTGTTATCATCATCATCATCACCAGCCCGTATAACGTCCACTGCTGAACATGACCTCCTCCTGAGGGAGGTGATTTGCCATAGTCATCACGCTTGGCAGGCGGGATGCTGACCGCAGTATTATGTTGTAACACACAAGGAAACGCTGCTGCCCGTTCCTTGATATGCGATTATTATAAATTATGTTATAACAATCGGGACCGACGGCTTAACGTGCTTTTCGAGGCACTGAGGGTAGTCCCTCAACCAACCAGACTCGGAAAGAAATCTTAGAATCTACACAAAGATTTCTTGTCCGGGATCGAACCCACGACCTCCGAGATTTAAAGCGAGCCAAATACCGCTACGCTACGGACGTTGTCGCTACTTTATCCAGGGGGTCAAATAATTAGGCTTAGCCCAATGGCTAGGGCGTCGGACTTGTGTTCTTGACGTCACCGGTTCGAACCACCCATTGCACTACCGACGTGAACCCACTCGTAACACAAGCATTTTAGCTTAGCACGAGAGGTTAACAAGAATACTAGTAGACTGCAAAAACTCTGCTAGTAATCTATTTTAAAAAAAAACAAAAAAATATATATATAAATGTTTAGATTTTGTGTAAATTATGTTCTACCCGCGAAAAGCCTGAGCGGGTCGTATATTGATAATTTTAATTACTTGTTGCTAGTAAACTTAGATATGGAAAATACTTTAGCTATGAAAAATTTATTTAGTGTTTGCTGCACGTGCTACATAATGGTGTTTATACCTTGTAACAGTTAAATGACTTTAGCTAATGAAATGTAAATGATTTTTATGTAGAAGTAGGTAAGTAATCATATTACTTACTAGTTTCAAGCACGCGGGTTCACCGCGTAACACCCATTCCCGAAGGCACTTAAAATTAAATTCATATAGCCTATAATAGCCTTTCTTGACATCGAAATGGGCTATCTAACACTGAAAGAATTTTTCAAATCCGGCCAGTAGTTATTGAGATTGGCGCGTTCAAGCAAACAAACAAACTTTTCAGCTTATAGTATAGAGAAACATACTTTTACTTATATATACTTATACTAATATTTAAGATTAGTTTGGTTGCATTGCATAGGCTCCAAAACTACTGAACCGATTTCAAATATTCTTTCACTATTAAAAAGCTACGCTATCCAGGAGTAACATAGGCTGTATTTTTTTTTTTTGTTTTTTTTTTATGACAACTCCCGCACTAGGGAAATAAATCCCTGTGTCGCGAGGGACTTTACAAATTTAATTATGAAGTTCCCACGAGAACCAGAGCTACGCGAGTGAAATCGTCCATCTGAAGATCAAAAGTGGTTCGAGATACGAGAACCTTGATAACATATCAAGATATTAGTCCTGCGAGTGGACTTGGATAGTTAATCGAGAACATGTACCCTCGTGGGACTAGGACCTCGGTTCAGGAGTTACTGCAACTGTTGCTCTCCGTAAAAGTTCAGGGCCCTCTCGTATTTCAGGTCTACAAGAGCGTCGGAAGGTTCTTTGCAAGAACTCTAAACTTTCTCTGAGGGTCGGGAGGGCGCGAAAGCGGGTTATTTATCATTTCAGTTTTATTACTTGAAGGCATACATATCATTTATTTGAGACGTGGTCTCTTACTGTTTGCCTCATAAGAATGCTCAAAGTCGCTCAGCGAGCTATGGAAAGAGCTATGCTCGGCGTTTCCCTGCGTGATCGAATCAGAAATGAAGTGATCCGCAGGAGAACGAAGGTCGCTGACGTAGCTCAACGGATTAGCAAGCTGAAGTGGCAATGGGCAGGACACATAGCTCGAAGAACTGACTAGAGCAGCGTGGTACGACCGCCTATACGATGGACCGACGACCTCATAAAGGTTGCAGGGAGTCAGTGGATGCAGGCCGCTAGCAATCGATGGGGGAGGCCTATGTTCAGCAGTGGACTACAACAGGCTGATGATGATGATGATGATACTTATTTTGAAAATGTAAATGCACGCCCCCTTAGGTTTAAAATTCACTTTATTTTACTATCGGAAGCGACAAATCACTTGTTGTTGCAATATTTTATGATCACGACTATGTCGACCCAATGTTTATGGTTGCTAAAACTAAGCGAAATTATTTATTCTTGGCATTAAATTCGACTGTTTTTTTTTTTGCTTGGATTTTCGTAGTTTGCCACAAGGCTTTTGCTACTTTACCGGGCATAAAGGCGAGCAGAGCACCAGCCTTAATAACTAGTTTAAAAACTACAAACTAAGTAACTTGCGCAAGAGCGCGCCACCTGCTTGGACCTCGGCTCAGGGCGGTCGCTGGCGATGAGATTGAGGGATTATGACTTTTAGTATGTAAAGGGAGTTTTGTGCAATTGTCGCTCTACTTTACAGTTCGCGGGGCTCTCGGACTTCGAGTCTACGAGGGCATCGGATCGTTATCCGCAAACTAACGGTCGGTACTTCAGAAGCATTTGGTCGTAAGTGCCAGTTTATGATAAAGGCACATACGACGAATGTTTGTGACACATAATGATCACATCCGACCTTATGTTTCTGAGCTCTAAAAAACATCTCGAACCTGTGTTTTCGTACAACCTTAATATCTTGTATTGTGAAGGATTAGAGCTCATTTTTCGTGTGGTTTCCGACTTAGAATAGACTATGCCATATCTTCCAATGGGTGTCGAAAGGGACAAGGGACTAGCAGCTGATGAATGGGCTCAAGATTAATTACCTTCTTACTGCGATCCTCAATAAGCCTGCGAAGCGTGGTGATTAGGTATGGCAAAATACCTTAACCCTGGCTTGCTTAGGTCTTTTAAGAGGATGCACGTGTTCAGCAGTTGATGCAAATGGGCTGCTGAAGAGATCGTGTTGTCATTTATTAAAGCATTATCTTTAAGGAGGCTCCCGTTTCCGTGGGAACTTCATAGCAAAATTTAGCCTATTGCTTTCCTCGATAAATGGGCCATCTAACAATGAAATATTTTTTCAAATCGGTCCAGTAGTTCCTGAGATTAGCGCGGTTAAGCAAACAACCAAACTCTTCACCTTGATATATTAATACTAACGACCCGCCCCGCCGCCTCCGCACGGGCGCAATGCTGATGAATCATACATTTAAACCTTCCGCTTGAATCACTCTATCTATTAAAAAAACCGCATCAAAATCTGTTGCGTAGTTTTAAAGATTTAAGCATACATAGGGATATAGGGACAGCCAAAGCGACTTTGTTTTATACTATGTAGTGATAGGATTATTATAGTTTATATATTAAGTTTATAGTATTAAGTAAATAATAATAATTGTTTATTAAATGAAAGCCAGAACAGGCTAAGGAAAAAAAAAGCCACATATTTCCGAGAAAACATCTCGAACCATTATGTGGTTTAGGCTGACCCCACATTAAGCGTGAGTGTGTGTACGACGCGAACAACGCGACCGCTGAGATCCCGACTCCGTCACCCGCTACCAACGCCGTCGTCCGCATGTGATACTCGGTCTAGGAACGAGTTAAGGATGCTCACGCCATAGATATATGCATAGTCAGCACTAAGTAACTTAGTTACAACCTGAAGGGGCTGATACATCAATTTATACTTTCCTACATTACGAAACGTGTTCGAACCTTTTAGAATAAATTGTACTTACAAAGCATTTACTTCACCTGCAACAATATAATATGACACCTGTGGGACTAAACCAATGTAGCTTCCGTTAGAAATAATAATTATTTTTTAATTGATTCTGTTCTCATTAAACATTTTAAATAGGTTTATCAAATAAATATATTTTTTTTTGTAAACCTTGTGTCAATTCCTTGATTAACGCGTATGCCCCATGTTGGGTCAGCCTTAGAGGGCGTAGTAATTAACCTATTTATAGTAAGTACAAACTTGCGGTGGTTTGTTAAGTCGAATAGTTTGCGGTTAGCTTCTAAGTTGATGTTAGTTGTAAATACATACCTATAAATGATAGAAGGTGATTAAAAAATATTAAATTAAGGCGCAACGTTCGCACTTTAAGTATTTATCGATGAATTTGTCGGTATATGGCATTTTTAACTGTTATAACGAAAATAATTATTTATTTTGCGAATATAAAAAGTAACAGCGGGTCTGTTGTTAATAATCCTTATAATACAATGTCTCTTCCTTCCTCTCCATCCATCTACATTCATATTTATTACTTTTTTGTCTCATTAACTGTACCAGTGGTTCCCAAACTTTAAGCGATGAAAGAGCATTTTACAAAAAGTTTATTTTTTTGTCGCTTCAGCTCCATTTCTTTTGTTTCCAGGGACCACCTGTGGTCCGCTGACCACCGGTTAGGAACCACTGCTCTATACTAATATATAAAGCAGGAGTTTGTTTACTTGAACGCCAAATCTCAGATACTACTGGACCGATTTGAAACATTCTTTCCGTGTAAGATAGCCCATTCATCACTAGGAAGGCTATATTTCATTAATAAACTAAATAAACGACTTTTATTCAGCACTTAGGTATTCACACACACTTGTACTTGTAAATAAAATTCCATAATGCATATAAAATTAATTATAAATACGATACATTTACTGTTAAATTATGTTTAAATCTATTTCAGGTGTGCTAGAAGTCTGTCAGTCTTGTGTTAGTAAATAAGCTCTTAATATTAACGTTAATAATTATTTGCTATATTTATTTTATTCAGTCATAAAAAAAAAACATTATAGCATATTTTAGAGAGCAATGACCGGTCAAGTGGCGAGATCAGACGTTCTCAGCCAAATTCTATTAAATTTAAGAGACACACGCCTGCGGGCGCCCTTAAAGGTAAGAGCGATAGCACACGGCGTATTTTAAACGGGCAGACGACGCGCGTTTTCTGCGCCGTAGATACCGATTTTTGCGTTTTTATAAAATCAAACGCGCGTAAAACGCGATGAAAACGTGCGTGTTAAGCGCGTTCGAAACTCGTTTGAAGCGTGTACAAGGGGTCGGAGTAGGGGTAGAGGAGGGGCGCGCGCTCACGCCGCTGCACCGCCCGCACCACAGTTCGCGCGTCTGTATCGCTGTATCTGCGCGTATACGCGCAGTTGACGCGTGTTTCACGATCGCCCCGTGTGCTTAGGTTACAAGGTTTCGTTCTAATCTCGCTTGAAGCGGGTATACGCACAGTCCTACGACTTAGGGCGCCGCTGAAGCTGGAAGTAAAGAGATTATGAATTTCCCACGAGTTACGCGGGTGAAACCGCGCGCAGCTAGTTATGTATGTAAATTAAATTAGTAACAAGTTATACACGATCGTGGAGTGTTATTGTTTCCAATACATTTGCACTCGACAGTCGTGTCACGTTCTTGAGCACATGTTAATATGTGAAACATAATTATTTTTTGAAATGTTTCTCTTATTTTTCTACTACAATGCCGCCTTTATTTTATTACTTACTAACGTTAAAATACACAGTATGGAATGTACCTACATAAAATATTAAGAGTAAAGTCATTGACGTAACACGAAGTCGGATGTAGTCTGGCTAACAACAACATTGTTAAGATCAAGTTGAACAGATCGCTGTAACATAACATAATCTATATATATAAAAGAAAGTCGTGTTTGTTACAACACTTATAACTCGAGAACGGCTGGACCGATTGCCATGGTTTTTGATTTGTTGGATTTGTTTCCGTCCCGAATAGCAGAATACATTTTAAAAACAAAAGAAAGTCGTGTTAGTTACACTATTTATAACTCAAGAACGGCTGAACCGATTTGGCTGAAAATTGGTAGGGAGGTAGCTAAGAACTGGGAGAAGGACATAGGATACTTTTGGGTAGGGGTAGGGTAGGGTAGGGTAGGGTAGGGTAGGGTAGGGTAGGGTAGGGGTAGGGGTAGGGGTAGGGTAGGGTAGGGTAGGGTAGGGTAGGGTAGGGGTAGGGTACGGGTAGGGTAGGGGTAGGGTAGGGTAGGGGTAGGGTTGGGGTACGGTAGGGGTAGGGTAGGGTAGGGGTAGGGTAGGGTAGGTGTAAGGTAGGGGTAGGGTAGGAGTAGGGTAGGGTTAGGGTAGGGGTAGGGTAGGGTAGGGCAGGGGTAGGGTATAAAAGTCCACCCGTGCGAAGCCGGGGCGGGCCGCTAGTAATTTATAAAAAAAAGGATTCCTCTGAGATTCTTGTCTGACTAGGAGACGACTCAGAGTTGCCACTAGAGTTGCCCAACTATCGATAGTTTCGCTATCGATAGGTGACCTCGAAAAATAGTAACAATATCGATAGTGCTATCGATAGTATCTATAGTATCGATACTATCGATATCACAAATTAACTAATACTATTGATTGGAAGCAATAGTATCGATACTATCGATACTATTACATTATAATACTATCGATACTATTACATTATAATACTATCGATAGTATCGATAGTTTTAAAGTAATACTATCGATACTATCGATAGTTTGTAAAGCTATCGATACTATCGATACTTTCGAAGACTATCGATAGTATTGCTCCTAAACACACATTGGTCCTCGATAGTATCGATACTATCACTAATATCGATACTATCGATAGACTATCGATAGTCTATCGATAGGCAACACTAGTTGCCACGTCCAGAACTGGTGGTAGGAAAAAAAGGGACGCATTATAAGAACACGATTTAAAACTTTTTTATATGAATAAAGAATATTTGGAATTGTATGTGTGTGTACGTGGTTTTTACCAATTATTTTGTTTGTTTGGATAAGATAATAAGATGTGTGAAAAATCTTTTAGTAGAATAGCAGTATCGGAAAAGTGATTTCAAAATTTAACACTCCCATGAATGAAGTGAGGACTGGATTTTTTGTACTATCTATACTAATCTGTAATTCTCGTCTTTAATTCTATACTTGAGTTGCCTGCCAGCAGCAAAAGGTTCGAGGCTAACTAAGTATGTCCGTCCGTTCAGTGGTTACGGTAGCTGCTTTTGACTCCTGGTGTTCTGGTTCCGTGATGAGGGAGTTTATTGAAAAAAAAAAAAACTAATTTTGCAGAGGAAAGATTTAATTTCTTTTTTAGGGTTCCGTAGCCAAATGGCAAAAAACGGAACCCTTATAGATTCGTCATGTCTGTCTGTCTGTCTGTCCGTCCGTATGTCACAGCCACTTTTTTCCGAAACTATAAGAACTATAATGTTGAAACTTGGTAAGTAGATGTATTTTGTGAACCGCATTAAGATTTTCACACAAAAATAGAAAAAAAAACAATACATTTTGGGGTTCCCCATACATAGAACTGAAACTCAAAATTTTTTTTTTCATCGAACCCATCCTTGTGGGGTATCTATGAATAGGTCTTCAAAAATGATGTTGAGGTTTCTAATGTATTTTTTTTCTAAACTGAATAGTTTGCGCGAGAGACACTTCCAAAGTGGTAAAATGTGTGTCCCTGTAACTTCTAAAATAAGAGAATGATAAATCTAAAAAAAATATATAATGTACATTACCATGCAAACTTCCACCGAAAATTGGTTTGAACGAGATCTTGTAAGTAGTTTTTTTTTAATACGTCAAAAATCGTAAACCGCAATTTAGCTTTCATTCAATCAACTCGAATATAAAAATATAAAATAACATTTCATTTCATAAACATACGCTTTTTTATTTATTCTTGATATCACAAATAGGTACGCACTTGTAACTGATACGGAACCCTTCGTGCGCGAGTCCGACTCGCACTTGGCCGGTTTTTGTTTGCATTGAACAGGCTCCGAAAACTCAGGCCCTATTTAAAAAATCATTCACCATTAGATACTTACATTATCCAGGTGTAACAAAGGCTATATTTAATTATGAAGTTCCCATCGGGAGACGGGAGCCACACGGGTGATATAAAAATGCTTCTGTGTATACAACGTGTTAATTAAATAACGCAAATCCTCTTGGGTGGTGATTGTGCTCATGAATATGCACAACTTTTTCTAAGAGGCCAACATTGTATTTCGAAGTAAAAAATCTGCTGTTTCATACAAATTGTAAATACCTACTCGAACACAATGTATGAAAAAGTTGTTTTTTTTTTCGAGTTACAAAGTTGGTACCATATTAAAAGTTGTTCAATCACCACCCAAAGAGGTTTTACGTTATTTAATTACTCAGTGTATATCTGCGATATGGGTACATACATTACTGATGAAACTAGTCGTTCTATTTTAGTAGTTATCACTAGTTTTATCAGATATTCTCCAAGGGCTTGCTATATTTAGCCGCGTGACTCACAAAGGACGAATTTAATCAACATTGCTCTAGTTGCATGTTTATTTTGTACTACAATATGTTTGTCCGCCACTGAATTTATGATTTACTTTAGGATTTGTCTTAGATACAAGATAAATAGTGTGGCATGATTAAGTATTATCGAGATTACTTTTATTTATTTTTTCTTAAAGTTGAATGTTTATTTAATGACATATTATTTCGTCATCGTCATCATCAGCCCGTATAACGTCCACTGCTGAACAAGGGCCTCCTCCCGATTGAGGGGTTCGCAGAAGCCACGATGCGTAGCAGGCGGTTTAGTGACAGTTGCTGGCGCAGTATCACGCTGCTGCCCGTTCCCTGGTTTAAGATTGTTATAGATGATGTTATAACAATCGGGACCAACGACTAAACCCTTTAACGGGTTTTGGTTATGTTTGGAATTGATTGGTTTTGATCTTTATTCAAGTATTTATATACTTGTTTTATTTATATAGTTCAAAATATGGTGGCAACTATTTTGCCACTGCCCATTAAAACGCTTCCCGCACGGAGGGTAGTACCTTAACCAACTAGTCGCGGAAAGAAATCTTAGAATTTTCACAAAGATTTGTTGTCCGGCGTGTTGATCGAACACACAACCTCCGAGATGTAAAGCAAGTCAAATACCGCTACGCTACGAAGGTTGTCTTACACACACTATATTAAATTATTATACTAATATTGAGTTGCCGCATGTACTAAGAATGTAAATGATTACTATACTCTGTTAATCAGAAGCATTCAACGTTACGTCATTGTGTTGTATTCTGGTATTTCCACCCCCTGTAGCGAAGCCTCATAGTTTTTCCTTTATCATTAGCTTTGCTATTTCTCCATATTGAGTTCACTGCACTTATGCTCTCCAACAGGGCTGTTAGGGTTGTCATCACTTATTTTACCGATGCCGGACACGGCAAAAATCCCGGATATTTGGGAAAAAAATTAATTTCTCCCCTGGACACCTTTAATCAAAAAATTTGCGACTTAAATCTAGAGCAGAGAAGCAAAAGATCAGATGTGCCATTATAAGTCAGAAGCAATCGTCGTATGTCCCTTTATTGTAAACTGGCACATACGGGCAATAGGCATGTGGACTTAAAAATCTATTAAGTCCGTCAGTTAGATTACCAAATAATATTGGACACGTATTTTTTTTTGTTCTTCAAATAAAAAATGACGAAGATACAGCGCGTTGAAATTTTGCGTGAAGTCATTATTAGGTACAATTTTACCTTATAGTGACGTCACAAGCCCCCCTCTCCTGAACTTTATAGTTTGTTGTTGCTCTGTATCTTTGTAAATTTTTATTGATTTGATAAATAAAAAAATACGTGTCCAATATTTGTTAGTAATCTAACTGACGGACTAAATAGATTTTTTTAGTCCTCATGCCCATTTGCTTTTGAAGAAAATAGTACATCTGCCCTTAAGCTTCTGAGAAAAACCCAGTAGTCAACCAAGTGCTAGAGGGGACTAAAGGGTCCCGGTATGGCGATGTAATAAAAAACAGGCTAAGTGTGAGTCGGACTCGCGCACGCATGGTTCCGTACCATATTCAAGTGCCTACCGTTACCGATGTCAAGCAAAAAAAAGTAAAAAAAAAAATGGGAGCCCTCCTTAAATATTTATTTTATTTTTAGTATTTGTTGTTACAACGGCGATAGAAATACATCATCTGTGAAAATCTCAAATGTCCAGCTATCGCGGTTCTTGAGATACAGCCTGGTGACAGACAGCGAAGTCTTAGAAATAGGGACCCGTTTTTAACCTTCGGGCACGGAACCCTAAACATCTACCGCGTCTTTGTCGCCGTTTCAGTCCGGCTTCGGCCTAAAACGTGCTTGTCGATAACCCCTATAGTATCAAATTGATTGAGTGTAATGAAACAAATCGGGTGATATTAGATAACGACTCATGCGGGTGAGTTAATAAACTAGTCGCCCAGTTTGTAGCTCGATGTTCTATTACAATAGCGAAATTAAATTAAATAGTTTTATTAGGTGCTAGCTGCGCCCCGCCTTTTTACACGCTTCACCCCGCTCCAGTGGGTCGGAACGTGATGTTTTGTAGCCTATATGTCAGACGTCTTCAAACTTTGAAGCCTTAGGGCCTTAATGCTATATTCAGAATGTTCTAAGGGCCAAAACATCTTAAGTTTTTCTGCCATTAACTAACTCGTATTTCTAGACTTGTCGCTAAGTGCGCGATCGAGTAATAATAATTTTGTGTTTTATTCTTAACTTAACTCAACAATAGGACATTGGCAGTCGCGGACCAGATTGAGACACTAGTCTTAAGGTCTCGCGGGCCGAATTGATGGCACTGGCGGGCCGGATTTGGCCCGCGGGCCGTAGTTTGGAGACCCTGCTATAATGTTAATCTAGCTAATAAACTATCCGCGTGCAAACTTTAAGCCGAATCCATTCAGTAGTTTTTGCGTGAAAGAGTAACAAACATCGATCCATCCATCCATACTTACAAACTTTCGCGTTTATAATATTAGTAGACCTACTTGTTACTAGCTGTTTTCCGCGATTTTTTCTGCATAGATATCGATTTCTCCGTATAAACTTGGATTTCTCCGTATAAATCTATGTCAATTGTGTATGTTATATTTTTGGCTGAATAATTCATAATATTCAACCTCTGTAGCGTAGCGGTATTTGGCTCCCTTTAAGTCTCGGAGGTCGTGGGTTCAATCCCCACACCGGACAAGAAATCTTTATGTAAATTCTAAGATTACCCTCCGTGCCTCGGAAAGCACGTTAAGCCGTTGGTCCTGATTGTTATAACATCATTTATAACAAGCGTATACCAGGGAACGGGCAGCAGCGTTTCCCTGTGTATTACAACATAATACTGCGGTAACCAATCCACCTGCCAAGCGTGGTGACTATGGCAAACCCTCCCTCGAGAGGAGGCCGAGGCAGCTGTGGACGTTGTACGGGCTGATGATGATGATGATGATGAATTGGCTAAAACTCATCATAGTCTTGAAAATCTTGTAGCCACGATCCAATCCGAATGATGTTTGTTATTCTTTCACGCCTTAACTATTGAACGGAATCGGCTGAAATTTTGCACCGGGATAGGTTATACGCTGGATTAACATATAGGCTACAACATCACGGTCCGACCCACTCGAGCAGAGTAACGCGGGTAAAATCGCAGAGCGCACCTAGTGTTTAAATAATGTCGTACACAATATCTAATCAAGTTTAATAGTTAGTTACCTACTGTAGGAATTCAAATATGTATATCGTGACCTATTTTATATCATAGTCTCATGACGGTCCTTTAATGGACGTTCTGAGATTTGAATGAGAATTTATGCTTGTTTTATTGAACTTGTATTGAAGTTATTTCAATTAATTATTACTATTGGTGATAGTGTATCTTCCGTTGTTCTTTATCAAGAGGCCCGCGAACTGTAAAGTAGAGCGACAGTTGCACAAAACCCCCTAAAATACTAAAAGTTATAATCCCTCAATCTCATCGTCAGCTACCCCCTGAGCCGAGGTCCAAGCCCCACAGAGGGCGCACACTTGCGCAGGTTGCTCAGTTTGTAGTTTTCAAACCATTTATTAAGGCTGGAGCTCTGCTCGCCTTTATGAACGGTGAAGTAGCAAAGGCCTTGTGGCTAACTACGAAAGTCCTTCCGGAAAAAAATGTTCTTTATACCATCGTTGTCAACCCAAAATATGCTATCAAAGTATACTTATCAAAGTACTTTTGATCATTAATAGTAAAAAAAAAGTATAATATTTTCTGTAAATAAAAATATGCATCTTCTGAATGTATATTTAACCCAATCTAATATATATATTGTTTGTTTGTTTGAACCCGCTAATATCAGGTCCTCATTTTTTTTTTCTGAGGGGCGTCTTTAGTTATCTACTAGACTTTTGCTACTTCACCGGGCATAAAGGCGAGCAGGGCTCCAGCCTTGATAAATGGTTTAAACACTACGAACTAAGCAACCTGCGCAAGCGGGCGTCCCCTGTGTGACTTGGACCTCGGTTCAGGGCGGTCGCTGGCGATGAGATTGGGGGATTTTGACTTTTTGTATTGTAGGAAAGTTTTGTGCAACTGTGTAATATCAGGTCCGATTTGAAAAATTATTTCAGTGTTAGATAGCCCACTTATCAAGGAAGGCTATAGTCTATATGCTATATATTTAATTATGAAGTTCCTACGGGAACGGGAGTAACGCGGATGAAACTGCGCGCGATAGCTAGTGCAAAATGAGAACAATACTTAAACTAGGCCATAACATACTACATTACACATTAGATGTCAATTGTAAATCGTAACCCATAAGTATGTTCAGTGTTATCGAACAATAAAATCGTCAAAGAATGTATTATGGCCCCTGCACATGTGGCCAATATGTTAGACAATCCAAGCCTATCAAATATTGGTAACGTCCTAATAGAGACAACCTCCGTGGCGTAGCGGTCAGGAACGCTGGACAGGAAATCTTTGTGTAAATACTAAGATTTCTTTCCGGGTCTGGATGGTTAGTATACGGACTACTTTTATTTCAAATATTAATACCCAGTTGACACAGCAAGACGCAGATAGGAACTACGTTGAATGTATTCCCACGGGTGATGGGTACTTAACTACTGTAGCTACAACTACAGCTACAAAAATACGAACCTCATTATGGCAGAGACTTTTGAGACCCGGAATAGGTTCGATTCCCTCTCGGGTCAATTATTTGTGGGAATCACGAATACTAGTTCTGAGTCCTTGTGTGCTTTGTGACCGTAAATTATAAGGTTATGAATAAAGTCCTCTCAGGGGGATTTCATAGAATCCGCTCCATGGCGCTCTACGGCGCCCCCATTTGGGTCGACGCCCTGAAGAGGCGAAACATAGCCCTGCTGCGACGTCCGCAGCGGGTGATGGCCATCAGGGCGTCCCGCGCCTACCGCACGGTCGCGTTTGACGCGGCCTGCCTCCTTGCGGGGTCCCCTCCGTGGGACCTGGAGGCGGAGGTTTTGGCCGCCGCCTACCGGCGGAGGTGTGAGGGGGCGCGTTCTGGCCGCGACCCCTTCCCGGAGGGTGTTGCACGCGCCGCGGAGCGGATTGCGTACGGTGGAGGCGATTCGGCCCCATCTAAAAAAGTGGGCCGGTCGCCGTCACGGCGACGTCACCTACCACGTTGCACAGGTAGTAACAGGCCATGGCTGCTTCGGCCACTACCTGTGCAACGTGGCGCAGAGAGAGCCGGACACTCGCTGTCACCACTGTGACTGTGCCGACGATACGGCGCAGCACACGGTGGTGGAGTGTCCGGCGTGGGCCAACGAGCGGGAGGAGCTCGTTGGCGTGGTGGGAGACGACCTCTCGCTGCCGACCATCATTTCGAAGATGGTTCAAAGCGAGAGGTCGTGTGAGGCGGTTGCCTCCTTCTGTAGACAAGTTATATTACAGAAGGAGGCCGCGGAGCGGGAGAGGGAAGTAGATCCCTCTGCCCACCCGCTTCGCAGACGGCGTGTTGGCCGTCGGCGGCGGGCCGAAACCCGCCGCCTACCGCCCTAGGCTCGGCCTTGGGGAGTGGGGAACATGGGCCCCGCTCCCTTCGAGGCTGACCCATGAGGAGTAGGGACGCCTCTACACTCCGGGCGTCCCTATAATTGGGCAAATGGGCCACTGTAAGTGTGGCCCTGGAGATCCCGCGGTACCATATTGGCCGCGGGTGCCGTCGGGGGGCCGGATTGCTCATGCGTACCCGACCCCCGCCAACGGCGGATCGAAGGAGTGTCCGGGAGGTTTTAGTGGTGTAGGGTCCTCTCCTCGTGTATGACTTTAGCATACCACGCTATGGAGAGGGCGAGTCCCACATATCCCACCGCCAGCGCGCTAAATACGCTATGCGCAACGGTGGTGGGAATGCGTCAATGCATTTCCCCCCGGACAAAAAAAAAAAAAAATCATAGAAACGTTTCTGTTTATGAAATGGATACAGGGGGTGTATTTCCCTAGTTTTTTTGGATTCCTATGAATTGTAATTAGTCTACACAGCAATAATAATAATTGGAGGAAATAAATCAAAGCCATTTCAAATCTTGTAAGATATCATGAAATGCTTTCAAATATCATCAATAACATAAAGTGGAATATAAACGAATACTCTCCGTGCCTCAGAAAGCACGTTAAGCCGTTGGTCGCGATTGTTATAACTTAATCTATAATAATCGTATATTAAGGAACGGGCAGAAGCGTTTCCTTTTATGGTACAACATAATACTGCGGTTGCCAATCCGCCTGCCAAGCGTGGTGACTATGGCATACACCCTCCCCCGGGAGGAGGCCAATGTTCAGCAGTGGACGTTATACGGGCTGATGATGATGATGATGATGAATAGAGAAACTTCAATGGTCCATAGTTGAGATGAAAATGCTGTAATTTTTCAGGAAACAATACGGAGCTCTTGGAGATAATTGTATTGATATTGGGCCCAGGGTTTTAAAAGGGTCTTACTGAGACTGGGATTAACGAAGAGGGACTTGGGTGATTCGGCACCCCTCGGTTAGCCCACGCTTGAGGAATACAAAGTATAATAGCTGCAGTGGTCTTATGCATCCAATTTAAGAGCCATGCTGTTGTCTAAGGGCAAAATTGCGATTTTGTCAAACATTTTAAGGTCTCCATTCGAGATCTTTTCGCCACTAATGAGAATGATAACTGTTCTCCGTGCTATATGGCCTGTCCATTGCTACTTCAACGAACTAATCCGTTGGGCTCTGTTGGTAAGCCCCGTTCTTCTACGTTTCTACGGATCTCGTAAAGAAACACCGAGCATAGTTATCTCCATAACTCATTGAGCGACTCGTAAGTCTGTTCTAGAGGCCTGTTGTAAAGCACCACGTTTCGGATTCATAGGTCATCACTGGCAACACACTGGTTAAAGTCTTTCGCCTTAAGGCATGATAATTTTAGTAGGAGGTTGCAAAAATATCTCTTATCCTACTAATATTATAAATGCGTAATTGTGTATGTGTGGATGTATGTATGTTAGTTACTCTTTCACGCAAAAACTCCTGAATGGATTTGGCTGAAAGTTTGCACGCGGGTAGTTTATAAGCTGGATTAACATATCGGCTACAAAATATCACGCTTCGACCCACTGGAGTGATGCGGGTAAAACCGCGGGCGCAGCTATTAATTTTATTATAATAATAATACATATTATGCTTTAATTTGTAACTCGTGTAAATGGTCCGTTACTATGAGTTATTCCAGTGAGTCAGTGATCGATTGAGACTGTCGAGGACGGAGGCTGACCCGATTCCGACCGCTGAAATAGATACGTTCATTGATATTAACATTATGCACTGTTATCTTACAGTATACATAAAACTATAGAGCACGGATATCGGCGATATCCGCCATATCATATCGCTGCGGTCCGAGTTTTCTTTTTAATGAATTTAAGTTAAAAATTAAAAATCGGACATATCCGACAATTTTAACCTACCCTATAAATACATCCAGAGATTTAACAGATTATTTGTTTAACGGTTTAATAGGCAGGATATCTAAACGATTTTAGTAGTAGTAGTTAATGTGTTGGTTTATTTTATTGGCTATTGGCAACACTGGTATAGAGGACAAGGGCATGTCTTTACACCAAGGTTTACGGGATATTAGCGTTAGTCCGACTAATTCCCGTCTCAGTTGGAACATCATAATTAAATATAGCTTAGATGTTACTGGATGACGTAGCTTTCTAATGGTGCAAGAATTTTTCAAATAGGTCCAGTAGTTCCGAAGCTTATTCAGTGCAAACAAAAAACATACAAACGAACAATCAAATATTTTATTTTTATAATATTAATATAGACGACTTTATGAGGTTGGAGCCTTGCTCGCCTAAATGCCTGGCGAAATAGAAAAAGCCTCGTGGCAAAATGCATATGAAATCCATTAAAAAAAAATACCCCCTGACTATTAGACTGCAAAAATCCGTCACTGATTTCAAATTTTAATTAACAGAAAATTTTTTAGCATAACATATCTCTTGTCTCACTCGTTCTTAGTTAAATTGCATACGAGTGAGCGAGATGGAAGATAAGTCATTAAGATCATGCACAGTGCCTGCTCAAGCGCATATTTAAGCGAAATGGAGTGTAATAAAGACATATGATGTTACTGTAATCATAATCCCACGGAAGCTATAAACCGGATGAACACTATAATGAGTTGTAACATATATTTGTAGTCTAAGAGCCAGTGATCGTTTTCATGCATCCACGCTTTTGTGGGTAGTTACGAGAAATTAGATGTTAGCTCGTTATCATAAATCAATATTTGAATCTAATGATGGATAGCGTCGGTAGCGTAGCGGTACTTGGCTCGCGTTAAAATCTAGGAGGTCGTTGGTTCGATCCCCACTCCGGAAAGGAAATATTTGTGTAAATTCTAAGATTTCTTTCCGGGTCTGGTTGGTTGAGGGACCGTGCCTCGGAAAGCACGTTAAACCGTTGGTCCCATTATTATAACATCATCAAGGAACGGGCAGCAACGTTTTCTTGTGTGGCACAACATAATATTTCGGTCACCAACCCGTGTGCCAAGCGTGGTGACTATGGTAAATACCCTCCCACGGCAGGGAGGCCCATGTTCAGCAGTGGACGTTATATGGGCTGACGATGAATGATGGCTTTTGTATCTGTTAATAAAACTTTTTTTTTTTGTTCGGGTGGAATTGCATTTACTCATTCCCACCGCCGCTGCAGCGTATTCGCGCGCGGGCGGTGGGATATGTGGGACTCGCCCTTTCCATAGCGTGGTATGCTAAACTCATACCACGAGGAGAGGACCCTACACCACTAAAACCTCCCGGACACTCCTTCGATCCGCCGTTGGCGGGGGCCGGGTACGCATGAGCAATCCGGCCCTATTTGTCAATAAACCTTCTGTATAATTTTGAAATGGCGCTGAAAAGCTAGTTTAA
The DNA here is from genome assembly GCA_947037095.2 of Nycteola revayana. Lineage (NCBI taxonomy): Eukaryota > Metazoa > Arthropoda > Insecta > Lepidoptera > Nolidae > Nycteola > Nycteola revayana. Next base: position 18,769,258 of record OX344856.2, on the reverse strand, counting down.
TATATTTATTTGTATTAAGTATATTTTTTTGAGTAACTATGCGTGGTTTCACACGCATAGATCTCGTTCCCACGGGAACTTTATTTTGAAATATAGCCTATGACACTCACTACTGTGACTTTCTGTCAATTGGTGACAGTTATAGAATAGAATAGAATAGAATAGAATAGCATAGAAAGTTTTTATTTGAGACCGGAGTCCATAGGGTTAGTAACAATTTTACTTAAGTTCTAGTGTTAGTAGGTTACAGACATGAAAATATACAATTAAAATTCAGCATTGAGCCGCATCCACCTCCGCAACATCGGGGAGTCCCACCGATCTGCGAATACGCTGAGTATACTGTTGGTGCTGCCGCGAACACGAGTCATCAGGGATGCACATCTATTTCTAATAATGACTGCAAAACCATCAATATTATTATCTGCAAACATCCCTGACGCACTACTACGCCACGGCAGCCGCAGCAGCACTCTCAGTGCATTATTGTATTGAACGCGTAGGTCGCTGTATGTCCGCTGAGTAAAGTTGACCCACAGGCCGCACGTGTAGAAGGACTGACAGTAAGCTTTGAAAAGCGTTATTTTAACTGGCTTCGTATAACGTGCAAACCTGCGAGCCAGCATGTTACAACGGACAGCCAGCGACCTACGTTCTCTTTCAATGTCACAATTATCCTTAAGATCTTCAGTGACCCAATGACCCAGATACTTATACTTGTCCACCCTTCGCAGCGGTTCTCCACAAAGAGCGACAGTTGGAATACATGAATATGTCACATTGCCTGCTTTAAAAACCATTAGTTCGCTCTTTGTGACGTTATATTTGAGCCCATGATTCACCGCATAGCATTCGCATATAGCGATCAGTTGCCTCAAAGCACCAATCGATGGGCTCAGCAACACCATGTCGTCAGATATGTCAATTACATAACAAAAAATAATACTGTTTAGTTTTCTTGAATTTTCTAATTTTCCGCGCAATTATCTTATTTTTTTCTTTTATAAGAACGTTCTCCTAATAATAACAAATACAGCAAAGAAAGAATTAGAAAAATCGATCCAGCCGTCCATGCGTGATGCCGTGATCAAGGGAAATAGGGATTCATGTATAAATATATAGATTTATATATATAGATAAAGACTACCGGCAAGAATTGTATTTGTCAATCACTACATAGTATTAAAAAGTCGCTTGCTCGCTGTTTGTCCGTCCCTATGTATGCTTAGATTTTTAAAACTACGCAACAGATTTTGATGCGGTTTTTTTTTAATAGATGGAGTGTTTCAATAGGAAGGTTTATATGTATGATACATATATTAGCATTGCACCCGTGCTATGAGTATTTTCCACAACCTTTTAAACTCTATTGACTTGTCATAAAGTTACCAAAAACCAAAACCAATTAATTCTAAAGAAACCTATTGTCCGTTTACGAGGTAAACGAACATCAATCTATGTTGAAAACTGACCAATTTGTGGAAAATTTAAATAATTTCATCTAATAGCTGATTTTAGTATTAGTAACTGAATAAATTTATTTTTGTTTGTAAATCAAAAATTGTAACATTCAATTCATTCAGTTGCGGTAAATTGAAGTTCTGAAAATTGAATGTTCCATATTAATGATTTTCATACTTCCATGTAACAAGCGTCGATAATTCAATCAGTGCTGCGGATCGGTTCGACTTCCGCGAACTCAAGGTTACGTATCGACCGTTACTAATTTGCTCGCATTGTATCCATGCTCAGCAGTGGAGTCAGTCAGTATCTTATTGAAGGCATAATTCTATAATTATGCCTTCAATAAGATACTGACTGACTACTATTCAATAAGATTCCTAACTAAGCGCAAGTGGTCCACGAAATCAGTATTACTATATTAACTACTATGCGCAAGTGGTCCACGAAATCAGTATTACTATATTAACTACTATTAGTTAATATAGTAATACTGATTTCGTGGACCACTTGCGCTTAGTTAGGAATCTTATTGAATTATTGTGCTGTTGCACCACTCTGCCTGGTCACTATGTAAACACACTTCAAGGGAGGTCCAAGTTTAACAGTTAAACGGACCTTGACAGGATTAAACTTGTAATTGATACATCCCCTGACAGTCAACCAAAAATAAGCTAACGCGTTAAGATATTTTCTGCATAGACCCTTACAAGTGCAAGTTTGCAGTACTTCATCCAAGAATATAATTTGATTCCAGAAGACCAGAGAGTACACATTTTTAAAGCTACACCCTTCTTATAATACTCGTAGCCTTTATTGATTTCAATGCAGAGAAAAAAAAACTACACGTTTTTTTTATTACAACGTTTTTTTTTATGTTCATGTATTATGATGGTATATTAGCTAAGTTGTAACAAAGATAAAACTATTACAAATTACGGACCTTGTCGAAATTTAACAGTCAGCATATTTCCCTAATATTAATCCCAAATTTAAAAGCCGAAATGTTTATTGACTATTAACAAATACCTGTAATAGGTTAACGTGAATAAAAACTTTTATTATTTTATTTTAATATAGATATTTCAATGAACTCGTAACTTTCCACCTTATTTAGTTCGAAGTTTCGCCGTTTGAACTAATTTGGGCGCTATATTCGGGCTCTTAACCCCGACCTCTTTTAGACTGCATATCGCGGGTCAAATGTCAGCACACGCATTATCTGCCAACTCTGGCAAGCTTTAAAACAGGCCTTGTTGTGATTTACTTTTTTTTTTGGAACGGGATTTTTAAACTGCGCAGTTTTTTTTTGTATTGGTATCAATATGACAGTTATAGGGAATTTATTGTTCGTCCTAGCTCTTCGTCTATAATACTCTTATATATGTAATTTTAAACGCGTATTGTGAATATTGTGAGATGTTACTGACTGTAATAATATTCTTGATATATTTAAATAGGGATTTGACTTGGTCGGTAATATGTTACGGCGTAAATAGTAAAGTCCTGAGTTAATTTCGGGTCAAGCTAAAAAATGATGTGACTAGATTTTTTATCTCGTGAAAAATAAACTCCCATATGCAAGAACAATATTTGAGACTATGAATTTAGTTGGAGATCATCAAAGTGATGCCTAACTTCACTTTGAGGATTTCTTGTACCATAGCAGTAGAGACCATGACAGTGAGACACTATTTACTCAAGTGAATACTTGAAGCTAAGTATTATTGTTGCATACCACTGTAAGTATCAGCTTGAAGACATGATGTTGCACCCGTGCCTCAGAGAGACGAATGGTGGAATATCAGGCGCTGAACCAGCTGAAGGGATCAGCTGGTTTTTTCACCATTCGTGTCGGTAAAACCACTTCACTGGATTTTGAGAATATATAAGATTCATTATAAGATTAACCGTACACCCCTGTGCACTATAACATCACACAATCCTCAGAGTTTGGATGCCATGAATGATGAATGATGAGGAATATAAATATTACTACTATCGATTTTAATTTGTAGTTTTGTTTCTAAATTGTGAAAGAATACGTTTACCTATGTCAATCGATCCAAATAGGTAAGACCAACTTAGTGGTTAATCGTTTAATCGGACTCTGCTTGGCGTCGTCCAAAATACCTCATCTTATGAAGCTCATCAGTTAATGTGTGTTACCAGTGATGACGTATGGAACTGAGAAGTGGTCACTCACTGAGTGCCTCATAAGAAATATCAAAGTCGATTAGCGGGCTATGGAAAGCTACGCTCGGCAATTCCCATTGCATCAGAAATGAAGAGACCTGCAAGAGAAATAAGGTCGCTGACATAGCTCACAGGTTAACAAGCTAAATTGGCAATGGGTAGGACACATAGCTCGAAGCACAGACGGCCGATGGAGCAGAAAGGTTCTCGAGTAGAGACCACGAATTGGCAAGCGCAGCGTGGGACGACCGCCTGCACGATGGACCGACGACTTCATAAAGGTAGCATGGATGCAGACCGCTGGCAATCGGTCCCGCTGATAATCGATGAGGGAGGTCTATGTTTAGCTGTGGACGACAACAGATTTATATGATGATGACGATGGTTTTTATCTTTGTATTTATTTTTAATGTGACTATGTTGACACGGTTGTATTATTAGACATGTCCATTAATTATCTATAATAACTAATAGTAATATTTTACTGTAACTAATTTATCCGTCATTGGGACAGGAGTTGCATGGAGTCGTGCCAACACTGTAGTTAATTACAGTAGTAATTGAAAACCTTTCCTTTGATGTTACAGTTTAAAGAACCGTGTCGTAACTATACGGACTTACTGATTGATTCATAAATAATTTACGTAGTTTTTTATGCTTTTAATACGTTTTAAAGACGTGATTTATTTAAATTTTAAAACGTTTAATACATTTTTTTTGTATAAAAGAACCTAATTTACATGGAAATGTTAAAGAATCTAATAAATGACTGCACCAGTGGCTCAGTGGTTACGATAGTTGCCTCTGAGACCTGGTGTTCTGGGTTCGATTCCCACCCGGGACAATTATTTGTGTGAACCACAAATAGTTGTTCAGAGTCTGGATGTTCTATGTGTCCGTGAAATGAATGTTTGTAAAGTCCCCCGCGACACAGGGAATTGTTTGCCGAGTGCGGGAGTTGTCTATTAAAAAAAAAAAAACTTGTAAAAGATAGGTTAACTATCTATTATATATCAAATTTTGTTGCTTAGAACATTAAAAGAGCAATAACTTAAGAATCGCTTTCCTAAGTTTATTTTATAACAACATTGACATCGTTTTTACCATCATAATCCAAAAAAATTGTTTAATCGGAAAAAACCTTAATTTGAGACCGTTTGTTTATTTAATAGATAATCAGGTTATCGCATAGTAAAATAAAAATTAAATAAGAAACAAAAACCTGAAACTGACAATACCTATTATGTATAAGATATTATAACACCAAACACAATAGAATTCATTCTTCATTCGTTCCCATGCACTGAAATAAGTATAATTCTCTCATAGTTTTTGCCAAAATGTACTCAACCACATTACGTATAGTAAAACTGCGCAAGCGGCGATCATTGTACGATTTTATTTACATGAATCGTTCCCGCATCGCTCCTTAAAACAATCAGTCCGTTACCGAACGCTGAAGATGACACACGTACACAATAAAAAAAGTTTAAATCTGTCACAAGTGTCAAATCTGACAGCTTCGACAAATACGCGTGTGTGTTATTAAACGTAAATATTTCATAATAATAAAATTATCACCGTCTGGTACTTTTGAAGTGTTGTTGTGAAATAGCTCTTATGTCGAATGGATAAGAGTGGTTTTAGTGTGACAAAGGTATTGCAATAGGTAAATTGATCGTTAATTGTCGGTGCTGTAATTTTTCCGCGTTTTGTGTAAAACTGTGGAGTGAATATCCTGGTGATGTGATTGGTTGAAGGACGTTTGGTGATGAGTTTTGGTGATTAGTGAATTGGTGAACACAATGGCTAATAGAGTGATGGGGTATGTTATCTGCGGGTATAATTCTATGGATAACCTCATGGTGAGTGAGCATGTAATAGTATATATTTTTAAGTGGGTACTACCTACATATTTTGTTACAAATTAGTAACATTTTGTGCTGATGTTATTATTTTTGTTAAAGTCTGTGTTTGATTAAGAGTACTTAATGCCTTAAACAATGTTCAATTACATCCATATGTTAATTTAATTAAAGATTTTCAAACAGCTTTTTTGTGCTCCAATCCGAGATGTGGTGCTCAAAGAAATTGCCTAATTTGCTTATGGATACGATACTGGGTGTATTGTGTATTTCTTTATAGTTTTCATAATATGAAGGGACATTTTCTAAAAGTCATAATACCTCAATGTCATCGCCAGCGACCGCCCTGAGCCGAGGTCCAAATCCCACAGGGGACGCCCTCTTGCGCAGGTTGCTTAGTTTGTAGTTTTTAAACCATTTAATAAGGCTGCAGCTCTGCTCGCCTTTATGCCCGGTGAAGTAGCAAAAGCCTCGTGGCTAACTAATGTCCGTCTGAAAAAAAAAAAAGGAACATTTCGTGATATTTTTTGTTATCACTTCACACATTTGTATAAGATCCGAAAAAAAATAATTAGCTAACCAATTTTATTTGATCAAGTTCATTGTCAATGTATAAAATAACTTCATAAATTACATCAATAACATTTGCGTTATCGAAGAATAGTCATATGTTGTAAAAATTATAAGATAAGGTAAGACTTTAATATGCGAAGATACAAAAACATTATCGATAGAATATATTACAATGAATTCAGCGTAATCTCTCTTATCATTTAAATGCCGTAATATAGCATTACGGGAGGCAATCTTACGGCCGGAATCGAAAGACTATAAAGGACCAACCGACGCGACGTCGCGTCGGGTGTTCATAGTGTGTTTCTGGTCTATAGAAAACAATACATTTGATTCGACTCAACACGCGTCGCGTGTCATCAGGTCGCGTCGCGTTTTAACAATATGTTTCCGCCTTCATTGGGTTAATCTTGAAATCTTTCGTTATTTTACATCTTAGATCTGGTTGTGACTACCCTCCTTGCCTAAACTGCTGATCGTAGAGACCTGAAACTAAGAGGATGTATTATATGACGTAGTCCGGATGACCACGTATTGGAAAGTATTGTTAAAAGTTTCACCCATAAGAGACAAGGTCTTCTTCTTTTCGAGTCAAAGTGACAAAGTTTGTATGTAGAAAGGGAAATCGCGTCCTCCTAGGAATGAGACGCGGGCTACAGATAGTACTATATAATCCATAATACTATAAAAGGCGGGTCATCAACCGTGGTGACTATAGCTAAACCCCTTCAAGGTAGGTCCGTGAGAAGGCGAGAGACGGGGACAACCTCCGTGCCGTAAGCGTATAGGGCACGCCTTAATTATATTCGATTCCCGCTCCAGACGAATATATTTGTGTTAAATCAAATATTTCGGGTTTAATTTGTTGAAAATACTTGTGTAAGTGGAACAAAAGGTAAATGGAGTGAAATAATTTACCTTATCATGTACTTTGTTCATCCATTTTTTTAATGGATTTGATTGGTTCTGAGTATGTTAATTGTGTCAATGTTTGAAGCGTCATGTCGCACGTCAGGCTTATTTTTGTGACAAGCGTTGTTACAGAAATAATTAGATTTAATTACAATGAAGTCAGTGGCTTAACACTTTAAGCAAGCCATCACCACACATGTATGGAAAATAATCTTTAAAAAAAAGATTTATTTTTTATTTTTGTTTATAACATTCGTTAAACTAGGTTTTCGCGGTATCCACCGCGAAGACCTATTCCCGTACTAAAATATGACCTACGACCATAGCTGGGCACGGTTAATCAAATAGTTAACTTCGTTAATCGCTAATCCGTTACTGAAAAAGTTAACTTCGTTAAACTTAAAGCGCACTTGAAAATAGTCAAAACAATAATTTAGTATTAATTATTATTAATTTATAATGATTACATTTTATAAATTTGCAAATTAAGCAGGTTTTTATGTTATTATTTAACTGTATTGTGTCCAATAGCTTGTTCTGTCTGTATTAGGTTAGAACAATTGTCATTATTTAGGTGGACCATGAGTATATATGAGTACCTATATGTTGAAGTTCTCATCTGAAAGCGAGGCTCGTTTCGGCTGTCGTACCTATATCCTTGCCCGTGGAGAAAAAACGTTACACTGAAACTTTTGAGGGTATAGCGAGGGTTGCCAACTTTTTTTCAAGAAAAAAGTATATTTAGGTCTGAGAAGAATATTGAACAGTATTAAAAAAAAATTAAGAGTATGTACATGTCACACTTGATGTCTTGAATATTTGACATAAAACATTTAGAACATCGAGTCAGCGTCTGAGTCCAATACTTATAGTGTAAATGATTTTGACGCTCAAAACAGTATTTTGAATACTTTATTTTTGTTCAACAGTAAAAAGTATAATGTAGTGAAACTCCGTATAATACTGTTTTTAAGGCGCGGTGAATAGACGACTTTTACGTATTAGTTTTGTCACTGTTGCTCCGCGTAGAAATGAAAGAGAAGCGAAGAGACGCAGCGATGGCGCAACGTTTCGTTCGACTCGTTCGAGTTATTTAATACATTAATCCTTGCAAATATCTTATTCCAATCGATAAATAAAAACAACAGTTCCCTTTATTATTATATATTACATCACTGTTATTAATATTATCAAGATTTGTTTATTAATAATACAGTTACAATTGCTACAATTTCAATTTAAATGGTTATTTTATGGTTTTTTTTTATCGAGAAAATTTACCGAAAACGTGTTTTGCACACAATGGTCCCCCCATAAATATGATCAAGATTAACATATATTTTTTTAGCTGCTTTAAAATGTAAACATTTGGCTAAAAAACTGTTTTGTGAAGCCTATTTTGACTAAGCACAGCGCCTTAACAGTATATTTGGCACCCTTAGGTATAGCAGTATTATCCCAGGTATTATATTTAATAAACAGTCAGGCTAATTTGAAGTTAAAAGTTAATCCGTTGCTTGAAATATTAACTTCGTTAATTCACTATTAACGTATTAACGTTACTGCCTGTTACCTGGAACGTGATGCAACTAACAGATTAACGTGCTGATGTTGAGACAGTCGGAAACAACGGCTTATCGCGTTTTCCAAAGCACGGAGGGCAGTTAAATCGACCTGGAAAGTCATCTTTGCAAACGTTGAAGATGTCTTCGTTGAATATTAGACACAATTTCGGTTCGATCCCCATCCGTTGCACTAACAACGTGAATCCACTTGTAACACAAGCATTTTAGCTTAGCACGGGTTATCAAGAATATTAGTAGATTGCAAAAGTCTGCTAGTAAAATAAAAACATAAGCGAAATAAAATTTGAGCTCAGTTTGAGTTTAGAAGCTCAGCCACGATGGAAATCGGTTTGGAGGATATTGTACAATCACCTTCTGTTATGAAATCATCATAATTATTCCATAATGATAGTTATTACATACATATGTACATATACATATTGTGAATACATAACACTATGTAATGTCTGGTTGCACTCATCGATACTTATGTGATGTGTAATGGTAAGCATTAGTTCGTGCGGTTACTATACAGATGGGTGGTCGCCGAATTAATTAACTTCTGTTTTTTTTTTTAAGTTTTGTACAAATTTGTCTTTAGAAAGGTAAGTTAGGTTGTAAGTCTGTAGGTATAATACCCATTTTCAAAACTCAACGATAAACACTGCCCATGCGTATAATCCATCATCATCATCATCATCATCATCAGCCCGTACAACGTCCACTGCTGAACATGGGCCTCCTCCCTAGGGAGGGCATTTGCCATAGTCACCACGCTTGGCAGACGGGTTGGTGACCGCAGTATTATGATGTGCCACACAAGGAAACCCTGATGCCAGCTCCTTGATATACGATTATTATAGATGATGTTATAATAATCGGGACCAACGACTTAACGTGCTTTTCGAGGCACGGAGGGTAGACCCACAACCAGCCATACCCGGAAAGAAATCTTAGAATTTACACAAAGATTTCCTGTCCGAAGTGGGGATCGAACCCACGACCTCCGAGATTTAAAGCGAGCCAAATACCTCTACGCTACTTGTCAATCCATCTATCTAACATCAATATAGCAGCTGTGCGCGACTTCGTCCGCCTAAAATAAGAATTTAAAAGCTAACTAACTATGAAAGTCTTGTCGAAATCTGTACTACCGCTTTGGAGATTAGCCGAAATACACGGACAAACGAACAGTTAGACGAAATAAAAAGTAGCATATATATCATACCTTATTAAATTAGCTATCTAAGCTAGATCAGCCGAAACAAACACACACACGAACGGACAATTGTTTTATTATCGTGTATCATGTCGTAATTATTAGGGCTTGTTACTTGAAATGGTGAGGGATCAATTGAAAGGGAAATCATTGAAGGGTTGAAGGCAGTGGGGGGAACGTCCCCGTAGGAGATTAGACTGGGGCTAGGCGAGGTAGAGGACTCTCAGTTGTAAGAGGCCAGGAGTGACCGCATTCCTGTTGCGAGCACCGCCGGAGGGGTTCCAAAAGCTGAATGGTACCTGGGACCCTTATTAATGCCGGACAGACACACGGATAGCACACGCCATGTGGGGGTTTTCTGGGAGGGCTAGTCTGACCCTGACCATACTGCTGTCGAGAGAGCATATAATTGTGCTCCCTGCAGCGCTGCCCTCCTTAATGCAAACGCAGTACTTGCAAAATCGCGATTTCGAGATAAACGCGGTAAACACATTATTGGGCAATTCCGGCAAGTACGGTGTGTCCCGTGACAACCTCCGTAGCGTAGCGGTATTTGGCTCGCCTTGAATCTCGGAGGTCGTGGGTTCGATCCCCACACCGGACAGAAAATCTTTGTGTAAATTCTAAGATTTCTTTACGGGTCTGGTTGGTTGAGGGACTACCCTCCGTGCCTCGGAAAGCACGTTAAGCCGTTGGTCCCGATTGTTATAACATCATCTATAATAATCGTATGTCAAGGAACGGGCAGCAGCGTTTCCTTGTGAGGTACAACATAATACTGCGGTCACCAACCCGCCTGCCAAGCGTGGTGACTATGGCAAATACCCTCCCTCTCGGGAGGAGGCCCATGTTCAGCAGTGGACGTTATACGGGCTGATGATGATGATGTAGATATATAGATCCTGAAAAAAGTGAAAATCCAAAAATGACGATTACTGCAAGTACAGCAAAAAAAATCGTTGATGGCCGTTTTACTAAATAACCGGAGTTTCATTATAATTTCCGTATATTTAATTGAATAACATTAAAAGTCTTGAGTGCACATTAAAAATTCCATTCCATTAACATAACTGAAGATGATGAACAAATCTTTATTTATAAATATACACATTTAACCTGTGTTTAAAAATAAATCGTTACGCTTAAGGCGCTGTGCTTAGTCAAAATAGGCTTCACAAAACAGTTTTTTAGCCAAATGTTTACATTTTAGAGCAGCTAAATAAAAAAAAAATATGTTAATCTTCATCATATTTATGGGGGGACCATTGTGTTCAAAACAGGTTTTCGGTAAATTTTCTCGATAAAAAAAAACCATAAAATAACCATTTAAATTGAAATTGTAGCAATTGTAACTGTATTATTTATAAACAAATCTTGATAATATTAATAACTGTGATGTAATATATAATAATAAAGGGAACTGTTGTTTTTATTTATCGATTGGAATAAGATATTTGCAAGGATTAATGTATTATATAACACGAACGAGTCGAACGAAACGTTGCGCCATCGCGGCGTCTCTTCGCTTCTCTTTCATTTCTACGCGGAGCAACAGTGACAAAACTAATACGTAAAAGTCGTCTATTCACCGCGCCTTAATTGAAATCTGTTATTTTGCTTTTGATTTATTTGTATTGTTTTAAAACGTCTTGTTAATTTATCTTCATATACTTATGTGTCCTAATATTATAAAGAGGAAATATATGTAGTTTTATACGAATAAACTCAAAAACTACTAGACGGATTTCAATAATCGTTGCCTCAGTGTTTACGCTAGTTTGAACAAATATTTGTGTGAACCACAAAAAGTTGTTCTGATTCTATGTGTGCTATTTTCCGAGAAATGAATTTTTGTAAAGTCCCCCCTCACCCCAAAATAAATCCCAGTGTCGCGACACAGGGATTAATTTCGCAAGTGCGGGAATTGTAAAAAAACGTCGCAGCGCGTGACAAGTTTTAGGAAACAACAAAAAACGTGATATTTAATTAATAAAAAAAGTACCTACTACAAAAATGTTGATGCCTATTGCAATATTATTGACATTTATTTAAAACTTAATAAAAATACAAAAATTGTTACACATTTTTATTTGCGAAGCTATGTTTTTTTTTAAGCAAAAATATGCACTCTATATGTGTCTAAATAACAAATACTCATGTGGAATTTGGCACGCGCAGCGACGTAATTCTTCATTATATACATGACCGTTAGTAGAACCTTATATATTGAGAGTGCGTTCAATTTCCCGTAATGCTTTGTCTCTTTCTACTGCATATACTTGAATCGTCACCCGTCTCTTTCGCACTATACGTCTCCCACCAGGCGCCGAGAGGAGCCGGAACGTGCTCCGACCATATTCTTCATTGGCGTGATATTTCCCGTGCGGATAACTTGTGCTTAGCTAATAATATTTAAATCAACTTAAAACTTATTTTAAAGTGGTGGTTCCTTAAGGATATCATGTAAGTGCACAAGTTATTTTTATTAACGATGTTATCGTTCGTTTTGCTTTGTCAGTGTTAATAATTCGTTTTTATTTGAATTCAAATAGTGTCAGACTACCTTCAACTTTTTATTTTTATTTAACCATAAATGTTCGACATTGTAAATAGGGTTATTATTTCTTTTTAGAAACGCATATTATAATACTCTCAGTATTGATATGGGTTCCGATGAACAAATAGAAACGGTAGCCGCGGAGGCTGCGGCTGGTGCGAAAGTACGCAAATCGCATTTACGTGAACGACGGCGATCAGCTTCATCTTCTTCGACAAGTAGTTATAGTAGCAGTTCTAAATCTTCATCTAGCTCCTCTCAAGGCGCAAAGAAAAAGAAAAATACGCGACGTCGTCATCGCATTAAGCGAAAACGGCGTGATCGTGACCTAATCCAGAAATTAGTTAACGATGTTAATCTTTTGCAAAAAACTGTTAATGGTTACGGAGACCATGATAATGTGTCGTATATTTCTGATGTGAGCCGTGACTTGTATAATGAAAATTGGGCCTCGCAGGCTTCTTGTCCCAATTTAGAAAATTCGGGTGTATTTGTACCAGAAGTGTCTTTTGACATTGAAACGAGATTAAAAGAACCGACAGTTCCTACTACACCACCTGAATTTTTGAAGGCATTAGATGAAATTCAGCATTTCAATAAAAATACGTGGGTAGATATCAGGTATGCGGAAACGCAAAAATTATATAATCATACACCTGGATTTTCGGAATTGGAGATAAACGAAGAGGTTAAAGCTTATGATAATGTACGTCACTTAGCATATTCTGATAAATCTTATGCAGCAATAACTTTTTGTGTTTTAAAACAAAAAGAAGTGTATCTTAAAAGTTTACGTGCACTCATCGAGTGGTCTAGGAGTCCTGACGCTGTACTCACAGATCTTGAAAATAAAGTTAATGATTTCTTTATTAGAGGTGAGATGCAAAAAGTATCTCAAGACCTCTTACAAATTATTTGTGGCCATAGAGCAGAAACTATAGAGATGAGAAGGGACGCCATTCTTAAGTCAGTTAAAGATCCGTTAGTTAAAGCGTCACTTAAGAAAATTCCACCAACCAATACACACATTTTTAATTCGGAATTTTTTACATCTGCTTTAGAAAAAGCAGGTGGTGTTAGGAAAGCGTTTTGGCCAGTTTCACATAGTAATTCGAATGCTTCGCGAGCAAAACCTACGGCTACCCGTGTCTCTACACACACACAATCTCGAAATATTTTACCATCGCATGGTCACTTTAACCACTATCAATATTCTCAGCCTCCGCAAGGCCAATATCATAATACTCAGCTTACGCAAAGCAATTTTTCATCCGCTAATATGCGAACAAACAATGCTCCAGAGCAGCGTAGTAACAGGAATATGTCCTTTCGATCTCGCGGGTCGAAACAACCCCAGAGAAGTTATAAACGCCATTTGTCGCCCTCTGGCTATAGAGGCAACAAAAGACAAAAACAATGACTCGGAGAAATTCCGGGCCGCCCAATTGGTGCAGTATGTAACCCGGTGGAGGGAATTGGGGGCGTCGGATTTTTTGTTAAAGATAATAAGTGGGTATCGCATACCCTTTATAGAAAGGCCTCCTCTAAAAACACCATCATTACAAAGCGATCGTCATCGCACTCAAGAATCGGACGAAATGACATTAGTCATTCAGCAAATGAAGGCGCAAGGAGTTCTAAAAAATGTACCTCTAGCTCGAAGTTTTGTGTCGTCCCTGTTTCTAGTTCCAAAGACCGATGGATCACATCGGCCAATATTCAATCTAAGGGCACTAAATCATTATGTCCAGACAGATCGTTTTCGGCTAATAAACATGTATCGTGTACCCGATTTCCTCCAGCCTCACGACTGGATGTGCAAAGTGGACTTGTCCCAAGCGTATTTCAACGTACCTATAGCCGAGTCGCACCGGCGATATCTACGTCTAGTTTACAAAGGAGAGCTACTGGAGATGACATGTCTTCCTTTCGGTCTATCCACAGCTCCGAAAGTTTTCTCATGCTTAACGAATTGGGTAGCCCAAAAACTTCGAGAAAACGGTCTGAGAGTAGTAGTGTATCTAGACGATTTTTTAATAGCTCATCAAAATCGAGAGAAATTAATTCAGCAAGTAAATCATCTGATAGAGACACTAGACTTGCTAGGGTTCCAAATAAATTACAAAAAGTCCGTTTTGGTACCGCAAAAGTGTATAAAATACCTAGGGATCCTTTGGTACCCTTGGGAGAATTGCAAACAATTACCAAGCGAAAAGTTAGAGAACATAACTCGAAAGGTTTCTCAGGTCTTACTAGCAGGCACTGTATCTCGAAAAGAACTACAAAGGTTGATAGGGATTTGGAACTTCGCGAGTTTCGTTGTCCCCCGAGGCAGACTTCACCATCGAGAGGCCCTGAAGTATTTAAATACCTTGCCGGAGTCCGCAGCTCTAACCAAATACGTTCTTCCTCCTTCAGTACTGAAGGAGATGACGTGGTGGCTTCGAAATTGCCACCTACCAACCCCAATTCACCCACCACCAACAACGCATTTCTTGGTTACGGATGCGTCGGACTTGGCTTGGGGAGCTCAAGTAAACAACGAGACAATGTCAGGGCAGTGGAATGCAGAGGAACAGATGTTGCACTGCAATGTAAAAGAGCTATTAGCTATTCAAAAGGTCGTAAAATTGCACGCAGCAAACATGTCAGGGGGATCAGTTCTCATTCAGTCCGACAACCGCTCTGCAGTAGCTTATCTGCGCAACGAGGGGGGGACCAAATCCCAACAGCTCATGGATATAACCCATCAAATCCTTCAGATCTTGGACGATTATCACATTCAAATGAAAATTTATCATCTTCCTGGAAGATTCAACAATCAGGCGGACTGTCTGTCCAGACAACGCCAAGCGCCCGAATGGCACTTAATTCCGGAATGTACAGAAATGATTTTCTTAAAGATGGGAACACCAGTAGTCGACTTATTTGCGTCCAAAACAGCCCGAGTTGTCACAAATTATGCAACACTAGATATCAACGATCAAAATGCCATGTTTCACGACGCATTCAGTGTGAATTGGAATTTTCCACTAGCTTGGATATTCCCACCTCCGTTTCTCATTCCCAAAATATTAATGCACCTCAATCAAGCGACAGGAGTGTACCTCATTGTAGCTCCAAGGTGGGAGAAAGTATTTTGGCGAGCGGATCTGAAGTCACGAGCAATTGCACCCCCATTCACTCTAAACAAGTTGAAACGGTTTCTAGTCGACACGACGACAGGATTACCACCGCCCAAAGTTCAAGATTTGATTCTGGAAGTTTGGAAATGTGGGGGTGGGATGAAAAAATAAAGACTTGGGATTCTAACCAAATTTCTTTATTAAAATCTTCTTGGCGGCCTTCTACGTGGAAAACATATAAAGCGCCCTGGAATCGTTGGTTACTGTGGACTAAGCAGCATAATATAGACCCAATGCATCCGGATGGTTCTGAACTGGCACGATTTTTGGCTGATCTTCACATCATACATAATCTGTCTTACAATACTATACTTCTTCATAAATCGGTTATTTCCACGCTCTGTAATGCAGAGTTGTCTGGTAAATTAAGTGACGATGTACTGGTAAAGCATATTTTAAAATCAATATCTTTAAAAAATCCTAAATCGCCTAAACCTCCTGTGTGGGACATTGACGTTCTGACAACTTATATGAGTAACTATAGTGTAGACAGTTCAAGTGTTTATGAAACAGTTCGCCATACTGCGGCACTTTTGAGCCTTTGTTCAGGTCGAAGAATTCATGATTTAACCTTGTTGAGAGTTGATACTAATCATTGTATTATTTCTGATGATTATATAATCTTATGGCCTCAATTCGGTTCCAAAACCGATTGTAGAGAATATAGACAGTCAGGTTGGAAGCTTTTGCCTAATTCACAAAATCAAAATTTAAACCCAGTTTATTGGATAAATAGAACTATAGCTGTCTTAGATGAAAGGCGCCGGAATTCTGGATGCCCAAATTTATTTATAACATTGCGAGGATCACCTTCCCCTGCTTCCCGAACAGCAATCGCGGGATGGTTTAAGTCCTTACTTAAGGCAGCTGGTATCTCTGCGCCTCCGGGTAGCGTACGATCGGCTGTGGCCTCAAGGAATTGGATTGACCATTTCAATCTTGACGATATATTAGCTAGAGGAAATTGGAAATCGGTCAAAACCTTTCAAAAATTTTACTGTCGTGAGATTGTTCAGCGTTCTAACCAAAATAATATAAATTCTGTTACTACCTGTTTTGTTCCCACTGATTAGATTTTCTTTTATTTTTATTATAAGGAGATGGTTGATTTGATTTCATAAGTCAAATATAAAATTACCTATTTACATATGACATTATTTTGGTGAACTTGCTATGGTGAAATGTACGGTGTTAGTATTATACCTAGTTAACATGATTACTTAATATATTAATGTACCGTCATACCTACTGTATTTTTGATTCATGGTCAAAATACAAAATTGATATCGCACTATGTTTATTTTATTTGAATAATTTTCTTACCCTAAATATTTACATAATAGTAGGTACCTTCCTATAAAATCACATTGGCGTATATATCTTATCACCAGGCGATAACAAACAGGTCTCAATATATAAGGTTCTACTAACGGTCATGTATATAATAGAAACGTTTTACCTGAAATAAAACGATTATTATATACTTACCTTAGTAGAACCTTAATTTGCATTTCTGCCTGGTGTTATTTCGACACAATGAAGAATATGGTCGGAGCACGTTCCGGCTCCTCTCGGCGCCTGGTGGGAGACGTATAGTGCGAAAGAGACGGGTGACGATTCAAGTATATGCAGTAGAAAGAGACAAAGCATTACGGGAAATTGAACGCACTCTCAATATATAAGGTTCTACTAAGGTAAGTATATAATAATCGTTTTATTTCAGGTAAAACGTTTCTATTATTAGAATACTACGTTATCCAGGAACAACATGGTTTATATTTATTGATCAAGTTTCCACGGGAACGGGAGCTGCGCGGGTGAAACCGCGTGCGGGAAGCTATTATTAGATAGAAGGTAAGAAGAAAGAAAATACATTTAATTCAGCACAACACAGCAGATATAGAGCTAAAAGTACAACTAGCAACAGAGTTGAATCAACGCGTTGCAGAGTTGCTGTCAACATGTTGCTGGCACACTGCGCGTTGCAGAGTTTACAACGGCATGTTGACAAGCTCTCGCCCAACGAGCGCAAACATCAGTTCAGCAACAAATGTTGACTTGTGTGAACGTGCTTGCAACAGTTTATACACATGGTAGTAGTTTGGAGCAATGATAAAATGCAACTTCCTGGGCCAATATTTTAACGCAGACTGGCGTGCGGACAACCTAAAGTGATTTAAACAAATCAGCATTCTCCCCGTTTCATTAACAATGTTTATCAACTGCTGCTCAACAAATGTTTACCATGAATACGAGGCTTAAACGCCTTGCATGTTCCGAAAAAGTCGCCACCTCAGCATAGGTTAGGCGATACCCTAACGCTGCTGGATAGATAGTGATTTTCTTATTTCTCTTTAGTAGTTTTCCTTGTTAGACCAGTTAACAGAATAACTGTCGAATATCTAGTAATAATAAAATGCGCCATTTCAGTTCTGTAACATTCCGACCTACTTATTGTTTAGCAAACATTTTCCTGTTCGGTATTGTACTGAACTCTGGAGTGTTTATCAGTGAAACATTTGTTAACAAGTGGTTATTGTTTGTTTGCTATGAAATCATCCGTCTAGTTACTAACTTGGTGAAGACTTAAGATAATCCAATCCAAAGTCATGAAGCGGCTTGGGTGACAGACCTGCTATCTGAATACATACCTACATATTATGTTCTGTCTTAAAATAAATAATTTTATCTGTTATTTTATGAAAACGTAAATAAAATTCGTATGAAGACAACCGATTGGTAAATTGTGAATGCCAACTAAATAATAAAAGTAACTTGACCGAAACTTCTTGAACGTGCCCATCTGAGTATGTTTCGCCGGATCGTCGGCGGATCGGAGGCCGCGCTGAAACTTGCAGTAGAATAACCCCACTGTGTTTGTTTCGCCGGGTCTTCTCAGTAGGGGCGTATTGGATCCGGTGGTAGCATTTATTCTATTTTTTTATCCATTATTGCATTACCGACGTGAACCCACTTGTAACACAAGCACAAGGGGTTAACAAAAAATAGTAGTAGTGTAGAAAAACTGTGATAGTTATCTTAAAATATATATATATATATATATATATATATAGATATACCCATTCGGCAAATGTTGATCAGACGGGTTGTAGCATCAGTTAATTGTTGATCAGTTAGCAATTGTTGATCAAAACAGTTTTTGTTGATCTAATGTATGATTCGGCATACAAATGTGGCTCCGATTAGATCAACAATTGCTGACCCTCTAGCGACACAAATAAGAACTATTCATTGCATTATTTATACAAATCCGCTCCATCTATTGTTGATCTGATTCAAATGGACCAATCAGAGGTCACCTTTGCCATGATTGGTTGGTTTTGTTATGCGCTGTTGCCACTTCGCTTCGCAATCTATACTCTATGATGAAAGCATACAGTGTTAAGTAAGGGCATGTAGAGTAGGACTTAGGAGCTTGGTTTTCCATAAGATTCGACAACTTTTTTTTATTACAACCTTTTATTTTTTTCTTTCACCTGTCCCATTGTCTGTAATCAAATCTTGCAAGTTAAATTTGACACACTTTACGGTTTCCGATTGAGTACACAATCCCATCAAGTTTGGGCTCGTTTGATTAGTCTTGACGAGTACTTTGGTCCTAAATGGTATCCAGGGTCTGATGATGGAGCTGGAAGGTGGCCATAGGAAGTCCGTAATAAAACGACACAACCCCATCTAGTTTGGGCTCGTTTGATTAGTCTTGACGAGTACTTTGGTCCTAAATGGTATCCAGGGTCTGATGATGGAGCTGGAAGGTGGCCATAGGAAGTCCGTAATAAAACGACACAACCCCATCGAGTTTGGGCTCGTTTGATTAGTCTTGACGAGTAATTTGGTCCTAAATGGTATCCAGGGTCTGATGATGGAGCTGGAAGGTGGCCGTAGGAAGTCCGTAATAAAACGACACAATCCCATCGATTTTGGGCTCGTTTGATTAGTCTTGACGAGTACTTTGGTCCTAAATGGTATCTAAGGTCTGATGATGAAGCTGGAAGGTGGCCATAGGAAGTCCTTAATAAAACAACACAACCCCATCGAGTTTGGGCTCGTTTGATTAGTCTTGATGAGTACTTTCGTCCTAGATAATTCCATATGCAACTCCATCAGATTTAATAAAATAAGTTCGTTCCATTTGTTATGACTGAATGTAAATTATATTTGATTAGATGGATGACCCAATGCCAAGGTGAGCACGTGCCGAAAGCTGAATGGTATGAGGGTGTATAAACATGTCATAATATCACTAATGTTGCGCCTCAGGGTACCAGGGCGAACCCTCTTTCCCCTACAATGGACCTCTGGGGGGAACTACGCCGTAGTAAATCCCGAATCATAAATACTAAAAAGTAAAGAAACAGAATATATTTTTTTTTTTAAATTAGAAAGAAAGAACGAAAGAAAGAAAAACATTCAATGAACACACAAAACGAATACAAAATAGTAATTACAGTCATATCAAAATAAAAAATAAATAAAAGAAATACAAAGGTAAGGACAACACTTGAGGCCCGGACGCCATACATATAAAACACAAACATTGATAAAGACATAGAGAAAAAAAAATACAATAAAACATACACAATAAACATTAACAACAGTAGTAGGCAGCGAGGTGCGGGGCGGAGCGCGAACGAGAGTCAACATCGTATATTATATTATATCATATCAGAACGCAGACCGCTCGCGCGCCGGCCTTTTATTACTTGTTCATAAAAGTAACTAAAAGGTTAAAAATAATTAAATTCTGATGATAAATACGAGTATTATATTTTATAGATACATTATAACCAAATTTATTTTTTAATAGAAGCGTGTTATATAGTTGTTTTGACGGCAAGAGAAATAATAAAGAAGGTGTAACGTCGCGATCTAGAGTCTATCTCATCTCTCGTCTATCTTTTGTTTCGCTTGCGATGTTGCCGCTCCGCAGCATCGGTGTACATTTCCGCGGCATTTGTTGATCTCCCAACGTTTATATTGATCAACAAAGTCACACAAAGTGTAAAATAAATGGCGGTTATAAAATCAACAATTGCCGTGTGAGTTGGTGTCGAGCTAGAGTGTTTGCGGCGTAGTTAGGCTCTGGGTCGCAATGAGGGGAATTCTTATATTCGAAGTATGACACGATATTATCAAAATGATCTAAGCTACAAGCCTCTAAAGGTGGATCAACATTTAATGCATATTTCGGCCTGATCAACATTTGCCGTAAAGCGGACAATATATATATATATATATATATATATATATATTATTTTATATATAAAATAAATTCTATGCGGACGAAATTGTACGCACAGCTAGTAAAATAAAACATAAAAATTCATTTTTATTTAAGTAAACCAATTACAGGCACTTGTAAATCGTCAAACATTATTTGACAATTTACAAGTGCCTGTAAATCGAAAGAAATTTTCGAATCTGAATAGTAGTTCTAGAGAACAGCGCTTTCAAACGAACTGATGTTGATTTTTCCGCTTAATTGTACTAATATAGATTTCTTGGGAAGCGTCAATTCATTTCCTTTCTATCGTGCAATGCGTGACCGCCGACTTCTGGGAAACACTTAGGTGACAGTAAATTTCAAAGAAAATAGAAGCTTCTTAACCTCTTATTTAATAATAGTACGTATTCAATAATTTGCAATTCAAAAATTCAGATAACTAAAATTCGACCACCGGCAGGATTCCAACCTGCATCTTAGCCTAGGTTTAGCCCCTGATGCCTTTTAACCAGCATTGTCAACTTATCACTATTCCCATACAAAATCTGTCAAAGAAATAAAATATATTTTTTACTAAATTTTCATACAACAACGGTCAAAATAAAATTCTACTCATCTCATATATTTTATCAGGCGTTTGAAAAATTATTACTCGATGATTAAACAATATGTCCATATTTTATACGAAGTTTTAAAAGACAGACATTTATATTAAACTCTCGTTCACCAGTTCCCGAAGGAAATCCATAATTAAATATGGCCTATGGACTTCCTCGATATATGGGCTATCTAACACTGAAAGATATTTCAAATCAGACCAGTTGTTCCTGAGATTAGCGTGTTCAAATAAACAAACATTTATGAAATGTAACATAGATAGTAGGCGCCGGGTTTAAGCCACAATGCACGTGCGCGTTCCTTAGGGCTTAGACAAAATGCCACTACATCAGAGCGATCGCTAGTATAAAATCGCTAAGTAAATCTAGAAGGTTTATGATACCGAACGATCAAATCACTTGTTTCAAAGAATATTTAACCAATGAATGTCCGTCATTTTAAATAGAATCGCATAATCTTGCGCAGTTTGCTTAGTTTGTAGTTTTTAAACCATTTATTAAGGCTGGAGCTCTGCTCGCCTTTATGCCTGGCAAAGTAGCAAAAGTCTCGTGGCTACCTACGTATGTAAATCCGAAAAAAAACAAAAAAAGCATATATATATGTTGAAATGTCAAGTAGGTACCTACCATACATTTGCGTTAGCATTATGCTAGCGATCGCTGTGCTGTGCATTTTGTCTACGCCCTCTGGAGCGTATGTCACAGGTTGAGGGAGTCGGGTACTCAACGCTCGCGCTTTTCCCATCGTGCACACGCTCGAGGCACGCGTGTGGCATATTTGGGGTCAGCTAAATAGGAACAACCTCCGTAGCGTAGCGGTATTTGGCCCGCTTTAAGTATCAGAGGTCGTAAATTGGATCCCCACACGGAACAGGAAATGTTTGTGTAAATTATAAGATTTCTTTTCGGCTCTAGTTGGTTGAGGGACTACCCTCCGTGCCTCGGAAAGCACGTTAAGCCGTTGGTGCCGAGTGTTATAACATCATCTATAATAATCGTATATCAGGGAACGGGCAGCAGCGTTTCCTTGTGTGTTACAACATAATACTGTTGTCACCAACCCGCCTGCCAAGCGTGGTGACTATGGCAAAAACCCTCGGGAGGAGGCCCATGTTTAGCAGAAAACGTTATACGGGCTAATGATGATGATTATGATGAAATAGGAACATCGACTATTATGTATTCTAACATCTACTTATAAATGCGTGATATTAATCGCGGTAACCTTGGCCCCAATGGTCGCCACTCCTCGAGACGCCCTGAAACTGACACAAGGATCCGGTGACGTCACCTGACACTTGTTATAGATCTACCGTGTGAGTTTGAGTGGCTGTATCATTGTTTGTTATCGTTATGCCCATAGTTATACCGTTTGAGTAACTTTTTATCTGATTCAGATAGCTACGAATTGTTAATAATTGTAATTCGTTATGAATGTTACTGTCAATACTTACAATCGGTCAAAACTACTTTTGACTGCAATAATAATTTGTATGGAATTTGGATCTGGCGTGGTCACAACGCCAGATCCTAATCACAGATCCCAACACAACCTAACCTACAGAAGTTGGAATCCTGGTGTTCTTTTTAACCCTCTACCTAAGAGCATCTCGTTTCTAGAATTTTATGTAAGCCAATATGGACCCGTCAAAACTACTTTTGCCTTTTTGCAGTCAAAAGTGGTTTTGACCGCTCATAAGTTTTGACTGTAACATAATTATATACTTCATCAATGTATTTAAATAATATACTAGCTTACCGCTCGCGGTACCACTCGCGTATTTCCTGTTCCGGTGGGAACTTCATAAGTAAATGTAGACTATGTGACTCCTGGATAATGTGACTTTCTAATGGTGAAATCGGTCCGGTAGCCCCGGAGCCTATTCTATGCAAACAAATATATATTTTCAGGCCCGAACTGTAAAGTAAAGCGACCTTTGCACAAAATTTCCCTAGAAATCTAAAGCCATCATTCGTCAATCCCTCTGCCAGCGAACGCCCTGAGCCGAGGGCCAAGTCACACAAGGGCGCCCTCTCACATCCTTTTATATCCGGTGAAGTAGCAGAAGTCTCCTGGATAACTCAATAATATCCGTACAAAAAAAAGGAAGTTACGTAGGTCCTTTCAATTTTTTTTTTGTCCTGGGTGAATTGCATTTACTCATTCCCACCGCCGCGGCGCCGCTGCAGCGTATTCGCGCGCTGGCGGTGTGATATCTGGTATTCGCCCTCTCCATAGCGTGGTATGCTAAACTCATACCACGGGGAGAGGACCCTACACCACTAAAACCCCCCGGACACTCCTTCGATCGGCCGTTGGCGGGGGCCGGGTACGCATGAGCAATCCGGACCCCCGACGGCACCCGCGGCCAATATGGTACCGCGGGATCTCCTGGGCAAGTTACGTAGGTCCTAGGTTAACCTTAAAATAATCATTCATTATTTATTACATATCTACATTCCCACGCTTACTCAGTTAAACAATACTGTTACCATATTCCTAGAATTTAGTCGTACGATACATCTAAAGCGCAGGCCACACCGCCAGCGGGCGGGCGAGCGATCTAAGCGGGCGAACATCGTTTCACCTCTTTTACATACTTCGGGTCACACCGCGAGCTACAGACTAACCTATGTCAGCGATGCGAGCGAAGCTAACGTAATAGGTATCCAACAATTCCAGCGAAGCCACTCGTTCACATCGTTAGGCGCGCCCGATTCCCTAGCTTCCCTCGCCCGCCCGCTTCGCTAGCTTCGCTCGCCCGCCCGCTTCGCTAGCTTCGCTCGCCCGCCTGCTTCGCTAGCTTAGCTCGCCCACCATCGCCCGCTCGCCAAGTTCATTCACCCATCATGCTACTGTGCGCGAGTGATAATGGACAGAACGCTATCCTCTCGCTCTCCCATCCGCACCCCCCGCTCCGCCCGTTCGCTCCGTCCGTAGTTTTCGGTGTGAACCCCATAGTTTATACTCCGTAAAAGATAGCTTGATCTCTGCGACACATGTCATAGTGACATTCCTTGGGTTGTTAAGATTTAAACAAATGTCGATAGTACTTATCGACTTTTCTTAGTATTATTGATGTTAATGTAACATGTAATTGGGTACTAAATTAAACAAATATTTTAATACAAAATACATTTATTATCTTAAAGGAGTACACCCCAAATCCATATCAGAATCAGTTTCTGAATCGCTAGTGCTCTAGCGATTCAGAAACTGAGTCTGATATCTTGTAAATTTATTACGAATTCTTACATACGTAAATAATGTTATAATACTAAAATATATAATAAAATTAAATGATAAATTAATTTTGAATGAATTTTTATGGGGCATTTCACGTGAAGAGCACAACCAAAAAAATATGAGGTCGTAAATTTTGTTTATATTGTGGTCAGTTATACTTCTAGTAGACGTGGATGTGTACACACAATTTGTTTTTCGTATGATGCTTTTTTGCTGAATTATGAGCTTTTAAAAAATCACCAAGAATGAAATCGTGAATTTTTGGATGCTTTTTATCTGTATCAATTAATTTGTAGAAATCAATAAAAAGTATTGTTACATATTATAGTAAAACAGTTGAAGTTTTTAATTTTTTTGTCGAATTCTAAATTTGAATTTTTTTACGTTTAGTTAACCGGAAGTGAAAATTTCAAATCAATTTTTAAGTAACTTCGTTATGTTTTATTTAATTTTTTGTTACTTGAATTAAAGCTTTAAATGTACTTATTATTCACAAAAAAAAAAAATATAACGTGATCGCCAATAGTTTGAGACTTAAGCACATAGAGTACATACACATAGCTATGAGCACTTTCTAATCAATCGAGTTAATGCCCTAACATGCTGAAATACTACACTATTCATATTTTATTCCTTCATTCCAACATGCAAAAATAAAAAAAATAAACTACTGTCTGTATTTACTACTAAATTCAAAACTTAATAGGCGTGATTTTACTCACAGCTGTCGCAGAGATCAAGCTATCTTCGGAGTATAGTCGCCAATATTCCGCATAGTTTGTATAGTTTCCTTCTCTCGCTTCGCCCGCCCGCCTAGCTCGCTCGCTTGCCTGCCCGCTGGCTGTGTGGCCTGCGCTTAACCGTTATACAATGAATTATGTTTACGTTACAAAGCTTCATGTTCCCTATGTAAGCATTACACTAATGAACATTTAATGTAAGTATTGATTACCTGTGATTATCAATTATACGTTAGTAATAGGTTTACGAGATTGATATGTATGTAACAATGCAATGATGTGTGCTATATCGTTTAATATACATGAGATTCGCATGTAATATCATGGATGTTACATATTTTATAATTCATGTTACATGAGCGACTGACAACCTCCGTAGCGTAGCGGTATTTGGCTTGCTTTAAAGCTCGTAGGTCGTGGGTTCGATCCCCACAGGAAATCTTTGTGTACATTCTTAGATTTCTTTCCGGGTCTGGTTGGTTGAGGGACTACCCTTCGTGCCTCGGAAAGCACGTTAAGCCGTTGGTCCCGATTGTTATAACATCATCTGTAATAATCGTATATCAAGGAGCGGGCAGCAGCGTTTCCTTGTTTGGTACAACATAATACTACGGTTACCAATCCGCCTGCTAAGCGTGGTGAATATGGCATATACCCTCCCTCGGAAGGAGGCTCATGTTCAGCTGTGGACGTAATATGGGCTGATGATTATGATCAGCCCATATAACGTCCACTGCTGAACATGTTTCACGTGTGTCCACGACCTCCGAGATTTAAAGCGAGCCAAATACCGCTACGCTACGGAGGTTGTCAACAAACTCTTAGCTTTATATATATTAGTATAGATTAGTGTTGCCTATCGATCGTCGACTATCGATATACTATCGATAGTTGACGTCATATCAATAGTATCGATAGTCTATCGATAGTATCGATATTAGTGATAGTATCGATACTATCGAGAACCAATTTGTGTTTAGGAGCAATACTATCGATAATATCGATAGTATTACTCCTAAACATGGGTTGGTCTTCGATAGTATCGATAGTTTTACAAACTATCAATAGTATTGATAGTTTTAATCATTTAATGCAACGATACTATCGATAGTATTACTTTAAAAATATCGTTACTATCGATACTATCGATAGTATTACTTTAAAAATATCGTTACTATCGATACTATCGATAGTATTATAATGTAATAGTATCGATACTATCGATACTATTGCTTCCAATCAATAGTATTAGTTAATTTGTGATATCGATAGTATCGATACTATCGATAGTATTGCTCCTAAACACAAATTGGTCTATCGATAGCACTATCGATATTGTTACTATTTTTCGAGGTCAACTATCGATACATAAACTATCGATAGTTGGGCAACTCTGGTATAGATAATGGCTAATCTCCTTTAAGTTTGTCCCCAATTTCTGTTATTAGTCAAGAGGATAATTATGATAATATGTGTTACTTCTTGCCGATAAACTAAGATCTGCAGTCTCAACAACTTGCTGGATATAGTATGGTAATTATAATCAAGAGATATTTATAGGTCTTTGTATAAATGTGCAGCATTCTCCGGTTGTACCGGCGTGGAAATAAATTGAAATATTGAGTGATGGCTGACATTCATGAATATATTAATAGGAAAGTAGAATTGTTTCAACTCTCACATAGTTATATGACGAAAGTATATACATTCTCACATAGCAGGCGTACCATCACGCCTACTTTACTTTATTCTTGTAATTGTCACAACACATGGTCTAAAATAACCAAAGACACAACTGTTGCTGGTTAATTTAGACCATGTGCTTTAGCCATGTGGCTTTTGTTTCTTTGTCATCATCATCATCATCATCCCGTATAACGTCCTCTGCTGAACATGGGCCTCCTTCCCAGAGGGAGAGTATTTGCCATAGTCACCACGCTTGGCAGGCGGGTTGGTGACCGTGGCAGTATTATGTTGTACCACACAAGGAAACGCTGCTGCCCGTTCCTTGATATACGATTATTATAGATGATATTATAACAATCGGGACCAACGGGTTAACGTGCTTTCCGAGGCACGGAGGGTAGTCCCTCAACCAACCAGACCTGGAAAGAAATCGTAGAATTTACACAAAGAATTCCTGTCCGGTGTGGGGACCGAACCCACGACCTCCGAGATTTAAAGCGAGCCAAATACGGCTACGCTAAGGAGGTTGTGTTGTGTTTCTTTATAATTCCAGCATTTTAAAATTGATTAAAAACTACAAACTAAGCGACCTGCGCAATACGACGCACTCTGTGGGACTTGGACCTCGATTCAGGGTAAGAAGATTGTAAATTGATGACTTCATTTAGGGGAGTTATGAGCAACTGTCGCTTTACTTTTTTTGCGTGCTTTTCGGATTTCGGGTCCAAATGTTAACAATAAATATTTGACAATTCATCTACAAACGTGTTAGCCAGAATCCAATAGTTTTAAAGAGTAGGTATTGATAAATGCATAATAGGCATGAGGACTAAAAAAATCTATTTAGTCTGTCAGTTAGATTAATAAAAAATATTGGACACGTTTTTTTTATTTATCAAATCAAAAAAAAATTATAAAGTTCAGGAGAGAGGGGCTTGTGACGCCACTATTAGGTAAAATTGTACCTAATAGTGACGTCACACATAATTTCAACGCTCTGTATCTTCGTCATTTTTTTAATTGAGATTGAGATTGTAATCTCACTGACGGACTAAATAGATTCTTTTAGTCTTCGTGCCAATTGTGTGAAATTGTATTAGTATTGAAAAGAAATAAGAAAGTCAGGAGACAATATCTCTCTATCTACAAGGTTTATGAAACCGAATTCCAAACGATCGAATCGCTCGTTTCAGAGAACAATCAACCAATCTTTAAGTATATATATATAAAAATGAATCCATATTTGCCTTGATTTACGACATCACGCGTGATTTAGCAAAAACATGTTTTTTTATGTGTTTAAAGAGACTAATGAAAGGAAAAAAATAGAAAATTGCGCGGAAAATGTAATTTTAAATAGTCTCACATTGCTCAGTTTACACAAAACCAAAATAATAACATTAGTTTTTAATTAATGTTTATTAAATATTAATTTGTTAATAAAACATTGAGATATGGATGAGTGAGTAAGTTTGTGAATGAGAGAGTGATTGAATGAGTGAGCTGATTAACATTCAACGCGAGTCGCGGCGCGGAAATAAGTTGTTATCATGCGTGCAAGAAGGCTAATTGTTCTGTTATATTATTCATGTAACGTATTTTTTGCGAGCAAAAAGTACTTAGTCGTTCATTATACATTTTGAGAGATAGAGAGGATGGTTTTATTTGACTGATAATGTGATTATCATCATCATTATCAGCCAGTATAGCGTCCACTGCTGAACATAGTGACCATCTGAATGGACGGTCACTACCAATATTTTAGATCGAAATAATTATAGAAAGTTGCTACCTAGTTGCTTCTAGTTGCTACTAATCGTCAAATAACTGCTACCCCCGTTTTTCTTTAAATAAACTACTTTTTAAGGTGACCAGTCATCCTGATGTCAGGATGGCTGTCACCTATCCAGTGAGGATAAACTGCGCAAAAGAATCGAGTTTTATTTTAACCAATAGTTGCTACTAGATTGCTACCTTCATATACATCGTTTTGGGCCTCATAGCTTTTAAGGATAAAAAGTTATTATCAATTTACTATTTTGATGCCTGAACGCCTGTAGAATTAAATGAGCAAATTTGAAATCAAATACATTAATATTATTTTATAAGCAGGCGCCACTTGTTGGGAATCCCAAACTTATTTAAAGTGATTAACGCAATAAATAAGTTAGTAAGCAGTAAGCAATTACAATTTAATGAAAAAAATATTATGAACCTCTTTTCTTTAAATATATTATACAATGTGCTATTACTCTTTTATTACTTTTTGTTACTCTATTATGCAGGTCTTTGTAACACTGCCATGCATTCCCACGTTTGCAGTGTGCCTTATAATGGCCCATTTCACAAAATCCGGGTGGAATAAATTCTACAATGGAAGTTAATTCATAGTCATTATTGCTTAAAACTAACTTTACTGGTACGTACGTCGTATATCGAAATAAATTCATCTGAAGTTTCAAAAGCTGCTTTGCACGATATAATAATATAATATATAATAGATAACTTTTAAAATATATTCTATTAGGTAGCGCCTGCTTATAAAATACCTGTTTTGTATTTGATTTCAAATTTGCTCATTTAATTCTACAGGCGTTCAGGCATTAAAATAGTAAATTGATAATAACTTTTTATCCTTATATGCTATGACGCTCAAAACTGTGTTTATGAAGGTAGCAATCTAGTAGCAACTATTGGTTAAAAAAATACTCGATTCTTTTGCGCAGTTTATCCTCACTGGATAGGTGACAGCCATCCTGACATCAGGATGACTGGTCACCTTAAAAAGTAGTTTATTTAAAGAAATTCGGGGGTAGCAGTTATTTGAGCAACTTTCTATAATTATTTCGATGTAAAATATGGGTAGTGACCGTCCATCCTGATGGACACTGAACATGGGCCTCCTCCCGAGGGAGGATATTTGCCACGAGGGAGGGTAGTCACCACGTTTGGCATGCGGGTTGGTGACCGCAGTATTATGTTGCACCACACAGGGAAACGCTGCTGCCCGTTCCTTGATATACGATTATTATAGATAATGTTATATAAATCGGGACCAACGGCTTAACGTGCTTTCCGAGGATAGAAATCTTAGAATTTACACAAAGATTTCTTGTCCGGTGTGGGGATTGAACCCGATACGCTACGGAGTATGTCTAAAACTAACAAAGGATCACTTAAATAGCTAATCACAATGTATAAATTACATATTTTACGGATTTTTATAATTCGTCCGTCTGTCTGTCCTACAATTCATTATAGTTATTTCCATAACATTATTTACAATCACCTTGACTTGTATATATTTTTTTCTTTTTGCTCCATATCAATAACGGCAACAGGCACTTGAAAATGGTATGACCAAAATGTAAAATTGTAGCTTTAGTTGACAACTAGCTACCATTTGCTATGGCAATGCGACATGCGCTCGAGAAACGCGTAGATATATATTATATTATTCTGTATACCATGAAGTATCAAAATATCTTACATTACGTAACTGTTTTGTACAAGTAGTTCCCGAAGGGCGGAACGAATTTAAATAATAACAAAAAGGGACCATCCATAAAGTACGTCACATGTAAAAGGGGGAAGGGGGTCGGTGAAGCGCGACGTGACAAGAGGTGAAAGGGGTCCAGAGTTTCGTGACATCTCAAAATCTATGTTGCGAAATTTAAGCTATTAGATATTTGATTTGATGTTGCTTCTATTAAAAGTTTTACTTAAATGGAAATAAAACTAATATCGGAATAGCCGTTTTAATTTTATATTTTTTTATGTTACATCCCTAAACAAGTGACGCCACACTGGGGAGGGGGGTGATTCGTGTGACGTACTATATGGATGGCCCCAAATAACGTTTGAATCTGTTATAAAAATAGTCAGCCTTTTGTATTTCAACACGCTTTCGTAAATATAACGTAGGAGATGTGGCTTCTCTCGGATTATTCATTGGAAGACTAAAATAGACTGACATACAAGATCATTTTAGAACATAATTATGTTCAAAGTTCGCTTTGTGATTTAATCTAAGATAATTATTTTATACTAGCGACCCACCCCGGCTTCGCACGGGTGCAATGCTGATGTATCATACATATAAACCATACTCTTAAATCACTCTTATCTATTAAAAAAAAAAACAAAATCTGTTGCGTAGTTTTAAAGATCTAAGCATACATAGGGACGAACAGAGAGCGGAAAGCGACTTTGATTTATATACTACTAGCGACCCGATGCTACAATGCTGATGTATTATACATATAAACCTTCCTCTTGAATCATTCTTTCTATAAATAAAAAACCGCATCAAAATCCGTTGCGTAGTTTTAAAGATCTAAGCATACATAGGGACGAACAGAGAGCGGAAAGCGACTTTGATTTATATACTACTAGCGACCCGATGCTACAATGCTGATGTATTATACATATAAACCTTCCTCTTGAATCATTCTTTCTATAAATAAAAACCGCATCAAAATCCGTTTCGTAGTTTTAAAGATCTAAGCATACATTGGGACGAACAGAGAGCGGAAAGCGACTTTGATTTATATACTACTAGCGACCCGATGCTACAATGCTGATGTATTATACATATAAACCTTCCTCTTGAATCATTCTTTCTATAAATAAAAAACCGCATCAAAATCCGTTGCGTAGTTTTAAAGATCTAAGCATACATAGGGACGAACAGAGAGCGGAAAGCGACTTTGATTTATATACTACTAGCGACCCGATGCTACAATGCTGATGTATTATACATATAAACCTTCCTCTTGAATCATTCTTTCTATAAATAAAAAACCGCATCAAAATCCGTTGCGTAGTTTTAAAGATCTAAGCATACATAGGGACGAACAGAGAGCGGAAAGCGACTTTGATTTATATACTACTAGCGACCCGATGCTACAATGCTGATGTATTATACATATAAACCTTCCTCTTGAATCATTCTTTCTATAAATAAAAAACCGCATCAAAATCCGTTGCGTAGTTTTAAAGATCTAAGCATACATAGGGACGAACAGAGAGCGGAAAGCGACTTTGATTTATATACTACTAGCGACCCGATGCTACAATGCTGATGTATTATACATATAAACCTTCCTCTTGAATCATTCTTTCTATAAATAAAAAACCGCATCAAAATCCGTTGCGTAGTTTTAAAGATCTAAGCATACATAGGGACGAACAGAGAGCGGAAAGCGACTTTGATTTATATACTACTAGCGACCCGATGCTACAATGCTGATGTATTATACATATAAACCTTCCTCTTGAATCATTCTTTCTATAAATAAAAAACCGCATCAAAATCCGTTGCGTAGTTTTAAAGATCTAAGCATACATAGGGACGAACAGAGAGCGGAAAGCGACTTTGATTTATATACTACTAGCGACCCGATGCTACAATGCTGATGTATTATACATATAAACCTTCCTCTTGAATCATTCTTTCTATAAATAAAAAACCGCATCAAAATCCGTTGCGTAGTTTTAAAGATCTAAGCATACATAGGGACGAACAGAGAGCGGAAAGCGACTTTGATTTATATACTACTAGCGACCCGATGCTACAATGCTGATGTATTATACATATAAACCTTCCTCTTGAATCATTCTTTCTATAAATAAAAAACCGCATCAAAATCCGTTGCGTAGTTTTAAAGATCTAAGCATACATAGGGACGAACAGAGAGCGGAAAGCGACTTTGATTTATATACTACTAGCGACCCGATGCTACAATGCTGATGTATTATACATATAAACCTTCCTCTTGAATCATTCTTTCTATAAATAAAAAACCGCATCAAAATCCGTTGCGTAGTTTTAAAGATCTAAGCATACATAGGGACGAACAGAGAGCGGAAAGCGACTTTGATTTATATACTACTAGCGACCCGATGCTACAATGCTGATGTATTATACATATAAACCTTCCTCTTGAATCATTCTTTCTATAAATAAAAAACCGCATCAAAATCCGTTGCGTAGTTTTAAAGATCTAAGCATACATAGGGACGAACAGAGAGCGGAAAGCGACTTTGATTTATATACTACTAGCGACCCGATGCTACAATGCTGATGTATTATACATATAAACCTTCCTCTTGAATCATTCTTTCTATAAATAAAAAACCGCATCAAAATCCGTTGCGTAGTTTTAAAGATCTAAGCATACATAGGGACGAACAGAGAGCGGAAAGCGACTTTGATTTATATACTACTAGCGACCCGATGCTACAATGCTGATGTATTATACATATAAACCTTCCTCTTGAATCATTCTTTCTATAAATAAAAAACCGCATCAAAATCCGTTGCGTAGTTTTAAAGATCTAAGCATACATAGGGACGAACAGAGAGCGGAAAGCGACTTTGATTTATATACTACTAGCGACCCGATGCTACAATGCTGATGTATTATACATATAAACCTTCCTCTTGAATCATTCTTTCTATAAATAAAAAACCGCATCAAAATCCGTTGCGTAGTTTTAAAGATCTAAGCATACATAGGGACGGACAGACAGCGGGAAGCGCCTTTGTTTTATACTATGTAGTGATCAAGATTTGTGAGCGAGTTGTGAGTGAGAATACCTGGTAGGGATTGTGGGTCGAAAATGAAACCGTGTGGTTCCCTTCCCTTAGAATAGACCACTCCATGTCTTCCCATGGGTGTCGTAAGAGGCGACTAAGGGATATACCGCTGATGGATGGGCAGCAGCATCTATCAGCTCAACGTTAGTTACTATCTTACTGCCATCACCAATCGCCTACCAAGTTGTTGATTATGGCAATATACTTCAAAGGCCCTGGATTGCCGAGGTCTGTTAAGAGTAGATCCATGTTCAGCAGTGGACGTTATACGGGCTGATGATGATGATGTTAGTTTTAATCTTAAACTGTTTTTGTGATTTTTTTATGGGGCAATGTATACCTACGCTTCTGCAACAAACTTCGTTATAATGTAAGAGATCTTTCTACAAATAAGTATAAACGATATGTCAAAGATAAATTATGTAAAAAGGATTATTGTAAAATTTCTTATGATGTATATTATACAATGACAAAACTGCTTGGGCACTCCCAAGCAGTTTTGTCATTGTATAACTAGCAACTCACTAGTTGCTCTGAAACAATACTGCTTTATTAAAAATTGTAAAACAAAATTTATTGAAAAAAAAAGGATTCCTCTGAGTTTCTTGCCAGTTCTTTTCAGAGTTGTCACGTCCAGAACTGGTGGTAGTAAAAGAAAGGGACGCATCATAAGAACATTATTTAAAATATTTTAAATGTGTCTATATGAATAAATAATTTTTGACTTTGATTTTGATGATGACAATTGTATATAAATACCCAAGTGTTGAATAAATTTCATTATTTCAATGCTTCAGCAGTGTCACT
Source organism: Nycteola revayana (assembly GCA_947037095.2). Classification (NCBI taxonomy): domain Eukaryota; kingdom Metazoa; phylum Arthropoda; class Insecta; order Lepidoptera; family Nolidae; genus Nycteola; species Nycteola revayana. Next base: position 18,734,782 of record OX344856.2, on the reverse strand, counting down.
GTGTTCTATTTTTTCCGAAACCCTGATCTCCTTGAAGGCCCCCTCAAGATAATCGCAATAATAGTGGCGTGGTCAAGACATAATTACATCTTTAATTGACAAACCTCAGACAATCCTATTGTCTCTGTCAATCAATAATACGAATATGAAATTATACTGTTTGTTTTAAATGTTTACTAACATGCTGTGGTATCTACATACTTAATTAACTAGTCAGGTTTCTATATATCTGTAGAAGAATGGTTGTTGGTGTTCGTCCACTCAAAATAAAGATCTTTGCCGGGCGAGGGGGAATGAAAGATTTAAAAAAGATCCGCTAGGGGCAGCACCGGTGCTGCCCCTAGCGGATCTTTTTTAAATCTTCCCAGGAAAAAGGCTAATTCGATTATAATTCTATACGTTTGACGGGGCAGCACCGGTGGGGGGTACATCACCTGTGCTGCCCCTGGCGGATCTTTTTTAAATCTTCCCAGGAAAAAGGCTAATAGGCATGAAGACTAAAAACTATATTTAGATTTACGTCAATTAGATTACTAAAAATATTGGACACGTATTTAATCAATAAAAAATGACAAAGATCAGTGCAGGACCAACAAACTATAAATTTCAGAAGAGGACGTCACTACTAGGTAAAATTGTACTTATAAGTGACGTTACATTCAATTTCAACGCGCTGATTCTTCGTCATTTTTTGTTTGGAAAACGGAAAAAATACGTGTCCAATATTTTTTAGTAATCTAATTGACGGACTAAATACCTTTTTTTGGTCTTCATGTCCATTGGCCGTCGGCCGCAAAGAAGATCTTCATTTTCTGTGGAGAACACCACCAACCGTTATAGTCTTCATGCCTACTGTTACTGTTCGGAACTTGTATATGTTCGAAGTAGAGTGCGAATATGTATTGCGCGATACAGGTTAGTTGGGATGCTAGGTGCTAGATGGTGCTGCTCGTCCGTTTGTAGTTTGTACGGCTATTGTAGATGTCGCTTAACAAATATTAACACAATTCAAACCAACGAAGGACTTTTAAAAACATAATTATTCTTTTATGAAATAAGTCAGCTTGATGTGAGAACCAATTAATTCAAAGTATTTTGTTGTGAATCAATAATGATTGAATGATATCGTTATTTGGTTGGTGGTCATCGTTCCATACACAGGTCACTCACAGAATGTTGTGGGTTTTACAGTATCATTTGACCCCATACATATTAATAGTTACACCTTTCAGAGGATTTCAGGTCGCTGGTTTTGGTTTTCGAATAGTGTAACGGTGTTCTGGGCCTTCATTAACCCTGGCCCCGTTGAAAGCAATACAATATACATATAAAGCATATTATGTTAGATTTTAATTTAAAAAATAATTAAAACCACTTCATGTTGTTCCGTATAGTTCACTAGCTCCCCGCGCGCGGTTTCACCCGCGTAGCTCCCGTTGCGGTAGTGTCTCCATCCTACTAATATTATAAACGCGAAAGTTTGTTAGTATGGATGGATGGATGGATGTTTGTTACACTTTCACGCCAAAACTACTGAACGTAATTGGCTGAAATTTTGCACCGGGATAGGTTATACACTAGATTGACATATAGGATACTAAACGTCACACTCCGACCCACTGGAGCAGAGTAACGCGGGGCGCATCTAGTAAATAAATATAGCCTATATGCTTCCTCGATAAATGGGCTATCTATTACTGATTGTCTTTTTCAAATCGGATCAGTATATAGTTCCTGAAAATAGTGCCTTCGAGAAAACCAACTCTTCAGCTTCATATATCAGTATAGATTTCTGTTTTTTTTTTACTTGTTCATTTTTTGTTTCTGTTTTGTTATCAATCTATGGATTTGTGTATGAGTAATAATTTAATGAAATTTGTTATTGTTACAGGTAATTATTTACATTTACTTACATGTCGTTTTCGTTCAACATCGCACATAATGACACAGTGAGTACTTACCTATATAGACTGCTAGACCTCAGCTGAAGCTTATGGTCGGATGTACTATTGTCTTCAGAAGCATTTGGTCGTAAGTGCCAGTTTAACGACAAATGACGACAAATGTTGCTGACGTATAGTGGCACATATGACCTTATGCCTCTGAGCTCTCGAATTGGCACTAGTCAGTAATACAGGTAAGCCTCGTAGAACAGAACTTAAATTTTTTTTATATACTATTCCTAAATGATTTTTTATAACCTTTAAAAGGTTACTTAGAATTAATTGATTATGGTGTTTATTACAAAGCAATAGAGTTCATAATGAGATGGTAAGCAATTGTACATAATCTACAGCTTTGTATCATTTAATCTGTTATTAATCAAAATAAGATACATCAAATTTGTAGAAGAGTTCCGAAAAGTTCTCGGCAAGCGTAGCGTAGGAAGTCCACCAACTAGATGGACGGATGATCTGGTTAATGATCACGGTGGATGTCGGCCGCTTCCAACCGCAATCACTGGAGATCTATGAGGGAAGCCTATGTTCAGCTGTGGACGTCCTCCGGCTGGACATGCAAGGCGTCTTATTGTTTTGTACATTTAACAAAATGTTTGGTGTATAATGTCTCGTATGTTGTGCTGAATTAAATGTATTTTCTTTCGTTCATATTATGATGAATTCGTACTTCTTAGGCTGACCCCCGACCCCGTCACCAGTTACTACTCCTCTGTGACAACGTTTATGAACTCGCATGCCCTATGCGGGGTCGGGTTTTTGTGCATATAAATTTCACCCATAAATTTGATACTATGGTTGGAAAATCATATGGTAGCTGATTTACTTATCGTGTCATATGATTTACAGGCTGTCTGTATATTGAAAATAGCCCCCTCCACTGTGAAGTTTATGTTGAAATGCTCTCGCACCGCACCTTGCAACGGATTGGTGAAGAGTATCAAAAGCATGAAGAGTAAATCTGTAATATACTGATAGATTGTTACATTTTATGATAAAACTTCATAATTCAAATGGTGCATCAAATTTATCATTAACGACATATTAAAGACTAGCTTCCCGCGCGCGGTTTCACCTGCGTAACTATCGTTCCCGTAGAAACGTTATAATAAAATATAGCTTCCTCGATAAATGGGCTATCTAACACTGAAATATTTTTTCTAATCGGACCAGTATTTGCTGAGATTAGCGCGTTCAAGCAAACAAACTCTTCAGCTTTATGTATTTTGGCAAATAACTCCATACCAATTCTTTGCGTTTTTATACTCGTGATCATTTCTCAATGAAATGTCCGATTGGAATAAAACAAAAAGTATTTTAGCATACCTAATGCTTAATTTGGATAAGGATTAATATTACGATACACATTTAACGTAGTTTCTTTCTTCAGACGATTTAATATTTTTTATGAACATAAAAGCGTTTATGACTAAACTGACTAAACTATGAAAGTTAGATATATGCTCTCGCGGACTTTTTTGACCCTGAAATCGAGAAAAAAAAATCAGCTGTTCCATACATTCATGTTCACATAACTCGTCAACATGGTAGGGAGCAGCTGATTTTTTTTCGCGATTTCCGGTTTGGTGCCATAGTAAAAGTTGTTTGTTATCATGAGCACAATCAAGTGTATACCTAAACACTTGATTGTGCTCATGATTACTTATATAATTACGGTCACTAATTACCAGTCACCCTATATAGATATTTAAAAAATCATGTGATGTTCTTCAGAAAGGTCAGGTGCATGGTACTCGCAACCGGCGTGCATGTATGACCAGATGTATAAACGTGGACGAGGCAAAGGGAGTGTGTAAGGATCGTAGCAGGTGGCGTTCTGTAGTTTCTGCCTACCCCCACGGGAGAAAGATGTGATTATATGTATGTATGTATGCTTAAACAATAAAAAAAGAATCATGGATGCAGTTAACTCAAACATTTATGCCAACTTGCAATTGTTCAATTCGAGTATGTTTAGGAGATCATGTCTAGAAAATCCTAGCATATTATGTATTTTCCATCACAAAGCATCCGTCCTAACAATGTTATCATTGTTACGATGGCTTTGACAGCCATCGACACCATTGACATGGTGAAACGTTTCCGCCACGATTTTCCTCCCCATAGCCTTGAAGCTAAATATACCCATCTATTTATATCAGCTTTCATTGTGATTGAGAAACATAGCTATTTAAAACGACGACTTTCTGTCGAACCTTTGCTTATCTGTTATCAAAGACAAACGCACGTCTAAAAATAGCACCAATGTTTCTTTCGTAGGTATTCACTAATGTAATCACTTATATATACATCCTTACTAATATTATAAACGCGAAAGTTTGTGAGTATGGATGGATGGATGTATGTTACTCTTTCATGCAAAAACTTCTGAATGGATTTGGCTGAAACTTTGCACGGGGATAGTTAATAAGCTCGATTAACATATAGGCTACAAAAAATCACGCGGTAAAACCGCGGGGCGCAGCTAGTCATACTAATATAGTGGTAATGTCATGGCATATTCAGAAAACAAAATATATTACTAGCAGAGTTTTTGCCCATTGTTAGTATTCTTGTTAATTCCTCGTGCTAAGCTAAAATGCTTGTGTTACGAGTGGGTTCCAGTCGGTAGGCGCGGCGACCACATAATCGCAGGTCAGACACCATTTTCTATTTTTTTTTTTTGAATCGGACCGTTAGTTACAATTTTTTCATTTTTTTTGTCCGGGCGGAAATGCTTTTACGCATTCCCACCGCCGCTGCAGCGTATTCGCGCGCTGGCGGTGGGATATGTGGGACTCGCCCTCTCCATAGCGTGGTATGCTAAACTCTTAACACGAGAAGAGGAACCTACACCACTAAAAGCCCCCGGACACTACTTCCGCCGTTGGTGGGGGCCGGGTACGCATGAACAATCCGGCCCAGGATCAGAAGTAGTTCTAGCGGTAAACGCTCAGGACCTACTAATCCGATTTGATAAAATATTTCAGTGGTAGATAGTCCATTTATCGAGGAAGGCTATAGGTTATGAGGACGAAACCGCGCGTGGGAAGCTAGTACAAGATAATTTTCTACGATTGTCGTAGATGATGCTATGATAACTAAAATTTGGAATATAGATCGTCCTTATTTGTTATTTCGTATCCGTGTCTATTCGATTTACAGCTTTTTTTTTTAATATCAAATAAGAATAAAACTGATTTGAATCTGTACCCGAAGGTTTAAAGCCCTAAGAAATTAGGTTAAATGTGAAAAACTGAATTGAAAACATGGACCATTGGCCTCTTAAATATGTATGAGGCCAGTGATCCACGTTTTCATCATAACAAAAATTTTCAATGGAATGTTTACGGAAAATGAAATATGTACATTGGCACTTAAGGTATTTATGCGTTTACAAGTAATTACATAAACACCGGTAGAGGTAGAGAGTACGTCAAATAAGATCCACCCTAACCCGACGTGCTTGTATGAAGAATGTTATGAGAGTGAATGAAGCGAAAGATGTGTGTAGGGATCGTAGCAAGTGGAGGTCCATTGTCTCTGCCTACCCCGCTGGGAAACAGGCGTGAGCTTATGTATTTATGTATGTAGAGAGTACGCTAAATTGTGAACGTTACACCTTGAAGGCTAGAGCACGCCGGATGCGTATGCGTAGACGTACGCGTATTCGCGGTTTCATCTCGCGCAACTCCCGTTCCCGTGGGAACTTTATACTAAAATATAGCCTATAGTCTAAAAACAATTCAGTGTTAGATAGCCTAGTGTTAGATCTAACATCATCATCATCATCAACAGCCCGTTTACGTCCACTGCTGAACATGGGCCTCCTCTTAACAGATTTTGGCAAGCCAGGATCGTAGAGGGATATTGCCATAATCACCACGCTTGGCAGACGGATTGATGATCGCAGTAAGATATAAACCTTGAGCTAATAGATGCTGCTGCCCATCCATCAGCCATATGTCCCTTAGTCGCCTTTTACAACACCCATGGGAAGACATGGGGTGGTCTATTCTAAGCCGGAGACCACACGGCAACACTGAAATATATTTTCTTATCGGACCAGCAGTTAAAAAAAAGACTCTTCAGATTTATACAAGGTTGATATGACAGAGGGGCATTAAATTACGCTACGTTTACTATACGTGTTTTTTATTAATCCGATACGGTATAAAAATAAAAAGCAACCAAATTGAGATTTTTTTTCTTTCAAGCAAACTAAATAGCTTACAAATCAGAGTAAAACGTAACCACCCTTTGTACATAAATTTCACTGACCTAGCAAAGCGGCAACGTCGCGCGCGCGCCTGTGCGGGATGTTTTGCAATGATTTGCGTCAGAGCGGCAACAACGCATCGTAAGGAAAGATACATCGTGTTCAAACGGCGCAAAAACTTAAAAAATCATTTGCGACTAAACTACTGCTCCTATTTAATTGATTTTTGGTACAGAGCTTGGAAATGGTACCTAGTATAGGCAGTTTAAAGGAAAGCCCCTCTGTCGTATCAACCCCGTATATTAGTATAAAGTTAGTATAAGATTTATAACAGATGTGCCGTATCCTTTGAATTTCGCATCTATAAACAAATTTTCTTTTTTTTCTAAAGTTCTTGTTTAAAATTAAAATATGTGCTGGTACAGTAATGTTGTTGACTTTCGTATACATTATTTCGGATGTCGCAGTGACTCATTGTATTATTTTGGTTATCGTTAACTAAATTGCTTAACAATTAGTTATACGGTCTATTTATTTATCGGATACAATTTTATAACATTTTGTTAAATTAACTAACAGTTGTGTATTTAATTAAATAATTGTACAGTAAAAGCTCTCAATTCGCGGGGTATACGTTCCGTAAATATACCGCGAATACAGAAACCGTGAATATGGAATGGTAATTTATATGGGATTATAGGGGATACGTTCCTAGGAGACAGTAGATGGATCAATTTCATAAAAAAATGTCACGTTTCCAGTGTTTGTTCCACATGCACTGGAAACGTGACTCTCCAAAGCGTAAATGATCAAAGCATATCTATTTTCACTTAAAGCTGTAATAAAGATATTTTTCGTGTCGAAAAACTTATTTTTAGTCGACATTATAAGGCACAGAACGTCTAATATGTGGCAGCATTAAACAAAAACTTAAGGCGTAGTCGTAATATCACTATAATCTTCATTTCTTAGTCCAGTTACCGACACGTTTATAAAGGAACCCGAATCCTTTCTATTAATATATGTATGTATGTAGTGATGTACCGATTAGTTCCGCGAATATGGGATTTTTTTGCCGCGAATACAGGAATTCGGTCGCAATTTTTTAATCCGCGAATAGTGAAAACGCGAATGAAGGAAGCGCGAATAAGGAGCTTTTACTGTACTGCAATATGAGGCATTGAAATTTTAGTATAATGTATACTTCTATATCTATACGTAATATTAAAAAGAGGAAAGATTTGTAGTTCTGTATGTATGTCTCAAACTCAAAAACCACGGGACGGGTTTCGATAATGCTACATAATCCCTGAGTAACATAGGCAATTCGATAAAACTGACGCGAATAAAACTGCGTGCAAGAAGGTAGTATCATGTTTACTGTGATAGCAACATACTATTAGGAAATTTGTTATAATATTAGACCGACATTTAATAATTTAATGCATCCCGAAACAAAACAACTACCTTGGGCACTTCCCATGTTATACAGTGTTTTCGTCCGTTTTCCGTTTTACTATTTATATTAGTTTAATTTTACTGTAAGTAAATACAAAGTATACCGACCGAATGCTGCTTATTACCGGTCACCGTAGCCTAGTTGGTAGTGCTCCTGCCTACGAAGCTGGTGGTCCTGGGTTCGAATCCCGGTAAGTGCAAATATTTGTGTGATGAGCACGAATATTTGTTTCTGAGTCATGGATGTTTTCTATGTATGTAAGTATTTATCTATCTATATAAGTATGTATATCGTCGCCTGGTACCCATAGTACAAGCTTTGCTTAGTTTGGGGCTAGGATGATCTGTGTGACATTGTCCCTAGATATTATTATTACCTTATTAGTGGCAGCTGGAATACGTCAGATGACGTCACGAATCCTATATGCCGCTATAGAAGTTCTGAACAGAAATAAATGGCCGTCGGCCGCCGGGCATACCACGGTCTGGGTAGCCAAATTTAAAAGATTGCAGCTCTAGTTAAGAGGCATATAGCTGATGAATATGCAGCAACGTGGTATCTCAAGCGGCTGTAGCCCAATGGGTAGTACGTCGGACTTGTGATCTTGTGGAACCTTACCCACCCGCGCGCGGGTATTAAGTCTATACCTACTAATATTAGAAAGAGGAAAGATTTGATTGTTTGTATCGAATGGGCTCCGAAACTACTGGACCGATTTGAAAAATTGTTTCACCGTTGAAAAGCTGCACTATCCTCGGATGACATAGGTTATATTTAATTATAAAGTTCCCACGGGAACGGGAGTTAGGCGGGTGAAACCGCTCGTATAATATAATCGGAACGAACGCGTGTTAGCTCAAAATGTAACAAATTCGATGTAGTAGGTATGACGTTGGTAGTCTAAACATAATAATTATAAGCCAGTGTTTATGTCTGCACGTCCTACTGATTCGATACGTTTGTGTGGATTTAATCAAATTGCGTTATGTTCATTCTGTAGTATGATACACGAGTTTCCATTCAGTACTATGTGATATATTTATTTAGAAGTTTAATAATCTATGTATATATCTATACATAATACATACAGGGTGTTTGGCAGAACGTTGAACATACGAAAATGGTGGGTAGGTGGGGTCATCTGCTACTTACTCAGCCCTAATTTATTTGGCCCTGGCCGACTGGGTACTTTAAAAAAAAAAAAATGTTTTTTTCTTGTTTCACCACTTTCCTAACTTTAAAGTGTATTTTTTTTATTAAAAATGGGCAATAAAACAGGCAATTTTTTTTTTTTAATCTTTGATGTTGGCGGATTCTTATAAAATTATTGCTTTGTTCAGATGTTAGCTAGAAAAAAAGTTATGAGTCCTCAAACTTACAGAAAGATGTAAAAAATACTTGAATGTTAATTTCAACTTGCATTAAAAAAAAAACAAAAAATGATTGAGGAGTTCCAATTCTAGCAAAACATCCCTAGTGTGTGAGCTTTCTAATGGTATGTAATTTGCTTTTATAAAAAAAAAACTTTAAGAGTTATTTCATAATTTTATCAAGTAGGAAATTTTTGACTAAACTCTACCTTTACGGAAAGTTAAATGTTTTGCGAAATTTAATACTGCAAAGTTGGTAAAAATTATGGATCGACGGCTTGCCAGTAGCAGTGGTGCAAATTGACATTCACTATTCCCTTGAGATGGTTACACAAAGCAGGTAGAAATTTTGTTTCACTCTTGCGCAGTCATAGCGTATTTTTGCTCTCTTTCGCTCTCGTGGCACCGTGACGCGTCAGAATGAATTCTTGACGAAACTCTACCTTTACGGAAAGTTAAATGTTTTGCGAAATTTAATACTGCAAAGTTGGTAAAAATTAAATGATCGATTGAAATTATGCTGTACCAGTTAGGTGCGTTAATGAAACAATTAAATAATTTTAAATAATTTATTTAAATAATAAATCATATTAGATGTTCAAATTGACGCCCTTCATTCGCAATACAGGTGCGGCATCTACGTCTGATTTCTACAGTTGTTGTGCGCAGCAGCATCTCCTGTCGCATAACTTCGAAAGCAGCATTAATTCGATTTATCAAATCTTCCCGACTTTCTACTTCTGTAGTGTAAACTAGTTCCTTTGCCCTTCCCCTTGGTCCTCCCCTGCCAATCCACGAATTTGGGAAACAATTATCCAAATGCTCACGTACAACTAGACTAAAGTGAGCTGGGCAACCATCGTGTTGAAAGACAATAGGCCTGTTTATGTCTACTTGGAACACTTCTTGCCCTATTAGCTAATCGCCAATCACTCCTGCCCAGACATTCACACTGAATCTCCTCTGGAAGCCTCTTTGTCTCTTCACGTGTGGGTTTTGATTTTTAAGTGCCCAATGGTGAAGATTGTGATAATTGACAATCCCTTCTTTGTCAAATTTGGACTCGTCTGTCCACAAAATACTTTTTAAAAAGTTAACGTCGTCCACATCGGTATGCAGCAAATGGCGACAAAATTGCACACGTCTCCCAAAATCACTGTCATCGAGACCTAGAACAAACAAAACATGTCTAAGAATTGATTTCAATACTGAATCTTTTCTTCCTCCGAGTTCAAACTCTACAATTATCCAAATTTTTCATCTTCAATTTTTAAGTACACTAATTGGCTTTATGGCTTAGCCATAAAGACGTAAGACCAAATTCACAAAAGGGCGTGCGACTTTCCAATTTTGTTCTAAAAAGGACCCACAAGTGCTGGCAAGTTTACCTACGCTGACCACCTGCGCAAACCGAATCCGAAATCCGAATCCTGTAAGCGCTGGCCGCCTGATTGTTACGTGAATGCGGCCGAATAGGAATAGTTTATTGAATTTAATTTGAAATTAGAATTGAATGCGCTAAAAACAACATGAGGCAAAACAACTAATAAAGAAAGTGACGAAATCAAGGTTAAATGGAACGATCAATTGAACTGTCTCATAATTTACTACATTCCACAAAATCGTATCAGATGCAGTGCATAAACGGCTTAATCTTACCTTGCACTGGAGTGTAGTGAAAAGCATGTCTACCATCTTGCCGGAGAACAGACCACACTTTCCATATGCTTAAGCCAAGTATTGAAGCTATCTGTCTAATGCTTTTGGTAGGATCCGCGTCAAACTCGGCAAGAACTTGTTCGTCAATGGTAGCATCGGCTCGTGCTGCGTTCACTCGTGGTTCTTGTAAGTTCAGGTTACCGCTTTGTCGTAAACGTCGGTAAGTACTCGCAAACGTCTGATGACTGGGTACTCGGCGGTTGGGATAACGCTCTTGATAAATTCTTCGCGCTTCACGCGAATTTGTATTAGCGCTTCCATACGCTAACAACATGTCCGCGTATTCCTCACTGGTAAAAGCAGCCATTTCTTTACCAATAACAACAGGTAACAGTAATAACAAAAAATTTAACAAACTTAAACTTAAACTTAACTAGTGATAACAATAAAAGAAAACGAAGTGAACAAAAACAAACGTAAGCGTAACGGGCACGTGAGATCGCAGAGGCAGTTAAGTCTCGACTGAATAAAAGAAAAGAATTCATTCTGAGGCGTCACGGTGCCACGAGAGCGAAAGAGAGCAAAAATACGCTATGACTGCGCAAGAGTGAAACAAAATTTCTACCTGCTTTGTGTAACCATCTCAAGGGAATAGTGAATGTCAATTTGCACCACTGCTACTGGCAAGCCGTCGATCCATAATTTTTACCAACTTTGCAGTATTAAATTTCGCAAAACATTTAACTTTCCGTAAAGGTAGAGTTTAGTCAAAAATTTCCTACTTGATAAAATTATGAAATAACTCTTAAAGTTTTTTTTTATAAAAGCAAATTACATACCATTAGAAAGCTCACACACTAGGGATGTTTTGCTAGAATTGGAACTCCTCAATCATTTTTTGTTTTTTTTTTTAATGCCTGTTGAAATTAACATTCAAGTATTTTTTACATCTTTCTGTAAGTTTGAGGACTCATAACTTTTTTTCTAGCTAACATCTGAACAAAGCAATAATTTTATAAGAATCTGCCAACATCAAAGATTTAAAAAAAAAAAAATTGCCTGTTTTATTGCCCATTTTTAATAAAAAAAATACACTTTAAAGTTAAGAAAGTGGTGAAACAAGAAAAAAACTTTTTTTTTTTTTTTAAATACCCAGTCGGCCAGGGCCAAATAAATTAGGGCTGAGTAAGTAGCAGATGACCCCACCTACCCACCATTTTCGTATGTTCAACGTTCTGCCAAACACCCTGTATAATAAAACTGTAGAGGTCGAATGTCTGTACATGGAAAAACAACGCAAAAAACTGAATCAGGGGGATGTTAGAAGTAAAACAGAACACATCTAGTTTTTTTTTTGTTTTTGTTTATAATCTTCGAAACTGTTGCACCGATTTATATGAAATTTGCATGGTGGTACCTTACATCCCCGGTCAACATTTTAAATACTTTTAGTAACAGAAAATTAATGAGTTCCCGTGGGATAGTTAATAAACCGAAGGAATAACAAACACCATGCGGACAAAGTCGCGGGCATCAGCTAGTTTGTAATAAAATCAAATCATAATTCTTACTTTACTTAGAATGAGCTACCTACACTGGCATTAGTTATGCCCGGTGAAGTAGCAAAAGACGCGGGGCTAACAACATAAGTCCGTCCGTTGTCCGGGGGCCCTTCCGCCGTTGCGGCATTCCCGTGCCGGCGAAGAGGTATGTGGGACTCGTCCTCTCCCTACTGGTCGCTCTGCCTTACAGTTCGCGGGCTTTTTTGGACTTCGGGTCTACGAGGGTATCGAAAAGTTTTATGCGAGGGTCTGGGGGGCGAGCAGGGACGTGTCGGGTTTGCGGGGCGCACTCTTCTTCGGGGTTTGGTTTTGCTATTGATTTCTTAATTGTTATGCAAATGAAATTGAACTCACCGGAGCTACGCGGAAGAAACCCGGGTATACAGGGTGTCCGGTAATTAATGGATAACCTTAAAATGGGTAATGGTAAAACTAATGACCATTCAGAAAAAAAATACAAATAAAAAAAAATACAGTTGGTACCAAAGATATGATTTTTTTAATAATAATCGGTGTTTTTTGTTACCTTATTTCACATTTTTATACACCACGGCCACAAATTAAGGAATTCTATCGGTTTTTTTTTTGTTATAGTAATTTACGTTAACTGAGCTGATAGATAGGTAATAAATAGTATGACTACTATTACACGGTTTTTTTTTTAAACAACTTGAATGTTTGTTCTGGGGAAAATTTGTGAAAAATATTCAATTTGACAAAGTTTGAGCAACCGTAACTTAAAAAAAAAGTATCCAGACACAAGTGACCAATTATTTTAAAATATTATGTGCTTCAAGCCAATTTCAAAATGGTATCATTCATTATTGTATCTAATGTAAATTCTGAATTATGGCTATTTGTGTAGAAAAGGTGTGAATTTTGGATAAACATCAAAATTTGCAATATTGGAATATTTATTTACATTGAATGTACCTGACCATTGGAGTTTAATAAAAAACAACATTTGACATTAGTAAAACTGTATTCGTTATTAATTACAATAAATGTTCAAATTGTCTGCCACCCACTCTGATACAGGCTCTACATCTACGAATGAATGCTCTCCTGAGCAGTCGCGTATAGCGTCGATCGCTTATTTTCGATGCGGCTGCCCGGACACGGCTACGTAAATCTTCCAAGGAACGGATCGGCTTTGCGTAAACTTCTTCCTTAAGACAGCCCCAGTAAAAAAAATCAAGTGGATTTAGATCTGGTGAACGTGGGGGCCACAAAATTGGCCCCAGGCGGCCAATCCATCTGTTTGGGTATGTTCTATTTAAGTATGCACGAACAGATACAGCATAATGCGCAGGACAGCCGTCATTTTGCAACCAATATGATTCTCTCTCCACCTCGGGCACCTCTTGCAATAAGTTTGGAAGATCATTTTCAAGGAATTCTAAATAACTTTGGCCAGTTAGGTTCCCCGGTAATTCAAATGGGCCTATTATTTTTCCGTTTAATATTCCAGTCCAATAATTTATTTTAAATTGGTACTGTGACCTGTCTTCACGCATAGCACGAGGGTTCGTTAGTTGCCAGCTATGGAGATTGTGTAAATTCATGTAGCCATCTCTTTTCAATGTTGATTCATCACTCCATAGAATTTTATTAAAAAACTGCGGGTCTGCTTCCATCTTCCCCAGCATTTTTCGGCAGAAACGCAATCTTGCATTATAATCTCTTGGTTGAAGGGTCTGCACGCGCGTAACGTGGAACGGGTGAAATTTGTTCTTTTTTAAGATATCATGCACAGTCGATTTCCCTATACCCGTGCGTCGAGCTATTGATCGCGTAGAAATTGAAGGATCTTGCGCAATTTCCTCAAGTACCACGTCTTCTACATCAGCACGAGCGCTTCTTCCACCACTAGTACCACCAACACCAGTACCAGGGATTCTTCCTTCTGAGTAACAACCGTGGACTCTTATAAATACGCGGTAATCTGGATGACGCGCATTAGGGTATCTTTCCCTATAAAGAGCTGCGGCTGCGTTTCCATTGCCTCTGCATTCCCCATAAATAAAATGCATGTTTGCATATTCTTGTGGCGTATACTCAACACGTGGCATGTTGATTCACAAAATAAACAATCCAGTTACAAGCCAAGTCGTCGCAAATATCACCACACAAAACAAGTCCAAATCGGTAAACAAAACGAATAGTCCAGTAAAATAGCCAGGTCGTCGTTTTAACACTGATTCACAGTAACTAGCAACAATTGCAACCGGAAACGAAATAAACACATGCGAAGTCGAGCAAGTCGAGTGACGCACTAAGTCTAAGTCCCTGTTCCTGTAAGTTCTGTTAGTCCCCTACCGGTTTTTTTACATTTACTATCTCGCTCGCACTCATCCAACTCATATCCTCTTTGTCTAACATGAACAAAAGACGGGTGGTGCAGGGTGCGCGCAGGGTGCGCGCAGGTAGCTAGTATGGCAGTCACACGACTTACACACACGACATTTATTGCAAAGCCAATTTGTATTTGTTAAAATATTTCTGGTTTTAAAGAGACTTTATTTAATTATTACTATTCATTACTTACGTCTATTAATGTTTTTATTAACCCCGAATGGTCAGGTACATTCAATGTAAATAAATATTCCAATATTGCAAATTTTGTTGTTTATCCAAAATTCACACATTTTCTACACTAATAGCAATAATTCAGAATTTACATTAGATACAATAATGAATGATACCATTTTGAAATTGGCTTGAAGCACATAATATTTTAAAATAATTGGTCACTTGTGTCTGGATACTTATTTTTTAAGTTACGGTTGCTCAAACTTTGTCAAATTGAATATTTTTCACAAATTTTCCCCAGAACAAACATTCAAGTTGTTTAAAAAAAAAACCGTGTAATAGTAGTCATACTATTTATTACCTATCTATCAGCTCAGTTAACGTAAATTACTATAACAAAAAAAAACCGATAGAATTCCTTAATTTGTGGCCGTGGTGTATAAAAATGTGAAATAAGGTAACAAAAAACACCGATTATTATTAAAAAAATCATATCTTTGGTACCAACTGTATTTTTTTTTATTTGTATTTTTTTTCTGAATGGTCATTAGTTTTACCATTACCCATTTTAAGGTTATCCATTAATTACCGGACACCCTGTATATACCGCGGGTATGTAGTTTAATATAATCGGAACGAAGGGCAACAATATCGATCGAATCGATAAAATATTAAAGAAGCTTCTTGGAAAGAAATCAACCTGGAAAGGAAATGTACTCTTAATATGGTACCATGAAGTAGGATACACCATGATCCTCGACGGCATGACCGAGGACCGTGTTGTTGCTTATTCCCCGAACTGTGACCTCGTGCCAGCGATCACCACCACTGTTCGTAAATCTACTCTTTACTCCAGTGGCACCCTGAGCGTTGGTCCTAGTCCTAACCCCTTAAGGGTGGATGTCGCTTAGACTTGGGCCGGATTCTTGGAATTTTTAGACCTGTTACCTCTAAGGTATCTTACTATAATGTGTACATTTGTTGTTATCGTACGACAGACGGACAGACTGATTAAAAATTCTGTAAGATCAAATAATTTTAACAATGTTTTTAGCTACTTAGGTGATACTTTTGTTTGATATAGTCTTATACGGTGTAATTTTGACAAGTACAAGTGTATGTAAATACCTAAGTGCTGAATAAATTTCATTATTTCATCATTCACCATAAGAGGAGCTAAAATGTCCCACGTGCATTATGAGTTCCTCAACAGACCCGCTAATTCGTAACATGTCATGAATTCAACTCCTTTCGACAAATTATCATTTTGTATTTGGCTAGCTTACTTTGTTCAACATAAACAGGTAGTCATCAAAAAAGAAAATATCGGTGTCTGTGACTGATAATAACTTCTGTTTACTTTGTAATTTATTAGTTAATAAAAATTCAATGTCACGTGTAAAAAAAATCATAGATATTTTAGCTATACGTCTAAAATAACTTGAATAGATGTAAATATTTTGTACTCTTTGTAGCAACTTATTCACATATAGTGTGCAATAAATGAATATGAATATAAATATCTATCAATTTTGTGTGTTTCCAAAATCTATAAAATAATATTATGTCTAATGTGGTATAGATATACGAAACTCTTTATGTACAAGTTCGACTCATACTTGGCTGGTTATATTGTTATTAGAAAGTTTTTCTAGATTTATTTATCTATACTAATATTATAAAGAGAAATAGTTGATTGATTTTATATTTGGATTGAAAAGGCTCCGGAACTACTGAGTAAATTTCAAGGAGGAGGATTTTTGTTTTTTTTTGTCCAGTAATTTCACCATAAAATTTTTGTTTTTAAATTATTTTATGGTGCTTGTTAATATTATTGCCGTGAATATTTATTGTATTTGCTTAAATAACTGGGGCTGCTTTAAGTCTCGGAGGTCGTTAGTTCGATCCCCACACCGGACAAGAAATCTTTGTGTAAATTCTAAGATTTCTTTCCGGGTCTGGTTGGTTGAGAGACTACCCTCCGTGCCTCGGAAAGCACGTTAAGCCGCTGGTCCCGATTGTTATAACATCATCTTTAACAAGCGTATACCAGGGAACGGGCAGCAGCGTTTCCCTGTGTATTACAACATAATACTGCGGTCACCAACCCGCCTGCCAAGCGTGGTGACTATGGGAAGCTAGTAAATCAAACCAAAATTAATTTGATTGCATGTTGTTAGTATTGCATAATTAAAAGTCTCAGCTTTTGGTTTCGATACATTTATGACTATGTTATTTGATTACACAGTGTACATGACCATTCCCACGAGTTATCAAGCAATTTGATACTATTAGCCACATGGCAACATTACTGACATAGTGCACTATAATATAACGGACATAGTTATACTTATGAAATCGATTTATTGCTGCATCGGTTTCGACACGGAAACCTATGTTTAGCAACGTTTTGTTTTTAAATACTTGTATAGGTGTTTGTTGTAATTATTATATAATGGCGCTTGGCAGTGCCGGATTAAGCTAGCGCGGGGCCTGTAGAATATTCTGCCCGGAGGCCCCTCTGAATGACTAAGTCGCACGAGCTTTTTTTTAGGCCTCCGCCTATTGTGAAGCACCATGATTCGGATCCATAGGATTCTCTATTGGATCCAATTTCTTGCTTCCGCACGTATCTTGGTGTGCGGGGCCCCCAAATCAACGCGGGGCTCGTAGCATTTGCTACTCTTGCTATATGGCTAATCCGGCACTGGCGCTTGGTAATATAATTGGCGTGAATATTTATTGTATTTGTTTAAAAACCATCAGCGGCTGTAGGATTACGGCAGTGGGATAAAAATCCGGTTACTTAATTTGTTATGTTTGTGATCGCGAAAGCTCAAAGTAAGTTTAATCTTTGATAAATTATGCCCAATTATCGAATAAAGGATGCCGCAAGGCGCCGCGTTAATGATTAATATATTTTCAAATGTGATAATTAAGTACTTTAATTATATACTTAGTGTTTTTAAGGACATAAGCACAAAGCCGGATCTACTTAAGGGCTTTTTGGGATGCTGTCCAGGGCCCCGTGGATACATAAGACCCCCCGCCCCTACTGAAACAATATACACATTATATTCAAAAAAACTCCAATCATAAGATATTATATTGATAGATTTGCATGCTGTCACAATTGCGAAACATGCTGAACTAGTTATTAATTTTAATATCCTGTACCTTTTACCATGTCTTCAAGCAAATAAATATTATTATTATTGTTATGAGAAGCTCATAAGAAAGCTCTAAATCGCTCAGCGAGCTATGGAAAGAGCTATGCTCGGCGTTTCCCTGCGTGATCGAATCAGAAATGAAGAGATCCGCAGGAGAACGAAGGTCGCTGACATAGCTCAACGGATTAGCAAGCTGAAGTGGCAATGGGCAGGACACATAGCTCGAAGAACTGACGGCCGATGGAGCAAAAAGGTTCTCGAGTGGAGACCACGTACTGGCAAGCGCAGCGTAGGACGACCACCTGCACGATGGACCGACGACCTCATAAAGGTCGCGGGAAGTCGGTGGATGCAGGCCGCTAGCGATCGTTCCCGCTGGAAATCGATGGGGGAGACCTATGTTCAGCAGTGGACTACAACAGGCTGGTGATGATGATTATTGTTATGTCTAATAATATTTTAAGCCTCATTTCATCCTTGGCTGCAACTTGTATGGAATATATCCAGCAAGCAGAGCATCCTCTTGTGGAAATGTCACAATAATTTAACGCAACGCTAATTGGATGCTAAGTTTTGTGTTACCAGTTTATTTTGAGATCTCAGTAGACTAGCGGTAAAAGGTTTACTTTACATCTGAAATGGTTCGATTTCCACGCTCGACAAAAAATCGTTATTTAAGATTTGTTTTTTGGCTGGGCCTTGTTTTGAGGGTTTACTATCCTTCGTATCTCGGAAAACACAATAACCCTTAGCTCGGTTTTTGTAACATCGTATATGAAGATTTATGTCCATGCCTTGTTGATTTAGAGACCATCCCCCGTACCTCGGAAAGCACATAACCGCCGGTTCCAGTTGATGTGACGTCGTCTATGTAGTTTTCTGTCCAGGCCTTATTGTTTGAAAGACTATCCTCCGTACCTCGGAAAGCACATTAACATCCGGTTCCAGTTGTTGCAAAACTGTCTATGAAAAACTATGTTACTATCGTCCGTACTTGAAAGCACCTAAGCCCCCGTCCCAGTTGCAGTTGTTACAACATTGTCTATGAAAACCTACCAATTTTTCTCTGCACCACCCCATGGTGGACTGGCATTAAGATCCCCCCTTTGTACTAAAGTTATTTGCTAAAGTTTAAAATAAATAAACCAGAAAAAGGGCTGCAGTGTTTATGTTGGTACTGCGGTACCCCTTCGTGGGAGACTGTTCAGCAGTGGACTTTTAAGGCTGATTATAATGAAGCGGTCGTTACCCAATGGCTGCGAGCGTCGAGACTTGCGATCGATTCTCTCATTGCACTACCGACGTGGACCCACTCGTAACACAAACATTTTAGCTTGGCACGAGGGCTTAACAAGAATATTAGTATACTGCAGACTACAGGACGTTCCTCTTGAAGTCATGTCACAACAAATTAACGCAACGCTAAGTGGACGCTAAATGGTTACAATATGTCTATTTTAGGTGCCGATGTCACATAATAATATTAAGCTAGAAATCGTGTGAACATCACCTGAAGACGAAGGTGCCTCACTAGATTGCTTTTTAATTATGGTTCCCTGTGAAACTCGGACCTCGGCTCAGGACAGTTAGAGGCGATGGGATTGAAGAATTATAACATCGATTTTTAGTGAAGTTTTGTGCTGCTGCTGTCTCCTTCTTCGTTATACGAAGATGCGTTAAGATTGTAGCGTTCGTGGATCATTCGGGCTTCTCTTCTTTCATAATGCGGACGGCTAAGAGTGGAATTCTCTGCGAAGGTCAGTTTTTCCGGAACGCTATAATCTGGACATATTTTAGACTAAAGTTAAAAAGTAAAGTAAGTAAAGTTTTATGGTACAGATATAGTCTAGAGCCTGAGAAAGAACATAGGGTATATTTTATTATGAATTTCCCACGGGAACGGGAGTTACGCGGGTGAAACCGCGCGCGGGAAGCTAGTGTATCATAATTCCGTCCACGTAATATTTAAATACTAGCTTCCCGCGCGCGGTGTCACCCGCATTTAAATCGCTTCAGTAGTTAAGGCGTGATTGCGTAACAGACAGACAGACAGACAGAGTTACTTTCACATTTATAATATTAGTAAGGATTTAAGATTAATATGTAGAATACTTACTTATACTACTTCTGTGGATGGATTTTAAAAATGGATTTAAAGTATTTTTAAATCATCTTCAGACATTATATGTCTATTTCTGAACATCTACTAAAGAAAGTCCTGCCAATCTATCCAGGCTGAGACTAAGCCGGTACAAACAGACGGACAAACACTTGTTTTTTATTGTGTTTTCGTTATTAGTACACTGTATACATTCATATGCATTTAGTAAAAACCTGTAATTTTTCCATTACTAACCGTCATTTCAATTCAATTATTTCATGTATTTGTATGGTATCTTTTTTCTATTTTATAATTTTCTCTACTTTAGTACATCTATGACTGCACCGGTGGCTCAGTGGTTACGGAAGTTGCTTCTGAGACCTGGTGTTCTGGGTTCGATTCCCACCCGGGACAATTATTTGAACCACAAATAGTTGCTCTGAGTCTGGGTGTACTTTGTGTCCGTGAAATGAATGTTTGTAAAGTCCCCCGCGACACAGGGATTTATTTCCCTAGTGCGGGAGTTGTCTTTTTTAAAAAATAAATAATTAATCTACCACATTATCTTTGCTCCATCCTATGGTTAACGTAATTGGGTGAAAATGCATAAGGCATTAAGTCCGCCATGTACTTTCAGTGTTATTGAATATATAAATAAATAGTTGAGACAATAGTTACAAACAGACGGACTCACAAACTAATCTCA
The DNA here is from genome assembly GCA_947037095.2 of Nycteola revayana. NCBI lineage: Eukaryota > Metazoa > Arthropoda > Insecta > Lepidoptera > Nolidae > Nycteola > Nycteola revayana. Next base: position 18,714,046 of record OX344856.2, on the reverse strand, counting down.
TCTATAACAGTCTATTACAACTGCACCATCACTCAATAGCTCATTAACATTGTCGTAATGATATCGTGTCGTATGGTAACAATTGGAGTGGCGCCGCGCCGGTTCCGTGTCGGAGCGGTGCCGGGGTCGCCGACCGACCGTGGGAACTCCGCCCCAACCGTTGCGTAGGGCGCTTCTACACTTGCGTTAAGATTAAAACGACAATCTCTAAGTGTGTGATGATGAATTGATGATTTATGTTTAGTCTTAGTTTAATGACTAAAGGAATCTGTACCAGAGGTTTCTAACCTTTCCAATATTGTTAGATACCCCTACGACCTATAAGAAAATTATTTTACCCTGCAATTATAAATATAAAAAAGTTTATATATTACCCAGGTATTGGTAAATAGTTAAAATATATTTTGGCTTATTAATATAAAATTTTAAATTAATTTAGTTTACTTATAATGTTATTAACAAAAAGTAGCTAAGCAAGTAAAAGCTGAATTAATCCCGCGGTGGTAATTACCCCTTTTTTTTTCGTGGGGAAATGCATTTACGTCTCCATTCCGCCGCTGCAGCGTTTCCCGCGCCGACGAAGGGGTATGTGGGACACACCCTCTCCATAGCGGTGGTATGCTAAACTCATACCACGAGGAGAGGAGCCTACACCACTAAAACCCCCCGGAAACTCCTCCATCCGCCGTTGGTGAGGGCCGGGTACGCTTGGCAATCCATCCTAGGGGTAATCACCCCTAGATTCGAACTAACTCTGAATTTGAAGCCATCACTGGATTCTAGCACTGCCTATGCACTCTGAATATCAACGCTGCAATAATATATCTTGTTTACATATATTTTAAGCTCTGCTCCTTTTAAATAACATTCATTGATGAGTTGTAAGTATCATAGCTCCGCTGTAGCGTTATTATTAGGTCGTGATCTAAGAATAGCTGCAATCATTTACAACATCTACAACCCAAAGATGTAGGAAGTGGGGGGGGGGGGGAACTCGGTTTGCCTCATGGTATAAATAAACAGTGTTAGTTATGTTATAATGATTCGGTGTCTGAAATAAATTCTTGTTAACCCCCCGCGCTAAGCTAAAATGCTTATGTTATACGTGGGTTCACCACATGATTGGAAGTCCGACGCCATTGGGCTATTACCGTTTTTCAATTTATTTTATAATATAGGTCAAAGTCAACCATATCTCTCATTTTGAGTCGTGGAGGTCGTGGTTTCCATCCCTACGCCGACAAAGACATATTTGTGTAAAATAGTAAAATTTCTTTTCCGGGTCTGTTTGAATAAGGGGCTGCCCTCCGTGCCTCGGAAATATCGTTAAACCGTTAGTCCCGACTGTCATAACACCATCTATTACAAGCGAATACCAAGGAGTGGGTAGTAGCGTTTCCTTGTTACAACATAAACTATGGTGGTGAACGTCTGTACATGGAGGGCTATGTACAGCAGTGGACGTTACACGGGCTGATGGTGATGAAAATATTATTAGTGGTTCTATACCTAACGCGCGACTTTTAATCGTCACCTCAATATTAGTTGCGTATAGTCGCAGCCTACTAACTCCTATACGGGTGCAACAATGCATCGTGAATCACTTGCATCTAGCCGCTTATTTACGAGCGCCACATTGTTGAGCCACAAAGCTAAATGCCGCATACAGTTAGCGTTAGGAAAAGCTACATTGTTCGACTTTAAACCGAATTGTGGAACTAATATTAAATGTGCACTGTTTATCCGCAATGGACATTATTTTGAAAGCAACCTAGCACTACTTAGAGTATACATAAAACTGTACTATTGTGTATATAAAAGCTGAAGAGTTTGTTTGTTTGCTTGAACACGCAAATCTCAGAAACTACTGGACCGATTTGAAAAATTAATTCAGTGTTAGGTAGCCCACTTATCGAGGAAGGCTATAAGATATATTTTATTATGAAGTTTCTACGGGAACTGGAGCTATGCAGGTGAAACCGCGCGCGGAAGCTAGTTCTCTATAAGGTGCGTTCAATGAGTTGGTTATAATGTTATAATGTTTTCAAAATTGAGATTAATAAAATCAATAGCAATCTCATATCAGGGACCAGCGTTTCCCTGTGCATTATTCCATGGCAGGAGGCCTATACTTTTCACATAAATGTGTGAAAAGTGTCTGCCAAATCTGTTGCGGTTAAAAAGGTATCCCCAAATTGCTATGTCAACACATCTAGTTCATTTAATATATTAATGGGAGAAATAATAACTGGTGGATAATGGAGATTAATTTTGAAATAATAACACACCCGATATTGTTAGTCGGTCGTCGTTCTCTTTTGAGAAAAAAAAAGGTCTGTCAACAAAAATAAAGTGACCTCAATCGGTTTCTTGAATTTTTTATTGGGTTTTTGCACTTAAAAACAAATTAATCAATTCATTTTCATTTATATAGATCGTTTATGGGAAACTCACATTAATATTGATATCAGAGTAATAGTTGTATTGGCTTATTTAGTTTTATGGCGAATTTGATTTCATAACTATTTCATTGAATTCGTCGACATGTGTCCGATCACAATCTGAGGCAATTTATGTCACAAACTTACAACAAGTTGAAAGACAAAGTCTTGTCTTGTCTTTGTCTTTGTGACTAAATTATATACGGTGACTGGTAATTAGTGACCGATACCTAAACACATGATTGTGCTCATGATAACAAACAACTTTTACTATGGCACGAACGCTGAAATCGCGAAAAAAAAATCAGCTGTTCCATACATTTGTATGTTCACATAACTCGTCAACATGGTAGGGAGCAGCTGAATTTTTTTTCGCGATTTCAGGTTTGGTGCCATAGTAAAAGTTGTTTGTTATTATGAGCACAATGATATGTTTAGGTATCGGTCACCAATTACCAGTCACCCTACTACTACTACTAGCTTCCCGCGCGACATTTCGTCCGCGTAGCTCCCGTCTCCGTGGAAACTTCATAATTAAATATAGCCTATGTCACTCCGGAATAACTTCGTTTCCTAATGGTAAAATAATGTATGAACTGATTGGACTGAGTTAATGAATTTCATTACTCCAATACAACTTTTGGCCGCGACTTCGTCCGCGTGGTTTGGTAGCCAATACCCTGCATTGATAAATGGACTATACAACGTGTTAATTAAATAACGCAACACCTCTTAGGTGGTCATTGGGCTCATGGATATGAACAACTTTTAATATGGGACCAACTTTGTATCTCGAAAAAAAAAAACAACTTTTTCATACATTTTGGTCGAGTAGGTATTGACAATTTGTATGGAACAGCTGATTTTTTACTTCGAGATACAATGTTGGTCTCTTAGAAAAAGTTGTGCATATTCATGAGCACAATCACCACCCAAGAGGTTTGGCGTTATTTAATTAACACGTTGTATAACATTGATAGTTTTTTTTTAAATGGACCATGTTCATTGTTCCTGAGATTAGCGCGTTCAAACAAACAAATTCTTTAGTTTTATAGTGTAAGTATAGATTCTCAACAAGTATTGCGTGTTTGATGTCGTACTAGCTTTCACCCGCGTAACTCCGGTTCCCGTAGGAACTTAATAAATAAAATAAAAATCATTTTTATTTACGTAAACCTATTACAGGCACTTGCAAATAGTCAAAACAATAATTTAGTATTTAGTATTATTATCTATAATTATCATATTTTATAAATTTTCAAATTAAACAAGTATTTAAGTTATTATTTTAATGATATTTTAGTCTTAACGTCTTAGTTTTAATATTTAACTATATTGTGTCAAATAGCTTGTTCTTGTCTATAGTAGGTTAGAACAATTGTCATTATTTAGGTTGATCATGAGTATATAGCGACGGACGAGCTTTAATGCTACCACCGGATCCAATACGCCCCAACTGAGAAGATCCGGCGAAACAAACTCAGTGGGTTATTCTACTGCCGGTTTTAACACGACCCACATGAGACGGTCCAGCGAAACATACTCAAATGGGCAGGCAATAATTTAATATAACCTATAGCCTTCCTCGATAAAACGGGTATCTAACACTGAAATATTTTTTCATATCGGACCATCAGTTCGTAAGGTTAGCGCTTTCAAACAAACAAAGAAACAAACTCTTCAGCTTTATAGTATTGATCTAAAACCTCCGTAGCGTAGCGGTAATTGGCTCGCAATCTCGGAGACACCGGACAAGAAATCTTTATGTTATTTCTAAGATTTCTTTCCGGGTCTGGTTGGTGGAGGGTCTACCCTCCGTGCCTCGGAAAGCACGTTAAACCGTTGGTCCCGATTGTTATAAAATCATCTATAACAAACGAACCAGGGAACGGGCAGCAGTGTTTCCCCTGTGTATTACAACATAACACTGCGGTCACCAATCCTCCTGCCAAGCGTGGTGACTATGGCAAAAGCGTGGTGAATATAGGCCTCCCTCGGAAGGAGGCCTTTGTTCAGCAGTGGACATTATACGGGATGATGATGATAATTGTAGATTTAAACACTACACATGATTGTGACAATCGACATTAAATCAGTCAATTCAGCAAACACAAGAATGTAAGAGTATAACTGGGGTCATTACCAATTGTCCAATCATTGGCAATAAAGCTAACGTTTCTGTCGTCGCGTCGTCCGGTGTTAAAACAATTAGGTTTTTTCAAACAAGTGCTCTGATTGCGTTTCTTTCGTCAACAGATTACTTCCCGTTGCAAGGTGTAGAGGTTTTGTTTTTTGCAGGAGACAATTGAATTAGTGTGCAAAATGTTCTGGTTGATAGGAGTGGGAGAATGGAAAGAGAAGGAAGTGAATTGCATTGTTGTTTTACGCAAATTACATCCAATTCATTGACGAATTTAACTATTTAATGAGATTTGAGCAACCTCCGTGCGTAGCGGTATTTGGCTCGCTTTTCAATCTCGGAGGTCGTGGGTTCGATCCCCACGCCGGACAAGAAATCTTGGTGTAAATTCTAAAATTTCTTTTAGAGTCTCGGTAGTTAAGAGACTACCGTCATCCGTGCCTCGGAAAGCACGTTAAGCCGTTGGTCCTATAATCGCATAACATGGAACGGGCAGCAGCGTTTCCTTGTATGGTACAACATAATACTGCGGTCATCAAGCCGCCTGCCAAGCGTGGTGACTATGGCAAATATCCTCCATCGGGAGGAGGCCCATGTTCAGCAGTGGACATTATACGCGCTGATGATGAGTCTTGATGCCGTTACCGTCGGTAACTGGTTTTCGGCTTATAATAGAACACCCCATATCTTCCCATGGGTTTAATTAAATTTAATTACTTTGTACCTACCTAATAATTTAGATTTAAGATATATTATCCAGTTGTTTGTTTCCGAAATAAATAAATGGGTGTAGTAAAAAGCGATTAAGGGACATATACCTGACAGATGGGCAGCAGCATCTATCAGTTAAAGGTTACTTACCTCTTATTGCGATCATCAATCCGCCTGCCAAGCGTGGTGATAATGGCTTTATCTTTCTACAACCTATGACGAGGTCTGTTAGGAAGAGGCCCATGTTCAGCATTTGGTTGGGTCATTATACAGCTGTAGTATTATTTATTTATATAAACAATTATAATATGTTCCGTAGTATGGCAACCCTGATTTAACAAGCAACTATTAATATTAACTGTTACCGATCCTAGTTGGTCACTACCGCGCCGGATATTGAACTTGTGTCGTCCGGTTTGATAACCTACCATTGGTTCGATTCTCACTTGTGTAGTGTAAGTGAATTCAATGTGAGAAGAACATTATATCAACTGTATGCTCCTTTAATGATTAGAATCTATATATATATATATATAAATGAATCCCTATTTCCTTGGTCACAGCATCATGCGTGATCGGCGGGGTCGATTTCGAAATTATTTTTTTGTTGTGTTTGTTATTGTTAGAAGGTTCTTACGAAATAAAAAAATACGAAAATTGGGCGTTTAATTAGACAAATTAAGAATACTTTACACATATCACATTTTATAATGTAACTAGTGTTTTTGACAATATAACATATGACAGAATGCGTGGTGCTCTTAGTGCACTTCACGGTTGGTTCACTATTAATATATTATTAATATTATTAATATTAGTAATACAATTAATTCACTATTTAATAATCCGTTTGCTGACCTAGGCATTATGATATAACCTATCTTTATTTAGGGTCCGATTCAGCATCAATAGCCCGTATAACGTCCACGGCAGAACATGGGCCTTCTCCCGAGGCAGGGTATTTGATATAATCACCACGTTTGGCAGGCGGGTTGGTGACCGCAGTATTATGTTGTACCACACAAGGAAACGCTGCTGCCCGTTCCTTGATATACGATTATTAAAGATTATATCGGGATCAACGGCTTAACGTACTTTCCGAGGCACGGAAGGTAGACCCTCAACCAACCCGGAAAGATATCTTAGAATTTACACAAAGATATCCTGTCCGATTATTGATCAGTAAATGTTAAAATCTTGATCAATCACAATGTAAACAGTAGCGACTTGGTTTTGAAGTAGAAGTATTCCTGCTAGAGCGCGGGTGGAACTGCAAGTCTAGAAGTCAGTGTGTGACTGCTGGCAGGTATTTGCAAGTTGCGGGCAGTTGCTTGACTGTTTCAACCTGCCTGAGTTTGTTCATTAGGTACTCTTTTTAACCTACTCGTTATTATACAAGGTTGATGTTGAATATACATAATGTTTTTTGTAAACATATAAAACTGCAATAAAAAGATATTCAATAAATCTGCATAACTGGAGAATTGTTCCTGGTGCTGTAATAAGGCTGCTAGATCGACTAACCATGTTAACGGGAGAAAATAACAAAGTTTCGGGATTTTGGGACTTTGGTCGAGAGATATAAAAATAAAATCAAATTAAATATACAGAAAACATCAACATTCATAAAGTAATTTATTTTTATGATTTGACAATAGGTGGTGGCCTAAAACAAAAACTACTACTCTGGGTCATTAAGAAGACTTCGGACAGAATTTGCTATTTGAAATTCCAACAATTTTCGAAAATTATTGTTTTATAAAATTAAGTGATTTTTCGGGAGATTTTTTTTCGTCGGTAGTCGGAACGGTATCCAAAAATTGTCGTCCCACGCTGCGTGCTCTTCCACTTCTCGGTCTCCACTTGCTAGTTCGTGGTCTCCACTCGAGAACCTTTCTGCTTCATCGGCCGTGAGTTCTTTGAGCTATCTGTCCTGCCCATTACCACTTCAGTCAGTGTGCTTATTTATCCGTTGAGCTACGTCAGCGACCATGTGAGTTGTTTATCTGGTTGGATGATCTGTATCTCACGTAGGAGTTTTTACTCTGATAGAAACAATTAAAAATTGAGATTTTTTTACTGTAATGGAAACGCATGTTAATCATAATAAATGTTTCCATTAAAATAATATGAAAAAGTGCTACACGTCCGACAAGTCCTAATAATAATGGTTATGATTATTATTACCCGAAAAATTACCCAATGTAATTAATTGATACCAATTATTGATGTAGTTATTGACTAACAGCAATAAAAACATTTCATAAGCGAGTATCCAGTGAGAAACGGTAGTAACTACCGCAGTTTAGAGAGCAGTCGCTAATTACGGTCGATTAAGCTTCATTACGGCGCCCTAATTGGTCGATTGTTGCGACGACCGCGCCGCAAACATGTGCCGCAATGTCGTGAATGTTTGTGTGATGACATTAAATAGCGATTTGCGGACATGCGCTATTTAAGGCTATACATGTTATATAGGGTATGTATATTCGATGTGGTTTTTATGTTTAACTAGATTTACCCGCGTAGCTCACATATAGCCTTCCTCGATAAATGGGCTATCTAACACTGATTGTTTTTTTTTAATCGGACCAACAGTTTCTTATATTGGCGCGTTCAAGCAAACAAACTTTTTAGCTTTATATAATTTGTATAGATTACTAACAGACACTTCGATTACCTCCATTTGTTTTGTAGATACATCTACATGAGCCGCACAAACTATAAGAGAACTAGCGGCGCCATCTAGTAGCTAGCAACTCAACTAACCTGTATCGCGCAACAGAAGTTTTCAAGCCAATTCGAACATATACCTACAAGTTCTGAATACCTCCTCGCCCGGCAACGAAGATCTTCATGTTCTGTGAACACCACCAACCGTTCCTCTACAGTATTATATTGTCATGTAGTTTTATTACACAGAGACCACTCTATCCGACCCGCTGGAGATGAGAGTGCTCGCGAACGCGACGCGTCTTCCCCCGCCCTCCTGACATTTAGTTTGCAAATAACCTTCCGATGTCCTCGTAAGCCCGAAGTCCGAGGGGCTCTCGCCACAAACTGTAAAGAGGAGTGACATATGCTAAAAAACTTAAAATTAAAGGATTAAGTCCTTCAATCTCTCCGCCAGCGACCGCCCTGAGCCAAAGGCCAAGTCCCACAGGGGACGCCCTCTTGCGCAGATTGCTAAGTTTGTAGTTTTTAAACCATTAAGTAGGATCGCCTTTATGAAGTAGCCAAAGCTTTGTGACTTACTACACATGTCCGGCAATAAAAAAAGTAGCTTTCTACTATCGGCCGTTATGGATTGATAGTGTAGGGCTAATTACGACATTGCAGCGGACGTGGCCTAGCCATAAGTGCAGAACACACACTTTCACCTCGGCCGGTCACTGAGGAAGCGGAATGAGGAGCGGCTGCTTACGTGTAGTACTTATAGTTACTGTTGGCGTTACGTGTTGAGTTGAGTTAAGTTTGAGCTTTATTTAGACTGTGGTATTAGGCTGCGCCGCTGCGGACATTATTTGTTTTGAGAAGTTCAAGCGTTATACAGACTGTGGTATAGCATACCACATCCTCAGGTGGTTAGGGTAGTTAGGGTGCGTCCATTAATTACGTGAAACTTTTTTTTTTATTGTAACGGTTCATATCCTCATGAATCACTTTATCTATTTAAAAATACCGCATCACAATCCGTCAAGGGACAGACAGACAGCGGGAAGCGACTTTGTTTTATACTATGCAGTGATATCGCGTGAATGAACTCGTTTCGAACATTATAGAATCGAATAAATAGTGGTGGCTCCATATGTCGCATGGTCTATTGAACAGCCCCCAGTCAGTAATCAGTGACCCATATCGTGATTGGAATTTATTTAGAGCACAAGCGTTACTCATACTATACTGTAGTGTATCAGCTCGTTCACGTCCACTGCTGAACACGGGCCTCCTCTTAACAGACCTTAGGAAGCCAGGGTCGATGAGGGATATTGCCACCACGCTTGCAGTAAGATGATGAGTATCTTAGAGCTTAAAGATGCTGCTGCCTATACATCAGCTGTATGTCTCTCAGTAGCATCTTACGATACTCATGGCAAGACGTGGGCGATACTCTAAGCCCAACATCACACAGCTGCTCATACTGTAAACCCTATCAAATATCGAATAATTACATCTATCAGCCCGTATAACGCCCATTGTTTTTATTTTTTCTTATTTTCCTCGAAAATTCCGCTGTTTCGGGAAAAGTTATATGTACAGAAATAATTCTATTTACTACCCCAATACACCACATAAGTATGAAATCCCAAATCCATGGAAGTTAGAAATATTCTAATGTAACTATTTTTGTTAGGGTTGTAATTTTTTTTATCCTTATTGTGTGGATCAAATTTTTCGTAGAAGTAAAAGAATGACAAACAGAAAGTGAACTAGTTTACTGGCAGCCTACCGAGACCTTCCAAAAATACTTATTTATTTATTATTATTTGTTAAAAACTCTATACCTACACAAGTTAAAAAAACATAATGTACAAAGTTCCCTTCAGGTTTACTATATTTGTTTGTTTGTTGGTCTTCAAAACAAATAGCAAATCAACTACATATAAAGTTAGGATTTCATGCTTATTCAAATTTAGCCGTAGCCTACGATTCTGATTACCGATTATTTATCAAATTGTACATACGTCAAACCTCGCTCTCTATGTATGTGGCTACCGTGCCACTTAACAGATATACGCAATAGACAAACGAAAACAAGCCCGAAGGCATAAATATGCCTTATAACGTACATTGATGAATTATATTTTATATCAAGCTGGTACCACCGAAGGTAGATATATTTTTTGGCAAAGTTATATAAAATCCGGATATCAATAATTATCTGAGATTTCTTATGACTTAAAATGACTTAAAACTTATAATGACTTAAAATCCCTTAACTAATAAAACCCGGTCAGAAATTATTGATTGAACACAAAGATTTCTTGACCGGTGCGGAAATTGACTTTCCAAAACTTAAAACGAGATTTGAGGCTTCATGAAATTCTGATACAATGTATTAAATACCACTAAACTTATATATCATAAAATAAATTTGAAGGACATTTTGAGATTACGCGTACATTACGTCTCATTACAGCTTGAGGCTCAATGGGCCAATGTAGCCTGAGCCTATAAATAATGATAAAAAAAAACACCTGCACGTGTGGGGAGGGCTCGACATATGGTGATAATATAGTCAGCTGTTTGTAAGAGATAATGTTTTACCATTGATAGATGATATAATCAAGATTTAGTTATTATTTGAAGTCTATAGACATTTAATATATTTTGTGACAGTCTAGATAGCTTTTTTTAAACTGCTTAGACCAGGGGTGGCCAACCGGTCGATCGCGATCGACTGGTCGATCCCGGCAGCTATTACAGTCGATCCACATTACAATAAAAAGTGACATTTTAGTCCATGTTTGACCGAATGTTAGTCTACAAACACGTGCCACAAATGCACTAAGTTAGTGATTGTCGAATGCCATGCCATGTAGTCGATCGCACACAATAACAGTCGATCTTAGGTCTTATTAAGTACACACACACAGTTGTTAAAATTTATTAAATGCAGAGCATATGGTATTTTATTGTTGTGATGATATTATTATACATATGGTTTGTTGGACAATCTTATAAGTGGACTTTGAGATACATTGTTATTTCTAACAGGTGTGGTAAACAGTTGTGGTATACGTAGGTACGGATCGCGTTGGTAATGTTGGTATTTTAAAGTCTAAATGACTTATAAGGTTACTGTTTAGTGTGTCATTCACAATCTATACTAATACTAGCGGCCCGCCCCCGCTTCGCACGGGTGGACTTTATACCCTACCCCTGCCCTACCCTAACCCTACCCTACTCCTACCCTACCCCTACCCTACCCCTACCCTACCCCTACCCTACCCCTACCCTACCCCTACCCTACCCCTACCCTACCCCTACCCTACACCTACCCTACCCTACCCTACCCCTACCCTACCCCTACCATACCCCTACCCTACCCCTACCCTACCCCTACCCTACCCTACCCTACCCTACCCTACCCTACCCTACCCCTACCCCTATCCTATGTCCTTCTCCCAGTTCTTAGCTACCTCCCTACCAATTTTCAGCCAAATCGGTCCAGCCGTTCTCGAGTTATAAATAGTGTAAATAACACGACTTTCTTTTGTTTTTAAAATGTATTCTGCTATTCGGGACGGAAACAAATCCAACAAATCAAAAACCATGGCAATCGGTCCAGCCGTTCTCGAGTTATAAGTGTTGTAACAAACACGACTTTCTTTTATATATATATATATATATATATATATATACTAGCGGCCCGCCCCGGCTTCGCACGGGTGGACTTTTATACCCTACCCCTGCCCTACCCTACCCCTACTCTAACCCTACCCTACTCCTACCCCTACCCTACACCTACCCTACCCTACCCCTACCCTACCCTACCCCTACCCTACCCCTACCCTACCCTACCCTACCCTACCCTACCCCTACCCAAAAGTATCCTATGTCCTTCTCCCAGTTCTTAGCTACCTCCCTACCAATTTTCAGCCAAACCGGTTCAGCCGTTCTTGAGTTATAAATAGTGTAACTAACACGACTTTCTTTTGTTTTTAAAATGTATTGGCAATCGGTCCAGCCGTTCTCGAGTTATAAGTGTTGTAACAAACACGACTTTCTTTTATATATATAGATATATATATAGAAGATTATAAAGAGGAAAGATTTGTATTTTTGTGTGTGTGTATGTATGTTTGTAATGAATAAACTCAAAAACTATTGTGCCGATGTCAACAATTCTTTCACCATTGGATAGCTATATTCACCCTGAGTGACATAGGCTATATTTAATTATGAAGTTCCCACGGAAACGGGAGTTACGCGGGTGAAACCGCGCGCGGGAAACTATTTTATATAAAGCGCACATGTCGTCTATCCATCTCTTTCTCTCTCATTAATCTAGGCTGGAGCTCTGCTCGCCTTTATACCCGGTGAAGTAGAAAAAGCCTCGAGGATAATTAAACATGTCCGCCCGAAAAAAAAAAATTCTCTCTTTGTATCAACGTAATTATAAGCAAGCAATTGAAATAACTGTGTATATGTACCTACTTTAAAACGATTTACGAGTTCATTGCTGAATCACAATATACCTATACTATACTTACATACACACATACATACTTATATTATATCTATCCTTATAGCTTACTAATCCCTTGAACAATAACACGGAGGGATCGCCGGGCTCTTACGGCCACAGTGACAATGCAGTAGGTCAAGTTGACACAATCAATCACTTTTTTTTGCTATTTGCCTTACATGTCAATTACCTCGCTCTACTATTATACAATGTGTGACAGAAAAGCATAGAAGTTTCAGGATGGTTTCATGATATAGAGACAAAATAACAAAAAATCCAAAGAGATATGCTTTCTCTTGTGATATGGCAAGTCACTTGATCACTTTTAATAGGAGATCCTAATAAAAGCGATCGTAATCTAGGCTAGGGCTTCGGATTTGCAATTATGTGGGTCCCCGGTTCGATCCCCACCGCCACTACCAACGTGAACCCACTAGTAACACAAGCATTTTAGCTTAGCACGAGAGGTTTATAATTAGTGAGCAAAAACTCAGCTAGTTTAAAAAAAAATGTGTATATAATTTGTCCTATGTTTTTTTAGATAACAGCGAGGTATTTATTATTAGTTAGAACTCAATCCTGTAATATGATCATTGACTACCGTTTAATCATACACTCCGTACACAGGAAAAGTGCCGTTCAAGGTATTTTAATTATTTTATCAGACGATGCAATTATAACGAGTCTGTATCAGATGTTGACACACCCGGTTCATAGGATTAGCATGTGCTATGTGTCACACTGATTGGCTACTCATCGTTATAGTGAATTATAATAATCAGTATGAACAGTTAGTTGAAACCAAAAAAGTGGATGCTTTTTTTAGACTGCTACTGCCGTTCTAGGAAAATAAATCCTTGTGTCACGGGGGCTTAATATAAACACAAAATTCATGGATACAAATCAAGCCAGGCTTAGAACAACTGTTGGTGGTTCGTTTTTTTTTAGAAACCATAAACCACTAAGCCATTTTTGTGAAGCAAAAGTGTAGTTTAAAGTCATGATTTGTGGGATAAAGGTAGATTTGACCTTATTTCTTGGAGAGATGAGACATTTTATGTTTTTTCTGGGAAAAGCTATCCAGAGAAATCATCCCGGGTGGGAATCGAAACCAGGACTCTACCCTAACCACTAAGCTATTGTAGTCAAGCAAATGTGGAGTCTAAAGTCATGATTTGTGGGATAAATAAAGATTTGACTTTAACCCTTAGTCATAAGAGACATTTATATTTTTTCTGGGAAAAGCTATTCAGAGTGACGTTTGTGTGTCTATGTAAGTGGTCATTTAATTTTTCAATTTAAAATTGCATCCAAAGCGTTGATTTTTGCAAAATAGAGTATGACGTTGCTATTTGCTCCCCAACTGCTTATCAGAGGATCTCACAGCAGATCGAGAAATTGAAATTATATGTTAGAAAAAACAGAAAAATATTGCGACATTTTTTGTTCTTTGTAAGTATGTTATGCCGTTAAATATTATCTTAGACATGTTTACCATTGAATGTTATCCTCTAGTGTACATTAGAACATATCAATCATTGTCATAATACGTCGCGACTTTCATTTACCGCTGTAAATTTGTTAGGACTCGTTGTTTTCATAATTGTTCCATAATTCATTAGCATAATTTGCGGATTAATTATTGTTATTTTATTATAAGACATTTATAATATTACATAAGGAATCTAAACCTATATAATATTAAGTTATTTTTCAGAATCAGTTATCTAATTAAGTTAAATAATCTATGTATATCTTTAAATTTCAATAAAGCGAAAATTATGTTTTTTTTTATATATGCAATTAATAAAACACTCCACATTAACCTACTGCAATAAAAAATACTTTACTACGTAGGGGAAACCACAGGGGCTCCAAAAATAGTAGCGGGGGAGGGGACCGTGCCAGCGCCCGCGCAGTGCCCCTTGACGCGCCGTCGCACACTCATGCATTCACTGTGGCATGTTACAACAGTGCTATACGCGAAATAATATACACTACTGTATATTATATACTGTGATCAGTGCTTTAAGTAAATAATATTTATATATTACTGTATATATGTATTTACTGTGAAATGTTTTAAAAATTACTCGAGTTTTACTTCCTAATTTATGTTTTGGGTGTATAGTAGGTTTTTAAAACTTAAATTATACGTTGTGTTGTATATGATACATTGCTAGAGTGACAGTGATGTTGTGTGGAACCAGCGGTGCTGTAGCGGCGATGGATCGCGCGTATATGTCACTGCGCGCGCGCAAACCTCAGGCGATCAAAACGGTGCGTTTAATTAATTGTATTGTATGGGTGGTAATTATTGTGTTCTATGTTATCCACACATTTAATTGTAAGGAAAATGTTTCCGAGTGGAAATCCTATTGGAAATGTTTTAAGTAGTCATACTTGTTAGAAATGTGAAAGTAAGCTTGATCGTCCTGCTTTATCATCGAAAGTAAGCTATGGATGTTTTTTTTTGTGTGAACAGAATAAAGTTATAGATAGGTACCTATAGACTCAATAAGTCTTATGGTAGTTACCTTACCGTACCACAAAAAAATATCCTATCAGCCTATACCATACGATTAAGCTATGGGTTCCCAGCTACTAAAAGATAGTCATATATTAACGATTTACAATTAAAATATCAATGCTTTCTGACGGATATGTATGTTTTTCCGTTATTAGCCACGAGGCTTTGGCTTCTTCATCGGACATTAAAGCGGGCAAGGCTCCAGCGTTATACAATGTCAATGTCCCTTGAATGTATACGTTAATTAAATACATTGAAATGGAAACAATTGGTTTATTTTGGTTAAAATGATTCATTTTGAATGAATCAGCGTTTAAGTAGTTCTTAGTCAATACAATGTTGGAAACAGAGTGCATTGTAATCAACAGATATTACCTTATATGAATATTACTTGTTTTATTGCAATATTTGACTTCTTATTAGTACTGTAGGTACCTGGGCCCGGACCCTACACCACTAGAGGACCGCTATGGAGAGAGCGAGTCCAACATATACCCCTTCGCCGGCGGAGGGGATGCGTAAATGTATTTTCCCCTCGGACAACAAAAAAACAGGGTTTACAGGCTTTTAGTATTCACTTGAGTAGATTTTTGTTTTATTCAAATAAATAGCAAGCGACGTAGCAAACTTTATTGCGTTAATTTTATTTGGATATAGATAAATAAGTGTTTGATATCGTAATTATATAATTATCGATATCTTTAAATTAATAAATCGACTAATTAACAAGTTACAAAATTTTTCATCGCAATTAAGTAGTTAGTATGTCTACAAATTGGTGTATTAAACTAATTTGTATATTACGGCAATAAAAATATTTGCTTTGATGATTTATATATTTAATGTTTGTTTGAGCCCAGTTGTAGTCTGCGCCTGTGCAAGGCTTGGGCGTTGGACTTATGACCATGAGATTGCCGGTTCGATCCCCACCCATAGCATATACCGACGTGAACCCACTCGTAGCAAAAGCATTTTAGTTTAGCATGTGAGGTTAACAAGAATACTAGAAGAGTGCAAAAACTCTCCTAGTTATCTTCACCGTCCTTTCACTATGGAGGACTTGATGGTGGGTACCACTACCACTAATGCCAGCAGTGTGACCAATCACTGGTTAAAATGGCTAACAATGAAAAAAAAGAGTTGAAATATTGACACGAAAGAAGAACTATACATTCTTAGTTAAGTTAGGGATCTATGACGTCATGAATATATGAGTCGTAATGACAGTGACTCAGTGAAGTAATATTTGTTATTGTAATTCCTAGTATTTACTCGGAGTACTACTCAGTATTGGGAGTACTTGTACTCCTCAATGGTTACCACCTACGTGGTAAATATTGTCAGTGAAGTTCTAACACCATGTTTGTCAGAAATTGCTTTTTAACTTTTTAGGAAAGTGAAATATAAAATAAAATCTATATCTTCCTGCCCTGCTCCCGTCAATTGTGGTCGGCGCAATATGTCACCCTTTTCCATTTTTCCCTATTAGACGTCTCTTCCATACTCACACCTTTCTTACACATGTCATCTTTCTCACAGTCCACCCATCTTTGCTTTGGCCTTCCTCTTCCAATATATCCCCCAATCTTCATATTCAGCATTCTTTTCGTCACAGGCCTGTCAACTCTACGCATAAATTAAAAATGTTTATTTCATCAACTTAGAAAGTTTAAGTTACACGATTGTTATGTACTCAACACTTTTCTTGTGTTAGGTGGTTCCGTTCTTCCAGATTTCTTCCAGATTTAACTGAGTATATAAAGTATACAAATAACTATAGAATTTTGTATATACACTGGATGGAAATATACTAGTCTAGTTTTTGCTTTATTTTTGGAGTTTCTATTGGACGATATGCAATGTTTCATACGATTCTCTTACAACTGACTTGAATATATCAAAACCGCCAAAATATTACTTACGTGATACGTGAACTTTGACGAAAAGTATTCGTGGTATTTATGGCTTTCATTTGTTAAACGAAGTTATTTGGATTACTTGCTAAATGTTATTGTTGCCGTAGATATGCCAATAATTACTTTTATTTACATTCAAAATATATTTTTGTACTAAAAATTACGAAATGAAATCAAGCAAAATAGGACAAGCTGTTCTCGTATATATGCAATACTACTTAAATAGCGTATTGAGCATAGTAACAAATTTAGCGATTTGTCTAAACAATCCATATATTTCATAGTCATCGGCATCGGTACATCTGTCCGTCAGTTACGCTCAATTTGCTCCGAAACTACTGAACCGATAAATAAGAACTTAAGTATTTTTTTAACACGGACGTGTATTTATCGTACCGTATGTTTTGAAATTGGTAAAGTCGAATAATGGAGGTTATTTGACATATAAAAAGAACTGGGTAAGTGACATATTTTCCATTTAAAATTATTAGTGAAATGAGGTTGGGGGGTCCGAAATAATAATAATAATAAGTACACTTTATTGCAAAATATAAAATAATACAGTAACTTAGATAACATAATGTGAGAATTATCCTAATAATATTTTGCAATCGGCGGCCTTATCGCTAAAAGCGATCTCTTCCAGGCAACCTTATGCATAGGTTGGACCAAAAAGTAAAAGAAAATGAATTAGGGTAGCATAGGGTAGGGCCGGATTGCTCATGCGTACCCGGCCCCCACCAACGGCGGATCGAAGGAGTGTCCGGGAGGTTTTAGTGGTTGGTAGGGTCCTCTCCTCGTGGTATGAGTTTAGCATACCACGCTATGGAGAGGGCGAGTCCCACATATCCCACCGCCAGCGCGCGAATACGCTGCAGCGGCGGTGGGAATGCGTAAATGCATTTCCCCCCGGACAACAAAAAAAAAAAAAAAAAAGAGTAGCATGTACACAGGGAAAGGAAAATATGTATGAATACTAAATAAGCTTACTTATTACACGTGCGAGCACGTGTTTAATTACATTAAAGAATATATAGTTATATACATACATGATGATAAATATAAAATATATAAATAAATATATATATAATGAGATATCAATATATACCTATTATAGTTATAGCTTCAATGGCGAGTTTAAGCAAGATAATGTTCTCTCGCCATATTTTTAAATATGGCGAGAGAATATATACCTATAGATTTCGAAGTAATATTCGAAGTAATATTTTATTTACCTATATTTTTTCAATAAATAGTCCCGATTGTCTTTGGACCTGTGATTATTTAAATTTTTACAAAGTTTTTGTCTATTTTACATCAGTCAAATCTATCTTGTAATAAATATGGTTGAAGTATATGATAGAAGGTATATGTGAGTAGGTGTAGATGTGAGTGCGTTTGTGTATGATGAGTATGGGTATGTAATGGAGGAATTCGTCATTTTTTATTTAACTTCAAACGTTTACTAACAGTGCAAGTGTTAAACGCGGAAGTTAATAAACCAGCAATTAATGTTATTTTCTCGTATGTCCCACATAGATATGACGGTACCAATAGTCCTTAGGAAAATTCCCGAGTCATTGCAAACTGTCGGTGCATTTGTATTACAAGAAAATTGCGATAATGATAAGATATGATATTGAGGCTGAGATGTGTGTCTATAGATGAAATAGGGTTAGTAGTGTAGGTGAGTGTGTGATGAGTGGCGATCGGATAGTCGAGGGCATATTCACCTGAACTTTGAGGAAGTAATGAATGTAATATAGAGTGGATAATCATCACCATCATGCCATTGCTAAGAACCTGAAATAAGCACGTTAAAACCGTTTTAAAAAAATATTTCAGTGTTAGATAGCCCATTTATTTATTCGTTGTTATCGTGGCTATAGAAATACATCATTTGTGAAATGTAAAATTTAAACTGTCTAGCTATCGCGGTTCGTGAGATACAGCCTGATGACGGACATACAGACAGACAGCGTCAAGTCTTAGTAATGGGTCCCGTTTTACCCTTGGGGTACGGAACCCTAGAAAGGATAATTAAAAAGAATCTGACGTTACTTTCCGGAAATCCACATTAAACTACATAAGAATGGAATCTAATTAAGTTAATTAAAGTTGCACTTCCTTGAGTCGTGATTAAAGCAGTGTAGGGACTAATAAGAGGGGAGAATGTAAAGGGTCGACAAAATATTTGTATTGTCTTTTTTCGGTCCTGCCCTGCTAGCATGGCGGCAGTAGACTCGAGTCGTGAGTATATCTATACGCTGTGACCTACGGAAGTAATACCACATGTCTTGATTCATCGATGCGATTTATATTTTCTCTGAATAGAAGATTTCAGTAAAGACTTGACTTGTCTTGCCGAAAATCGCAACACTGCTTTCATTTCTGGGGACTATCAATTTTTACTTTAATTTTGATTTAAAAAGTTTGCTATATATAAATTATTATATATTAATATTATATATTACTATATATTAATATTATATTATATAAATTGTCGACACTGTTTTATAAGCTATATTAAATAACGTGATTAATATGTTAGTTATAACAATTATTAATACGTGAAGCACGAACAATCAATAAACTTTGCACCACTTTTGGCAAAAACTTCGCGGTTGGGACTAGGAGTACAAAATTGTGCACTCTGATATTTCACCCGCGTAAATACTGCACACTTCCCGTGCGAAACTCGTCTTTAAATATAGGCTATGACTCTCACAAATAATCTATCACTCACAAATAATATGGTTTTCTGTTGGTTAAAAAAAATCAAAATCAGTTCAGTAGACCCCCTAAAACCTCACAAATAATGCACAAATTCTCTTTATTTATAATATTAAAGTAGGTAATAAAAATTTCTACCACCGGGATATCACTAGTAACATTAATAACACAATTCTTTAAATAAATAAATAAAATAAAATAAATAAGAAGTTTTTATTCACGTAAACCTAATTACAGGTATTTGTAAATAGTCAAAACATATTTTGGCTTATTTTTTATTTGAATTAATTAATTTTATTTGGTTATTGCTACTTATAATAATAGTTTATATAGCTTCAAAACTGCTTGGTAGTGAGTTGCTCTGAAACAATACCGCTTTATTAATCATTGTAAAATAAAATTTATTAAAAAAAAAGGATTCCTCTGAGTTTCTTGCCAGTTCTTCTCAGAGTTGCCACGTCCAGAACTGGTGGTAGGAAAAGAATGGGACGCATCATAAGAACATGATTTAAAATATTTTAAATGTGTCTATATGAATATATAATTTTTTGACTTTGACTTTTAGCCTAAAAGCTGTCAGAAAAGCTGTCTTTATATTTACATAATGTTCTTGTATCACAAATATTTTGATGGCCTCAGTAGAGATGACCCAATTAAAATCCATCCCTAATTATGTGTATGAAGGAGAAATGGCCTAATTAAAAGTACTGCATCTAATTAATTGAAATACCACAGTATAATTGAAATATACAGCTACCTCCTAAATGTACCGGATATGAATAAACATCCGGCCTCGTTTGGGGACGATGAACGCACGCTGCGACAATATTACGACCATTAATGTCATGGTCACGACTAAACGCACGTGAATGACCGCCTTTATACAGGTAAGGCTGCCGTGCCCTTTTAAGGAAATAATTTCCCAGATTTCTATGTAATTATGTACTCTTTTTGAATGTTTTATATATTTTTTTAATTGTACTGCGTTTATAAGTTACTTTTTAATGACTACCGAGTTATTTATACTAATGTTATAAACAGGAAATATTAGTTGGTTTGTAACTAGACCGATAAAAAAATATGTTTCATCATTGTAAAGATACGTTATCTACGAGTACGATGTCATCATCAGCCCGTACAACGTCCACTGCTGAACATGGGCCTCCTCCCGAGGGAGGGTTTTGCAATAGTCACCACGCTTGGCAGGGGGATTGGTGACCGCAGTGTTATATTGTATTACTCAGGGAAACGCTGCTGCCCGTTCCCTGGTATACGCTTGTTGTAGATAATGTTATAATAATCGGGACCAACGGCTTAACGTGCTTTCCGAGGCACAGAGGGTAGTCCCTCAACCAACCAGACCCGGAAAGATATCTTAGAATTTACACAAACAATTCTTGTCTGGTGTGGGGATCGAACCCACGACCTCCGAGACTTAAAGCGAGCCAAATACTGCTACGCTACGGAGGTTGTTATCTACGAGTACGATAAGCTGAATTTAATTATGATGTTCCTACGGGAACGGGATCTAAGTCGTTGAAATCGTTGTGTCCTGGGGACTTTTTAAATACATTATTCACGGCACAAAACATGCAAATTCAAGACATCTCTCTGAAGTTCATACAAATAGTTATCTGAAATTCATCATCTATTTACGTTCCCGCGTAATCGAGGATGAGGATATGCCCATTCATCATTAGTATCATCATATCAGTGTGATGTCGTCCACTGCTGAACATAGGCCTCCCTTATCGATGTCTAGCGGGAACGATAGCAAGCGGCCTGCATCCACTGACTCTCTGTGACCTTTTTAGGGTTTCGTAACCGAATGGTAAAAATGGGACCCTATTACTATGACTTCACTGTCTGTCTGTCAGTCTACAGGCTGTATCTCAAGAATCGCGATGGCTAGACAGTTGAAATTTTCACAAATGATGTATTTCCGTTGCCGCTATAACAAGAAATACTAAAAATAAACATTTAAGAGGGGCTCCCATACCCTTTTGCATGTAAACTTTTTCAATAACGGCAACAGGCAGGCGCTTGAAAATGGTACGGAACCCTTCGTGCGCGAGTCCGACTCGCACTTGGCCGGTTTTATGGTCGTCAACTCATCGTGCAGGCGGTCGTCCCACGCTACACGCTTGCCAGTTCCTTTCAGAACCTTTCTGCCCCAGTGACCGTCATTTCTTTGGGCTATTTGCCCTGCCATTTTAGCTTGCTGATCCATTAGGCTATGTCACCGACCTTCGCTCTCATGTGAAACTCTTTATTTCTGAATCGATCTCGCGGGGAAATGCTAAGCTCTTTACGTATATACCTACTAGCTGCGCTCCGCTGTTTTACCCGCGTTACTCTGCTCCAGTGGGTCGGAGCGTTCCCTTTATGTTAATCCAGCGTATAACCTATCCCGGTGCAAAATTTCAGCCATTTCCGTTATGTAGTTTTGGCGTGAAAGAGTAACAAACATCCATCCATCCATACTTACAAACTTTCGCGTTTATAATATTAGTAGGATTAAGGGATGCTGCTTTCACATAACTATTTCATCTACTGCTAGCATGCTGCTTTCAGCTGGATGTGAAACGAGTAGGCTTGTATTAAGCAAAATAGTTGGAATCGCAAAATAATGAATAAAAAACTATGAATTAAACAGAATCAGATGTCGATATTAAAAGTATTCAATTAGATAGCCCATAGTTGCATGCGAGTGTATTTAATTAATGTTTGGTATTTAGTATTCTGGGAGAAGCGATCATTCGTGATGATATGTCGATTCTTTGTACTTTCTTTGTTTCATAATTTTATTGGTCTTTCAATTTGTACCTAAAAATTTAAATTGTAATCACGCGAAATCAAACAGCTTATTTCTGATTATGATGCTATTTGTGATTATGTTGTAACTCACAGGGAAACGCTGTTGTATTGTTATAGATGATGTTATAACAATCGTGACCAACGGCTGATGTACCTTTCCGAAACACGGAGGATAGTCCCTCGACCAATAAGTCAAAATCCCACAATCTCATCACCAGCGACCGTCCTGAGCCGAGGTCCAAGTCCCAGAGGGGGCGCACTCTTGCGCAGGTTCCTTGGTTTGTAGTGTTTAAACCATTTATCGAGGCTGGAGCTCTGCTCGCCTTTATACCCTGTGAAAAGAAAATCCTCGTGGCTAACTACATATGTCCGTCCAAAAAAATCAGATCCTAAAAGAAACTTTACCTAGACATTAGACATAGATATCATAGGGGATCGAACCGACGACCTTCAAGATTTAAAGCGAGTTTTAAACCGCTATGTCATGCAAGATATTTATGTTATCTGCATTAATCCTGTTATTTAATGCCAAAATCTATCTCGTACAAGGATAAATGATTATTATTATTGGCAGTGTGTACAGTTTTATAGCCGGACACCACACAACATCAAACGTTACGCTGATCATTGATTTATACTTCCAGTTATCGTCACATCAATGTTAATCTTGTTTATTTTCATTTAGTTTTGTGCAGTCGTTTCTGATTCGGAATCCGCTTGGTTATACTGTTAACCTTCTATTGGTACTTTAATTTTAACTGTAAGGGACCTCGGACTGATTCTTAATGTTTATAAGTATGATTTATTTCTCTGGATAAACAGACAGAAGCATTCATAATATGTATATGCAATTCGCTTATACTTACTGACAACCTCCGTAGCGTAGCGGTATTTGGATAATGGATAATCTTGGAGGTCGTGGGTTCGATCCCCACGCTGGACAGGAAATCTTTGTGTAAATTCTTAGATTTCTTTCGGGTCTGGTTGGTTGAGGGACTACCCTTCGTGCCTCGGAAAGAACGTTAAGCCGTTGGTCCCGATTGCCCCGGGGGGATATCCGAAGGCCGATACCGGTGCTTCGCTGGCGTAGGGATCACGCAATAGTGATCCTTGCGCCAGCAAGCGGATGCGTTAGGAACATAACCCGGAAAACTAAAAAAAAAAAAACAGTTTTGCAGTCATTTTAATCTGTAATTATTAATGCTTTTGAAGAAGCATACATATAGACTGATTGTACTATTAAAAATAAATCATTTTGCTGAGTATTAGCATCCACTAAACAATCAAGGAGTAGAGTTTACACGGGTTGCCATGCATTAGGAGTCCCCAGTGCCGCCATTACTACAGGAGCAGGTTCATGGTACGATCCCCACCCTTTGCTCTACCGATGTGAACCCACTCGTAACACAAGCATTTAACTTAGGGGTTAACGTATATTTGTTAATTTACTTATGAACCTAAACGCTTAAGAGCGGTTTCGCACTATGTCCGATCCGAATCCGATCCGAACCCGTGAAAATATTTGTCTAGAAATTTGGAAAGAAATCAGATGACGGACATCGGATTAAGTGCGTAAATTACCATAGAAATAGTTCTACGGCTACTACGGACCATATTTTCACGGGTTCGGATCGGATTCGGATCGAACATAGTGCGAAACCGCTCTTAAGCGTTTAGGTTCATAAGTAAATTAACAAATATACATTAAAACATGAGAACTCATCAGAATAAGGCATTATTTAAAAATAGTGACACTTTTAACCGGTTACTTACTTTAAACCTATACACGAAAAATGCAGTTAAAAGTAAATTATCTTGAATAACACTATTTAAAAACTCTTTAAGCCAATTATTGATAAATTCCGGTCTCTCCTCTACGTAAAGGAGAAATGATATGTATAGGGTAACTGGTAATTAGTGACCGATACCTAAACACATGATTGTGCTCATGATAACAAACAACTTTTACGATGGCACCAAATTTGAAATCGCGAAAAAAAATTCAGCTGCTCCCTACCATGTTATCGAGTTATGTGAACATGAATGTATGGAACAGCTGATTTTTTTTTATCGGTTGCATTTCGGGGAGTGTGCGGAGGTTCTACATAACCTGATCATTTCTCATGTTTTAATGTATATTTGTTAATTTACTTATGAACCTAAACGCTTAAGAGCGGTTTCGCACTATGTTCGATCCGATCCGAACCCGTGAAAATATGGTCCGTAGTAGCCGTAGAACTATTTCTATGGTAATTTACGCACTTAATCCGATGTCCGTCATCTGATTTCTTTCCAAATTTCTAGACAAATATTTTCACGGGTTCGGATCGGATTCGGATCGGACATAGTGCGAAACCGCTCTTAATCTGTTTTTCCGTGATTTTGTAACAGATTCACTAACATCCAAAATTAAGATCTGAACATTTTTCCACTAAATCCGATACACCCGAAACTTTTTACATGTTACTATAATAAATGCTATCACTCATCCTTCCAAGCCAGACACGTGAAAAACGTGATCCCTTTAGCCTTGTTTACATCAGCTGGGAACGAACCCGCTCCACTCAAAGTTCACGGTTACGCACAGAACAGTTATAGCTGGCACGTCATTGCATTTTGATGTTACTGAGTCATCGGGTTATTTCTTTCTTTCTTGTTGATTGTGAAGTTTCTGAAATAACTTGTGAATTCAATGATTGGATAGGTTTTGCTTGCTCATTTAAAACATTAGATAAATAATTTTAAAAATCAAGTTTTGCATCTTCAATATACATCTCTCCACCAATTTTCGAGACAATCGGTGCAGTAACGGCGGAGTACGAGCCCGGAAGGACATGACGAAAAAAAAGGGTTCCTTGTGGAATACGGAACCCTAATGTTTGGTCTGGCGCGCTCGAGTAGATGCCGCGCTAGCTTAAAACCATAGCTCCTTAAAAACGACAACTCAAATATTTTAGTGTGAATGTAGACGCTGTACCGATGTTATGTGATCTTAATGTCCTTCTTATTTCTTGTAGTGTTATTTTCTCAGTTCCCCTATACAAACTGGCATGTTACCTCGATTATAACCAAAATATTATAAAACTTTCGACGCGTATTCCTCGCTCAGAGCGTAACTGGCTCGGGGAAGCGCATTTAGGCGTAGTATTTTTTGCCGCATTTGTCAAGTACGACGGCGGTATCGAGTCGTGCGCAGGGACCCAAGTATCTAAGTTAAAAACTAGCGTCACAATTTAAGGCGTGGTGAATATACGACTTTTACGTATTAGTTTTGTCACTGTTGCTCCGCGTAGAAATGAAAGAGAAGCGAAGAGACGCCGCGATGGCGCAACGTTTCGTTTGACTCGTTCGAGTTATTAAATACATTAATCCTTGCAAATATCTTATTCCAATCGATAAATAACAACAACAGTTCCCTTTATTATTATATATTACATCACTGTTATTAATATTATCAAGATTTGTTTATAAATAATACAGTTACAATTGCTACAATTTCAATTTAAATGGTTATTTTATGGTTTTTTTTTATCGAGAAAATTTGCCGAAAACGTGTTTTGAACACAATGGTCCCCCCATAAATATGATCAAGATTAACATATATTTTTTTAGCTGCTCTAAAATGTAAACATTTGGCTAAAAACTGTTACTCACTAATTAAGCTCACTAAAAATACGGCTGCTTTTATATCTGATAATCGTCTCCCGGTTATTGACCATGCTTTTATAGTCTATGGAATATTTATAATTTACCTGTCTTAATAATCTGTGGCAATCCATCATCTTGTGTAACGTTCTTTTCATAGATATCATGTTTGATTTACGCGTGTCTACGAACTTATCTTTAATGACACACTGTTATAATAATATGTCAATTTGGGGATGCTGTGATTTTTCTGAGATACATTTTATAAAAGTACCGACTGTACATGAAAAGGTACAGTCAACAGAAGATATAGGTTTACACATCGTAAAACTCATTTTAAATTTATATGTAGGTACACGTTTATGAAAAGATTTTACTATTAGTTTTTAAACCATTTATTAAGGCTGGAGCTCTGCTCGCCTTTATGCCCGGTGAAGTAGCAAAAGCCTCGTGGCAAACAACGTATATCCGTCCGAAAATAAATGTGTCTTAGTAATGAGAACTATACTTAAGTATATATAAATTTAGTAAAACCATATTATTTTTCCATTACAAACAGACACTTCAATTTTATTTATAGAAGAGTCTAGAATATTAGCAAACTATTTATAACAGTATTAGTTTCGAAATTCAAATTGTATTCCAAAAAGTTCGGTTATAAATCGGCGGTACACAGGTGGCGCGACACCTGCTACGTCACGGCAGGTGATCACCCCTGCACTATCACTGTTGAAACTGAGCATATTGCTACAATACCATCCACCTATCTCTTTTTAATGCATGACAATGAAGGAGATGGGTAGAAGTTAATACTTAGTAACTTTGAATCGTAATTTTTATGTCGGTCCTAAGGGACCCGGTACTTAAGTATGTTGTACCAATACGATGCATTTTTCCTTTTTCTAACACATGAAAATGAAAGAGATGCCTATAGTAAGAAGTTTAAACAATGTAGGTACCTAAAGTGAGTAAACTATTTTTCATTTTCTTAAT
The DNA here is from genome assembly GCA_947037095.2 of Nycteola revayana. Lineage (NCBI taxonomy): Eukaryota > Metazoa > Arthropoda > Insecta > Lepidoptera > Nolidae > Nycteola > Nycteola revayana. The sequence goes on along the minus strand of OX344856.2, from coordinate 18,686,928 downwards.
AAAAAACTTCCACTCGCATTAGGTAAATAAATCGCTGTGTCGCGGGGGACTTTAAAAACACATAATTATCGCACACCTAGACTTAAAACAGTTTACACGCTCAATGATCGCGCAGACTTTATGTGGCTTCAGCATGAAAATGAAATGCTACATTAATGATACAGTCCTTCAGTGATAACACTAAGTACATACTAAATTTGTTTAATTTAAATAAAACCTATCTATAAAAAAAAAAACTTCATCGTAATCCGTTGCGTAGTTTATAGATCTAAGCATACATGAAGACAGACACAGCGGAGAGCGACTTTGTTATTTATTGATTAATTAGAATAAATAGAATTACATTAAAGTTTCTCATTATTATCACTGTGACTTGACTCTTTTTAATTCCTAGATAGTTGTAGTTTTGTATGGAACTCATCATGCTTATATTTTAATCATATGGCTTTACGTAGAACGTTACACGAAGTGACGTTCTATCCTAAAATTCTGGCATTGGCAAAATTGTGGTAACCTAGCCACAAAGGACATAAAATATACGTTTTCTAACAATTAAATAATATAATGTGAACGGAAGTGTTGGAAGTGGGAAGACCAAGGCGGACGTTCTACGTTCAAATCGAAGACGTTCTTAAGAAAGGCCAGGTTAAATATACTCTAAACCGAAGGACATGCAAAGTGGTATGTCAAGATCGTAGCAATTAGAAGGAAGTGGTCTCTGCCTACCCGCATGCGATAGAGGCGTGAGTGTTTCAATGAAATTATTTTATTTCTTGTATATTGTTGTATCGAAATGAAGACGACGATTCCCACAGGGGTTGCTGCGTCGCTGGTTGCTTAGTTTGTAGTTTTTAACCATTTATCTAGGCTGGAGCTCTGCTCGCCTTTATGCCCGGTGAAGTAGCAAAATCTTCGTGGCTAACTACCTACATATGTCCCTACGAAAAAAAAAGAAGGAGACAAGTATAGTTACCTACTTAGTTACTTTGACCTGTAATTATGACAGTTCACTATCACTGTTTGAACTTTAAACATACCATATGTACTTTCCTTCTCTTTCTAATGTATGGGGAATAAAAGAAACACATATATTTTCTGACGTTATGGTATGGTGAGTATGGTTACGTCAAGGTAATCGTACTGTAGAATTCATTAAAATAATTTTCACGCTCCGAGGGCCGACGTGTGAATTGTATTTCTTTAGTGCTAGTAACCTTAAGATAGACTTATTGAGGTGGGTTGCGTAAACTGACTTTCGGACGGACTTTATTTATTTAGCCAGGAGTGCTTATGCGTGCCCGGCCCCCGCCAACGGCGGATCGAAGGAGTGTCCGGGGGGTTTTAGTGGTGTAGGGTCCTCTCCTCGTGGTATGAGTTAGCATACCACGCTATGGATAGGGCGAGTGCGTGAATGCATTTCCCCCCGGATAACAACCAAAAAAAATATTAAAAAAAAGAGGCTTTTGCTACTTTGATCACCGGACATAAAGGCGAGCAGAGCTCCAGCCTCAATAAATGGTTTAAAGTCGACAAACTAAGAAACCTAGGCAGGAGGGCGCCCCATGTGGGACTTGGAGCTCGGCTCAGGGTGGTCGCTGGCGGGGAGAATTGAGAAATGATGACTTAAGATTATTAGGGGATTATGTGCAACTGTCGCTTTACTTTCAGTTCGGGTCTACGAGGGCATCGGAAGGTTCTTTGCAAACTAAGGGTCGGGAGGGCGAAGGGGGCTTAAACTGACATATAGTTATTTAAAGTAGTGTGAACATAATCAATGAAAGTGGTTGGTTAATACCTGAGATTCGCTTTTATAGTTTGACTTGTGGCTTCCGACACGGAATATACGTAGCAAGCTTCAAAGAGGCATGGTAGAAATTAGGCAGTAGCGATAAATGCTACTGCCTAATTTCTACCATGCCTCTCAACTCAAATATACTCCCATTTTACTCCGATGAACAATCCAGGTGTCGGGAGGGCGAAGGGCGTCGCGCCGCCTTCGCAGTCGCACTCTTCTCCGGTGAGACGGATACATTTATGTAGTGGTTACGCATAAATAAATAGACATACGAAAACATCGACTGCGTTTTATAAAATTTCTAATTCATATTTAAATTAATGATTATTTTATTTGTTCCAGGTAAGCACAAGATTTGCTGGTAAAATGACTTATCGTGGGTTTTATGTCATTGGATGGTGAGTTTACGCCGCAGCAGCGCCTCCTCGCTGTATCGTATGCGTATGCTTATCATACGCCGGACACTACTCCAAAGATTTTTTTTTATCTGACCAGGCAGTTTACAACTTTTCACCTGATGTTAATTGGCATATCAGGTGAAATAAATAGTCCAAATACATAGACAGCCAGTGTAATGTATACATGTACAACTCGAGCCCCATGATTATCATGCTGCTGCCCTTATTCTCCTGCCCTTTTCTCTTCCTCTCCGTGAATGATCAAGTCGTATGCTTCATCATCTTCCTGTTCCCATTATTTGGAGTCGGTGCTATATGCCATCCTCTTCCGTTTTTCTCTATTTACGTCTCTTCCATACTCACACCTTTCTTACACGTCATATCATCTTTTACACAGTCCATCCATTTTTTTTGACATTCCTCTTTAGGATATCCCTCTATCTTCATATTTAGCATTCTACGTCACATACATGTCGTCCCTACGCATTACGTGCCTATACCTCTCTGCATCCCTTCTCTCGCTAGAAATGTAATTGTAAGCCCCAACGATGTACCTACTTACTTTTCCATGAGGGGCCTGGTGACCTGTGGCATAGGTTTTCGCAACCTATTTCAGGCACCAGTCCTTCACAAATGAAAATAGTATTTACTTAGTTATAGTCTAGCTTTAAGTTCTAATTTGTGAAAGAAAAATTAAAGGAACCTATTTCTTATTATTATTATATACCATGCTAAGCTATTGTAAAATATTATTATTTTTTAAAAAGAGGGTTCTACTGAGTTCTCAGTAGTCCCCATGTCACGCACTGTACGATAGGAGAAAAAAATATGACGATTCCAAACGAATGTAACCATTCTTACGGAATAAATGAATTTTGAATTTGAATTTGAAGCGATTTCCTATCAATTTCTCAGTCTCGTTCTCAGACACTTTAAGACCTCCTTATAATAATGTCTGTAAGAAATTTCAAAAGAGTTAAAGGCTAGGAACAATAACATCAATTGCTTAGTATACCAACAACATCCTTGTAGTTCTTTGTATTCCTTACATTATACAAAAACACTCAGTAACCAAATATACCTACTTATTTATTAATAGGTGAAGTATAATGCACGCCTTTATTTAAGATTAATGTTGAAGCACCTCTATGTGGGAGTCGTACAATTGATCAATGGTCTCCTCGTAATGGCACAGGAAGTGGTTGGGCTCTTGTCCTAATAAATATGTAGGAAATGTGATCTCTTTGTAAAGACTTAGCTTTTTGTTGGTTGGTTAAAAAAAAAGCAAAATTTAACCATAAAAGATCAAAGATTAAAGAAGTCCATTGTCTGTTGTCTATGATAGTTGTGTTTTTTTTTTAAACGGAATAGATCGGGTTTTTTTCGGTTTTAGAAAGGGGTGATTTGGGTCAGTATTATTAAAGTTATACGAGACCTAATAAGTGTATTCTCCTTTGTAAACAATTTAATTATAAAGCCTTCCTTGATAAATGCCCATTCATCAAGGAAAGCTATCTAACATAAACATATTTTTTAAATTAGGACCAAGTACTTCCGGAGATTGGCGCGTTCAAGCAAACGAAATCTTCAGTTCTTTATTTTTTTTCAAAAATGAGATAATATGCAAATTTTGTAGATAATTTTTCAAAACTAGATAAATGCATGCAAAAAACCCGACTTTAATTTTTCGATATTTCGATCAAGTTGCATGGAACGTGGACACGGGATTTAAACTATAACGAGTTTCGTATGTCGTACAAATAAAACAAACAAACAAGCACAATGAATGTACCTGTGAATGGTAAATCATTGTCTTTTTATTTGATTTAAAAGTCTAAGGTGTTGATGGTTATTTATTTCTCTACCTGTTTTATATTCATAATGTTTGAGTTTGTTAAGCGCCGTGTACATTTGTATGACACACTGCCTTTTTATTTGATTTATAATATACTAGTTACTCTACCCGCGTTACTCTGCGCCAGTGGGTCGGAGCGTGATATTTTGTAGCCTATATGTTACTCCAGCTTATAAACTATCCGCGTGCAAACTTTCAGCCAAATCCATTCAGTAGTTTTTGCGTGAAAGAGTAACAAACATACATACATCCACAAATAGAAACTTTCGCATTTATAATATTAGAAGGATGGTCGTCAGTCCTTATATTGTCCACTATTGAACATAGGCAAGGAGAGTTACAGTAGACAACTAGATGCAATGGCTGACCATGCTTTCCGACGCACGCAGGCTAGTTCCTCAACCAACCAAATCCGGCATCGGGAATCCATATCACGGACCACGAGACTTCGCCACGGCCACGGGTAGGAATGCCACCTTTTTTTTGTTTTATAAGTACTTTTTGTACTGTATTATTTTTATATAATGTATAGTACATTTGACTGAAATATAGTACGATACTATATAATATAGTACGGGTACCCTAGCCACGGACCACCTATATACGAACACTACGCTTCTTGCGCTCGGTTTCACCTGCGTAACTCCCGTTCCCGAAGGAACTTTATAGTTAAATATAGGCTTTGTTACTCCTAGCTTACTAATGGTGCAAGAATTTTTCAAATTGGATGAGTAGTTTTTGAAATGAGCACGTTCAAACCAGCTCTTCAGTTTTATTATTACTATAAACTAGCTTCCCGCGCGCGGTTTCACCCGGTAACTCCCGTTCCCGTGGGAACTTCATAATCAAATATAACCTATGTCACTCAGGTTGAATGTAGCTTTCCAATTGTGAAAGAATTTTTGAAATCGGCACAGTAGTTTTTGACTTTATTCATTACAAACATACACACAAAAATACAAATCTTTCCTCTTTATAATATTAGTGTAGATTACTGTAGATGAATATTATGAATACACTGGGATCTATATCGGTAACATAAATATATACAGTAGAATCCGTTTAGTATGACTTCGCATACAACAAACAACCGTTTATAGCGACGTTAGTATAGGCATATGTTTGGTTTTATTAAGAGCCTCTATGAGAGTTCATCCGTTTATTACGACTCCGCTTATAACGACTGACCGCTTTTAACGACGGAATTCTACAAAAATGACCTGTTACAACGACGACGATGAAACACGTGTTTACAAATAAAAAGTAGATTTCATATTTCGTAATGTATAGGTGCATTAGGTGCACATTGTGAAATAATTATTTTGATTTTATGTTTTTTGTCTCTAATAATCACATACATATTATTATTTATGAACAATATATAGTTATTAGTATTTAATTATTTTTATTATAAAAAAAAAACGAAAATTGAAATTGTATGTTCTTTTAGTACGTCTTCCGGTTACAACGTCGTAATATCGTAGGTCCCTTGGCCGTCGTTATAGCCGGATTCTACTGTATATAAAATTCTATATTGGTTACACGGTTTCCATTTTTATTAATGAGGTTGACGATATTAATTTTAATAATCAACGCAGCTCCAATTTTTATACCGTGACATTTCCGTTACTATAAATGTGATCGCTTCTATTTTCATCGTAGTTTTTAAATTAGATTATATTGTTTTCTTTGTTGCGGTTAGCTGAATATTAAACGCCGTGATTTTTTAGTTGAAGCTAGTTTTTTAGTAATACTCTGATCTATGTATCATCATCATTATCAGCCAGTACAATGTCCGCTGTTGAATATGGGCCTCCTCCCGAAGAAGAGTTGTTGCCATAGTCACCAAACTTGGCAGGCGGTGATTTCTGAGCCAAGCACCAAGCAGACCCGGAAAGAAATCTACAATTTACACAATTAAACCCACGTCCTCCGAGACTTATACCACCGGTCCCCGCCAGCGGCGGATCGAAGGAGTGTCCGGGGGGTTTTAGTGGTGTAGGTTCCTCTCCTCGTGGTATGAGTTAGCATACCACGCTATGGAGAGGGCGTGTCCCACATATCCCACCGCCAGCGGGCGAATACGCTGCAGCGGCGGTGGGAAAGCCTATTTACCAAAGGCCAAAAAAAAATCTTCAGACGATGTCGTTTGTACCGAGAATCCAAGGGGCTTATTAAATGGTATCCGACAATGGCTTCCTACGTATGTGAAGGCACCACTAGACGAACGATTAGTATGCTAGAATGGTCGCGGCGTCATGACGCACGGTGCTATGGTAAACAGTGGCTGATGGTGGCCGCACGACACAAACTGCTTCACACCGGTGTAGCTACTCCTATGACGCCACACAACTAATTGAAAAGTCAATAAATATATAGAAAACATCGCATGTTGACCGGCGCAATTTCCATTGGTGTAAGATTTTATCTGAAATGTAAGCAGCATTTCTTTATTATACACCTTATCACGCTCAGTATGCATCGGCTTACGTGTTCACTGTTTATTAGTTTAATCCTCTCCCGAACCTCTCTACTGTAAGATAAACTGTAAGATATAGCCTAGGTGAGGTGCCCTAAACTCTAATAAAAATCTAAAGTCATTATATCTCAATCCCCCCATCAGCGTAGGCCTGAGCCGAGGTCAACATTCCACAGAGGGCGTCCTCTTACGCAGGTTGTTTAGTTTGTAAACAATTTAATTGTGGAGCTTTGTTCGCCTTTATGCCCCGTGAATTAGCAAAAGCCTCGTGGATGGACCTCACACTAGTAAGAGGACAGTCACACTAATGGATAGAGGAAGGGAGTAAAAAAGAGACATGAAATTCGTGTAACGTACTTTCTGGATAGCATATTAAAATGTCAATGAATTTTAAGTTAACTTGTTATAATATTAGAATAATAAATTGTTATATTAGAATTGTGACTTTTCGACTCGACGCCGCGACGGCACGGCCCGCCGCGGCCGTCACGTCGTGTCGACTACTTCTTGAGAATTTATTTTTTATTTATTTATTTTTAATTGACCTCGGGATGGTCTCGAAACTAGTCGGACATTAATCGTGAGTGTATAACTTGTTATACTTTAGAAACTCTTCATAAGGTATGAATAGTCCCTTTTGCTATTAAAAAAAGTATAAAAAAATTAAAATGTTTACTTAAAAAAATACATTGACATTTAATACAGGCCGTTGTTACTGATTTGGAAACCCCGAGATATGTATGATGCTTGTTTATTTTTGGTGTGCCGTGAAACAGACACACCCTCATATGTAAACACGGTGTAAACAAACTTATCTTTATGTTTATTGTCCTCAATTTATTTACTCTTGCATCAAGAGTGGAAATGCCTTAAGATAAGGTTTACTTTTGTGAATGGTATCGCATTAGCATAATTCTTGATAACTTATATTTTTTGTAAATAAACTGTTTTTTAAGGCAACTCTCGTACTTGATAACCAACTTTCTAATGGGAAAATATTTTTTTCAAATCGGACCAGTAATTCTTGAGATCAGTGCAACCAAACAATCTCTTCAGCTGTATAATATTGGGACATCATATAATACGTATTGAAATAGGATGTGATCCGTTTTATTAAGATGTTAGACACTAAACAATGAATTATACGCTCTATAGTAAAACTTACTATAAAACGTAACAGATTTAAATTCCTTAAATAATAGTTCAAGTTTTCTCTTAAGGGGAAACGTTTGCAAGGCTGGAGCACTGCTCGCATTCGTTCTCGGTGAAGTAGCACAAGACTCGTGGCTAACGATGCCATTAGACCGAGCATGACGTTTTTTTTTGCCTTAAACAATTAATTAATTAGGCACATGTTCACTCAATGAATGACAATAATATTAATACAATCCAAACGGTTCAAAATTTAAATGAATGATATTCGCATGGTTTTGTAGATGGATTTTAACCTGTTGTTTAAATTTATTTATGTTCAGTCCTGTCCAGACATCATTATGTCTGGACAGGAATGAACATAAATAAATTAAAGCAACACAAAAAAAAAAAAAAATTTGGTACCTCGTTAAAAATACTAGATGGACGGATGACCTAGTAATGACGCGGGTCACACAGAGTGCCAGCCGCTTTCAAACGTAGTAACTGAAGATCTATGAGGGAGGCCTATGTCTAGCTGTGGACGCCCTACGGCTGAAATGATGACGTAAAAATGCAATTTACAGTCAATTTTTCCGTTGAACATCTAATATGCGAACATTTCACCTTAAAAGCAAATCTTATTTATACGAATGAAATATTATATCATAATAATAATAAAGATTTATCTGTAACGTCGTGTTATTAAGATGGTAGATACGACATCTTAATCACACGGTGAAGTGGTTCATGCAGTTTTACATCTACATAAAATGTTAAACGGTATGTTTGCGTTGAGATGATCGTCTGGTGATGAGCTGGCAATCTTCAATCATTAAATAATGGTCTGCAGTGTTATATGTCGTGTATATACGTGTCCTGCGTGTCCTGTCAGCTGCACGTTACAGGAACTGATGGACGCTGGTGATGATGCCAAAAAAGTGGCAAAATTCTTCGCTGAGTCCATTTAGATTGGCTATCGACACGCTAAGAAGAAGATGGTCTTCAGTTATTGAGCACATGTTTTAATGTGGATAGACCCGAAGTCCCGCGAACTGTAAAGTAGAGCGACAGTTGCACAAAACTCCCCTAAAATACAAAATGTCAAAGTCCCTCAATCTCATCGCAAGTGACCGCCCTCTTGCGCAGGTTATTTAGTTTGTAGTGTTTAAACCATTTATTAAGGCTCTGCTCGCCTTTATGCCCGGTGAAGTAGCAAAAGCCTCGTGTCTAACTACATATGTCCGTCGGAAAAAAATAATGTTTTAATGTGTGTAACTTCTTTTGCGATTAAAATTATACACAATAAATTTAGATTATATTCATTGATATTTTTATTGTATTCAAAAATTTAGGTTTGATCTTAGGAACTGGGTTGAGAACGCCCATTTATCGAGGAAGGCTACATTTAATGACGAAGTTCCTACGGGAACGGGAGTTACGGGAGTGAAACAACGCGCAGGAAAAAAAGTGTAGTTTGTTTGTTTTGTTTCGAAATTATGTATTCCGATTTGAAAAAATATTTTAGTGTTAGCTCGCATATTTATCAATGAAGGCTATAAGGCAATATCATCACGTTAGTACCAATAGGAGCGGAACACCAATGAAGAATGTTTCAAAATCTTGGTTAGCCTAAAGCAGTGTTTTTCAATATGTGGGTCGGGACCCCCAGGGAGGTCTTGAAGCTAGGCTCCTCCGAGCCTAGCTTCAACTTACATCGTGCTTATTTTCAAAACTCTCGCGACTTCATCATCAGTCCGTATAACGTCCACTGCTAAACATGGGCCTGCTCCCGAGGGAGGGTATTTGCCATAGTCACCACGCTTGTCAGGCGGGTAGGTGACCATAGTATTATATTGTAACAAACAAGGAAACGCTGCTACCGCTACGCTGCACGGAGGGTAGTCCCTTAACTAACCAAACCCAGAAAGAAATCTTAGAATTGACCTCCGAGATTTAAAGCGAGCCAAAAACCGTTACGCTCGCTGCTTATTACGAAATAAAACATTTAAGTAGTCTTTTAAATTATTTATTTGCCTGTCTATTGCCCAAGGGGGTCGCCAGAATTTTTCAACCTGTTAAGGGGTCGCGAAATCAAAAGGATTGAAAAACCATGACTGGCCTAAAGCAATCACCTTAAGCTAAGATAGATATACACCGCTAGGTCACGAGGGCTGTCTATAATTATACCTTCTATGGACGCATGTCCACGTGGCAACCACAATACAACTAAACGATTCAGCGAAGCAATAACCATTAAAATCAATCGTCTAATAATATACTAGGCTCAGCTTAATGACAAATGGGTTGAAACACGCGATATCAATCTAAAGACATTGTGAAACAAACTTAGTTAAAAAATATATTGTGAGAAAACCAGGTTATTTATAAAATCAATAGGATCTCGTTCCCACGGCGATGGGAAATTGATCCGGGAAATAGAATGGTTTAAAGAATCTGAAAATTACAGAGCATTAATTGGTGTGTTTAAGAGGACCTTTCATTGTTTAAGACTCTGGTTTTTAATTTACGTCATTGTGGTGTTTGTATATTGCGATTTTTTTAATGGTTGCTAATAAGTAAACTCACAATCGGCCGTAGCCCAATGGCTCGGGCGTCGGACTTAGGGCCGGATTGCTCATGCGTACCCGACCCCCGCCAACGGCGGATCGAAGGAGTGTCCGGTAGGTTTTAGTGGTGTAGGGTCCTCTCCTCGTGGTATGACTTTAGCATACCACGCTATGGAGAGGGCGAGTCCCACATATCCCACCGCCAGCGCGCGAATACGCTGCAGCGGTGGTGGGAATGCGTCAATGCAAAAAAAAAAGGTCGTCTGACTTGTGATCTTGAGGACGCAGGTTCGAACCACCCATTGCACTACCGTCGTGAACCCACTCGTAACACAAGCATTTTAGCTTAGCACAAGAGGTTAACAAGAATACTAGTAGACTGCAAAACTGTAGTAATCTAAAAAAAAATAAGTCCGTCCGTCTGTCTGTCATTAGGATATATCTCATGAGCTGCGATAGTTACAGAGTTAAAATTTTCACAAATGATGTATTTGTGTTGCCAAAATAAATATTTAAGGGAAGCTCCCATACAATAAACGTGTTTTTTTGCCATTTTTTTTGCTTGATATTTAATAAAGGCAACAGGTAGACGCTTGAAATATTCACATTCAGCAGTTATAGTTTACATATCGTCAATAATACTGTAATACCGCGTAAGTGTCAGTAGCTAATAAGGTGCAATTTCATCTGTCAAGAAATATTTTCATTATATATTTTAAAGAGAAAAAAAAAACAATTTTCTACATTTGATTTTCAACCTTATTTGCTATATTACTGACGATGTCGAACTGCAGTCGTACTTGTTACCTCTTTGTAAAGCAAACCTAAATTTTGTTCTGTACATGTTTCGTCTCGCAATTATACGCATCGGCGTTTACAACGAGTATGGGGTATGCAATTTGAAAGTGTACCTTTTAATCTGTGATCAATGGCATTTGAAGAGAAATCGTAATTAGCTGGTAATGGTATTATGAAAGTAGAAAATGGCTACTTACCTCGATTTATCTTTTCTAAGGGTGATCCCGCATCTTTTTTCTTCATCAGCCCGTTCATGGGCCTCCTCTTAACAGACCTTGGCAATCCAGAGCTGTAGAGGGATGTTGACATAATCATCACGCTTGGGAGGGGGATTGGTGAGCGCAGTAAGATGATAAGTAAACTTAATCTGATAGGTGCTGCTGCCAATCCATCAGCTGTATATCCCTTAGTCGCCTCTTGCCACACCCATGGGAAGTCATGGGGTGGTCTATTCTAGGCTGGAAACCACATAGCAAAATGATCCCGCATAAAGCGTGCGTATTCCTCGAGCTTGTGAAGCCTTGTGATTCCTCCGAGCCCCGACAAGCCTGCGACACTTCCCCGTCGCCTGCATGTAACTTACGCACTATCAATATAGGGTCAACCTTAGAAATGTAGGTAGGTACCTACATTTCTAAGAAAAGATAAATTGGAGAAATTGGCTTCATCTCAACGTTTTCTACTTTCATAGTAAATTACCAGCTTAAGACGATTTCTCTTCAATTGCCATTTTAACATCAAACAGATGTTTTACCCAATAGAAATCCTCGGGGTAGTTTTCAAATGCTAGTATAGATATACACAAAATCCAGTATTATAATATAATAATTTAAAAAGTGAAAGATTGGCAGGAAAGATTTGTATTTTTATATGTAAATATGTTTGTTCAGAATAAATTCAAAAACTACTGGATGGATTTCGATAATAAGTCACCACTAGAATGTTACATTATCTCTGAGTAACAGCTATACTTGGCTATGAAGTTCCCACGGGAACGGGAGTAACAAAATGTAGTAGAATTATATAGCTTTTTCACACCATATAATTTTAATAGACTCCCGCGCGCGTATTTTTCACCCGCTTCACCCCTGTTCCGGTAAGAAATTCCTTTGTAACCTACTACTTCCTACTAATACTATAAACGCGAAAGTTTTAAAGTATGGAATGGATGTTTGTTACTCTTTCACGCACAAACTACTCAACGGATTTGACTGAAAATTTGCGCGCGGATAGTTTATAAGCTGGATTAACATATAGGCTACAAAATATCACGCTCCGGCACACTGGAGCAGAGTGACGCGGTTAAAACCGCGAGGCGCAGTTAGTTCATTTATTATTAATTCGTAAATATAGCCTATAACTTTCCTCGATAAATGGTATATCTAACTATAAAATCTATATATATAAAAGAAAGTCGTGTTAGTTACACTATTTATAACTCAAGAACGGCTGAACCGATTTGGCTGAAAATTGGTAGGGAGGTAGCTAAGAACTGGGAGAAGGACATAGGATACCTTTTATGCCGTTCCCGTCGTTCCCGTGTGACGTGACATAAGACGGGTAGAGGTAGGGTAGGGGTAGGGGTAGGGTAGGGGTGGGTAGGGTAGGGTTAGGGGTAGGGGTAGGGCAAGGGTAGGGGTAGGGTAGGGTAAGGGTAGGTTAGGGGTAGGGTAGGGTAGGTTAGGGGTAGGGTATAAAAGTCCACCCGTGCGAAGCCGGGGCGGGCCGCTAGTAATTTATAAATTCGGAATTTTCTATGACGATAACTTAAGTATTCTGGTTGTCTGCCAATCTTGGAACAATAATGATGAATCGTGAATCCAATAACTTATTAGGTTCAAAGGACCCGCAGGTGTCAAAGCTATCGGTACTTACGAATCTGTTCACGTGAGTCATTAGCGACCGATACAATGGAGCTACCTCCAAAACTTACGTGACCATAATTCGAGCTATTGTTTGTATTCTACAGGAACATGTAGTACTTGTCAATGTTGTCCCTGGGTGAAGACGGTGTATAATAGTTTGCCCGTAGCTGGCATGTCACTGACTCAGTAACATTTGGCTGGAGCTCAGCTCGCCTTCATGCCCGATGAAGTAGCAAAAGCTTCCTGACTTACTACATACAAAAAAAAATTGACTCTGCAACACGTAGTATGCATAGGCAACACTGTCCTCGCCTGTAGCTGACGTTAGACTGAAGAAACCATCGAAAACACAAATGTTTCGAAGGCATTGCCGAAAATTGTCTACTTTACTACTTATTATAGATTTATCATTGATACGACTCATACGACGTATCTCTTAGACGAAACTCTAGCAACCTAGCTTAAGCAAGGAACTTTTTCTTTCTTTAAAAAGATTACAGAGTTTTACATATATACATACATTCATGCATCTTGCCCATAGGGGTAGGCAGAGACCATTTCCTTCCACTTGTTACGATCCTGACATACCACTTTCGCCTCTTCTTCATTTTTTAATCTCCTCATGCATGTTCTTCGGTTAAGGGTACTTTTAACCTGGCCTTTCTTAAGAAGCGAGTCTAAGAGTTTTACAGTCTACTACTTTTCACACGTCGGTAGTGCAATGGGTGGGGATCGAACCGGCGACAACAAGATGATACGTCCGACGCCCCTAGCCATAGGGCTATGAATGCTTCCACTATTTCCATATTAATGTTGTTAGATTTTGAATGATGATTTTGACATAGAAAAGTTTCACTCTGATTGCATTGAAAGCACATGGAAGATTTTTAAGCTGACAGAGGGCTCATTTATCTGTCATGGATACCAGCATTTAACTTCCAAATATCATACCTGATTTAGCACCATAGACCACCAAGTCCTTAAACAATGGCTACTATCCTTAACCCAGTTACCAATTCCGTGAACGCAGCACCAACGTCATAGGAGTATCACAATGGCACATTATATTTAAAGTTTGGCTTGGTCTTTGAGCCCAGGTGTCTTCAGTCACGTAGACCCTCAATTAGAAACTTAACTTACAACCAATAGTAATATTCAACCTTTTTAAAGTTTGGGTTGGAGTCAGGTCCTTATGGGATTGCTAGTTTTTTGGGATTGCAAAATAGTTTGTTTTTGGTAGTAGAATCGATTTATGTATAAACTCGAAAACATTAATAATTACATATTAAGATGATTAGGAACCTGCGTTAGGGGCACCCGTTTGTATTGGCTTTTATTGTAAGGCTTGTACTAGAGCTCATTTTACCACGTACATTCATAATTGCGAAGTTCCTCCACCTTACGGAATACCACAGCCAAGTAACTTATTTTGGTTCCTGTGTGTGAGTTAGGTCAGGCCAGAGCTTACGGGGGAAGGAGCAAGACCCGGCAGGATAAGGATGGCTAGTGCTGTACGTATCTACTGGTCTGACACCTAGCTTTCCTTACATTTCGCCTATTACTATTTTTGTCGAGGGGTACTGCATTTACGCGTCCCCTTCGCTGCTGCAGCGTTCCCGTGCCGGCGAAGTGGTATGTGGGCCTACATGCATTTGGACCCCTATCCTACTTAACCCCAGGTGAATAGGCCTCATTTGCTTGGTCAGGAATAAATAAAAAGTACCACCTACCATCACATATATTCCACTTCATCATTTCAGCCCTCGGACGTCCACTGCTGGACATAGACCTTCATCATAGATTTCCAGTTACTACGCTTAAAAGCGGCCTGCATCCACCGTGACCCCGCGGCCTTTACCAGATCATCCGCTAATTTAGTTGGTGGATGTCCTACGCTACGCTTGCCGAACCGCGGTCTCCATTCGAGAACTTTTCGGCCCCAACGGCCATCTGTTCTCCGTGTTATTGTGCCTGCCTATTGTAACCCGCGGTATATTCCACCTACCATTGGAACATTGAAATGTGTTCAGAATGTCTCACAATTGATGTTACAAGAACCCTATGTAAATATCCGTCTGGAAACCTCACGATGCGCGATGGTATAAACACATCGTGGTTTGAGCTGCCGTGCTAACACCAGTAATTGTTGTATGAAACATGACAACGAGAAAAATTCCGTCAGTTGTAAACAGTTTATTAATATAACACCGTAATGCTAATACAACAAAAATAATGTTGTAAACTTCCATTGGTTACTATATTTAATTTGACTAGTGGTCGCCCATGGTCGACATTCGACCATAATAAAAAAAGCAATAGTCAAATTTGTGGCGGAGGAACTTGGTGATCTCCACAGCTAAAAACCCAGAAGGAGCTTGTGAATGTAAAGGATCTTGGATCGTGAAATTATTCGACATGACCATCTGCAAAGTACCTTGAAACTCACCTATGTTCTTTAGAGAAGTGGGCGCAAAAAAATAGTAACCGTGATTTTTTGTGGTTTTGGACATTGATAGAGAGATCGACTTACCTGTCTTTAATTTCTACGGCGCACCAGAGCTCAAGGAAACCCCTGATATAGCCTATAGCCTTCCTTAATAAATGGGCTATATAACACTGAAATAATTTTTCAAATTGGACCAGTAGTTCCTGAGAATACCGCGTTATAGCAAAAATATAAATCACCATGCAAATAAATGTCAAGTACTTACATTTTTCACTCGTTTACTTGGTACAATTTTAATGTAACCATATGCTACGTTTCATATGTAATTGGCAAACCATAAATAAATCAATGCATAATGAAACTTATAGTCACATGTTGACATGAAACAGATGAGCAGACTTCCGCCGCTAAACGTATGTAGGTATAGATTCGACTCCGTATGTGCACGGATGCTGATTTATAGTATTACATTAAGATGGCCATGTTCTTATAAATATCATCTTTTTACTGTATTTTTCAAGATCATTATCATGAACCCGTATATCGTCCACTACTCCTTCCGAGGGTGCGTTTTTGCCATAGTCACCAAGCTTGGTAGGCGAATTGGTGGTCGCTATAAGATGGTAAGACACCTTGAGTTTAAAGATACTGCTAACCATTCATCAGCTAGATGTCCCTTAGTCCCGTCTTACGGACATGAGAAGATATAGGGTGAAAATATGATCGTTGAATCACTTAAAGAATCTAATGTTGGAACAACTAACAATATTAGACAAGCATCTCTAATTTTTTAATTAATTTATCTGATGTCACGACGTCATTGTGAAGCATCTTTGATATGAGGTCAGTCCACACGTACGAATACCACAACTTCAACACGTGGTTGAGTCCATATGTTGTATCGAAAACTAATATTCCCGCGCGCGGTTCCACCCATGTAGCTCCCGTTCGCAGTGGAATTCCATAGTTAAATATAAAAGATTTTTATTTTTATTTTATTTATAGCCAAGGTTATTCCTGAATAACGTAGCTTTCTAATAGCGAAAAAGTTTTTGAAATCGGTTCAGTAGTTCCGGAGCCTATTCAATGGAACAAAACAACCAAATCGTCTTCCTTATAAGTAAGAAAGTTTAGTATAGATAAATAGGGCAATTCAAACGTACAATATTTTACCATCATCATTATCGACCGCGTGTGTGGTACCCACCACACCACAACCACCAGCCATATTGTGAACTAGCGGGTGGTTACATCGTAGACACAACGTTGCGTTAACGTTACGACGCGACCGGTTGATTTGGCTGTATGCTGAAGCCACTGCCTATCTTGCATGTCAATTTCTTTCTCTTTCTCAATAGTTACGATGCAACCACATCGACGTTTTGTCGGTACCACAACGCAAATGCAAGCAATTGCAGTGACACTTCACATGTAACGACTGCATGACCACATATTGTCGCAGCCATGTGGCGTGTGGCTGTGTTATGTGTGGGTTGAACCTTAGTGCAGACGATGACGTAACGACATACCGATAAACAAGATTAGGATATAGATGCATCACGTGTCTAGTTGACTTCTTTGTCCTTAGTCTCTGCACGGTATTTTTCCTAATCCCTTTACTTTCGCAGACAGTGCAGAGACAGGCTTTTTAGGGAGAAATTTACAGATTCTTATATTGAGTTAAACTTATCCTACTAATATTATAAATGCGTAAGTTTGTATGTACGTTTGTTACTCTTTCACGAAAAAAATACTGAATGGATTTAACTGAAAGTTTGCATGCGGATAGTTTATAAGCTGGATTAACATATAGGCTACAAAACATCACGCTCAGACCCACTGGAGCAGAGTAATGTGGGTGAAACTGCGGGGCGCAGCTAGTTTATATATATATGTCTATTAAGTTACAGCAAAGGCATGAACTAGATGTTGGAAAATTTTTAATGTCAACAAAAGTCGACTCTTCATCAGCCCGTTTGTGTCCACTGCTGAACATGGGAACCTGAACTTGTCAAGGTCGTTGAATGATATTGCCATAATCACCAAGTTTGTCAGGCGGATTGGTGGTCGCAGTAAGATCATAAGTAATCTTAAGCTGATTGATGCTGCTTCCCATCCATCAGCTGTATGTCCCTTAGTCGCGTCTTACGACACTCATGGGAAGATATCGGGTGGTCTTTTCTAAGCTGGAAAGTCGGCTAGATTACTCTTTCTTTAGAAGTGCATGCCTGAACTCATCATCATCAGCCTGTTGTAGTCCACTGCTGATCGTAGGCTTCCCCTATCGATTTCCAGCGGAAACGATCGCTAGCGGTCTGCATCAACCGATTCCCCGCAACCTTTATGAGGTCGTCCTACGCTGCGCTTGCCAGTTCGTGGTCTCCACTTGAGAACCTTTCTGCTCCATCGGCCGTCAGTTCTTCGAGCTATGTGCCATGCCTGATCTGACTGATTATTATATTTTTCTCATGTTTACAATTATCAAGACAAGGTGAAATATCGGAAATATCCGCGACAAAATTTAGATTTTACGAGACGAGCTAAATAGATTTGAATGTACGAAAATGGATGTCGAGTTTCATGACTTACCATTTATCAGTACAGAAAATGTTTCGCAAAATAATTTGTTTGCACATTCAATAGAAGTGGCCTCGATATAGGATAAACTGTAAATAATAACAAATATAATACGTTGCCATTTTAGTTTAAAAATAACTCGTGAGCAGCCTTCAGCATTAGGAGAATATTGAGCCTGCAGAAAAACTTCCCAATGGGATGACTTACCGTGGCCCACATGGAAAATGCTTAACAATCTTAGAACACAAGTTCATGCCCTAACAGCTGCACGATGGAGGATTTGATGGCGGGAACGACAGAGTCCATTGGAGGGGCGACTTATTGGTCAGAATGGCTTTTAATAAAGTATAAAAACTAATAAGTTGAAACAGCGACACGAAAAAAGAAGAAAAAGGAGAAGGAGAATATTCTTTAAAAAATACTTTTAGAGCCCTTAATATAATAAGGGGTAACTAACTATAGTTCAATTTCTCCATTAAGTATAAAGATAGTATATATCAGACTACCTTAGAGTTTAAGCACAATCGCCGAAATCGTTTAGGTATACGACATAATCCCTGCGCGTGAGTACTGTCGTCAGAGGTTATCGAGGTTTTGGAACGAACTACACAAATAAATTAAATCAAGGTGATATCAAGTGAAGTCACACGCGAGAGCTAGTGTTCAATTGATACGATTGAATCTGTGAAGGTGTTCAGACTACCGGTGTGTATAATAAAAATATTTAGTTTAAGTATTTACAACGAGTTTATAATTAAAAACAAAGAAGATATTTTACAAATGAACAAGCAGAGAAAATTATTAGAATGAAGTAACGGTTACTAGGCAACCATATCCACATGCGTGCGCAGAACATTATTGTTATAAATATCACCACAAATCAATAAATAGGATACTAGGTTATTATAAAAGCACAATAAAAATAAATGTTGTAAACTGTAAAGTAGAGCGACAGTTGCTTAAGTCATCATTCCTCAATCTCCCTGCCAGCCCTGAGCCGAGGTCCAAATCCCACAGGAGCGCTTGCACAGGTTGTTTAGTTTGTAGTTTTTAAACCATTATTTAGGCTGGAGCTCTGCTCGCCTTTATGTCGGGTAAAGTAGCAAAAGCCTCCTGGCTAAATACATAATGTCCTATAAAAAGCAGTGAGACACTTACTTAAGTGAATACTTAAAGCCAAATATTGTTCTTGTATATTTATATACATATATATCTATTCGATTAGTTATGTTAACTGTATTTTTTTTTTCTTATTTAACTGTTAAACTCGCAATAAAGTGTAAAATAGCAATAAAGGCTTATTGTATTTTTTTTTATCACATCTATTCAAAAAGAGCTTGTTTATTCCTCGTAAACAGGGACCAAAATAGCTCATTAATACCTTAGGGACCAAAATTGATTTGAATTTGGAGTGTGGATATTGTTAATAATTTTTCAATCAGCAAAGAGGTGAATCACAAACCATGCGGGAACAATGTATTGAATATGTGACTGGCTGAATAACTGCGAGCGCGCCAAATTTAAAAAAAGTTAATTCTTGTTCATAAGTTGCACTTACTTATTTTCTCATAGAGGGTGATAAAAAGTAGAGTGTCCTCCTCGGGAGCAACACTATTTTAAGCTCGAGTGGCATACTTTTAATCACTCGCTGCGCTCAGGATTAAAAAAACACTCTCGCCTTTAAAATAGTTGTTTGCTCCCTAGATAAACAATCTACTATTATTGATCTTGTAACTTTAAACATTTTTGCGGGACTGACCTGCCTTTAATATAAAAATATCTGCTCTCAAAGTAAAAGCATATTTGACCGCTATATATTTACTTGAAAAATTCAATAAAACACCGGGATTTTCCAAAAAATATAAATGTAATAAAATGATTCGCACCTCCTCTTGTCATATTATTCAGTTTACATAACTAGTTGTGAAAATTGTTACACTTAAATAGTTTGTCACGATTGTTTGTCAATATGGCGGAGCTATGTGTGCTATTATTAAATTTAATGTGTTACTTAAACGACACTTGGTCTATTTTACATTAAAATAGTATTTACTTGGAATCATCGTCATTATCATCAGCCCATATAACGTCCAATAGTATATGTATATTGGCGTGCAGAACAGGGTCTTTATGTTTCTAGTTGTATCTTTGACGAACCACACGGCATTATTATGCAAACAATAAGAACTGCTGTGGAAAAAAACGACAGGGAAAAAATAGTTAAGAGAAATAAACGTCTGTGAAATTATGCGATTGAGGTAATACGCGAACAGAAAAAAAGCGAGTGGGAAAATATGTGACTGGAAATTTTGCTACGCGGAACTAACGAGTTTGGGGAATAGTGCTAAGCCGTGTGGTGTTTAACTTAGACTAGACCATGTCTTCCAATGGGTTTTGTAAGAGGTGACAGCAGCGTCTGACAGCTAAAGTATACTCACCATATTGCTGCGATCACTTATCCACCTGCCTAGCGTGGTGATTATATTAAAATCCCTAAATGACCCCGACTTACCATGGTCTTAAATGACAAACCCATGCTCAGCAGTGGACGTACACAGGCTGATTAAAAACAGTATGATAAAAATATAATATTCCCTTATTTTTATTATTTTACATAACAGTTCTTACCAAAATCATATAGGTAATTGATTAGATCTGCATTCGTTCGTTCTGCAGTAACAACCTCATTCAACTGTTGTTGCCTATCAACAGTGCGTTGAACGTGAATGGAACGCTCTCACGTCACGCACGGCCTTACGATGCGTACGCGCATAACTTCGCGTTTCGCATTACACATATCTCGACAATCTTATTCGTTTAGTGGTTTTGAAAGTGTATCTGTATTAAAAATGAAACTACGGTTTTATGAGAGGTAGATTATTGCGTTTATTGTGTTACTAGCTTCTTTCGCGCGTTTTTGCTCGTAGATCCCGTTCCCGTGGGAACTTCGTAATTAAATATAGCCTGTGGCATCCGGGGATAGTGTAGCTTCCCAACGGTGAAAGAATTTTTCGAATTGGTCAAGAAGTTTAGGAGCCTCTTCGATACAAACAAGCAAACAATCAAATCTTTCATCTATATTAGTATACTAAACGTTTTAGAAAGGATGATCAGCCAATAACAGAAAATTAACTAATCTGTCAAATCTCTAGTTAAGTGTTAAATGAGATTCATCAAATCAAAGTAGTTAAGAATATTTTCTGTAAATGAAAGCATGATTTACTAACTTGATTTGATTATTGTGTGTGTTAATCTATGATTAATATTTACTTTTAGAATCGAATTACTAAACGTTATTTTCGATGTTGTTTTTTATGATGTTTCTGAAAGTTGAGTTAAAAGATAATAATCTAGAGAGCCAGTCGCCGCATGCCTGCATATTTTTGACCAGCCCTAATGAATGCACCAACTTAATATAACCTAAGGGCTAAGATCGATTGTTGATTGTGCGCGATCGAAAATATGGCAAAGATAACTATGGATATAGGTATTTTTTAGATAATTATACGACAAACACAAACTTGGTCACGACTGAGCCACCAGTGCAATTCACCTTTGAGAAACTGTGTGAAAACCAATTCCGATAATTTTAGTTCTGTTTGTAATTATTGTCAAAAAGTTTATATTTTTGTAAAATCTATGGTAATGGTTGCGTATAAAAAAAAATATAACGTGATAAATTTTATATTTAGAATATAAGTTAGATAAACTATCAATGACATAACATTCAACCTTATCGGTCCCCAGACATCTGCTCAGTGTGATTACCTCAACTTAGAATAAGACTTACCATAAGACCGCATTTCCACGGATTTGTCCTAGTTTTAACGGAACAATTTATTAAGAGGGAATAAAAACCACCTAATCGTCGAAATAAAATGTACTTTAAGACGAACATTTAAGATTAATAGTAACTAATTAAAAATAAAACTAACTTATATACAACTATTCTAAATCTATACTACTTGGCAAGGTTCCCAGAATGCTGGCAGCATTACCACGTTGAATGGCAATGCTTACCTGCTGTGCAAAGTAGAAACCAGCACTCGGAGAACGTGCCGCACTTAAGAGGGCCGCTGCGAGGTATTTATAAATTAATTTGGCTCCCGGTCCCCACGGCCCCAAAGTTTCGACACCAAAAGGCACAAAATTAATAACAGTTTGTCGTGACCACCGTAGGATTAATTCTGTTCTCACAATTTTTAGTTGAATTATAGTCAGAATTTTTAAATGTTGATATCACCGGTGGTCACGCGCACGGATTATTTGTAATAATGAAAACTGTATGTTATTTTATTGACTATAAATAGGTTCCGTTGTTTCCTGCTCAGAATTGACCACCCCATATTCCATATTCCCATGGGTATAAAGGGATATAAAGCTGAAGGATGGGCAGCAGTGTCTATCAGCTCAATTTTACCTACCATCTAACAAAAAGGCCCATGTTCAACGATGGATTAAACGAGCTGTAGAAGTGAAAAAGTTATAGAAGACTCAGTTTTAATATCCGGGTCGTAAGCTCCAAAATCCGCCGTTTTCTTACGTCTTGTCCTACTTAATAGATTTTAGATATGGTTACTTGAACTACATATTACAGTTAAATGTTGAAAGGATTTACTAAGTATTAACGCCTACATAGCTTATCTCTTGTCAGTGGAATCAATTTGCATGCGAGTGACGTGTGCGTTACCTATGACCAGTCGATCGGTTCACTGCGCGGGTAACGCACGCCTCTAACTGAAAAAATTATAAAAGAAATAACGGCTTTTTATGTGTGGGAATTGGAATGTGATTGCAAAATTAAATTTGGAATCTGGCAATAGGGCGGCTTTTAAAGCCGTCAATTTCAAATGTGAATAAACTTTTGAAATTCGAATGTTGCGTTGATTAAAAAAATCAAGTTTAAGTAAAGAACATTTTTTTTTGTTATTTAGTGCAATGCAAGTGTTTAAAAAAAGGCTTAATTGCAGCCGAATGAGTCGTTGATTTAAAAAAATACTTTAAGTAAAGAAAATTTTTTTTTTGTTTTGATTTAATGAGGTGCATTTACAAAAGTTTAGTTTAAATAAAGAACATATTTTCTTATCTGCATTTTAGTGGTATTTTATTTATAGTAACAATGTCTAATCAGTGTTTTCATACGTCAAAGCGTGGGATGACAAAATAATCGGAGTTTAGCGATATCTGAGACTTGAACGTGACGTTTTATCTTGTCTGTCGCCATGGCTCGTCTGGCTAATAGCGCGGCTCATCTGTGCCAAAGGCTTCAGGAGATGTACCCTCAGAAGCTGCAGCTAGTGAAACAGGTTCACCAACATAATGTAAATGTATGTTTTTTTTCTACCTTTCACGGATAATGTGCGATGCGTGCATCTGAAAAGAAGTGTGCATATTTTAAATGATTTATCTATATTTATCTTGATTTGTCATTGAAATCTTTGAAATTAATTTAATTTTTGCTTGAAGAAAATTGAGATAGAAAGAATTGAAATTCGTTGCTATATTTTTTAATGAGTTTGTTATTATGATAACGTGGTTTTTATAAAAGAAAGTTTTGCTAAAATCTATGAAAAATTATACAATAGTTTTAAGGATGACGATCTATATCCATATTGATCGAAGCACGAACAATTAGATTATTTGATTGAATTGAACAATGGCTTGTATATACGCCTTAATTTTTATGCGTTGCTATTTCAGCTATTTTTGATAATAGGTAAGTACAATTCATCTATGCACCTACCTATATACTTTTTCAATACTATAAAACATGACGGATTAAAATGCCTCGAACCTGTGTAAAACGTCTGGTCTGACCTGTGTAGGCGTCCTTTCATAAAACGGACTAAGTATATTATAACTGGCTGCGCCCCGCGGTTTTACCCGCGTTTCTCTGCTCCAGTCGGTCGGAGGTCAAGGATAAGTATCCAGGGTATAACCTAGCCCGGAGCGAAATTTCAGCCAATTCCGTTCCGTAGTCTTTACGTGAAAGAGTAACAAACATCCATCCATCCATCCATACATACTCACAAACTTTCGTGTTTATAATATTAGTAAGGTCTTGTACTTATAGGATGATTATCTTGTACCTACTTGTATTGCAAAGTAGGTACTGGAACTCAGTTTGCTAAATACAACTTTTTATAAAACATGTCTGTTTTAATTTATTTATGTTTAAGTTTCGATAGTAATACTGATAGAAGTTCGGTCCAAATCACGGTGTAAGTGAGAGTCAAACAGAAGTCATCGGAATTGAAGTAAAAATATCGGCGGTTACAATAGCTGTCAGTGTCCCTGTGTCTAGTGGGTTCGATCCCTTCGTAGGACAATTGACAACACTTTTTTTTTTTTACTTAAGGAATTGTATACAACGTTTTCTCTGGCCGAGTCCGCCCTCCTCAAAATGTTTTTTATTAATTACTAGCTGTGCCCGCGACATCGTTCGGTTTATATCTTATCAACAGCCTCAAAAATAAATTTCAAGCTTCTAGCTCAAAAATGAAGATACTGTCATACAATGTTCATCACACCCCCTAAGGCCCTTTTTTGCTTTAAAAATTAACGTATGTCCTTTCTCAGGTTCTACCCTATCTGTGTACCAAATTTCATTCAAATCGGTTCCATAGTTTTGACGTGAAAGGCGCACGCTTTCTTTACTTTCGCAATTACTTTCGCATTTATAATATTAGCAAGGATAAGTTTTTTTTTTTTTATACAAAAAAAAAATCGAATTATCACAAAAGTATATATATATCTTCTGTGTATCGAGAAGTATTTAAAAAATCAATTACTAACAAGGAACATTAAACCAAACATTTTCACTGAATATATAAATGTAAATGAGTAAATTATAAAGTTTTTCACTCCGCCATTGTGTCGCGTATACTTCATTAGTTTGTAATGGACAGACACAAAGATACAAAATGAAGCGAACGCACCAGATTTCGAATTTCGAATTTTAAGTGATATTTACCGATGAATGTAGTTCGAAATTTAAAAAAAATATTTAAATTCTAAATTTCGAATTTATATTCACTTAGGTTTTTTTTTGTTTTAGTTTTCTGAGTATTTGTCATTGCTTTAACGGTTGTTATTGATGATATAATGTTACGGCTCTTTGGCCGGAACCCTTTTTTTTCACAGGTATTTCTGTAAAAAGAAGAAATACTATTTTTGTTTAAATATTTGTCAACTTAGCTTGTTTCCACATTGGGCGTGCGCATTACACGAGCGTATTAGGGACGCGAAGGTCTAAATCGCAAAGCGTATGATAGGGGCGTGGCTGTCATCCGCTACCGCGGCATGTGAGAAAGGCTCGAAGAACGCAGACGTCCAATATAGATTCAGTCTAAGTGTCATAATCATACCTATTTACCAAAGCAGGTGAAGACAATACCATTTGTTACACATTTTAATAAACAATTTATGCCGTGTAGCAACTGACACAGTATTTACGTAGATATCTCGACACAATCAGATACACGCTATCATATTATTAATACTAAATATGTTGTCTGACATATCAAATTGCTGTACCTTATCTGACCAACAAATAACTGGTTATGTAGCTTTTAACATAAATATGTAGCTTGGGAAAGGCAAATATTAGTTGTTATCCCTTTAATAGCGTTATGTTATGTATTTGGATTTTATTTTATTTTTCACTTAATAATAAACACAGGAACAGATAGTTTAGGATAAAGATATTTTCACACGACTTTCCCATAGGGGCAGCAAGAAACCACTTCCTTCCATTTGCTAAGATCTTGACATACCACATCCACCTCCTCTACATTCGTTAATCTCTTGCATGCCCTTCGGCTTAAGGTACTTTTAAGATGGGAGTACCTACAAGAAACTAGTAATACTCCGTTATTGTCACAATCTAAAATTCTAAATATATTCTGTATACTAATAATATAAAGCTGAAGAATTTTGTTGCTTCAGTAATTATTAACTATGCCCATGGCACTGAAATGCAGGCTCATGGACATGTGTATTCTTCCCGTCTTAACCTATGGTGCACAAACTTGGTTTTTGACTAACATCCAGAAGTCCAAACTCAAGGTCTGCCGACGAGCAATGGAGCGCAGTATACTAGGTGTTAAATAAACGGATCGTGTTCGAAACACAATACTGCGCTCCAAAACAAAGACAGCTGACGTAGCTCAAAAAGCTGCCCAACTTAAATGGGACTGGGCAGGACATGTCTGCCGCATGCCGGATAAACTGTGGGCCCGAATAGCACAGAATTGGAGATGGCGCGACGAACTGCATAGGTTCCAACAAAACTGGAAGGAGGATACGCGGGCTCGCGAACGATGGAAGGAGTGGAGGGAGGCCATTGCCCAGGAGAGGGACAGCGAAGGCGAGTAAAAAAAAAAAAATTACGATCTAATCGCAGGATCTACTGGTGGAATTTAAAAAAATATTTTAGTGTTAGATAGCCCATTTATCGAGGAAGGCTATAGGCTATATTTACTTATGAAGTTCCTACGGGAACGGGAGTTATGCGAGTGAAACCGCGCGCGGGAATCTAGTCCATAAACATATTTTCTCGGATACTAGTAATAATGGCCGGTATAAAACGAAGACGTTAAATTACCAGCATTTGAAGTTATTTGCCATATTTTCTAGATAATAGTGGAGGGTCCCATTATATTACATTATAGCAGCCTTGCTGGCGGTCGGCCATAGAGCGATTACCATAGAGCATGCAATTTGACAGTTAAGGTTTTTGCATTTAAATGTAATTTGTGTTTTGTCTATGGCGTTTTTTTTATCATAAGATATAATTTATCTGGCCAATTACAACAGAAACTCCAAAAAAAAACCGTGAAAATTAAAACTAATACAGCTAATAATTTTGATCTAAATCTGTGTTGTCACTTCAATGTTTTTTTTTAATATAAACTTTTTTTTTTTTTTTAAATGATTATTGTTTATGCGCCCGGCGCCGGACAGTTAATCCTATATCTATACCTTCTTATATTATAAAGAAGTAAAGCTTGTGAATTAAAGACGTGAGTTGATGAAGGTGATATGTCGCATTTTTGAGGTTTTGTGTTTTTTTGCATAGATGAGCTTGAAATGTCGATGACTACAGACTACTGGCCTTAAACGGTCGATTTAAGGCTTATTTTTCAAAATAATATGTTGAAAAAGGTGTTATGTACAGTTAACTTTGAAAATGGCACTGGATGAAAGAGATATGGGCCCATATCACCCTCTTCCAGATAAATAAAGTAAAGACTTTGTTTTTCTTTCGTGGAAGAAAGTGATATGTACGTACATAACACCTTCTTCCACTCAGCTTACGATGATTGAAAGACGCGATGTCACTTTTTCGTGAATGAAGGTGTTACGTGACATGCATATCACATACATTTATTCACGACATTTAGTTATTTTAATTCTCATTCTGTCACATTATCGCGCATGTTTAGGGTTCCGTACCCGAAGGGTAAAAACGGGACCCTGTTTCTAAGACTTTGCTGTCTATTTGTCTGTCACAAGGCTGTATCTCAAGAACCGCGATAGCTAGACAGTTGAAATGTTAAGAAATGATGTATTACTGTTGTCGCTTTAACAAAAAATACTAAAAAATATTGTTAAAATACTGCTGATGGTCACCCAGTAACGAAAAAAAATCAATGATGATTACAAGGATAAGCTTAAAAACATGGCGTTAAGTGTTAGTTTCTTTAAGTTAAAATTAAAAGTTAAAACATTAATAAATTTACACGACCAGTTCAACTCCTGTACTACTCACAGGAGTTGAACTTGCATGTTAGGTATACTTAGCCTCTAATGCCTAGACCATTTGGCCACAGTGGAACCCAACCGGTAGTTGAAATTTATCAACCTCTTTGTAACACGTCTAACACGGTAACACGTAGATCAGATGCCATCTATCGATATTATCGAATATCGAATAGTTAACAAGACAAACATGTCCAAAGTTGCATTTGGAATTACATTTTTAAACGATGACACCGCCCCCGTATTTACATATTTAAATTTTTGAATATTTTGAATTGAGCCTAATATATTTAGACTACCGACAGGATTCGAACCTGCATCTTATGTATAGCCCCTAATACCTTAACCATTCGGTCATGCTAGAACATTCCTTAGGGTAGTGATGATATTTTATTTGCGGAAAGCCTTTCGATCTTTAGTTCTTGTAATGTAAGTGAGCAAGCAGTACAAGGCAAAATTACCTTATTATTCTTTCTACTAGTAACCAACACGAACGTGAAGATTCTGAGATATTAATATATAAAAAACCAAAACAAATCGAAAAAACACCTTAGAAATACGCAGTAACGCTAATAAGTGCAACGTAAAAAACGGAGGAATCACTAAAGAAATTTCGAACATTTGTGGGATATACGAAATAGTGTCTAAAACAATATAATATTATATAAGTAAAGTAAAATTTAATATTTATATTATAATTAAGACAGTACAACTTACATTCCTACTTTAATACCTAACTAAACGTGCAGAAAAGTTGACTTTTGTTTATGGAAGAAGGAGTTATGTGTAGTTTTTTTAGAAGTTATATAATAAAAAATATTAATTTGTTTAATTGCTTACGTACCATTAATATTTCAGGTTGTTTACACAACTTGGCATCATAGTTTTATTAAAAAATCTGTTTCGTAGCGACTTATCTTAAAAAATAAAAGTGAAACTTTAAACTCGATTTACTCGAAATTGTGATTTTGTGACTTATCACCTTCATCCACTCACGTCTTCAATTGTTTGTTAAGTTGTAGGGGGGAATCTCTGGATCCACTGAACCGATTTATCAAATTCTTTTACCAATAGAAAACAACAATATTCGCCAGTTTCATAGGCTATATCATAAGTTAAAATTCGCATGGGAACGGGATCTACGCGGCTGTAACCGCGCGGTACAGCCAGTATTCTATAAATACAGAAGTTGCATATATTTATTATTGTAACTCAAAAAAATTCAATGCATGTACATACGTTACTAAGAAAAATCGTGAGTTATCTCGCGTTAGGCAATGCAATATTTATGTGAAAACGATTTACTAGCAATTGCCACAGAGTATTCAAGAAACAGAGAGGACTGAGTCATTTCATGTCACTGATTATATAGAACTCAACACATGTCTACTTTTAATTTTAGTATATCGCCCTAGTTGCTCAGTGGTTACAATAGTGGATTTTGAGAACTAGAATTTGGGTGCGATTCTCAAAAGGTGCAACTATTTGTGTAAACCACACATTGTCACACAGGGTGTGGTGTCCATGAACCGTGTATTTTGAATGTATTTTTCAGCCCTAGTGGAGCAGTTGTCTTTAAAAAATAAGAAAATGTCATGAACGATTAATGAAGCCGGTCGCCTACACCCACTTTTAGCTTAGCACGAGGGGTTACTAGGACAGTGCTAAAATCTCTGCTTGTCTTTGAAAAAAATGTAAACGATTTTCAATCAATTTAGTGCGTTGGATTCAATGAAAATATATTAATAGTATACTACCAACGGTAAAAATTGGCTTTGAAATAATTCTATGAATTCGTATCATAACACGTTAAATTGTTGAATATAGTTTGCGGTTAATCGTACCAGGAAACAATTGTAGTGCTTCAGAAAAAAATGATTGTCAACCTAATTACAATATACAATACATTAATATGCTTAAATGTTTTTTGTTGTATATATTTTTCGAATCTTTCTATTTATACAGTTATTTATGGGCTATAAGTTACTATATAATAAAAGAAAGAGTAATCTAGCATCAACGGACAAACTCTAAGGAGATCGACCATCTTCGCAGAATATCAAGTGCCCAAGTGTGAGCGTCTGTCTATTCCTTTACTCTCAGAATGGACTGGCGCAGGGCCGACAGTTTTTTTCTTTAAGATTACTAGTCGAGTTGTTCCTAGTGCTAAGCTAAAATGCTTGTGTTACGAGTGGGTTCAAATAACCAGGTTGAAACCGGCGACCACATGATCGACACCCTAGCCACCCATTGGGCTACGACCGCTTTAAGTATTGGTATTTAGATATTTCTCAAGAGAAAATTTCCAGAAACTATATTTTTTGACCTGAGACTCAAACCTCGATGAGTGGATGGGATCTCGTTACGGTCGACTATATTATTACTAGATCTTGCTAGTTCTGTATGTTCTGCAAACGATATTTGTATTGGGTAGTCAAAAGACAGGACAATGTTGAACAAAATAAATATTAGCATTTCTTAGCCATGTTCTAACTTATTTCTTTTTTTTTCGGATTTACATACGTAGGCTTTTGCTACTTCACCGGGCATAAAAGCGAGCAGAGCTCCAGGCTTAATAAATGGTTTAAAAACTACAAACTAAGCAACCTGCGCAAGAGGGCGCCCCCTGTGGGGCTTGGACCTCGGCTCAGAGCGGTCGCTGGCGATGAGATTGAGGGATTATGACTTTTAGTATTTTAGGGGAGTTTTGTGCAACTGTCGCTCTACTTTACAGTTCGCGGGCCTCTCGAACGGGTCTATGAGGACACTCTAACTAGTTGCGTTCATTAACAATCTCTTTACAAAGTCAATGTCAGTGTCTATGTATAAATTATGTCAATTAGCTGTATTGAGTATATTATTAAAGTGTAATTTTAACATTCTTAGGAAAATGTGTGGGAAAACTTGTTGGTTTTTCTTAGAGGAACTGCATTCTAATTGTAAATATATTGAACCGGTGGATAAAGGGTTTTAGTTTGTTAAAGATTAGCTTCTCGCGCGCGGTTTCATCCGCGTAACTCCCGTTCCCGTGGGAACTTCATAATTAAATAGAGCCTATATTAATCAGTGATAAGGTAGCATTCAAATGGTGAAAGAATGTTTAAAATCGATCCAGTATTTTTTGAGCCAATTCGTTACAAACATACTTACATACAAATCTTCCTCTTTATAATATTAGTATAAACAAATCGATCGTGTAAAAGAAGCAAGAAGCGTGATTCTGCTTTAGCGATTAAAGTTCAGAGTAATTTATGGACCAATTCTGGTAAGTTGACAGTTCTGGTAGTTTTCTAGTCAAAAGTGAACGCAGGAAGTGTCAAACATTTTTTTCAGACGGTGACCTACAAGGCTTTTGTTACTTCAACAGGTATGAGGGCGGGCTGTGCTCCAGCCTAAATAAATAGCTTAATTAGTAGACGCC
The DNA here is from genome assembly GCA_947037095.2 of Nycteola revayana. Classification (NCBI taxonomy): domain Eukaryota; kingdom Metazoa; phylum Arthropoda; class Insecta; order Lepidoptera; family Nolidae; genus Nycteola; species Nycteola revayana. Next base: position 18,655,831 of record OX344856.2, on the reverse strand, counting down.
CCTTGCCGGACTAGAACCTCGGCTCAGGGCAGTCGCTGGTGGGAGGAGCAAACGTTAAACTATTAATATAAGTTTTAAGAACTATAATTATATAGTCTGTTGGGGGCCATAAGCGTTGATGTGGGCTCGTTGAGAGATATTGTCATTATCACCACGCTTGACAGGTGTATTGGTCACCTTCATGCCCTGTGAAGTAGCAAAAGCCTCGTGGCTAACTAGGTATGTCCGTCCGAAAAAAAAAAGGCGGATTGGTGTTCGCAATTAGATGGTGAGTAACCTTGAGCTGATAGGTGCTGCTGCTCGTCCATCAGCTGTTTGTCCCTTAGTCACCTCTTACGACGCCCTTAGGAAGACATATTTAAACTATAAACAGAAATCATATCAAATGCCCAAAAAAAGGCACCCAAACGGCATACTCCTGAAACGGAATACTACAGTTAGGTTTACCGACCGCAGCTAAATGACTGCATGAAAATATTGTGTTATCACGCACGTCTCAAAAACAATTTAGCATCTTTTATTATTACACCATAAGTGTTATTCATAAGACTTAATTAAATCTTCCTGCACTACAACAAAAAATATATAAATAACTTCTTTGTAAAATATTGTAATGAGGTACATTTAAATATTTTACATTTTTTTTTTTTTTTGCGCATAATGTAAAATTAAATGAGTTGTCTAGCAAACGAGGTAATTTACACATACTTATAATGTATTTTTTCTGTAATTATACTAAGTGATGTAGCAATTGACGTCAGGTACTATGGGATTATGCTCATCAAATTGCACGTTAGCTTGACATGATGTGTATGCATAATCTGTCTCTGTTTATTTATTGTCTGTATTGCATAATGTATTTGTTGTATGTGGGATGCTGTAAGATATTTATCATACACAAGGCCATGTGTTTCTATGGTGTATTTACTTGTGTCAATAGATATGTAAATTGGCTCCCGTCCCCATGGGAACATCTTAATTAAATATAGCCCGTGTTCACCGGAGATAGTGTAGCTTCCCAACAGTGAAATAATTTTTAAAATCGGTCTAGTAGTTTCGGAGCCTATTCAATGAAAACAAACAAATCTTTCCTCTTTATAATATTAGTATAGATTAGCGGCCCGCTCCGCCTATGCCTATGTTACTTAGGCCGCGTCCTGGACGCCAGCGGGCGGAGCGGGGGGCGCGGGCGACGGCACGCGCGTCTTTATCAAAGTTCATAGATTTGTGTGAAGCTGTTCTCGACGACAGCGGTGCGGGCGGCAGGTTTTCCTTAGGCACCGCCCGCACCGCCCGCTCCGCCCGCTGGCGTTCAGGACCCGTCCAGGTTAGGGATAAGGTAGTATTCTAATGTTGATAGAATTATCAAAATCCGTTCAGTAGTTTATGAGTTTATTCGAAACAAAAATACAAACCTTTCCAGTTTATAATATTAGCATAGATTATTACTAGTTTCCCGCGCCCGGTTTCACCCGCGTAGCTCCCGTAGGAGCTTCATAATAAAGTATAGCCAGTAGCCATCATCCATAAATCGGCTGTCTTAACACTGAAAGAATGTTTTAAATTGTACCAGCCGTTCCTGATACGAGTGCGTTCAAGCAACAAACTAACGAACTCATCAGCTTTATATATTAGTATAGATTAAGTGTTATTACTATAGACTAGCTGCTGATACAACGTCTGGTTATGTGCTCTTTTATTTTTTAAATTGAATACACTTGTAAATAATAATTTACATAAAACAATAATAATGTTACATAAGCATGAAAGCTTAGTACCTTCTAGAAAAACAACGTTTATTTATTACTGTTTAGTAATAATTGTCTACTTTGTATCTTATTATATTTCATTTTGTTTATATTTCAAGTGATAAAGATTCATGTTGCATATATTATTATTATTATTATTATTCTATTCAGTTTTCTAATGGTTATTGTAAGTCTTGAACACCTTGCGTTTGTGTGTGCATTGCATAATATGTTTACTTAAATCTATACAAATACTAGCGGCCCGCCCCGGCTTCGCACGGGTGGACTTTTATACCCTACCCCTGCCCTAGCCTACCCCTACCCTACCCCAACCCTACCCCTACCCTACCCCTACCCTACCCCTACCCTACCCCTACCCTACCCCTACCCTACCCCTACCCTACCCCTACCCTACCCCTACCCTACCCCTACCCTACCCCTACACTACCCCTACCCTACCCCTACCCTACCCCTACCTTACCCCTACCCTACCCCTACCCTATAGTACCCCTACCCCTACCCCTACCCTACCCTACTCCTACCCTACCCCTACCCCTACCCTACCCCTACCCTACCCCTACCCTACCCCTACCCTACCCCTACCCTACCCCTACCCTACCCCTACCCTACCCCTACCCTACCCCTACCATACCCCTACCCTACCCCTACCCTACCCTACCTACCTATGTCGTTCTCCCAGTTCTTAGCTACCTCCCTACCAATTTTCAACCAAATCGGTTCAGCCGTTCTTGAGTTATAAATAGTGTAACTAACACGACTTTCTTTTGTTTTTAAAATGTATTCTGCTATTCAGGGCGTAGACAAATCCAACGAAACAAAAACCATGAAAATTGATCCAGCCGATCTCGAGTTATAAGTGTTGTAACAAACCCGTCTTTGTTTTATATATATAGATATGTAATCTATATAAGCTGTGCCGTGTGTGTTAGAATAGACCACCCCATGTCTTCCCATGGGTGTCGTAAAAGGCGACTAAGGGACACATGGCTGATGGATGGGCAGCAGCATCTATTAGCTCAAGGTTTACATCTTACTGCGATCACCAATCCGTCTGCCAAGCGTGGTGATTATGGCAATATCCCTCTACGATCCTGGCTTGACAAGGTCTGTTAAGAGGAGGCCCATGTTCTGCAGTGGACGTAAACGGGCTGTTGATGATGATGATGATGATGATGATGATACAAATATAAAAATTTGGAAAGTTACTTTTAAATACTTTACGGAAAAGTTTACCATATACTATGTTTCAATATTGAGATTATTAAAATTCGACCACCGACAGGATTCGAACCTGCATCTTAGGTATAGCCCCTAATGCCTTAACCAATTAGGGTACGGTGGAACCACACCGGTCGTCGAAATTTATCAATCCCTTTATAACACGTTTCTAAGGGGGACGTCAAGTTAGTTTTGTTTGAACGCGTTAATCTCAAGAATTACTGGTCCGATTTGAAAAATTATTTCAGTGCCAGATAGCTCATTTATTGAGGAAGACTATAAGCTATATTTCATTATGTAGTTCCTTCGGGAACGGGAGCTACGTGGGTAAAACAGCCCGCGGGAAGCTAGTACCTTATAATCAGTGAAAATTTTCGTGACAGGTTTATTTTTAGTAAACTGGGCAAATGGGCCACAGTCGGTGTGTCCTAGAAGATCCCGCGGCACCATATTACGGATCGATGGAGTGTGCGGGGTTTTAGTGGTGTAGGGTCCTCTCCTCGTGGTATGAGTAAGCATACCACCGCTATGGAGAGGGCGAGTCCCACATATTCCGCCGCCAGCGCGCGGATACGGTGCAGCGGCGGCGGCGGTGGGAATGCGTAAATGCATTTCGTCCCGGACGAAAAGAAAAGGCTTATTTTTAGTGAGCAATGAAAATTGAACTAAAACAAAATAAAACGTTATTTTAGGTAAAGAAGTTAATCTTATCAATGACAACAATAAAGTGTTGTAATATGGATAATGTTATTAATGCAATTGTGCCAAATGTTTATTGCTTATTGTTATATTTATATCGTTTGTGTATCAAGTGTTTAAGATAGCATTGTTACCTACATTATAAAAAATCGACCAAGAGCGAGTCGGACTCAGACAGACATACAGACAGACAGACAGTGAAGTCTTAGTAATAGGCTCCCGTTTTTACCATTACGGAACCCTAAAAACGATTCATACCGCTTAGTTTTACCCGCTTTGCTTTGCAAACGCGAAAGTTTGTAAGTATGGATGAATGGATGGATATATGTATGTTTGTTACTCTTTCACGTAAATACTACTGAACCGAATTGGCTGACATTTTGCACCGGGATAGGTTATACGCTGGATTAACATGTAGGCTACAAAACATCACGCTCCGACCCACTGGAGCAGAGTAACGCGGGTAATACCGCGGGGCGTAGCTAGTCTTAAAATATAGCCTTCTGGTTAACGTAGCTTTCTAGATGAATGAGTTTTTTTAAATCAGTTCAGTTTTGGAGTTAATATAATATTACATACGAAAATACAAACCTTCTCTTTGACTGTATTAGTATAGATAATAGGAATGTGTGTCAAAATATATCTTTGTTTTTGATATCTATTTAAACCATTTAAGTAGTGAAAAATTACTAAGTGTAATTTGCTTAAAATATATTCATCGGTATATTTTACGTATCTTTTGTATTCGAATTGGACGCGGACAAACTCACGTGCTTTACTTTTTTTTTTCGTGGAATGCATGTGAGAATAGATGTACTTATATGAAGATGGATGGATATGTTGGAAGAAAAAGGAAAAAATAAAGGATGGATTTACTGTTTGAAAGGTTAATCGCATATCGGCAGTGGCGGACTTACACATTTGCCGCCAGTAGGCTATTTTTGCCGCCCCCTACAGACCTTAACCTAGTTACCTATATTTACCTATACCAAATTTTATTTTTGCCAGTATTTGGTATAAGGAAGTGGCGCTGGACGCGGTAATTCATTCCAAAAGCTGACCAGCGGGTCAGATTCACGTTGAGACAGATGCACTCTTCAGACGTTGGAGTATTCTGTTCAATATTATATAGCCTACCCACTTAGTATAAAAATACTACAATAATGTAATGTCTCAAATGTTTAAATCTAGAAAATTTTAGACGGATACATTTTCTTTTCCAGTAAGAAAAAAATGTGGGCCAAATTTGCCGCCCCCTAAAATCTGCCGCCCTAGGCTCCAGCCTACTGAGCCTGCTGGTAAATCCGCCACTGCATCGGGTTACATTACTTCAATCATAGGAGCCTGTTCTCATCCGTTACTGCTAAACACAGGCCTCTTCCATCGATATTCAGAATATTCCAAAAAGATTGCTAGCGGCCTGCATCCACCGACTCCCTGCGACTTTTTAAGGTCGTAAGGCGGTCGTCCGACACTTCGCTTGCCGGTTCGTGGTCTTCTCTCGAGATCTATTCTCCTGTTTATCTATATATTACTTTAATATACTGTTATTATTTTATTGACACCGTATATCTACTTGGCTCTTATTTATCGTTTTATTTGTTACAGGTATGTACCAGTATGTCTGCAATATATTTATAGTGAGTGAGTAAGTGAAGTATTTAAATAACTAACGACCAATTTTGAGATCGTCAGATAAAATTTATCGGAGTAGTAAATTTAAAATTTTGCAGATTTTGTAAGGGATTCTGTCATAATTTAAATTTAATCGTCTCGTTTATCATAAGCATTGCCATTCAGCGTGGCAATGCTGCCAGCATTCTGGGAACGCTGCCCAGTAACGCCATTTTAGAATAGTTTTTTTGTTATAGGTTAGTTTTTACTTATGACAGCTTTAATGATGGGTAGGCTATTTTCATTTGGTATTTATGTTTAATTTTTAGAATTATTTATTATCTTTTTAAGTTTAGTGTTATATCTGTTAAGTTAAGCTAGCTTCCAGCGTGGTTTCACCCGCCTAAATCTCGTTCCCGTAGAAACGTCATGAGTAAATGTAACCTATAACCTTCCTCGATAAATGGGCTATCTGTTGATCATTGAACGAATTCTTCAAATCGGTCCAGTAGTTGTGGAGATTAGCGCGTTCATGCAAAAAAACAAACTCTTCAGCTTTATATATTAACTAGCGACCCGCCCCGGCTCCGCACGGGTACAATGCTGATGTATTATACATATAAACCTTCCTCTTGAATCCCTCTATCTATTAAAAAAACCGCATCAAAATCCGTGGCGTAGTTTTAAAGATTTAAGCATACATAGGGATATAGGGACAGAGAAAGCGACTTTTTGTACTATGTAGTGATAGTGATATGTAAAATATAATATTACAGATATCGCATATTTAAGTAATGTCATGTATGCATGTCCGTTACTAAATTATAGATGATAAATAATAGCAGGTAGAGGAAGCGTTATCTATTGTCTATGTTACTTTCTCGTCGGAGCTGTATTGTTCTGCAGCGGGAACTAACCGTCTGACTACTAACACTACTCTGTGTTACGGTACTCACTACGGTAAGAAATAAGTGCATTATTATGTCGCGAGACACAGAGTAGGCAGGGAGTTAGAGGATTCTCGTGATGTGTGTATGTGTATGTGTGTGTGTTAAACACAAATTTGATGTAGCGGTAACTCAATTATACATATGTTTTAAAGTTAAGTAACAGTTTTTTGTTTATGATATGCTGATAAACGCTGCTGTATAAAACCTATACTTAATCGAGTTATAATATTTTTTTCCAGGTTTTTCCTTAGGTTAATGCTACGACATTTACGATAACCGAGGCCATATATCGCGTTTTTTTTTAATTTCTTCTACCAAAGCTTTTTATTCCATTTACAAAAGAAATACGCGAATACTTGTTTGAAGAGGCGAATCCGCCGCGGTTGAACTCATTGTCAGCGGAATAGGCGCTAATACCTTACGTTCACAAGCGTTGTACGATATTCTGTACAAGTTATAAATATATGAGGCGATTCCTAATTATATGCCATCCCTTTAACAGTCATAGTGAAAAAAAAAGTGTATAAATAAATCATTTTATTTTCCCCTAATATTTAATAATATAAAATACACTAGCTGCGCCCCGCGGTTTTTCCCGCGTCACTCTGCTTAGTGGGTCGGAGCGTGATATTTTGTAGCCTATATGTTAATCCAGCTTATGAACTAGCCGCGTGCAAACGTAGTTGTTGCGTGAAAGAGTAACAAACATCCGTCCATTCTTACAAACATCTATCCATACTTACATACTTTCCCATTAATAATATTAGTAGGTTATATCACGGCACACTATCTATTGTTAAACGGATGCCATATATATCTGAAGCTCCTTATATTAAATCTATTACTAGTTCATGATTCGCAGATAACCAACACGGGCCGTGACCGCTGTTGACCGAGCGAGATACATTTATTATCACCTCGTTTATTTTCACAACTAATTTATGTTGTGTTGTGTGTGCAAACCGCAAGGTGGCTCTGTTTTATTAGCGCTCTTTTATTGGTTTTAAAGCTGTAAAATTGGTTTATTGGCAAAAGGTTTTGCTGTCGATGAGATTTTTTGAGGTTACTGTGGTCTTGTCTTGTATTTCATTTATATTTATTGTTCGCTCCGCCCCGTCGTCCCTCCCGGTGCAATCATCATCATCATTTCGGCCGTAGGACGTCCACTGCTGGACTTAGGCCTCCCTCATAGATCTCCAGTTGTTGCGGTTAGAAGCGACCTGCATCCACCGTGATCCCGCGGCCTTAACGCAGTCCATCTAGTAGGTGGCCGTCCTACGCTACGCTTGCCGATCCAAGGTCTCCATTCGAGAACTTTTCGGCCCCAACGGCCATCTGTTCTCCGTGCTATATGGCCTGCCCATTGACACTTCAACGAACTAATCCGTTTGGCTAGGTCGGTAACGCGCGTTCTTCTACGTATCTCTTCTTTTCTGATTCGATCTCGTAGAGAAACCCCGAGCATAGCCCTCTCCATACCTCGTTGAGCGCCTCTGAGCCTGTTCATAAGGCCTAGGACGCAATGCTGATTTATTATACATATAATTCCTCTTGAATCACTCTCATCATCATCACCAGCCCGAATAACGTCCACTGCTGAACATGGGCCTCCTCCCGAGGGAGGGTATTTGCCATAGTCACCACGCCGGCACGGAGGGTAGTCCCTCAACCAACCAGACCCGGAAAGAAATCTTAGAATTTACACAAAGATTTCCTGTCCAGCGTGGGGATCGAACCTCCGACCTCCGAGATTATATACGAGCCAAATATCGCTACGCTACGGAGATTAAATCACTCCTTTATTGAAAAAGCTCATCAAAATCTGTTGGGTTTTGAATCAATTTGCTTCATTAAATTTTCAACCTTATTAGCTATTGTCACTTACGCGGTATTTTAGTATCACCAACGATATGTCCATCCGAAAAAAGTGCAGAAACATTGAATACCCATTTTAAACTAATATGGCTAGTATCAGGTCATATAACAACAGCAACTGTAGACACAATAAATGTTACATCAAACAATATGTATATTATAACCTGTCTGTTTGTTCAGCTGTGTGTTTGTATGGCGGCGCGTGCGCACGTACATTTTGGAACAAGGAGTGATGATTTTGTTTGAATTAATTACGGGTACAAACGTGAATTATGTGTTGCTATGCGGGATTGAAAATAAAAAAAATATAGAAAAAAATAATAAGGACCCTTTTATTGGAAACATGAATTAATTCAGGTCGGTTTTAAAAGGATTTTAAGGGTGAAAATTTTATCTAAATTTGTCCTATTGTTTTAGATTTTATTCGTTACCAACAAATATACTTACAAATGTTTTTTCTTCATTATATTAGTATGAGAGTAATGAAAAACGCCCCGGCACGAAATATGCACGGGTAGTATACCACTTTAAGAAAACTTTATATAACCTCAGACAACAACTATTAATATAGTTACTTACTTACTATTTAAAACTTTCCACACGAATATTGGAGAAACCACATGAAAATTTTGCACCGCCATCTTCCTAAACGTGCGACAACAATAATTTTGCAGATTTATCGCAAACGTCAAAAATGTCAACAAACATTTTTTTTACGTCGCCTTTTTGTTTGTCGCATTTTTTACGTAATTCGCCGATTACGTAAAAAATGCGACATTGATAAATAGTAGCTTAGCTTTACTCACGTTAATTAGTTGCCTATACGGTTTGGAATAGACCATGTCTTTCCATGGGTGTCGTAATAGGGAACTAAGGGACATACAGCTGATGGATGGACCTCATCTATCAGGTTGATGTAACTTATCATCTTACTGCGATCACCAATCCGCCGGCCAAGCACAGTGATTATGGCAATATCCCTCAACGATCCTGGCCAAGGTCTATTAGAAGGAGGCTTGAGGAGGAGGTAATTTTTAGTTTTTGAGTTTATCGCGAACAGATAGATACAAACGGCGGAGGATTTTGTTTTATAATATATTTAATGTTTACTTCCCACGTTGCTGGGTTCTGTTGTTGTTTATTCATCAAAGATTGATGACGACTTTCTGTCATCAACGTGACGTCAACTGCCTTAACGAAATTGTGTGCTTAGTTCGTTGACTTGTATATAATGAGAGGAGATGCTTGAAAACAATGTTTGGAAAATACAGGTCAGATTTTTTGGGATTTTGGTACCTATGTAGATCCATTACGCACGCGCGTTATTTATTACCTGCGAAAGCTTTTGTTCTGGAGGCTAATCGCGGTTACGATATTATTATGACTTGGTTACAAATGTCTTTGCTATTCAGCGACTATGGCCCATTTGCCCAGTTATAAGGACGCCCGGAGTGTGGAGGCGTCCCTTCTCCTCATGAGTCGGTCTTGCGGGGAGCGGGGCCCATGTGCCCCACTCCCGAGGCCGAGACAAGGACAGGACTTGACCCACTAAATTCCCCCGGGTACTCCCGTCCGCCGTTGATGAGGGGCCCAGGAACCCATAGCTTTGATGACACCCTCCGGCTTCCTGCGGCCAGATTGGCGCCGCGGGCTTTCCTGGGCCACAATAGTGGCCCAATGTGATTAGCCTCCTGTTGATATTATGTATGTAGGTAGTAGTAGGTAACTACTTCACCGATACAAGGGCGAGCAAGACTTCAGGTTTATTAATTAGGTGGTTTTATAATCAGTCTGTTGGTCGATCAAGGTCGCTGACATAGCTCAAGGGATTACAAGCTGAAATGGCAATGGGCAGAACACGACACGAAGAACTGCCAATAGAGCAGAAAGATTATCGTGAAGAGACCACACTGGCAAGCGCAGCGTTGGATGACTGCCTGCATAGTGGACCGACTACCTCATAAAGGTCGCAAGGGGTCAGTGGATGCAGGCCCTATGAATCGTTCTCGATGGAAATCGATGGGAGAGGCCTATGTTCATTAGTGGACAACTACAGACTGTATTTATAAAACTACAGACTGTATTTATAAAACTACAGACTGTATTTATAAATCGTATTTGTTATCTTTCAATTTAATTACTTCATTCTTCATTTCAATTATATGTATTAGTTGAAATAACTTGAAATTACAAGTCATCATCATCATCACCAGCCTGTTGTAGTCCACTGCTGAACATAGGCCTCCCCCATCGATTTCCAGCGGGAACGATCGCTAGCGGCCTGCATCCACCGACTTCCTGCGACCTTTATAAGGTCGTCGGTCCATCGTGCAGGCGGTCGTCCTACGCTACGCTTGCCAGTACGTGGTCTCCACTCGAGAACCTTTTTGCTCCATCGGCCGTCAGTTCTTCGAGCTATGTGTCCTGCCCATTGCCACTTCAGCTTGCTTATCCGTTGAGCTATGTCAGTGACCTTCGTTCTCCTGCGGATCTCTTCATTTCTGATTCGATCACGCAGAGAAACGCCGAGCATAGCTCTTTCCATAGCTCGCTGAGCGACTTTGAGCTTTCTTATGAGGCACACAGTAAGAGACCACGTCTCAGATCCATATGTCATCACTGGTAACACACATTGATTGAAGACTTTGGTCTTCAGGCACTGAGGTATTTTGGACGAGAAGATCTCTCGAAGCTTCCCAAACGCTGCCCAGCCGAGTCGGATTCGACGATTGACCTCTTTCTCTAAGTTGGTCCTACCTAGTTGGATCGTTTGACCTAGATATATGTATTCGGTCACAACTTCGAGAATGGAGTTTCCAACGGCTATAGAGTTGGGCACTACATGGGCGTTATGCATGACTTTCGTCTTGCCCATGTTCATTCTAAGCCCAACTTGTTGAGAAACTCCATCGAGGTCATTGAGCATCTGTCCAAGGTCCTCCAGCGATTCTGCCATGATCACTATATCGTCGGCAAATCGAAGGTGAGTGATGTACTCGCCATTTATGTTGATGCCGTGTCCTTGCCATTCCAGGAGCTTGAAGGCGTCCTCCAGAGCAGCCGTAAAAAGTTTGGGAGATATAACATCTCCCTGTCTTACGCCTCTCCGTAGCGGGATTGCCTTCGTACATTGGCCCTGTACTCGGACCGACATGGTGGCGTTTTTGTACAAGCACTTCAGCACTTCAATGTACCGATAGTCGATACGACACCGCTGAAGAGACCTTAGAACCGCCCAAATTTCGACCGAATCAAAGGCTTTTTCATAGTCCACAAACGCCAAGCATAGGGGCTGATTATACTCCTCGGTCTTCTGTATAATCTGCCGCAGCGTATGTATGTGGTCTATGGTACTAAAGCCTTTTCGGAAGCTGGCTTGTTCGGGAGGCTGGAAGTCATCGAGCCTGTGTTCGAGACGATTTGTGACGACCCTCGAGAACAGCTTATAAACATGGCTCAGCAATGTGATGGGTCTGTAATTCTTCAACATGGTTTTGTCACCTTTTTTGAAGAACAGAACCACCACACCTCTGCTCCATGATTCTGGCGTTTGTCCCTCGAGTAAGACGGAGTTAAAGAGCTTCTGAAGGACTTTAAGTATCGGTGTTCCACCCGCATTCAGAAGCTCAGATGTGATTCCGTCATCACCTGGCGCCTTGTTGTTTTTAAGCTGTTTAAGGGCCATCATAATCTCGTATAGGCTGATGTCCGGGAGATCTTCGGTATTGTGTCGGGTGAGCCTTGCCCTGGGGTCTTTGGCTTGGCTGTTAGCGGGCTTGACTGTTGAGGCATACAGCTGATTATAGAACCTCTCTATCTCCCGTAAAACCTCTGGCTTACTCGACGTCACTACCCCATCTTCCTTCTTCAGCTTTGTCAACTGGCTTAGCCCAATAGAGGTGTCTCTTGCGAACACTTTGGAGCCTTGGTTTCGCTCTATCGTCTCCTTAATACATTTTGTATTATAGGAGCGAATGTCGTGACGCAATGACGTTAAGATATGTCTATTGAGCTGCCTAAATGACTCCGCATCGTCTGGAGTCTGGAGCATCATCGTACGTCGTTTAGCCATGAGGTCCCGGGTATTAGTGGATAGTTTCTGAGGTCTATTTCTAGGGTGGGGTTTAAAATATTTAAGCCCCACCGTATGCACAGTGTCTACCAGCCCGCTGCTGAGATCGTCCACAGATTCGCAGCTGTCTAGACATTCGAAGCGATTACTTAGTTCGATCTGAAAGCTCTCGGGGTTTTGGATGTGTGCGTTTGAAGGTCGGAGCGTAGACTTCATCAGACGGGATCGTTCCAATTTGACATTAATATTTAACGTGCCTCTAACTATTCGGTGATCACTTCCGGTTTTAACCCTGTGAATCACAGAGACATCATTAAATATTTGTCTTTTGGTTGTCATGATGAAGTCAATCTCATTTTTTGTGGAACCATCAGGGCCCATCCAGGTCCATTTCCTGTGAGGTGGCTTCTGGAAGAAAGAGTTCATCATATAGAGTCCCTCTTTCTCCAGGAAATCAGCCAACCTCTGACCCCTTCGGTTCCGTTGCCCATATCCATGCAACCCCACTCTCATCTCATCATCGCCTCGTTTACCCAGTTTAGCGTTGAAATCCCCCATAACAACGGTGTAGTGGGTCTTGGAGCTATGTATGGCTTTACTAATATCCTCATACATAGCTTCCACTTCTTCGTCTGAGTGTGTTGAGGTCGGTGCGTAAACCTGTATAACCTTCATGGAATATCTTTTTGATATTCTGAGTATAAGGTACGCTACCCTGCTCGACACACTGTCGACGGCCACCAAATTGTTAATGAGGGACTTGCGGACGATAAACCCTACACCACCTTGGGACCGCTGTTCGCTCTCCCGGTAGAAGAACAAGTTGCCGGAATTCAGGGTCATCGTGTCCTGTCCCGCTCTTCGGACTTCTGACAAACCCACTATATCCCAGCGCAACTTGTCCAATTCCTCTTCCAGCTCTACGATCTTCTCGTCTGTCCTCAGAGTGCGTGTGTTGTGTGTTACCAGGGCCAGTTGTCGTGTGGGGTGGTACCCGGATCTCTTCCGGAGATTCTTAGCACCCCCTGCCCCGCCGTTACCATGGCTGGTACCGTGGCCAGGACTAGCGGAGCGGCCGGGGACTAGGGGCCTGATCCTGGTATGTGTCACCATGAGGGGTGTTTTGCCAATACTCGCCACGCTTGGCAGGCGGGTTGGCGAGCGCAGTGGAGTTCTTTTGATTTGATCATCACAGGAAACGCTGCTGCCCGTTCCCTGGAATTTCTCTTAGTCGCCTTTTACGACACCCACGAGTAGAAATGGGGAGGTAACATTCGTCCCACGGCAACAAGTAGTTAATATAATTATTATCTTTTCAACTACACATATCTCGTGTGAACCCGCACTTACTATAAACACTTGTGCTAACATCGGAATATGGTGTTATTGGTGTATCTATTGTTATTCAGAACAAATGTCGCGAAATTATATGTATTTAGACATCATCGGTAAACATGTCGACACCTGAACACGTGGATAAAGTAGACAATATATATATTTTTATATTTTAATGGTAATTCATCACTACATAGTATAAAACAAAGTCGCTTCCCGCTGTCTTTCTGTCCCTATGCTTACATCTTTAAAACTTCGCAACGGATTTTGATGCAGCTTTTTTAATAGATAGAGTGATTCAAGATGAGTATCAGCATTTCACCCGTGCGAGGCCGGGGCGGGCTAGCTCGCTAGTTAGAATATAATAAACAATTATAATCATCATCGTCAGTCCGTATAATGTCCACTGCTGAACATGGGCCTCCTCCCGGGGGAGGGTATTTGCCATAGTCACGCTTGGAAGGCGGATTGGTGACCGCAGTATTATGTTGTACCACACAAGGAAAATAAATCTTAGAATTTACAAAAAGATTTTCTGTCCGGCGTGGGGATCCAACCCACGACCTCCGAGATTTAAAGCGAGCCAAATACCGCTACGCTACGGAGGTTGTCTAATAATAAACAATATATTTATATAAAATGTAATGGTTTGTTCTCTTTTTACATGAAAGATGTAGACTAACCTTAGTATGCTGTGGTTAGTAGAAATATGTACAAATACGCTCGTCCAAAGGAATTACGCTAAAATCATAGTAGGTAGGTATACAATAATCATATCAAGTTTAATAAAAATCCATTCCCAGTTTTGGTGTGATGCGCGTTCTAAGAATGAGATAGACATAATGAAATGTACCTATTAATTATTTTTTTTGCTTCAGTATCGATGATAAGACTATCATAAAAAAATACGAACTTCCTACGAGAACTGTGAAAAAATGAACGCGAATTTCACTTAACGCGAATATCACTGAACGCGAATTGAACTTTACGCTTTTTTTGCTGAAAGTATCCCTCGCTTTAAACATGGTATTACTGTATCAATAAAACCAACAACAATTGTTATTACACCATTAATAAATTAACCAACAAACTTTGAAATGATACTGAAATTATTAATTTTCTACGTGTCCCTATAATTTGTATAACTAACTGGTACAAATTATGTTTCAGAAATAACTACTAACTACTAAATAAGTTCCGTGTAGTTGTTGGACACGAACGTTTCCTAGGTCTGTTAATTATAGGCAATTATGAGCAAAGGTTTTCTATACTGATGCTATAGAGAGAAAACAGTTGTATTTTTGTTTGTAGATACATAATACACTTAAAATCTTTGGCGCAGGCGTATTATCGTCGCTCGTGCGGCGTGCATTAAGGCGAAAACACATTATTAAAACGCCACGCCACGCCACGTGTCAACACCTGTGCATCAGTACACGCGTGGCGTCGTGTCGGGTGTTCATAATGTGTTCCTGGTCTATAGAAAACAATACATTTGATTCGACTCAACACGCGTGGCGTGTCGTCGGGTGGCGTGGCGTTTTAATAATATGTTTCCGTCTTTAATTCGATGCCTTTCGATGCTCTCTTAGACCCGAAGGTAGAGCCCTCAAACCTTCCGCCAGCGACCGGCCTGAGCCGCGGACCAAATCCCACACAGAGGGCGTCTTGTGCAGGTTGCTTAGTTCCCCCCTCGTCCTCCTGACCCTAAGTTTGCAAAGAACCATCCGATGCCCTAGACCGAAGCCGTAGACCCGAAGTCCGAGAGGCCCGCGAACTGTAAAGTATGGCGACAGTTGCACAAAACTCCCCTTAAATACTAAGTCATAATCCCTCAATCTAATCGCCAGAGACTGCCCTGAGCCGAGGTCCAAGCCCCACAGGGGGCATCCTCTTGCGCAGGTTGCTTAGTTTGTAGTGTTTAAACCATTTATCTAGGCTGGAGCTCTGCCCGGTGTCCCTCTATGCCCGGTGAAGTAGCAAAAGCCTCAGAGCGAAAGACATATGTCCGTCCGAAAAAAAAAAAAAGATGATGTCCTTTTTAATCTGTTATTTTTAATGCAATTGAAGAATTATAAATAGAGATCACTACTACCAAAAAGAAGTAGTTTCATTGTGTATTAGCTTCAACTAAAAAGTCACGGTGTATATTGAATGTACTATTGACAGTCGCGCGATCATACGCGATTTTATCGCACGATGACATCGGGCCTACCCATCATTGCGGGCGAAACCGCATGGGGTAGTTAGTTATATCTAATCGATAATATGGCTATTATAATAGACAGTATTTTAATATGGTATTCAAATATTTAATACATGTTAGTTAGCGTCTAATTTTAGCTCTACCTACTTAAACTAGCTTTTTGCTTTCGGCGTTACTCGATAAAAAGGAATTGAATTGTCTTCTCTTAAACAAAGCTTATCCTGATTATTCACAAGTGTTATTAGTTTCAGTTTGTGTATAGATCAAGTATCTACAGTGCTCACATAATCTTCTTCTTCTATATATATAAAAGAAAGTCGTGTTTGTTACAACACTTATAACTCGAGAACGGCTGGACCGATTGCCATGGTTTTTGATTTGTTGGATTTTTTTCCGTCCCGAATAGCAGAATACATTTTAAAAACAAAAGAAAGTCGTGTTAGTTACACTATTTATAACTCAAGAACGGCTGAACCGATTTGGCTGAAAATTGGTAGGGAGGTAGCTAGGAACTGGGAGAAGGACATAGGATACTTTTGGGTAGGGGTAGGGTAGGGTAGGGTAGGGTAGGGGTAGGGTAGGGTAGGGTAGGGTAGGGGTAGGGTAGGGTAGGGTAGGGTAGGGGTAGGGTAGGGTAGGGTAGGGGTAGGGTAGGGGTAGGGTAGGGTAGGGGTAGGGGTAGGGTAGGGTAGGGTAGGGTAGTGGTAGGGTAGGGTAGGTGTAGGGTAGGGGTAGGGGTAGGGTAGGGTAGGGGTAGGGGTAGGGTAGGGGTAGGGTAGGGGTAGGGTAGGAGTAGGGTAAGGCAGGGGTAGGGTAGGGTATAAAAGTCCACCCGTGCGAAGCCGGGGCGGGCCGCTAGTATTATATATTCTAAAGTTGCACTCGAATTAATACGTATAAGGCTACGCCGTTCGTAGCACCTCGTAGTAATGGCGTAGCATGTGACGTCATTATGCTACAACAATCAAAATTGTTTAAAAGCAATTAATTTGCTTCCTCGATTCACTTTTGCGACTTGTTACTTTTAATTTAATTATAATTATTATAAAACACAACATATAGGTCGTATAAAGAATATTTTTATGGTCAAGATAACACGGTGTTGTTTATCCCCGTGCTAGCAGTTCTTACTCTGTAAAGCGGGCTTGCCGGATTGCTCATGCGTACCCGGCCCCCGCCAACGGCGGATCGATGGTGTAGGGTCCTGTCCTCGTGGTATGAGTTTAGCATACCACGCTATGGAGAGGGCGAGCCCCACATATCTCACCGCCAGCGCGCGAATACGCTGCAGCGGCGGTGGGAATGCGTAAATGCATTGCCTCCCGGACAATAAAAAAAAGGGCTCTATAGCTTACAAATATGTACTCTAAGTTGCCTGCACAAATGTTGGCACCTAAGCTTTCCCGTGAGATCCCTCACGTTCCGTTCCACGCTCGAACAAACTTGACTAACTGATTTTTTCTATACATAATTTTCTTCCTCCAATTACTGTGCCTAGATTGGTCTATTTGTCTTTAATTGGTGCTTGTTCGTCGTGGGAGTGGTGCCACCATTGTTTAGTTGTGTGGTGTGCTTCGGTGGCGACGGTCGTGGGTGTGCGGAGTGATGGTTTAGTGTAGAACATTGTGCAGTGAAAGTGGTGGAACGGCGACTTTTGT
This sequence comes from Nycteola revayana, assembly GCA_947037095.2. Classification (NCBI taxonomy): domain Eukaryota; kingdom Metazoa; phylum Arthropoda; class Insecta; order Lepidoptera; family Nolidae; genus Nycteola; species Nycteola revayana. The sequence goes on along the minus strand of OX344856.2, from coordinate 18,638,435 downwards.
TTACGAGTTTTGCAGGTAGTATGTTTTTTTTTTTGTTTTTAGTATCTTCTCGCGTAGCTCATGGGTATTTCATAATTTAATATAGCCTATGTTGCTCCTGGATATTGTAGCTTTATAATGGTGAAACAATTTTTTAAATCGGTCGAGTAGTTCCGGAGCTTATTCAATGAAAATAATCATATCTATCTTTAATAATATTAGTGTCGATTGTGATAGGTTTCAGAGGTAATCGTGTATTTATATGAAGGGATTGGCTCATTGGTGTAGCGGTAATATGTTCAACCGTAACTAGCGAGGCCCCGGGTTCCATCCCCGGGTCGAGCATAAATTCTGTGTCAACAATATTTGCTATGTAGAAAAATTTAAGTACTAACCCAAACTTGAACTCATATTAAACGGCTCGAGTTCTTTCATAAAAGACTCGTGAACGTGAAAAAAAAAGAATTTGAGAATCATTTTTTAGTATTTTCGTACGTCTTCGAAGTCGTATTTTTGGAGACAAGTTTTCAAAATCAGGGCTTGTCTTAACAAACTTGATCTCTGCTTTTACTATTCGCTAATAATATATGGTTGCATTAAACGTTATATTTAGCACTCATTTCGTAATCGTTAAAGTAACAAAGAAAAAGCTATTTAAATATACAAAAAAGTCGCACGAGACCGCTTAATGAAGGCATTTTGCATACATATCGGATCATTACTTTTTAGAATTCCGTAGACAAATGGTTTTATTCTTCATCTTTAAACTAAAGTGAACAGACACTTTCTAGGCACGCGTGTATCATCTTAGGCCTTATCTTCGCCTTCCATCAAGCGAGATTACGGTCAAACGTAAGCCTAAATTCAATAAAAAAAAAAAAAACTTGTGTTTCTCAAACGGATGTAGGTATATAGTAAGCCACGAGGCTTTTGCTATTGCACCGGGCAAAGATGCAGGGTCTTATAAAATGGCTATTATATGATAACGCCAACTCAAGCATGCAGAGCACACAAAAATCATTAGCAGAATGAACTCAGTCTGCTTGAATTGTTTCTGAGTAATGTATTTAGCTGTATGGTATCCGGATTAAAATAGACCAATCCATGTCTTTCCGTGGGTGTCGTAAGATACCACAAAGGGATATACACCTGATGTATCACCGGCCATAAAGGCGAGCAAAGCTCCAGCCTAGATAAATGGTTAAAACACTACAAACTAAGCAACCTGCGCAAGAGGCCGTCCCCTGTGGGACTTGACCTCTGCTCAGGGCGGTCGCTGACGAGGAGATTGAGGTATTATGGCTTTTTTTTTAGGGGAGTTTTGTGCAACTTTCGTTCTACTTTACAGTTCGCGGGCCTCTCGCACTTTGGGCGTACAAGGGCATCGAAAGGTTCTTAGCAAACTAAGGGCCGGGAGGGCGAGGGGGATGAATGGGCAGCAGCATCTATCAGCGCAAGGATATTCAGGCCAGGTGTGGTGATTATGGCAATATCCCTTAACGATCCTGGCCTGCCAATGTGTATTAAGAGGAGGCCCTTGTATTATTTCTATATGTTAAAAACAATCTCTTAGAGTAAAGGGGTAATAAGAAAAAGTTACTTTATGTTAGAGTACTTACAGCTCAAACTTCAAATACTTTACAAATATCGGTTACATTTCGGGGAGTGTGCGGAGGTTCTACATAACCTGATACCCTCTTCACCCTTCCATCACCGGACGACTAGGCGCGGCGAGCGGTTTCACCCTTTTGTTGTAGACATTCCTTCAATACGCACGAAGCGATTTGCTTCTTCCTTCATAATGCGGACGGCTAAGGAGTGGAATTCTCTGCCGGTCGGTTTTTCCGGAACGCTATAATCTGGACATCTTTAAGGCTAAAGTGAACAGACACTTTCTAGGCAAGCGTGTATCATCTTAGGCCTTATCTTCGCCTTCCATCAAGCGAGATTATGGTCAAACGTAAGCCTATATATAGTAAAAAAAAAAAAAAAAAAATACTCAAAAGTTACTTTGGCTTTGACTGATTGATTCCTTTACGGCTTACTACGCCAGTTTTCTTTCATGTTCTAACAATGATACAGAATACATTGTTTCCGACTCCAATTCGGACTTGGTCAATTTTAAATATAGTTTTTTTTTTTTTTTTTTATAAAAAGACGACTCCCGCACTAGGGAAATAAATCCCTGTGTCGCGGGGGACTTTACAAACATACATTTCACGGACACAAAGTACACCCAGACTCAGAACAATTATTTGTGGTTCACACAAATAATTGTACCGGGTGGGAATCGAACCCAGAACACCAGGTCCCAGAAGCAACTACCGTAACCACTGAGCCACCGGTGCATTTTTAATATGTTAGGTTATTGATCTTTTTGCCATAAAAATATATGTTATACATTCAAACGGGTAGGTTTGACGTCAAAAGAACAATATTAGGAAAATGAGAACTCGGTTTACGTAAATGAATAAAACTGATTTTTTTTCCTCTTTGGAGTCATGTGTTGTAAGTAAATGACACATTTGTTAGGTTTTATTCTGATCTAGCTAGCGTCGCTCCCGTTATCGTGGAAGCTTCATTATTAAATATAGCCTATAGTCTATTCCTCAATCTGCACAAGTGGGGCATGATTGACTCAACCACAGTCTATGTCGCACACGTTGGCCTGCCCTTCATGCCCTAACAGCTGCACGATGGAGGATCTGATGGCGGGAACCAAAGAGGCCATTGGAGTGGCGACATCCTGGCCAAAATGGCTTTAAAAAAAGTAGAAATACTAATAAGTTGAAACAACGACCCGAAAGAAGACACTGAAAGAATTTTTCAAATCGGACCAATAGCTTTTCTGATTAGCGCGATCATACAAACAAACTGTTCAGCTTTATATACATAGATTATATAGTATAGATGAATGTGTGTATGTCACGACAGACAATCGGTGACCGATTTTTTGTGAGTGTACCTACATTCGTTCACTCTCATTCGAGTAACCATGTAGTTTTTCATATCGACTAAGTATAGCAAGATTGATTCTATGCTACTTGTACTTGTTAATTATATGGTCAAATCAAATCATATATGCATTAAACATTTTACATCGAGTTGTTGCATTACAAAATACATAATAGTCCACTGAATTATAACATCTAGGAGGTAAGCAAATGCTGTATTAATAAGTCAAACAATATTAATTACAGAGTCTTATTCTTAAAAGAATTGTCATTGATGTAAAGATAAAAAAATTGCTTTCTGACTGACGGAAAGTAATGTGCTTGCAAGGGTTTTTCAAGTGCTATCTTCCTTAATAATAAACTAAGACGTTAATAATAAAATATAATAAAAAAAATAACTTAAATACTTGCTTAATTTACAAATTTATATAATGTAATCATTATATATTAATAAGAATTGATACTCAACTGTGGTTTTGACTTATTGCAAGGGCCTGTAATAGGTTTACGTAAATGAAAATGATTTTCTTGCGGCCAACCGAGCAACTTAAACTACCGCAGTTAATGTGTCCTTCTACTTATCATTAGGGAGTTATTACTAGTTCAGTATATTCTAAAAGTGTTTGTTTATCTGATAATACGCAAAAATACATTGTGATAAGATATATCTAAGATAAAAGGACACTATGTGACGTACAAGTGATAAAAGATAGTTTCTCAAAGGATGCCTCTATTATCTGATCACGAGGTTTATCGTAGTGTCAAAACAATGATTTAGAATTTTTAAGACGATAATTTTCTCACATGGCTTGTTCTTTGGTAATGTGTGTGGATGCGCCCTCCGTTTTCAAGTGCTAGAGGTTTATGAGGCTTTTGCTTGCTTTTTGCTTGAGGATTTTTAATCATTATTTAGCTATATCTATGAAAACGTCTAGAGCGTGCATTAGCGCACATGCTTCATATTATACTTTAAATGAAATATTGTAAAGAAAACATATATTTAAAAAAAAATGGACACACTGTGATAAAAAAGATGACGAAAAAAAAAATCCCGGAGTTTCTTTCTCCCTTTCTTCTCCGGGTCGTCCACCTAGGTAGCTAGTGAAAGGTTGCAGGTTAGCTAGGGTAGGATTCTCGCCGGCGAGGACCGCGTTGTACCCCTACCCCTGCCCTGTGATCCAGCGCCTGTAGGCCGTGCCAGCGATCACTTCCTCTTATATCCACAAATCTGACTTTAATATCAGTGGCACCTCTGGGTTGTGGTCCTAACCCCATAAGGGTGCCCCCAAGTGTGTGTCACTTAATTGTATGCTTTCAAATTTTTTTGTATGTAAATATTAACTAATTATGAGTAGAGGAATTAATGACACACGGACAGACGGAGTAAATTGTCTGTAATGTCCTACAATTAGCAGCACTCACAGGTTGCATTTGTTAGTTATAGTTACCTAAGTAGTTCTATTCATAGAATAAGAATAATAACCTATTAATTATATTTCTTTGTTATTGTGATTTTGACAAGTACAAGTGTATGTAAATACCTAAGTGCTGAATAAATTCATTATTTCATTATTATTTCATTAAATTTTTCTACTTTCTGACTACAATTTTTGTTTCTTTTCTTTTTTGGACGGCCTTACGTAGTTAGCAATAAGGCTTTTGCTATTTCACCGGGTATTAAGGCTAACAGAGCTCCAGCCTTAATAAATCGTGTAAAAACTACAAACTAACAACCTACCCAAGAGCCAAGCTCCTGGGGGTCGGGGGGCCCTAGCAGGGGGATAGAGCGATTACGACGTTTTGTTTTTTATGGCAGTTTTGTGCAATTCTCGGTCTACGAGGGTTTCGGAAAGGTCGGCAACCAGAATTGGATAGACCTAGGTATGAGTAATCTTAGAACTGAAATGTAATTTGAAATGTTATTCGGACTTTACCCAAAAAGCTTGGGTAATACTAAGTAAACCCGGGTAGACCTAGGTTTACTCCATGTTTTAGCATTAAAAAATAATTTTTTTTTTACGTAACACGTTTACATTTTTACTTTTTGTTTTAGCATTACCCGTATATATAAAAATGAATCCCTATTTCCCTTGGTCACGGCATCACGCGTGAACGGCGGGGTCGATTTCGCTAGTTATTTTTTGTTGTGTTTGTTATTGTGAGGAGAAGGAACTTATGAAAAAAAATTTAGCAAATTGCGCGGATCATTAGAAAAGTTTAGAAAACTTTACCACCGTATAAAATGTTCCAATGTTACCTTAGCGTTTTTCAAAGTCAAAGTCAAAAATTTATTTATTCATATAGACACAATTCAAAAAATTAAATCATGTTCTTATGATGCCATTTCTTTTCCTACCACCAATTCAAGACGTGGCAACTCTGAGAAGAACTGGCAAGAAACTCAGAGGAATCCTTTTTTTTTTAACAATTTATCGTTACTTTTATAATATTGTTTAGCAGCAGTGTCATTCCAGAGCAAGTTACTCCTATGCCATTCTAATAATAATTATAATCTTTTTTATTTTAATCTTATGGCGTTTGACATAAATTAACAGAATGCGTGCTACTCTTAGTGCACATCACGGTTAGTGCAGTGCTATCACGCCTAATATTAAAAGTTCAATTTAATTTAGAGTTTTAGGTAAGACAGTATAACGTCTGTCGCGTCAATATAAAATAATATGCTGGTAATAAAATCATTTTTGATAAACTTGTTGACCGGCAATATGTATTATAATAAATTACTAGTTTATTTTATATATTAACGATCGCACTGACAAGTTGTCTCGCTAATTTCATCGACATTAATATTTAATTGTTGCACTTTGATAAGTTATATACTTAATCATGCTTAACAAGAACCTTCCGATGCCCTCGTAGACCCGAAGCCCGCGTACCGTAAAGTAGAGCGACAGTTGCACAAAACTCCCCTAAAGAAACTAAAAGCCATTATCCCTCAATCTCCTCGTCAGCGACCGCCCTGAGCCGAGGTCCAAGTCCCACAGGGGACGCCCTCTTGCGCAGGTTGCTTAGTTTGTAGTGTTTAAACCATTAATCTAGGCTGGAGCTCTGCTCGCCTTTATGCCCGGTGAAGTAGCAATAGCATCCTGGCACACTACATATGTACGTCAGAAAAAAAAAATAGTTTATCAAGCATTTTGAAAACTGCTTAGTAAACACAACGTTGATCATCCTTACAAAAACTAGCAAGAAATTGATTTCTCGCCATCAACACAAATAAAAGACCTACTAACATTAAATAACAGAAAATATGAAACATGATAAGGACATATTATAGGTATCATTCATAAACGAATAAAAGTATTTAATCGAAATTTGGCACACACATGAACGCTTCGACACAGTTGAGAAAGTAAGAAAGGAAAATAATTTATTGATTACATTCACAAAGAAAAAACGTATACAAAAAGTACATTAATACATGAAACAAAATAATGCTAAAAGAGTGAAATGCTAGAAGTACCCAACCCGGCATAACAATATAAAATATCACGTCAAAAGCTACTTAATGTAGGTCAAATAGCATCGCTATCATTATCATCAGCCCGTATAACGTCCACTGCTGACACCTCCTCCCGCAGGTAGGTTATTTTGCCATAGTCACCGCGCTTGGCATGCGGGTTGATGACCGCAGTATTATGTTGTACTACACATGGAAACGCTGCTGCCCGTTTCCTTGATATACGATTATTATAGATTTTGTTGTAGCAATCGGGATCGGGAATATATAATATAATAATTTTACGCGAATAAAAACTTTTTGTTAATAAACACAAGAAAAAAAGTCTTGTAGAATATTCTAAAGTTGAAAGGCCTTCGTCTCTCTTTGTTATTGTCTTGTCTCTTTCTAGCATGAAGAAAGTTTATGACAGGAGTATATACTAATCACATTAATCTTTAAGTCTACATTAAGCTATAAACCTGCTAGTGATGTGCGCTGGATTATGTTGAACATTGTTTGCATATAAAGATGCAACGTTTAGTCACATTCATGAAGAACAACCAGAACAACCAACAAGAACAACTAAAACTAGTTGCTATGTAGTACTCGTAGACCCGAAGTTCAAGAGGCACGTGAAATACAAAGTAAAGAGACAGTTGCATTACCCTTAAAATATCGTATAAATCTACATCCCAATGCAATTTACTTTAACTTAAGAGATTTAAGGAGCATTGAGCTGTTCTTTTTTTTATGGACGGACATGTAGTTAGCCACGAGGCTTTTGCGGCTTCACCGGGCAAAAAGGCGAGCAGAGCTTTAAACACTGCAAACTATGCAACCTGCGCAAGAGGGCGTCCCCTGTAGGACTTGGACCTCGGCTCAGGGCGGTCGCTGGCGATGAGATTAAGGGATTTTGACTTTTTAACATTGAGCTGAGCCCCACAGCAGACGGTCCTCTTGAGCAGGTTTTTTATTTTGTAAACTATATAATAAGATATAGTTTAACCTGCCCAAGAGGAGTGGGTGCTATGGGGCTTAGCTCATCTTATAGCCCATTCATCGAGGAAGGCTATAGGCTATATTTTATTATGAAGTTCTTACGGAAACGCGAGATATACGAGTGAAACCGCGCTAGTTACCAAATATACCAGACATTTCGAAACCCATTCTCCATCACGTATTACACTGTTACAGTTATTGTTATATCAGCAATAACGAAAGCCCACACACTGACTCGGTAAACCCTGATAACTGCAGATAACACAAATCCTCGATATTAATTTCAAACATACACAACGCACTTACCAGCTTAAACCGCCTTTTGTACTATCGTAGTGAAGTAAACCGAGTTATCGTGGCATAGGAAATGGGGTTTTAGAGTGACAAAGATTTGAATGGAGGTACAATATGCCTAGTTTAAAGACAAAAAAACTATTTAGTTCGTCAATTAGAGTACAAAAAAATATTGGTCACGTATTTTTTTTCGTTCCTTCAACTACAAAATTTGACGGAAATAAAGCGCGTTGAAATTTTATGTGACGTCACTTCTAGGTACAATATTCCTAATAGTAACGTCATAAGGGGGCTTATGACTCTCCTCAACTTTATAGTTTGTTGTTGCTCTGTATCTTAGTAAATTTTTATTGATTTTATTAATAAAAAAATTCATGTCCAATATTTTTTAGTAATCTAACTGACGGACTAAATATAATTTTTAGTTCTTCATGCCTATTGTATATTTATTGCAGTTACACTTCTTCTGCGAGTGCCATATTCTACTATGGGATAACAGCAACTATCTTCTGGAACTGTTGTCCTTCTGTCATAGCTTTGCAAAGAGTCACTGCGTCTCATCCGGTCCAATTCCTTCCTCTTTCCCTTTTCCCTCCTATTATAGTTATACTCGACCAAAACCCCTAGGTCGAGACCGCATTCTAAAGCGACTGCGACGCCACGGCGATTTAGTAAAACAAGCTGATATAAAAACATGTAGGCGGCCACACTCCAGCAGCGACAAGCTAACTTGATTTACCCCATTATTGCGGTCTTGGCTTTAACATCAGTTGGATTATTTTTTCTAGTTAGACGTACAAAAAAACCTTTTCATATATTATTATCAGCCCGTTGACGTCCACTGCTGAACATATATGGGCCACCTCTCTAAAAGACCTTGCTAAGGTAGATTCATTGAGGGCTATTGCCGTAATCACCTCGCTTGGCAGGTGGATTGGTTATCGCAGTAAGATTAGAGTAGCTTTGAGCTGATAGATGCTGCTGCCCATTCATCAGGTGTAGCTCCGTAAGTCACCCATGGGAAGATATGAAGTGGTCTAAGCATAAAACCGTTATTCTTCTTCGTTCAACGAAATTATATAATGTTCATCTGTATTAATTTTTGTGTATGACTATTATTATGTAAGGTTTCTAAATAACAAGCACATCGAACAGTTACTAACATTCCAGTTATTCTCCAGTCTTAACTGTTCGTTGCGTTAAAATCAATTTAGGAAATTAAAATGCATATAAATTTGATTACCGATCAAATGTTCCGGAGTCATTATCCTTCCTTTAAACGACCTCTTAACATCGTAGAGTATAGTAGAGGTCTTAAACGGCCTCACTATTCTAAAAAAATATCTGCCTAAAACATTCTAATGAATCATAGACACGAAAACAGGTTTGACCTAGTCGCTACTTTTACGATTATTGCATTTTCCCCGTGTATTAAATTAACGATACTAACCTAAATTTCTTAATAAATAGAATCTAATATACTAGGGAAATACAGTAATACAGATACGAATACTATCTAAATCCTATTAATGCACGCCAAATATAATTAAGATAAATACCTAATTTGCTTTTTAATCTCAATATCCGGAATAATTTACTAAAATAGTTCCGATATGTAAATGTAATGTTTAGATAATATAAACATTCATACCAGAGATACTGGCTGATAACACACATCGGATAAACTCATAATTAAAACTAAAAGTACACCACAGACCAGTGTCTCCAATTACGCCGTAATTACGGTAAACCTACCGTAATTTGAACACATCTACCACCTACCGTAGACATGTTCAATTCTACCGTAATTTCGTCTTTATGAGTAGCGCCTTAAAATTTGGTACCCAACCATACACAACACAGTTTATTTTAATTTCAAAACAATGTTTTAAAATGCCAACACTATCGTTCCCTGGGGTATTCCCCGCACAATCAACTTGTGTGCATAGACAAGTAGACGAAACTTATGCGACCAAATTACGAAGTTATTGAACATAGTACTTCAGTAGAACTTAGCCATGCCCCTGCGTTTTGTCAACTTTAATTTCTGTTCTGTTCGCAATTTTTCACATTAGTTTGCTGCGTCAGATCATAGATCGCAATTATAATTATAAAAAATGACATCTGAGTCTGAAACAAGTGACGAGAGCGACGGACCTTCCAGTTGTAAGCGCGCTAAAAATAGGTCGTACAAACAAAAATTTCGATCAGAGTGGCTGAAAAATAAAGACTTTTCTTCGTGGCTTCGCGAATACCCAAAAAACCCATATAAAGCAAAGTGTTCGCTCTGTGATACCACCATGCAAGCTGATATAAGTGTGCCGAAACGTCATAACGCAGGTTCAAAGCATCAAAGTAAGGTAAAGAGTACATCTATTCAACCACCAATTGTCAAATTGTTGCAAGCTTCAAAATCGAATACAGTAGAAGAAAAAGCAAAATATGCAGAGCTCAAACTAGCAGCATTTATGGCTGAACATAAGATACCACATTCAAGTATGGACCATTTATCAGATTTGTTAGTTGATGCTTTCCCTGATTCAGACATTGCTAAAAATGTGAAAATGAAACATACTAAGCTGCAAGTTGTAATAAACAATGTCTTGGGCGATACGGAAAAAGCAACTTTAAGCGCCGATTTAAAATCACAAAAATTTTCCGTACTAATAGATGAAAGCACCGACATTACATCTACAAAACCTATGTGTGTGGTTGTACATTATTATGACCCGAAGATAGGGCGTGTGGTCAGTCGGCTTTGGGACCTCATTGACCTTTTTGGCGAAGATAATAAAGATCACACTACAACTGCAAAACGCCTATTCGAAGTCCTGATTAAATCATTCGAAGAAAATTGTGTGCCCCAAAAAAATATAGTTGGATTCGGATCAGATGGTTGCAATACCATGATGGGCTGTAACAATTCGGTTTCATCAAGATTCAGGCAGTTATGTCCAGGAATAACCATTATAAAGTGCGTTTGTCATTCGTTACACATATGCGCGAGCGACGGTTGCAAAGAACTGCCACCCGAAACCGAAAAATTAGCACGCAACATCTATAACCACTTTAAAACCAGCAGTAAGCGGCAAAGTCAACTAAAAGCTTTCCAAGAGTTTTGCGATGCAAAAATACATAAAATGTTGCGACCAGCCCAAACTAGATGGCTCTCTTTATCAGCCGTTGTTGATAGGATCCTAGAACAATGGGAGGCTCTTAAACTTTACTTTGATGATAAATGGCTTGAAGATCATGAATGCCGTGAAATACACTCTGCTTTGAGAGACCCCATTCAGAAGGCTTACTATCATTTTCTTTCGTGGATGTTGCCGAAGTTCCCTAGGACTAACGCATATTTTCAAAGTGAAACTACAGTCTTACCAGAAATGCACTTGAAAATGGAAGAACTGTACAGAGAGCTGCTTCTGTTAATTATGCCCCCAAGTTATGTAAATAATACACCGCTCGACAGTATTGACCCCACAGACGAACGCAGACATATACGACTAGAAGATATTTATTTAGATCTTGGTGTTCAGAAACAGTTGTCACTTCCTGAAGTTAATGCTGATGTCAATTCTGTGAAACAGTTGCGAGAAAATTGTAAGAGATTCGTTGTCCAGGCAGCGGTTGGCATACGAAAAAGATATAGCCTCCAAGACAAACTGTTTAAAGCAATTTCCAATTTAAATAACGAAAACTGCATGTTAGCAACCGAGAAAAGACAAACATCGTTGGCCAGCATATTCGACTTACTGCCCCGAATCTCTCCAAAGACACTTGATGTCCAGCAAATTTTAGATGATGAATGGCGGCATTTCCCGAATTACACTGAACAAAATAAATGTGATTTAGACGTCAACGATTCTCCAGATGTATTTTGGCTTAAGGTGTCTGAAATCAAAACTAAAGAAGACTCGCGGCCATTCTATAACTTAGCACATTTTATGCTCGGAATGATGTCATTACCCCACTCAAACGCCGATTGCGAGCGCATTTTCAGCCACATTGCAGACCTAAAGACAAAAAAAAGGAACCAATTGTCCACAAAATCTATTGCAGGGAATCTGTTTACGCAGCAACTTATTAAGAGAACGGCCAAAAACTGCGTAGATTTCCATCCTACTGATAAAATGATTAAAAGCATTAATGTTTCGATGTACAAAAAGGCTGAAACACCCGAAATTTAATGTTTAATTGTTTAATAAAGTTACCGTAAATTTACCGTATTTTTAATTTATTATCACCCGTAATTTTCCGCCCTATACCGTATTTTTAGACTAGCAACACCGTAATTTTGACAAATAGAGTTGGAGACACTGCCACAGACATAGGACAACGTCTTTGTAACATTTTGTACGGAGAACTGATCAGTTCCCGCGCAACGCTTGCGCCGAACGTACGTGTTTTATGCAAATTGTTTTTTCGGTTTTTTATATAAGTTTTTATATCTAGTGGTTTATCTTAGTTGAATATTAGTGCCAGTGAAATGCCTACTGAAGTTTACGATAGATTCGTCACTAAGCTGATGCGAATTGTAAGTGTCTTTTTTGTATTTATTAAAATTTTCCTTTACTTATACTTTTTATCTGACCAACAAATATACATACCTATTGTATTCGGTATCTGTATGTAAGAAAGCAATTTTAATTCATACTTTTTTATTGAGGGATAAATAATTGCAAGAAAAAATCCATCGGTATTTTTTTAAATGCCTGACAAGTTATTCTACTTATTGTTTTAACTTTCGCACAATCAAGTGTTATTATACAGTAAGTTTAATTGTAGGCTTTGACGTCAATATAGATGGGCATGAAAATTACAAAGTTTTTAAATATAAATTCATAACTTTTTTTCCCTTTTTTTATACGTTAACGCACCATGGAAATTGATCCCAGTGTCACGGCCCGTGAGGGACCTGAAAACACATCCAGTCTCCGAACTACTGTACATGGGTAACACAAATAATTCATGTTAAGATATCGAATCCAGAATACCAGCTCTTAGAAGCTTCTGTAGTAAACACTAAGCCACCGGTGTATCCTTAAAAACTATAAAATCGAAGGCATAGCTGTTGAATATAAACCTCGCTTCGCACGGGTACAATGCTGATGTATTTTATACATATAAACCTTCCTCTTGAATCACTCTATCTATTAAAGGAAACCGCATCAAAATCCGATGCACAGTGTTAAAGAACTCATCATACATAGCGACTAGCGACAGACAGACGGCGGAAAACGACTTTGTTTTATACTGTGTAGTGATAAGATCTAAGTTTTTCTAGACATTTGCACATTTAGCATAGCGCGTTTGTTGCTTGGTGTCCTAGATATCTTAATGAGGATAAAAAATTATGTTTGACATTTCATTGGCTATAAAAATGGAAGTTCGGATAAATTCAGTCTAGACTAATAATATACTCAATACTGAATACTTTACTGCGTTTCACAATGTGTTTACAGGTGTTTTAAGATTATAGTGGTACCAATTATGAACCCTGTCGGGCACAGCAACATAGTTAGATATAATCTAAATTAATATCATAGGATATATATTTTTTGATGCAATTATTTTATTAGCGGTCGTAAAAGTACACAAGGAGCTTTCAAAGTATATGCTATTCGTTAAACAGGAGTATCGACGTATAGCCGAAGAGTTTGTTTGTTTGTTTGCGCTAATCGCAGGAAATAATGGTCCGATTTATTTTTATTTATAGGCTATAATTAATTATGAATTTACGGAAGCGGGAACTACTCTAGCTCAGTGGCTATAAAAGCAGAGTAGTAGTCCCACGCGCTTCTCAGTTGTTTATTCTATACTTCCAAATATTTGAATGTACTAGGACAAGGTTTTATTAACTTTTCGTAATGACGTCTACATTTGACTATTGACGCAAACAACTAATGATTTGTAGTTTTTTATAGGCGTAACTATTTATAGAAAATCCACAGTACTGTTTGTACAAATACTGACAAAAATAAACTCGACCTAGCAAATTATACTAATATTATAAATGTGTATTTTTGTTGATCCTACTAATATTATAAACGCGAAAGCTTGTTTTGATGCCTTTTACTCTTTCACACATCAACTACTGGACCGAATTGGCCGATATTTTGAAAACTCATTTAGTACTGGATTACCACATTGGCTAAACATCACGCTAAGGCCCATTGGAGCATAGTAGCAATACAACGCGTGTAAAACCAACGGGCATAGGTAGTTATTAATAATATTCACCATTCGAAATATACGTTATCCTGGAATAATCCTACTATTATTATAAACTAGCGACCCGCCCCGGGTTTGCACGGGTGCAATGCTAATGTATACAAACCTTCCTCTTGAATCATTCTATCTATTACTATACTATATACTATCATCATCATCATCATCAACAGCCCGTTTACGTCCACTGCTGAACATGGGCCTCCTCTTAACAGACCTTGGCAAGCCAGGATCGTAGAGGGATATATGCGGTTTTGTTGCGGTATACTATATACTATACCGCATCAAAACCCGTTGTGTAGTTTTTAAGATCTGTGAAGATGTGTGAAGTGTTACGGCTAATAGCCGAACTGCGGCTGCACCTAGTTTTAGCCGGCTACAACTAGGTGCAGCCGACCACATGCGGTTAAACTTAGATCACTCCTTTTTTGCCGTGCATACGTATTGTTTAATTTAATTAAAACCTAGTTCTAACCTAGTTGATCTAAGTTTAACCGCATGTGGTCGGCTGCACCTAGTTGTAGCCGGCTAAAACTAAGTGTAGCCGCACTTCGGCTATTAGCCGTAACATATGCATACGGACGGATAGGGACGGACAGACAGGGAAGCGACTTTGTTTTATACTATGAAGTGATACGAAAGTAACTGTCTATCTGTCTTTCACGCCGAAACCAATGAACTAATCTTGAACGAAGATTAGACGTTGGAAAAGAATATAGGCTAACTTTTATCGCGAAAAAAGGAGGTTGAAACGGATTAATGATTGTTTGGAAGATAATCCACAAATATTCTTTGATTTATAGGTTATAATTAATTATGAAATTCCCACGGGAACAGGAGGTGCGCTGACGAAACTGCGCGCAAAGGCTGTTATTAAAAAAAACATGCTAATCGATATTCAAAAATGTTTTTGAGAGAAACAAAGCTTACATAATTTATACAAAATTGGACGTTACGCCAATCGTCGCCGAGAATTTTCTTGTTATGAAAATGAATTGTTACATTGTTTGGTGGAAAATTTTCCATTGCTTACCGTTTCAATTACATGTATACCGAGAAGATTTCGTATGTATAGCCAGTTTTGTGTTTGAGTATAAGAATCGTAGAGCTCAGAAGCAGGTCGGATGTGTCATTATACGCCAGAAACATTCGTCGTATGTGCCTTTATCTTATACTGGCACTTACGACCAAATGCTTCTGAAGATAATAGTACAACAGTCCTTGCTTCTAGTGCAAATTGACCTGCTTTTTTATATGTTTTAGCTAGATTGTATGTATGTATTGATGTGTAACTTAATCATTTTAAAAATAATCATGTTTTTTTCTATGCAAAGTTTCTCGTTCTATGCAGTTTGTTTTCCCGCAAGATGATAAATGTTTATGGCAAAATTAAGTCTAGTGTTTTGCAATACGAGATAATAAAAAATAGGTTTTCCAAAATTCAGATAACTTTTTTTTTTTTAATGTCGAATAGATAATTTGAAATTCGGGATTTAAATTTCAACATTAAACCTTTGGTATAATACTCGAAATAGAGCGAAGAGGGACAAATGCACAAAACTTCCCTTAACAAATAAAAGTCATTCCCTCCGTCAGCGACCCTGAGCCTAGGTCCAAGTTCCACAGTAGACGCAGGTTGCTTAGTTTGTAGTTTATAAACTATTTAATAAGGCTGGAGCTCTGCTTGATACCCCATGAAGTAGCAAAAGCCTCGTGGCAAAAAAACTCGAAGTAAATAACCTTTTAATATTTATCACCAATTTAGAACTTCGCAAATGTATACATTACACGGAAATGATTCAGTATAATATTATTAGCCAACTGGCAAAAAATGTTGTTTACACAAGAATAGAATATTGCCTACGTATTTACGTACTCTTAATGATAAATTAACGTAGTCTGCTTCTTTTGACTGTCAGTTAGAGGTTTTGAGTAAACGCGGGGTCAGCCGGTTCATCACTGCTAATTTTATGATAGTGACTAATTGTTTTCATCTTAAATTTGCGAGTTCCTTTGTACTGACATTGAAATCTTGAATGAGGATATTTGGTTTCCTTGGGCATAAAGTACACTGCTGAACATGGGTTTCATCCCGTGAGAGGGTGTGTCAAAGTCACCACGCTTGGTGGGCAGATTGGTGATCGCAGGTAGATGGTAAGATACTAAGCTGATAGATGATGCCCATTAGTCGCCTGTTACGACTACGACACCCATGGGAAGATATGGGTGGTCTATATAAAGCAGGAAAGCACAAAGAATGCCAATAAGAAAGAATTTTCAAAAATAGGAGTAGCCCTTATTAATACAATAAGGAAATAGACAGGACTAATACTCGATGTAACACTATTTCAAATATATTAATAGCACTTTAGTAGAGCGACAAAATCAAAGAGACTCTCAAAACGAGGTGAATAATTAATTTTAACTAAACCACGTCATCAAGACAATGTATGTCTGACCGTCATGACTTGGGTTCACCTGCGTGCTGCTTACGTATGTCAGAATACAAGTGTGAACCTATGTCACTAATGTCTTGGACGCAAACGTACTTGATTGCGTCAGGAGTGACTATTTTTGCACTTGTTACAAAGGTTTTTTTGGGTTTATTTGAGGCATCATGGCTTGTTGCCGTTTTAACATTTGGATTCTGTATTTTAAGTCTTGGTAAATCAAAGCCTTAAAAGTCATTCGAACTCCGAGCCTAAAGGGCGTCTTTAATTAGGCTAGTCAAGCTACTCGCCTTATGTCCTGTGAAGTAAAAACTTAGACATGAGCCAGGAATAAAACTGTGTGAGCCGTATCATCAATGATCCATACATCCACATGAAACAAAAGCTTTGTCCTGAATGACTTGACTGACTGACACACAGTCTAAACCGCTGATCGTAAAAAACTGAAACTTAAAAGGCACTGACGTAGGCCTTCGTTGAGAATTAATTTGAAATTCCACCCCAAATAGGATGAAAATGGGTTGCAAAAATTTATGCGACAGTATTATTATAAAAGTCATTGAGTATGGGTTCCTCTTCTAAGCAAAAATGCCATACATTTTATGCTTCTTTAACATCTCATCCTATAAATCAAGTATTTAGGTCGGTATATTCTGAATTAGGTAATCTATATCCCCTGTTCCTAATACTCTATTGCCGTTGTTCAAATTGAAATAAACTACTAGTATATTTAAGGTCACCGCAATCATATCTCGAATGAACCATCCTTGGCATTTCAAATATATCTATGCGATCTTTTGTGTAAAGTTCATCATATCCGCAATTTTTTTGGGGAACGTCAATGAATTTTGACGACCTCTCTTGGGGTCTTATGGTTGTTTAGTTCAAACTGTATTGTTTTACGAATACCTTAATATCTACGACACTTTTGTTCAACAGGCAAAAAGACAAGCAGGACTCTGGATTAAATTAATGGTTTTAACTACAAACTAAGCAAGCACAAAGTCGCTACCGAGAAGGATTGTGAATTAATGACGTGTAAGATTTTTAGTAAAGTTTTATGCAATTCTAGCACTATTCAGTTCGCGGGCCTCTCGAACTTTGTGTCTACGAGAGTATTGAAATGTTCAATGCAAACTAAGGGTCATAAGGTTGTGATGATGTCATCATAACACATGACTAAAGTTTTTTTGTTCGGACGGACATAATATGCTACGCAACATTTGCAACTTCACGGGATATGTAGATGAAAAGGGCTACAGCTTTATTAAATGTTTTAAAATCTTGAATCTGAGCAACCTGCGCAAGAGGGCTTCCCCTATGGGACTTAAAACTCGGCTTAGAGCAGTTGCAGACGTGGAGATTGAGGACTTGTGACTTTTAGATTAAGTGGGGGGTTTAGTGCAACTAACGCAATATTTAATGAATACAGTGACTCATTCATTATTGCGGTAGTTGCACTAAACTTACCCCTTAAACTAATTTGATTTTACCGCAATATTGAATGAATACTTTACTAATGTTTATTTATAAAAATAACTGTAACAATTCCAGCTATTAGCACTGAGTATGTACTCCATTTAATTCAATTGTGTATGGTAACAAGTCTTCTCGGAATAAACGAAAATAGGTTATCCTTATGTTTGTTCTTTGGATTCGATGAATTCATTTTTGTAGCATTATCAATAATAATAGAGGAAAATGAAGCAATAATATTATTAATATGGTTATTTATAATTTAAATGTAATATTAAGTATATATAACAGATTTGATTTAACGTATCGTATTCGTACCTTTCCGTGGAAGCACGTTAAGCCTTTGCTCCCGATTATTATAACATCATCTATAACAATCTTATACCAGGCAACGGGCAGCAGCGTTTCCTTGCGGTTGCCAAGCGCGGTTGTTGTTGAAAAACCCTCATTCGGAAGGAGGTCTATGTTCAGCAGTGCACGTTATACGGGCTGATGATGATACGTACCTTTCCGGCTCCGGTCGATAGAGGGACTACCGTGCCTCTGATGCTTTAAGCCGTATTGGTCTTGATTGTTATAATTATAACATGATGTTATAAATCATATATAGTGATTTTGTACTAGGGAACGAGCATCAGTATTTCCTTGTGTGTGTTATTACATAAGACTGCACGATGCGGTCGCAAACCCGCCGTCATTATGGCAATAACCCTCCCACGGGAGAATGGGCCTTGTTCAAGAGTGGTCGTTATACGGGCTGATGATGATCATACACATAGATCAGTTACTCAATAATATCGTAAAGATAAAAACAATAGATGCTGCAGCAATATCCAACGATTGTGTAATTATAATCGGACAATGTTGCAAGTACGCGGTCTTTGCCATCGTATTATGTAACGCTTTTCATTTTTAGGGTTCCGTAGCCAAATGGCAAAAAACGGAACCCTTATAGATTCGTCATGTCTGTCTGTCTGTCTGGCTGTCCGCCCGTATGTCACATCCACTTTTTTCTAAAACTATAAGAACTATAATGTTGAAACTTGGCAAGTAGATGTATGTTGTGAACCGCATTAAGATTTTCATACAAAAATAGAAAAAAAAAACAAAACAATTTGGGATTCCCCATACTTAGTACTGAAACGCAAAAAAATTTTTTTCTTCGAACCCATACGTATGGATAGGTCTTCAAAAATGATATTGAGGTTTCTAATGCCTTTTTTTTCTTAACTGAATATTTTGCGCGAGAGACACTTCCAAAGTGGTAAAATGTGTGTCCCCCCCCTGTAACTTCTAAAATAAGAGAATGATAAAACTAAAAAAAATATATGATGTACATAACCATGCAAACTTCCACCGAAAATTGGTTTGAACGAGATCAAGTAAGTAGTTTTTTTTTAATACGTCGTAAACCGAAACCACAATTTACCTTTCATTCAATCAATGAATTAACATCGATCACAGTTGCAACTAGCACGGAACCCTTCGTGCGAGAGTCCGACGCGCACTTGGCCGGTTTTTAAGTAATATAAAATCACGAGGTTACTTTCTTGTAGTGATCAACATGAAATATGTTTATGTATATATTCTATGTATAATATGTATTCATTTTCGCACCGCTCGGTCCGTTTTAAGAATTGTATTGCAGCATTCGACTGGTCTACCCGGCAGCTATTATAGTCTATCAACTTTTATATTAAACAGTGATATTTTTTCCATTTTAGTCTACAACTCTAATTACTATGCCACAGATGCACAAAGTACGAGTTTGTTGTAAATAACTGCCTATTCCACGTCATATGCCGTATGCCATTGGTCGACCGCACATTAGAACACGTTTAACATGCGAGTAAAATAATGTATCAAGCATGTTAGTAATATAAGAAGGAAGCTTGTTATAAAATGTAATGCAATTTCCCATTAATGTTTTAATGACTTCCCATGAAGGACTTTAACCGCTCTTTAGGGTTAGCAAAGTTAAGTAACACTAAGTGCACTCCGGGGGTCCCTTTAATTCTGACAAATGGGTCACAGTAAGTGTGGCCCAGGAGGGTAGAGGGCAGGGTAGAGGAAGGTAGAGGGTAGAGGCCAGTGCAGGCCCGCGGCGCCATATTGGCCGCGGGTGCCGTCGGGTGGCCGGTGGCCCCCGCCAACGGCGGATCGAAGGAGTGTCCAGGCGGTTTTAGTGGTGTAGGGTCCGCTTCTCGTGGTATTAGTAGCATACCACGCTATGGAGAGGGTGAGTCCCATATATCCCACTGCCAGTGCGCGGAAACGCTGCAGCGGCGGTGAGAATGCGTAAATGCATTTCCCCCATGACGACAAAAAAAAAACAAATTATTCGCGTAAGGTGCCCAAAGTTACCATTACAGATCAGAAAACAGTTAATTTTAATTATTTATATCTATACTAATATTTTTCTTTATTTATCTATATTTATCTATATATATAAAACAAAGACGGGTTTGTTACAACACTTATAACTCGAGATCGGCTGGATCAATTTTCATGGTTTTTGTTTCGTTGGATTTGTCTCCGCCCTGAATAGCAGAATACATTTTAAAAACAAAAGAAAGTCGTGTTAGTTACACTATTTATAACTCAAGAACGGCTGAACCGATTTAGCTGAAAATTGGTAGGGAGGTAGCTAAGAACTGGGAGAAGGACATAGGATACTTTTGGGTAGGGGTAGGGGTAGGGTAGGGCAGGGGTAGGGTATAAAAGTCCACCCGTGCGAAGCCGGGGCGGGCCGCTAGTTCTTTATAAAGAGGAAAAACAATATTGCTTGTTTGCATTGAACATGCTCCGGAACTACTTGACCGATTTCAAAAATTCTTTCACCATTATAAAGCTATATTATCGAGGAGTAGCATAGGTTATATACGTGATATATATATGAAACCGCGCGCGGGTATCTAGTCTATAATAATTGTATACATGGTTGTAAATTTAAAGTGGTATTACAACCGTTACCACTGATGACATGACACCGATAATGTACCTACCGATAGTAAACTCCTATTGTCTTAGCTATGGTAAATAATTTCCCACAGTTAAAATACTCTTGCTAAGCTATAAACTACACAATGGTGCGTCGGGAGCTGCACATCTTTGTCGGGGTACTTTTACAACTCTCATCGCCAGCAACCGCCCTGAGCCGAGGTCCAAGCCCCACCGGAGGCGCCCTCTTGCGCAGTTTGCTTAGTTTGTAGTTTTTAAACCATTTATTAAGGCTGGAGCTCTGCTCGCCTTTATGCCCGGTGAAGTACAAAAGCCCCGTGGCTAAATAAGTAAGGACTTCCGAAAAAAAAAATCTTTTACAACTCTAGAGTACGAAAGCTTAAGGTTGGATACGTCAGAAAAATTCGTCGTATGTGTGTTTATCGTAACTGGGATTTACGACCTAATGCTTCTGAAGAATTAGTACATCCGATGTTATGCTTCTGAGTTTTAAAACTGTTTTAACAATACTGTCTTAATGTGTTCTTGATAACTGAGTCTGAAGCAGTTTATTATGCTATTGTACTCATCATCATCATCATCATCAGCCCGTATAACATCCACTGCAGAACATGGGCCACCTGACCTCCTCCTGAGGGAGGGTATTTGCACCGCAGTATTATGTTGTACCACACAAGGAAACGCTGCTGCCCGTTCCTTTATATACGATTAGTATAGATGATGTTATAACAATCGGGACCATCGGCTTAACGTGCTTTCCGAGGCCCGGAGGGTAGTCCCTCAACCAACCACACCCGGAAAGAAATCTTAGAATTTACACAAAGATTTCATGTCCGGTGTGGGAATCGAACCCACGACCTCCGAGATTCAAGGCGAGCCAAATACCGCTACGCCACGGAGGTTGCTATTGTACTGTTAAAAGATAATTAGAAGTGGCGTTTAGTCTAACTTAATGATAGCCATAGGTTCCGGTCCAGCTTTACCCATTGTGCTAGCTTCCCGGGCGCGGTTACACCAGCATATCTCCCGTAAATACTTCATAATTTTTAGTAGTTCCCACGGGTGCTGACGTTGTGAGTGTGGTGTGTCGAACTACCGACAGTTCCGGAGTTAACAAAAATAAAAATTAGTACGACCAAGTGGGGGTAGTTGCCGAAACCCGCCCTGTTCGAAGACGCCGTTGCTGACACTCATCAGTCTATCCGTGACCACGACTGGTGTAACCCATGTCGAAACGTCGGATTATTAAAAAGGTTATTATTTGCCTTAAATTTGTACCGCGATTGAGACCCGCGTCTACTAAAAATTTTGTGTACAAATCGCGAAAGTTTAAAAACATTTAAATACTTCATAGTTAAACTAGCGACCTGCCCCGGTATCACACGGGTGCAATGCTGATGTATTACATATAGACCTTCCTCTTGAAACACTCGTAACTATTTAAAAAAAACCGCATCAAAATCTGTTGTGTAGTTTTAAAGATCTAAGCATATATAGGGACGGACAGACAGCGGGAAGCGACTTTGTTTTATACTATGTAGTGATATAAACCTTCCACTTAAATAAATCTGTATATTAAAAAAATCGCATCAAAATCCGTTGCGTAGTTTTAAAGATCTAAGTTGTAATAATATTATTACTATAAGTAAAATATGTAGGTGGGTAATAAAATATCAGAAAGATAATTATGTTCTCAAATCAATATATATTAATTTTAACTTTCTTTTTAAAACATTTACCTAACTATTTCTTTTTCTCTTTAATATAACCATAAATGTAAATGTAAGTAATTCACGCACATACTTATTTGTGAAGGGAAGACACTAGTCTCCACGACACAGGGAATCCTAGTGTGGAGTCTAGTGTACTGTGAAATTTCTTACATAACTTTCATAGAATATACCTAATTAATATTGTTATACCTATTAGATTGTAAGAAAAACTGTATTATTACCTATGTGATCTCAATATTTTTTTTTTCTTTTTCTCGACTAATGCCTCGCGTTTTTATCCACGATAGACTTTTAACTTTGCTTCAATGGATTGTAGCGTGATGTTTATAGCCATTATTTATATCCAGCTTATAAGATACCTGTGCAAGCTTTCAGCAAAATATGAACCATAGCTCATAACTTACTTTTAACTTTATACCAAATTTAAATGACTTAATTAATTGTAATGTAACGAGCCCTATTTCGTCCATGGCCACTGACCTCTCAATTCAAAATGGTTTCATGGCCAAACTGTAACACTTAACCATAACTTCCATCGACAACAATTCTATGTGCTGTCTTCTTCTTTATGGTAATCACAAACAATATAATGACTCCATAGCGGTTACAGACGTCATTTGTCTATACTCGGTAGCTCTGTAAATGGCGGGAAAACAATGAGGACGTATTTTCATTGAAATAATATTAGATGCGTAGAATGATAGTGTGCAGTATTGCATCCGCCGGAATTGAAGGGTTTTGAAGTCGGTAAAAGTTCCGTGCAAGATGGTGCTTAACTTTTGATCAAAATACAGAATTGTTAGGGTCTGACGGTCTATACCAGGGGTCTCCAAACTACGGCCCGCGGGCCAAATCCGGCCCGCCAGTGTCATTAAATTGGCCCGCGACAGCCAATGCTTTATTGTTGTTACTATTGCTAGAAATACGACTATAGATAAGGACAGAAAAAAATAATTTTGGCCCATGAAGAATACTGAAAATATAATTATGGCCCTAAGTCTTCAAAGTTTGGAGACCCCTGGTCTTTACTATGGCAGCTGCCCTCCCAAAGATAGTTACAGGGATGGGTATACCGTGGGACGAAAGTCCCACGGTTTACCCATCCCTGTAACTATCTTTATATATATAATTCTACTGTACGTGTGTATGTCACTGAACTTCTCCTAAACGATTGTACTGATTTGAATGATTTTTTTTGTATGCGTATGGGTGGCGCCCTGGCTGGTTTAGATTCACAAATGGTATATAAGTAACTAAGAGTCGGTAGGAAGAGGGAAGTTGAAGTGATTGTTTGGAACATTCACAGAAAATTACACCGTAGTTTGTAATGTATGGAAAAAACTGCTATATCAAAAACTAAAACTTTTAAAGACTTGTCTGGTATTCCTGATAGTTAGTATCACAGGAGTTATTATTGTTGCGGGATAATAGAATGTACTTCGACTTCGACTTCGTGGTTTAAGTTTCCTATATATTAAGTTAAACGTAATTTTTATAACTTAATGCCTATACATAGTATTAATATAGTTTTATTGTAGTTTCGCGAAGCAAGTTGCCGATGTTAAGAATCGAATAATCTTTCCTCATATGGCACAGGATGACTTACCCACTAACGCGTTTTCCTTTACCACAAACAACAAAGCATGAGCTAGAGCGATTGTCAAGCTGAAAAAGTAAAGAGAACCATAAACACATTGAAGTCATTGACACACTTTTTTTCTTGTAACTTGAATATTAAATGAGGTTATTTATTGAATGAACTAATTAATTTTTTTTTTCTTCTGTCTTTATATTTTTGAAGGCATTCAAATAGTAGTTTTTCCAAGTTCTTGTGTGAACTTCATAATTAAATATAGCCTATGTTATTCCTAAATGAATTAACTTTCTAATGGTGAAAGAATTTTTGTAATCGGTGCAGTAGTTACGGATCCTATTCAATGCAAACAAACAATCCGTTGCTTCTTTAGTATAGATAAAAAAAATAATTAAAACTTATTTAGATAATATTATAAAAATATATAAATACAAAGGCTCCGAATACTATCAAGTAAAATCATAGTTTTCCACATAAACAAATCAAAATAAAAGCCTTTCTCAATGGATTTTTCACTGTCTACGAACAGTTTTGCAAGTGAATGTATTATTTATGGCTTGCACCGCTGCCTCCGGAAACTGTGTTGTTCAGTAGGAGCATTGTTATTATAATTGTATTGTGCCACCAATAAACCAGACGTTGTTGGTGCGGGACGGGGGACATTTTATGTTTCGATATTATGTCAGTCAGTTGCTAACCGCCACGCGCCTGAAACGCGTTCCACGTTTGAATGCTACAAACTTTTTTTCGGTGTTCGTTTTTTGAAATTTTGTTGTGTTTGGTTGTGCAGTTTAATCTGTGGAAAGTTTTTTTTTAAATTGAATGGTTTTTGTTTCGTTTGTGATTTTTTTATGTAGCACTAAATAGTGTTTGTGGAAAAGTTGAAGTTCTGAAAATGGTCGTATGGTACACCTCGGATAGTAAAGAAGAGGTAGGTAAATATATAATTTTTAATCTATATTTATAAAGCTTGACTTTCGAGGTGTATTTTTATAAAAATAAATATTTTTAACTATGTTCAAATAGCCGAATATATTCTACCATTGAACCAATTTGTATAGTCACTCAAAAAAAGAAATAACACTTTGACAATATTAAGCGTGATTGACAAAATCATATTATTCTTTTTTTTTTAATCATGATTGGTTTTCGTATAATTTAACTTTCCTAATATGACGTAGCCCAAACCTCGAATTTTCCACGATTAATCATTATATTCATAAATTTTAAATTCAAACGTTTGTCTGACGTATTTTAGTGAATTATAGGGAAAAGTATTATACCTCAACACCTAAGTAGGCTGGAATTCCAACGATACCTATAATTTGTTCCTTGTATAGAATTTATTAATGAACTTCGCAATTTTTGAATTTCCAGCAGCAATTTTTAAATTGTCTTATATATAATTTACCTAAGGTAAAATCCTCCCATTTCAAAATTGCTATCGTCAGTATTCAGACAATCCACCGCCTAGGATTTTCCGTAAGTCAAAATATTGGGTTGTCTTCTTTTAGAGGTTACAAATATTGTATTGGCTTGTTGGATTGCCTTGTATGGTCTAGAAAAACTGCAACAACACTAAACACACACACACACAGGATTTATAGAAATTTAATATAAAGAAATTCAATAACATCTCAGTTCGATTTAATTAATTATTATAAGATGTAATTATGATAAGCCGAAGTTTGAGAGGCCCACGAAAGTGAGGCGACAGTTACATAAAAAATCCTTAAAAAACCTAAGGTCAATTCCTCAATCCCACTACCACACAGTGGTTTGAATGGATGGGAGAGGCTGAACATTCGGCTCTAAAATAAAAAGTTGTTGGATCTTGAGGTGTCTACTTCAATTTGAGACTTCGAGAGCCTGGTGCACTAGCGACAAGTCTGAGCCTAAGGCCAAGAAAAGGCGTCGCATATGCTTAGTTTATTGTTAATAACCCATTTAATAAGACCACTACGTATCAAAAGCCTCGTGGCTGATATAGGTAGGTCTGTTCGAAAAAAGACTAATATTATGCAACGCAGAAAGTCTCAAACTAATTGAAGTAAGTAGTTACGAAAAATTGCAAATGACCGTATTTTATACGATTATATAACTACTTGTGATACAATTTTAATGTAATTACCTGTTTGTTCAGGTAATCTTTACTTGGTGTTCCAATAAATTGGTTTGTTGACATTACCTGTGTTAATGCACTTTAGTACAAGTAAGTCAGGTTAATGGGTAGCTTGCCTCGCGTACCCGGCCCTCACCAACGGCGGACGGAGGATTGTTCGGGGGGTTTTAGTGATGTAGGGTACCTTCCTCGTGGTATGACTATAGCATACCACGCTATGGAGAGGGCGAGACCCACATACCCCTTCGCCGGCGCGGGAACGCTGCAGCGGCGGAATAAAAAAGGTTTATGGGTAGCAAAGCCTTCATAGATTTTTTTGTTTTGTAGAATAGACAGATTAAACATGTTTTTAATTTAGCAATAGTTTAATGAAAAAGCTACCTTCTTTAATATGCCTATTATATATCTATCAAATCAAATGCAGTGTCACAGTTTTTGGTTCTTTAATTTATATATTAATCATAGAAGGTACTTGAGTGCAAAGAGAATAATAACTTGAACAATCTCCATTGTTTTATTTCTAATTATATCTTTCCTGAACATTCAATGAATATGCGAGTAGGTATTCATTGTTCATGAATAATACGTTTGTTATTCATTAATAAATGATTGAAACCTGTAAGGACCTAATTCTTTTACTTTTAGCGGTTATCCGGTCCGGTATAATTTTATGAAATAATAGTTGTTACTTCATATACCATACTTTATTGGCCCTAGTTATCTTCCTTGAGATATACTTTTGAAGATGGCTATAATTTAATTATTGACAAATCAGCCGCCTACAAAATGTCTCCCGCAAAGTTTTGGTTCTATATGAGAATCTCTGTATTAGAGAGACCTAAAAGTTACTCATAAATCCCTTCATGTAAATTCTAAACAGCTTCAAAATTCGATTGATATTTTTTGATATCTTCGCGAATATGCAGACAGAAAGAAAAGTCGGAGTGTTTCTACTGAACTAACTCCAAAAAGGTAGAGGGTCTTAGCACTGTATGTTTTTTTTTTATAATATGTAATGATATAGATTGGAAGGCGTGATTATATGTATGTATGTATGTAATGATAGTGATGTCTTTTGCATATTTGTCTCAAACGCTTTGTTGTTTACTTATATTACCGTGCTGTATACCTTATATTATTACATCATAAGTGGAAATGTTTCAAATATTTGCCTGTAACCCAAATTTTAATTTGTTTTGTCACATGACTGGTCATACAGTATCATGGCAAAGATCCGTGGCGCGGGTTTTCCTAGACAAACAGACTGTCAGTTCAGTTGTTCTGACTTGTGTAAATATACGTATCTATTACGATACCTGTTGTGTAGGGCTGACTACATGGAATAAATTAATTTATTCCTTAACATGTCTTGTCAAAAGCTTTAGTATGAACCAAAAATGCAGAGACTCGTTTTCCACTATGCTTTTGCTTATTCACCAGCCATAACGGCAAACAGGGCTTCATCAGCCTTATAAAATGTTGTAAAAACTACTATCAAAGCAATCTATTGACTTGGCCCTCGGCTAAGGGCGAGCTAAGGAACTAGCGAATGTGGGAATTATGAAATTTAGATTTTTAAAGGTGTAGCTCTCACTGTAGCTCTACTTTATAGAGCTAGAGATACTTTATACAATAAAACTATCCATCAACATCAAAATTCTCCTCAACCTCTTGGATACAAGAAATATATTTTGTAACAAGACTCGTATGCATTCAGAAGCCATCGTACGTTATCGAGACCCACCCATGTGAGCATATCAACAGAATGATTCCAATTCATGTATTGTGTGGGCGTGTTCAATTACTATCAATTGAGCTCCCTTCAGTCACGTGTGGGATGCAAGGTTCAAGCGTTTTATCTCAATGTTGAATTGGTTTCAATATGTTCAAGATCAGACAATGCAATTTAACCAAAAAACACATCAACTTGATTAATTACTGGGCAATACGTATTTGCAATAACGACTTCATATTATTATGATGAGCATTGCTAGATGATGATGAACTATGCGATGGTAGAGTCCGCAATCGTCCTCTATTGGATTCATGTCAACTAAATAAGTTAAGCATAAGATATTGAAATATGACCGCGGTCGAACTGCTTAGGCGACGGATGTTGCAATTCCTGCATTGCGGCCCCTGTCTTAAGTTTATATGAGTTTGTTTTCACGACATCGCTATCGCTTCGCAGTCGTAAGGCCTGGCCTTATTATAAATCTAACACAAACCATCCAGTTTATATACATCATCGATTATTTTTAACCTTTAAAATTATAAGTTACTTAATCGGTATCGTACCAATGAAAGAGAGTACGACTGTTGAAAAATCTGTTCTGATTATGTATATGTATGTTGAATGTAAAGGAATGCAGAGGTGTTTTTTGTTTATTTGAAACTGAAATACTTTGTACTATAAATATATTTTAGACTATGACCTACAAAGAATTAGCATTTTACTGCAACTATTTAGGAATAATTTTATTTTGTGTACCTATTTGTTTCCTCAATTTCAAAATTCACCTATCATTGCTTTTTTGGCAAAGTTCTTTCACTTGTCATCATTCTACATTTAGAATCTTAGCTTGTAAATTTTCACTGAGCGGCAATTTGAAAAATTACTTTTCCATTATACTACTTTCCAATTTGTTATAATAATATTATAATACATAAGTACTTCAAATTTATACCTTTGATTATATTTTTAATTAAGGATAAAAAAAAACTCAAATCGAATGTTATACTACAATATTGGCTTGACTTTTTAAGAAGACAACTCCCGCACTATTTTAATAAATGTCTGTGTCGCGGAGGATTTTATAAATACAATTCAGAAACACTAAGCACAAGTGACCAAAAATCTATGGTTCAGTTCAATTAAACCCAGAACCTGATGTTCTCTAATTCCGGTCTCACAAACAACTACCGTATCCACAGGGCCACATCATACTGTTACAAAGTCTACATATATAAGTATTTCGTTATTGTTATTTATTCCGTCGCAATGAATGCACGTACAGTGTGCCTACATACGTTTCCTTCCGTTCATTCATCGTTCAGCATATCAAACAGATGAGTCATGGTCTATTCCTCTCCAGACTTATCAAGACCGATTACTCTTAATTAAGTTTGATTGGTCTGCTTATCTGGTGCATCTTCATATAGTGAACAGTAGTAGTCTTTGTATTTGATCAAGTCATTTGGACATAGCACAGAATTTTTTGGGAGAAACTTTGTATTCCCAAATTACTTTGACTCAAGCCCGTGAATCTTTGGTAGAAACAGTTTTAACGTGATACGAAATGCCTACTTATATTATATGCGAAAGTAACTCTTGTCTGTTTTGCATTTAATCTTAACCACTGAACTAATTTTGATGAAATTCGGTACAGAGACAGACTAGACAAAAGACATTATATGTTATCACGAATGCTGCCCAATGTAATTTTTCGATGCGTTATGTTTGCTATAATTTCGTGCCATAAAGTCATGTCTAATTTTAATGTACTTTTATAGATATTTAAAGTAGACTTAGGTACTTGTAGATTCGTCGCATATCTAAATACTTAACTTTATCTTATTCCGAGATTTGAGTGAGTATTACTGTATTAACACGTGTTAGCCATTGACTGTGATTGTCTCTGAATAATGAATACTCCATGTTTAATTTAATGTTGACAACCCTAATAATGAACCGAATGCATAATGCCACCTCTGAAATCACCAGCTAAGTCAAAACTGAAATGATTTGCAGCATCGCGTCGACAGTCCTTGACTTTTTCGTAAAATGACATACTTGATTCCGCTCTTACTCCAGTTTCGCTGTGTCAGTATTTAAGTGTGCCACGTTTTTGTTAAGTAATATATAATGGTGTAAGTGGTAATTATAAATGAATTAAATGTAGTGTTTTTCTTCTGGAGGATAAGTGTAGAGAAGATAGTAGAAGTAAGATTTTTGCTATTATTATTATTATTAATCTAACCAAAGTTGGTGGAGTGAGATTTTTTAAATCAGAGGATTTTAGTGCAACTATCGCTTTACTTTGTAATTCGCGGGCCTCCCGGACTTCTGGTCTACGATTGATGGATTATTGCAAGTTAAAGATTGGGGGGAAACTGTAATGTATACTTTGATATTTAGAATAGGTTTTTGACAAATCAGTAATTTGAGTTTTGAAAGCTGAGTTTACAATCTTGACGGCATCAACAACTGTATCTACAATGTGAATATTTACGTTAAATATCTTGTTTATTTCTTCATTCATAGTTATAATATTGTCAGTATTCTCACAATAATTGTCTGGTTTCTTGAACTGGTGACTTTTACTTCAATATGTTTCAACTTGAAATTTTTGTTACTTTATTTTTGTCTTCTCGTATATAAAGCAACAATTGCCAATCTCTTTAATAGGTTTTGACACAACATAATAACCGTTTACGACATAATAAGCATGTCTCACGGCATAAAGACGAAAGTCCAAACATTTCACCCATCAAATTAGCATTAATGTTGTACACGGTAGTGTTGAAGCGTGTGAAATGATATTTCAGCTAATTCTTAAGCAAACGTCGTGTTTTATGATTGTTTAAATAATGTGAGTCACATTCTTTCTAAAAATACTTTAAACTTTGGAGACATTTAAGTCGTTCGTAATGACATTGTATCCTTTAAAGTCCAGGATGAATATTTCATAATCTTCTGGTAAAAACTGTCGTATATTGATGACCTCGAAGACTGCTGGATCAAGTTTGATTCTTTGGACAACTATTAGCGTGGACCATAGATTCTTCGTCTAGGTTTGCTTTGAGTCCACGATTTCGTTTTGTTAATTCATCCGAAACATGGATTTTTGTAGTGCGAAAATTGTATTTAAAAACTTAAAACTATACTAATACCTCTATCAATCATCAAGGTTAAGTTAAGTATTAATAGCGAATGAAATTATGCTAAACATGCCAACATTTCTATAGCCTATAATCGGTAGTAAGTGACTCAATTTTGAAAATTTACCGATTCGAGAAATACAAGAATGTTTAGGGAAAATGACACATAATTGTGATCCATGACCCACTTACTGTTATCAACTTACTCATAAATTAAAGCTAATTAAGCCTTATTTTATTATTTACCAGTTTTCTGACGGTTAGTGAAAACTAGTTGAATTTTAGGTATATTTTTCAGGCTTTATTTTGCTGCCTTCACGAAAATTGGGATTTCAGTATTAGTGACTTTTATTAAAATAGTTAAAACCTACCTATTTATTTATTTATAGTAAATTAAAACGGTTAATTAAAACCAATAACAATAATTAACCTAAACCTATGTAAGATAGTATACCTAGGCATCGCTAGGTACACTATCTTGTTTTTAAAGGCTAAAGACATCGAGATATGGTCATGGATATTTATCTATCAATTGCTTGCCGCTGCTTTTTCTGTCCGGCTGGTCTGAGGCCCTCGCCCTTAAAACAACTGCACTGGTACGGCGACAGCGATATCGTGAAAACAAACTGATACAAACATATGTCGGTGGCCACGCGCAGAAATTACAAGCAATATCAATTTGTAGCACGTCACAGTCGCGTCTTTTTCGGCGTACCAGTGCGAATCTGGTCTAAAGCCAGTGATACCTCTACCCTGCTACGTACATCACAGTTCTAAAGATTTTCAATCAAAACAAAAAACACATTAGTGAACCAATAGTGTCATCAATAACACCAATGTTTATGTATGACTGTATTGATAAGGCTATGTGTTTGTTTGTCCTCAGAGCGAGCAGTCGTCGCCGTTTCGTCGCTGGACGACTGGCAGCGGCGCGGGCAGCTCCTACCGCCACCACGACCCTCGCAATATGTACAATAAGGTGAGTACACACAACATTCTACATACACACTTTAACATACTGTAAAAACCTTTATAGAGCGTAATATGTTTTCCCCGAAATAAACATGCTGTGTGTCATACATAACAAACGCTGTGGTGTAGCGTTGTAGCTTTAATTCTCGGAGGTCCTGAGTTCGACCCACGCTAGAAAAGAAATCGTTGTGAAAATTCTAAGATTTCTTTCCTGGACTGGTTGGTCTCCACCAACCAGTCGTAACCAACGGAGGGTCCCTCAGGCCCACTACCCTCCGTGCCTGGGAAAAAATGAAATTGAAAGAGGAGTTTTGTATTAAAGTCTTAGAGGCGCTCAGTGCATGACACTTAATAGAGTGCGTATGAACACGACAACAAAACAATTTAAACCGTATGTTTATACAGATTTTATCATAAAATTCTAATTTCGCGATTAACCCCTCACGCCCCTTGTCACACTTTGTCGATCCCTTCTCCCATTTACGTGAATTTTACAAACGTAACTAACCGATGATGAATGAATTTTAAAAATCGCTTTTCTTATTTCTGCTTACATAGCAAACGAACAATATACAAATATTTTCCTTCTATAATATTAGTAGTAGTATTGATGTATAACACAACTTGCGTTGAAATTGTCGGCCGTCCATCGCCGGGCACACCACCTCGCCCGGCAAAGAGGCCGTGGGTCGCTGGACATTCTACCTCGCCCGGCAAAGATCTTTATTTTCCTTTCGTACATCACGAACCGTTCCTCTACAAAAGCAATGTGTTTGTTACAGCAAATGAGCGAAGGTTCGACCCCGGTGACTGGTAGCCAGAGCAGTTCCAACGTGGCGCGCTGGTCTCTCGGCCTGGAACACCTGCTGGCGGATCCCAACGGTGCTGCTGCCTTCGCGCACTTCCTGGCTAAGGAATACGCCGCAGAGAATATACAGTAAGTGGAGTCTGGAGATTCTGGCAATTTGTGGTTAGCATGGAAAATATAGTTTTGTATATTTTTTTTATGTAACTTTATTAGGAAATTACAACCTTTACCTAATGATTTACCTAACGTTAAGTATGATTAAAAGTGATAGTCCAAAACCGCGTAAAGACAGTTGCTATTAAGGTGTAATTTCATCTGTCAAGAAATATTTTTGTTATACGTTGTAAAGGGCAAAAATCAGTTTGCCACGTTTGATTTTCAACCTTATTACCTATTTTCAGTATAATTTTTTACAAAAAAAAGTTACCCTCAAGGCTATGATAATTGAACATGGCTAAATGAGCTTTAGTGTATTTGCAATACTAGATAATTTATGTTCAACGAATAGACGCCCCTAACACAGGTTCAAATTCATTTTAATCTGTAATTTTAATGCTATTGAAAAAGTACATAACAGCCTTCAAAGATCTATTTTACTACAAAAAAAAAATAATTCCGCTGAGTACCTATAAGCAACAACTAAAAAGGCCTGCCTTTAATTAGCATTTTACCTGTCTCCTAGTTTCTGGTGGGCATGCGAGCAGTACAGCTCCACGACATGCCCGGAGCGTAGGGCTGCGCTGTCCGAGGAGATCTGGCAGCGCCACCTCGCCGACAAAGCGCCGGAGCCCGTCAACGTGGACGCGCCCGCCAGGAGAGCCGCCGACCTGGTGCGGGGCAGGAACCCACCTCCACCGGACTTATTCCAGCAGGTGGGTGACAGTTAGCTATTCAAATAGGTGGAGTAAAATGGTGCAAAATGTCATTGTTACGAACCGTATCTGACTCCCTACCATCTTATCGATATTATCATCATCATCATCGAAGCGGTCGACGTGGTGCGGGCCAGGAACCCTAATCCACCGGACAAATGCCAATATCCAGCAGTTGACGTTACGGACTGATGATGATGATGATGATGATGATGATGAATCTTGATTATAATCTAAATATTTCAAAACATCCACTAGGTTTTCTGTTTGCATTGTAATATTACTTACATCCAGTACTATCTAGTTTGAACCGGTTTAAAGCAAATACTAGTATTGAAACAATTGTATTTCTTTCAATATTTGTGAAAGATTATTATAGCTTTGTTGGTACACTTAGAAATAGAAATCACGTTATGTATAATTATGGTGAAATTAATTGTGAAATCCAGTAATGTTATTTTTATTATGAATTTAATAAGGTAGCTTAGTGGCATAAGCAACTGCCGTCAGGTTTTCAGTTTGGGTTCAATTCCGAACCGGTAGGCCTTTTACGTAAAAATGCCACAACGATGATACCTTAGGAGATTAATCTTAAAAGTCAAAATTGAATCACAAAACGTCAAAATGTAACCATAAAACGGCAAGTTAGAATTTCAAAACATCAAAATAGAGTCTCAAAATGTCTAATTGAATCCCAAAATGTCTCAAAACGTCAATATGTAGTCTTAAAACTTCAAATTGCCTCATTGCAGTGACAAAAGCCATATTTTTTGCATTTTGCTACTGTCGTGGTTAAGGCAAATAGTTTTCTTGTATCTATTTGCCTTAACCACAGATAATATTCTTAGTCTAGGTTTGTTTTTTCCTCGTCAATAATATGCGGGAATTGTTATTCTACGTTTCTCACCCTATAAATACCTATAATTTGATGCTCTAATCTTGTAACTAAAATGTGTTAAACCGTATTGACGGCGGTTCCAAGTTTGAATTCTAGGTCAGCACAAGAATTCGTTTTGAATAGCCCATATGTCTCTTCCCTGTAGTTGATAAAAGATATTTTTTTATTACACAACATAGATCGAAATATAATATATACATAATATAATAAAGTATAATAAAACAGTTACCATTCACACTTTTTTTTAAAGCTTAATAACATGATAAAAGTTTACTACTAGTATTCTTTTTAACCCCTCGTGCTACGCTAAACTGCTTCTGTTACGAGTGGGTTCACGTCGGTAGTGCAATGGGTGGGGATCGAACCACACATAACATACCCTTGTTGCAGGCGCAGAAGCAGATCTTCAACGTGATGAAGTTCGACAGCTACCCGCGCTTCCTGCGCTCGGCGGAGCACGCCGAGTGCGCGCGCGCAGACCTGCGCGGCCTGCCGCCGCCCTTCGCGCCCCGACTCACCCCCACCGATACTAAGGTACGCTACATGATATGCCTACCTTGAACTAAATAATATAATACAGCATGCATGTTTTCACACAAACAAATTTATGTTATATTTATGGATAGAAGAAAATTCTTGCGAAATTTCATTACGACGATACTAGGCGCTAAAGAGATTATGCAAACAAACTGACAGACAAAAAAAGCAACCTGTATTATCTATACTAATATATAAAGCTGAAGCGTTTGTTTCAATAAAAACCATAATCCTTCAATCTCCCCGTCAGCGACCGCCCTGAGCCGAGGTCCAAGTCCCACACGGGCTGCCCTCTTGCGCAGGTTGCTTAGTTTGTAGTGTTTATATCATTTATCTCCGATCGCCTTTAAGCCCGGTGAAGTAGCAAAAGCCTCAGGGCTAACTAAATACGTCCACCCGAAAAAAAAAAGAAAAAAAAGGAGGAAGGAGGAGGAGGTTTGTTTGTTTTTTGCTTGAATCTTAGGAACTGCTGGATCGATTTGATTTTATCGTTAGATAGCTCATTTTTCGGGTAAAGCTATAGGTTATATTTAATTTTAAAAGTTCCCACGGGAACGGGAGTTACGCGGTAACCTTCAGCTGTACACTGAAGCAAGCCTATATAGCTTTAAACTAACAAAATCATGAATACCTTCTTCTAGTTGAAGAAGTCATCAAGCAACGCTTCTGAACGTCGTCGCAGCGGCGGCAGTTCGCTGCTCCCGTGGAAACTGCGCCCCGGCCGAGAGCGGTCCAACAGCACGCAGGTCAACGAGCCGCCACCCGTGCAGGATGTGAGTTTTATATTTATTATTAGATGTATTCATCATCAGCCCGTATGACGCCCACTGCTGGACATGGGCCACCTCCCGAAGGAGGATATTTGCTATTTGATATTTGATAACGATTATTATAGATGATGTTAT
Organism: Nycteola revayana; assembly: GCA_947037095.2. Classification (NCBI taxonomy): domain Eukaryota; kingdom Metazoa; phylum Arthropoda; class Insecta; order Lepidoptera; family Nolidae; genus Nycteola; species Nycteola revayana. The sequence goes on along the minus strand of OX344856.2, from coordinate 18,602,306 downwards.
AACAATCGGGACCAACGGCTTAACGTGCTTTCCGAGGCACGGAGGATAGTCCCTCAACCAACCAGACCCCGATTAGATGTATTAGAAAAATAGAAAGAAAAATGGCCTGACTTAAGATTTGTAGGAAATAAAAACTATAGGTACACTTTTGGGACGGACCTATGTAGTTTCATAAACATATGAATGTATTTATGTGATTTAATTTTACCTGACATATTATCACGCCTTTGGTATGGTGGCATAGGGTAGGTAGGCAGAGACAAAAGAACGCCACCTTTCTCCACCCTGTCGTCTTTTCCTTTTTCCACATTCGTCAGTCTCTTCATTTAGTAATATATAACGCTGAAAAGTTTGTTTGTGTAACGCGCTAATCTCAGAAATTACTGGTCCAATTTGAAATCCGTTCAGTGTTAGATAGCCTACTTATCGAGGAAGGTTATAGGCTATATTTTATTATTAAGTTCCCGCGGTTTTACGCGGGTTAGCTGCGCGCTAGTCTTATAACATTAAATTCTTCAGTTTTATATATAAATACTAGCTGACCCGGCAGACTTCGTACTGCCTCAATTGATAAATAAAAGACCTAAACATTTGTATAAAATAAACTGGCCCGGAGAGACTTCGTTTATGCGGTGTCCTACAACTACCCCTACACTACCCCTACCCTACCCCTACCATACCCCTACCCTACCCCTACCCTACCCCTAACCTACCTCTACCCTACCCCTACCATACCCCTACCCTACCCCTATCCTTACCCTACCCCTCTACCCTAACCCTACCCTACCCCTACCCTACCCCTAATCTACCCCTACACTACCCGTACCCTAACCCTACCCTACCCCTAACCTACCTCTACCCTACCCCTACCCTACCCCTACCCCTACCCTACCTCTACCATACTCCTACACTACCCCTACCCTACCCCTACCCTACCCCTACCCTACCCCTACCCTACCCCTACCCTACCCCTACCCTACACCAACCCTATCCTACCCCTACCCCAACCTTACCCTAAAAATTTTGCCAAAAAAATTCAAGTTTTTAATTAACAAAATAAAGCTCAAATTGACTCTACGTTTTAGTTAGAATATAATATGGGAAAAAGAAAAAGGCTGTTTTTAAGCATTTTCCGGCAATTATTTGAATTTTTCTCGCTGTAAAAACCATCCTTGAACTTCAACGAACATTTAAAAATAAGAATTGGCCAAATTGGTCCAGGCGTTGTTGAGTTATGCGCTTACCAACACATTATGCGATTCATTTTTATATTATAGATAGAATGATATAAATATACATATACCTACAGAATAAATAGGTACCTATTAAGAAAATATATCTGCGACCTATCAATTCCACACAACAATATCTGATGTGGGTCAAAATGGCCAGAGCCAAATATACTATACTTTTATAAGTATACTTGCTGCGCCCCGCGGTTTTACCCGCGTTACTTTGCTCCAGTGCGTCGGAGCGTGATTTTTGGTAGCCTATATGTTAATCGAGCTGATTAACTATCCCCGTGCAAAGTTTCAACCAAATCCATTCAGTAGTTTTTACGTGAAAGAGTAACGAACATCCATCCATACATCCATAACAATATCCGCGTTTATAATATTAAGTAGGATGCTCGTCAATCCCAGTGTTAATTCTTATTCCCCATTCTCTACACACTATTTTATTATTAGTTTTAAATGGAACAATCCATTATTTACACGTAAATTCCTGAGAGAATTCAGCCCCGTTATATAAACAAACTCTAAAAATAATCGGAATTCCAACATCCACTCTTAACGTTTCATCAAGGACGATGCAGTCGTAAAAATGTATTAAATAAACATATCAATATATAAGTATTTATTTAACCCTACCCCTACCCTACCCCTACCCTACCCCTACCCTACCCCTACCCTACCCCTACCCTACCCCTACCCTACCCCTACCCTACCCCTACCCTACCCCTACCCTACCCCTACCCTACCCCTACCCTACCCCTACCCTACCCCTACCCTACCCCTACCCTACCCCTACCCTACCCCTACCCCTACCCTACCCCTACCCTACCCCTACCCTACCCCTACCCTACCCCTACCCTACCCCTACCCTACCCCTACCCTACCCCTACCCTACCCCTACCCTACCCCTACCCTACCCCTACCCTACCCCTACCCTACCCCTACCCTACCCCTACCCTACCCCTACCCTACCCCTACCCTACCCCTACCCTACCCCTACCCTACCCCTACCCTACCCCTACCCTACCCCTACCCTACCCCTACCCTACCCCTACCCTACCCCTACCCTACCCCTACCCTACCCCTACCCTACCCCTACCCTACCCCTACCCTACCCCTACCCTACCCCTACCCTACCCCTACCCTACCCCTACCCTACCCCTACCCTACCCCTACCCTACCCCTACCCTACCCCTACCCTACCCCTACCCTACCCCTACCCTACCCCTACCCTACCCCTACCCTACCCCTACCCTACCCCTACCCTACCCCTACCCTACCCCTACCCTACCCCTACCCTACCCCTACCCTACCCCTACCCTACCCCTACCCTACCCCTACCCTACCCCTACCCTACCCCTACCCTACCCCTACCCTACCCCTACCCTACCCCTACCCTACCCCTACCCTACCCCTACCCTACCCCTACCCTACCCCTACCCTACCCCTACCCTACCCCTACCCTACCCCTACCCTACCCCTACCCTACCCCTACCCTACCCCTACCCTACCCCTACCCTACCCCTACCCTACCCCTACCCTACCCCTACCCTACCCCTACCCTACCCCTACCCTACCCCTACCCTACCCCTACCCTACCCCTACCCTACCCCTACCCTACCCCTACCCTACCCCTACCCTACCCCTACCCTACCCCTACCCTACCCCTACCCTACCCCTACCCTACCCCTACCCTACCCCTACCCTACCCCTACCCTACCCCTACCCTACCCCTACCCTACCCCTACCCTACCCCTACCCTACCCCTACCCTACCCCTACCCTACCCCTACCCTACCCCTACCCTACCCCTACCCTACCCCTACCCTACCCCTACCCTACCCCTACCCTACCTATGTCCTTCTCCCAGTTCTTAGCTACCTCTCTACCAATTTTCAGCCAAATCGGTTCAGCCGTTCTTGAGTTATAAATAGTGTAACTAACACGACTTTCTTTTGTTTTTAAAATGCATTCTGCTATTCGGGACGGAAACAAATCCAACAAATCAAAAACCATGGCAATCGGTCCAGCCGTTCTCGAGTTATAAGTGTTGTAACAAACACGACTTTCTTTTATATATATAGATATAAGATATAATATAAGCTGACTTAATACAACTTACTTATATTTATACTTGACTAAATATAGAATCACAGTTTATCAGTGTTCTAACAATTATTGTGTTGTTCGTATAAAAATAGTTACATCTTTGTTATCTTAGTACTTAACTTTATACTAAACAAGATCATAGTCTAAATATAGATAAAGTATTGATAGATACTTGGTATGATATTAAATCACTATTATATCTTACTAGCAACCCGTACCGGTTCACACGGGTGCAAAGCTATTTATAGGCACGCGCCGCGCCGGTACCGGTACCGCAACCGCTATGTCCCTGCATTTTAAATCTGTAATATCTTCGAATATATTCATTAAAATTACATGCTGATTTAAGCATACATAGGTAGAGGCAGACAGCGGGGAGCGACTTTGTTTTATACTATGTATTGATTATATTTTTAACTAATATAGAAAGCTGAAGAGTTTTGTTGGTTTGAGATTGCTTAATATTGAGTTAATCTATCGCTACAGCGCGCGGCCTTACCCGCGTAACTCCCGTACCCGTGGGAACTTTATAATTAAATGTAGCCTATAGCCTTCCTCGATAATTTGGTTATCTAACACTGAAATATGTTTTAATCGGACTATAATAATTTAAAATCGGAAAACTACTATCGGACCAGTCGTTCTTGATATTAGCGTGTTTAAGCAAACAAACTCTTCGGCTTTATATCCTACTAATATTATAAATGCGAAAGTTTGTATGTGTGTTACTCTTTCACGCAACAACTACTGAATGGATTTGGCTGAAAGTTTGCACGCGGATTTTTATATAAGCTGGATTAACATATAGGCTACAAAATATCACGTTCCGACCCACTGGAGCCGAGTGACGCGGCTAAAACTGCGGGGCGTAGCGCGTAGCTAGTATTAGTATAAGATTTTGTACTCAGTAATGTCCTTTTAAAATTAACTGGCTTTAAAATTATTCCACGACACGATAGTGTCAGAATATAATTTTAAATATGTTAACTAATTAAACATTTACCTATATTAAATGTTGACAATTAAACTGAGTAGCAATTCTAATTATAGGTTTTCCTCAAGGTTCGCAAGATTTAATATGAGGTATTCCTCGAAGCGCTACCATTTTGAGACGCTCCGAATGAGGCGCTCCTTTTTTATTCCTTGGAGCGCTCCTTTCAGTAGCGCCTCCCAAAAAAATATTTTAGTTACCAATGTTAAGAGTAGTAATTCGTACTGAAAGGAGCGATCCGAGGAATAAAAAAGGAGCGCCTCATTCGGAGCGCCTCAAAATGGTAGCGCTTCGAGGAATACCTCCTTTAAATATTGTCTCAGTCTCATTAATTTTATTACGTTTAAATATAAATTAGATGCGCAATTTTGACATAAATAGGTATTACCTTTGCTAAGGACGTAAACGGAACTAACCTCAGTCGAGCTTATTAACCGAATTATAACTTAAAAATATATAAAACTAAACAGTTTCTGTTTGGTTGATAGCGCTCAACTTATGAACATCTGGAGCGATTAAAATAAAATATAAAATCATTTTTATTTACGTAAACCTATTACAGGCACTTGCAAATAGTCAAAACAATAATTTATTATTAATCTATGTATAATTTTAACATTTTATAAATTAGCATATATGTTAAGCTGATATTTTATATCTGACGGTCACCGTAGCCTAGTTGGTAGTGCTCCTGCCTACGAAGCTGGTGGTCCCGGGTTCGAATCCCGGTAAGTGCAAATATTTGTGTGATGAGTACGAATATTTGTTTCTGAGTCATGGATGTTTTCTATGTATTTAAGTATTTGTCTATCTATATAAGTATGTATATCGTCGCCTGGTACCCATAGTACAAGCTTTGCTTAGTTTGGGGCTAGGATGATCTGTATGACATTGACCCTAGATATTATTATTATTATTTTAGTTATTGTTTTTAATAGTTTTTTAGTCTTAACTTTATTATTCAACTATATTGTGTCCAATAGCTTGTTCTGTCTATATTAAATTATTTTAAGAAGAATTTAAGACGTAAGTGGATGAAGGTGATATGTCGCATTTTCGAGTTTTTGTGTTTTTTTGCATAGATGAAGGTGATATGTAAATACAATACGACTACAGATCTGAAACCGTCCATTTAAGGCTTTACGAGACAACTACATTCATCTTAGCACCTCATTTTCAATATCTAAACTTGCGGAAAAGTTTACTTTTGTTTATGAAAAAAGGAGTTATGTCAAGATTATTTTTCAAATTAAATAATAAAAAATATAAATATGTTACCATTAATATTTCTGGTTATTAACACAACTTGGGATCATAGTTTAATACAAACATTAGTTTTGTAGCGCTTATCTCAAAAAATAAAAGTGAAACTTTAACTTCGATTTACTCCAAATTTAAATTATGTGACTTACCACCTTCATCCACTCACGTCTTCAATGGTCGTTATTAGGGCGTTTATAATCAACTATGAAGCTCCTATGGGAGCAGGAGTGAGTACGTCACGATGGACTAGCGTTATCTTAATAAATAAACCACGAAGACAAAATGGTGTGCATTCTAACTAGTTTTGTAAGCATGTAAGTAATTGCAAGTATTATTGATATCTCATATTATGAAGTGTTACAATGACTCGGCTAAATTGACGCGTAGAATATATTAAGTATTATATATTATTTAATCCTATATGAAAGATGGATGGATGTGTTTGAAGAGGTAATTGAAAAAACTAAACCGGCCAAGTGCGAGTTAGACTCTCGCACGAAGGGTCCGTACCATTTTTAAGTGTTTCCTGTTGCCATTATTGATACCGAGGACCAAAAAGACAAAAAAAAACAAAAAGTTTGTTGTATTCCCATACAACAAACCTTTTGTTTTTTTTTGTCCCTCTAAATATTTATTTTATTTTATTATTATTATTGTTTCTTTTTTCGGACGGTCATATGTAGTTATCCCTTAGGCTCTTGCTACTTCACCGGGCATAATTTTATTTTTAGTATTTGTTGTTATAGCGGCAACAGAAATACATCATTTGTGAAAATTTCACCTGTCTGTCTATAGCCTCTGTAACTTCTGGATAAAGTAGCTTTCTAATAAAGATTTTTTGAAATTGGTCCAGTTGTTCCGAAGCCTGTTCAATGCAAACGATCAAATAGCGGAACCTCTTTATAATAAAATTCATTATATTTTTGATTTCCATACACAACAATAAAATGAATTTCTATTTTGTGTATGGAATAGAATGTAATGTGTGATTCCGTATCTTATCTTCTTCTTCCTGCCCTTATCATATGCCCGGTGAAGTAGCAAAGGCCTCAGGGCTAATTAAATATGACCGACCGAAAAAAAATAATCGTGCCTTATCTCTGCCCTTATCCCGTATTATTTGGGTCGGCGCTTGTTTCTTCCATTCTGTCCTGTCACCCGTCACACTATCACTAACTCCTTTTTTTTCATATCACTCTTCACACAATCCATCCATCTTTTCTTTGGCCTTCCTCTCCCTCTCCATCCATCTACATGTATATGTTACGGCCAATTTGATAAGTCCGGGCATTCAATTGGGCAATGTGATTAAAACAGCATGATTTATCACTTTTCCCCGGCCATTATGAATAATGCCCACCCTATCTTGGGCAAAGTAATAAAATAGGTGAAATGTAGTATTTTTGTTTTATTAAATGAAATTAAACTAACAAAATTTTATATGAGCAGCGTAAAAGGTTTTTAGGTGGTAAAAAAAAAGTTAAACCTAAACTAATTTATCACATACACATACAGGCCCGGCTACAAGTAGGGAATTATTCATACTGCCCGGTCCAAGTGATAAATTCAAGCTATCTTAAACACTGACTTATTACATGGACCACGGGCCGTCGGGCATTATTAATAATGACCAGTCAAAGTGATAAATTAATCACTTTGCCCGTCGCTCTTGGGCATTATTAATAATGGCCGGTCCTTATTAATAATGCCCGGTTAATCACGTTGCCCGTAACATATATATCTTATCTTAATAATAAATTAATTTCAATTTCATTCACATCTTTGCTCTGATAGATACGCCTTTATAACGAAGTACTATACATATTTGTTCTGCTACTGATAAACGATAATTGTAAGTTTGTACATAAAATGGAAGAGCTAATTGTTTGGTTCGCATTCTCTCAATGAGTGATTCATGATGAAAACAACCGTGTTTTGATAACTGGTGACAAATGAGACTCGGTTTCCTTCGCTTGTCAAATTAACTATTAAGATAATGTCTTTATTGAACTATGAGTATAAAACATATATATATATGTTACGGCTAATAGCCGAAGTGCGGCTACACCTAGGTTTAGCCGGCTACATGCGGTTAAACTTAGATCAACCTCAAATAAGTCCCTGTTCAACTCCATTGGTTTAGGTTTAGGTTATTTTTTTTTTTTTACCACCTCAACATCTTTTTGTGTCGTGCATAGGTATTGTTTATTTAATTAAAACCTAATTCTAACCGAAGATAAGTAGGATAGGTACATCAAGTTACCGCATGTGGTCGGCTGCACCTAGTTGTAGCCGGCTAAACCTAGGTGTAGCCGCACTTCGGCTATTAGCCGTAACACATATATATAATTAAATACGATGTTATGTAACACTAGCTTCTGGTTTCACGCGGTTTCATCCTTGAAATAAAGAAAATTCATTTATTTACGACACAATCGATTACGACAAATGTGCCATAAATGGGTGCTAGCTTCATCATACCTCAATAAACTTAATCATTCTCACTCCCGTTTCCCGTAGAAAATTGATAATTAAATATAGCCTATGTTACGCCAGGATAACTTAACATTCTAGTGGTAAAATATTTTTTGTAACCGGACGAATAGTTTCTGTGATTAGCGCGAGACAACTTCACTCTCGGAAGACACGCTGAGGCTGGTACCGCTTGTCATATCACAAATTATTGTATCGAGGAAACTGGCTGCAGATTTTACCTATGTATTAAAACATCATAATGTGGTCAATCCCGTTATCAAGCTTGGTGACTATGAAAATGACCCCTATTCAAACCCTCCATTTAGACGTCCCAAGACAAACTTGTGCCTAACATCTTAGAGTCTCTTCCATATGTACCGCTGTTCCTAGTTTACAGGACTTACAGTGACGGAAATGTAGGAGGCATCAGTAACGGTAACCCCCCCTTCAAGACCTATGGCGATTATTAAGCCCATAACTATCTTTTACTTTATTTCAAAATTGAGATTAATAAAATTCGACCACCGGCAGGATTCGAACCTGCATCTTTGGGTAAAGCCCCCAATGCCTTAGCCAATTAGGCTACGGTGGAACCCTACCGATCATCGAAATTTATTAATCTCTTTGTAACACGTCTCTAACGGGGACGGTAGTGCCATCTATCGGTAATGATTCGCATTACTTCGATAAATATCTCCAAAGTTACATTTGGTATTAAATATTAAACGATGACACCGCCCATTTTCACATTATTAATTTTTTTTTTTTTTTTTTTATGGTAATCTTTCCCATAAAGAGTTCAAAAAAGAAACATTTAATAATATCTTTTACTTTCAATTGTCTCAGGTAGTAAAGTCAAGTCAAGCTTCGGGTCCGATGCTATGTCGGTTCGTGCTACCCGACGGCGTGTCGGTGGTGGGTGTCGAGCCGAACGTCACGGTCGGACGACTGGTCGACCGACTGCTCCAGAAGAGGAACCTTGTTTGTACCACTTATGATGTGCTGCTTAAGGATGGTGACCAGGTGAGACATTAGTTGGATGCTGTTGACATACGTATAGCATAATTGGCCAAAAAGTTGTAGAAAATATACTTTAGGCACTCAAGACGAAAAGTGTGGGAAGATTTTTTCAATGTGCGTCTGCGTACCCCTTTAGCGAATTTGGTGAAGGTTTGGAACAGTACATTTTATTAATGTTTACTACAAAACAATACACCTGCTCGAAAAGTTCATATTATTGGCAGTTGTCAATTCTTACATCACTTCGGTGGATAGCTTATTATTTGCTTGTCGTTTAGGAAAGCATATTTTACCTGGCGCTATCATTTGAGACTATTGCGTTGCCAATTGCCATGGACCTTAATAACATTCGTGATATTTTCTCCATTCTCGTTACGTTTGCGATAATTTTCCAACCGAGAAATTGATATCAGCGAAGAAAATGTCAACGTCTAACGGCTTTGATGTCAGTTTTTATATTGTTTTGAAAAAGCAAATTTTTTGCACTTTGCTACTATTCTTGTTAACTTACCCTGCTAAGTTGGCTTTCGTTACGAGTGGGTTCACGTCGGTAGGGTAATGTGTGGAGATTAAATCGGCGATCATACGATCGGAAGTCCGAAGTCCTCGCATTGGGCTACATGCTTCGCTAGATGCATTTCATTTATGCAGAGTTAAGTTTTTTTGTCCGCATAAGTGGCACACAGTGCGCTCAGGCCGCTTCGCATAAACCTACATGGAGGTCGTGTCTCCCGCAGGCGTGCTCGGTGGAGCTGGGCGCGCCGTCCACGGTGCTGGGCGGGCGCTCGGCGCACGTGGAGCGGCGCGTGGTGCTGCGCGTGGAGCTGTGCGGGCGCAGCGTGGCCGTGCGCTGCCGCGCCGCGCGCCAGCTGCGCCACGTGCTGGCGCCGCTGCTGCACAAGTACCGCCTGCCGCCCGCCGCGCACGCCGCGCGCCGCGACGGCCGCCTGCTGCCGCCCGACACCGACATGAAGGTAGGACCCCGTCAACCCTCGTCACGTCCGTTGCTGGACATTTCTTAGTAATCTAACTGATGAACTAAATTTACTTTTTTCCTCGCATTCTCCTACTTATGTCTTCCATAATTCTCCATGTTTCCAGGACCTAGATGGTGCCCGGATACAAATAGTGCCGGTAGACGAGCCGACGGAGTGGGGGGCGTGTGGGGAGGCGGAGGGGAGGGTGCGGGTGGAGAGGGGGGAGGACGAGGACTCGCTCAGCGACGTGGCGCTGCGACACGACGACACCGACGACACACAGGTGAGCCTTGCACTTATTATAACTAAAGGAGTCAATTAAGTTCTTTACGTTACTTAAATTAACATGCTAAAATTTCTTTAATTTTTTTTTAAATTGCCAAAATAGTCTGTTTAATTTCATATTTATATTCATTTATTTCAAATACAAATACTCTGTATACTTATTTCCGCCTGTAATTTTTTTGTAATATTGTACCTAAATTACCACCTAAGCTCACATTATGGAATGCAATTTTTTTTTTTTTTGGACGGACATTTGTATTTTGCCCTGAGGCTTTTGCTACTGCACCGGGCACAAAGGCGAGCAGAGCTCCAGCCTAGATAAATGGTTTAAACACTACAAACTAAGCAACCTGTGCAAGAGGGCGTCCCCTGTGGGACTTGGACCTCGGCTCAGGGCGGTCGCTGACGGGGAGATTGAGGGATTATGGCTTTTAGTTTAGGGGAGTTTTGTGCAACTGTCGCTCTACTTTACAATTCGCGGGCCTCTCGGACTTCGGGTCTACGGGCATCGGAAGGTTCTTAGCAAACTAAGGGTCGGGAGGGCGAGGGGGGACGCGTCGCGGTCGCGGGCGCACCCTTCTCCGGCGGGTCGGATAGAGTGGTCTCTGTGTAGTGGTGCTAGTTTCTTGCAGTCTCTGTACTGCTAGTTGGTAAGTTGTGATTTCGTCGTCCGGGTCGCCTAGGACGCCCCGAGGCCGACGGTGTTTACGACGCTTTGTGGGCAAAGGCCTATAGTCAGATGCTGCAACAACCAACGGGTTTGGGTGCTGAGCCGCGGATTCAAAGAAGCGTTCCGACGCCTCTTTCATCCACTGCTTGATGGAGGGCAGTTGGAGATCAGAATGCAAGTTGCGATTTCGAATGAACCACGGTGCCCCGGTGGCACGTCGAGTGAATCTACTTTGAACAGTTTGTAAGCGGTACAAACTGCTAGACGCTGTATGAGCGAATACGGTGCTCGCGTACGTCATAATCGGCCTTATACACGTGGTATAAATCCTAACCTTGTTATCAAGTGATAGTTTACTGCGTGAATTTAAAAGACAGTGTAGTCGACTGAGCGTAAGTAAAGCCCGTGCACGAACGGTTTCTACATGCGCTCTGAAGTTTAGCTTTCGGTCAAGGATTACGCCTAAATATTTGGCTTGCCGTTCCCAAGGGATTTGTTCGCCGAACATCTTGACCGGTGGAATGACCGGTGGACTGTTGAATCGCGAGAAGAGTACAGCGGCACTCTTTGTCGGATTGAGGAATGCAATAAATTGAATTTAATTTAGTCCTAACAATAATGAAACAAACTGTTGATTGTTACAGAGTGTGGGAGCAGCGAGCGGCAGCAGTCGAGGCCGAGTGCGGGCCGCGCTGCGAGCCGGCCCGCCCGTGCACCATCACCCCGGTAACTTCATACATACTAAATAAAAATATAAATCTTTTTTATTTACGTAAACCAATTACAGGCACCTGTAAATCACATTTTTTAAATATTTTGAACACTTTACGGATAAGTTTGCCGTGTGGTTTCCGGCTTAGAATAGAGCACCCCATTTCCTCCCATGGGTGTCGTAAAAGGCGACTAAGGGTCATATGGCTGATGGATGGGCAGCAGCATCTATTAGCTCAAGGTTAACATCTCACTGCGATCACCAATCCGTCTGCCAAGCGTGGTGATTATGGCAATATCCCTCAACAATCCTGGCTCGCCTAGGTCTGTTAAGAGGAGGCCCATGTTCTGCAGTGGACGTGAACAGGCTGTTGATGATGATGATGACGGATAAGTTTACCATTACTATGTTTCAAAATTGAGATTAATAAAATTCGACCACCGACAGGACTCAAACCCGCATCTTAAGTTAAGCCCCAAATGCCTTAACCAATTAGGCTACGGTGGAACCCTACCGGACCTACTTGAAGCGCCTAACGGAACGAGAGCCACTTTGGGAACCATATAATTTAAAATTGGGACGATCTCCAGAAACATAAATCATCTTCATCATCATCAGCCCGTACAACGTCCACTGCTGAACATGGGCCTTCTCCCGGGGAGGGTATTTGCCATAGTCACCACGCTTGGCAGGTGGGTTGGTGATCACAGTATTATGTTGTAACAGACAAGGAAACGCTGCTGCCCGTTCCTTGGTATACGATTATGATAGTTGATGTTATAACAATCCAGACCAACGGATTAACGTTCTTTCCGAGGCATGGAGGGTAGTCCCTCAACCAACCACGGCCTCCGAGATTTAAAGCGAGCCAAATACCGCTGCGATACGGAGGTTGTTGTAAATCATCTTAGCAGACTTTAAAATAACGCAACTAATCATAATCTCTTTTGTTCCCAGATTTCCTGGAGAATCTCCGTGAGACTCAACGCCAGCGGCTCCAAGCCGGCACCCCTCCCCCCTCGCTCCCCTCCAACCCCCGTTCACCCCCGCCACTCCCTCCCAAGCCCTCACGAGCACCTCCAGGCGCGGTCTGAACTATTACACCATCAGAGCGAAGCTCCCTAGGGCTCCTGTCAAGTCCCAGAAGTTATCATTCTGGAGGATCGAGGTTCACAGATGAACTGATGATAGACTACGATTGTTGCAGAGTATTCTGAAGGTTGTGACTGATGATGGAACAGGTCCTGACTTCTAAGAGTTGAGAAGCAGGTCCTGGCCGATCCATTGTCTGATCTGTTGGTCAACGTACTATGTATGTATGTATAATGTTAGTTTGGGAAATATCGATTATGATTTGTTAGAAAAAATGAATTTTATGTCGATATATGTAATTAAATGAATATGCACCGGTAGCTCAGTGGTAGTGAGATCTGGTTCCCAGCCGGGATAATTACTTGTGTAACTCTGGGTGTTCTTTGTGTATGTGAATTGTGTGTTTGTAAAGTTCCCTGCGACACAGGGATTTAAATTCCTAGTGCGGGAAAAAATATATGTAAATATTTATACACAAAACAAGTATAATGTAAGACTATAAAATACTTAAATGTACAGTATTTTCTGGCACTATTAAAGTACCGAAGTAGATTTAAAAATCATTCCAGAATTTCATAAAACGTTGAAAAATTACTTTTGATATATGTAAATGATATCATTTAATGTGCGTGATGTTGACATTAAAATTTGTATATATGTAATGAAAATTGATTATTTGTATTTGATAGATAATGAAAACTGTAGACATACAATACACGAATGATATTGGAATATATTCATACAGATCTGCAATTCGTATTATGTTTAATTTGAAGATAACATACATTTAAACTAACGGTTTTAGTATTGTCATCTATTTCCGTACTATGAGTATTATCGGGAAAAACTACCATTTTACAACTACAATAATGGCTTGCACTAACTAACATAACTAGGTATGTCTGTTTGTATCGCTTGTAACTTCTTTTTTAAATATCTGTAGTCGCTCAATATACAGAATTTTGTCAATAGCGTGGAAGTCGTTTAAAAAAAACAAAGCGGTACTCTATTCCTGATAGTACTTATCTCTAGCACTTTCTTATTCTAAGAAATCTCTAAAATCTTAAGTTTTACTAAACAAACTATGTAAATATATAACTAAATACTGTTGGGTAAATCTCATTTTAATATATAACGTACAAAAATGTTTGCCATTTAGTTAATATATAGTCGGCAAATACTGTGCTCGCACTTTTACAAAACTAATATTTTTACCATAAAAAAAGAATAGCTGTGGGTGATGACGTAACCGTAACTTCGATTTATATGTCTTTGCTACTCCGGGTTAACTTAAAACATATTTTGTATACTATACTATCCTGTTTACGTCCACCGCTGAACATGGACCCGTTGAGACATGGACCCGTTTAGACATGGACCGTTGAGACATGGACCGTTGAGGGATATTGTCATAATCATCACACCTGTATTGGTGATTGCAGTAAGATTGTTAGTATCCAAGAGCTGATAGATTCTGCTGCATTCATCAGGTGTATGTCCCTTAGTCTTACGACACCCATGGGAACATTTGGTGTAGTATGAGCCGGACACCAAACAGCAAAAAAATAATAATTGTAAAGTGAATGGTAACAATAAAAAAAAATCTACAGTTATGAATTCAATTGAATGAAATCCCCTATCGGTACGTGATTACCGTGTGTTGCAAAATATAAAAGATTATTTGTAAAATGTAAGCAAAAATTGTATAAACTAAATAAAAAAAATATGTTAGTAAAAAACAAAAGTGTTTCTCACAAACAGCTATGTAATTTTGTACATTTATATAAGTAATTGTATATAAAATTAATTAAAATACATTATGTATTCGTTTAAATGGTGCCTTCCATAGAAATAAGACTGCACTAACATGTTGAAATTAATATGTGGATGTGAAACTGACTGTAAATATAAAGATATATAAGATTAAATATAGTAGCGTAGCCGTGACGTCATTCATTGGTATTGTTCTATGTTAAAATGTTCCAAATTGTCAATGTTAACACTAATCGATCATACTTCGATCATTGCGATCGTTCTTCGATCGTTGCGATCGTTCTTCGATCGTTGAGATCGTTCTTTGATCGTTGCGATCGTTCTTCGATGAAAGCGATCGACAGCACCGAAGTTGATGAATTGGAGTGATGATAGCTTTTGATTGAGGAATACTGTTCCAAAAAAAAGCCCACACGACCTAAAGCATCGATCAAAGTTGATCGAAACGTCGGATTATATTCGATCGATGTCTTCTAGTCCAGTTACTGTCGATCATAACACATTCTACCAATGATCGACGAACGATATGGGTCTGGTAACACCGTCAGGGAGGATTACTTGTCGTGACTTGCAGCGATATAATCGCTTGTTAATTATATTTAATTACACTTCAGTGTCACTATTTTACGGATTTTTTTGAAATATTTTCACTCATTTAACACTAGATTTTTTTTTACTCTGTAATTATTTTGATGGTTTTATATATACGTATATATGTATTATATTCAATTATTGACTCATTGATGAACGATACTGGCTACGCACTATAAGGATTTTAATTTATTTATAAAATAAATGATTGTGAGTGATTCTCGAAAAAGTATGAATTTTGAAATAAAAAAAGTAATACGGAGTCTTTGGTTTTATTTTGTTTCCTTTACTTTAGCCTTTTATCCACATAGCTGTTGATTTTGTTTAGAGTTTATGTCTAATAAAAAAAAACTTAAGACCGCGGCGGTGCCCTTGTGTTAACATGATGATGTTTATTTAAATCTAGCCCTATATTTGTTCTATCAAAATACATAGAGTACATACTATATTATTATTTCTATATAAATATACGGTGAAACCTGGTTAAATGGGACCTGGATAAGTGAGAAACCTTTATTATTGAGAACTACAATGAGGTCCCGGCACTTTACGACTTTTATCCGACAAATGACTGATGTAGAAACAGCTAGGTTAGTTTACTTCGCTTACTTTCATAGTGTAATGTCATATGGGATCCTATTATGGGGATCGGCCGCCGATATTCAAACTATTTTTATATTACAAAAAAGAGCAATCCGAGGTATTTATAAAAAAGGAAGCCGCGATTCTCTTCGTAGTCTATTTAAAGAAATAAATATACCTACTGTGCCTTCTGAATATATATACCAAAATATAGTTTACGCCCGTAAAAATATGAATAAATTCAGCAAGAGGAAGGACGTACATAATTTTAATACTAGAAACAAAGATAAGCTCATTACACCTTTTTACAGAGTATCTAAGACAAGTAAATCGTTTCTTGGAAATTGTATAAGATTCTATAATAAACTTCCTCTAAATGTAACAGCTTTGCCGGACCCTAAATTCAAAAAACATTTAAAAAAGGTCCTTATGACACGCGGTTATTACAATATCAAAGAATACATGGATGATGGAGATGTTTGGCGGATGAGTCCATTGGTTACATTGCGGCAGACTGGCACCTTTTAGCTATCACACCGAATTTGCAACTAAATTAAAAGTCTATTCTATGTAATTTATAAATTTGTAATTGTTTATCTATATGTAAGACAACTGATCAGACTGTAGGTATGTTCCAATTGTAAAAAAAAAGAAATGTAAATCTGGAGGAGCGCTCCCTATACTCGATACTTACTTGAAACTCATTGTTTCCGTCACAATTTCCTGCTGCGAGTATCTACATAAGGTCTATGGGGATCATTAACCTAGATACTAAAAATGCTTTTAAAAGATGTACAAATGATTAATCAAAGACTTTAAAAGATGACATAAAGAATGATCTCGGAGTTTCTTATAGTCTTTCTTCTCCGTGTGTCACAACGTAAGTAGATAGAGAAAGACTCGTAGGAAGCTAGGATAGGGTCCGGTCGTCCTTGCAAGGCGAGGCTCGCGACGCGTTCTGTGCTTCTGACCGAATCCCAGCCCACGCTGGTTGATTCTAATTATATTTATAATACGCGACTATCACATGCCACATTGATAGATTATAAAAGATTTAAATTCTATTTAATAACATGACTGTTGAAATGTATACTAATTAATTAGTCAAGATATTTTTTTTTACTCTTTTTTATTTTTATCATTGTATTTGACTTATAATAAGTACGATCGATTCGTCTACATTATCAATAAACGTTTTCATTTTCATTACCTATCTCTGTTAATGGGTCTTTTCAAACCTGGGTTAACTGAGATTTGATTTCTAGGTTTTTTTCGATGTTTAACTCTATAATTGGGACACTGGAGCTCCATTCCCTTTATAAATGAGACAAACAGGTTGGGACAAGTTTGGACACGCCTTATTAAATGGATTAAAAACTACAAACTAAGAAACCTGCGCAAGAATGACTACCGTATGAGACTTGGACCTTGCCTAAGATTGTTCCCTGGCGAGGGTCTGAGGACGTTTAAGAACTAGAAACTAAATAACCTGCGCAAGAGGGCGTTCCCTGTGGGACTTGGACCTGGGCTCAGGGCGGTCGCTGGCGAGGAAATTGTGGGGGCTTCTCAGGAATAATGATTTAGTTTTAAAGGGAGTTTTGTGCAACTGTCGGCCTAAGTAAAAAAGCGAAACCGCGTGCCAGAATCTAGTATAATACAAATACAAATATAATACGGAGTTTTACTAATAAAACAAACAAAATAAATAACTCTACATAATATATTTATTTACAGAACTACAATCATTTATCAGCTATGGCTGGTGTTTCTTCTTCCACCTTGACTACTTCTGGCTCCGGTTCCTGAACCCTGGTCAACTTCGAGGGTTCTTTAGGAGGAGTCCAATCAGGAATGATTTTCTCGTGAATTCTCCACGTTCCATATAAATTGGACAGATGTTTTTCAAAAACAATGTATTCTAGAACGTCTTTGGCAAGAATTTCGCTCCCGTGTAGGAGACGGCCGAAGCGATCGTATACAGCCAAAGATTGCCGCGTGTGGAAACGGACGGTAACCTGAAATAGAAAAATAAATATTAATAATTAACGATATTTCTTTTAATAAATCAATATATTCACAGCTGAACATGGCCACTGTCACCACGCTTGGCGAGTTGTTGTAGCCTGTATTATGCCTGTTCTCTGGTATACTATTATTATAAATGACGTTATAGCAATCGGGCCAACGGCTTAGCGTGCTTTCCGAGGCGCGGAGGGACGTCCCTCAACCAACCGGACCCGGAAAGAAATCTTAGAATTTACACAAAGATTTCCTCTACGGCGTGGGGTGGCGACCCACGACCTCCGAGATTTAAAGCGAGCCAAATACCGCTACGCCACGGAGGTTGTCATGATATATTACCATTACTAATTTTCTAATGCTATTTTTAGAAAAAATGACTTTCTCAAGATGACTGTTATTGTGAATGTAAATGGTAAAATCAGCAGTGTCTTGCAAAATAAGATAATCTAAGTTGTACGAATGAAAATCCCTAACACAGGTAAGAAGCGGATGTATACTTAAGATTAACAGCCATAGTATCAGCATTCAAAACATCGACCTACAAGGCCGGACTTAAGGGTGGGCATCCAGGGCAACCGCCCCGGGGCCTCCACAATAGAGGGGCCCCCACAATAATAATTTATAATCTTTCAAATTCTGACGAGTAAACTCTACAACTTTTATTTACTTTTTAGGTATGTACGTGACCCTTACGTACCTTCAGTTCTTTGTAGAATCATGATTAAATATTGTAATAACGGATATTCATCTATACTTGTTCACTTAAATAAGACACTCAATAAAATATCAGAATACAAATCGTCCTGAAAAGTAGGTACATACATACTTCCAATTTTCTACACATTAATAGGGAAACTAATTTGCGGCCAGGGGCCTCTTCTCCTTTGTTGCCCCGAGGCCTCCGGATTTCTAAATCCGGCCCTGATCTACGATTCAAAATCTCAACACTTCAGAATGTCAGCAGCTTAGTAAGTCAAACAGTTCACCAGACCAAAGTTTAAAATCTTAACTTGGAAAGTATACCTGACCGGCAACTAGGAAAGTAGGTTAGGTTAGGTAAGAATGAGAACGGCTATCATGCCAGAAACTATTTGTTTAATGTAAAACTAGTAGGTAGTTGAGATTTTAACTTGGGTCTGATGAACTGCTTACTTCTGAATTACTAACCTGTTTTTTTTTTTGGATTGATATATGTATTTAGCCCTGAGGCTTTTGCTATTTCACCTGGCATGAAGGCGAGCAGAGCTCCAGCCTAGATAAATGGTTTAAACACTACAAACTAAGCAACCTGCGCACTGTAGGACTTGGACCTCGGCTCAGGGTGGTCGCTGACGGGGAGATTGAGGAATTATGGCTTTAGTTTCTTTAAGGGAATTTTGTGCAACTGTCGCTCTATTTTACAGTTCGCGGGCCTCTCGGACTTCGCGTCTACGGGCATCGGAAGGTTCTTAGCAAACTAAGGGTCGGGAGGGCGAGGGGACTTACTAAGCTGTTGATTTTGAATCGTTGATCTTACGGTGTTGATGTTTTAACTGCATGGCAGACGAACTTAAGTATCAAACCCAGTTAGAAGTGATTTAAAATGACATAACTAAGAAATAATTTAAGAAATAATATCATTAAAAAATCACATTATAACTTGTAGTAAGTACATACATACCTGTCCAAATATATTTTCCTTGCTGACGACATCGGTACATCTCGCATGACATACCCTGGGGGGCTCCAATGAGTCCAAGAACCTCCAGCGGATGGTCTTCATGTGACTGTTGTGACGAAACTCCTGGTAGGCTTTCTCTGTTACATATTGACGGAGCGCCTGGAATAAACAACAATCTATATCTATTCCTTATACTAATAAATAAAGCTGAAGAGTTTGTTTGTTTGAACTCTCTCATCTCATGAACTACTAGTGAAAACTTCAGTTTTAGATTTATCCAGGAAGGCTTTAGGCTACATTGTATAATAATCATTTATTTGCAAAAATATACAGGATGAACACTGATAATTTTAGAAGTTTTGGAAGCATTTTGGAATGCAAAGTTGAAAGCAGTTTGAAAATGCTTTATAATTTAAAGCAACCGGAATGAAAAGTCCCACTCCTCGCCGCTGCCATTGCAAGGAATGTAGCTGAATATATACAACCCACTATAATCCCTTGAGTGCTCAATCATCGGCATTTGGGGGGCATATGATTTAAGCATCCCCTGCGCCGCTGCAGCGTTCCCGCGCCGGCGAAGGCGTATGTGGGACTCGCCCTCTCCATAGCGGTGGTATGGTGATCATACCACGAGGAGAGGACCCTACACCACTAATACCCCATCGGACCCCCGGATCCTCCTCGGTTGGTAAGGATACTGGATTGCCAAAGTGTGCCCGGCTACTTTGGCAATCCGGCCCCAGCATCCTCAATACCTAATAATAATCTGAAATCCACTCACCAATCTATCATTATTAGCCAGACTCTCATGTGCCTTGACATAAATATCCTGGGCTTGATGCACAAACTCTTTCTGGTCAAACTCTTCTTCAAAAGACTTGATCTTGCGTATCGCCATCATGGACTTGGATTTCTTTTCTATAAGTTCTACAGCTTGCTTGGCGCGAGTTGTGGAGACTATAGAAGCTTTGCCATCGCCTTCGGGAGGAACGTAAGGTTCGAAGACTCCACCTGGAAAAATAATAGTTATTTGTTATACAAGAGTGCAAAGTTGCTTTTTAACCGCGTGTTCAATTTTGATGACCGAGCAAGCGAAGGATTCTAAAATTGAATCACGAGCGCAGCGAGTGATTCAAAATTAGAGTTATCAAAATTAGTTAGCGAGGGAATCAAAAGAGCACGAGGTGAAAAATCTTTGCACTCGAGTGCAACACGTAACTTTTCATTCCACCTCAGCGAGGAAATGCGTATTATTAACAGTTTCAGTCAATTCTGTTGGCGTCAAACAAACTTCCTCGTCGCTAGAATCACTCATTTTAGTTTTTTCACTTGTTTTCAAGTTTCTTGTTTTTAATATAAGGTTTAACAATGACGTGAAAAAATGCCGCGTACAAAGCAAATTGAAAAAAGAACACCAAGAAGCTTCCGAGTCTGAATTTTTAACAAATTAAAAAAAAGTTGTATGATATATTCGGCACCATAGAGGTAGCAGTAAATAGGTTTAATGTTTTTTTTTAATTCACAAACTTAGTGCACACGATGTTCTAAATTCAATTTACTTTATCCTCTAGAGAATAAAAACGGCTTTTCCACTCAGATATTGAAGATTAAAAATACTCTTTCCGAGATGGTGGGATGAAAAAAATATTATCTATACTATAAAGTTTGTTTGCTTGAACGCACTAATCCCTATTGGCCCAATTTGTAAAAAAGAAAAAAAAATTAGAAGTGGAGGAGGAAGGTGTAAGTAGTACCGTATTTTTATGGGCTTTTTATTTAATTATGAAGTTCCTACGGAAATGGTTGTTACGCGGGTGGACCCGCGTGCCGGTAGTTAGTGAAGAAACATAAAATTAGTTAATTAAGTTGCAATGTTCGCCCTTTAGGTATTTAACAGACAATTTTGAGGAACATGGCTCATGCAACTTCGGAGACATTTGCCGAGTAATATGTCTCATTACCGATAGATGGCACTAACGTACCCCTTAGAGACGTGTTATAAAATAGATTGATTCGTGATTGTGAGTAATTATCATGGGACGAAAAGAATGCTGAATATGAAAATGGAGGGATATGTTGGAAGAGGACGGCCAAAAAAAAGACGGATTGACTGTATGAAGGATGATATGTCTAAGAAAGGTGTGAGTATGGAAGAGATGTCTAATAGGGAGAAATGGAAGAGGATGACATATTGCGCCCATCCCAAATAATGGGAGCAGGGCAGGAAGATGATGATGATTTAGTAATCATTGGGACAAGATCTTGGAAAAGCTCTTGTGAATTAAACAAATTAACAAACTAAATGTGTCCAGTATATAAATAAAGTGCGAATGTTGCTCTTTAAGTGTGAGGTAAAACTGTTTTTGTGTATTCTTTTATGACCATATTATTTAATACCAAATTTATTGATGCACTAGTGGTTACAAACAGTTTTGCTGTATAGGTATAGGTTTTATCTAAACTGATGTATTGCAAAAATCAGTTGATAATAAATTTATATTAAATATCAGTTTCTGGATTTGATACATTTCGGTAGTGAGTTTATAATAATATGAATTACACCCCACTTATTAATTAAAATGATGAGTTAACATCTGTATTCATTTTGCCAATGTCTCTTTGTTGGGAATATACAGAGGCGACGTAAGGCGAAGACGTGGTACAGACACAGCGGAGACACAGCGGAGACGCAAGACGAATGATGACGCTTGTGTGTAATTTACGACATGATTTCGTTCAATTAGTATGAACATTTTTTGATGTGACATTACTAGGTACTTTTTGTTCTTCCTATCAATATAAGATAAAAAATGGGTAAATTATCGACATTAAATTTTTTTGTTATAAAATGTACTGCGTACATACATTTTGGTGATTCAGTTTTATTTAAATAGATATTATCTATAAATATACAATACAAACCTGTAGCAGAGATGTAAAAAGGCCTCTCCATCCATGGCCTCGGTGGGAACAGCCCCCTTTCTTTCATCTTCTGTCTCACTTTCTCTGGGCTCATCTTGCCAAAGTCCTCATTCATGTCCGGTAGCTCTACCTTCAGGTATTTTTCTTTGCGCATCTTTTTGTACTTGGGGTTGAAATGCTTGGTAGTAGTAGTGCGGCATGGTTGTGTGAGTAATACCGGATTTATACGGAGTACACCAAACTGGAAAACATATTTATAGGATAGTTAGTTAGGCAAAAAGATTTCCAGCAAAACCCTGCTGGATGTATGGTATCTTGCTGTGGGGTACTGCTAGTGACTCCAACATAAACATATTACAGCGCCTCCAGAACATAATATTGAAAAATATATCAATTAAATACATGAAAAATTGAAAATCTATACTAATATTATAATGAGAAAAAATTTGATTGTTTGTTTGTTTGTATTGTATAGGCTCCGAAACTTCTAGACCGTTCTGAAAAAATCTTTCACCGTTAGAAAGCAACACTATTCCCAGATGACATGGGCTATATTTAATGAAGTTTCCATGGGAATGGGGAAGCTTGTTAATACCATAAAGGATTAAATACTTTGTTCCACCAACTCTTACAAAGACAGATTGGGAAACCATCCAAATGCATTAGCAGCCCAGCTAATTAACGCCTCACTAGAAACCCAACTTAAACGGCGCATTATACTGGGACATCAACATCAACTAGAACTAACAACTATGATGCCAATGAGTAGACATCTTTAATGGAATATGCTGTCTACAAGACAAACTGCATCCATCCTATTTGCTTATAGGCAATTACTAACCGCAGATGAAACATAATATACAATATAAATATGTAAAAAAAAAGGATTTCCACACTTGGCCTCTTGAGTGTGCCCTTGTATGTAATGGTCTGAAATTTCCATTAAACCACCTTAAATCCTCCCAATTCTCTATCAATTCTATCAGCCGATAATGTTTTCAAGGGCTTTGGATATTGAGTTTGGGGTTGTTTAAGAAGTCAGCCCATTTTTGACATATGCTTTTGCAGTCAAGCATTACATGTACTGGTGTTTTGGGAGCTTCCATATTAAGAGGACATTCTAATTTATATGTGAATCTGAACAGTAGTGATCATCAATATTCTTTGGCTGTGGTATTTTGTAAGGTGGTCCCTTTTCACGCACATTTTCAACCAATTCTTTTCCCATTTCCATAAGAGCTTTATATTTTGGTATAGCCCATTTTCATCCTGGATAATAAAGCTTTCTAATGTTGAAAAAAAATAACAAATTAGACCAGTAATTCCTTTATGGATTTCAAGCAAAAATTCAAACTTTTTGTTTTATTATATTAGTATAGATCTATTATACATGTATTTATTATTTAATACTACTCAGATCAGGATTTGTATAATCAAAGTTTAAGTATAAAGCTGAATTTAGAATTCATTCGAATAACTGTAATATTCACTCTTCTCTCTTCTTTGTCTTCTTTTTTTATTAAAGACATTCTTTTATATCATGATCAAAACTTTGTCACAATAAAATGTCCTTTTTATAGGATTAAGCAGTGATAAGTCATATTGCTATCAATAAAAAGTTGGTTTTAGAGTAATCCTACAAATTCTAAAGTTCATTATTTCTACCAGGATTACAACTACAGATTTTAGATAGAGGAAGTCAACGCTAGAAATAACATTTATATTGCTTTGAATAGAATATTATGAATCTTGTGGTTAAGTTTATCTGAAAAAACAAACAATTTAGAGAAGATAAAATATATAATTTAAAGCAATCAGATGTTTATTTAATTATTATGCAGAAATCTTACCTTAGTTAATAATGAATTAGCCATGATTCAAGCCTATATATGTATTGTTTTCATATATTATTCATTCATTCATTAATCTAATCAGATTTTGAAGAAAATTAAAAATATTTCTAAAATATAACCTAAAAAAGACAGACATCAGACAAGTAAAGCAACTCGATTGCGTTCCAGTCACGGCAGTCACCCGATATCATAATAATTAGCATTAATGCTTTGCCTTTGTCTTGCAGCACTAAATTTTATTACGATGTGAGAATGTTACAATTATCTCGTTAAATATTCTCAAAATAATTGGGTTTTCAATCAGTATATATGTAATAAAATTATTTTATTAATTTATCAGTATTGGTACTAGGCTCTTTATTGTATGTCTTAGCCTACGCAGATTTTGTGTTTATGAGCAAAAAATGTCTATGGTGTTTTGTTTTTTCGCCATTTTTAGTCAAATACTTTTCATTCAAATTGTGATATTTTATTAATGGTGTTCAAAATTCATCAAATTTATTGAGTGGTGTTTAAAAATATTTTTATTAATGATAAGCCTCAGATATTACTTATAGGTCGTATTTAATTTTTTTTTGTAATTGCTATTCCAATAAAGATTTTGAACACACAGAAAACAATTCTTGTTTTCTTATAATCTCTAGCATTAACTCATATAAAAATTAAGTTATTTTTGCTAAATATCTTACCTAAAGCCAAAGGTTATATAAAGTCAGACAATAAAAACTACAGCATCATTCGAATCGATCGCCGCAACATTACCGGAAATCCGGCGACTCCATAGTTCAACACGTTGTCTCTAGCCCGACAGAGGAGAGATCGTCGCAGCGTTTCTTTCTTTTCTGAACAGGCGCAGTCCTAGAGAACTCGCAAAAGGAGTAAAAGGCTCCTACATAACCTGTCACTACGTAAGTACCAGTGCTTACACTAGTATTTAACGCGTCTTCGCTTTGTTCTATACGGAATCGTGTTTTATAAGACCTAAGAGTCCTTGCTGAGTCATAGCCGGGTGATCTTTATAGCGGCTATTGGAATATTCCTTGGGGAGTTGTGTTCAGACTTCGATTCGGTCACATAAGCAGTAAGTGGAACACTTTGGGACGCCATAGCAGTACTGTAAAGGGACAAGTCTGGGTTGCGTGGCGCGCGGCGGCCGATGACCTTAGAAGTTAACGGAGTGAACCCTTACTAATTGCCACGTGTTTTTCTTTTGCAGCAATATATTGTATGAGTCAGAAGGTAGAAAAACCAGTATTATCGGGTCAACGGATCAAGACCAGAAAAAGAGGTAAGTTCTTTAAACCTTCATTTAAAGTCAACTCTGAGGAAACCATTCATCTTGTCTATCCTCTTCTTGCAAGTTACCTTGTAGAGAATGCGACCTGTTAATTTAATAAGTATCGCCTTGACCGTGACAGTGGAGGCATATTCTTAGCATTGATGGATGTAAATCCAAGTTGTTTCTTGTTGTTAGTAATCAAAAGTGGGTCACATGTTTGCAAATGTTTATTATTATTACACTTTATTGCATACTCTTGTTGCATTTATTCATTCATAGTAGTTATTAGTGTTTTGATTAATTCTCCACATGTAATGAGATGTCTACCACTTTCCATTACTGGGGCTCCTCAACCATCTCCTCATCACTTGAATTGTTAAATCAATTTTAATTATTTTTAGTTAGTTTTTAACATTACTTATAAACAAACAACTTGGTTACTGTCTCTTTGTACTTAAATTATAAGTTATTAAAGTCATTGATCCTTTCTCAGTAGGTATACTTATGTCTCTGTGAAGACAATGGCCTTTCTGCAATAAGTTTGAAAATTATTGTTTTTAAATCACAAAAAGAATGAATCATTCTTTGTGTATTATGTTACTTCATTTTTGATGAGATGTTGAGTCATTTAAAATTACTAAGCAAAGGCACAAGGTATTATATCAGTTTTATCACTTGTTCACTTTTTAGTAATATTTACTGCTAGTTAAGACTAAAAAGTAAACCAAAGGGTAGTTTTTATTGAGAGTTGTGGAATTTCTACCGGACAACATATTTCCAGACTCATTCAACACAGGTCTGTTCAAGCTCAGAGTGAATAGGCACCTTACAGGCAGGCACAGTCCATCTTACACCTCATTGTCACTTATCATCAGGTGAGATTGAGGTCAAGTGTAAAACCATTTTATATTAATATATAAAAATAAGTTTTTATTCCCAAGTTGCTGTGGAATAATTCTATTTCATCAACATTTGTTACTTTTTGGTTGAGTGTGACTGAAAAAAGAAGGTCTTTATACCTATGTAGAATATTTGTTTTGTTATTGTCAACTTTGACATTAAGATTAAGAGAATTTTGAGATAAAATATTAGGTTTATAAAGTTCAATAATTCAATACATACTATGTACCTACCTAATTAACAAAAAAAATACTAAGTAATCAATTAAATGAACCAATTCTCATATAAATAGCAGAATGTGTACAGAATTAAACCAACTTTTGACACAAAACATAATCTAGTCTGTATTTTTCAAAGCTAATAGGTATGTCAAAGAAATATGGCAATCTAGCGAAACCATGAACATTTTCTGCCAGTGTACCTAATGGCTACTCTTGACTTAATAGTAATACAGAGTTTCATTAAACTCTTCAACATTTTAAGACAACTGATTAAACCTTAATGAGTGTTCTAAACTATGTTTTTATTTCATCATTATTTTAATTGACAACTTACTGTTCATACCATTTTTCTGTCATATTTAAATTTTATTTATACTTATTTCTTGAAAATTACAAACACTAATAAAAACTTTTATCTAATCAGTTGAAATATTCTAAAGTTTTACATCTAGCAACTTATTAAATTCATATTGTACCTATTGAAATTATTAAAACCAAGTTTAAATCAATAAGTATTCAACTATTTGCTGCTCAACTCAAGCCTTCCTATCTATAAGTTAACTTTTGATTTTTTATATGGAAGCATTTTTGTCTATTGCCTCCCAAGACTGGATGTCATAAGCTTAATATGCTTATCAAGCTGATCTGGCTCTGCTTTTATTCCAAATCCATGAATAGTCTCAAGTTTTAAATAAAAAATATTTATCATCATTATCCAGATCTGATGATGCCTGTATAATTTCCTCTGCCGAACATTGAACTTTAAGAGGGGGGTTTTTGTCATAGGCTTGTCATGTCTTGGCAATGAAAATAATAATGCCAAACCTAAATGATTGTATTCAAATCATTAATTTGACCTACTAAATGAGCTGTAACTATATCAATATTGTTCATTCAGTGATAACAGTTGGTCTGGTGAACAAAGTGTGTCTGACCTCAATATTATTGTACTTTCTCTTGGCCAAATTTACTGTTCTATTGTGAACACCTTTTTGTTTTGGAAGATGCGCCATTTCAATTACTTACTTCTGTTAATTTTTAGTTTGACTTTCTATACAAAATAAATAAATAAAATAAATTATTTTCTGATAAAAACAAATATTAAATATGAGTAGTTATTATCCTTTAAGATTTAACTGTTTAGATTAGCCAGTATAAAACGTTACACTTTTTATGTTTGACAGCCAAGATCTTCGTTTTACTTTTAACCTCCAACCCTTGAACCTCAAGCCAGTAGACAGTAAACTAGTAGACACTGGTCTCAATCGCGGTACAATTACTCTGCGCCAGAACTTCATAACTTCGAAAATCACACATTTTTAGGCCAGACTTGAGTGTCCTTGGTCCATAGTGAGGTTCTGGTAAAGATAGACCTACTTATATTCAAAGAGAACATGCCATTGAAATAAGTACTTAACTCAAAGTATAGTAACTTGATTCTTTCACTAAGAGTTACTCATTGCTTATAACATTGGCTCTAATTTTCTTTTGATTATGTATTAAGCAATATTGTACTCTGACACAATGTACCTACTTGTTTTGCAATCATCAAAACATCTTTATTGTGCCACAAGCCAATTGCTGACACTAACTACAGGACTTACAAATAAACTGGACTTTGTTCTGTACATCAGTAAGATAGGCTAAATATAAATTTGTTGTGTTACTCTTTATATCCTTTAACTGACTTGTTGAGTGCAAGTTGTAAAGCCATCTGCAAAAATATGTATACCTACAATTATCGCTTATTTTATACTTTTGAGATTAAAATTTAGGCACAAAATAGTCATTAAAACTTCGGTCCATTTCGAAAAATGTAATTTTCTTAATATCATTCAATGTTAATAAGGTTGGCCGTAATTAAAGGTGATCATCCGATTGGTAGAATGATCACTTCTCAAAATGACTACAGGTAGCAAAATGTCCCTTTCTCAGAATGTCCATTTCGCAGAATGTTCCTTTAAATTCGCAAAATGTCCCCTTATTCACACAGGCATTTTATCAGTAAAAAAAACTGGCCATGAGCCAGTATGTGTAGAAGACAGATGGGTTCTGTAGTAATGTTTAATCAGTAAAAATGATTGTTGTTGACTGGCCTGTTGGTTCAGTGGTTAGTGAAAATTGAGTGATTTTTTTTATTATTTATTAATGTTGTAATGTTTTTAAGACGGTGGTATTTGGACTTACAAATCATCAGAAATACCTATTAATTCCGTTTTGAGACTACTTCAGGGGTGGCCAACTTTATAAGGCCTAAGATCGAGACTGTTTATTGTGTGCGATCGACCATATGGCATACATAACGTTGAATCTCGTATTGTAAAAGTTGATAAAATAATAAATGGGTCGTTTTTCAGATTATTATACGACTATCACCAACTTGGTGCATCTGTGGCACGTGTTGGACTAAAATATCACTTTTTATTGTTTATGTGGATCGACTAGCTGCCGGGATCGACCAGTCGATCGCGATCGACCGGTTGGCCACCCCTGCTATACTTCATATTTTACTTTTGCTGAACACGCATCCATTCCATTGCAACATAGCAATGGAATGGAAGTTTTGAATAATGGTCTCTTTAATAAGAGGTTAATTAAGCACCACTAGCAGTTGACGATTTCCGTAGTTAGTTAGTTCCACAAATCATTTTGGCGGCTTAACGAGTAACACTCGCATGTTATTAGCATAGATACTGTAGTTAATGTTTATTATTGTTTTTATCAAAGCGAATACATACCTATCTTATTAACATCCGACGTAAAAGAGGTCGTAAACATTTGTTACCATCTGACGTATGACCTCGATAATAAATAAGATGGGCCTTTTTATGTCGTCTAATGTGTGCATTTACAACAAAAGTAATTTATTTATGAGTTTCATACACTTTTTCTTCCATTACTTCTAGGATCCAAATGGCATCCTAATAGGTTCCGACGTTTTCGTGGTTCAGTAGAAAACTAAAAAAAAAATTTAATAGGATTTAAAACCAGTTTCTCATGTCATTCACCTCTGACTTCAACAGCCCATTTACGTCTACCGAACATGGGAGTCCTCTTAACTGACCTTGGCAAGCCAGGGTCGTTGAGGGGTGTTTCCACAATCACCTCGCCTGGCAGGCGGATTGGTGATCGCAGTTAGATGCTGAATAGCCCTGTGTGATAGATGGACCATCCATCATCTGTATGGCCCTTAGTGGCCTCTTTCGGCACTCATGGGAAGAGATCTGTTCTTATCCTGAAGTCTACAAATATCCACATAAAGATATCAATATAGAAACCTTCGTTCGTAGGTTTTTCTTTATCCTAACTCCGTCAAAACATCCTATGCCTACATTATCGACGATTATAGAACGTTCCAGAAGCAATAAATATATGTCATAACTGCAGTAACACAATTTAATTAAGTCTTCTATAAAATTATAGGCTGTGGGTATATTAGTTTCAAGGGACATTCAAATGAGGCTAACTGGTATTTTAATAAATGCTAATTAGATGTTTAGAACTATACTGCTTTTGTAGTTGTTGCTAAGAGAAATAGTGATCTTAGATTTTGTTTATTATTAACCAAAAAATTGCCAGAGCTCGACATTCACTTTCAAAGCCTCCCTAAATTTATGAAACTACTGAAAGCCAGTGATGTGCTTTAGTTCTATTTTTTTATTTGTGTAATAGTTGTTTTGTTTCATTTTATTATTTTTGTCTTTCTTAACATTACTTTTTGTTTTCCAAATTGTTTCTTATAATTTCTAATTTATTTCATTTATTAATGCATGATGTGGTTAACCTATAATTGTAAGAGCAGTTAGCTTTAAGTAATTTTATATAATTTGGTATATGTAATGTGTAATTGCTGTACTTATGTTGGTAACCCTATATTTAAATAAATAAATACATAAATTTTCTTATAAATGCGACTTATACCTACATAGAATCATATTATTGTGTAAGGTATATTTTTTTGTAACATAAAATATATAAATAGCATAACTTTTAATGTTGAAATATTAACGGAAAAATAACACCGAACCTAGTTTATCAAAAGTCAAAGCGACCAACAAAAAGTGCATACAAAATAAAAGTCCATTCCAGTTTGAAACGAAAGTGTTAATAGATTAAAATGTTGATTCAATTAAAATCTTCATTGAATTTCCATACAAAATTAGTTCATATTTGAATTTATACCTCTGATCTGAAAATTTATTAAATATCCCTAAGGATTTTTAAAATACTTCATAATAAAAGCTATCGTAATTATTATTTTTTAATCAAAATGCTTGTTTATCCTTAAAATTTTCCTGTTTACTCGTTTTAATTTAATGATTTCCATCTTTGTTTTATTGTAATAATTATTCTTGGTTGATGAGGACGTGTTTATTAATACAAATTAAATAATTAGACCAAGTTTATTGATTTGCTAACAGCAAGCAACTTCTGAACATTCTATTTGAAATTTAAAAGTTTATTGTATTGTGTAGCGATACCACGAAACGTATGCGTGCTATTGTATCGCCTGACTTTCATGTCATCTGCAATGGCGCATCGTCTGCGATGCACGCTACCTTACCGCAATATTTCATATTTTTGGTGATTGCCGTCGAACATGACATAGCAATTTCGTTATCCTGTAGTACTTAACAAATTATTGTTTCTGTCAAACATGGAAAAGTACTGCTATATGGTCACCAACCCGTCTGGTCAGCGAATAGTCTTAGGGGCGGATTGAATTTATTTTGATCTAGATACCATTTTGGAAACGGTTAGAACACAGAAAAAAAACATCTAAGAATTTAAATGTTTTCCATTCTAATAAATGTTGAAAGCGAGCTACAATTTAATAATGCTTAAGGATCCTTGGTTACTACGTGATCTTGTGTGGACTTGCTCATGTTTTAATACTGGTTGGTATTTCATTGTAATTGCGATGCAAATAGATTTACCATCCGGGGAACTTCCGAGCGGTGTTTTATTTGAGCATCATTGATTTGAATTTTCTAACGTTTTATTTTTATGACTAAGCTGTGTTCTAACCTTGGAGGAATTAGGTTCTAACATTTAGAATGTAAGGTATATTCGTCGGAGGGCCGGATTGCTCATCCGTTTCATTGCGTACCCGGCCCCCGCCAACGGCGGATCGAAGGAGTGTCCGGGAGGTTTTAGTGGTGTAGGGTCCTCTCCTCCGTGGTATGAGTTTAGCATACCACGCTATGGAGAGGGCGAGTCCCACATATCCCACCGCCAGCGCGCGAATACGCTGCAGCGGCGGTGGGAATGCGCCAAAGTATTTCAACCCGGAAAAATCGTAAACTGTCCCTTCGTGACGTTATAATTAAACGATTTGATAGATTAATGAGATTATTTTATTTTGATGTGTGATGAGGACGAAGTTTCAAAAGATCATTCTGGAAAGTCCATGTAAAATGACAATAATGCCGGGCGACGCCAGACACTATCATCATAATCATAATTTCAGCCGTAGGACGTTCACTGCTGGACTTAGGCCTGCGATAGTTCTCCAGTCACTATTAACTGGTAATAAAATACAAATTGAACCATTGGTGTTACAAAGATGTGGTGTAACATCGCATACAGCTATATAACGGGTCATTACGCATAGCGGTACCGTCGCGTTTGGAGCGACCAACTCAACGTGTGATTTTGTACTTTTGTACCTATAAAACTGTAAATTAGCTAGGTGCCTCGCGGTTTTACCTGCGTTAGACTAGTGATCTGCTACAGTGGCTCGATACGTGATGTTTTTAGCCTTTTGACAAAGAAGAGATAGATGAGATGTTTGGAAAATACATAGCCTACCTTTTATCTAAGCTATTTTTCAAAGCTAATGTTATTTTGTTAATTCGGTAAAACCTAATTATATTTAAATAGAATCGGGTGTTATTTTTTGGAAATCCATACTAATGTTAATTGAAAACGCAAAATGACTTAGAAATTGACTGCACCGGGCTCAGTGCTTACCTAGATATTGCGTGATTTTAATTTAGCTATCGTCGATAAAAAGTATGTTTTTATCACAAATATT
This sequence comes from Nycteola revayana, assembly GCA_947037095.2. Classification (NCBI taxonomy): domain Eukaryota; kingdom Metazoa; phylum Arthropoda; class Insecta; order Lepidoptera; family Nolidae; genus Nycteola; species Nycteola revayana. Next base: position 18,569,638 of record OX344856.2, on the reverse strand, counting down.
TTACGGTACCCAGAGTGATAAGACACATTTTAAATATTTATTGCTACCCTTAACATTACTTGTAGATTCTTTAAAACCCGAGGCATACCTTAATAAAAATATTTGGGAAATTTACTTGTTTGTTTGAGGCAAAGTTGCTTTGTTATTAAGGTCGGTATGACCTTGGAACTGCTATTACAAGTTGACGAAGTATTGTAAAAGCTCCAAGTTTGGCTCTTATGGTATTCTTTGAACAAAAATATTTTTCTTGCTTAACTTTAGCACAAGCCTACACAAATAATTTTGTTTTAAGTTTCGGAGGCGTGGATTTCATCCCCACAAGAAATCTTTGTAAATATTCTAAGATTTCTTTCTGGGTCCAGTTGGTAGAGAAAACATTCATTTTCTTACAAATATTACTTATTATTCCCATTAAGATACCCATTGATTCGAAAGTGACTCTTGTGTATCTGTGGCTTTGGATAAAATTTGGGAAGGATTATTATTACCTACTATTTATTTATTAGTACCTAGTCTTAGGTGTAAAATCTTATCATACCTACTTAAATCAGGAAGAGAGGAGCGAAGGTACATAAGTTTATATAAGATAAAATCACCGTTGAAATGATTCAGGTATGTGTGCTATCTTACAGCTAATACTTATCTGTTGTTATCAAAAATAGGAAGTAGGTATCTACTCGTAGAGAATTCAATGTCACAATCTAAAATAGGAAGTAGGTAGGTACTCTTTAGCTCGCAACTCCTCGGTTACTATCATTATTATTACTAAAACTGTGTTGAAAAAAAGGTAATACCTATATATATTTCTTTGTTATCCTAATAGGTCCTACTGTCTGACTACCCTTTGTTTGATGTAACATAGTGACAATTTCAATAAACAGTGTTAAGTAATTCTGAATTATCACTGCGCGTACAAGTACCTAGTACTCTAAAACGCGAGTATAATCGCGGGGCACAACTAGTAAAATCTCTTTCCGGGTTGGCTTAGGGACTACTCTGTGCCTCGGGAAGCACGTAAAGGCGTTGATCCCGCTTGTAACAATATAACAATCGTATACCGAACAGTAATGTCGTGGGTTAGATCCGCAAGATATCTTTGTTTAATACCTATAAGGCTTCTTTCCCGGTCTTATTGGTCGAAGGACTACTCTCCGTGTCTCAACATAAGCCGTTTGTCCCGATTGCTATTACATCATCTCTATACAACAGTATTTGCCAGTGACTTACAACTGTCAAATCTGCGGCTATTACTTCGATTACTTACTTAATAATAAACGTTTAAAACTATAAATACCCCTCCTATTTAAGTACTTATCTATAATACAGTTATGAATAAGGAAGTTTAATGTTATTCCTATTTTATTATGTGCTATAAATAACTTAGTTTTCCTGGTACCTACCTACGCTTGGACAATATTTCTAAGAGTTGTGTCTATATTTACTTTTATCGTAGAATTAATTAAACTTACCTGTGTTAAATAAGAAAAGGTTTCTTAGGAAAAACTTGTGACTAAACCTACACGGAACGGGTCGACACACAACCTTGTTTCTGCCAATCCTTAAATAATTTATTTTCTCATAAAAGTTTAGTGGTCTCATCTAAAGTTGTAAGTTACTGATTTTGATAAATGGTTGTGAATTTGGCAGAAATTAACACGTAGGGACATATAATTTTAACATAATAGTGTGAAAAACTATTTGGTGAAGGACATTCGATTGAAAACACAATGTCGAAGTAATCGAGTCTTTTGAACAAGAGCACAATACTTTACATGAATACCTACCATTTTGTCCTTAAATATAAGTATCTAATTAGGTTATGTTAACTTTATAATGAGCTGTTATAATGTTGTGAAATTATTAAGCGACTTACACCAAAGTGACGTGACATAGCGGCCTATCTTATGTTAATTAAACACTTGGTTCCTAAACTGCTGGTTAACTTAAATTTGCTGCCAAAGTAATTGTTAATAGATGAATTAAGAAACACTTAGAGTACCTACATAAAAAAATAAGCTGGTGATTCGATGCTGCACATAATTGTTAATCGAATTTTAACCCGGATACACTGTCCAGAAGGCTACATTATTGTAGCGATCCCTTACTTATCGCAAACTGCTTTGCCGGCCGAAACATTTTTGCGTTAGCCAAAATGACTTATACAAAACAATCGAAGCGGCCGTAGCCCAATGGCTAGGGCGTCGGACTTGTGATCTTGTGGTCGCCGGTTAGACCCCCACCCATTGCACTACCGACGTGAACCCACTCGTAACACAAGCATTTTAGCTTATCACGAGAAGTTAATAAGAATACTAGTAGAATGCAAAAACTCTGTTAGTAGTATTAAAAAAAAATGCTATTACGATAATAATAAAACAAATAAATTATGGTAACCTAGCTTCTTCCATATTCTTTAGTCTCTTCAAGTATACTCGTTATAGGTACTTTTGACTTTGATATACGAATCTCAAGTAATCGATTGGTCGAAATATTTAAAAAGCTACTTGTCATCTGAGTGGAGATCGAATCCACAATGCCTTGTCTCTGAGGCTTGCAGTACCATCAATGCATTCTGGGGTTTAATGACTGTCAGTGATTCTAGTCGTAATATCAGTTGATTTATATTGATAACTATTAATTATCTATGAACATATCCACACAGTAATTAGCTATTCACCAAAGCGACAAATCGCCCGTCAGACTGCTTAATAGTACACTAATTGAATGTTAAATATGTCGAATCGCATTGAACTAAGACCCCTAGCCTAATAATTTATTGATAAGTCGTAGAGTGAAAGTCTTGAACTCGAGATAAACTTTGGTCGGTCCCACGTGCATTTATCATTGTAGAAAGTCGCACACGTTACTGCCCAACCCTTTGTATGGAAAACTATTAACATACTGTTTATAATCGTAGTTTTGAACGATAGGCAATATAACATAAACATATACTTAGGTATCATTTCAGTAATTTGATAGAGTTTGTGTGGTATCTTACGTAATTGCTACTTGGTCGAAACTTTGAGGAAATTAAAAAAGATAAAGGTCTCTATGATACTCGATAATGTTGAACACATAATGTACGCAATAATGTCAAGAGATATAATGTTACTATAAGGGATTATTCCACTTTGTTCACCTGGGTGATATCACCTAGGTGAACAAAGTGGAATTGATTAGTGTACTTTGATCACCTCGGAAATAAATCACCTAGGTGATATCACCCAGGTGAACAAAGTGGAATTGATTAGTGTACTTTGATCACCTCGGAAATAAATCACCTGGGTGATATCACCCAGGTGAACAAAGTGGAATTGATTAGTGTACTTTGATCACCTCGGAAATAAATCACCTCAAATCTTGGATCTTATGGGTAAATCAGTACTGTAAAATAAAACCCAATGTTAATAGGATAATGAAATCAGATAGTTTAAATCAGCAAGAACACAAAAATAACTTATTCTACAGCAATCTGTTATAAAATTGTAAAAAAAAAAAGTTATCGGAGATTTTCTAGAAAATGGCCAATGGACATATGGCCATAAGTTATTTTTGTGTTCTTGCTGATTTAAACTATCTGATTTGTTCTCTCAAAAACAATAGATACATATTCATTATCCTATTAACATTGGGTTTTATTTTACAGTACTGATTTACCCATAAGATCCAAGATTTGAGGTGATTTATTTCCGAGGTGATCAAAGTACACTAATCAATTCCACTTTGTTCACCTATACTGTATTCATCGAGGCGTGAGATTAAATGTAAACAAACCATAAAAAGGATACTTTAAGGGTCACGATTGATGAAGTGAATATATTTTATTACAGCTGTCAGTACAATCACGCCTATGAAGTTTTGAATTTAGTAGTATTGAAAGACAGTACCTGCCAATGTTATATTTAATGGGCATGGCGACCTAATAAGTGATGGGCGATGAATCATCGTGGCCATCGATTATAAACTATCGATATTTTTATATAAAACTTAATTAAAAATAAATTAATTATTAAATGTCATTATATATTTTAGTATCATAATATAATGTACATATGTACGCGTACTTGATCTAAAATAATAGTGAGTAAATAAAATCCAATTTATAGAAATAAACTTTGGATTTCAGAGAGTATAAATGTATCTTATTTTAAAATATTTGTTTAATTTAGTAACGTTTGTAATTAAATTAATCCCAATTATTTGTTACATTATCGTCAATAATAGTAAGAAAAGTCGATAATTACTATCGACATTTGTTTAAATGTTAACAACCCTAGAAATGTCATCTTTTATGAAGTATAATGATTTATTAAATCGTTTACATGTAAAAACACCCAAAAATGACTTGACTCCCAAACTTCGAATGCATTTTAATACGACTAAATTATAGACCACAGGTACTCCCGAACTTTTTACATAAAAATGTGACGTTTGGTTATCGGTCGTATTATATCCGCCATTTTTACTATAGATCAACTTGTTGATACGAGAGTTCTGCTTATTTATTATTATAGATATTTTCGTTGAATTTATATCTTTTATGAAGTTCAAAGTCATTTGTTGGTTGTTTTGTTTTTGTTATATTTACGTTTTCGAGCTTAAAACATGAGTGCACCTGGACCAAGCAACGCTTGCACTTTTTCTTCGCCAAAGAAAAAGCGATCAAAGAAAACTCCAACGCATTCAACGGATAAGGTGGCTGTTATTAATGTGTTCAAACTCATAGAAGAAACGTGGTCGAAGGATTCGTATCCGTACAAAGGTATCAATTAAACCACTGAAATTATGGGAATATCGCAAGCCACTGTAAACAGGTTCTAAAAGGACATAGTGAATTAATCCTATTGAGTTAAAATGGGCCCAAGTTAAAGGATTTATTGCTGAGAATAACAAAATCTTTAAGTTAAGTGAAGTTCAAATTTTACTAGCCGATGCAATTAAAAATATAACAGTAGAGGCTTGACAAAAGTGCATTGACAATGTGAAAAAGAAGAGCAAAAGATGCTTAACATTGATGGAATAAATTAATTGATACTTGAATATAGTTGACCGCTTCGTTATTCACGATAGCGACAGTTCTTGAGAATCCTCCCAATTCTCCGAATAATTAATTCAATAAGAGTGATTTATGATTTTATTATCTTCATAGTTAGGTACCTTATCTTAACCCGAGCTGCTAGACACACAAATGTGAAACCCTACATTGAATTAAATAGCAATAAAAAACATTGAAAAAAGTTTGAGAAACAATGTTTTCTTTGTTTACACTTTGTCTCAAGCCCCGATGAATAGGGTATAGGTGATATCACCCAGGTGAACAAAGTGGAATAATCCACTATAAGATGTACTGGGGCAAAGTATTCCAACACGGTTGTGCCCGGTGAACTAGCAACAAAAGCCTCGTCGCCTATAACAAGTCCGTCCGAAAAAAAACCAAAAAAAAAACCAGCACGGATTAAATCACAGGGTGTATTAGTAACACGTAAAAATATGTTTTCTACGATCTAATTATGTTATTTATTTTATATTAGAGATAAGTAACAGTCTATCTAAAAAACAAAACATGTTAGCTGTGTAATGTTGGTGAAATAAATTGTATGTTTGTACATTTTACTGCCACGCCAGTTATTATTCATGGGGCTGAAGCCAACATTGATATCTAATATAAAAATGAAATAGCCATTTATGAAAATCCTCCATTAATATTATTAGGAAATACCTACACTAGTAAAATTATATTAAGAAACCTATATTATCAAAAACCCAGTCGTGCACTCAAGCTGAACTAACATAGTTCTATAAAGTAGGTCGGCAGATAACTCAAATCCTTCTAAGACTCACAAGTCTAAAGCAAATATCAAATATACATACTATGACGTATGTAGCTCCTAGGTAATTTCCTACAACGACGATATAGTGTTTTGATTCAAGGCCCTCATTTAGACTTTGAGCAGGTTGTGTCTATTTATGTAAGCATGATTTAAGTTGTTATTATATAATAACTTATAATAATATTGATTTGACAAGTTTCAAGTGTATGTAAATACTAGTTTCATTCAATGAAACATCTAATTAGTCTCCATATAAATCAAATTTCTTTCCTCACCTGAAAGAAATGATAATAGCTATATGACCACATTACCGGAGATTAACGGGCCTCAGTCTAGGAAAGAAGCTAAGAGCCCTCTTAAAATTTATAGTAACACAATTTTTGCACAACCTAGGAATCGAACCAAGGACCCAGTTATGTCATGAATAAATTGAAAACCCTTTCATAGTTTCCCACAATTATTTCCTTAAAGAATCTTAAGGTTTCTTTCCTTTTCTAAATGATGAAACATTTAGGCTAGAGTCCTGAACTCAGTGTTGACAAAACTTCGTTCGTTATATCTGACTGACTACCTCTCTCCGCACCTCATAGCTTGTCATAGCGTGATATTAATGTTATTATTCTGTTTTTTTTCAGATGAGAAAGAGAAGTATGATCCGAACGGATTCCGCGACGCGCTCGTGCAAGGTAATCATTTATTTACATCAATAGAAGAATTTACCCAATTCAGAAGGGTCGGCAAAGGCCTTTTTCTTGTGCAAGTGATTTTCCATCTTCTTGTAATGACTTTAGGGCTGATATTACGAATGTAGTGGCTTACACTACTGGCAAAGGATATTTTTCTGAAGCAAATGATTTTCAACCTTATTGTTAAGTAAAAAAGTCATATAGGACATACCTACCGCAGTGCGTAAGTCGTGAAAGTAAGATCCAAAATATTTGAGATTGTTAGTTGTAGGAAAAATACTTTTCCGGTCCTTTTTCTATGAGGTGAATTGCTATTCGTATCACGTCTATTGCTATTTATATGTTATGTATGTGTTTGTTTCTGTACGAAACTATCATATGAGATGTAGTTGCAAAATGTTTACTGGAAACTGCCCTACATTGTAGCAAGAAAAGGTAAAATCTATTATTTCTATATATATATGTTACGGCTAATAGCCGAAGTGCGGCTACACCTAGTTTTAGCCGGCTACAACTAGGTGCAGCCGACAACTTGCGGTTAAACTTAGGTCAACCTTAATAAGTTCCTCTAAGTTAACTCTAAATTAAACAATACCTATGCAAGGGACAAAAAGGTGTTGGGGTGGTTAAAAAAAAAATAACCTAAACCAATGGAGTCGAACAGGGACTTATAAACGCATGTGGCCGACTGCACCTAGTTGTAGCCGGCTAAAACTAGGTGTAGCCGCACTTCGGCTATTAGCCGTAACATATATATCTTTATTAGTTTGGGGAAGTATTATGTTACAATGGGCATGAGGACTAAAAAATCTATTAAGTCCGTCAGTTAGATTACTAAAAAATATAGGACAATTATTTTTTTATTTATCAAATCAAAAATAATTGACAAAGACGCAGAGCAAAAACAAACTATTAAGTTCAGGAGAGGGGGGGCTTGTGACGTCACTATTAGGTAAAATTGTACCTAATAGTGACGTCACACAAAATTTCAACGCGCTGTATCGTCGTCATTTCTTGTTTGAGGAACGAAAAAAAAAATACGTGTCCAATATTTTTTGGTAATCTAACTGAAGGACTAAATAGATTTTTTTAGTCCTCATGCTTGGCTTAGGATAGACCAAACATCTATCTTGATATGGGTGTCGTAAGAAGTGATTAAGAGTATGTCCTAATGGATGGGCAGCAGCATCTATTAGCTCAAAGATACTGCGATCACCAAGCCAAGCCAATTCGCCTGCCAAGCGTGTTGATTACGGCTATATTCCTCGAGGCTTGCCAAGGTATTTTAAAAGCCCATGTTCAGAAGACTGTCTATGAGCTGATAAATTAATCTGATATTAAATTTGTCAACTTTCCAAAACTACCAAAAACGTCTTAATATGTTTTGTGTTGCGCCAGAAGGAGGGTTATGTTTTTCGAGAGTATGTATGCATGTATGTAGAATTGTTTGTCAAGCTCTGCAGCCTGAACGGCTTGATGCTCGGCTTGAGAGGTGTCGTTAGATTCGTGTTTACTGTGAGAGTGACATACTCATATTCTATATACTGAGTACATCAATATAAAAAAATAACCCTCCGTCGAGAGCAGTCGGGTAATTTTTTAAATTACCGTTTTTATTACTACACATCAACTTTATTGGTAATTGTGGAATGTTTTCGTTGGTAACGCTTACTAATCGCTAAGTGAAAACCTATGTTGTATATTGGTTTGGTCAAATTTTATAAATATTTTGTTCTCCAGGGCTCGAGCGCGCCGGAGGTGATCTCGACGCGGCCTACAAATTCCTAGACGCGGCGGGATCCAAACTTGACTACCGGCGGTATGGAGAGGTTATATTCGATGTCCTTATTGCCGGGGGGCTTTTGCGTGAGTGTCTTTATTAATTCTTTACTTTGTTCATTTCAGTTTTCTTTTAATTTTTTGGTCTAAATCTGCTTACGATATTGTACTACCATAAGGTACCAGTTGGGTAACAAAAAAAGGGGAAAGATATTCTTGTTCTTTTTAATCTATTGGATATATACTCAACCTATTTACTATAAAACTTAAAATCTCTGCCACTGTATCATTCGATCGCGGTTTGTTTTTTCATACAGTTTAATTATTAAAAAATAAATCATTTCGCTTAGGCTTAGTTTGCTAAACACCTTAGTTTTGAAAATACTGATGTGGTATTTTAGATCGCATTTTGGAGAAATACAACATCAATAAATAGTTGAAATTTACATTCAACCACCCAACAATAAGTTGTTAGAAAAACGTTTACCTAACCAACAAGAATTAAAAGGCGCCATTCTACACTAATAAAAACAGCCCAGTATGTTAATTTAACTTCTAAATGATGAGACACTTAGGCTAGAGTCCTGACAACTCGTGTTGATACACCATTCGTTCATAATTTCTGACTTTATCTACACCCATTAATACCTCCCTCTTCATATGCACATAGTTATATTATTTATATGTTTACAGTCCCTGGTGGAGGGGTGTCGATGGACGGCGAGAGCCCCAAGACGAACACCTGCATCTTCGCTGCCAACGAGGATATGGAGACCATGCGAAACTTTGAACAGGTAATATACACTTTTTATTCATCATGATTATCCCGTATATGTCCACTGCTGAACATGGACCTCCCATAGTCCCATAGTCAAATACTAAGTTATAATACCAGAGGGGCTGTTAGTACGATGCAGTTTAGATTGCGAATTTTAATTCATTAGCTTTTATTCATCAATGAAAATGCTATAAAATTATGATATGAACAAATTTAAGTTATTGAATACATATAAAAATATATGGGTTACCAGCAATGGCGTTATAATAAAGGCAAAAAATCATCTTATCATCAATAATATCAAAATTGCATCACTAGAATTAAAATATACGACAATAACAAAACAAGGTAATATAATAGAACAAGGTCCGTCCTGCTCTTTAGAAAGTTAAGTCTGCAATTATTTCTAAATGATGAAAAACATGGCTAGAGTCCTGAACATAATGTTGAGAAACCCTTTCTCGTTCGTTTATTTCTGATGTTGTCTTTGTTTATCATCACTTGAAATAAATGAATCATACATCTATCTACTAATAAATGATTGTTTGCAGGTATTTGTTAAGCTGATGAGGCGGTACAAATATTTGGAGAAGATGTTTGAAGAGGAAATGAAGAAGGTAATATATCAGTTTTATTTGTTAAATATATTGTTTAAACAAAAATATGTATTGTACTTACGAATCTTTCTAGGCAAGCGTGTATCATCTTAGGCCTTATCTTCGCCTTCCATCAAGCGAGATTAAGGTCAAACGTAAGCCTATATGTAGTAAAAAAAAAAAAAAAAAAAACTATTTTGTAATTCATGGATACATTATTGTTAAAAAGCAACTTAGGTAGGCATTCTACAGATCTCAACATTAATTGTATAATCATAATAATATGAATACTGTGAAACAATAATTATTACGAGACATTTCTTAAATACAAATACAGTTGGACTGCACCGGTGGCTCAGTGATTACGATAGTCGCTTCTGAGACCTGGTGTTCTGGGTTCGATTCCCACCCGGGACAATTATTTGTGTGAACCACAAATAGTTGTTCTGAGTCTGGGTGTTCTTTGTGTCCGTGAAATGAATGTTTGTTAAGTCCCCCGCGACACAGGGATTTATTTCCCTAGTGCGGGAGATGAAATTAAAAAAAAAAAACAGTTTTCTTCCATACATACATGTACCTACAAAACTTATGTAAACCAATAACCATATCAGATTAATTTATGCTTTACATATCGTCCGTCTAGTAGTATTCATATTCATTTATTGCACACCATATGTATAATAAGTTGTTACAAAGACGAAACCAGTACAAAGTATGGATTTTTGACATAAAGTTTATTAATAATATTGTTTACCAATTGAGTACAATTTATTTTGGTTTATTTTTCTAAATGATGAAACATTTAGGCTAGAGTCCTGAACTCTTGTGTTGATACAACTTCGTTCGTTATATCTGACTGTTACTACAAATTTCTCTAATTTTCTACCCTTTTCTGTGGAATCTAATTTTATTATTTTTATATTATAGGTGCTGGTTTATATCAAAGGATTCGATCCAGAGAACCGCATCAAACTAGCTCGCATGACAGCACTGTGGATCGGTATGTATTTTATAATAATTCTTGAGTTAAATTTAAATTGATAATTATTACATTTCGAATTCTAATAATTAGATGATGCTAATAAATCTGTCTTATGTCACTCGTCAAAATCTTCTGACATTCGTTTGTCGATTAATATTTTATTTTAACCAAAAACGCACACCTTTTTACGAAATTGCGCGGAAGGAGGAGTGTGTAATTTCGCACACTTGTAGTTTACTAGCTGCGCCCCGCGGTTTTACCCGCGTCACTCTGCTCCAGTGGGTCGAAGCGCGATATTTTGTAGCCTATGTGTTAATCCAGCTTATAAAGCTATCCCCGCATGCAAACAGTCAAATTCAGCCAAATCCATTCAGCAGTTTTAGCGTGACCGAGTAACAAACATATATACACATACAAGCCTTCGCATTTATAATATGTATTAGTAGGATATAGAGAATGAGTGCAGAATGCCAATATTTTTTTAATGACGGTCGAAATTCTACTTCTTTGCGACCATTACTTTATATAGATATGCTTGTGTTTGTTGCTTTCGTCAAAAATACATATGTATGAATAAAAAGTAAAGCGAAACGAAACGATTGCGCTAAGATGCTTTTATTAATAAAGTTAAAAACAAAAACTAAACCAGTTTATAAATCCCATTTATCATATGTTATAAATTACACGCAACAGACCGCCAATTTAGTTCGTTTCATTAGTAGGGCTGTTGACCATATGGCTAACACATGGTTATTTTAAACCGGTGGTCGTGAGTTCGAACCCCGCCAACTGCAAAAAGATTAGTCACATAAATTCATGGCGCCTACAATTTATTAACAGTATTTATTAGTTATGTCTTTAGTATATTGCACACGATTAGAGCCATTTAGCGTACTTTACGCTAAGCGGTGTCGAAGTAGTGCTACATAAAAATGCGGAACATCCACGGACTTGGGTTCGATTTCTTGTCTGTTAACACTGGCCGCATGACATCTTCTTTTTGTATATAATAACGTATTATATTTTTTAATACGAGTCTCAATTATTTTAATTTAAGTTTCGTTTACAAAAAAATGTTTTTTTTATAGTATTTTTTTGTCATATGTATGTACTAGTTTTTGCTTCTTTGTTTGTCTTTGTCGTTCAGTATTTTTTTTTTGTCTAAATCTTAACAGGTTTGAAAGAAAAATTGAATACTTACATGAACATAAATATATAAAATTCTAGACATTCTACGCGGACTCGTATATTCGTCGAATGTAGACTATATAGGTATCGGGGAAATTTCATAAAATTGAATATACAAATCTGTTAATATTCTTATTACATAGTTTCCTATTTATTCGAGTTCACAATGTTTATAAAATCTGCAACAATATTAAATTAAATTCGCTAATGTACGCTACGTTTTCCGAAAAGTACGCAAAAATAGTTTGAATACTTTTCGGAAAACAATTAATCAATACATCAATACTTTACAAAAAAACGAAAATAATTTAACGCTTACTAAATTTCAAAATTGAGATTAATAAACTCGAACCTATATCTTAATAATTCTTAGGTATAGCCCCTAATGCCTTAACCAATTGGGCTACGGTGGACAACCGATCATCGAAATGTATCTATGATAACAAACGTGTAAGCTCTGTGGTGTGGTGGCAGGCAACGGCTGCGTGCCGCCGTCGGTGCTGCTGGTGCTGCAGAACGAGCACCTGCTGAAGGACGCGCTGGCGCTGGACTTCGTGCTCGAGGTGTTCGCCACCGTCAAGGCGGAGCGCGGCGTGGCGTCGCTCGTCACGCAGCTCAAGAAGGGGCAGCTCGAGGGCAGGTGCGGGCCGCTCACTCACTTACTATTACTATGACGAATTTGTCAAACTTATTTTAACTTAACATTACGAGTTTCAAAATAGCTTTGAAAAATAATAAAATACATTTAATAATGCAAATCTGGTTTGTTAAATGTGTGGTGTTTATACATTTCAAAAAAGAAATATAACTATATATTTTTTTAATATTTTTGTAAATTAAACGCAATGTAATGATTTAGATATGTTCTTTGTCTGCATGAGTTGTACCATATTTAATTAAGATGACAACAAATTAATTAGTAATGATATTCATCTGTCGTATGCTTAAGTTTTTCTTTAGGCAATTCAAGTTTTTTTCTTTATCTTTGTACTATATGTCTCAAATATATATTTGCCTTTCCCTAACTATCTTATAAGCTATTTATTTGATATAATTGGCTCATACACGTTAGGGTATAGAAGTGCTCCACTGTACTGGCTTGTCGTATAATTGCGATACAGTCATTAGTGCCGCTACAAACTTTACCTATTCCATAATTAATTTTATAAATTAAACCTGCACTTGCAAATTATCATCATGTCGTTTACAATCGTCATGGTTCTATTGTGGTTTAATAACGCCCTTAAAATTACAATCCCATAGTCGTTTTGGAAATAAATAAATATTTTAATAAATAAAATTATTAATAAATATTAGATCATGCCGAATAATAATTTATAGTAAATAGATAACTTTTGTTTAAGTTCTCATTTGTTTCATTCCAAAAAAGTAAGAAAAATGTCATCCTACATACTAAATATTGTTGAGTCCAGTTATCGCCTCACATTATGTCGTATACACCTGTGTCTCCACGCTGAAGTGCCGTGTGTGCGCAGGTTGCTGGAGTTCCTGCCGCTGAACCGTCGCTCGGAGGACGTGCTGGCGTCCTCGTTCGCGTCGCGCGGACTCGCCGAGTTGCTGCGACTGCACCGCGCTCAGGCCAGCCAGGTTAATAATACTATACTCCTAAAATAATAGTAAAAGTTATAAAATATGTGCCAAATTCATCACACCTCTCAATTTATAGATATTCAAAATGTTTGCTTTGTGTATGAAATATATTATAAACTTGCTGCGCCCCGCGTTTTGCCGTGTAAAATTCGCAAAGTCCGGTCAGTAGTTTTTTCGTGAAAGAGTAACATATCTGTATAGATGTATATCTATCCATACAAACTTGCGCGCAGCTGTACCTTCGTCTGGCACAATTTTTTTTATTTTTTATTAATGCCCTAGATTGATAAAGAGAATGGTGCAAAGACTGGTGTTACCTAGGACCAAGCAAATATTATTTTAAGCTCATAGTAGTACATTATATAACAATATGTTGATTCCATAAAACTGTTTAACTTAAAAAAAATACATATTAGAACAAAACACTTGACAAATATTCGTATTTGGAATATTCAAGTATATTAACATTTTTCTGTTTAATTTACGCAGGAAGCCCGTCGCGAGCTGACACAAGCTCTCCTGGACGAGCTGGCGGAGGAGAAGCCGATCCGCGATCTCATACAGGACTTGCGCGACATGGCGCTGAAACACTCCATTCCCGAGCACGAAATCGTCGCTATAGTGAGTACTTTAATTACCTTAATATCTTAGGAAAATGTTATACATAATGTAATGCTATATGAAAACAAGCAACTCATTATTTTTCGTATAAATGGATATAAAATGTCTGTTAGATTTTGGTGTTTATGACTGCATTATGATGGTTTACGCGGGAAAATGCTGATGCCTGTCTCCTGTTACTCGATTGATAACTAATAAATAAATTGATAAGTAATAAAGTGTAATTAAAACAATGTTAAATTTGTGAGAGACTGGTGCCTGATGTAATCCAATGTCCCTTTCTTACTTCTAATACCTCCAAGAATATGTGTACATAGTTTCATGATACACAAACTTACAATTCTGATATAGGTTTGTAACCTTAACCTGTAACTATTTTAAATGTATGCTACTTGGCAACATTCCCGGACTGCTGGCAGCGTTGCCACTTTGGATGGCAATGCTTACCTACTGGCAATTATAATTGAAATTTGACTTTAATTATAAAATAAACTTTCAAATGATGAAACTCGATGACGAGTCGGAGTGTATTGAGAACGCGTTTTGAGCTTAGACAGATCGAGTCTTTCGATCTATCTTATGTTCGCTTCGCTACCTCTTTACATGTTGTCGATATGGCAGTCTGATTTTGTATAAAATAAATAACCATAATATTTTAAGGTATTGAATAGATTTCTAAATTTATGTTTTGTTTTGGTTGTAGATTTGGCAGTGTGTGATGTCGCGAGGCGAGTGGAACAAGAAAGAGGAGTTGCTGGCGGAACAAGCCGCCAAACATTTGCGTCACTACACGCCGCTACTAGCTGCGTTCGCGCAGTCCGCAAAGGCTGAAATAGCTTTACTTACTAAGGTTAGTTAGTTTATGCTCTTTGAGAGCCCAGAAATGCTTTTGAACAACAAATATCATTTTGCTGTAAATTATTTAATAAACACCATAGTTATTATTTGCTACCTGTTGTGTATTATGCAGGGTTTTCAATTTTTCATCATTTATTGTATGAAAGCGGTTTAAAGTAATTCTAAGCCTGACTTCGCTCTGGTATTAGCTATAATGTACTTGTAGTCGAAAATAGAGATAAATGAGTCATATAGATGCAAAGGTAGCAACATCCCATACTTATAGCAAATTAAGTTCTGTCCATCTTAATGAGACAGTTACTTGCTATAGAACGTATTATTATTACTTGACAATAGAAACATGTTTTGTATTTATTCAGTAATTAACATTGGTACAAACATTTTTTTTAAATTATTTTATTTTTTAATACAAACTAATAAATTTGATTTATTCTCTTCAACAATGAGAACAATGTTATATTAAAAATGATTACAATGCGGACTTAAGTCTATAATAAAATGTCTCACAAAAACACTGCACACAATTTACATATTTATTTTTGCTTTACAGGTCCAAGAATACTGTTACGAAAACATGAACTTCATGCGCGCGTTCAGCAAGCTGGTGGTGATGCTGTACAAGACCAACGTGCTGTCGGAGGAGGTGATCCTCAAGTGGTACCGCGACACCAGCTCCTCCACCAAGGGCAAGGTCATGTTCCTCGACCAGATGAAGAAGTTCGTCGAATGGCTGCAGAGCGCCGAGGAAGGTGATTACAACTCATATTTATTCATAAGCTAGTTATTTAGTCGTTTTATCTGAGGAAAGAAGATAATGTCCTGAAACTTGTAACGGGCAGTTCTATCCCATGAGAAATGTAAATTTTCTGAGATATCAACATATAATTTTATTTTTTATCTGTGATAATATTTTTATTTAATAATGAGGTTTACGTGCTATTCCGGGCTATATATCGCTGATAAATTTCATCACATGATTAAAACTAGCATTCAAAATCGAATCAAATTCTGATAGTATTCCAGTTAGATCTATAATGCTTTGGGTGGACATGAGAGATGCTTGTGCTTATTTGTTTTCGATATGACATCATAACAAATGATAATCATTATTTAAGATGCTGTAATGAAATAAAATCTAATAGAATTTAGGGGGGGTGGGGACATATTGAAACACGAAAAAAATGTTCTTATTTTATCTTTATTTTTCTTATCCTTTCCCTATTAGCTGCGTCAAAGGTAATTTTCAAGAAAATAATAGTGTACTGTAAGAAATATTAAAAAATTAACACATTTTGTGTTTACAGAATCTGAAAGCGGCGAAGAAGATGATTAGATTAAGCGCAGCGAGTGAGACTGACAACACACACGCCGTCCCACCATCGAAGCATAATCACACCCCCCCATCACCGTCTGATCCCACATCCGACACCATTCCGACACATCCGACATCGGGACGGCGTGCGACACCGCGTGTCCACATAATAATGAACCATAATATAAATAATGATAATAATTGTTAACTCGGACGACGCGGACAAGTTTTCTACAACTGTATATTATTCATTTCTAATAACATGTTGATGAAATACCATATTTTTTATTCAATTTTTTTAGTAAAATTCAAATAAATGGTGGAAACCAATATTTTTTGTTTTATTGAGCTGGGTGGGATGCTAATCCAATTGCTTGACCTTTTGAAATCCTAAATTTAATCCGAAATTTAGTCCTTGAGGCTAATCACGTAATAGTAGAGGATACGATTAAGAACGACCTTCACCAATCTGTTTATTGGATGAAAAGTTTTCCTGGCCAAACTATTTATTAAAAAAAATATAATTAAATTTTTTATTGTAAATCGAAATTTTTTATTGCAGATTGTAGCAAAACAATGTTATATTTTGATATAAAATTTATTTATTAAACAAATAGGTGAAGATAAATAGTATCGACATTCCTATTAATACCTGGCAACCCAGTAGTTATGCCAGGAAACAAAAAGAAAACTCAAACGTTTTTATATTCTATAGGCTTCATACTTTCGATTAGTATTATTTAGTATTAAATTTATTCGTTAAAAGTAAAGTAAATTAAATAATTAAAGTAAATTTTTAAATAATAATAGTTTGGCCAGGAATTTCCTAGGCAACCCACCCGCGTTATATTATTTAAGTCATTCAATTTGATATAAAATATTTTTCATCCACTAAACATATCGGTGGAGGTCCTTCTTAATCGGATCTTAGACTATAACGTATAATACCTACTGACTTTGATAAAAATGTCTTATGTTTATGCTATGTATGCAAAAAATCTTTTAGATATCATCATCATCATCAGCCCGTATAACGTCCACTGCTGAACATGGGCCTCCTCCCGAGAGGGAGGGTATTTGCCATAGTAACCACGCTTCGCAGGCGGGTTGGTGACGGCAGTATTATGTTGTACCACACAAGGAAACGCTGCTGCCCGTTCCTTGACATACGATTATTATAGATGTTATAACAATCGGGACCAACGGCTTAACTTGCTGTCTGAGGCACAGAGGTTAGTCCCTCAACCAACCAGACCCGGAAAGAAATCTTAGAATTTACACACAGATTTTCTGTCCGGTGTGGGGATCGAACCCACGACCTCCGAGATTCAAGGCGAGCCAAATACCGCTACGCTACGGAGGTTTCGATATGTCATTTTATTTAATGAAGCTTAAATTACAGTAATAGGTATATTGCAAATATTTTTATCGAAATCATAGTCATTTCGATACGTGATTAGCCTCCATATCAAAATTAAAATCCCCTCCAAATGCACATAAATTATATACAGAAACTACATAAGGACGGCGCACAGTGGTCCGGATTTCCAAAAAGATGGACATAGGATCGAAAATGCATATTAAACTTAACAAAAATTTGTTTCGTATAGGAACTTTAACGCTGATTAATACTTACTCAAAAACAAAAATGCTGCTCCTTTACGTCAAAAAAAAGTATGGGAGAAAACCTTTTTTTTTTCTCCGTTCAGTATCAAAGTATAGCAAGCAAACCTTATTTATTTATTTATTTTATTTATACTTTATTGCACACAGAAAGTTACAAGACATACATTTTATAATTGGAAACAACATGTACAAAGGCGAGCTTAATTCATTAATGAATTCTCTTCCAGCAAACCTTTAGGAAAGAGATACATGAAAATTAGTGAATAGGAAGTGTACAACAGATTTAATTTAGCTACTTGGTAAAATACTACATACTATAAACATACACACTAATAGTTACATATACATATATAATTACATACTAATAAATATGCCTGCTATATATAATAAACTACATACACTAACTTATATGTCCATATTACACAATAAATTACTGAGACAAAAAATACTCCTTTGTTCTTCTTTTGAATGCATCAGGAGACTGGCAAGCGCGTATGGGATGTGGAAGGGAATTCCATAACCGCACCGCACGGACGGTGAACGAGTGGTCATATTTGCTAGAGACATGAGGAGGGTTCTTTAAAAGGAGAGAAGTGGCGGTACGACAGGGTTTGTCTCTAGGTATTAAATACTCAAAGCGTTCGCGATTCGCGATCGCATTGGGATTATGGAGGATAGAAAACAGAAGAGACAAGATGTTTCAGTCCCGACGCCGTCGAATAGGCAGCCACTTCAACTGCAACCGAAACTCTGACACATGGTCATACTTTCGGAGGCCGAAAATGAAGCGGATACATAAATTCTGAAGGCGTTCGAGTTTGTCCAAAAGTTCTTCTGTTGCATCTAGAAAGCAAACGTCAGCGTAGTCTAAGAGAGGAAGTAGAAGCGATTGAGCAAGGGTGATTTTTGTCTGAAAGGGTAGGAATTTCTGGAGACGTTTAAGCGACTGAAACGAACAGTACACCTTCCTGCTTACCTCTGCAACTTGACAGCTCCAAGAAAGATTGCAATCTATGATGACACCTAAATTCTTTGCACACTTGGAGAAAGCTATTATTTTATTGTCAAATATAACAGGTGGTAACAAATTTTATATTCTTGTAAGTACCTATTGTTCATAATACGACACCATATATAAATTGCTTGCGTATCCTTGCGACCTTGACGCCTACGATGCTTCAAGTTGTAGTAATAAGTATTAATCGGCGTTAAATTTCCTATACGAAACAATTTATTGTTAAGTTAATTATGCATTTTCGATCCTATGTCCACTTTTATGAAAATCCGGACCACTGTGCGTCGCCTATGTACCAACATTTTTTGAAGCGTCATTTCTACACTGTCCGTCACGTTTCCACCTTACGTGGTTTCTGAATAACGCCTAAGACGTAAAATTACCAACGCTTCAATATACAGGAAATTACCCTACCCCTTCGCCCATTCGCTTATAATTCGGGCGTAGAATAATACAATAATGAATTACATAACGAATGGTTATAAAAGATTTTGTTTAATGACTAAATTAATAAACTAATAACATGACAAACAAATTGCAATTCCTCAAAAAATCTAAACGGTCTAATTTTGTTTAAGAAGATTTTGCTTATTATTAGGGTCTAATATTGTTACTATTAAGATTTTTTTTTTTTTTAAGATTAAGATTTTTTTTTATTTTCTCACCACAATACATAGTACATTGCAATAACGGTTCTGACAATTGTAATTGATACATAATTCAATAACATTATATTGTGGGGAGACTGGTGCCTAAGCTAGACGGGAAATCTGTATTTCAGGTCACCAGGTCTCCGCCCCTTAGGTAATGGTTACATTGAAATAAATGTTGTAAGTGCTCTAAATATTCGTTCGATAAGTTTAACATTAATTGATATTGTAACGTAGTTTATCATGAATTCACATTGTATTAAGTATATTATAAGTACAAGTAACTGTATTATAAGTAGGTAACTGTGTTATAAGTATTATATTATTACTAGTGTTAGTATTGTTAGTATTTGTGTGTGTGTGTGTGTTTGTATGTATTTGTGTGTGTGCGTGTGTGTGTATGTATTTGTGTGGATGTGTGTGTGAGAACATGTATAGAAAAGTGTGCAAGTGCTGTGTGAATGTGTAGGTCCCAGAGAAGTTGATGTAAGTGAAGCAGAATATTGTAGTACCAGAGTTAATCTATAAATAAATTAAACCGGTGCAGCAAGCAGTTTTTCTGTATCATCATAGTTCAAGCCTTGGAGCCAACCCATCACTTTCATTTTGCATCTAAATTTAGTAAGATTGAAAATAACAAGTGTCTTATTGATTTTATTATAAAGATATCGGCCTAAATAGCAAAAGAAGCGCTTCGAGAACATAGTGCAGAGCCTATATTGATGGCGGTCTACGGGTTCAAATCTTCTTCCACCACGTAGCAGTAAGGGGTTATACTTTAGAAGTCCATGCTGTTTTAGAATAGTGTGTAAGACAAACAGCTGACGCACAGTTAGCACTCCGGCTTCCTTGTATAGGAGTACAGTGGGGTATCGAATCGGTAGGAAAGATGATACCTTCAAAATGGCCCTTTGCGTTCTTTCCAATTGCAAGATTGTATTTTTTGAGGCACCACCCCATGATGTTATACAGTATGTCATTAGTGATTGAGCGAGAGCAAAATATACTGTTTTTTTCAGTCTTTCGTCTGCAACATGTCTTAGAGTTTTAAAGACGTATATTAATTTACGCAGCCTTTTACCCAGGGTGTTAATGTGCTCCTGGAATTTTAAGGTCTCATCTAGTATAACGCCTAAGTACTTTATACTGTTTACTTTTTTAATACGGGAACAAGGACACGTATTGCTGTTAAAGTTTGGACAGAGGTGGGCCACTATGGAATACAACGATGACATTGGAACCGCCTGCTTGAGATTTTTTAAGGAAAATGTTATATATTTGGTTTTGTCTGTGTTAAGTGTGAGGACATTAGTGTGTAGCCACCTCGTTACAATGCTGAGACCTGTCTGAGCATACGAATACGCTTCAGGCCATGTTTCAGCAGAAAAAAGAAGGGCCGTATCGTCAGCAAAGGTTATAATTTTGCCCATAGGAAGAGTGAGCGTACCCAGATCGTTAATATATATGAGAAAGAGACTGGGGCCAAGCACACTGCCTTGCGGAACACCGCAAGTGACAGCGCACTCCTCGCTGATGATGTCATCAATCTTCACGCACTGGGTACGATCACTCAGATAGTCTTCAAAGAGCCTAAGTTGAGTACCTCTAATTCCCATTCTTTCCATCTTTTGTATAAGGATGGGCACAGAAACCGTGTCAAAGGCTTTGGCCAGGTCTAAGAAGATACCAAGGACCTTCCGACCTCCATCCATGTTTGTTACCACATAGTCTGTGAGATCATGAACAGCATCGGACGTGGACTTACCAGCCCGAAAACCATATACCTACAATACGTTAATATGGAGACGTGTTATGAATGGTTAAGGTATTAGGGGCTAAACATAAGATGCAGGTTCGAGTCCTGCCGGTGCTGCGGTGGTCTAATTTTATTAATCTCAAAAAAAAAAAAACTACTTTTAACTGTCAATTTTTAACACATAAAAATTTAATAGTAAATATTATTGTTTACCAAATTTTAAGCCAAATGCAAAACTACTATTGACTACAGTAATTAATCCAAGTTCATTGGCCTTGAGCTTGTAACGTTAGTGCAAGAGGTACTCCAGATGAAGTCGTACTTACATTCATACCGAGGGCTCGAAGCCCCTCTCGAAGAACACGTTTGTTCCTTTGTGAGAGACTTGTTTTGTGCCGCGGTATTCACTGGCTCCCCTACTTGCCGATCATTCTGAACAAAAATACATTTCTTATTGGAATAAGTAGTTGGTTAACGCTGTTTCGGCCTTGAATTTGTTAACAAATATTTCGAAGTTCATTTGTATTTCTAAATTCCATTTCACAACTAAGTATTACAAACTATTATAGGACAATTTCTCGGGAAACGGGGGTTATAGTGACATTCGTTACGGACTTAAAATTTTGCTAACCTTGAAGTGGAGTAAAACAAAATAGCTTAGGTATTTTTCACGTCCATTTAACAATTACGTCCTTGACCCGTGAGCTGATACACGATGTGGTGGATGCCTGAGAGAGTAAGCTGCAAATTGCATTGATTTGCGGTGATCTGTCAAAGGCATTTGATGTTGCTGACCGTGCCGTAGCTCTCACAAGCTCCAGCCGCTCGATCGATCCGCATATGGCCCTTTAAAGAAGGCTGTAAATTCCACGTGTGATGCGTGGATGAGAAGCCATCCAGGAAACCCATGTACGATATACCGGGGATTGTAGCGTCTGCTATGCCCCTCGCTATGACACCTTCCAACATTCAAGCCGGCTTTCACAAAACAGGAATTTACCCATATAACCGGAATCTGTTTACTGAGATCGATTTTGCTCCTGCATTCGTAACAGATAGACCTAATCCGGACAATACTATTGAGTCTGCAGTTGTTCCTATATTTAATGAAAATCCAACCGAAGATGAAACACCACCACTATCGCCTTCTCTTTTAACCGAGGAATTACAGTTGTCTCTCCAGACAACAGTTGAACAACAAGCTCTCCTTGACTCACCATTTCCGATAATCCAGCAAGTAAACGTTCATGAACCAGAAGAAACGATAAATACACCACCTAGTCTTAGCAGCATCGGTATTTATCAAGAAATTTCACCAAGACCGTCCACAAGTGCACAAGCTATTAATGATTGTATGGTTTTTACTCCGGAGGCAGTAAGGCCATTACCAAAAGCACCCCCAAGGAAATGTACTAAAGGGCGAAAAAAAGTTTTTATTTCGTTTATTCAAAATGTTAATTTTATTATTAATTTTTATTTGATTTTAGAAATTCTTTAATTGTTTACTACTCGTTACAGGCTAATGAAACCTTGAAGACTGATAAATGTTGTTATGTGGTGCCTTAATTAGTTTTAATGATAAATAAAACATGCTTCCTTAGTATTTATTGTATTATTTGTATGTGTTTCAACTGACCCCAATCGCTGTTTCAACCGCCCCTGGCATGGGGACGGTTGCAACAAATTCGTTTTTTTCTTAATTTCATATATTTCTAAAAATAATAACCCGGGAACTATAATGCCATATCGTAGCCAAAACTTCACTTTTGAATTGAATGTATCATAATCGTCACTCGGTTTATAAACAACAAAATTATAAACGATAAAAGCTAAATTGTTTCAACCGTACCCAGTTTACCCTACTTGGTGCAAAACTGCGACATTATGGCGTCGATGGCACATCATATGCTCTATTGGCAGACTTTATGCAACACAGGTCGCAGATGCTTGTGGGATGTACCGAGCGGTCAGATGCCTTACAATCAAAAATAGGAGTAGCACAAGGATCGTCAGTGTCCAACATTTTATTTTCCTTACTTTTACTCGATCTACCTGGAACCCCTAATGATGCAAAAATATTTATGTACGCTGATGACGTGGCCGCACTAGTGAAAGCTACATCGGTGGATCGGTCGGAGAAGAGACTAAACGATGCCGCGAACCAATTATTCAATTGGTTCAGTGTGAATGGGCTCGTGCTTAACCAAAATAAAACACATTATATACACTTTGCGCTGTCAAGTCGGTAACAGAGAACATTGTCAGTAAATGTGAATGGAGCAAAGATCAATCGAGTTGGATATACTACATTCTTAGGATTCGAAATTGATAGATGCTTGAAATGGGAAATGCATACAAATAAAATTTGCAATAAATTAGGTGGCGCATGCTTTGCTCTTCGTAGAATTAAATAGCTCGAGTAGTACGCAGGAGTGAAGTACGAGCATGTTATTTTGCGACGGTACACTCACAGCTCAAATAGGGAGCCGAGCTATAGGGCCGCGCAGCGGAATGGGAACGCGTATTTCGGATGTAGAAGCGAGCTGTGCGAGCAATCGTACAAATTCCACAGGATGAGTCCATTAGGCCGATTTTTAAAGAACTTGGTATCCTAACCATACCCGTATTAGTAATTTATCAGGTTGGGGTATATAATAGACTCAACTTGGCGTTATACACGAAACGGAGCGACTGCATACCGAAGACACTAAGTCCACTAAATTGACGCATGTTATGGGGCAAGCAGTTTATAATAAACTGCCAGACAACATAACTACATTAACCATACCAAGTTTTAAGGCTCGCCTAAGACGCTGGTTGGTCGAACAAGCATTCTATAGTTATGACGAATTTAAGACCCGTCGATAGTATCACAATATGTGAAATATTTATTATATTATGCGTGTATTAACTGACACAATTTTCTATGATACTGTTATGTATACAACTGATTTGTAATTAATATAATCAATAAATAAATAGCTAAATAACAATGATTGGAATACGTCCTACGTATAAATCTCGGAGGACGAGCGGGAGTACGCGGGTATGTATGAAAAAGTATGATGTAAAGTCAAAGATTACCCAAGCTACGTGTTCGGTTGGTTGAAGGAATTACCCTCCGTGCCTCTAGAAATAAGTATAACACCATTGCTGAGGATGAGGGCTAGTCCTACATAAAAAGGATGTACAGTCAGCAAAAGAGATAGGTTTACACATTGTGAATTGCATTTTAAATGTATATGTACACATTTATGAAAAGAGTTGACTGTTTTGTGTAGTTTTACACAACTAGCAGCGAAGTCTTCACCCACAAAGAATTACCCGCTATCTCAGTGACATAAACATATTTATTTACATTATTTGATACTTACGGTGTAAACCTATATCTTTTGCTGTCTGTACATGATCTTTTATATCAATATATTCGCAAAAAGAATTCTGATATACGTGTCTAATAGAGATAGCAATATTGATACTAATTACCTACTACCTATGCACCTGCTTTATGAGACGACAACACATTTAGAGAAACACCACCATAAAAACACAATATATCTGCATATTGTGTTGGTCTCTTGTCTATATCAAGCAATAAAAGTTGTTAACAAAGGTATATATGGTCACTTAAGTACCTATATACTTACTTATGTGGAGTAGGAAAACCTAAGATCAACACGACCTACAAATCTCTACATGCTACATTTAAAATATACAAACAAATCAATAATTTTCAGCTTACCAAATCAATGACTGAATATGAACAAATACTTAAATATATTTTTTACAAGCTTAACCTACTGTCAACACACGGATATAAGCGGCCAAGTTATAAAAACACAATAAAAAAAGTACCGTTGTTCAGTTTTCACTCAACATTTCCGTTAGTTATATTATTTATGGTGTCCTTTGATGTTTTTATTATATTATTCATACGAAACGACTTCTATTCGTAGAAAGAAACCAGTCCTTTTGTACGTTAGACCTCTTAAAGAACCCTCCTAGTAACAACGACCCTTTAGGATTACTGTATGGGTAGCATCTAGAAATTAATCTCAGTTGGGGACGAGAGGCTTAGTTGGAATTACAACATTATAATAGTTAATTTAGTCCGTTAGCCATGTCCATAAAAATATTTAATAAATTACCAGAAATCATCAGAAAAGAATCCAAAATGAACATATTTATAAAAAAAACTTAAAACTCTGCTAACAAGCAAATCCTATCATAGCGTAGATGAATATATGAAAGACAACTTAAAATAGTAAATTCTTCTTAAAAAACAAAAGAAGAATACCTACCTTCCTCTGTCCTATTTTGCTGTGCCCGACATTGTGGTCATTTAAGACCCACTGTACGTACCCATGGAAGCAATAAAGATTTGTATTTGAATTTAATAGTACCTACAAAAATGTTAAGCATCGATGTGATTATCACTTCAATAAAAATGTCTTTATTACTTACTGTGGGGTTATTGAAACGCATTTCCTATGTTATTGTTAAGATATTATTGAAGCTACTAAACTTAATATATTGGCATATTTTTTGTTTGCATAGTACCTAAACGTTGAGTAGGAAGAACACCGGACGACGAGATAACAATCTATCAACTAGCAGTAAAAAGACAGCAAGAAACTAGCACCACTACACAGAGACCACTTTATCCGACCGGAGAAGGGTGCTCCCGCGAACGCGACGCGTCCCCCCTCGTCCTCCCGACCTTTAGTTTGCAAAGACCCATCCGATGCCCTCGTAGACCCGAAGTCCGAGAGGCCCGCGAACTGTAAAGTAGGGCGATAGTTGCACAGAACTCCCTAAAATACTAAAAGTCATAATCCCTTAATCTCATCGCCAGCGACCGCCCTGAGCCGAGGTCCAGGCCCCACAGGAGGCGCCCTCTTGCGCAGGTTGCTTAGTTCGTAGTCTTTTTAAACCATTCATTAAGGCTGGAGCTCTGCTTGTCTTTATGCCTGGTGAAGTAGCAAAAGCCTCGTGGCTAACTAGGTATGTCCGTCTGAAAAATAAATAAATAGGAAAAACATTTTTATCTAAGTCATAGTAATAACTTTCCGTGATTAGCCTGGTACTATTTGAAAAATTCTTGCAGTGATATATAGCCCATTTATCGAGAAAGGCTATATTTTATAATGCACTTACTATGGGAATGGAATGGGGGTTACGCGAGTGAAACCGCGAGTGGGAAGCTAGTCATTGATACGGGGCTAGTTGCCTCACAAACACTAGCAAATAAGTATAGCAAAACAATATATAGCTACCTGATTACGTATGCAAATACCGACTCCCACTATCTCAAGAATTTCATTCATTCATAAAAAAATAAAATGTCTTCATTTCCATTTTAATGTTATTGATTTATTATTTAAAGACGGTGTTTTTGAAGCTTAACATTTATATTATTGACTTGATAAATAATGGGAGAAATTGACAACATTATAAAATATTTAGTTTTAAGCTTTACCTGCATAATAAAAGTGAGTTGATTATTATTTATTACTTAAGCCTGCAGGCATAAACCATAACAATAGTCAACCAAACTTAAAGAATAGAAATTAATCGAATTTTGTAAGTTGTTAATATTACAATACAATGAAAACTTATGTATTTTGGAGGTAAATATAATAAGAATAAAAAGTAAATCAACATTTAAAATTTAATTTTAAAATAAATTTAAATGTTTTAACATTTATTTTAAATTTAAATTATAAATCTTAGGGGACTCGGTCCTTAAACCTCACGAACGTGAATTTGTCGGGCTTTGGACTAGCACAATTCAAATTCAAATGTTTATTGCTTCTACGGTAGGTACATTAGGTCTTAAAATGTTAATATATAAGGTTAACATATATGGATGGGTCCATGTTAACCTTATATATTAACATTTCAGGCACAATAAAATAGGACAGAGGAAAGTATTTTTATTCATCTACGCTATTATAGGATTTGCTTGTTGTTAATAGAGTTTTTTATAAATATGTTCATTTTGGTTTCTTTTCTGATTATTTCTGGTAATTTATTCAATATTTTTATGAACATAGCTAACGAATTAGTTGCCTGTAAATTTAATGTAGGGATGTTTAATTTATCTTTATTCCGTAAAGAGTACCTATTTTAATTTTTTGTCTTGCACCATCGTAAAAGTTATAAGTTAAAAAATAAAAAATTGTATGTTTCTAATATTTAAATATAGATGGTAGTTAAATTTAACATTACAATTGAGAGGATAATAGTGTATTCTGTGTACTGTCTGTAATCATAATCATAAAAATAACACATGTTCTGTCTCAAAATAACTTTTCTGATCTGTTAAATTAGCAAAATAAAAATAAAAGTTGTATAAAGACAGCCGATTGGTAAATTGTGTAAGCCAATTAACTAAATAAAGACAGTAACTGGACCTAAATAATGTTGACATGCCCATCTGAGTATGTTTCGCCGGATCGTCTCAATGAGGCCGCGATGAAACCGGCAGTAGAATACCCCACTGAGTTTGTTTCGCCGGATCTTCTCAGTTGGGGCGTATTGGATCCGGTGGTAGCATAAAATCGCGTCCGACGATATACTTATGGTCTATCTAAATAATAACATACTCAAATGACAGAACTTTAGACTATTAAATTATAGATAAAAAATAAAATTCTATTTTCATACCTGACAGCTTTTACGCTAATCTAACTAATCTAACTAGCCTGTGTTGTCCCACTGCAGGGCAAAGGCCTCCCTCTCCCTTTTCCACCCAACTCTGTCTTTTGCGAGTACCGACCAGTCCCTACGGTAGAAGTCAAGCTCGTCCCTCCATCTTCGTCTCGGCCTGCCGCGATGGCGTCGACCGTTTATTGGGACCCAATCGGTGGTTCTTTTAGCCCAATTGTCAACTGACATGCGGCAGACATGTCCAGCCCAGTCCCACTTAAGTTTAGCGGCTTTCTGGGTAACGTCTGTTATCTTGGTTTTGGCGCGCAGTATTGTGTTCCTTATACGGTCAGAAATTCGAACCCCGAGGATGCTGCGCTCCATGGCTCGCTGGCAAACCTCGAGCTTGGACCTTTGCTGGATTGTCAGAGACCAGGTTTGAGCACCATATGTGAGAATGGGGAGAATACACATGTCCATAATTCTCTTTTTGAGACATAGAGGTAGATCTCCTTTTAGAAGATCTTTCATTGACCAATAGCTCCTCCAGGCGCTCTCGGTGCGTCGTGCAAATTTCTTTGTCTTGTCGCGCCTGGAAAGAGACTGTTTGGCCTAGGTATATATAGTCTTGGACATATGCAATCTCCCCACCCCCAACATACAGTCTTCTTTTGATGCTGTTGGTCATGACTTTGGTCTTTGACATGTTCATCCTAAGCCCAATCTCGAGGCTTGCCTTGTTCAAATCTGCGAGCATGTTACCCAACTCAGTCGCTGATGAAGAAACAAGTACGATGTCATCGGCGAAGCGGAGGTTCGATAGTCTCTTTTCACCGATGACTAGTCCCTTGTCTGCCCAATTTTGAGCCAAAGTTAAGAAGGCTTCCTCAAGAGTGGCTGTAAAAAGCTTAGGGGACAGTGGGTCTCCTTGCTTGACTCCCCTTTTAATAGGAAAGGAAGGGCCAGTGGTGTTAATTTTTAAAAAAAATCTAATACAAACTATTTATTATTATTATAACTATAATAACTAAACTAAATTAATAAATTAAATATATTATATTAATGAGCCAAATATGTTTTGACTAATTGCAAATGCCTGTAATAGGTTTACGTAAATAAAATCTTTTTTTATTTTATTTATTTATTTATATCTATGGGGCCCTGAGTTTGGGTTCCACTTGTAGCCCATAATATGTAGATCCACTCCGCCTCTAAAAGTCTTTCCGCCTTGATGCAAAGACTGACTATTTAATTATTATACTAGCTTCTGCTACGCTAGGCTAACCAGCTAGCCTAGCGTAATTTTTTTATTATAAATAAATAAAATAAAATAAAATAAAATAAAATAATCTTTATTTCGGACTAGCGGTACATCCATAGGGGTTAGTAAGAAGATAGCTTAAAAACTATGTTAGTATTTTATATAGTTACAAGCCTATTGTTGGAGATACACCTTCGCACAATATCACACAATATAGGTGAATCGTACCTCCCTGCAATGGTTTTCAGGATGGAGTTGGAACTAGCCCGCACTCTGCAGAGCAGCGAGGCAGACTTCTGTCTAATGATGGCATGGAAGCCATCAACATGTGCGTGTGCGAACATGCCAGTAGCACTGCAGAAACGGGGCAGTCCCATCAACATCCTGAATCCATTATTATATTGGACTCGCAGGGCGCTGATAGTCCGCAAAGTATAGTTGGTCCACAGGCTACACGTGTAAAACACTTGACAATACGCTTTAAAAAGCGTTACTTTAACTTGTTTGCTACAACGTGCAAACCTGCGTGCCAACATGTTACATCGAACTGCCAGCGCCCTACGTTCCCGCTCCATATCTACATGGTCCTTGAGGTCGTCGGTCACGTAATGTCCCAGATATTTGAACTGGTAAACACGCTTTAGTTCATTACCGTTAAGCCTAATTGCAGGCACAGCATCTGGACATTTACCACCCACCGCCTTAAAGACCATGAATTCGCTCTTAGCAACATTGTACAGTAGGCCATGTGCCTGAGCATAGGACTCACAACACGTAAGTAGTTCCCTGAGCGACCTGACCGTTGGGCTCAGCAGCACCATGTCGTCAGCATAACTGATATTGTTAATACTGCAGTCATCTATGCGACAGCCTATTTTCTTACTGCTGAGCTCAACAATCAAGTCGTTAATATAGAGGTTAAAGAGTTTTGGTGAGGTTATTCCTCCCTGCCTTACACCGCATTCTAAGCCATACGGCACAGATAGCTTGTCGGCCCATCTCACATTGTTTATCTGATTATAGTACCAGTACTGAAGAATACGTAACAGTTCAGCCGGTACTTTCCTCTCCCGCAGCTTATCCCACATGACATCATATGAAACGAGGTCAAAGGCACGGGAAAGGTCTAGAAAACACGCGTAGACTGGAGTTCGACGTCCAGTGTAATATTGCACGGTATGTTTTAGAGCGAGAATCGCGCTTTCAGTGCATAGATTATTGCGGAACCCGAACTGAGCATCGTGCAGTTGCAATAAATTATCTAATCTTGCGTCCAGCTGACTGTCAAGCACCTTCGCGATAATAGTAGCTAGGGAGATGGGTCGATAGTTGCACTTATCTGATATGTCACCCGTTTTGTTTTTTATAATAGGCACAACAATAGTCCGCATGAGATCAAGAGGGAGGTACGAATGAGACATGCACAAGGAGTAAAACATAGCCAATACTCTAGCTATATGTGGTCCGGCATGCTGCAGGTGCTCAATGCTCAGACCGTCATAACCCGGGGACTTTCCTCTCGTCATTTTATTAATTGTGTTGGACACTTGTTTCGCGGAGAAACGGACTAGATCCGAGTCAGAACAATGTCCGTCATCAAGCACCCGCAACGATGCACCCAGCGGAGACTCCACTTTGAAGTGGTGTACAAACATATCGGCAATGCTGTCCGGCTGATCAGCACCCCCAACACTCACAGGAAGGCCAGGCTTAACGTGTAACTTTTTGGTCGCCTTCCAGAATTTTTGAAAATTATTAGCTTTACGGTGAGAAGCTATTATATCGAGTTTGATCTGTTCTTGATGATTCTGGCACCATCTTAGTTTGCTTTTAAATATCTTGCGTGTAAGACACATGTCATTGTAAACCTCACCGGCCACTGGTTTATTATACCACAACCACCGCTGATAATTAAGCCTGGCCTTCGCGTGGGCGTCACGTACATGCTTGTTCCACCCGACAACACGACCACTATGTCTATGACCACTACTCGACCGATCTTCTCCATGGAATTTTCATATATATTATTATAAATCGGGACGCTTCTTAACTAAACCTTCCGACGGGCTCGAAGACTAGAAGACGCCAGTGAATTATAAAGAATCAAGGTCCATGGCTCACATAACGATCACTTGCGCAGTTTTTTTAATCTATGTAATAAGACATAGCCCTACTCGCCTTTTAGTCCGGGGAAGTAGCAAAAAACTCATGCTCTCCATAATGTCGATACGTAAAAAAAATAACAAGATATTAAGAATTTATGCTCATTGTAATACGAATGGCATGAATACCTCCCAACGAATCAAAACTGGTAAGTACTACTTACTGCTAATATTTAGGTCCACAATCAGGGTAGCTACAACACATTCATATACAAGATTTACTCGTAAAATTACATGCAAATAATTTCGATTATGTCATTCTGACGTTTTTTCCACAGACAAAATAAAGCAAGGGGAGGCCTTCCGGGCTATTGACTAAGACTTGTTTAACGGCCATAACTTTGTTCCTGCGTTCGTTTTGTTTAGCCCCTCGCGTCCAAGGACAGCCGCCTTGTCAAGGTCACGTCAGGTGATGGTAAAACCTAGAACAGAGGCTCCCAATCTTTTTCAGCCCGCGGCGCAGTTACTAAGTAGTATTTTGTCACGGCGCCCCACCCTTGACAAATATACAGTTGGAAGGATATGTACATACAATATTATAGTAGTTAGATAGGAAAAAAAAATTTAATTATTTTATCATATATTTATTACTAGCGGCCCGCCCCGGCTTCGCACGGGTGGACTGTTATACCCTACCCCTACCCTACCCTACCCTACCCCTACCCTACCCCTACCCTACCCCTACCCTACCCCTACCCCTACCCTACCCTACCCTACCCTACCCTACCCTACCCTACCCTACCCTACCCTACCCTACCCTACCCTACCCTACCCTACCCTACCCTACCCTACCCTACCCTACCCTACCCTACCCTACCCTACCCTACCCTACCCTACCCTACCCTACCCTACCCCTACCCAAAATCCTATGTCCTTCTCCCAGTTCTTAGCTACCTCCCTACCAATTTTCAGCCAAATCGGTTCAGCCGTTCTTGAGTTATAAATAGTGTAACTAACACGACTTTCTTTTGTTTTTATAATGTATTCTGCTATTCGGGACGGAAACAAATCCAACAAATCAAAAACCATGGCAATCGGTCCAGCCGTTCTCGAGTTATAAGTGTTGTAACAAACACGACTTTCTTTTATATATATAGATGTAATCTTATCTATTTAATTACTCATTCAAATGTGTGACGGGGCAGCTTAATAATCTCAACAGCTAAAAATCCAGCTCGAGCTTGGATTGTCAATTTTTTCGACATAGGTAATCATCTGCATAGTAATTCGAAACCTACTTAACGGTACAGTTCCACATGCTCATAAAAGAGCATGCTCTTTAATTAAACTGACACATTTGATTTTGTTTAGCATGCTTTGTTTTAGCATAGGTACTTTTAAATAAGCTCCATGACTGATCGATACTAGCACGTTAAAGGCACGCCTTCTACCCGCGCGACAGGTATGAGTAGCAATTCTGTAGCATGCTCAAAAATCTTTTTCGATTTTTGAACATGCTCGAAATAAGCATGGTCATTATTAGCAATGGTTCGACACACATGCTAAGTAGCATTGCTACTTAGTAGTAGCAATTGCACAATAGTAGCATGAGAGCATATGTAACTGTAGTTTAAGTTCTTTACCGATGCGAGCGCAAAAAAAACGGTACCCGCGAATATTTGTAGCCACTGACAGTTGCACAAAACCACATAAAATACTAAACTTCATTGAGGGATTCCTCAATCTCATCGCTAGCGCCCGCCCTGAGCCGTGGTCCAAGCCCCACAGGGGGCGCCCTCTTGCGTAGGTTGATTAGTCTGTAGTTTTTAAACCATTTATTTAGGCTGGAGCTCTGTTCGCCTTTATGCACGGTGAAGTAGCAAAAGCCTCGGGGGTAAAAATGTATGTCCGTCCGAAAAAAAAACAAGGCGGCCCTCTTTAGTTACACTTTGGGAGCCCATGGCCTAGAACACACGTGTTAAATGCTAACGGTTCGAATGTATTATATTTAAATAGTGCGTAATGATATATTTGTTAGTAACCCTTGTTGTTGGTTGAATATGAATTATTTATGTCCATATTCAAGAGATGTTTAATCCAACGAGCTTGAGGATCGGTTTAGCGTGTAGTGCACTTATATTTACATGCATGGTGACTTTTTGATAGGTATCCAATCTTTATTGTTAACGATAACATTAACATTCCCCAATGGTAGGTAAGGGTGTCGGACTTGCGATCATGTGGTCGCCGGTTCGATCCCCACCAATAGGCATGAAGACAAAAAAAGACTATTTAGTCCGTCAGTTAGATGACTAAAAAACATTAAACGCGTATTTTTATATTTATAAAAAAAAAAAAAATTTAAGATACGAGATCCTGGAGTCTAATCACGTTAACCCGGTCCCCGCCACCGGCGGATCGAAGGAGTGTCCGGGGGATAGCAGTGGTGTAGGGTCCTCTCCTCGTGGTATGAGTTTAGCATACCAAGCTATGAAGAGGGCGAGTCCCACATATCCCGTCGCCAGCGCGTGAATACGCTGCAGCGGCGGTGGGAATGCGTTAATGCAATTCCACCGGACGAAAGGGGCGGTGGGAAGGCGTAAAGGCAATGAGAAACGGAAAAAAAAATGGCTAGTCACGTTATGATATTACAATGACTTTACTCAGCGTTTACAATGCATGCAAAAAATATTTAAAATATGTTAATATATTAAGTTAAAAAAAAAGTAATTTAATCCTTATAATTAAATAAGCTTCATAAAGCTTACAATGGAATACCGAAGAGAAAAAGAGACCGAAGCCCATGTCGTCGTCAGACTCCTTGGGTTCTTCCTCCTTCTTCTTCTCTTCCTTGGCCTCAGTGGTGGGCGCGGCAGAGGCGGCGGCGGGGGCAACTCCACCAGCGGAAGCAGCACCGACACCGGATCCGATGTTGGTGATCAGGTCGCGCACGTTCACGCCCTCAAGCGCCTTCGCGAGGAGATCAGGCCAGTAGGGCTCTACGTCCACGTCCGTTTATGTAGCCTAAATAATATTGTAACAGTAACATAGCCCAGCCAGCCCTCCCGACCCTTAGCTTGCAAAGAACCTTCCGATGCCCTCGTAGACCCCAAGTCCGAGAGGCCCGCGAACTGTAAAGTAGAGTGACAGTTGCACAAAACTTCCCTAAAATACAACAAGTCAAAATCTCTTCGCCAGAGACCGCCCTGAGCCGAGGTCCAAGTTCCACAGGGGACACCCTCTTGCGCAGGTTGCTTAGTTTGTAGTGTTTAAACCATTTATCTAGGCTGGAGCTCTGCTCGCCTTTATGCCCGGTGAAGTAGCAAAAGCATCGTGACTAACTACACTTGTCCGTTCGAAAAAAAAGTAACATATAGGAAATTTGTTACAATAACAATACAGTAATGTTTATTTTTTTATCAAAGTCAAAGTAATGTCGTTACGTGATTAGCCCCCTGTATTAATACTTCCATGATAACTATTTTATAATATGAGAATAATGATATTATATGAATAAAATACATCCTTACTAATATTATATGAATGTGAAAGTAACTCTGTCTGTCTGTCTGTCTGTTACGCAATCACGCCTTAACTACTGAAGCGATTTAAATGAAATTTGGTACAGATATAGTCTAAAGCCTGAGAAAGAACATAGACTATATTTTATTATGAATTTCCCACGGGAACGGGAGTTACGCGGGTGAAACCGCGCGCGGGAAGCTATATATTATATATGTTACGGCTAATAGCCGAAGTGCGGCTACACCTAGTTTTAGCCGGCTACAACTAGGTGCAGCCGACAACTTGCGGTTAAACTTAGGTCAACCTTAATAAGTTCCTATAAGTTCCTCTAAGTTAACTCTAAATTAAACAATACCTATGCAAGGGACAAAAAGGTGTTAGGGTGGTTAAAAAAAAAAATAACCTAAACCTAAACCAATGGAGTCGAACAGGGACTTATAAACGCATGTGGCCGACTGCACCTAGTCGTAGCCGGCTAAAACTAGGTGTAGCCGCACTTCGGCTATTAGCCGTAACATATACAACTAAAAGTAGCTAATTTAAAAACTAACTTACTACTACTATTCTAAATCTATTCTACTTGGCAAAGTTCCCAGAATGCTGGCAGCATTACCCCGTTGAACGGCAATGCTTACCTTACCTTAAATATTTTATAATATTCCTTTCAATTGACATTGTCTAATGTTATTTCTATACCATTAATAACGATAAATTAGTGCCCTTTTCATGACAATATGTCATATATTATAAAGTAAGGACTCAATTTATTATGGCTTATTACAAATATATGAAAATGAAGTCCGGATGTTGCGTTGAAAACCTTTGTGGCGTAGGTATACGGCTCGCGTCAATTATCGGAGGTCGTGGGCAAAAAATGTTTATGAAAATCTAACTTTTTTTGTATCTTGTTTGGTTGGTTTAGGGTAACTTCTGTATTTATTTCCTACTAATATTATAAACGCGAAAGTTTGTAAGTATGGATGGATGTTTGTTACTCTTTCAGTCCTAAACTACTGCACGGAATTGGCTTTAATATTGCACCGGGATAGATTATACGCTGGATTAACATATAGGCTACAAAACATCACGCTCCTACCCACTGGAGCAGAGTGACGCGGGTAAACCGCGGGGTGCAGCTAGTTTATACTAATATAAAAAGCTGACGAGTTTGTTTGATTGCTTAAACAGCGCGTTCAAGCAAGAATTTTAAGAACTACGGATCAGATTCGAAAAAATATTTCTGTATTACATAGCCCACTAGCTGCGCCCCGCGGTTTTATCCGCGTTACTCTGCTCCAGTGGGACGGAGGGTGATGTTTTGTAGCTTACATGTTAATCCAGCGTATAACCTATCCCGCTGCAATTTCAGCCAATTCCGTTCAGTAGTTTAGGCGTGAAGGAGTAACAAATATCCATCCATCCATACTCACAAACTTTCACGTTTTCAATTTATTTATTTCAGACAATTACAGTCCATATATAGTTCACACACATACTTGTAAATAACTTAACGATTTATCGAGAAAGGCTATATTTAATTATAAAGTTCCTACGGAAACGGGAGATTAGCGGGACTAGTATAATTAATACACTCACAGCAATATCATCATCATCATCATCAGCCCGTATAACGTCCACTGCTGAACATGGGCCTCCTCCCGAGAGAGAGGGTATTTGCCATAGTCACCACGCTTGGCAGGCGGGTTGGTGACCGCAGTATTATGTTGTACCACACAAGGAAACGCTGCTGCCCGTTCCTTGACATACGATTATTATAGATGATGTTATAACAATCGGGACCAACGGCTTAACGTGCTTTCCGAGGCACGGAGGGTAGTCCCTCAGCCAACCAGACCCGGAAAGAAATCTTAGGTCCGTCTGTCCGTCCGTCCGTCCGTCCGTCTGTCCGGTGTAGGGATCGAACCCACGACCTCCGAGATTCAAGGCGAGCCAAATACCGCTACGCTACGGAGGTTGTCACAGCAATAGCTGTAGACGTAAATAATAGATAGATACTTATGTTTGATTTTAACTAGATTGAATCTATCAATATTAATTCTATAATACTGTAAGTAATGCGGATCATTGCCGATAGGTGGCACTAACGTACCTTAGAGACGTCATTAGAGACGTGTTATAAAAGATATTGATAAATTTCGATGACCAGTGGGGTTCTACCGTAGCCTAATTGGTTAAGTGGTTGAAATAATTAAATAATTAAATAATAAATTTATTCAGCACTTAGGTATTTACATACACTTGTACTTGTCAAAATCACAATAAAAAAGAAATATAATTAATAGGTTATTATTCTTATTCTATGAATAAAACTACTTAGGTAACTATTACTAGCAAATGCAACCTGTGAGTGCTGCTAATTGTAGGACATTACAGACAATTTACTCTGTCTGTCCGTGTGTCATTAATTCCTCTACTCATAATTAGTTCATATTTACATTTAAAAAATTTGAAAGCATACAATTAAGTGACACACACTTGGGGGCACCCTTATGGGGTTAGGACCACAACCCAGAGGTGCCACTGATATTAAAGTCAGATTTGTGGATATAAGAGGAAGTGATCGCTGGCACGGCCTACAGGCGCTGGATCACAGGGCAGGGGAAGGGGTACAACGCGGTCCTCGCCGGCGAGAATTTTATTAATTGAATTTTATTAATCTCAATTTTAAATGTAATACGTTATTTTGCAACAAAGCGTACCAAGTAATTTTAATATTATAAGTAAGTATTGAGTAATACATATTTATAAAGCTAAGGAGCAGCTGCTTCAGGAATCGTCGCAGAAAAGGTAGATCATTTCATTGAGCGCACCTGCGTAAGAACATCGGATGGACGAGGGCTGTCGCTCAGATGTTTTGGATAAATTTATGTCCGACTAGCTGCGCCCCGTGGTTTTACCCGCGTCACTCTGCTCCAGTCGGTCGGAGCGTGATGTTTTGTAGCTAATATGTTAATCCAGCGTATAACCTATCCCGCTGCAAATTTTCAGCCAATTCCGTTCAGAAGTTTTGGCGTAAAAGAGTAACAAACATCCATCCATCCATACTTACAAACTTTCGCGTTTATAGTATTAGTAGGATGGTCCACTTATTTTTTTAGGTATATTGTATGTTTAGTTGTTTGGGGTTATTTGTGGTCTATCGGATATACACATAAAATATCTATATTAAATTTAAGTGGCAATGTAAACGGTTCTACACCAAACTTACCAATAATATAAGAGAATTGTCTATAAATAAGTTTAAAGCGACTATTAAATCCAAATTGTGCAGCAGGTCTTATTGTAAAATTTCTGATTATCTAAAAATGCTTGCGGTGGTACGACCGTTGCTCAAAAAATCCTAAAATACTAAAAGTCATAATCCCTCAATCTCATCGCCAACAACAACCGCCCTGAGCCGAGGTCCAAGCCCCACAGGCGGCGCCATCTTGCGCAGTCTGCTTAGTTTGTAGTTTTTAAATCATTTATTAAGGCTGGAGCTCTGCTCGCCTTCATGCCCGGTGAAGTAACAAAAGCCTCGTGGCTAACTACGTATGTCGGTCCGAAAAACAAACTGCACGATAGTAGAAAAAATATGAGTATTGAAAAAAAAAAGTGACCATATTTACGAAATTAATGAAATTTGAAATTAACTTAGAGGTTTGCATATTTTTATTTGTTTTTAAGGCCCAGGTGGAAGAAAATAGTAGACTGTATAATAGTAGGTTTATTGCCGCTAGTAACTATCAAATTAATTAAAAGTATTCAAAAAGTGTTGCACGCGTTCGGGACGTACGATTCTCTCTTAATTTGTTTTTTCTTAATTTCATTTGAAATTTCGCGCGCTTTGCGGTTTTCTCTATGGTTTGATTTGGTTTTTAAAATGTAATTTATTATTTTTTAAATGTGTTCATAATCTTTGTATGAACATTTAATTTTGTCATATACATACTCAGAACAAATAAAAAGTAAAGACGGACCACTGCGTAACACACTGAAGCTGTAAAAACTCGGCTTTGGAAATAGGTTACTACTAGATCAATTTCAAATATTATTTTCACCGTTATCCAGAAGTTATTTTTATTTATTTATTAATCAAAGATAAATTATTACTAATTTTATTACAATGGTTATATAGGTTATATTTAATTATGAATACCCACGGGAGCAGGAGCTCAGCGGGTGAAACCGTGCTATTTAAATTCATACGACACAAAAAAAAAACACTAAATTACAGTAGGTAAACATGAAATACATATTTAAAAATAAATGACCATTATTTACAAATACAAATAATCATTTTGCCAACCCTCATTCTTCGCAGACCTTCTCTCATCCCTTCTGAATGCGACAATCAATGATATAGGATAAAGGGCCTTGATACCGTCAGCGAAAAAAAACCAGCTCCCTTTTGTGATCGACTAGGCTTACTCGGGTTGCATATGTCTCATTTTTTGTACTATTTCGCTTGTAAAGAGGTTTTAATATGAGATTGGAGCTTCCTTAATCCAGTGTCTTCTATTTTGCCTTACTTTAAGTGTAGTCATGCAGACTACACTAAATGGAAGGCTAACGATTTTCGCAGCCTACACAGTCTTTATGAAGTTTAGATATTAAAAAAGGCCTGTGCAAAATTTCATACTTTTTTTTTTCGGACCTACTTATTTAGTTAGCCCTGAGACTTTTGCCACTTAACCGGGCATAAAGGTGAGCAGAGCTCCAGCCTAGATAAACGGTTTAAACACTACAAACTAAGCAACCTGCGCAAGTGGGCGTCCCCTGTGGGACTTGGACGGGCGGTCGCTGACGGGGAGATTGAGGGATTAAGACTTTTAGTTTCTTTAGGGGAGTTTTGTGCAACTGTCCACTGTCGAAAATTTCATCCAAATCCTTTAAGTAGTGTAGATACGTGATTGAGTAACAAAATTACAGCTGTTAATAAAAATTACCCTAAAATGTAAATTACGTTTGATTTGAACCCAAAATAGCTGTACTTACGTCCGTCAGCTGGGGTGCACAGGTGCTCGCTTTATGACCACCATTAAACCTAATGGGTTACCAATTTACGATACAACAAGACAATTAATGGATGGGTGACCGCGTAATTATTTATTCCTAGTGTTATCTACTTTTATTTGAATGTTCTGTCGTAATGTAAAGTTGGTTAATGGTAAAGGGGGTACATCCTGTTTAGTACTACTGGTTCTAGGTACAAATTAATTTGCCACTGTCTACAAGATTTCCTGTACAACTCTACAACCTAGATAGTGACCACTATCTATCTACATAGGGTTGAAGTGTTTGAACGGGCTAATCCTAGGAACTAGAGTTGCCCAACTATCGATAGTTTCACTATTTATAGATGACTTCGAAAACTAGTAACAATATCGATAGTGCTATCGATAGTATCGATAACATCGATACTATCTATATCACAAATTAAATAATACTATTGATTGGAAGCAATAGTGTCTATAGGATCGATACTATTACATTATAATACTATCAATAGTATCGATATCTTTAAAGTAATACTATCGATAGTATCGTTGTATTAAATAATTAAAATTCTCAATACTATTGATAGTTCGTAAAACTATCGATAGTATTACACCATCGATAGTTTAATAATCGCCGATAGTATCGGTTTCCAATTATAGCTTACTAGCTTCCCGCGCGCGGTTTCACCCGCGTAACTCCCGTTCCCGTGGGAAATTCATAATAAAATATAGCCTATGTTCTTTCTCAGGCTCTAGACTATATCTGTACCAAATTTCATTTAAATCGCTTCAGTAGTTAAGGCGTGATTGCGTAACAGGCAGACAGACAGACAGACAGACAGTAGTAAGGATGTTGTGTCACCGTTGCTATCGATACTATCAATACTATCGATAGTATTGCTCCTAAACAGAAATTGGTCTTGGACAGTATCGATACTATCAATAATATCGATAGACTATCGATACTATTGATATGACGTCAACTATCGATAGACTATCGATAGGAAAATCTACTAGGAACTACTCATCCGATTTCAAAAATTCTTACAGTTTTGGATAGCCCATTTACCGAGGAATATACACGCTTAATAATATTATATAGGTTATATTTAATTAACAAGTTCCCACGGGAACGGGACCTTCGCGGGTGGAACCGCGCCCGAGAAACAAGTACTAATGTATAAAGCTGGAGAGTTTGTTAGTTTGCTTGAGCGTGATTATCTTAGAAACTACTCGTCCTATTTGAAAAAATTAAGCAGTGTTGGATAGCCCAGTTAAAGAGGAAGACTATAGGCTATATTTAATTAGGATATTCTTATGGAAACTGGATTTACGGAGGTAAAGTCGCGCGCGACAATCTAGTTTAAAAAAATAGTATATAGACTAAAGATAAGACCTGCATTGGGATAATGGAGTAGCCCCAGGTGCCCTTAAGTTCCCTTAACTTTAGCCCTGTCCCTGAGTTTGTAAAAAATTGTTGGCGGCGTTTATACCTAACACTAATTGAGTAAGTATATCAAATGTAGAGCAACTTGGTTCACATGTGATTATTCTAAGTTATAACTAGTTTTTCGTGATATAGTCGCATTGACGTCACACACACGCCTCCGCATTTCGATATATCATTAATATTAATTAGCCATACAAGTTAAGGTGCAACGTTCGCCACTTTAGGCATTTATATGAGAATTTATAATTTTTTATAACTCAATTTAATGGATTTTTTCAGGACAACTCCTGCACTGCTTAAATAAATACCGGCATTTAAACTAATAATTCTCGTAGTTTATCCGATGAAATTTGGAAGGGCGATATTTTCAACGGCTTTTCGATGGTTTTTACCTGATAATAAATAAACGTGGCCTATTAGGTACATTAGCAAAATAAATAATTTATTAATTTAAGAGTTAAGAAGAAACATATTGGTTCAAACTGTCAGTTATACACGTGGAGTGCTAAATTTATCAACTTGTTTACGTTCACTGCTGAATATAGGTCTTTAACAGAATTTGGCAAGCTAGGTCGTTGAGGGATATTGCCGTAATCACCAATTTTGGCAGGCGGACTGGTAATTGCAATAAGATGGGCTGGATCTTAGAGTTGATTGATGCTGCTGTATACTAGTGTATACATGGTGTGTGTCCCTTAGTCACCTCTCACGATACTCATAGGTAGATTCCAGTTACTGGAACTAGATATGGTTCATCATCATTTCATTCTATGCTAAGCCGGAAACCACGAGGAGTGCGAACGTTTCTCCTTAATACAGGTTATTCAACTGAACGTTATAATAATATCTTTTCTCACTAATCTTAACAATTCTATGCTTAAAGAGGTAATTCTTTTTAACGTGGTGGATTATATAAGGAGCTTCCAAAATATATGCCTACGAAGATCGAGTAATTGAAAAACACGTTATTAGGGTTCCGTACCCGAAGGGTAAAAACGGGACCCTATTACTAAGACTTCGCTTTGTGTATGTCAGTCACCAGGCTGTATCTCAACAACCGCGATAGCTAAACAGTTTTCAAAAATGATGTATTTCCAAAATTAAAAAAAATATACATATATATTTAATGGGGGCTCCCATACACCAAACGTGATTTTTTTGCCCTTTTTTGCTCGATATCAATGACGGCACGACGACTGTTAGGCACTTGAAAATGGTACGGAACCCTTCGTGTGCGAGTCCGGCTTGCACTTGGCCGGTTTTTTGTTCCGAGCAGGCAAATTTTCCCCTATCCACATGATTTAAGTGCACATTCTATCACAGTAGATAGGTATAACATATCTACAATCCTGGCATGGATCGACGGATGACCTGGTAAAGGCCGCGGGATCACGGTGAATGTAGGCCGCTTCCAACCGTAGTAACTGGAAATCTATGAGTGAGGCCTATGTCCAGCAGTGGACGTCCTACGGATGAAATGATGATGATGATACTGACACTTCCCCTGTCAGTTCTGGTAACATTACTCACGCACAGAAACTCAAAATTAATCAATCATGTTATTTGGCTGTTGTGTACTTCCCCAGTCGAGCAGCTCATTGGGCGTACCTGTCTTGTACGGCGTGGGTATCGAACCCACGACCTCCGAGACTTTTGTTGGTTATATAATTAGGTATAATATACCTATACCCATCTATTAATGATATAATCCGTCGGGCCTTCAGCTCGGCAAATATGCCAGCCGTTTTAGAGCCTAATGGCCTTATGCGCGACGATGGTAAAAGGCCCGACGGAATGACTCTGGTGCCTTGGAGGATGGGACGGCCTTTGGTGTGGGACGCTACGTGCGTCGACACCCTCGCGCCGTCTCATCTTTCCGGGACTCAGGGTAGGGCTGGCATGGCGGCTGAATCCGCGGAGAATCTCAAGAGGCGCAAATATAGTACCCTTGATAGTGGTTATGTATTTGTGCCTTTTGGTGTCGAAACATTGGGGCCGTGGGGACCGGGAGCCAAATTAATTTATAAATACCTCGCAGCGGCCCTCTTAAGTGCGGCACGTTCTCCGAATGCTGGTTTCTACTTTGCACAGCAGTTAAGCATTGCCATTCAACGTGGTAATGCTGCCAGCATTCTGGGAACCTTGCCAAGTAGAATAGATTTAGAATAGTAGTATATAAGTTAGTTTTATTTTTAATTAGTTACTTTTAGTTTGTATGTTATTCATGTTTGTTAATTATAATAAATCAATATACCTACCTAATTATCCAATAACAATATATAATATGGAATATGGTCCAATAATAATATGGCGCGTTCTTTTTAGGGTTGCCTATGCAACCCTAAAAAGAACCAAAGGGTAAAAAAGGACCCTATTACCTTAGTAATATAATACTAAGGTAATAGTCTTAACTCCGCTTTTCGTCTGTCACCAGGCTGTACCTTATGCCCCGCCGCACGCCACCCTAGGCTCGGCCTCCGGGAGTAGTGCTTCCTAAAGAGGCAGACTCGTGTGGAGGAGGGACCCCTGAGTACTCAGGGCGTCCCGTAACTGGATATAAGGGCCATATACAAAGTGGCACCATCAAAGCCGCGGGCGACCGCCGCGGCCGTGGGGGTTTCACTGGAATTGCGGATCACTCATGGCGGAAGAAGGAGTACCCGGGGGGGTTTTAGTGGTGTTGGGTACTCTCCTCGTGGTGTGAGCTACCATACCACGCTTTGGAGTGGGCGAGTCGCACATATCCCACTGCCAGTTTTACAAAGGCGGTGGGAATGCGTAAATGCATTTCAACACGGGAAAAAAAGGTACCTCATGCACCTTGATAGCTAGACAGTTGAAATTTTCAGATTAAATATGTATGTATATTTCTGAAGCCGCTATAACAACGAATAACTACTACTTAAAAAACAAAAAACATAAGACTTAAAAGGGGACTCCGTTAGACGTTATTTTGTTGCTCGATATTAACAACAGAAACAGATAGTCTTTTGAAATATTCACAGAATATTAGTTGTATATTCACTTTAAAAATAAATAGGTTTTTTAAGAACAGAACTACTTAGTTTAATTTAAAAAAAAAAAAAAAAAATTCCATACGACACACAAATGTGTTTTTTTTGTTTGACGCTTAAAATTATCACACAATATTTGATATGGTGTAAATATGATGTATGTTTTATAGATAATGGTACGGACCCTTTCATGTCCACGTTCGACTCGCACTTGGCCGGTTTTTTTTACTGTTGCATGCATTCAGTGAAATGCAATAATAAATACAGTTTTAGTAGAAACATCTATCATTGACACTGATGTGAAATAAAAAAACCTACCCCATTTTGTCCGTGGGGAATCCCTCGGTGATATTTTGAGCCTTAAGTAGAATTACACGCCCTATTAATATCACATATTGTCACTTTTTTACATTAAAGTCAACATAAACCCGAAATCTATGAATA
Organism: Nycteola revayana; assembly: GCA_947037095.2. Lineage (NCBI taxonomy): Eukaryota > Metazoa > Arthropoda > Insecta > Lepidoptera > Nolidae > Nycteola > Nycteola revayana. Next base: position 18,524,902 of record OX344856.2, on the reverse strand, counting down.
TTCTTGAAGAATAAATTGAGATTTCATGTATTTTTATGTGATTTACTTATTTAGACTGCCTAGTTGGATTAGCGGTTATGTATTCGACCGTTATTAGTAAAGTTCCTGCTGGGTTTCAGATCCCCAGTCGGGTTGGGCAAAAATTTGTGTTACTAAACTACTAAAATTTTCTATCAAAATAAAAATTAATGCTAAAGTTGATTAAAAAAAATTACATCACTGGCATAAATAAGCGAGGATATTGTATAAGCTAGTTTTAGAAGGTTTAAGTGCTTTAAATGTAATGTAAATAATATGTATTTTGTTACTTAATGCGGTGGAATTATCGCTGTGCGCAAAAAACCTTAAAAATAAATAAACAAAAAAAATCACTGGCAGAAATGGCACTGGACAAATGTCAAATTATCACTTCACAGCTTTTATAGCTCTTGTATTTGTCAAATGAGTTTCTGAAAGAATGATTAACAAATTTGGTTAATCAAAACGATTGATTAGATTGAATTGACAGCGAAGTTAAGTTATCGACTACGTAAATATTTTAAGCTGAATAGAGAATTATTTGTTCCTTTAATTACGTTTCAGAACACACGGTGTGTTAAAAATGCAACACAGACACATCAAATTAATCCCAATTCAGGTGATCTTCTCAAAATTTACGCGCAATTATTTTTAAATAACAACAAAGGGAACCACACACCGGCCAACAGTACCAACCCAACTTCAGGTTAGGTAACTTTAAAAATATAACATTGAACCTCATCTACTTTCTCTATTGTTCAACCGGATTCCTATAGATTGTAAAACTAGTAAATCATAAAAGCCCATAGAAATGGTACATTTAAATTGTTAATAATTTTACGTACCCTGCTTTACAATAAGTATTCCTGTACCTGAGTATTCTAAGAAATAAAAGATTTTAAAAGTATTGTGTTTGGTTTCCGGTGAAGATGGCGGCTGTCATTGACAATAAACTGTACAGAGATGAAATGGTGTTCCTAGTTTGAATTTGCCGACGGGTGTTGTAAAAGTGTTTCGTTTTCTTTGGGGTCGGATTAAAAAGTAAATTGCTGTATTTTTTTGTCTTGTGTAGTAGGTGGGTATTAGTTTACAATATAGAAATGGAGTTATCTGCGTATAGCTGACGTAGGTATATATACACCGTGATTTTAATCGTTGTTGGTAATTGCGTAATTGCTTACCACACTGGATTAATTAATAACCTACCTTCATTCGATTATTATTTTGATTCGAATCAACTTACCTAATACCGGATTTATAAAATAATGCATAAATTCAATTCGAAATTATTTCATCATCATCAGCCCGTAAAACGTCCACTGCTGAACGTGGGCCTCCTCCCGAGGGAGGGAGGGTATTTGCCAGTCACCACGCTTGGCAGGCGGGTTGGTGACCGCAGTATAATGTTGTACCACACAAGGAAACGCCCGTTCCTTGATATACGATTATTATAGATGATGTGATGATGTTATATCAATCGGGACCAACGGCTTAACGTGCTTTCCGAGGCACGGAGTGTAGTCCCTCAACCAACCAGACCCGAAAGGAAATCTTAGAATTTACACAAAGATTAAGGAGGTTGAAATTATTTACGAGATCTTAATTATTATCTCTGTATGTCTTTAATTAGCAAGCTTGAGTGTAAGTTACTTGAGACATCTCCCAAATGAAATACTAGTTTCTCGTATGTTGATTGATTTATCGTAGATAATTATTAAAAATAAAACATAGTTTTTCCAAAGACACTGTATAGGTATCATTCACCTTGTGTCACCACCTTCTGGACATATAAATCTTTCTACAGAGCACCACTAAAATTTCAATATGAATAACATAAAAAAATAACTATAAACATTTATTATATTAAAGCGTGTCTCTAATCGTGTAAACATGTTACACTTGCTCCATTTTAGCTGCCGGCTGTCATCCGATGGACATCCCTAGTATACAGCTGCTGCCCAACTGTTATCACCCAGGTGTTGGATGTATAGAAAAAAACCTTTGCTTATCATAGTGCAATGACAGCTTATCAAGTAATGGCGCGAAAATAACTTTAGCTACAGACATGAGTAGTTGACCGTATTTGACCGTCGTCGTTTAAAATTATACCTAAAATACTTACACAGGAAAAAAAATGGGTTTCTCTCCAAAATAGTCCAGGGTCGATAATTTTTAAAACCAAAAAAAATCATAATAGGATGAAACCCATTAGAAAAGGAGGGAAACATGATAAAAATGAAAGGAAAAATAATTTACGGGCGATCTGAGGTTGGGAAGGGGATGGGGGTGAGTTTTTAAGGGTAAAAAACGGTTTTTCTCGATTTCCGGCAAAACTAAAAGTCCTATCGAAAAAAGTCAAATGGAAAAGTTGTAGATAATAAAAAGATCTAAAACTTTTGTATTTACACTTTTTTCACATAACCTCAAAATTTATGTGAAAAATTCAAAAAACCAAGTTTTTGGTTTTTTATTTTTATCTTTTACAAATTTTTTTTTTTTAACGAAATTTTGTGAAAACTTACCTTTTTATGTCCCAAATACGCTGTAATTTATTTAATTAAAAATATTTATTTTTTCACCTTATTTTGAATTAATATCGAAAAAACACCCTAATTTTCAATCGAAAATTCACCCGTCAAAATATCAGCTTTTTTCAAAAAGTTGGTGTGGTTTCTGTTCGTTGGAATCTCTACTTTCCGATGGTAAAAAAAAAAAATATATGTTACTATGGTAAATCTTCTCAGAAAATGCAAAAATTCAAAAAAAACTTGAATTCGAAATTTTTTTTTTAATTATTATAAATAATTTCATCTAAAAAATTATATTATTATATTGACACGGTCTCGTCATTATATTGACTTTGACAACTTCGATGAATAAAAGCTGATGTCAAAGTCTCAAATTTTTTGTATTTATTGTCGATTCTTTTTTTGCTGGATACCACTAAACGATTCAAAGCTGCTTTTTTTATTGCATACACTTGCTTATCATCTGCCTTATTGCAAATGATACAAACAGATTCATCCATACTGATAATCTGAAAAGACAAAATCGAATTAATAATGTCTTCACTATTTAATCGTGAATAAACTCCCATGAAAAAAAAAATATTAAAGAAATCAATGTCAAAATGTATATATAATATATTATAAATCTATAAAAAAGTATAAAATATACATGAAAATCGGCCAAAAGTTTGTTTTATTAGAAATATATTTACGATATATATTTTATATATTTTTTATAGATTTTAAATATATTTTTTATAGATTTTGAAATATATTTTTTTTCATGGGATTAACTAAATTTGTTTGTAACAAAATTAAGGAGATAATTATTTTTTTATCTTGTACTAAAATATCATTTAATTTCAATCTTTAGGTTATGTTAAGTTAAGCATACTATTTTTTAAAGAAAATATTACGATTTTTATGGTTGAGTTGATTGATACAGATAAAAATAGAGATAGTATTTACCTTCCTATGCAGATTCGAAAAGTTTTATTGTTTTTTTAAGTAAACTTGTCACAATTATCTTCAAGAAACTCAGCGTGCACGTGTATTTTTATAAACGATGTTGTATACTGTACTGTATTTCGAATACCGGTTAGGCTAGCGGTTGTAACAGCTGCTACGAAATATATAGTATATAATAGTAGGTATGTATGTAGTAAGACCCAGACCCGCCTAGTCCCTTCCCCACTTCTCCACGAAATACCTTTTGATGGGCTACAATTTTTCGTAGGTCACTCAGGATATCTACTCAGGTATATATATAATTTATCTCAAAATAGTTATAAATAAGCATCTACGCATATAATTTAAAGAAAATTAGACAACTTTCTCCAAATATTGTAGATGTCTTATTAAATATTAATTTAATTAACTTATTTGTTTGTTAATTATAGTAGTATATTTTTATTTGCAATTTTTTTGTTATCAACGTCACATGTAATCTAACGTTTTTCGAGTAATTAAAGTCTAAATTTTAATAAATAGCTCAAAATTATTTATAATAATTAAAAATTTTTTTTCAAATTCAAGTTTTTTTTTTATTTTTGCGTTTTCTGAGAAGATTTACCATAGTAACATATATTTTTTTTTTCACCATCGGAAAGTAGAGATTCCAACGAACAGAAACCACACCAACTTTTTGAAAAAAGCTGATATTTTGACGGGTGAATTTTCGATTGAAAATTAGGGTGTTTTTTCGATATTAATTCAAAATAAGGTGAAAAAATAAATATTTTTAATTAAATAAATTACAGCGTATTTGGGACATAAAAAGGTAAGTTTTCACAAAATTTCGTTAAAAAAAAAAAAAATTTGTAAAAGATAAAAATAAAAAACCAAAAACTTGGTTTTTTGAATTTTTCACATAAATTTTGAGGTTATGTGAAAAAAGTGTAAATACAAAAGTTTTAGATCTTTTTATTATCTACAACTTTTCCATTTGACTTTTTTCGATAGGACTTTTAGTTTTGCCGGAAATCGAGAAAAACCGTTTTTTACCCTTAAAAACTCACCCCCATCCCCTTCCCAACCTCAGATCGCCCGTAAATTATTTTTCCTTTCATTTTTATCATATTTCCCTCCTTTTCTAATGGGTTTCATTCTATTATAATTTTTTTTCACTTTTCATTATTTTTAAAGGCTTCTACCCTGGTCTAAAAAGTGCACAACAAAAAAAATTGGAAGCTATTATACTATTGTACGTAAAGATATAATACTATTGATGAGTTTGTGATTTGGATAAAAACCTTTATGGAATAATATTCTAGATTTGAATAATATTTGTGAGTTTAAATACAATTATAATTGTCCCTCTGTTTTGTTCTCTCCACGAGGAGAGGACCCTACTTCATTAAAACCTCCCGGACACTCCTCCGTCCGCCGTTGGTGAGGGCCGGTACGATAGGCAATCCGGGTGTTGCTAGGGGCCTAGACAACTAGCTTTTTAGTATACTTTCGATCGAATAGAATCGTTTATCGGTTCGATTTGCATTTTGTTAATCACGCATATAATGCCATACAAAAGAATTCAACGACTGTAGAATGCTTTCCTAACATGTTTTCTTTAATAAACATTTTTTTTTAAACAGCTCATTATCTTTCATCCCATGGGATATGTCCCAAAATGAGCCGATGTCCAAACCGGGCGGGACAAAGTGTGAAAGTCAATTCTTTTTATATATGTATAAAAGGTTCAACATAATTTTTTATATAGGTTTAAAATTTCATCAATTATGACACTTTATATTTTATTAGTTGACTCGCGCAACTGTATCGGATTGCGCTGAATTTTGGCACCGGTATCTTGGGGTAAATCCGTGGTTGGGGTAAATCCGTTTATTTCAGTTAATTCTTTAACTACACACAGCATGTTCCTGAATCTTTTCCGATAAGAATATGTAGTTTTCAATTCAAATCAATAAAGACTGTAAAAATTAAAATTACGATTACTTTCTTATTTATTTCAACTAAACGGTTTTACTCCTAGCACGAATTTACCCCAAGCTACTATATTAATTATTATGGTTTAGTTATTCGCCACGATAGATTGTTCAGAAATCGTCCTTTAAAGGGATGACACGAGGGAAACAAAATATGGGAAGAGATTGAAATTTATGCAGATGAAGCTGCAGGCAACAGGACAATAAATATATATGTACCATAACCAAATGCAGTGGTTTTTCTTGGTTATTAATAAAAAGTAAGTCGAGAACAAAGACGCTCAGTCATTCATCATCAGCCCGTATAACGTCCACTGCTGAACATGGGCCTCCTCCCGTCGGAGGGTATTTGCCATAGTCACCAGGCTTGGCAGGCGGGTTGGTGACCGCAGTATTATATTGTAACACACAGTGAAACGTTGCTGCCCGTTCCCTGGTATACGCTTGTTATAGATGATGTTATAAAACAATCGGGACCAACGCAACGGCTTAACGTACTTTCCGAGGCACGGATCAAACAGACCTTCTTAGAATTTGCACAAAGATTTCTTTTCCGGCGTGGGGATCGAACCTACGACCTCCGAGACTCGGAGCTAGACTAATACCGCTACGTTACGGAGGTGTTCAATTCAGTCGAAGTTCAGTTAATAATACAAAAGATATTTTGGCATGAAAACAAATTTATACAGGGTGACTTTTTTACCGTCTTGAAAATAATAGGGCGTGATATGTATATGAAATAGATACCTAAGACATAGTTACCTAATCCTTTTTTTTTTACTTACAGAGTGAAAATCTAAACGATAAAAATACGTACTTAACGTAGTTACATTACGTTAGTTAAAATAGGTGCGGCCTATAATACTACGCCGCAATCAAATATGAATGAAAAGAGTGAGCGGAATAGCGTAACTATCTACTTAGGTACGCATTTTTACGGTTACGATTTTCACTCTATGACAGTAAAAAAATTAGATGAAATAACTATGCCTTACACATCTATTTCATATACCTACATATCACGCCCTATTCTTTTCGAGACGGTAAAAAAGTCATCCAGTATTAATAGGTTTTTCTTTCCGTTTGATCAAGTTATTTTATTTTAATTCAATATTAAGTTGACCACACACAACATCTAACGGCGATGTCCATTATTTATCCAGTTACATGACAAATATAATACGCCAATATTTTATCAAAACAACTACAAGATGATATCCCGCGGTTTTCTTATATGTATTAACTGTTTATGTTTCTGTCCTCGAATGATACAGTAAGCATTAGTATGAGAAATACGATGAAATCGTTAAATAAGAAGCTAAATAGATTTTGTCACCTTTTAATAGAAACTTTGCATTATTGAACACTAGCTGCGCCCCGCGGTTTTACCCGCTTTACTCTGCTCCAGTGGGTCGGAGCGTGATTTTTTGTTGCCTATATGTTAATCCAGCGTATAACCTATCCTGGTGCAAAATCTCAGCCAATTCCGTTTGGTAGTTTTGGCATAAAAGAGTAACAAACATCGATCCATCCATACTTACAAACTTTCGCGTTTAAAGTGTAAAGTAAGGTCTCTACTTATCAAGAAGCTCATTAAGCGAAATACCGCTGACGTATGCTTTATCCATATACCGTTTTCTATATAAATCAATGATCACGTACACATTTCTATGTATATACAAAATGTATGTTTACATTGAGTTTGTCTATGGTTGTAGTTGCGTGTACGAATAACACTTAATTGGAATAGGCCACTGTGCAGCCAAATTGAAGAAGTATAAGTCGCAAGACTTAGCAGCAGGGTCGCCATCTCCTAAATTTAGTTACCAAGACAAGACGCGTTTAAGCCCCATATTTTGAGCCAAGAACATGGACGTGTCAAAGACTATTTTAATAGAGGCTCGGGCACAGTGTCTTTGTCGTGCTTGCTCATGCGTACCCGGCCCCCACCAACGGCGGATCGAAGGAGTGTCCGGGAGGTTTTAGTGGTGTAGGATCCTCTCCTCGTGGTATGAGTTTAGCATACCGTGCTATGGAGATGGCGAGTCCCACATATACCACCGCCAGCGCGCGAATACGCTGCAGCGGCGGTGGGAATGCGTAAATGCATTTACCCCCGGACAAAAAAAAATGCCGCTTCCCGGACATCCTCTCAACAAGGACAAATCCGGGGAAACCCGGACGGATTGCAACCCTACTTAGTAGTAACTGTACAGTATTATTCTCTGATCAATATTTGATAGGATGGAGAGTTACTAGTTTCGGCGTGCGGTTTCACCCGCGTTACTCCCATTCCCGTTGAAACTACATTATTAAATACCTATTGCCAATAGACTTCCTCGCTAAATGGGCTATCTAACAATTAATATAATATTTTTTCGAATCGGACCAATAGTTCTTGAGATTAACGCATTCAAGCAAATTAACTAACAAACTATTCAGCTTTATATTTATGTTGGTATAGATGATGATAGATTTGAATATCAAGAGGAAAGCATTATATGACTTTTAAACGTGAGGATTTCATTAGCAATTCTTGTACTTAGTTAAAAAAAACAAAATACTTCCATTCATCATAATCATTAGCCCGTTTAACGTCCACTGCTGAACATGGGCCTCCTCCCGAGGGAGGGTATTGCCATCACCACGCTTGGCAGGCGGGTTGGTGACCGCAGTATTATGTTGTAACACACAAGGAATCGCTCCTGCCCGTTCCTTGATATACGATTATTATAGATGATGTTATAACAATCGGGACCAACGGCTTAACGTGCTTTCTGAGACACTCAACTAACCAGACCCGGAAAGAAATCTTAGAATTTACACATTGATTGTTTCGAGAGGAAGTTTTATATGTAGTTATAATACATCAGCATTACACCCGTGCCGGGGCAGGACGCTAGTTATTCTAAATTTAAGTTTCGGAAACTTATTTAAATAATTTTTACTCTAGGAGGTTGTCGGTCTTTCATTTCGCTGAGATACATAAAAGTCATTCGCACTCCACAGTTGATATACTGTAATATTCCTGTCCTCGACCCCGGCTGTCATCAAAGAGTGATATTTGAACTCCTTACTACACAGAACTAGCACAAGCCGATAGCTAACAAATAATTGCACTGTATACCTCAGTTAACTATGACTCACTATATTTTTGTAGTATATTGTTTATATTATTGAACCCGCCATTTTGTAGGTACCTACTGCGTACGTGGCGGGAGAGTCTTTGGTTGACTGTTCTATTGTTTTTGTTTTTTTTTTTAATGTGTCACTGTTGTAGCCAGTTTTATTTATTTAATGAGAAGATATGAAATACAGTAATACAGTCAAGTGTACAAAGGTTCTAGTTATTTCTTAAGAAATCTTCCAGTAATTAGATGAGAGAGAAGCGAGAGGAAAAGTCGGAAGGTTGAAAAATTTAAAAGCGTGTGAAACGCTGCTGCCCGTTCCTTGATATACGATTGTTATAACAATCAGGAACCAACGTCTTAACGTACTTTCCGAGGCACGGAGGATAGTCCCTCAACCAACCAGACCCGGAAGGGAATTTTAGAATTTACACAAAGATTTCCTGTCCGGCGCACATAGGAGTATTTCCATCTAAAATCTGGTCAAAAGTCGAATTTACGAAGTTAAATAAAAACCTATTAAAGCCACACATTTTTGCAGCTTAATAACCGGTCCATTGAAAAAAGGACACATTTGTAACTCAGGTAGTCGACCCTCCCCGCACAAGCAGTCGGAACCCAGTCGTTGTCTAAGCCGCATGTCTTTGTTCTCGGCGCTTGTTTATTTTCACTGCATTGGTGTTTGAACTGTACGTTTGGTGTGATAAATTGTGGAAAAAAACATTATTGATATGGAAGTACAAGGTACGTAGATTATTTTAACATATTAATTAAATAGTCTATGATTAATTTATGAGTTTAAAAAAAATTAGAAAGATGAACCGAAAATTTGAAATAAATTGTCTAAAATATTTTATTTAATCGTGTTTTTGTTTATTTGTCAAGGCTTGTCAAACCTTTATTTTTCGATTAATATGTTGCCAAGAATATGTTTTAGTAAAAACATTGAAAATTTGCCACGCCTACGCGCGCCATTTTTATTTTCAATTATTTGAAGATGATAGTGTAAAATGTGGATATATTTGACTTTACGTTGTTTAATTTTTTATTTTCAGATAATGTAGAATCAACTGTTAGTTTTACCAGAAGAGACTTGTACGATATCATGCGTGACTGTAAAAGAAAGAAAATTGAAGAAAAGTTGGAGTTTTTGGGAACAAAATTAGTTGAAATTACTCAATGTCCTGATTATAAAAAAACTATTTTGGATCGCACTCTGAGATATTTTAGGACTCAATTCAAACAAAAATGGGTAGCAGCAAGTCGCAAAGAAGAGCGCTTCTTGCGTAATAACGACAAATGGCTCAAATTGTGTATACAGTTGCAGAAATTTAGTGCGGAGGTTACATATAAACCGGGTCGGCCAACAAAATCTTTTGAAAATTTAAGTGAGCGTAGTAAGCGACGAAAAACTAGTGAGATACGGAAGCAAATACCTGCTGAAGAACTAATATATGCAGCTGGAGTCAGTCAACGCATTATTGGAAACACGGATGCCTCAGTTATGATAAAAGAATTAATGGCAACGCCAACAAGAGCGTCGAAAGTTCGTAAATCTTACACTTTATCCCAAAACCAAATAAGTGTGAAAAAGCACACGCCACAAGAGGCACTGTCAATTTTCGTTGAAGGTGACTTCACAAGAAGGCAATGGGAAATCCTTTATAATGCTAATAGGAGTATCTATCCATGTTACTCATTAATACAAAAGGCAAAAAAGGATTGTTACCCCAATGAAGACACAATACGCGTCACTGAAACGTGCATGGAAATCCAACTGCAAGGATTACTGGATCACACAGCATCTCGCCTGTACAAATACCTTGAAGATGTGATAGAAACGTGTACAAAGGAAGAAAGAGAAAATATGGAACTAATATCTAAATGGGGATGCGATGGATCGCAGCAGTCACAGTTTAAGCAAAAGTTCCAAAACAGCTCAGATAGTGACGCTAATTTATTTCAAAGTTCCCTAGTTCCTTTGCGACTGATTGTCAATATAAATGGTGAAATTAAAATAATTTGGCAAAACCCATTGCCATCTTCAGTTAGATTCTGTAGACCAATACGGATCAGATTTATCAGTGAATCAAAAGATATTACCAAAGAGGAGATAAGTTATATTAAAAGGCAATCAATGAATCTATCAAAAACTGAAATTACAGCTCCTGGTGGAATAGTGAAAATAAAACATACAATGCTATTCACAATGATTGATGGCAAAGTATGCAATGCTGCTACTGACACAGCATCAACTATGCGATGCTATATTTGTGGACAGACTTCAAAGGATTTTAATCTGTTAAAAAAAGTACAGGACGTAAATGTCGAAACTTTGCAGTTTGGACTATCTGTGCTTCACGCCAGAATAAGGTTTTTTGAGTCCCTGCTTCACCTCGCCTATAAACTCCCATTAAAAAATGGCAGGCACGTACACCAGCAGAAAAAAAAACTGTTAAGGAAACGAAAGAGCAAATACAAAAAGATTTTAGAGAACAAATGGGACTGCTCGTAGACGTGCCTAAAGCAGGATTTGGGAACACCAATGATGGAAATACATCACGAAGGTTTTTTGCAGACCCGGAAATTTCATCTCATATTACTGGAATTGATTTAAACCTCATCAAGCGATTGAGAATAATCCTAGAGGTAATTGCCAGCGGAATCAGTGTTAATGTTGAAAAGTTTGCTTCTTACGCCCAGGCAACAGCAAAGTTATATACTGATTTGTATGAATGGTATCCTATGTCTCCTACAATTCAAAAAGTTTTGATACATGGAGCTCAAGTCATAAGCCAAGCTATCGTTCCTATTGGTCAATTGTCGGAGGAGGCGGCTGAGGCCCGAAATAAAAACTTTAGGCAGTACAGGCTTGACTTTTCTAGAAAATTTACTAGAGAAGACTGCAACAGGGACATTATTAACAGATTGTTATTAAGTTCCGATCCTTATTTAAGCTCAATTCTGCCAAAACCGCAATTGAAGAGAAAAAGTTTTTCGAAAGAGGCGCTGGATCTGATGGTAGCAATTGCGCCGGCATCTTTACCATCAACGTCAACAGAAGACAACATCAGCTGCGAAGATATAGATGAAGACGATGAAGAGTAAGAGGACAGTTAAGATCATTTTAAGAACTTAAGTTAAAAAAATGTGTTTTATGCTATGAATGTAGTTTTTATTATCATTAAAGATTATATTAAATCGTATTACAATCTTTTATTATTAAATAAGCCATTAAATAATTTTGACCGGATTATACATGGCAATACTCCTATGTGCGGCGTGGTGATCGAACCCACGACCTCCGAGATTTTAAAGCGAGCCAAATACCGCTACGCTTCGGAGGTTGTCAGTTTACATAATTCACGCTTTTTATGCTGAAAAAAGCGTTCGTATAGTTACTTACTTAGTTTCATGGGAAATCAGCTGACATTTGCCCGTGGAATGTAACTGTCCACCCGTTTATGTTAAGAAAGCGTGAAGATAACATATTTAAGTAATTGTTGACTATAAAGACATTACACAGAGTTCTGTCGTTGGATTTTGAACTCTTTTCAAAGGTGTTAGAATCGTTTTTTGGATGTCAAAGTTTATCTGTAAAGTTGAGCTGCAAAGCTATGGGAAACTTGATGGTTATGCGACAATTTAATTTTATTTAATTTTAAGTGGGATGCAATAGTCGTTAAAAATGTGTCTTCCGAAATTATGGCGATGCATTCATTGGGCTTACTGACTCGATGGTATTTTTTTACCCTCTTTTTCCTTTTTTTTTGGACGGACATATGAAGTTTGCCACGAGACTTTTGATACTTCACATAGAGACGAGCAAAACTCCAGCCTTATTAAATGGCTTAAAAACTACAAACTAAGCAACCTGCGTGAGAGGGCGTCTCCTGTGGGACTTGAAACTCGGCTCAGGGCGGTCACTGACTTTTTTTTTCGGACTGACATACGTAGTTAAACTCGAGGCTTTTGCTACTTCACCGGGCATAAAGGCGAGCGTAGTTCCAGCCTTAATAAAGCGGTCACTGACTGGGAGATTGAGATATTATGACTTTTAGTTGTTTAGGGGAGCTTTGTGCAAATGTCACTCTACGTTACAGTTTGCGGGCCTCCGTTCTACGAGGGCATTGGAAGGTGTATTTTATGACCCCAAGACCGGCACCCTACGGCCGCCACTGTGAGAAGTTGTGTGTTGCGGGGAATTTTGCAATCACATAATTCACGGACCGTTCTCTGACCAAATCGGAGACATTCTCGCGAAAGGTCAAAAAAGATCCACCCTAAAACGACATGCTTGTATGAAGAATGTTATAAGAGTGAATGAAGCGAAAGATGTGTGTAGGGATCGTAGCAAGTGGAGGTCCATTGTCACTGCCTACCCCGCTGGGAAACAGGCGTGAGCTTATGTATAATTCACGGACACAAATAACACCTAGACTTAAACCAACTATCTCTGGTACACACAAATAATAGTCCCGGATGGGAATCGAATCTCCGAAGCAACAACTTTAACCACTGCGCTACCGTTGCCGTTGCCGTCATCTACAATTGCTCTAAACCTTGCTCGATACACATAGCGGCAATCGTCAAAAGGGGCCAGTTTTTAAAGGGATAAAATATAATGACCACCAAAAATATATACTTGACACCAGAAAAATAAAGTCTAAAATTATAATAGTACTAGCTATTTTAGTCACGACTGCACTTCAAATTGTATTCGAACACCAAATGTAGTAAATGATCACCAAATGTAGTAAATGATCACCAAATCTTAGCGAGCAAATGATTGCGCTATTCTACCTTAATAAAATCAATGAAAAATGACAATCGGTTAGGTTAGGTTAGAGCTGCGGCCATACAACCAGATGCCAGAACCGAATAGTAAATTAGTAAAACATTTAGGTACTTTTGGTGATCATTTACTACTTTTGGGTTAACAATGATTTATTTGGAGTCATTTTGCTTAAATACGATAGCGAAATGTTAAAACTTTGGTTACCATTTTACATTAAAATGCGGGTTTAATTTTGGTGATCATTTTTACTATATCTGATGGTAAGTTAAACATAAGCCGTTTTTAAATGGTCAGATATACATTATCAGTCGAATAAATATTTAAAAGTTGACAAATTTTGTAACTGTGGAAGTTCTGTATTAATTAAATTATCTAATGATTGAATGTTATCTGTGTGTTACAACATAATACTGCGGTCACCAACCCGTGTGCCATGCTTTGACTACATAGTCGAATAAGGGTTTTCACAAGGTGACTCCAGCTAAAACCCTACTAAAGGAACTTGAAACATTATTTCTGAATATAATTATTGTAGCTTTAACGATTTCACAACATAAATAATTAACCCCATTTGAATGTTAATATTACTACCTATGACTTTAATAAAAATTTCTTCGCTACTAATCAGCGTTTACTATGCATCTAAAAAGTTTGCGACCCGCCCCGGCGCACAGTGTTCGGATTGACTATATTACGAGCCACTTTGATTTTTTATATGAATTTATTTATTTAAATGTAGGTAGATACATGTTTGTGGACTTATACGATAAAAACACAGATTTTATTAAGTATATTGTATTTATATAGTGTGTACATATAAATAAATATAGTCCTTAATTAAAAAAAAAATTTTTTTGCTTTTAAGACACTTTTAAATAGGCGGCCCTGTAAAAGGTTTTTGGCCTTTGTCTACTCGCTGTTAGCCTCTTCATCGGATGAGTGCGTCCTTTCAGGGGCTTCAGGAGCTTTCAATAATTGTAATACTTCTGGCGCCAAAGTACCCGATTTTCTCTTAGGCAATGGTCTGATGCTAGATATTAATGGATCGGAGGAGATGAGCAGAGCATGTAGCAGGTCTTCAATGGTCTGCTTCCTTCCAATTTTCCTAGTGCTATGCTCTCTATAATAGCGGCAGTCTTTGTGTCTTGACTCTAGAGCTTCTTCGCTAAGCTGACCTATAGGGAGCACAAGGGATTCGATGACATCAGCTCCGTGAATTAATATTTTATGTACACTAGAAGGCATTTTGTACCATTGGTATTTGGTGACGTAGAGTCTAGCCGTGTCAAGTGTATACTCCTTGTAGGCTTCTGGCTTTACATCGTACGAGCACGAAAGGGCTTTGAGTATAACAGAGAATCTAGTAATGAGATCTTTGTCAACCCCAGTGATCTCAGCTGCGAGAGCAGGATCTTCAAAGAACTTCCGCGCAGTATTGCCATCATTGGTTGAGCCGCTACCTTGCTTTACTGTATCGACGAGGAGCCCAGTTCGACGACGATATTCTTCTATAATGGCGCGCTTTTTTTCTTCCACTGCTTCTTTTATGTACTTAGTAACGCGCCATGTTTTGTGTTCCTTCCTATACGATATGTGGAGCACACACTCAAACAGTCGAATATGGGCGTGTAATGTTGACAATCCATATGCATACAAATCTTTGTTACATGGCCTTTGAATGACCGCATCAATATCATTCATATGATTAGGTGTTGCCTTGCATATGTTGCAAGTCTGGGAAGATTTATTGTCAGAGAGTGCATTGGCGGCTTTTCCATCTAGCATTGTCTCCATTAAGATGTGCTCAATGTTGATCGTTTGATCCCCGATGTCTATTTGCGTAGGGTTCAGAGCAGCTATTTGTCTGTTGATGTAGTCATCTTCATCTTTTAGAACCGTGTGACTTTCCTTCAACATCTGGTAACGTATCGGGCGGCAGAAGCGAGTGGAGGAAGATCTCGGGTTTTGCCAAAGAATTGTCTCAATTTCTTCTCTCTTCATCACTAGTTGTAGTGGAACTAGCGATGTGAGTAAGATATCTGCACCTGACGCGGCCGCATCTTCTGTAAACCGCTGCTTATATTCTGACTGGCTGCTGCTTCCGTCAAATCCCCACTTTGATTTAAGGTAGAATTTACTGTTTCCATCTTCGATCACTACACCTGCTATTACATCTAGCTGAACTTTAACTAGTCTTTCTGTTGTATGATCAAGCAAACTTTGCAGCTTAACTTCGCCTTTCGTCTCAGTTATTATTATGTCGCTCGGGTAACACTCTTTTCGTGCTTTCAGAACTCTATCATATGATGGGTATATATCACACCCTCTCTATTTAGCTCCTCTGCGAATCTGTTTATACTGGTCCACGCTCAGTTTCGAATTTATTATCAGAGCTAATGCTTCATCGGGAGTATATGGACGTATAAATGTCTGCGATATTTGCCTTCTTTTAATCATCCGAAGTGATTTAGGTGACGACACAGTTAGGTACTGCCTTTATAACAGTGGCCATATTCCGCTTACCAATTTTTGTGAAACTCGTTTGAGTGGCATAGGCAAGCTCCTCCGGAGAATGGCCTGCCACCAACATCTTTGTCCGGTTTTTCTTTGCTGATGCACTTAAACCAACAAAATTCATCCTTTGAGCTACAGCAGATCGATCAGGTGTACACTCAGGTTGTCCAGCATCTTGATTTTGTTCTGACCAAAGCTCTTCTTGCAGCCAGTCGTTGCATTTTAAAACAAACTTCTTTTTATTCCTGATAGCACTCCATTTCTTGGTTAGCACAGCAGAAAACACCTTTATTTTATTTTTAATAACTTCTACTGGAAGTCCTGGAATCTCTGAAGAGACATAGTCTACCATCCGAGCTATAGAAGATCCCTTATTCGCTTGATTAACCAGTTTATGACGACATAAAAGGTCGAAAAGGTGAAGGCGAGTTATTCCTCGGGAAACACCTGGTAAAAGAAAAAATTACATTACTCAAAAGTCGAGGCGAGTCGAATATTGAGACTAGATTCATTCGAAAGCTAGATAAATACTCGAGTTTCAAAAAAAAACATGGACGGCTGGAATTGGCTGGGAAAAAGTTGGAATCTATTAAACGTTAAAACTTTTTGCAAATTTAGTTATTTTTTTTCAATTCATATTTTATTTATTTTCTCATAATACGAATTTATATATGATAAAAAAAATGGTGTATATCTTACCTGTGGATGTGGAAGCCATGATGAAACAAAATATTTATTAAAAACTCAAACACAAAATTGTAAGAACAGAGCGTAAACACATGCGATGGTTAGCGGCTAACAAGAGCGACTGACCGGTATTGTTATCGCGTGGGATTAGTGCAGTGCTGAGCGGTGAACATTTCTCGGAACCGGCAAATTAGGCGTGGGAACGAGTTGTACGACTAATAATGTACCCTAATCACTTGCAAATTTTAATTTATATTGCCATGATATTTGTACCTAAAGTAGCTCGTAATATAATCATTCCGAATACTGTGCGGCGCGGGCGTCGCACGGGTGCAATGCTGATGTATAATACACATCAACCTTTCTCTTAAATCACTCTTGTCTATATACTAACACTAGCTTCCCGCGCGCGATTTCACCCGCGTAACTCCCGTTCCCATGGGAAATTCATAATAAAATATAGCCTATGTTCTTTCTCAGACTCTAGACTATATCTGTACCAAATTTCATTTAAATCGCTTCAGTAGTTAAGGCGTGATTGCGTAACAGACAGACAGACAGAGTTACTTTCACATTTATAATATTATAAGTTAGGAAGTAAGGATATTAGTAAGGATTATAAACGCGAAAGTATAGATGTATGGATGTTTGTTACTCTTTCACGCTAAAACTACTGGACGGAATTGGCTGAAATTTGACACCGGCATAGGTTATGCGCTGGATATAGGCTACAAAACATCAAGCTCCGATCCACTGGAGCAGAGTAACGCGGGAAAAACCTAGTTCAAAATAAAGTATTCTTCTTAAATCATGAAAAAAAACTAAGTACATCAAGATCCGTTGCAAAGTTTTAAACATGTAAGCATACATAGGGACGGAAGCTTGAAGCTTTTAATAATACAATAACAGTAACATAGGAAATGCATTACAATAGGCATGAGGCAAGATTTTGAAATCCTCTTGCGCAACGTGGGTAGTCATTTTCTAAGTACGAAAAACACAATATTTCGGTAATAAATTTAAATTTAACGAAGTTTAAGCCATATTTCTATTAAATTTTAAATAGCGCGCGAAAAAAGGCCTCAAGTGTCATGGCGTCGGCTATGACGTCACGCTATTGTAAAAAATGTCAGTGAGTCCGCCAAACCTAACGTAGTGGTTAAATTCTCTTTGATGGTTACAATATCGTGACGTCATGCGCCGTGATTGGTGTTTCAGTCAAAATGGCCGATTGCAGTATTTTAATCTTTTATTTTATTAAAAATCATATTAATCTCAAGGTTATATATAAAAATAAATAAGTGTAATAATTTATTTTTATATGTACTTTCCCCTAAAAACATTAAATCTTTAATTTTTTGATACTGTCGTCACGCCTATTAAGACAATAATTAAGACTCTAATGAAGACTTTTTTTTTTTTTTTGTAAAAGACAACTCCCGCACTCGGGAAATAAATCCCTGTGTCGCGGGGGACTTTGCAAAAATTCATTTCACGGACACAAAGAACACCCAGACTCAGAATAACTATTTGTGGTTCACACAAATAATTGTCCCGGGTGGGAATCGAACCCAGAACACCAGGGCTCAGAGGCAACTATCGTAACCACTGAGCCACCGGTGCAGTGCAGTATTTGTGACGTGATTATAGCGTCCATATCTCAATACATAAATAAAAATGTTTATTTCATTAACTCATAGTTATACCATATACATATTATGTAAAAACTTAAAAAAACAATAAAAGGATATATGTAAGGATTGAAGTTTTTCTTCATTATGTTACTAGCGGCCCGCCCCGGCTTCGCACGGGTGGACTTTTATACCCTACCCCTGCCCTACCCTACCCCTACCCCTACCCTACCCCTACCCCTACCCTACCCCTACCCTACCCTACCCTACCCTACCCCTACCCTACCCCTACCCTACCCCTACCCTACCCCTACCCTACCCCTACCCTACCCCTACCCTACCCCTACCCTACCCTACCCCTACCCTACCTTACTCCTACCCTACCCTACCCTACCCTACCCTACCCTACCCTACCCCTACCCAAAAGTATCCTATGTCCTTCTCCCAGTTCTTAGCTACCTCCCTACCAATTTTCAGCCAAATCGGTTCAGCCGTTCTTGAGTTATAAATAGTGTAACTAACACGACTTTCTTTTGTTTTTCATATGTATTCTGCTATTCGGGACGGAAACAAATCCAACAAATCAAAAACCATGGCAATCGGTCCAGCCGTTCTCGAGTTATAAGTGTTGTAACAAACACGACTTTCATTTATATATATAGACTAGCGGCCCGCCCCGGCTTCGCACGGGTGGACTTTTATACCCTACCCCTGCCCTACCCTACCCATACCCTAACCCTACCCTACCCCTACCCTACCCCTACCCCTACCCTACCCTACCCTACCCCTACCCCTACCCTACCCCTACCCTACCCCTACCCTACCCCTACCCTACCCTACCCCTACCCTACCCTACCCTACCCCTACCCTACCCTACCCCTACCCTACCCCTACCATACCCCTACCCTACACCTACCCTACCCCTACCCTACCCTACCCTACCCTACCCTACCCTACCCCTACCCAAAAGCCTACCTATGTATGTATAGTTGTATACCCCTATCCTATGTCCTTCTCCCAGTTCTTAGCTACCTCCCTACCAATTTTCAGCCAAATCGGTTCAGCCGTTCTTGAGTTATAAATAGTGTAACTAACACGACTTTCTTTTGTTTTTAAAATGTATTCTGCTATTCGGGACGGAAACAAATCCAACAAATCAAAAACCATGGCAATCGGTCCAGCCGTTCTCGAGTTATAAGTGTTGTAACAAACACGACTTTCTTTTATATATATAGATTATGTAAAAACTTAAAAAAACAATAAAAGGATATATGTAAGGATTTAGGTTTTTCTTCATTATGTTATGTAGTTAGCCAGGAGCAGAGCTCCAGCCTAGGTTTGTCACTTTGTTTTTGTTTTGAATAGGTAGTACTTTTTACAAAAAGTTGCAAAATATATAGTACTTTTGGGAAATTCAGGAAAAATAATAATAATTTATTATTTTTTCATGTGTATTTGTTATTACTCTTTGCTTTGGCCATCAAGGTATTTTTACCTTTAAAATAATTTTAAGAATCTGAGCATATATTTAAAATTCAACAGTTAATTTTTTTCATTTGCCGCGCAGATCGTGCATTCAAAATTTAAAAAAAAGGGGTGAAATTTGGATTAGCGAAAAATTATAGTACTTTTTGTACTAAAGGTACCCTTTTAAGTATGCATAATACCTGTGTTAGCACACCCCCCTCTTCCATAACAGAGGATCTCAAAAATCTGTTAAATAATACCTAATAAGATTCCAAACGTTGGCAAGTCGTATAATCTCTGCCGACCCCCCATCCGCAGCAGCTTGCGTATGTTAGCTGCGCCGGCGCAACCGGTCTGATTCGGGCCGACCGTTACTCGCTACCCACGTGTATATATGTACCTATAGCTTAAGACTTATAAATACCTTTAGCTTTGAGGAAATGAGGCAAAAATGTGGTAATATAAGTATTAAAGTTGGTTTTGGTTGTTATTGACATAGATTTGCGATACCTAGGGATCTATGAATGAAATTGAACTTTGAAAATGTGAATTTTGTCATTTAAAATGATATTTATTCAGCACTTAGGTATTTTACATTGACAACCTCCGAAGCGTAGCGGTATTTGGCTCGCTTTAAATGTCGGAGGTCTTGGGTTCGATCGCCACGCCGGACAAGAAGTCTTAGATTTATTTCATGACTTAACCAAATTGGTTGGTTATTAATTGCAGTGTCCGTAGCTCAATGGCTCGTCAGAGATATGCTTTGGTGGCCGCCGGTTCGATCCTCACCCATTGCACTACCCACATGAACCCACTCGTAACACAAGCATTTTAGCTTAGCACAAGGGCTTAATAAGGATACCAGTAGACCGCAAAACTCTGCTAGTAATCATCTATATACCTATATAAAAATGACTCCCTATTTCCCTTGGTCACGACATTACGCGTGAGGTCGATTTCGCTAATTCTTTCCTTTGAGTATGTTATTATTTAGATGGACCATAAGTATATCGGGTCATTTGTCGGGTCAGCTAGTTAAAAATAAAATAAAAGTTAAGATATCATTTTTGACAGGCAATCCCGCGCGCATACGGCTAGTATTGTATTACATTTCTGATCTTTTAGTAGGTACCTATATTTGTCGATCTTTTTAAAATTAGTGTAATGTAGGTAGATATATTATAATAATCTGTACGTCAGGTAGGTTAGACACCGGCCGCAGCCGGCAGTCCGTAATAAACGATTTAGCGAGTGCCCGTGTCTCATTGCTTCACCAAGTACCTACGAACATCACAGTGGCGACGAGAGTTAATTAACTTAGTGAATATCGCGTGCGTACTTATACGAACGATAACCGAGATGTCGATTGGGAAGTTGAGTGAATTTGAGGTGAAAACGGGACAGTGGTCATCATATGTGGATAGATTGGACATGTATTTTCTCGTAAATAAAGTGGCGGAGGAATTGAAGTTGCCTACCTTAATTTCTACTATCGGAGATGAAGCGTACGAGCTACTCGTCAACCTATCAAGTCCAAAGAAACCGTCGGAGTTAAAATACAGTGAGGCGGTTGGTTTAATGCGTCAGCACCTACAGCCGACGCCATCTTCGTTAGCTGAACGATATCGTTTCCGTCAAAAGAGGCAAGGGGCGGACGAAAACGTGGCGACCTACGTCACGGAGTTGAAAAGATTAGCTCGCCATTGTAAATTTGCGGAGTATTTAAGCGAGAGCTTGCGTGACCAATTTATATGCGGACTCAGGAGTGACGTCATCAGGCAACGGCTGTTTGCGGAGGATGACTCAGTAACTTTTATGCAAGCCGTGAAGTTAGCGAACGCTTTGGAGGCGGCAGAAAGAGACGCGGCGGTAGTGGATGTGGAGTCTACATCTAGTCCTCAAGCGGAAGCGGTGCATTTGGTTACATCGAACAGACGGGACGGCAGCGGTGCGAGTCGCGGCAGGAGCGGCGGAGGTACCATGCGGCCGCGCGGGCGCCGCGGGCCGAGCGGCGCAGGCGGAGACGGCGGCGCGCCAGCCGCGAACCACGCAGCGGGAGCGGGACGCAGTACCAACTGCACAGCTTGCGGAGCCACTAACCATAGTGTGGCAAGCTGTCGCTATAAGGTGTTCGTGTGCAGCAAATGCCAACAAACGGGGCACTTACGTCGGGTGTGTCCGGAGAATGTTGGTCAACCGTCACGAGGAAGTACTTCATACCGTCGCGATCGGCGAAGTGGGAATATGTTTTCCGCGGAAGCAGTAAGCGAGTCCGAAATGGAGGATATAGAAGAGAGTTTGAACCTTATTGGACTCAACAATTATAAGCCAGTGAGTTTATCTATTTTCGTAGATGATATTTTATTAAATATGGAGGTGGATACCGGAACTGCGATCTCATGTGTAAATAATTGTACGTACAAACGTTACTTTTCACATTTGTGTCTAATGAAGGACGATACAATTTTAAAATTTTATGATGGTACTAAAATAAAACCATTAGGTATTATTCGCCCACGGGTTCGATACCAGGGGCAGGAAAAACAGCTTGAATTGTTTGTAATAAAAAATGGTACTACATCTTTGATAGGTAGGCAATGGTTAGCGGAGTTACAAATAAAAATACCTACATTTTCATGTAAAAGTATAAGTGATTTAAATTGTGTGCAGATTAATGAGGGAATTGTAAATATTATCAACAGATATAAGGAATTATTCAGCGGTGGACTGGGACGGTACAAAGGCGGCAAGGCCACGCTGCGAGTGCGACCGGGGGCGACGCCGGTGTTCCAGCGCGCGCGGCCCGTACCTTACGCGCTACGCGAGCGCATCGACGCCGAGCTTGATGCCATGCTGCGCGACGGCGTCATCGAGCCCGTCGACTGCTCCGACTGGGCCTCACCTTTGGTGCCGGTGACTAAGGCAGACGGTACGTTGCGAATTTGTGCGGACTATAAAGCTACTCTGAATCCCGCCTTGCTGATCGATCGATACCCGCTTCCCAAGATTGAGGATGTGCTTGTAGGCCTGAACGGGGCACAGTTTTTCAGCAAAATTGACCTATCCCGTGCGTACAATCAGGTAGAATTAGATAATTCAAAAAAATATACAGTTATCAACACACATCGGGGTCTTTTTCAGTATAACAGGTTAGTTTACGGATTATCGTCGAGCGTGGGTATTTTTCAACGCATAATGTCGAATTTATTAAGTAATATACCGAATGTGCAAGTGTTCCTCGATGACGTAATAATTGGCGGGAAAAGTAAAAGCGAGCATATATATGCACTGGAACAAGTCTTACAGCGACTATCTGAGAGTGGGTTGAGACTAAAGCGTGAAAAATGTTTTTTTTTTGCGGATGAAGTAACTTATTTAGGTTATGTGGTTTCCAAAGAAGGGGTCAAGGCGGACAAATCAAAGCTTAAAGCTATTAGTAAACTAGAAGCTCCGAATAATATCAGTGAATTACGTTCCTTTATAGGTATGGTAAATTTTTATTCAAAGTTTGTCAAAAATTTTAGTTCCATGTTAGTACCTTTACACAGATTGTTACGAAAAAATGTAGAATGGTACTGGGATGAACAGTGTGAGCGTGCGTTTGTACAGATAAAACAAGCTTTAATGAGTACCGAGGTATTAGCGCACTACGACCCAAACAAACCTCTTGTCGTGACGTGCGACGCGAGCGCGCGGGGGGTGGGGGGTGTGCTGGCGCAACCGGGGCCGACGGGCGAGCGCCCGATAGCGTATGCGTCGCGATCGCTCACCATCGCGGAGAAAAACTACTCGCAAATACATCGCGAAGCACTTGCAATTATATTCTGTGTACGGAAATTTCACCAGTATATATACGGAAGGAAGTTCATTTTACGCACTGATCACAAACCCTTAGTATCAATGTTAGGCCCGCAAGCGGGGATACCTACAATGACGGCTAGTAGGATGCAGCGATGGGCAGTGATATTATCGGCATACAATTACGAGATAGAATATATACGCACCAATGAAAATTGCGCTGACGGCTTATCGCGTCTACCGGAAAATAATAGCGTTAAAGATGTTAAGGAGGAATCTATTCCTGAACAAACATACCTGCACTTCGCACAGGACGGGTTGTTGCTTGACTATACCGAAATAAAGAAACAAACGGGGAGAGATCCGTTCATAAGTAGAATATTAACCTACTTGCGAGACGGTTGGCCCCATAGGTGTGAAATTGTGAATTTACAACCGTATTTTAATAGGAAAGCAGAATTGTACGAAGAGTTAGGTTGTGTCATGTGGGGACACCGGGTGGTGATACCGGAAAAATGCCGGGATAAAGTTTTAAAAATCATCCATGAGCCCCACATGGGTATCGTAAAGTCGAAGGCGTTGGCACGCAGTTATGTGTGGTGGCCAGGCATCGATGAGGCGGTGGAGCGCGAGTGCCGCGCGTGCACAGTGTGCGCCGCGTACGCGGACGACCCACCGCGCGCTGCTCCCCGTCCCTGGCCCTGGACTGCCAAGCCGTGGTCCCGGCTACATCTAGACTTTATGGGGCCTATATGCGGGAAAACTTATTTAGTGGTGGTAGACGCAACATCCAAGTGGCTGGAGGTATTTCAAGTTCCCAGTACCGCAGCGAGTCATACGATAGTCAGGTTGCGCGAGCTGTGGAGTAGGTGGGGAGTCCCTAGGCAAGTCGTCACGGATAATGGACCGCCGTTCACTAGTAGTGAATTTGCTCAATTCCTACAAAGCGACGGTATCCAGCATATATTCACAGCTCCTTATCATCCGTCATCAAACGGAGCCGCGGAAAATGCGGTTAAGACCTTAAAAAGAGTTATAAAAAAAGCTTATACAGAGAAAAAAAGTGTAGAACAGGCCTTAAACACATTTTTATTATATTATAGAAATACGGAACACTGCACTACTGGAATAAGCCCATCAGTCGCACTAATAGGGAGACGGTTGCGAACAAAATTAGACGTACTGAAGCCCAATATGGAACTTAGGGTACTTAAAGCTCAGCAGGGGCAGGTGGAAAGTGCGGGAGGGACGGTAAGAACGGTGGAGGTAGGAGACGATATTTGGTATCGACAATATTTAAAGGGGGAAAAATGGTTGCCCGGTACTATAGTTAACTCGTCAGGGCCTAGCAACTATAAGGTGCTAGACAAGGACGGCAAACAGGTGCATAGACATATCGATCAGCTTAGGCGTAGGACGAGGAGTTCTTTGGTGGTCCCCACAGAGTTGTCACGTTCGCCGGAAGCTCTAGCTTCTAGGGTAGCACCAGTATCGCCCCTGAGAGGCGGGTTGGAGCGGCCGGAGGTTTCGGTGGCGTCGCCGTCGCATGCACGGGAGCCTACGTTGTCACTACTTCAGGAAAACGATCAGACCCACCGAGAGGAAATGGCAGAAGAGTTCTCAACACCACCGTCAATGCTTGTACCGCCCCAGTCTCGCCCCGTTAGGAAATGTAAATTAAATGTTAATTATAAGATTTAGTTAAGTTGTATAGTTATATTGTAATTATGTTAGTTATAAGATTAGTTAAGTTGTTTAGTTATAATGTTGTATTGTTAATTATAAGCTTTAGTGTAGTTTCATAATATCGTAATTAAGATTAGTCAGCTTGTTGTTAATTAGTGGTGGAGGGATGTAATGTAGGTAGATATATTATAATAATCTGTACGTCAGGTAGGTTAGACACCGGCCGCAGCCGGCAGTCCGTAATAAACGATTTAGCGAGTGCCCGTGTCTCATTGCTTCACCAAGTACCTACGAACATCACAATTTAATATTTTTTTTATAGCGTCATTTAGTATGGACATGTACAAATGGAAATACAATTACAGCCGAGAAGTGCGAAAATTAACAGTTCGTGTTTACAACGAAACATTAAATACAATATGAAATATATTTTATAATGTTTTTTTTTTCTTATGAACCAGGCAAGCCTGTATCGAAAATGCTAAACGAAGTTAGAAATGTTTATAAAGAGATGGTATGATATACTTACTTTAAAAAATATTAAAGGACAGCACAACAATTACACTGTTGAGATTAAATATAATAGGCACGAAGAATAACAAAATCTAAGTCCGTCAGTTGGTTTATAAAAAAATATTGGACAAATATTTGTTTTTCGTCTCTCCAACAAAATATGACGAAGATACGGCGCGTTGAAATTTCGACGTCACTTTTAGGTGTACAATTTTACCTAGTACTGACGTCACAAGCCCACCGATACCATAAAGATTTGTCCAGTGTGTTGATGGATAGATGATTGAGTGCGAACCCTCGACCTCCGAGATTTAAAGCTAGACTTTAATACTAGACTTTAATATGTAATTTTTTTAACCTTCGTGGCTTAGTGGTATACCACTACGCCACGAAGGTTAAAAATCTTAACTACTGGAGACTAATCCTTCGATATTATATGATACCTATGTGGTATCTACTTATTAAAAATATTTTTTTCATGCATAGTAAACGTTGAGTAGCGAAGACGTTCTTTATTAAAGTCGTAATAATATCGTTACTAGATTAGTCTCCTGATCTACAATGAAGATTACGCCAAATGTTAAACTTTCCAGTAAGTACAGCAAGGTAAAATCAAATAAAATCATCGTGCTTATCACAGCTGTCATGGCAGCTGCCGAACGCAGAGCTCATGCGCGCGCCGCGCCGCCGCTCGCGCCAAAATGATGCTACAAGCTTTCATATTACTACCAATTATATTACTTATTTTATTGATGAATACAACTTGTGCTTTGACCAACTGTTTCTTATTAATAATTAGGTAATAAATTTAATTTAATTCGGTATATTTAAGTAGGTTCCTATCAATGAAATTAATATTCATCAAATATTAATTTCAAAAATGACAAATTTGTAAATTTCAGAAATTTGGAATACAAGCTGACCCGTCATACTTTGTCTTGTATTAAGTAAAACTATATTATATTAAATTTTTAATATTAGGCGTGATAGCTCTGAACTAACCGCGAGGTGCAATATGAACATGCATTCTGACAATGTTATGTCAAAGGCCATACGTTCGCATTAAAAAAAGTTTATATTGTCAAAAGGTTACATTTGTAAAATTAATATAGTGCAGTGTTATTCCATTTTCTAATTTTTTGCGCTAAGTATATTCTATTTTTTTTCTTTTCTAAGAACCTTCTACTGACAATAACAAACACAACAAAAAATAATTAGCTGAATAAATGATGATTAAATTAATATGTACTTAAATTATTATAATATTATTATAATAATTAATTTCATAATAAATAAGTAATTTTAATAGGTTTATATTAAAAACAACAAATGTAATTTAAGATAAATAATAATTAATTTTCAAATAATGTTTGACGTAAATAATTTAAAAAATAATTTAATTGGTTTACGTAAATAAAAATGATTTTTATTTTATTTATTTATTTTTAAATGAAAATGAAAAAAATTAAATTAATATTCGTCGATCATCACCTGTCAAATTTGCAAGTTAATGAATTATAATGTGATAATTATATGTCTATACATATAGATATTATAAAGTTTTGACTGTTCGTTTGTTCGCATGAGAGGTTATTCAATGAATATAATGATTGAAATAGATTCAGTAGCATATGATCGATATTACTGAACTTTAATTACTTCTTGTTGTTTTTAAGACAACTCCCGCACTATGGAATTAAATCCCTGCGTCGGTCAAAAATCCAACTAGGTAGGACCAACTTAGAGAAAGAGGTCGATCGTCGAATCCGACTTGGCTGGGCAGCGTTTGGAAAGCTTCGGGAGATCTTCTCGTCCAAAATACCTCATGGTCTGAAGACAAAAGTCTTCAATCAATGTGTGTTACCAGTGATTACATATCTGAGACGTGGTCTCTTACTGTGTTCTTCATAAGAAAGCTCAAAGTCGCTCTGCAAGCTATGAAAAGAGCTATGCTCGGCCTTTCCCTGCGTGATCGAATCAGACATGAAGACATCCGCAGGAGAACGAAGGTCGCTCACATAGCTCAACGGATAAGCAAGCTGAATTGGCAATGGGCAGGACACATAGCTCAAAGAACTGACGGCCGATGAAGCAAAAAAGTGCTCGAGTGGAGACCACTATCTGGCAAGCGCAGCGTGGGACGACCGCCTGCATCATGGACCGACGATCTCATAAAAATCGCAGGGAGTCAGTGCTTGCAGGCCGCTAGCAATTGTTCTCGCTAGAAATCGATGGGGGAGGCCTATGTTCAGCAGTGGACGACAACAGACTGATGATGATGTCAATTCTACGTTTTCCTGAAGTAACATAAGCATATTTAATTATGATTTTAATTATGATGTTCCCACGGGAAGGGAAGCTACGTGGGTGAACCGCGCAGCTAGCTGAAGAGTTTGTTTCTTGTCTTGAACGCGCTAATCTCAGTTTCTGGTCCGATTTGAATAACTCTTTTTGAATAAGTGTTAGATAGCCCATTTACCGAAGAAGGCTAGGCTATATTCAATGGGCATGAGGACTAAAAAAATCTATTTAGTCCGTCAGTTAGATTACTAAAAAATATTGGACAAGTATTTTTTTATTTATCTAATCAATAAAAAAATACAAAAATACAGAGCAAAAACAAACTATAAAGTGTACTTGTGACGTCACTACTAACTAGGTAAAATTGTACCTAATAGTGACGTCACACAAAATTTCAACGCGCTGTATCTTCGTCATTTTTTATTGTAGGAACGAAAAAAAAACGTGTCCAATATTTTTTGGTAATCTAACTGACGGACTAAACAGATTTTTTTAGTCCTCATGCCTATTATGAAGTTTCTACAGGAACGTGAGTTACGCGGGCAAAACTCTGCGGCACAGCTAGTATCTTATCATTGTTAATTAGACCTCATTGAAAAACAGCAGTTTCTCTAATTGTTTGTGAGGTACCGTGGAAATAGATCTTATCATTAAAAAAATTACCTGTACATATATCAAAGAGTTTTATTAAGCAATTTTGTACTTAATAATTGAAACATTCCCTCGTATAATGTGCTAGAACAACCACCTTGCTTAATAAAACAATGAGAATGTAATATCAATTAGTAATTACAAGCATAAATCATTTTACACCTGTTCTTAATGACCCCAACAAGTGATAAACGTGTTGTTCCGTAAAATGGAGCGGTGGGAAGCCATTTTGGGTGTTTGTTTTTAATGTTGTAATGTCATTTTACTTGCCAAGTGCGAAACGGAGGTAATTTGAAGAGTTCAATTTGAGATATTTAACATAAGCTTCCCGTGGGCGTTTCCACCCAGTCGACTCCCGTTCCCATAAAAATAAACTCCATAGTTAAATATAGCGTTTGGCCATCCTCGATAGATGGGCTATCTGAAAGATTTTTTCTAATCGTAGATACCAGTAGTTCCTGAGATTAGCGACTTTAAGCTAACAAACAAACGAAGCTTCTTCAGTTTGATATAACAGTACCTATAGATTTAACATTTTTAGCTACGTTTTTTTTCATCATCATCTTAAGTATGACGTTAACTGCAGAACAAGGGCGAGCCTTGAAGGGGCTGTTGCCATAGTCACTACGCTTGGCAGGCGGGCTGGTAACCGCAATATTATGTACAGTATATACAGAGATAAACACTACTGTCCGTTTCATTACAACTGTTAAAGATTATGTTATGATCAACGATCTTAACTTTCCGATGCACGGAGGGTAGTCCTTATTATTTTAGAGGTTAATTATAAAATAAGTATAATAGGTTAAGCTACACAACCTCCGTGGCGTAGCGGTATTAGGCTCGCTTTAAATCTCGGAGGACGTGGGTTCGATCCCTACTCCGGACAGGAAATCTTTGTGTAAATTCTAAAATTTATTTCCGGGTCTGGTTGGTTGAATTATGAACGGTAATGAGTGTGAGGCAAGCTAGTATTATTTAAAAAAAAAATAAGTAGGTACTTCAAACACCTTTAAGTTGTCGAAAAAATCATTCCACTTTTACCTACGAATGCCCACCGTCTTATATCACGTGAACACTTCATAAAAACAACAATTAAATTCTTAATTTATGGACTTAAAATAAACAATAAACATTCATAAATAAAGAACAAAATGGGGTCAGGTCAAAACTAGCCTTATCAACGTTATCGGGTGTTGAATGCAACGTTAACTTAACAATTAATCTTAAAAGTTAATTATTGTAACGCAAGTCTTTTTATATTATTTCGGATGGACATTTGTATAGCCATGAGGCTTTTGCTACTATACATAAAGGCAAGCAGAGCTCCAGCCTTAAAAAAACTTCAAATAAAGCAACCTGCGCTTGACTGCGTCCCTTGTGCGACATGGATCTCGGTTCAGGGCGATCGCTGATGGGGGAATTAAGGTATTGTGACCTTAAGTTTTTTAGGGGAGTTTGGTACAACGTAAGTAGCTACACTTGGTATTGGTATTGGTGATCGCAGTAAGATGGTAATTAACCTTGAGCTGATAGATTTTGCTGCCTATCTATCAGGTTGTCCTCTAGTCGCCCCTCATGACACCCATGGGAAGACATGGAAGAGAGACTGCAAAACTCTGCTAGTAATCTATTAAAAAGAAAAAAAATATAATAATAATCTGATGCAAATTGACTGCACCGGTGGCTCAGTGGTTACGGAAGTTGCTTCTGAGACCTGGTGTCCTGGGTTTGATTCCCTCCCGGGACAATTATTTGTGTGAACCACAAATAGTTGTTCTGAGTCTGGGTGTTCTTTGTGTCCGTGAAATGAATGTTTGTAAAGTCCCCCGCGACACAGGGGTGTATTTCCCTAGTGCGGGAGTTGTGTTTTAAAAAAAAAAAAAAATCTAGAGCTCAGAAGCATAATGTCGTATGTGCCTTTATCGTAAACTGGCGCTTACGACCAAATGCTTCTGAAATAATATATAATAGACTAGCGACCCGCCCCGGCTCCGCACGGGTACAATGCAGATGTATTATACATATGAAACTTCCTCTTGAATCCCTCTATCTATTAAAAAAAACCGCATCAAAATCCGTTGCGTAGTTTTAAAGATTTAAGCATACATAGGGACTTAGAGATATAGGGACAGAGAAAGCGACTTTGTTTTATACTATGTAGTGATAGCCGTCCTTATACTTCTGAGGCCTAGTTTATGACCAGCGGGAAGGTTCGAACCTGTATCTCTAACGCCCAATGACCAGACAATTAGGACACTTTTGTATAACACGTCTTTAAGGGGAACCCAGGCACCTATATCGATAATGGTTAAGATTACTTACTCGAATAATATAGTATGTTTATAGACTAGACACCGGGCATAAAGTCGAGCAGGGCTCCAGCTTTAATACAATACAAACTAGGCAACCAACGCGAGAGGGCGCATCCTGTGTGACTTGAAACACGGCTTCAGGGCGGTTACTGATTGAGGTAGTTGTCTTCGTCATGGAACAACAGTGCAACTTCTGACTAAAATATGCTGATGAAAGTCTCAAGTCCAAAAATCTGGTAGAGAATATTGAAAAGTGTGGTTTTGTGGGGAATTACAATGGAGTTGTTGTAGATACCTAGTACCATGGACAATTATACATGGACAACTATGAAAGAAGCCATCGGAGAAGGTGGTAATGATATAAGGTAATAAACCCGATATTACTTTGACATTTTAAATTTGACAGTCTGTAATTTTTTTTTTCTAATATTTTTTTATCAGAAAATTTAAAAAGTTGTCTCTTTAAAAGTAAAACTTACAAAAGTTAAAAATACTAGTTTAATTTTACCTCTCTGTGCTTTAATTTATCTGTGACACTACACAAAATGCAGTCAAGTCTGAACTTTAAGCTTGTCAACATACAGTCTAAATTCCTTTAACGTGGTAAATCTCAGAAAGGTAAGCACTTAGGTACCATAGGAACGGAAACCCTATATAAAAGACAAGGTGCTCAAGACAACTAAAGCGAGTAAAGAAAGATGTCGGTGATTTGCTTTCGAAATAAAAAGATTCGCTCGGTACACCATAATTACCTACTTGTTTTTGTTAAAGCAACCAGATGCTGTTAATCCACCTTATGTTAATGGATCTATC
This sequence comes from Nycteola revayana, assembly GCA_947037095.2. Classification (NCBI taxonomy): domain Eukaryota; kingdom Metazoa; phylum Arthropoda; class Insecta; order Lepidoptera; family Nolidae; genus Nycteola; species Nycteola revayana. The sequence goes on along the minus strand of OX344856.2, from coordinate 18,493,130 downwards.
ATTATGACTGGTTACTCAAAGGGGTAGGCAGATCACACATACATTTTTTTAAAGATTACTAGCAGAGTTTTGCTGTCTACTATGCAATGGGTTTGGATCGAACCGGTGACAACAAGATCACAAGTACGACGTCCCTATCCATTTGGCAACGGCCGCTTCAAATTTCAACAGCTATTAAGAGCCAGCATACTGTCAGAAAATTGAATATAAAGGCAATATTGAGCAACGTAATCGAACAAAATACCGCTATGCTATTGAGGGTCGTCCGTGTGATTGTCTTAGGAAGGAGGTAGGAGGTAATTTTAATAAACAACAACCTCCGTGGCGTAGCGATATTCGGCTCGCTTTAAATCCCGGAGGTCGTGGGTTCCATCGCCACACCGGACAAGAAATCTTTGTGTAAATTCTAACACCCTCCGTGCCTCGGTAAGCACGTTAAGCCGTTGTTGGTCCCGATTGTTATGACATCATCTATAACAAGCGAACCAGGGTACGGGCAGCAGCGTTTCCCCTGTATTACAACGTAAAACTGTGGTCACCAATCCGCCTGCCAAGCGTAGTGACTATGGCAAAAACCCTCCCTCGGGAGGAGGCCCATGTTCAGCAGTAGACGTTATACGGGCTGGATGATAATGATGATGATGAGTTTTAATTAAGATTTTTATCGTATACCTACAACCAACAGTGTTTTTTTCTTAAGGAAATAATCTACAATTGATGAAAAATTGTGTTAAATAATTCTTCAAAATGATGAAATACTTTCAACAATTAAATTTCGCACACTTAAGTTCTATTCCTATTAATATTATAAACGTGAATGTACGTTTGTTTTTTACGCTTTCACGCGAAAACTACTTAACCGATCATCATGAAACTTTGAACACATATTCTTAAAGGTTTTAGAAGTTACATCACAGTCATTGACTTCAATGCGAACGAAGCCACGGGTTAAAGCGTGTTATTTATATAGAGAAAGAGTTCATAATACTATTTTTTTTTAATATGGTTGAATTTCGAGACCTCTAGTTTTTAGTGAAACGAATTAAAATGACAAGAATGTCATTTAAAATTAAAAATGGCTACCTACCTCCACTGCTTTGAGCTGTATTGCCTCCTACCCATTGTTGCTAACTTCATGCCTTTAAGTGACTTATGACAGCTGTCACATTTCATCAACCATAAACTATCAATGCCAGTTCTGCCAACAGTGCCAACACGAAATTCGAACTCCAAGGAGTTCGTATTCAAAGCGATTCTACCCAATCTTTCTAAGCATCAATCATACAACGAAATATAAACAAAAAGGCGCCCAGCACAAAGGTATGTAAAGGTGCGCACGCGTCGAACAGCTGCGGGAACATCTGTCGCTCCCCCCCTACGTCACTACCCTGGCCATCCTGACTATCTCGGTTTTAACTGGGTTATAATTGTCATATTATGTTATTTTATTTGTTATGGTGATATGGTTTGGATGTCACATAGATTGGAAAGTAATCTGTGATAGGGAGCTGGACAGGAATAGGAATATACTTAGGCTTTCATCTATATTTATTCATATACATATAGATGAAATATCTATATGTATAAGAATACATATAGATATTTATATTCTTCTTATTTTTATTTAAAGATTTGTATTTTACCTATTTATTATAAATAGGTAAAATACAAATCTTACCTATTTATAATAAATAGGTAAGATTTGTATTTTTGTATGACTGCTTCTTACGAATAAACTCAAAAACTACTAAACGGATTTCAATATGTTTTTGGCGTTTGGGTGGCGCCCAGGATGCTTTTAGGCTATAAAAAATCACGCTCCGACCCATCGGAGCAGAGTAACGCGGGTAAACCCGCGGGGCGCAGCTAGTTGCTGAATAAATTTAATGATTTCATATTGATTCCGACTTCTGCTACCCTCACCATCATCCGCATGTTACACGCTCTTGGAATACGCCCAATGTGTGGTCAGCCTAACAAATATGCACCTATAACCTTCATGGCCGTTGCGTAGGTCTATCACAAACACCGGTGGTCGTTACATCAGCAATATAGCAGTTACAGTCTAAACATCCTGTCAACAGGAACTGATAGCCTACTTATTATGTGACATGTCAGCGAGTTACTGAGAAGCTTAGTCGATGTACTACGAGCTGTGTAATTAATAGTTAAGTTAGTATACGTTATATATATACGCATATGTTATGAAAATGAAAATGTTTATTGATAATGTTGATCGTACTTATCAGTCAAATACAATGATAATGAACACAACTAAGAAAAAACAATTTTAACTACAGCTTGGCAAAAAAGTCTAGAAACGGAACTAATTTTTTGTCTGTTGGCAACATTCCCAAAATAATGTCATTTCATAATAAACAAAATTAAAATCAATAAGTAGAATTACTTATTGATTTGAAAAAATTATACATAAATAAAATAGGAATAAATATATGTCTAAAAAAAAACCAGGTAAGTATCAAGATTAGGTTTTTAGGCTATTCGGTTGCAACGGGTTGCCACACAAACAACACAGTGCCCCATTATTTTCTACTCTTTTTTGCCAAGCTGTAATAAATTAGTTTACATTTCAACAATAATGTTATCAAATAAAATTTACCAATGTTGTTATGGCATGTGATAATCGCTTATTATAAAATATAGTAAAGATCAAATAGCGCGGGCTGCGATCGAGTCTGAAGCATAGACGACCGGACCCTATCCTAGCTTCCTACGAGTCTTTCTCTATCTACCTACGGTGTGGCACTCGGAGAAGAAAGATTATATCATTATATAGATATACTCATGGTCCACCTAAATAATGACAATTTTTTTAACCTAATATAGACAGAACAAGCTATTTGACACAATATAGTTAAAAATAATAAACTATGAAGTTAAAACTAAAATATAATTTAAATAATAACTTAAATAAGTACTAGGGCATCGGATGGTTCTTTGCAAACTAAGGGTCGCGGTCGGGAGGAGTAACGCGGGCGCAGCTATCCTCACATAATCCTTACTAATCCTTACTATATAATATTATAAATGTGAAAGTAACTCTGTCTGTCTGTCTGTCTGTCTGTCTGTTACGCAATCACGCCTTAACTACTGAAGCGATTTAAATGAAATTTGGTACATATATAGTCTAGAGCCTGAGAAAGAACATAGGCTATATTTTATTATGAATTTCTCACGGGAACGGAAGTTACGCGGGTGAAACCGCGCGCGGGAAGCTAGTATATTATAAAAGCAAAAGTTTTTGACTATGTAGGATGGATGTTTGTTCTTTTTTCACGCAAGAACCACTAAACGGAATTGGCTGAAAGTAGGCACGGGGATAGTTTATAAGCTAGATTAATATATAGGCTACAACATCACGTTTTGACTTACTGGAGCAGACTAACAGGGGTTAAACCACGGGCGCAGTTAGTTAAAAATAATTGTAAGTATTAACTTGACTTTTTACTGTTACCATGAATTTAAATCCGTTTATTAAAAAATGTGTCTATTTAAATCCTTTCTATTACAGGGGTCACCGATGACCCCAAATTGTATTATAATCGAGTCAAGGTCATGACCAAAGGGGTAAGTTACATATTACCCTTGAATTATAATATCACCCTCTCCCCAAAAATAACTTTTTATTTTTCGCGACCTAATTTTGGTCATAGTGGCTATTCTTTTCGTAGATTATCAGATTGCGTGTTTTGTGATTTGGATTTTATAAATGTACATGATTCTACATATGTATACTAATATTATAAATCAGAAGAGTTTGCTTGAATGTATTAATCTCAAGAACTACTGGTATTTGCCACAGTCGGGTGCCCGCTTGGCAGGCGGGAACAGACAGACAGACACACAGAAATAAAAAAATAAAAATGTTATTTTGGTATACCTATGTAACGTATATATATACCTACACTACTGAAAAGTGGTGTTTTTTATAATAAAAACAAATAAGTACTCATATTTAATTTATTTTTATCACATCTATTCAAAAAGAGCTAGTTTATTCCTCGTAAACAGGGACCAAAATAGCTCATTAATCCCTTAGGCCCTGAGCCGAGGTCCAAATCCCACAGGAGCGCTTGCACAGGTTTTTTAGTTTGTAGTTTTTAAACCATTATTTAGCCCGGAGCTCTGCTCGCCTGTATGTCGGGTAAAGTAGCAAAAGCCTCCTGACTAAATACATAATGTCCTATAAAAAAGCAGTGAGACACTTACTTAAGTGAATACTTAAAGCCAAATATTGTTCTTGTAATATGTATACCTATACATATATATCTATTCGATTAGTTATGTTAACTGTATTTTTTTTTCTTATTTAACTGTTAAACTTTAAATAGCAATAAAGGCTTATTGTATATTATTTTTTGATCACATCTATTCAAAAAGAGCTAGTTTATTCCTCGTAAACAGGGACCAAAATAGCTCATTAATCCCTTAGGGACTAAAATTGATTTGAATTTGGAATGTGGATATTGTTAATAATTTTTCAATCAGCAAAGAGGTGAATCACAAACTATACGGGAACAATGTATTGAATATGTGACTGGCTGAAAAACAGCGAGCGCGCCAAATTTAAAAAAAAATTGTTTAAAAAATAAACAACGCGCGAAATTAAATGCATTCTGCTTTCGTTCGTAATTGATTCATATTGAGATTTAAGAATTATGAAAATTGAGTGCGTCTTCCTCAAGTGAAAGTATTATTATGTCTTATGGTTCTTCATTGTACGTAAATAAATTCTTGTTCATAAGTTGCACTTATTTATTTTCTCATAGAGGGTGATAAAAAGTAGAGTGTCCAACTCGGGAGCAACACTATTTTAAGCTCGAGTGACATACTTTTAATCCCTCGCTGCGCTCAGGATTCCAGTTAAGAATCCCTCGCTCCGCTCGGGATTCTACTCTAGAATCCTTCGCTCCGCTCTGGATTAAAAAAAAACACTCTCGCCTTTAAAATAGTTGTTTGCTCCCTAGATAAACAATCTACTAGGTATTTAAAGATTAGCGTGTTCCAGCAAACAAACTCTTTTGCTGTATAGATTCGATCACGTAACGACATGACTTTAACTTCGATAAAAATGTCATCATTGGTACTATTGGCTTATTGTAACTCATTTCCTATGTTATAATAACTGTGTTATTGAAGCTAAATAAACTTAATAAATTTACATATTTCTAATATTTTTTGCATGCATACCTACTAAATGCTGAACGAAGACATTTTTATATAAGTCATAATATATTAATTTCAGACCCAATCGATCCCAGCCCGCGCTGGTTGACTCTTAATTATATTTCATTATAAGCGATTATCACATGCCATAACAACATTGGTAAATTTTATTTAATAACATTATTGTTGAAATGTAAACTAATTTATAAGTCAAGATTGTTTTTTCTTTTTTGTTTTCATTATCATTGTAGGTAAGTGACTTTATAATAAGTAGGTACGATCGATTCGCCTACATTATCAATCAACGTTTTTATTTCATTTCAATATTGTTAGGTACGTGATTAGCCTCCAAAATCAACATCAAACAAATAGGTACTATGGGAAATTTTATGGTCAACCAATCTTTACAAATCAGCGTCTCAAGTTTATACTTAAGTACAGGTTTAACTTGATTGCCATCTCTTAAACTCGATTTACAGTAACACAGACAAAATAATTACCATGTGTCACAGACTTGTGATTGTTCTATCATTCTTCAAACATAATACCTACCTACATATTATATTTACTAACCAATTATATATGCATGCACTCTTGAGTAATATACCTAGTAGATTACTGCCAGATAGGGTCATAAATCATATTAAAAATCACATTTACCTACATCTGATCCATTCAATTTGGAGGTCACTCTCCCAAAAAACAAACCTTCACTTTCGAATTTTGAATAGGTACCTACCTGATCTTTACGGTTCACTAAAACAAGGTGATTAAACAGTTTATTCCCCACTAGAACAAGCGTTAGAAAACCGATCCCATTTAGTTTTACAATAGCCGAAATAGCAACTAGTTTGGTACAAAAATTTTCGATCAGCCGTATTTATGTTTTCTCAGAAATCCTGCCATCCGAGGCCATGTCAAACCCAAAATCTAAATCTCCCTCGAAACTAATACCTACAACCTTATTCCAGCGATTTAAGGTTCAAAATCATTTTGGCTATATTCCTTTATATTTTGGCAATGTTTAAGCTGCTTCCTTTTGTTCTATTCGCATTCGAGCTTGTATTCGCGCCAAAAAAAATGTGTTCCTTTCAACTTTATAAGTATAGAAAGGTTGAAATAATAAGCGGATTCCATTTTTGAAATTAAACAAAGATAGGTTATATAAGACCCAGGTAGAAAAAAAAAGTCTTTTGAAATTAGTTGCGAAAGACAAATGCATGAATGAGGTTGTATTAGAATTAGTTATGATCTGCAATTTTGCATATTTTTTTTTATGGCAGGTAGGTAATAAAAAATGTCTTTTGAGGTGTAAGAGAATTTACTTTATGTTTCTGAATGAGGATAATGTTTTGTATTAAAAAATTTGAATATCACTTATTTTGCAGGTAATGCCAAAACTTACAACTTCTGGATCGAGTCATTTTTTTTTTCTTCTTATTAACAGTATAAGAATGTTTTATCCAATAATACCAATAAAAAAAAATATGTTTTTTTTTTAATATCAGGTAGGTAATTACATGTAACATTTAAATTACTCATTCCTTTAGAAGACAACAAACAAAGGCAGATACCTAGATTTTTACAAAACCGCGATTATTGGAGTTCCTTATATCATCAAACCGTTTTCAGAGTCATTGTTTGGCCCCCCTTCAAATACTTATCATCATCATCATCAACAGCCCGTTTACGTCCACTGCTGAACATGGGCCTCCTCTGAACAGACCTTGGCAAGCCAGGATCGTAGAGGGATATTGCCATAATCACCACGCTTGGCAGACGGATTGGTGATCGCAGTAAGATGAAAACCTTGAGCTAATAGATGCTGCTGCCCATCCATCAGCCATATGTCCCTTAGTCGCCTTTTACGACACCCATGGGAGGACATGGGGTGGTCTATTCTAAGCCGAAAACCACACGGTCAAATACTTATAAAAAACTAGATTCCCGCGCGCGGTATCACCCGCGTCACTCCCGTTTCAGAACTTTTCCGAGCTTTCTCTGATAATCAATTATGGGCCATCTAACACTTAAATATTTTTTCAAATCTGGCCAGTAGTTCCTGAGATACGTTCATCATTAGAGGGCGTTCAAGCAAACCAACTCTTCAGCTTTATATTTATATTAGTATAGATATGAAAAATCCTATTAATATTTTTTATAATCTTAAATTAATTAATTAATGTTTTTGTACCATCTCCATTATTTTTTTTTCTACAGAACCCCGTCGTATTAGATCATATTTGCATTTGTCAAATTTTATCTATTTTAAGATGTGAATGACACGCGCTCAAAATATAAATTTAAAATTAAATTTATGTATAAAAATAAAATGGAGAAAGTGCAGATAACACAATAATAAACTTGTTTTAACCAATGTGTTTGTTTATTATTATTATTAGTTATTTGCATATGTCAGTAATTTATTGTAATGTCAAGATTTATGATAAAACATTTATACCTATTCGTCACGCCTCATTTCATTGTGAATTTAAGAGTTAATAATTGTAAATAGGAAAAGTTTGGGCATGTTTATTTGTTTTGTCTGTCCGTTATTTATTTTTATGGAATATAGTGAAATAAGCTTATATATTATTAATTTATTATACATGTATAAATGATAAGTCACGTACACTCGACTAGAACCGCGCTAGCTTAAAACCATAGCTCCGTAAATGCGGCTACTGCGGGTCAGAGCGTGATGTGTTTGTAGCCTATAATGTTAATCCAGCGTATAACCTATCCCGAAGCAAAATTTCAGCCAATTCCGTTCTGTTGTTTTAGCGTGAAAGAGTAACAAACATCCATCCATCCTTACTTACAAACTTTCGCGTTTATAATATTAGTAGGAGTAGGATTAGCAGTAACAATGACAGGAATCCAATATTTTAATTGTGATTTAGACGTTTTATACATAGATTAAATTGCAAACAACCAAAATAATTATCTTTCCCATCCTTCAACTCTTTTAAGGCATAAGAAGTTGGGAAATTATTTTTACAGCTTTGGCAATCTAATGTAGGTATTTACCGGTTTTTTTTGTTGAAAAAAGAACATTTTTTTATAGTTTATTTTTTCTAAAGATTTTTATCATTCTTTGTACTGAGTAGGTACTTATTGTATGTCGGATTATTTCCAATCACAAAAAATGCTTGTCTACCCTTAGTAAGGTTGCAATTGTATACTTATTTTCTATTGTGTGCGATTTTTTGGATGTGTTGTTGCATTTTTACGAATTTGCGTTCAATGCGACTATTTCGCCAGTGCGAACTTCATTTTAGTTTGGGGGGGGTAGGGGCAGCTTTACCCTGTGAGGTTAGGTTTTTTGCGGGTGTATGAGCGCCTTGAGTTACATTTTTATTCACTTACTTAATTCTTATCGTTGAATAGATGACAGCTTCGTTAGTATAAATAACGATGAGAAATACTTACACTCAGTATCTCAGAAGCCGTTAACTTAAACTTGTCATAAAATTAAATTCAGTTCCAGTAACAAAAAATATGAAAATCTTATAATCTAAGTTTCTTTTTTAATTATGAACTGAATTGTCAATCAAAGATTAATTAACGCCAAAAAAAAGATGGAGGGGCTGTGTGAAAGATGACATGTGACATGTGTAAGAAAGGTGTGATGTGTGAAGAGACGTCTAATAGGGAAAAATAGAAGAGGATGACACATTACTCCGACCCCAAATAATGGGAACAGGGCAGGAAGATGAGTTGAGATGAATAAGTTTCTTAACAAGAGTTTTGACAGCTGATTAATCGTTTTCAAAGTTAAGAATCGTTTTAAAAACTGGTAATTAGCTAATATACACTTTAATCTTAAGGTAGGAACACTTTAAAATTACGACCTACCCACTTATTTATATTAATCATCTTCAGATGTGTCATAAAACGATGCGTGCATTAATTGAGGAACATTGCTCGCGTGCTTTAATAGGTACAAGCAATAAAAAAATAACAACAGCTAACTAGTTAAGATAATACAATTACTACAATAATAAATTATGATAATGTATGTATAGTGTGAATTAAGATCTGATTGATGGACGTAATAATATACGTCATTTTTCGACAGTGCTATATTTTTATCTACCACGTGGTCTTAACGTGGAAGTAAGTAAGGAGACTTGGGTGTCTCTGTTTTGATGCGTAATCTATGACGATGTGCGAGCGCAGGTAGCGCGGGATGGACGGTTTGAATGTCGAACATCAGGGTTGCAAGCTTCCCAAATATTGAACAACATAATTATGAAGCTAAAAGATGAAATATGTTGAGGAAAATTAAATGAAAATAATGAAGTTTTAGCTTAGAAATTAGTATATAAGTCTAGTTATGTGGCTAATTTATAATGATATGAAAATAACTTATTGATATAACTCTGTAACCACTTCGAGTTAGTGTTCCAAATGAATATGTATTATATCACATATGTTAATTGTATTAGGAATACGACCGTTCAAGGCCGCTTCCTTACATACGAAAATAGCTAAAATTAAAAACAGATGATGATAAAGATTTTTAATACCACGGTTCGACCGACTCAAATCCTTTATAATTAATTTAGTGCAAAGTAGATAAAATATAATAGTAGGCATTACTTGTTAACGGCACTTTTAAATAAAAATAAATCATACTGCATTATATAGAAAAATCTGTAGTTTACATAATCTATATATTATATTATATTCAAGTGTAAATATTGAATAAGTAGGTATTTGACCACATGAACTTTGGTTCGAGCGCTCACCACGCGAAAAGCTTGGTTATGCGTCATTGCGACCGACACGTTGTAAGTGTATAACGTGTCAAGGATCACAACTTTCAAATCACGTAAGATTAGTGTTCGCATTTTCCCCATATTTCATGAGAAATTTTCTCGCTGACAACACACCCGGGAAGTTCAGGAACCACTTCCCAGAACGATAAAGGGCCGGCGCGGGCGCGGGGGGCAGGGCGGCGCGACAGCTGCGCGCGCGTCGCTCCCCGCTCCGCACGCCACTCCGTCGCCGGCTGCTGCGGTGAACGCTCGCGCGCGTCGTCTTACAAGTGAAATACGCGCGTAACATTCCGTTGGACTCGAGTGCGTGACTTCAAAACTTTCAAGTTGTAAATAACGAAGTATTCATTCGCGCATTTGGAGGATCGCGTCAGTACGTGAGCGTCGGACCGTCGAAGGACACTCGTGGGGCGCGGCGCAGGAGCGGCCGTCGGCATCCTTTGTCCGGGAGGCCCGTGTGGCTGGGCGGTGACTGGCGCTATATTCGGTTGAGTGCGATATTGCACCAGTCCCGGCCTATCCAAGCGGGCCCGGTCGTCCGACACCGCTAGGCGCTCAGCATCCGCGGCGCGCAGTCCCGTTACCCGGCCGGTCGGTCGTTCACTGCGGTGACCACGCTTAGGACGCGATTCGGTGTAAACGTTGTGCCTTGTATCAAATTGCACCAATCCCGGCCTGCCTGTGGTCACTGCGCTGTGGACTGGAAGATCAGAAGAGAAGCGAGAAACACACGTGGTGGATTTTGAGTCACAGGTAAAGCGGGAGAACATGAGAGTACCCGCAGATGTATAAAAAAAATGTGTATAATCTACCTATGTTTTCTCGACACTAGGTCAATTGTAAGGTCGTTTACATTTTCAACTAAACATTCAGTGACCAATCGTAAATGTTTGTTATAATATCAATTCCTTGAATTTGTTCGTCCCTAATCTTTAACTAAAAAAATTGTCGACAAACCTATTCATATCTACCTACTTATGTTGATAGAAAGTTCAAAAGTACCTTAAACTTTGTAAGTGATTCATATTGTAAGAAAGTTATTCGTTTCGAGGTGACTGAATTGATATAGTAGACACCAGTCGATGCAGACAGACCGGTTTTGCCGTAAATTGTAATGTACGTACTTATATGTATGTTTATGTGAGTAGCAGACCGCCAAAATGAAGGACAAAACCAGAGAATGCTTTAACTAGGCTGCCTCCATCAATTTAGGAACAGCTGATTCCATCATTCATCTTTTATTCATGATAATTTGCATAGTCATTGATAGACAGGATTAGGTATTTTAATTTGTAGTACGATTGAACTAGTGCTTAGTTAATTGACCTGCATGGATTGTGTTTACCGTTATAGTTTTTATTAGTAAGGAATGTTTTCAGTAAAGTAACCATTGACCTCGACTTTGATTCGCTTTGTGTCCGTGAACTTGTGTGATGCCTACGCAGTTTTCAGATCAAAGATTGTTATGCAAAATATATCTTCATATTATACTACATTATATCTACCTTCTTATCTACACTTCCGAGATTAAGGAATAGCTTTAAAGTTAATGTTACAATTTCGCACTTTTAACCAAAATTTAACGAAATGGCGGTTACCCTCGAGCATCTTTAAAATAAAAATAAAAAACGTAATAGGTAAATGTTCGAAATTCAAATAAGGTAGGTCAAACGACAATAAAACGCATGGTTAGTTAAAATCGTGTAGAATCAACGGTATAAATTATAGCGTTTGTAGGTACACAGTTATCTTATGGCATGGCGGTAGGTGCCTACACGATTTTGGTACATAAGTGTGTAAAAGTAGGCTCTGGGTTAAGTGGAACGGATGCTGTATGGATATTATTTTAAAACTGTAAAAAAACATCGTTCACATTTGAACAACATTGACAAACTTTTGGCGGTATTTTTTTTTTCGTTTTTCGTTGAAATTTCTTAACTTTTTAAAGTTTAGAAAGCAGTTTTTATTTAGCACTTCGGTACATCTGACCGATAAGTTCTTAATTATTGTCCGTTATAATGTGTTAATAATAAACGCAGATGTGTTTGTCGGTCGACATTTTTATGCAAAGTTAGCGCAATAAGCTTATCTACACTTTACATAGATATGTACTCGGTGTATTATCGTCTGTACTTAGATATGTAGGTAGGTACCTCGGCGTCGTGAATCAAGCGGAAAGATGATTCATTGGGCAAGTTGAGAAACCGTGCAACCGTTATGATTTAAATTGCAACAGCTGTCATGAGGCATTCACGAATTGCGGGATCCACATACCGGTTATAATATAGAATAATACTTACAAACAAATATGATTATTTAGTTGGCAACGAAAAATATTGTGATGCCTGCAAAGAGGGTGTGTTTTCAAATTGCCATAAAAGAAAATTACCCAAAAATCTGGGAAAATTAGTAAAACATGTCTAGTTTCGATCGCAGTTATAAATGAATATTGCAAGTTATTATAAAGCTATTAAATCAATTATACAAAAGAGAAAAGAATATATACCTATTCCTATCTACTAGTTATTGATTATAAATACTCGCAGCGGCCCTCTTAAGTGCGGCACGTTCTCAGAGTGCTGGTTTCTACTTTGCACAGCAGGTAAGCGTTGCCATTCAACGCGGTAATGCTGCCAGCATTCTGGGAACCTTGCCAAGTAGAATAGATTTAGAATAGTAGTATATAAGTTAGTTTTATTTTTAATTAGTTACTTTTAGTTTGTATTTTATTCATGTTATTGATTTAAAAACAATAATTTCGTTGCATTATTAATGTTATCTCAGTAAATATGTAGGTAGAAAGGTGCTTATTCCCAGTTGTCACCACTGGTGACAAATGGGATTGTCTTTTCTATTTGTTGCCAGTGATGATAGTTGTGAAATAAATGGTGCCAGCCTGTGCGGATAATTATTTTTAACTAGCTGCGCCCCGCGGTTTTACCCGCGTTACTCTGCGCCATTGGGTCGGAGCGTGATAGTTTGTAGCCTATATGTTAATCCAGCGTATAACCTATCCTGGTGCAAAATTTCAGCCAATTCCGTTCAGTAGTTTCTGCGTGGAAAAAATAAATATCCATCCATAAATCAATCAGTAGGATTAATTTATACCAGTTATTGTTTGTATAAATAAGTTTCTTTCTATCATACTGGTAACAACGGGCGCTATTTTTTTCCCATTTATCACCACTGTCCACAAATGGGAAAAACATTACCATTAGTCATCAGTGGCATAACTCTTGAAAATCAGTCTCTTAAACGATCACGAAGATTTTTTTATTCATGTTTCATAAACAGAAATTAATTTAATTTGATAGCTTGGTTAGTTTAAGCGCTTCTTTGATTGACTTTAGAACAACCGCATGTCAGTCAGTTAGTCAGTCACGCTTACTTCCTATAGGCATAGGTTACCTATCACAGATAGGTAATACCTACAATATGTTTACATTTTAATGATAACTTTTGATCGTAAAAGTTTTTACATATTCTGAATACTTGAACATATGAACTTCATAATTAAATATAGCCTATGTCACTCAGGGTGAATGTCGCTTGGCAATGGTAAAATAATTTTTGAAATCGGCACTATAGTTTTTGAGGTAATTCATTACAAACGTACACACAAAAATACAAATCTTTCCTCTTTATAATATTAGTATAGATATCAAACATCATCATATTTTTAACTCTATGGGATAAGCCCATACAGAATAAAGATTGAAACCAATTAATTTTAAACTTAATAACTGGTTAAGGGTTACGGAAAAATAATAGCTAAGTATTTAGTAACTAATGGAATGTGGCCAGCTTTGCCGGTGAATTTTTAGGGCTCCGTACCTAAAGGGTACAAACGGGACCCTATTTATAAAACTTCGCTGTCTGTCTTCCTGTCATCAGGCTGTATCTCAAGAATTATGACCGTTGCCGCTATAACAACAAATTAATATTTAATGGGGGGCTACCACATACTACATACTTTTTTTTTTGCAATTTTTGCTCGTTATCAATAACGGCAGCAGGCAGGCACTTGAAAATGGAACCCTTCGTGCGCGAGTCTGAATCGCACTTGGCCGGTTTTTTTATCATACCTACCCCTGATAACTGTAGCGATTCGTACGTATTGTCCCCCTTCGTTTCTTATTCCGCGAATTACGGCCTGCCACTTAATATGTATAAAACATAATAAACTTGGGGAATATGTTTATCAGTGAATCAGGTGATCCACGGACTTTTAATTAACCCGATGCAAAAGTTTGGTGTTATACGCGTTAGAAATCTGTACAGCCGTTTCAAAGTTATCAGCTTTCTTTGGTAAGCTGCGGTAGGAATCTTAGACTCGAAAAACACTATGTTAACGATTTTTTAAAAGGCATAAAGCCTTGGGGATTTTTTTTATATTTCTTTTTATAGCGAAATTGACTACCCTCAGTCATGTTTCTCTATTTTTTCATGGGATAAATCCTTTTGTCATGGGAATCTTTAATTTACAAACACAAACGTAATTTACGGAAATAAAGCACACGTCAGAGACTGAACAACTACGTGGATGCCAAATTGTTGTCATTGGTGACAATCGAACCAAAAACAATAGCTCAAAAACCTCAACTGATTAATGAACGTAACTAAAAAAAAAGAAGGCAATACTATTTTACACATTATTTACGTAGGTACTCTTTTGCAACTTGCTTCGATTACCAGAAATAACACTACTTACACGTTTTCATAGATATCTATCTATCTTCAGTTAAATCAGTTTTATTGCTTGGTAAGGCTTTAAATTGCCTGCACCGTTAAACTGGTAAAACATTATCTAGTATCTAAGTGGGTACTAAAACAACTATCAATGTGAATAAGGCGATTATCAACAATATTTATTAGTTTTTTTTATGACGTTTGAAACTGTTTTAGTGACTGATGATTTTTATTGACTTTTAGGATAATTAGGTAAGGTTCTAGACAAGTGGCTTTTAAAATATGTTCGATTGTATAGAATAGATTATCCTTCGAGTTTGTGGCGCCTTCTGCAGTAACCGCACATATTACATGAAGTTATCTTAAAAGCGCCATCTAGTATTATAGCATCCCAACTAACTTGTATCGCGCAATACAAGTTTCCAAGCCAATCCGAACATATACAAGTTCTGAATATCAACAAATGGCCGTCGGCTGCCGGGCACACCACCTCGCCCACAAAGTAGATCTTCGTTTTCTGCAAGAACAACCTGAGACTATGAGTTTACTTGGGAATTTCAGATGTCACTTTGATGATTTCTATTACCATAGCAATAGTCATCACATCAGTGAAACACTTTTTTTTCTTCTGACGGACTAATGTAGTTAGCCACGAGGCTTTTGCTACTTCACCGGGCATAAGTGAGACACTACTTACTCAAGTGAATACTAAAAGCCAAGTATTGTTCTAGCATACCACAGATAGTTTTCTTTGACATAAAGCGAAAAGGATAGCTACTACCTAACTTGCCTTTTCAAAAATCTTGAAGATCAATTAGTAACATAGATCTCTACTAATATTAACAATGGGATATTAACTCTTGTACTGTATGCTGGTAACGTGGTACCTTTTGTCGCTAAAACACCTTCCAAAATAACAAGCGGATGGAGTAAAAGCTGGTTTATTTTTGGGGACCTTTGTCCTTAGGTAAATTTCAATTGAATTCAAATACCTATCTAATTAGGTAATTGTTAGGCTCGTTATACTGCCAATTTTTGAGTCTGCTAATCTAAATAAAATACCTATGTCCGAGCTTTTTTGATAAAAGCGAGAATCACACGATCGTATGCGTGTTTCGCGATTCAAAAGACTGGAGTAAAAAATCCTTTTATTTAAAAAATAAAAGTGTTATAAAGGTCGCTATTGCCTTTTCTTCCATGATGTCACTTAAATATCGCAATTTTCACTCGTAAAAAATCTAAATAGAATTTTAAGTTATTTTTTAATTTATTTTTAACCTTTTAGTTAACATTACTTGTTCTGTGTTTATACGATTTACAGCTAATTAACAACATAAATAGCAACATCAATTTCTTTAATGAAATAATAATATTATTTCATTAAAGAAATTGATGTTGATATAACTGTTACTGACAATTTCGTTCTGAACTCCAAGTGCCTATTAAGTAACCCAAAACTTACAAAATCTTGCACTTGATATATTATTATGTATTTTTATTTATGACTCATTATGTCTTGAAAGGTCGATAAGGCTGACCACTTGTTTAGGTGGTGATTTAATTTTTTTTAAATATCTTTCAACGGCGAAAACGCATTACTATGAAGTGGCAACACTTGTCGTGACGTCAATAAAATGTAAAATAACAGGGTAAAAGATAGTTTAAATTGTTGTTATAGTTATCGTATGTTAATATTAATACAATTCAGTTTCTTTTATTTAAACATTTCTTTTTTTTTACGTTATAAATACCAATTTTAATACTTCAAGTATATATATAGGAAAGAGGTTTTTAAATCGATCACATTTATTTTTTATACGGTCACAAGTTGTAGGTTATTATCCATACCTATCATTCAATACTCTGTCACCCGGCACTGACATAGGGTTTATAGACTATGACCTATCTACGATAATAATATTATTATGTACCTTTTAATTCCCTGCTCAGCCTTTCGAGAATGCCTCGTGACAATCTTATCATTCTGTTTAACTTTAGTCATCAAATTGTTTCTAATAAACACCTACACGAAGTAAGTCTGTTCATTAAATAGTTTAATTAAATCTATTGTTAAGTAATAAAGATATTTTCATCCCACCATCTCGGAAAGAGTATTTTTAATCTTCAATATCTGAGTGGAAAAGCCGTTTTTATTCTCTAGAGGATAAAGTAAATTGAATTTAGAACATCGTGTGCACTAAGTTTGTGAATTAAAAAAAACATTAAACCTATTTACTGCTACCTCTATGGTGCCGAATATATCATACAACTTTTTTTTAATTTGTTAAAAACTCAGACTCGGAACCTTCTTGGTGTTCTTTTTTCAATTTGCTTTGTACGCGGTTCTTTACGCGGCATTTTTTCACGTTACCTTATATTAAAAACAAGAAACTTGAAAACAAGTGAAAAAACTAAAATGAGTGATTCTAGCGACGAGGAAGTTTGTTTGACGCCAACAGAATTGACTGAAACTGTTAATAATGCGCATTTCCTCGCTGAGGTGGAATGAAAAGTTACGTGTTGCACTCGAGTGCAAAGATTTTTCACCTCGTGCTCTTTTGATTTCCTCGCTAACGCTCAGGATTCTAATTTTGAATCACTCGCTGCCTCGTGATTCAATTTTAGAATCCTTCGCTTGCTCGGTCATCAAAATTGAACACGCGGTTAAAAAGCAACTTTGCACTCTTGTATAACAAATAACTATTTTAAGGCTGTAATTTCTTTTATTACTAGTGCCTGGTTTCTGAACCTGGGTAAATAATTACCCCCTCGCTAAATCAGTCATTATTCAGGGCTTATGCTAAACTAACCTTATTGATAAGATCCTTAAGTCTAGAACTACTCGAATAAGAAAGAATATTAATTCATTTAGGCTCGATTTTTCAATCGTCAGTTAAAAGTTGTCAGAGGAATAAATTTTAATTTTGACAGAACGTCAATACAAAATCGGTCACAATTTTAAATTTATTCCTCTGATAACTTTTAACTGACGATTGAAAAATGGAGCCTTAATGCTATTTTTTTTTGTGACTAAACTTTTATGTATATTTACAAAAAATATATTCAGTATTGCACCGAATAAAAGCGATATAGTAAGTATCTATTATTTAATTTTATATAATTTTAAAGGTGTAAATTTTTTATTCACTGTTTTTTGTCACTTAAGCTGTCACGTAGAACCCTGAACCACTGTACCTACTACGAATAGTCAAATAACTTTTTTTTTTGCAATTAATTTATTTTATTTTTTGCTTTATTGTCCGTTGAATTTTGTTAATTTCTGCGGATTTATTAGAGGTAGAAACTTTTAAGTACTTTTTGTTAGATCAGATAACGAAAGGAAACGAATGTTATTAAATATGTAAACGACCTTAATGTTTTAGTTGAAATAATTTCTCGTACCCGCCAAGAAATCAGCTGGACGGGAGGCAACAAATTCTTCAAAGGCATTTTGTACTGCCTTTTGGGTATTGAATTTTTTTCCTGCCAAGAAGTTATCCAAATTCTGGAAAAAGGAGTAGTCTGTAGGCGCAAGGTCTGGTGAGTAGGGCGGATGACGGAGAGCTTCCAACCCCAGTTCTTGCAACTTGGAGACCGTCTGCTGTGCAGTATGTCGCGCGTTGTCGTGCAGGAGCAGCGGAGACGAGCGATTGACCAATGCTGGTTGGAGATGTGCCAGATTCTCCATCATTGTGTTCAGTTCTTCACAGTACACGTCTGCAGTAATGCTCACCCCGTTTGGTAAGAAGCTGTGATGAATCACACCGGCGCTAGACCACCAAACAGTGACCATCACTTTTCTAGGGGTAAGTTTTCGTTTAGGGCATTGTTTAGGTGCTGAACCAGGATCCAACCAACTTGCTGAATGCTTGCGGTTATCAAACAGAATCCATTTTTCATGGCAGGTAACAATGCGGTTCAAAATTCCTTCATCTGTGTGTCTGTTGAGCAGTGCAAGGCACGTCTCGACGCGTACTTCGCGCTGGCGATCATTGAGTTCGTGGGGCACCCATTTGTCAAGCTTTTTTACCTTGCCAATTTGACGCAAATGGACCAATATTGTTTTGACGCTAACGTAGAAAGCTGCTGCTAATTCAGCCGTAGATTGTGTATCATCAGCTTCCACAATCGCCTTTAATTCGTCATTGTCGACCAAAGTCTTCGGACGACCGCGAGGTTCATTTTTCAGGTCGAAATTTCCAGAACGGAAGTGAGCAAACCAATAACAGGTGGTGCGTTGATTTGTAGTGTTAGCTCCGTAAACGACGTTGATGTTGCGTGCCGCTTGTGCCGCGTTGCTGCCACGACGATACTCGTATTCCATAATTACTCGATTTTTTAACGTATCCAACGGATGACGAAAAAGATTGAAATGCGATGAAAATGTAACACTAATCAATAAACAAATGACTACTTTTGGAAAAAAAAACCATGTTTAAAAAAAAAAAAAATGAAATTAGAACTCTTAGCCAAACAAAAATTATTTTGATTTGAAATGGCCAGTACTGCAGAACGGCAATTTCATAGGTAAAGACCTAATACATATATTTCTATAATTTCTAAGTTATTTTTTGTTGTAATATTTAAATTTCGCGCCTTTTTGCTTGTGCTGTCATTTATGTTAAGTTTATAATCTGTATTTTCTCTGCTCTGTGAACATTAGTAGCCGGTATATTGCCTCGTAAATTAGATAAAGTTTTTGTTATTTTACCATCTAAAACTATTCGTTTTCATTCAATATCAACAGGTTATGGGCCCAGAGTGTCCGATTAGTTAAAATCAGTGAACAAAAGTTACTAAACTCAGTGTTATAAACATCTTCAAAAACCCGCAACGTGCTCAGTTTCAAGAAGAAGTTTAAAGTTGTTTTCCGATATACAACTAACATGTCATCGTCAAATAACTCATTAGCATTCATAGAAAAGTTAACAGGCCGTGATAACTACGCGACATGGCGATTCGCAGTCAAAACATACTTGGAACACGAAGAACTATGGGACTGTGTCGAACCAACTACACCAGCTTAAGAAATTGACAAAAAGCGTGACACCAAGGCTAGATCAAAGATAATTCTTCTTGTGGATCCTGTGAATTATATCCATATTCAAGATTCAAGCACTGCAAAGGAGGTTTGGAATGACTTATCCCGTGCCTTTGATGACTCAGGACTTACACGCCGGGTTGGTCTACTGCGAGACTTATGCAATACTACACTAGCAGGATGTTCTAATGTGGAGGAATATGTTAGTAAAATTATAACTACAGCACATAAATTGAGAAACATTGGCTTTCATGTAGATGATGAGTGGCTCGGTACTCTTTTGTTGTCCGGCCTTCCAGAGAGTTACAAGCCAATGATAATAGCAATTGAAAGTTCAGGTATGAAGATTAGCTCTGACTCAATAAAATCTAAACTTCTACTAGATGTAAGACAAACTGAAAGTGATTCAACTGCTTTAGTTTCAAGTCAGAAGTTTCATAATAAAAACAAAAGTTTTTCTAAAGGCCCCCGTTGTTATACTTGCAACAAATATGGTCATAAAAAGTATCAGAAGAATAAAGAAAGTAAACAGAACCAATCATCCTATGCAGCTGTATTTATCGCTTCTTCTGGTTACTCTGATGACTGGTATGTTGATTCAGGTGCCTCGGTACACATGACCAGACACAAGAATTTGTTAATAGAAGAAACAAATCCAGATATAAAAACTATTAAAGTTTCAAATAACAAATCATTATCTGTTCAAGGCTCAGGAAAAATAAGCTTATGTGTTCATAATGAGGGAGGTCAACAAAATGAAATATTGTTTACAAATGTGCTGTATGTGCCTGAACTAGCTACTAACCTGCTGTCACTTAGTCAAATAATTAAGAATGGTGGCCAAGTAAATTTTAATAAGAGTGGCTGTACTATACTTAACCAAAACAATGTTATAGTAGCAACAGCAAGCTTGATAAATAATATGTATCGCTTGAACATTCCTGCAGCTCATGCATGCATATCAGATGTTATCGAGCAAGATATTTACCTGTGGCACCAAAGGATGGGTCATCTAAATTTTCATAGTTTGAACAAATTGAGTGAGAATACTGCCGACTTAAAGCTTGGTACACATGAAAGTAATGTGAAGTGTATAACGTGTCAGGAAGGAAAACAAACACGTTTACCATTCAAAAGTCAAGGATCTCAAGAGTAAAGATCTGCTTGAATTAATTCACTCTGACATTTGTGGACCAATAGAAACTCAGTCATTTGGCAAAGCTAGATACTTTGTGACATTTCTAGATGATTACTCAAAGAAGATATTTATATATGTAATGCATAACAAATCTGAAGTCCTAGAAAAATTTATTGAATTTAAAAGGTTAGTTGAGAATCAGTTAAGTCGTTCAATTAAAATTCTCAGAACTGACAATGGACTTGAATATGTCAATAGGAATTTTTCAAACTTTCTTAAAGGTGCTGGAATAATACATCAGACAACCACACCTTACACCCCAGAACAAAATGGTACAGCCGAACGAATGAATAGAACCTTGATCGAAAGAGCAAAATGTATGATGTTGAATGCCAACCTACCTAAAGTGTATTGGGCTGAGGCTATTCACACGGCTGCTTACATTATAAATCGCTCTCCAACAAAATCTCTGTGCTATAAAACACCAGAAGAGATGTGGACAGGACAAAAACCCAATGTCAGCCATATGAGAACATTTGGATGTGAAGCAATGGTGCATTTACCAAAAGAGAAAAGAAAGAAATTGGATTCAAAATCACAAAAATTGATATTTGTTGGATATTGTGAAAACACTAAAGGGTATCGATTTTTATTACCTAACTCAAGAAAAGCAATAAAAGGTAGAGATGCAATATTCCTAGAATCAACAGTCAAGAGAAATTATGTGCCCATTGAATTAACTACAAATGAATGCAGTATTCAAAATAAGGATTGTGAAGAAATTTCAAGTGATGACTCATATAATACTGTAACTGAAAGTAAATCACAGTCAGACAGTGAGTACTTCCCTGATGTAAGCATAGAATCTTCACCAGAAAGGAATGTTACAGTCAGAACACGAAGACAAGTTTTAAATTCTCAGAAACAAAAAGAAAGCTCTTACTTGTGTTTTGATGAATAATTATTAAATTATGAAGTTCCTGATAATTATGAAAGAGCATTGAATTCTGTTGATGCTTCAAAATGGATAAAATCAATAGAAGAAGAACTTCATTCTCATCAACAAAATGAAACATGGACATTAGTTGATCATGGACATTAGTTGATAAAACTCCTGATATGCGAGTAATTGGATGTAGATGGGTATTTCGCATAAAAGAAGAATTTTCTGGACCACGATACAAGTCCCGGCTTTGTGCTAAAGGGTACTCACAAACCAAAGGTATTGATTATGAAGAAATATTTTCACCCACTGTCAGGTATGATGCAATCTGCTTATTACTCTCAGAAGCTGCCCAACATAACCTTCACATAATACAATTAGACATAAAAACAGCTTTTCTATATGGTGAGCTTGTAGAGGACATATACATGACTGTACCTGAAGGCTTACCCTGCAAGACTGATAAGGTTTGTAAGCTCAATAAATCATTGTATGGCTTAAAACAATCTCCCAGATGCTGGAACTCTAAATTTGATTCAGTTTTAAAGAAGTTTGGGCTAGTTAATAGTAAAGCTGATCAGTGTGTGTATATAGGAAATATTAATGGAGAAAAATGTTATCTGTGTTTATATGTTGATGATGGACTGATATTCTCTAAAGATATGTCAACCATAAAGGAATTAATTAATGACTTACAGTCAATATTTGAAGTAAAAACTTTTCCACTCAGAAATTTTGTTGGTATGGAAATAATAAAATATGACAATTATATCTTCATACATCAATCAAGCTATATTGAAAAGCTATTAAATAAATTTAATTTAATTGATTCTAAACCTAACAGCATTCGAGTTGACCCACATACAATATTGAAAAAAGGAGAAGGTGAAACAGAAAAGAACATTCCATATCGGGAAGCTGTTGGATCATTGATGCACCTTGCTACAGTAAGCCGACCTGATATTTCTTTTGCCGTAAGCCTGGTGAGTCGATTTTTAAATTCTTACAATGAAACTCATTGGAATGCAGTAAAGAAAATTTTGAAGTATTTAAAGGAAACTAGAGAGTATGGTCTATATTACACACAATCATCAGAGCCCAATGTTGTAATAGGGTATAGTGATGCAGACTTTGCTAATGACCCTAACACTAGACGTTCAGTCACTGGATACGTTTTTATTAAAAATGGAGGAGCAGTAACATGGGCCTGTCAGAGACAACAGACAGTGGCTCTATCAACCACTGAAGCAGAATTTATGGCAGCCTGCGCTGCTACAAAAGAAATTATGTGGATTAGACAGTTACTATCTGATATTGGTGAATTTAATCAAAAGTCTGTGTGTTTAAATTTGGACAATCAAAGTGCCATAAGTGTAATTAAAAATACTAACTTTCATAAACGATGCAAACATATAGACATTAAGTTTCATTTCATTAAAGAAAAATACTATGATAAAATTATTCAATTAAACTATGTTTGCAGTGATGAACAATATGCTGATATTTTAACCAAACCTCTGTGTAAAATTAAGTTTTGTTATTTAAGAGATAAAATTGGAGTTAAATCTAGTGATGTAATTACTAACAGTTATTTATTGTTTAAGTGTTGTTTTGTTTTGTTAATGTTTCAAAACAAACATTTTTATGAAGGCTTAAATTTAGGAGGAGTGTTGTAATATTTAAATTTCGCGCCTTTTTGCTTGTGCTGTGATTTATGTTAAGTTTATAATCTGTATTTTCTCTCTGCTCTGTGAACATTACTAGCCGGTACATTGCCTCGTAAATTAAATAAAGTTTTTGTTATTTTACCATCTAAAACTACTCGTTTTCATTCAATATCAACATTTTTATTACTTTAATTTTAATCCAATTTTTAACTTTGTACTTACATATATATAGTTAGTATAGGTTTACTATATTATGGGGTGCGATGGCTTCAGCGACCTCCCCGTGGTGCACCCTGGGCAACGACGGTCACCAATCTTCAATTGGTTACCGGCGGCTAGCAGCTGGCCAAGTGTAGCGGGCCTCGTCGTAGCAACGACTAGAGGTCCGCGGGCGGGGCGTCCCCTTGGGCGCTCCGCCAGTAGTTTATTTTATTAATTATATATAGATTTAATTTTATAGATTAGAGCGGAGTCTTTGCTTGGCTCCGCTATTATAATATTTATTTATTTTGTAGCCGTCACTGGTGCCCCTTCTGGGCTCCAGTGGCAGACGGGTCTATTCTGAGGCCCTTTGTTGTTATTCATATATTATATTATATATTCAGCGGGGCCCCTTTTGGGTCTCGTTGCCGGGGGGCCTCTTTGGGCCCCTCAGGATCGTTAGTTTGTTTCCCGCCCTCTGCGGGGAACGTTAGGGCTAGGGGGACCGGCTTAACCGCCGGTTG
This sequence comes from Nycteola revayana, assembly GCA_947037095.2. NCBI lineage: Eukaryota > Metazoa > Arthropoda > Insecta > Lepidoptera > Nolidae > Nycteola > Nycteola revayana. The sequence goes on along the minus strand of OX344856.2, from coordinate 18,468,956 downwards.
GGAAGCTTGCTCCCAACTCGTAATTCCCAGTCATGTTTTGGGAACCGAGGGCCTTGGCTTAACCGCCCGGGTCGCGAGGATGCAAACCTCTTTAAAAATGCCGTAACCTAAGTTGTCGTACCGTGACGAGAGGTGGATGGCGGAGGCGTTACTCCGTCTTTAACGGTACCACCCCGGTCGAGCGTGGCGCTGGCCGGTTGTATTCGCCTTGCTGCGGGAATGGGCGTCACCCTGTAGTCGACCTTTTATATCGGCCCCACTCGTGGGATTTATTATGGAATCTAATAATAAAAAAACAAACGTGTCAGGAGGTGTAGTTAAGGAGAGGAGGGCGAGCGTTAGAGACGCAGTAAGGGGTTCGAGCCCCCCTGCAGATCGCGCGTACGCGTTAGTGATAGCTAAGGAGAGGAGGGCGAGCGTGGCAGCAAGGGGTTCGAGCCCCGCTGCAGAGCGCGCGCAGCCGACTGTAGCGAAGGAGAGGAGGGCGAGCGTAAGGGACGCAGTTAGGGGTGTGAGCCCCGCTGCAGAGCTTGCGGGCGTTGCAAAGCGTATCCGGGACCGCCCGAGTGTGAATCTGGTGGATTCGGACTCCGATGACGCGTCTGCAGCTGGGGACCCTGTCAAAGTACAGGCCAAGGCCCCCAAGCTGGGGACGCATCGGAGCCTGGAATGCCTGAGTGACACTCAGGTGTTCCTGGATGCGGAGGAGAGTGGAGTGGAGGGTTCTGACCTAGAACAGGTCGGAGCCCCCCATCCTAAGACTAAGAGAGGCCGACCGCTCGGCAGTAAGAACGGAGAGTGTGTGTTACTCACCCAAGAGCAGGTTAGGGCTAACGAAATGCGGGCACTCTGCGATAAATTGCAGGAGGTGCAGAGCGGGCGCTCCTCTATGGGAGGCGCCGACGCGGAGCTGGGTGCCGACGGGTGCCGGGAGCTTGCGGCCCATTTCACCGACACGGTGAGAAAGGTCGCCGCCTCTGGCAACCTGAAGGGCACCATGCAGAAGCAGCTCTACGAGTCTGCTGATGAGCTGCAGCAGTTGGTGGCCTCAACCCTTAGGTTGAACGGCACTGACGAGAAGCAGCGTCTCCGGGAGGAGAACGCCTCGCTGAAGCGTCAGCTAGCGGCTCTTCAGAAGACGCAAGATAGGCTGGCGGAGTCGCTGGTTCGCTTGGAGAAGGCTGCGACGGTTGCTGCGGCTGTCCCCGGGACGCCGGCGCCAGCGAAGAAGAAGGGCTCAAGTAAGAGCATCCAGGGCGGAGATCACTCGGACACACTCGAACCTTATTTGGAGAGAATGGTGAATCGGGTGATGTCCGCCGTGGATAAGCGTTTCCTGGAGTGGGAGAGGCAAAGGGACAGAGATGTCCCTTTCTCGCGTCCGCCCCTAGCCCACGAGACCAAGAAGAAGGAGTCTGTCGCTCTTTCCATTAGGTTAGCCAACCCGCCGGTGATATCGGAGCCGGGAGTGGCAGCAATACAAGCGGCGGTTGCGGTTGCGAAACCGTCCGCCGTCACGTCGTACGTGGCTGCTGCGGCGGGCCCGCCGCCGGAGGGTAAGGGAAAGGGCAAAGGGAAGGGCAAAGGCAAAGCCTCGGCTTCGGCCTCGGCCCCGGCCTCTGTCCCGACCGTGCAGCCCGTCCCTTCCACTTCGGCTGCGGTGCCCGCGCCTGCAGCGGTTGTAGGGCCTAGGTTCGACGCGGACGGTTTCGTGCACAAGGAAACCGCCGCTGAGAAGAAGGAAGGTAAGAAGGCAGCAGCCGCAGCGGAAGCCGCCCGCAAGGGGGAGGCTGCCAACAACAAAAAAGTTAGAACGCGTAGTCGTAAGAACCGTCGGGGACATCAGTGGGGAGTTTTAGAGGACGTGGAGACGCTGTCGGACCATCTTTATGTTGGTATCGACATCTCCGCGTCCTCCGCGGTTCCGGCTGCCCGTCCTGTTTCACTGCCTCGACTAGAGGGCCCTAGGTTGGCACTTGGACAGATGGATCGGGAGTTGCTATTAGAGGCAGCCCTGGTTCAGGCGTGGTTCTCGCGGCCGAGTAACCCGGCCTCGGACGTGGATGTGGCCGCGGAGGAACTCGGTGAGTCCATGGCTCGTGTCTGTGACACGGCCATGCCCCGTCTTCGTCCGTGTCCACCGCGGCGGCAGGAGTATTGGTGGAGCGGTGCGATCGAGCACTTACGTGTTCGGTGCACCGCCCTCCGCCGAGTATACTCTCGCTGTCAGCGTCGGAGGCCGAGGGACGAGGTCCGCATTCAGGAGGCCTACGCCCAGTATAGGGAAAGCCGGAGTGAGTTGGGCGTTGCCATAGGGCAAGCGAAAGAACTTGGCTGGGAGGGAACGCTGGAGGCGTTAGACCGCGATCCGTAGGGTCGCCCATACAAAGGGGTTCGCCGCAAGATGCGACCGTGGGCACCCCCGGTTACAGAAAGCCTCCAGCCAGATGTTATAACAACGGTAGTGGGAGGGCTATTCCCCAGCCAAGAAGCGGAGTTTGTTCCGCCTTCTATGATGACGCCCGACAATCACGCCGATGTGCCAACGGAGGGCACTGAGGTGCCGCCTGTTACTCAGGCGGAGCTGGGGGTGGTCATTGCCAAGTTGTCCGGCAAGGTCACTGCCCCCGGTCCGTATGGGATACCAGGACGTGCCTTAATAGTCGGCGGCACCTCCATTACGGTCGGGGATACGATGCGGTATTTAGGTATCGTCCTCGATAGCAGGTGGAACTTCCGGGCCCACTTTAATCGGTTGGCCCAGAAGTTAGTAGCGGCTCCTGCCGAACCTGGGTAGGCCAGGGGGGAGTTGCCGGCGACTATACGCTGGCGTTATACGTTCAATGGCGCTGTACGGCGCCCCTATATGGGTGGACGCCCTGGATCGACGTAACGTGGCCGGCCGAGCGCAGTGCGCTCATCGCACAGGTAGGCAATGATCTCTTGCTTTCGACCATCACTAAGAGGATGCTCGAGAGCGAGGGATCGTGGGAGTCGATGGCCTCTTTCTGTGAGACAGTAGTTTCACAGAAGGAGGCCGCGGAGCGGGTAAGAGAAGATGATTCCAGCTCTCATCCGATTCGTAGACGTCGCGTTGGCCGGAGGCGGAGGGCCGAAATCCGCCGCCTCCCGCCATAAGGGGTGACCCTGGGGAACAGATAACATGAATCTGCTCCCTAGGGTCACATTCATGAAGTAGGTTGGGGATACCTATGTGTTCTGGTAATCCCTGTAGGAGTAGGAAGGTATCCATCGCGGGTGCTTAACACTCGCGATTGAACCATGGGGGAGAAAACTCTAGTCCTTTCACCGGGGCGAGAGTTTATAGTTGAACTCTGTCGGAGGGATAACCAAAGGCCTATACCGGTACTTGGGTCTCTCACTACAAACGACAGAAGGAGGAACACCCGGGGGATTTTTTAGTGGGTACATCCTCTCTGCGGTGCGACAGCGCACCGCGTTCTACAGAGGATGAGCCCCACATGCCCCTCACTGGCGCAGGGATCACGCATATAGTGATCCCTGCGCCAGAGAGGAAGTGCGGTCGCGCATTTTTACCCCCGGTAAACAAAAAAAAAAAAAAAAAATGTTTACCATATTATATTTACTACTTAAACACGTAACTATAATCCTGACTAGAAAATGTATTTATCATTATTAAATTTAATGTGTTTTACAATCACTCAAGCTGTTAACAATTAACTCAATTTTGTATAATTAAAAAACTAAGACAAATGCTACAATTATACTAACATTGTTATGTTTCGTTCAAGATAATTGTAAATGTTATTAAATTATAACTAGGTATGTGTAACTGTAATGGTCTGATGATTTCGTGTCAAGGTCTTCGCTCCCCTAAACCCATCGTACAGTGAGACCGGTGTAAGACGACACCCGGCTACAAATTCTATTAAGCGCCTATTGTAAAACAGATATTAAGGACTGTGGTTTTTCTTTGTACATGTTTCAGTGCCTCAAGCTATTATAATTTATATATTTTAATATTTGAAATTAAATTGCTTGTATTTTTTTATAAAAGCTGTTTTTAAAAAAGTTTTTTTATTTTTTATTTTTTCAAGTAAAAGGTGTAATAACAATAATAATATATCGTCGGTGAAACTGTAATACCGCGTAAGTGACAGTTGCTAATAAAATGTAATTTCATCCGTCAATAAATATTTTCTTTGTACTTGTATGTTTTAAAAGTAGAAAAAATCTATATGCAATATTTGATTGTCAACCTTATTGTCACTTACGCGGTATATATCACCAATGATATATCAAAGTGATAGGTAAATACAAGTATAAAAAAGCAGATACAACATGAGAAGATTGTGTGATCTTGCACAACAGTTTTGCAACTAAATAAATAAAAATAAAAATTTATTAAAGGCATTTGTATTTGAGTCGATTTATAGTAAGTATTGTATTAGTAAACCTGAATTTTATAATTATATTAATATTATATTTTCAATTATATTAGGTTAACATTTTAAGAGACACTTTTATTTGACAATTGAAAGTTACAAAAAGTCAATCGTGATCCGCTACTCTTTGACCTAAAAACGTTTTAACGAATTTGGCTGAATTGTTGCATGCTGGATTAACATAATATATAAATGCTAAAACACATTCCATATTAGTAGAAGCATAGTTTACTTCTAAATCAGAAAGTTGAAATGTTTGTGTTTGTTATTCAATCATTCAAAGGTTTTAATATTTTTTTAGTTAACTAACGTTATGTGTTTATAAAATGTCTTTCTTAAAATATCATGGTTGTAATTTTTTTATACACTTTTGTTTTTGTACAACCTAGTGTCATCTTATCCTGTTTCCACTGTAATTAAATAAACGTGTCCCACCACGTGTTTCTCACTGTTGTTGTGTTTTCGTACTTTTTTCTGTTTTTTATTTTTAATTAGGTTATGAAGAAAGATAGATTTCCGGAACTAAGATTTGTAATCTTGTTACTATAATTATTTTCCATACCCGACATGGCAAGGTCGCGGAGATCCAAAGACAGGAATTGGTCAGTGGGTACCCTTTGGGTAGTCTTAGGGCCTATGCACACTACGTTTTTTAAACGCGCCGCTGAAGTGCGTTTGTAGCGATACAGACGCGATACGCACGAAAAACAAACTGCTCGGTAGGTTAAAACGCGCAGTCGACGGCGCGTTTAAAAAACGTGGTGTGCATAGGCCCTTAGGGACGAAAAAATTTGGCCAAACCTCGACAAATACCATACAGAAACCTTATGTTGAGTATACTTTATAGTGCCTGTTGTACCTGCTATGCCACCATTGTTTTTGTTAAGACTTTTGTCAGCATGGATACAAAATATACACACACCGGCACAATTAGGGGAACACAAAAAAAAAGTAGATTTTTTTCAATACCTTCGGATATCTTAACAAGTTGTTATTATTTATGTATTACTACCCTCTCTAGAAATACACTTGAGCATAAATTTCTCATTCACAAGTGTGAGAATTGTTCTTATGGCACTTTAAAAATTTGCTGACACTTAGCGTTAGCATTGCTTCTGATAAGAACTTTGTTGGGTCCTGTGCATAGTGACTGTGGCTCATTCAGCTGTTTATTTTTGAATTGTGTCCACATTCTCGATACGAAATGAGTGATTTGCCAGCAACTACAGTGGCTAGGGCCGTAACCATGATCGAAGAGGGGCATACCTACCGCTCAGTAAGTCGAGCTTTGGGTGTATCGACTTCGGTGGTTCATCGCGTTGTTCAACGCTACAGGGAGACAGGATCTTACGTGCGGAGGCGAGGACAAGGCAGAAATCGGGCTACAAGCGCCGTTGATGACCGTTTCATCACCTTGCAAACTTTGAGGAATCGTCGGCAGACCGCGGTTCAGACCCGAAATCAACTGGCTGAGGTCCGTAACGTTAATGTTAGTGAACGAACAGTTAGGAGGCGTCTTAATGAAGTTGGCTTAAGATCTTATGTGCCAGCAAAAGCACCTAAACTCGAGGCAGCTCATCGTGTGGCAAGGTTAGCGTTCGCCCGTGCGCACCGAGATTGGACAAGTGAGTGGAGTCTCGTTTTATTCACCGATGAGAGCCGTTTTTGTGTTAATTTCGTGGATGGACGGGAGAGGATGTGGAGATATCGTGGAGAACGATATAACCAAACAAACTTCACAGAAACAGTGGCATATGGTGGAGGATCAGTAATGGTATGGGGTGGCATATGTTTGGGAGCTCGCACAGACTTAGTGCTTATTGAAAACGGATCTCTCACTGCACAGCGATACGTAACAGAGATCTTAGAACCATATGTCATGCCTTTTGCCCCATTCATAGGCCCACATTTCGTTTTCATGCACGATAACGCGCGCCCCCATACTGCGCGTATCGTGAGTACCTACCTGAATGAGGTTGGCATTAGTCAAATGAACTGGCCAGCGCGATCACCGGACATGAACCCTATAGAACAGGCCTGGGATATTCTGGGAAGAAGGGTTCGACAGCGAAATCCCGCTCCCAGGGATGTTGAAGAACTGAAACAGGCATTAGTGGAAGAGTGGAACAATTTGCCTCAACCAATGATCGATGGCCTTATTCTGAGTATGGGAAATCGTATCCAAGCTCTGCTAAGAGCCCGTGGAGGCAACACTCGCTATTAATTTTAAGATTTTTTTGTTAATTTTGTAAAAAAATCAATTTAAAATCTTACACTCCTAGTGCCTTATTTTACAAATTTTCGTAATTAACGTTTAATTCCTTAAAAACCGGGTAATTTGTAGCTTATTTTGATTTAATTTAGTTATTTTAAGGCAATGTGATGTGTTACTGAAGACCATAAAAATATTAAAAATAAATTCATTGAAAAATCAACCTTTTTTTTGGGATATTATAAATTGCATATCAAATAAATAATCGCCTATCAATACATACTCATCATTTATATTATTTTTTACATCAAATAACTTACTTCACTACAGATAAACTAAATGTTTCACAAAACTTAAACTGCAGATAATTCGAAATTATACATCAATATGACATTACTTTTTTCCTCATAATGCAATACAGTTAAATTTATTTTTGTACAAAAATACTACATACATAGCATAAATACTGACTGCACAGCAAATTTTCCATATTTCATAGCAAAATAACTATCCCAGTCGCATATTAACCAGTAAGTACAACAAAACCTGTTCATCATATTTGTCTTAATTTTCAAGAAGCCATGCTCGGCAAATTTAATGATTATTATAACAAAAAAATCCTTTTACATTGCATAATTTCTAAAAGCAGAACAACTTAACTGAAAAACTTCGCGCGCTTTTTCATCACTGGAGTGCAGAGTGGCGCGAGCGAGTAAGATAGAGATAGCGCTAGGTCGTGCCGTCGGGAGTTAGCCGTATATCTCGCGCGTAAGAGCGAAATAGAAATATTTCGTCAGTGTATGTAGGTGTAAAAGGAATGGTCGAAAGGGTATTCTCTTGTTTTCCATAAACTCATTTGTAATATTATTGTTTGCCATAATGGTCCTCGCTCATAATATTTTCTTGCACTATTATCATTTATACTAACAACGCTTGCCTTAACAACTCAACAGTGATAACTTTTATTTGCCATAAAATGACTTTCTATAGCAACATATATCATAATAATTAGTTTCCATAAGTAACACATCTCATAATCGACTCTTGACATAGTCAAAATTTGATATAATTATGAAAATAATACATAATATTGTTAGGTCGAAATTAATTATCGTTAACACCCCGACTCAGTGCAATCCGACTCGGATAGGTTAGGTTAGAAGACTAAGGCGGAAGCGAAGCGAAGCGGAGCTTCCGCCTTAGTCTTCGTGTTTTTTTTCTTAAACCACTCAGAAGTAGGAGTCCCGCGGAGCGGGGCTCCGTCGAGCTTAGTTAAGTTAAGTACTCATTAACATAAAAATTGCAGGCGCTTGTACTAAATTGTCTTTATTTATATTATGGTGAATTAAAGTTATGGAAAATGGCATTATTGAAAACGAAAATTATAGCAAATACATTTATGGATTTAAATTATTATGCCACTTGATCGATTATGACCAATGGAATTAGTGAAAGTCATTTTATGTCATTTTACGATTATGGCAACTGAAGCGTTATTTCTAAAGAAATTATGGCAAATACCAGTATGGCATATGAAATTATGGTATTTAAATTATGACAAACATTGGTAAACCGGTCGAAAGATCACAAACCAGAGACATTTAAAACTCTACCTCCGTTAGAACTGAAAGACTGGACTCTTGCGTATCAATGGGCGAAACTTGACAAGAATGTAATATTTTTAGAATCTGATTCCGGACTAAATACTTATATAGTTGGAAGCTCAACAGCAAGTGACATGACATTTACTCAAGATTGGGACACTTTTGATGGTTACAAAAAAAACGCTTTCGCATATTGGAGAGTTGCTTTGCCCGCCTAACAAACCGCCTGGGTCAACGGAAAATGCACCTGCCCCATTTTTTTAAGAACTATATGTGCAAGCATATCGTCGGACTTGCGATCCGACTCAAGTACGTGACGCCACCTGAAGAAGCTAAAAATGTGCCTATTGGGCAAAAAAAGAAGCGTGGACGCCCCGCGAAAGCAAGACCCGCTTTAATAATTCAATAAATTACAATTTTGTATCTAATTTTATTTATTCTTTTGCTGATCTCATTATGTGGTAATTAATAAATAATAAGACGACTGTGACTAATAAAATGCTGTTTTATTTAGAAAAACTGCAGTAAATAATATAAAAATAGAAGCTATATTTAAAAGAAAAAGAGTTAACATGTATAATGTGCATTTAGATTATTAGCTGTGCATAGATGAAAAAGCTTTTGCTTTAGGAAAAATCGCGGTACGCTGCGAAAATAAATTGTAGTGTGTTTAGTGATATTTTGAGGTGAATATTTTGCTGTGCAATCAGTAATTTTAATGGGAATTCGAAATCTTATTGCATAGGAAAAGGATATTTTTTGATTTGCGTTTAAATACTACCCCTTTTTTTTGTGTTCCCCTAATTGTGCCGGTGTGTGTAATTTACCATACCCGACATGGCAAGGTCTCGGAGATCCAAAGACAGGAATTGGTCAGTGGGTACCCTTTTGGGTAGTCTTAGGGCCTATGCACACTACGTTTTTTAAACGCGCCGCTGAAGTGCGTTTGTAGCGATACAGACGCGATACGCACGAACAACAAACTGCTCGGTAGGTTAAAACGCGCAGTCGACGGCGCGTTTAAAAAACGTGGTGTGCATAGGCCCTTAGGGCCGAAAATTGTTGGCCAAACCTCGACAAATACCATACAGAAACCTTATGTTGAGTATACTTTATAGTGCCTGTTGTACCTGCTATGCCACCATTGTTTTTGTTAAGACTTTTGTCAGCATGGATACAAAATATATGTATAAAAGAATACCAAGTATTTTATTTGTATTGGCCACCCAGCCACAAACAAACCCTTGCTTTCTTTTCCTTTAACTCAATGCTAGCACATGCCAACGTTATCCGCAACTAGCGACCCGCCCCCGCTTCGCACGGGTGCAAGGCTTCCTTCCTTCCTTTCCTTCTTTTGAATTTATCTATCTATTAAAAAAAAATACATTACAATCATAAACAGCGGGAAGCGATTTGGGAATCGTCGATAAATGCCAGATTCTAGAAATGTCAGACGAGTTTAAAACACAAGATTCTTTGAATCCCAGATTCTACAAATGATTCTATATTATTTTTAAATTAAAATTGTTAAACTATTTAAATTTAACAAATTAAATTTAAATTGTTTGATTTAAATTTGATATTAAATTTAAATTAAACAATTAATATTAGAAAGAAAGAGCTTAGACAGCTCTTTCTTTCTAAGATTAAAAGAAAGAGCTTTCAAATGAGCTCTTTCCATTTCTAACAGCTCATTTAAAATTTTTGCATTACAAAATTGTGTGTATACACTTGTAAAAAACACAAAGTAACTAGCAACAACAACTTTTGAAATTAGCGAATATTTTATACATGCACGTAAGGAAATGATTATATTGCAACTATAACAAAAATGTGACATCAATAGAATTTGGCATTTATAGAATCTGGCATTATTAGATTCTGGCGTTTATAGAATCTGTCATTCATAGAATCTGGCGTTTAAACTCGTCTGACATTTCTAGAATCTGGCATTTAATAAATGCCATATTCTAGAAAAATGCCAAAATCGGGAATCGTTGATAAATGCCATTTATCAACGATTCCCGATTTTGTTTGTACCGTGACTGTATTAAATTCTGTCTTCGTAGTGTAAATTGTACATGCGTTGAAATAATGAAATAATGAACTTTATTCAGCACTTAGGTATTTACATACACTTGTACTTGTCAAAATTACACTGTATAAGACTAAATCTAACAAAAGTATGACTTAATTAGCTAAAACATTGTTAAAATTATTTATTCTTACAGAATTTTTAATCAGAATTTTCCAAATCTCCACTCATCTTAAAAGTGCTCCTTTTGCGAAGTGTACCAAATGAGAAGTGCACCAGTTGCGAAGTGTACCATATGAGAAGTGCACCAGTTGCTAAGTGCACCATTTGAGCATGGTTTACAAGTTGAGAAGTGCACCAAATGCGTCAAACCCTTAAGGAGTTAGGACCAACGCTCAGGGTGCCACTGGAGTAGAGTAGATTTACGAACAATGGTGATGATCGCTGGCACGAGATCACAGTTCGGGGAATAAGCAACAACGCGGTTCTCGGTCATGCCGTCGAGGATCCTACCCTAGCTAACCTGCAACCTTTCACTAGCTACCTAAGTGGACGACCCGGAGAAGAAAGGAAGAAAGAAACTCCGAGATTTTATTTACGTCTCTTTTGATCTGTTTCTTTTTTTTATGTGAAGTCTTTTATCACAATCATGTAATATTGTACAATGTTTATATTATGTGAGCGAATGCACGCACATTTCCATTTTTGCCTGGTCAATAAGGCCAATAAGACAACAAAAATAAAAATTATAATACTCTACATAGCATACATATTATAGTTACCTTAGCAACCGTCAAAGGTTTCTAAAATTGTAATTGTTGTTATGACTTGTCTGCACAAATACAAAATGTACGTATCTCATGTATGTAAGCACCCTTAGTAGGTATTTTATTTTTTTATTGGCCACCTATCTACAAACAAACCATTACACCTTATACACCAGACTAGTTGTGCCCGTCAATGATGTTAACAAATTCTTCTCGTCGCAATGCCCCCGAAATCCCGAAGATGAGAGCTACCTAAACATATTTTTTTACGATCAATGATTTGAATAACAGCAAAAATGGTTCATCATCATCATCATCAGCCCCTTCACGTCCCCTGCTGAACATGGGCCTCCTCTTAACAGACCTTGGCAAGCTAGGATCGTTGAGGGATATTGCCATAAATCACCACTCTTGGCAGACGGATTGGTGATCGCAGTAAGATGAAAACCTTGAGCTAATAGATGCTGCTGCCCATCCATCAGCCATATGTCCCTTAGTCGCCTTTTACGACACCCATGGGAGGACATGGGGTGGTCTATTCTGAGCCGGAAACCACACGGCAAAAATGGTTATTTTGGGTTAATCCCTATATTAAAACTTAGTTACTTAATTTTAAAACTATTTACACACACTGACACTTGATACTGACTAGGTATATGACATCACGCTAACTTTTTTCAGTGTAAGATAAATGGGCAATCTTACACAGAAAAAAAATACAAATCGCACCAGTAGTTCTTGAGATTAGAGCGTTCAAGGAGCCTTATAAGTATAAGTTAGGCTCCAGCCGACTGCTTTCTAATTCCTAAACTCAAATCATTTCTTTATTATTTGGTGGCATCCCGGTAGAACACTTTTTTTCGGACGGACATACGTATTTAACCACGAGGCTTATGCTACTTCACCGGGCATAAAGGCGAGCAGAACTCCAGCCATAATAAATGGTTTAAAAACTACAAACTAAGCAACTTTCGCCAAAGGGCGCCCCCTGATGGACTTGGACTCGGCTAAGAGCGGTCGCTGGAGGGATTGATGAAAGATGACCTTAGATTTTTCAGGTATTTTGGGCAACTGTCGCTTGTTCTGGTATGGTCATTTGAAAAGGAGAGTTGGAAAATGCTAAAACGTTTTCGTTACGTGATTTGCCTCCAGGTTTGTAACATTTTGTCCTCTCTTGAAGCCCAAGGTTCCATTTTGTTCCATTCTGGGCCCGCCCTTGTGTAAAATCTTTAAAAAATTCAGTGACATCTTGTCGTAACCCATTAAACTTATTTATTTTTACTGACTCCATTTTGTGCACTTTAGCAAAAAAAAAGACTTCGCCTGGAGTAAATATAATCAATTCCACTTTCTTTCTCCTTAGGTATATTCAGTAACCGTTTGCGCCGGTTTTAGCGCCTCCATCATGTAATGCCTGAGGGTGCGTAGCTCTCACTGCAGGGCTCACTGCTCCTAGTCCTGGAAGAGGGTGTGTGAGGGGTACGATCACTATCACTTGCACACTTTATAATAGTATATTATTTAACTCACAAACAAATAAACACACAAACACTTCTTATTATAAATGAATTAACAACGGGCTCACGCCCCAACTCCTCGACAGCACAAATCCCTGTGTAAAATAGAATGTTATTGACATTTGAAATTTCTAAGTTCAAATTAAAATTTGGATTTTAATATTTTAGTTGCAAGAACGTCATACCGGTCAATCAATGTAGTGAGGGATTAAAACCTCACTACAGTACTCTTGTCATTATTTGTATATTGGCACGATTTCCGTAGAGAAACGACACCATGCAATGGGGCTCAAATTTTAGCAACGTAGGATTAGAATTAATAATTCAAATCTCACGTAGCTAAAATTTGAGGCCCATTAGGCTTGAAACAGAGCATGATTGACTTCTTAATAAGGGTTGCATTGTGAATTGTTTTTAGTTACGGCCGGCACTAGGCCAATTTTGATTGTATTGCCAGAAATTAAACGTCATTGTTAGACATGACTGGCGCTAGTAATAGCCTGCCTAAAATTATATTATCTAAGATTGTGTTGGCGACTGGTTGAGTAACAGGCCTTTTTTGATAAGACGTTTATTTTTGAAATATTATTCTTTTTTATACAAATTGTTTTGTCATGTTTAATTGTGTCATATTTTGTGTTAAGTGTATATTTACGTTCTGAAACTATATATATATATATAATCTAATACTATAATTCAACCATCTTTTCATTTAATCCAACCATTCAGATACAGTCAACTCGCTCGCTCACAGTATGCATCTAGTTACAAACTATATTCTACTGAAAATACTTGATTGAGAAATATTTAGTAAATAGTTAATACCATTAATATTAAAATTTATTTATTGACACAAGACTGACAGACTTCTAGGACACCTGAAATAAATTTTAACGTAATATATGATCAAACGAACTTCTTAAGTGAAGTTCGATCAATATTATATGAGTCGCTTTCTTAGAATTTTATAGTAATTATGTATATTTATGATTGATTTTGAATGCATTGAGTATGATGCATAAATGAGGAGATACGTAGAAGAACGGTTATCGACATAGTTAGAGAACTGATGGCGTTGGGGGGAAAAGTTCTCGAATGGAGACCGCGGATCGGCAAGCGTAGCATAGGACGTTCACCAACTAGATGGACGGATGACCTGGTAAAGGCCGCGGGATCACGGTGGATGCTGGCCGCCTCCAACCGTAGTAACTGGAAGTCTATGAAGCAGGCCTATGTGCAGCAGTGGACGTCCTACGGCTGAACTGATGATGATGATGATGTATGTATTGTGAATTTTCTTACTAACTAAGTGCAGCAATGATTATGATAGGCAATGTATTATTAATTGTAATAATGACATAAGAAAGATATGGCAGAGAATAAATAAATTACTAGGAAAAAACAAGCAATCGTTGGATAGTGCTATATTAAAGAATATTAAATCCCAGGTTAATGTTCAATATGTAAGTAATCAGTTTGCAGCTACATTTGACGAAGAAATTAAACAAATTAAACATATATGCTATAGTAATTTCTTAAATAGGGATAGCTACGTAAAAAAAGCGGATAAGTGTATGAGATGGCAACTAGTTAGTGATGATTACGTGAAAAAGATTATTGATAAGATGAATGTAAGAAAATCTCCCGGTAGTGACTTAATACGAATGTACGATATAAAATCGGTAAGTGACAAAATAAGCCCAGTGATCGCGAAGTTGATTAATTTATCGGTTGAACAGCACTCATTTCCGGATAAACTTAAAGAGGCAATAATCCGTCCTATCTATAAGAAAGGTGACCGTGGAACATATTCTAACTATAGACCTATTGCTATTTTATCCAGCATAGATAAAATAATGGAAAAATGTGTAATTAATCAACTAAGTAACTATTTACAAAAAAATAAAATATTACATGAATCACAACACGGTTTTCAAAAGAATAAAAGCACTAATACTTTGCTATCAAATTTTACTAATGAAATTAACTGCTATTTAGATGATAAAAAATTTGTTATTGCGGTGTTTTTTGACTACAAAAAAGCCTTTGATACTTTAGAAATTAATACATTAATAAACGCAATAGAAGAGTGTGGAGTGGATACACCGCTGAGCGCATGGTTTAGGGACTATTTAACATCGCGCTCTTACCGTGTGAAAGTAGGTGATACGCTAAGTGACGAGATTAAGGTACGATGCGGGGTGCCACAAGGCTCCGGGTGTGGACCTGTGTGCTACTTAATGCATGTGAATAGCCTGTGTGGAGTACTCCAGCATTGTTCAGCACATATGTTCGCGGATGACCTGTGCGTGCTGCGCGCCGGCACCGACCTGAGTCAAGCATGCACACTTGTACAACAAGATGTAAACGCAGTCGTTAAATGGTCTCATGATAACGGCATCGTGTTGAATTCCAACAAAACACAGTTTATGATAATTCATTCTCCTTATTTGCCATTAAAAGAAAGCCCAAGTTCATTATTCACCCACTCATTTGATTGTATACACAATAATTACGACAACTGTAGCTGTAAGCCCATTGAAAGAATAAAATGTGCTACTTACTTAGGAGTTAAAGTAGATGAACAATTCTCATGGGCTGAGCACATAGAGTTCATTTGTAATAAACTAAGGACAATACTAGGGAAATTTTATCACTTAAGCTACAGAATACCTCGAGGTACGCTAAAGGTATTGTATCATTCGTTGGTACAGTCAATTTTTGATTATGCTCTCGATTGCTATGGCCTCACGTATAAATCGTATATGGATAAACTAGAAAACATTCAACTAAGATTCTTAAAATTACTGGTAGATAAAAAGACTAAACATAATTGCAACAAAAACTATTATAAATTATTTAAAATATGTAAAATACTTCCCTTACGACTAAAACATAAATACCTACTCGCAACTCATAACCACGGCAAGCGGGAGCGGGATCCATCATTGACGAGAGTAGCGAACGATTATAACACAAGGGCGATGACCACAGGTAAATACGTCGTACCTAAAGTTACCAATGTGTATGGCGATCGTTCATTAAAGAAACGTATCCCATATATATTAAACAGTCTACCTGCAGAGATAAGAAACGAACCCAACATTGTACAATTTAATAGTAAATTAAAAAAATATCTTATTAGTACTTTACCATAAAAATAATAAATTATAAAATAATAAATAAGGCTACAAATATGTAATTTATATAAATATAAGTCCAAAGATTATATAAAAAAACTTAATTAATATTATTATATACATAGATGCCTACCTATGTATACTTACTTATATATTATATACCTGCCTTCATTCATGTTTAATTATTATTGTTCCATTTGTATGATAAATGTAAAACAGCAACATACCTAATTAAGTATTATCTCATGTTAACCATTGATCTCACAGGCAAACTGTGCATGTACAGTTTTGTGAGACATAATCTTTATATCATAAGTCTACTTTGTACCTATTAAGAAACAATAAATAAATAAATAAAAATAAAATCCTAAACCTAAACCATGTGGTTGAACAGGACTTATTGAGGTTGAAAAAAAAAAAAAAAAAAAAAAAAAAAAAAAAAAAAAAAAAGTGTATGTAACTACCTAAGTGCTTAAGGAGTACTTTTTGACTCAGTAATCATATTACATAATTATTATTTGGACATATACTTAAGTTAGTTTATGTAGTATATTATAATTAACAATATGTATATAGGATTAAATATTAGTATGTAGTTGTATATGTATCTTATTTTTTTTTTCTTTTATTCAGAACACAAAATCATAATTACAATGAAATTGTTTCATTGTAATTATGACGATCAGCGAAGTCACGGGTTACTTTTTTTTTCGGATGGACACGTGGATTTCTCATGCGTACCCGACCCCCGCCAACGGCGGATCGAAGGAGTGTCCGGGGGGTTTTAGTGGTGTAGGATCCTCTCCTCGTGGTATGACTTTAGCATACCACGCTATGGAGAGGGCGAGTCCCACATATCCCACCGCCAGCGCGCAAATACGCTGCAACGGTGGTGGGAATGCGTCAATGCATTTCCCCCCGGACAACAAAAAAAAAAAAAAAAAAAAAAGGTAGCCACAAGGCTTTTGCTACTTCACCGGACATAAAGGCGAGGTTTAAAAACTACAAACTAAGCAACCTGCGCAAGAGGGCGCCCCCTGTGGGGCTTGGACGTCGGCTCAGGGCGGTCGCTGGCGATGAGATTGAGGGATTATGACTTTTAGGGGAGTATTGTGCAACTGTCGTCGCGGGTAACATCTTATTCTCGGCAGACTGTCACTTACGCTTAATACTATCGCTTATAAATTCACGGTACAGTTTGAACACAATGACTTCTATATAAAGCATGTATTAATGTTTATGTTAATGTTATTATGTTGCAAATATAAGTAAAACGTTGTGTGTAATTTATTTTAGTTTTCTGTACTTACAATTTTAGTTCGGTTAGGTTTGCCGTAGGTAGTTATAATAGGTGACAACCTCCGTAGCCTAGCAGTATTTGGCTCGCCTTGAACTTCGGAGGTCGTGGGTTCGATCCCCACAACGGACAGAAAATCTTTATGTAAATTCTAAGATTTCTTTCCGGGTCTGGTTGGTTGAGGGACTAACCTCCGTGCCTCGGCAAGCACGTTAAGCCGTTGCGTTGGTCCCGATTGTTGTTGCTTTGTTAGCTAAAACACCTTAACGTTAGTGAGGGTAAACCAGTCATTTTAATCTTATTTCGGGTGAAATTCGAAATATGGCCTAACAATTATTTTCATCACATCGTGTTGCTATTTACAATTTTCTATATAAAAAAGTTCTAGTATCGCAATTTTTAACAGGCACCCGGGGTTCGAACCCAGGACCTCGCTAGTTACAGTCGAGCACATTACCGGTTACATCGAAGTAGTCAAAATCTAAACTATTTTACAAGTATGTTCTGTAATATGACGATTACGATGTTCAGTGCCCATGACGCATCTAAGCGTTTAAATTATACTAACGACATGCCCATGACACGTATGCGCGTCTGTTATTTTTTCGGATAGTAGTAAGTGGCCAGTGCCTCTCGACGCGTCTGTGCGTCTTTTGTTAGGGTTCCGCAAAAAACGGAACCCTTATAGATTCGTCATGTCTGTCTGTCTGTCCGTCCGTATGTCACAGGCACTTTTTTCAGTAACTATAAGAACTATAATGTTGAAACTTGGTAAGTAGATGTATTTTGTGAACCGCATTAAGATTTTCACACCAAAATAGAAACAAAAAACAAAAAAATTTGGGGTTCCCCATACATAGAACTGAAACTCAAAAAAAAAAAGTTCATCGAACCCATACGTGTAGGGTATCTATGAATAGGTCTTCAAAAATGATGTTGAGGTTTCTAATGTAATTTTTTTCTAAACTGAATAGTTTGCGCGAGAGACTCAAAGTGGTAAAATGTGTGTCCCCCCCTGTAACTTCTAAAATAAGAATGATAAAACTAAAAAAAATATATGATGTACATTACCATGCAAACTTCCACCGAAAATTGGTTTGAACGAGATCTAGTAAGTAGTTTTTTTAATACGTCATAAATCCTAAACCGCAATTTACCTTGCATTCAATCAACTCGAATTTAAAAATATAAAATAACATTTCATTTCATAAACATACGCTTTTTGATATCAAGAATAAAATCTTGATATCAAAAATAGGTACGCACTTGTAACTGATACGGAACCCTTCGTGCATGAGTCCGACTCGCACTTGGCCGGTTTTTTATACTTTGGCACTGAGGTAAAGTATTATGACGCGTTATCGAGTCATGGGCAAACCGTTCTTTAAAAATACGACGCGTATATGCGTTTGGGGCACTGAAATATAGTAAAACCTATGGGCGCCTAATAATTTAAGGCGTAACCAAAATATGAAAAAGAATTGACTTGCTTCTTCTTTCATAATGCGGACGGCTAAGGAGTGGAATTCTCTGCCGGGGTCAGTTTTTCCGGAACGCTATAATCTGGACATCCTTAAGGCTAAAGTGAACAGACACTTTCTAGGCAAGCGTGTATCATCTTAGGCCTTATCTTCGCCTTCCATCAAGCGAGATAATGGTCAAATGTAAGCCTATATTCAGAAAAAAAAAATGTTCTTGATATAATAAAACACTAAAACCACAAGATTAAAAAGTCACATGATTTATTCCAATAAATAAATACTTTTATCACAAACACGGGTATGTACAGTGAGGCACTAGCGACCTATATACTATATATACAATTCGTAATAATAATATGCTCTAATTACCCACTTAATTACATAAGTTTAGTCATGGATTAAGATAAATTGCTTTGCAAGAATATTAAACCATTTAAACGCCATTTTAAGCCGTATTCGACAAGCCGTGCAAGTTGGCTATACTCGACAACGATTTAAAAAAAAACAATAAATCAAAATATAAACAAATATAATTTATTTTATGTATTTTATTAATACAGTTCAAAAACTGTATCTTGAAGATCTCGGAGTTTTTGATTTTTTACTTGTTGTCGAGTATAGCTAAAATTGGCGTTCAAATGGTTTAATATTTTTTATTTTATTTTATTACTGTACATATTTAACTTGACCTTTTTTAATAAGTCTACTTTGTACACGGTTATTCAATCATCTGATGATAAAAAAAACTAAATCATTATAATAATATACCGATTTTACTTTGGGATGACCAATATCGTTATAGTGTGGCCTCCAGTAGATAAATATATGTTTTACCGCGTACCTCCTGTTCCCGTGGGAACATCATGATTAAACATAGCCTATCTCACTCCTGGATAACGTAGTTTTCTAATGGCGAAAGATTTTTGTAAATCGATCCTATAGTTCCGGAGCCTATCAATGCAAACAGACAAACAATCAAATCTTTTCTTTTTGTAATAAAAAGTATAAAAATCTGGGTCTGGATCCATGAAATTCTGCACAAACAATAATCAAACGACGTAGGTATGGACTAAGAAAGGATTTTTTAAAATTCAAGCCCCTAGGGGATGAAAAGGGGTTGCAAAGTATGTATGAAGAAATCGTTAAAAATATTTGAAATCATGTTCTTATGATGCGTCCCTTTTTTTTAAGACAATTTCTGGACGTGACAAGTCTGTGAAGAACTGGCAAGAAACTCAGAGGAAT
The DNA here is from genome assembly GCA_947037095.2 of Nycteola revayana. Lineage (NCBI taxonomy): Eukaryota > Metazoa > Arthropoda > Insecta > Lepidoptera > Nolidae > Nycteola > Nycteola revayana. Next base: position 18,449,231 of record OX344856.2, on the reverse strand, counting down.
CCTTTTTAAAAACAAAGTTTATGTCACAATAATATGGCAATATCATATTGTTACAAATATGTGAAATCATAACTATGCAGCATGATAGGAAATGTGATACTTAAAGAAATAGAAGAAATGACTGCACCGGTGGCTCAGTGGTTACGGAAGTTGCTTCTGAGACCTGGTGTTCTGGGTTCGATTCCCACCCGGGACAATTATTTGTGTGAACCACAAACAGTTGTTCTGAGTCTGGGTGTTCTTTGTGTCCGTGAAATGAATGTTTGTAAAGTCCCCCGCGACACAGGGATTTATTTCCCTAGTGCGGGAGTTGTCTTTTTTAAAGAAAAAAATAAAATAAAAAATAAATAATTAGAAACGAAAGTAGCAGAAATCAACCAGATTGAGGACGAACATAATATGAAAGGCCATCGCCGATTAGCTGAAGCGGCCGTAGCCCAATGACTAGGGTGTCGGACATGTGATATTGTGGCCGCCGGTTCGATCCCCACCCATTGCACTACCGACGTGAACCCACTCGTAACACAAGCATTTTAGCTTAGCAGGGGGGGTTAACAAGAATACTAGTAGATTGAAAAACTCTGCTAGTAATCTTGTTAAAAAAAAAACTTTGCTCTGATAATTTGCGAAGGCTTCAAAATTTTCATACACAGTTCATTAGCTTATTAATAGGCATGAAGATTAAAGAATATGTTTAGTCCATCAGTTAGATTACTCAAAAATATTGGACACGTATTTTTTTATGTATCAAACCAATAAAAATTGACAAAGATACAGAGCAACAACAAACTATAAAGTTCAGGAGAGAGGGGCTTGTGACGACACTACTAGGTAAAATGTATGTAATTAAAAGTATTTAAAATGTTGACCAGTGATGTAAGGTGCAAAATTTCATATAAATCGGTGCAACAGTTTTCGGAGATTAGCGTACCGTACAAACAGACGAATTTGTACGGTACAAAAACAAACACTTTACTTCTAACACCCCCCTGACTCGGGTTTAAGCGTTGTTTTTCTATGTACAGACAGAAATCTACAGTTTTATTGTATGTATAGACTTCATTGAACAATTTATGTTAGTATAAACATAATATTACATTGTCATATTACATTATATACTTAATTAACCTTTTAAATATGATCAAAATACCTAATAAAAATCATGCATTTATTATACCATCACAGGTAATAAGAGGGTAACATATTTGATTAAAAAGCAAATCTAATAAATAAGGTGCTTTTGAATATATGCCTTTCACTATAACATAAGATCGTAATTACTATAATAATGTCCGTAAAGAAGTTACCGTGATTTTTTTTTACAAAAAATAGAATTATAATAAAATATATTATTATTATCATTATCATTCCGTATAATTATCAAGGAAGGATATATATTATCACGCAGGACCAATAGGAGCGGAGCATTAATAAATAATGCTTCAAATTGGGGTAAGCTCAAAGTAACTATTACACGCGGACAAAGACGCGTATAATAGTTACTTTGGGCACTATTTGGGTACTGTGGGTACTAGTATTATAGGCACATGCTAGTAATTACTAAAACTATTCATATTAACATAACGTCTCGCAGTCCTCATGCGAGCGGCGGCCACGCTATCAAAAACCCATTTCGAATTAACTTCCCCCATGCTATTACCTATAATAACATCTACATTTCTTCTTGATTCTTGTAAACCGCCATTTTGGGTGACTCCGCCATCACGTTGGCGGCCAGTTTGTGTTAATCCGCCATTCGCATTTCCCTTATTTTGAGTTTGTCTACCATTTTGAGTTGTCATATGTATTAATTGATTTTCTCCGCCATTTTCTGGGCACCCATCCTGAGTTAATCCGCCATATTGATTGCCATCTTGCACTTTAGCGCCACATAGAGTAAGTAGTTGTATAGCCGCGTCTCTGTGATCGGAATTAGGCTGTATATACACTCGCATACCGTTGAACACGTCGTAGGCGTATTCATTGTGTAGACGACCTAAGGCAGCGCGTTCGACGCGGGCTTTCTGGAATTGTAAAGGGATAATATGAAGACAATTTGAAATGTAATGTTTTGAGCATTTGGCGACCAATGGCTTAATGTGCTTCCCGAGGCATAGTAGGAAGTCAAACCAGACCCGGAAAGGAAACTTAGATTTAAAACAAATATTTCTTGTTCGTGTGGATCGAACTAGTGTTGCCGAACTATCGATAGTTTTCATCTGAAAAACGGCATCCTATCATTGTATCGATATATCAGAACAAGCCGATACTATCGAATGAGGAGCAATACTATCGAACGTGGAGGAATACCATCGATACTATCGATAGTCTGCGAATTTGCAATAGTATTGAGTATGTTATAACAGTAATATAATTAAACAAAGACCATAGGCCCCTTCAATAAATATATATTTCTACCGAGCTGTGCTAGTGCTACTGTTTAAAAGGAAAAAGAAACGAAGCTGTTTGAAATGGCATATAGGGGTAAGTAATTGTATGACTTTCTTGGCGAACAATATACTATCGATAGTATCGATAGTTAATTCTTAGCGAGCTATTCCCTCATTCGATAGTATTGCCTCAATCTGAGCTATCGATAGTCGACTATCGATCGGCAACACTAGATCAAACCCACGACCTTCGAGACTTAAAGCGAAACCTTTCCTGCTACGCTACGGAGTATTTCTCGCAAGGACTATATAGTCTTTAGTTATTGAGATGCGAATAATATCTAACCTGCTTCCTGCGGTTTCACCCGGGTCGCTTCCGTTACCGGTTCAGGGAACTTCATCATAAAATGTAGCCTATGCTACTGGATCACTTACCTTTCTAATCGAGGAAAGAATTTTTGAAAGTTTATTCGTAACGTACAAACAAAAGTACCAATCTTTCCTCTTTATAATATTATAGATAGTACTTATTTATTTATTTTTATACTTTAGTATAATTAAAGACATGAGTTGATGAAGGTGATATGTCGCATTTTTGAGATTTTGTGTTTTTTTGCATAGATGAGCTTGAAATGTCGATGACTACAGACTAATGGCCTTAAACCGTCGATTTAAGGCTTATTTTTCAAAATAATATGTTGAAAAAGGTGTTATGTACAGTAAACTTTGAAAATGGCACTGGATGAAAGAGATATGGGCCCATATCACCTTCTTCCAGATAAATAAAGTAAAGACTTTATTTTTCTTTCGTGGAAGAAAGTGATATGTACGTACATAACACCTTCTTCCACTCAGCTTACGATGGTTGAAAGACGCGATGTCACTTTTTCATGAATTAAGGTGTTATGTGACATGCATATCACATTCATTTATTCACGACATATAGTTATTTTGATTCTCATTCGGTCACATTATCGCGCATGTTTAGGGTTCCGTACCCGAAGGGTAAAAACGGGACCCTGTTTCTAAGACTTCGCTGTCTATTTGTCTGTCACCAGGCTGTATCCCAAGAACCGCGATAGCTAGACAGTTGAAATTTTGAGAAATTATGTATTTAATTTACTAAAAAATATATAGCAATTATTTAAGGGGGGCTCCCATACAACAAACGTGAATTGTTTGCTCTTTTTTGCTCGATATTAATGAAAGCGACAGACAGGCACATGAAAATGATACGGAACATTTCGTGCGCGAGTCCGGTTCGCACTTGGCCGGTTTTTTTAATAATGCATAGTGTAACTAAAAAAATATTGTTAAAATACTGCTGATGGTCACCCAGTAACGGAAAAAAAAACTAGAATCCATGATGATTCCAAGGATAAGTTTAAAAAAACATGGTCTTAAGTTAAGTTTCTTTAAGTTAAAATTAAAAGTTAAAACATTAATAAATTTACACCACCGGCAGGATTTGAACTTGCATCTTAGGAATACTTAGCCACTAATGCCTAGACCATTTGGCCACAGTGGAACCCAACCGTTCGTTGAAATTTATCGACCTCTTTATAACACGTCTAACACGGTAACACGTAGATCAGATGCCATCTATCGATAATACTTAACAAGACAAATATGACCAAAGTTGCATTTGGAATTAAATTTTTATACGATGACACCGCCCGTATTTACATTTTAAAAATTTTGATTATTTTGAATTGAGCTTAATATATTTACACTACCGACAGGATTCTAACCTGTATCTTATGTATAGCCACTAATGATTTAACCATTCGGTCATGCTAGAACATTCCTTTGGGTAGTGATGGTATTTTATTTGCGGAAAGCCTTTCGTTCTTGTAATGTAAGTGAGCAAGCAGTACAAGGCAAAATTAATTATTCTTTCTACTAGTAACCAACACGAACGTGAAGATTCTGAGATATTAATATGCAAAAACCAAAACAAATCGGAAAAACACCTCAGAAATACGCAGTAACGCTAATAAGTATAACGTAAAAAACTTAAGGAATCACTAAAGAAATTTCGAACATGTGTGGGATATACCAAATAGTGTCTAAAACAATATAATATTATATAAGTAAAGTAAAATATAATATTTATATTATAATTAAGACAGTACAACTTACATTCTTACTTGAACACCTAACTAAAAGTGCAGAATGTTGACTTTTGTTTATGGAAGAAGGAGTTATGTGTAGTTTTTTTAGAAATTATATAATAAAAAATATTAATTTGTTTAATTGCTTTCGTACCATTAATATTTCAGGTTGTTTACACAACTTGGCATCATAGTTTAATTTAAAAATCTGTTTCGTAGCGACTTATTTTAAAAAATAAAAGTGAAACTTTAAACCCGATTTACTCGAAATTATGATTTTGTGACTTATCACCTTCATCCACTCACGTCTTCAATTATTTTATATTGTACATTGGTGGACTTAATGCCTAAGGCATTTTCTACCAGTCGACCATAGGGTGATGCAGAGATATCAAGGTAGGTGCACAAAGTAGAAATTAGTATTAACTAGTATTGCAGAACACAAACCTGACAGATCCTTCTCAAGTGCAAGACTTCGTATCCGTTGTGGTGCAACCATTTTCCTTTCTCAGCACACTCCAACGCCCATCTAGAAAAGTAAAATATATATTATGACAGAATGTGAACAAGAGCCAAAAATACAAATTATGGAAAAATTTGACAGGGCAGAGGATGCAAGTCAATACAATGCAGATTGATTGATTTATTTAGTATTGGAGGCCAATTTCAAAGAATATAAATAAATCACCTGACATTTGTAACGACATTTTGTAATGATACTAAATTAATATTATTTACTAGCTTTCCGCGCGCGGTTTCACCCACGTAACTCCCGTTCCCGTAGAAACTTTATAATAAAATATAGCTTATAAACTTCCTCAATAAATGGGCTATCTAAGCTTGAAAGAATTTTTCAAATCGGATCAGTAGTTGCTGAGATTAGCGCGTTCAAGCAAACAAACTCTTCGGCTTTATCTATTATGGCAAATAACTCATTATTAGGTACCAATTCTTTGCGTTTTTATACTCGTGATATTTTTTCAACGAAATGTCCGATTGGAATAAAACAATAAGTATTTTACTTCTACATAAATACCCTTGATAACATAATGCTTAATTTGGATAAGGATTAATATTACGATATTTACTTTCTTCAGACGATTTAATATTTTTTTACAGCGCACGCATAAATAGGTTTTCGCTTTTACACCTTGGGTTACAAAACCGCAACTTTCTTACGGATCCCTAATTTTTTTGAAAATAAAATATAGCCTATAATCTTCATCGATAAATGGACTATCCAACACTGAAAGAATTTTTGAAATCCAACGAGTAGTTCCTGAGATTAGCGCGTTCAAACAAACAAACTCTGCAGCTTTATAATATTATAGTATAGATTCAACAAGTCTTTTTTGATATTGACATTGATATAGTATTATTTGGCAACTTATATTGTGAAATTTTGTTTTAGTACTTTAATTATAGGCTGTGAAAGTGGTACTAGCCTTAAATTATTTTTTTTCGGACACATATTTATTTAGTTAGCCACGAGGCTTTTGCTACTTCACCTAGGATAAAGATGAGCAGTGCTCCGGCCTTATTAAATGGTTTATAAACTAAGGAAGTTGCGCTAGAGGGCGCCCGTAGTGGCACTTGGACCTCGGCGCAGGACTGTCGCTGGCGGGAGGCTTGAGGGATTATAGCTTTTACTTTCTTAAGGGAAGTGTTGTGCAACTGTCGCTCTACTTTACATTTATAGTTGGCCTCTCGGACTTCGGGTCTACGAGGGCATCGGAAGGTTCTTAGCAAACTAAGGGTCGGGAGCACTTTATGTGTTTATCGGATATCTTAACGTAAATAATACTAATATAAGATATTTACTTATTTCTCTCACAAAGTTTTTAAGTAAGTGTGTCGTCATAACTGAGAGTTTGAGATAACTCAACACCTTTTGCTTACACCTAAAAGTACTCAGTGGATAGAATTCGAGCTTATTATACAAATAAGTAGCAAAGAAACAAAAGAAATGTGTTAACTAAAATTTAATGATGAAACTTATTCTTAACGTCCTATTGTTAGCCGTTTTTCTTTATCTAAGGTAAATACACTTGAGAGCAATAAAATCGCACACGTTGACTTTTTGTTGTTAAAGCAGTTTTTTTCATGAATGTGAATACATATTAAAATAAAACTTACACTATTTGAATGTTTACTTCAGTACCTTTCTAATGATATCAAATACAGTGTAAAAAAAGTACCCATAGGGAGTTTTAGGGCACAAAACCCAACATACGGATAAAATTACCCAATTTAGCTTAAGAAAGAATAAAAATAAAACTCAAAATGCTTGATCAAATTGTTTTTCAATAAGGTGTATTCCCTCCCCTAGCCTTGATTACAGCTCTTAATCGGTTTTTCATGGACCGTATTAATTTCACCATGAAATCTTGTGGTATGGCGTTCCACTCCTCTTCAATGGCAAGTTGAAGCTCTTGGAGGCGCGTAGGAGCAGGGCTTCTTGCTCGAACTCTTCTTTTTAGCTCATCCCAGACATGCTCAATCGGATTGAGATCAGGACTACGAGCTGGCCACTCCATCGCGGTGATTCCAACGTCTTCCATGTAGTCGCAAACTGTTCTAGCGACATGCGGTCTGGCGTTGTCGTGCATTAAGAGAAAATCTTCTCCCATAAGCCACGCAAGCGGCCTCACATGTTCTTCGAGCACTTCTTCGACGTATCGTGCAGCCGTCAAACTTCTCGATCTCGGGCCGGTATTCGCCGTAGTGATGAATACAATGTCAGTTTTAGTGTCCAACATTATGCCACCCCAAAACATACACGATCCACCTCCAAAAGCCACACGTTCGCTTATGCAGCATTGTGAAAATCGCTCTGATGACCTTCTGTAGACCCTAGAGCGTCCATCATGACCATGTAAAGTCATTCTGCACTCATCAGAGAACATAACAGCCCGCCATTGGTCATACGTCCAATTTAAATGTTCCCTAGCAAATTGTAGCCGGGATTGTCGGTGAGCTGTGGTCAATTTGGGACCATTTGCTGGGCGATGTGAAGTCATTCCTGCTTCACCTAGTCTTCTTCGAACTGTCTACCGACTTATACTGACATTGCGAACTTCTTGAAGCTGTTGTCCCAGTTGAACCGCGTTCAGTTGCCGATTTCTCAAAGACCTTGTCACAAGAAAGCGGTCATCACGCTCTGATGTTGTGCGTCGCCGGCCAGATCCTGGTCGCCGAATGTAGCCACCGGTCTCTTGGAACCTCTGGTATACACGACGAACAGAGTAGCGGCTCAAATTTAGCCGTCGAGCAACTTCACTTTGGTTATGGCCTGCTTCGAGCAAGGCAATAACTTGAGCGGCTTCTGCGGGCGTGGTATCCATATTTTTCCAGTAAATCCGTATGCTTCCAGTAGAGATGTTATCACGTTGACCTTCGGTATGCAACTGATTAAAAATTCCAATAAACCGACCTTTTTATACCTGCGGCTAAGGGTGCAAGTAGTGACAACGCAAACGCGTGAATTTGGGGAATTCGGTGTACGGTCGGTTTTTGTAAGTTACGTAAAGGTCAATGATTTTAATTTTATGTTTTTGTAAAGCTAAGCTTGTATGCTTTAATTTTGTCTAATGATTTTTACTCAATATCTTTAGATTTTAGAAAACAATCAGTAATAAACCAAATTACAAGGGGTGTGCGATTTTATTGCTCTCAAGTGTATATAGTAATGTATACCTGGCATGTAAAACTCGACAACCCCTCGCGGCGCCCAGGAGCGCGTTGGTTGTGCGAGCTCGCTTGTCGGTCGCGTCGCTCCAGCAACTAGACTTACTGTGATATAAACATTATTGTTTGACAAGTAATAAAGCTGAATTGTTTGTTGAAATAGGTTATACTGGGTGACTTTTTTTACCGTCTTGACAATAATAGGGCGTGATATGTATAGGAAATAGATGTGTAAGGGGCCGTCCATTAATCACGTGATCTTTTTTTAAGCATTTAACCTCCCCCTCCCTCTTGGTGATACATGCTGAGGTTTAAGACTACCCCCCCACCCCCCACCCAACATCACGTGTATTTTTAGTATCTGCAAAAAATCTTAATTTTTTTAGAATATTATCCTAAATATCATTTTTTTATAATATATATATTTTTTTTAATAATTAAAAAAGACATCTCCCGCACTAGGGAAATAAATCCCTGTGTCGCGGGGGACTTTACAAACATACATTTCACGGACACAAAATACACCCAGACTCAGAACATTTATTTGTGGTTTACACAAATAATTGTACCGGGTGGGAATCGAACCCAGAACACCAGTTCCCAGAGGCAAATACCGTAACCACTGAGCCACCGGTTCGTTCCCGTTGCTTAGTTATAAAATGAGAAGTTTGATCACGTGGCCCATAAAAAAATATGTGGCTGGACTTATAATTTCCCAAAAATAAATACACGTGATATCTTACTACAACCCGCTACCCCCTTGTGACATTTCGTGATTTTTGTCAAACCCCTCCCCCCTTTCAAGCCTCACGTGATTAATGGAAGGCCCTTAAGGAACAGTTTTTTTTACAGTCTTGATAATTCAAGACTGTAAAAAAAGTCATCCAGTATAATATAGGAGGACTTCTATCTTGTCTGGCTATTCGTTTGTATTCCGCCTTAACTCCTAAACGGTAGTACGGATTAATACGGAACTTAAATGTAAAATAGCGTATAAATCGTTACCTACTGTCACTGTACATCTCGGAAGTCGTGGGTTCGGTCCCCACGCCGGACAAGAAATCTTTGTGTAATTTCTTAGATTTATTTCCGGGTCTGGTTGGCTGACGGACAACCCTCCGTGCCTAGGAAAGCACGTTAAGCCGTTGGTCCCGATTGTTATAACATCATCTATATCAATCGTATACAAAAGCGTGAAGTAGAAGAAAGGGCAATAGCGTTTCCGTGTGTTAAAATATAATACTGCGGTCGCCAACCATCCTGCCAAGCGTGGTGACTATGGCAAAATCCCCTCTCGGAAGGAGGTCCATGTTCAGCAGTGAACGGTGTACGGTCTGATGATAATGATGATTGTTGTGTTCAATAAATGTTACCCGCTTTATATATTATTAGCTTCACTTGTATGTATGTTTGTTTGTAACCGACTTCTTAGGGCGCTATTTTGACCCACTTTAAATGGCTAAATTTCATTCAAATTTTGCACACCTGTCAAAGACCGTTGACAATGCAATAATTCGATTAAAATATCCGATTATCTTGATTAGATTCGCCAGGATTCATCAATTTCTTCCCGCAACCTTTGAATGAGAGATGGAGCGAGTGCGCGATGCATGAGAGTAAAAGAGATAGAGCGAGTGCGCGAACTACGCATGCGTGCAATTTTAGAGACTTATTATTAAATCGGGCACAAGCGTGTTTTTTAGTTTATTTTTAACTATTATATTATTTTTCCTTTCAAAATCCTTATATTACACGCACGAAGTAGCGCTAGTAAAAAAATAATGGTTATAAAGCCTACCTCAAATCACAATGCGTGCCCACCCCCGTGACGTCAGAGGAATGGTTGTCACACGTGGCGGCCGTGCGGCAGCTACCGAGCAGCACATGGGTCGTGCGCTTGTTTACCGCCTTCTGTATACTGCCATTCAACTTTTGTATGAGTTGGATGATCACTTGTCGTTCTTGCCGAGTCATACCGGTTAGGACCTGAAATATATAAATGGTTGTGGTCAAGTCATTTTCAAAATATTTTTTCATCCAAAAAGTGACTTGCCTGGTATTAAAGTCATTTTAAAAAGGGATAAAATATAATGACCACCATAAATATATACTTGACACCAGAAAAATAAAGTCTAAAATTATAATAGTATGTATACTATTTTAGTCACGACTGCACTTCAAATTGTATTCGAACACCAAATGTAGTTAATGATCACCAAATCTTAGCGAGCAAATTATTGCGCTATTTCTACCTTAATAAAATCAATGAAAAATGACAATCGGTTAGGTTAGGTTAGAGCTGCGGCTATACAACCGAATAGTAAATTAGTAAAACATTACATTACATACGAAAGCGAAATGTTAAAACTTTGGTTACAATTTTACATTAAAATGCGGGTTTAATTTTGGTGATCATTTTCAATTTTTTTCTGTTATATGTTACTATATCTGATGGTAAGTTAAACATAAGCCTTTTAAAAATGTTTTTTATTTTATTCAAATTGTGACAGTAAAGTGAAATGTTAGTTTCAAAACCGTTTTTTATTCAAAAAGTGACTTGTCTGGCAAACAAGACGGTTTCAAAATTATTTTGTTAGACACCTATCACAGTACTTACAATTTTAGGCTTCAGGATGTCACTGCCAACAACAACATTGTTGTTGTTGTTTCTCTGTTGTTGTTGTTTGGGGTCACAGGCCGCCAACAACTTCTTGGCCATCCGTTCAGCGCGCGCCAGGTCGCGTCTCTCGCGCTGAGTCAGTTTGTGCTGTTGTTGCTTCCTTCTTTGAGATTCTGCATCTGATTAATAAAAATAATCTAGGTATATGTACTAATTTTATAAAGAAAAAACATTTGAATGTTTTTTTTTTGTTAGATAACTATCATATTTATGCGGTGTACTAGTAATCTTGTGGCACAAAACTTCCCTAAAATACTAAAAGTCATAATCCCTTAAACTCATCGCCAGCGAGCGCCCTGAGCCGAGGTCCAAGCCCCACAGGGGGAACCCGCTTGCACAGGTTGCTTAGTTTGTAGATTTTAAACCATTTATTAAAGCTGGCTTATGCTGGAATATGGTTATTGGTTATAAACGCGAAAGTTTGTAAGTATGGATGATTGTTACTCTTTCACGCCAAAACTACTGAACGGAATTGGCTGAAATTTTGCACCGGGACAGGTAATACGCAACTTAAAGGTTACAAAAAAACCACACTCCGACAAACTGGAGCAGAGTAACGCGGGTAAAACCCTCGGGGCGCAGCTAGTCCGTCCATATGCTTCTGAGGTATATGGGGAGGGAGATTGAGGGATATTAAGATCTGAAATTGATCTAAAACTGAGAACTTTGGCCGAGAACGACAAGCGTAACGCTGACTTCCTAACACTAAGAACTGACTTCCTGTTACAGCCCATCTACGTCCACTGCTGAACAAGAGTCCCATATTTAACAAGAACTTGGCAAGCAAGAATCTTTCGACGTATATTACCGTAACAACCACGCATGGCAGGCGGATTGGTGATCGCATTAAGATGGGAGTATCTCTGAGCTGATAGATGCTGCTGTTCATCCATGAGGTTTATATCCCTTTTACGACTGCCACGGAAAGATATGAGGTGGTCTATTCGAAGCTAAAAATGCAGAGATCCGCAGAGGAACGAAGGTCGCTGACATAGCTCAACGGTTAAGCAAGCTGTAGTGGCAATGGGCAGGACACATAGCTCGAAGAACTGACGGCCGATGCAGCAGAAAGGTTCTCGAGTGGAGACCACGAACTGCCACGACCGCCTGCACGATGGACCGACGACTTTATAAAGGTCGCAGGGAGTCAGTGGATGCAGGCCGCTAGCGATCGTTCCGGCTGGAAATCGACGGGGGAGGCCTATGTTCAGCAGGCTGATGATGATGATGATTTTAAGCCCAAAAAAATATCAAGAACGTTAAGATTCATCATCTCACCCGTCTCGTCATCAGTGCTGCCCAACTCCTCAGCCTCCTTGTGCGTGAAGAGCTTCCTCCGGGACTTGGGCGGTTGTTTCACGGCAGATGGGTTGTCTGCGACCCGCCGGGGGGCTGTGTTCACTCGAGATTCTACGTCTGTAAGTGTAATTAAAAATATGATTGTGTTATACATCAAAATCTATACTAATATACTAGCTTCTGCGCGTGGGAAGCTAGTCTTCTAAATTTGGTGTAGTATTATGATTATTCTATTTTTAACCCCCGACGCAAAATAGGGGTGTTATAAGTTAGGCGTGTTTGTCTGTGTGTGTGTGTCATCGTTACTCTCGTACAAGTGAAGCAATATTGATTTGTTATTTTTTTAGTTTAGTTGATCAAGATTGATCTAGCCATGTTTGATCAAAATCGGTTCAGCCGTTTATAAGGAGATGAACGTTGGATTAATCCAATGAATGTTTGCAAATTCGACCACTTGGTCATACAATGTACACATAGGAGATGATTATTACAATAAAAAAACTGACCGGAAAATATTCAAATAATAATGCTGCCCTTCTAATTGTACTTGCAGTAATCATCATTTTTGGAAATTTCATTAATGACATTTCAGGACCCTAATCTATACATAAAGATTGTTTTTTTCTTATTTTTTAGTTTAAAAGTTATGTAAATAGACTTCTTGTTTAGATAACAAAAATTGTGTTTACTGCTTTATGTCGAAATCGCGATTTTGCAAGTACTGCGTTTGCATTAAGGGGGGCAGAATGTTTACTATTACGGGGGGTAAAAACCCGAGTATTTTATTTCCTATTTTAATATATTTTTTTGTAGCTATGCAAAGTTTTTTGGGTCGGGGATTTTTTATATTTACCTATAGTATCATTAGATGTATCTTTGTCCGTGCTGCTGTCAGTGCCACTCGATATCCTCAGCCGAGGCTTGCCGTTCTCATTACTGTCATCTTTGCTGTCCGACAGCAAGTCTATTAGCGGGATATTCTCTCGTTCTGCTTTTTTCTAAAACATAAAAATATATTTAAAAATAATATAAAAATAAGGTTTAAATTTAGAGAGCAGATTAATTACAATTAAACATGAGCCTCCGCTTTAACAGACTTTGGCAAGCAAGGGTCGTTGAGGGATATTGCTGTAACAACGACGCTTGGCAGGCGGATTGGTGATCGGATTGCTTCGTGCGTATCCAGCCCCCGCCAACGACGGATCGAAGGAGTGTCCGGGGGGTTTTAGTGGTGTAGGGTCCTCTCCTCGTGGTATGAGTAATATGCTTACCACGCTATGGAGAGGGCGAGTCCCACATATCCCACCGCCAGCTCGCGGATACGTTGCAGCGGCGGTAAGAATGCGTAAAAGCAATTACACTGGACAAAAAAAAATCGCTCTAAGATGAGTGTATCAGCCCGTATAACTTCCACTGCTGAACATACGCTTCCTCCCGAGGGAGGGTTTTGCCATAGTCACCACATAGGTTGGTGACCGCAGTATTGTGTTGTAACACACACGGAAACAATGCTACCCATTCTCTGGTCTACGCCTGTTATAGATGATGTTATAACAATCGAGACCAACGGCTTAACATGCTTTCTTAGGCACGGATGGTAGCCTCTCCACCAACCAGACCTGGAAAGGAATCTAAGAATTTACACAAAGTTTCTTATCTGGTGTGGAGACCGACCTCCAAGACTCAAAGCAACCACTTTGCCACGAAGGCGTTGGACGAGTCCAACGCCTTCGTGGCAAAGTGATCAAGTTCGAGAACTAGCTTGTTTTACTGACGTGTCGTTGCTATCTGACTCACCAAGAGTTGTCTCAAGGTTCTAGGCGAGGGCAGGTCGGAGTGTCTGGAGGCGGCAGGGAAGCTCCTCTCATTGAGTCTGCCAAGCGCCGCCGCGCAGGCCTCCACCCACAGCGGGGACACCAGCTTGCAGGCCAGCGCTCGGGCTTTGGCACGAACGGCGCGGCACCCACCTGACAATACGAATGGATGATGACTAAAAAAATCTATTTGGTCCGTCAGTTAGATTACCAAAAAATATTGCATACATTCTCAACTTTCTTTTTATGGTGTTTGCACTGAAGAGTGATAGAATATCAACTGAATCATTGTATACCCACAAAAATGTTAAGCAGCACCTTTAATACAATTTGAATTGGCAACTTAGCAAAGGTTCTAGTGTTTCCACACACTATTTATGTAAAACCAACCTCCATGACATGTGACAACCTCTGTAGCTTAGCGGTATTTGGCTTATTGTATAAAAATGTTAATAAAAACTTACTATCAGTCCATACAAGATGTGTAACCAGAGGGCTCCAGCTATTGAGCACTGAAGCCCCCATTGCTGTCAGCGCAGCTCGTAGCGGTAGAGCTTTGATCTCTGAACCAACTTCCACTAATGCCACTACTCCACGGAGACTGTCACTGGCTTGTGATTGTTTTGGTGAATCCTGAAATGGAGAGAAAAATTATTTGATTATGAAAAAATTAAAATTTGTAGCTACAGTAGAATCCGATTATTATGACGTAATTACAGTACGAAGTTTGGTTTTCATTTAAAATTATTTATAAAAAAGACGGATATAATGACTTCTCTTATAGTGACATGTCGCTTATTTACCTATTTCAATAAATTATGTCCGGTTAAAATGACCGACATGATTCTTTACAAATTCGGTAATATTCTTTGATTCCCGATGACGTTCGGCACGTGGCTCGTTTTTGTTTTGAATCTCAGTGAGTAATTGAAACTTGAAGGTCACGCACTGTTTTTCGTTTGTCGTTTGTGTTTTTCATTGTACTGTGAAAAAATCTCAACGCCGCAAAGCATTTACGATTGAGGAGAAGGTGCAATAATATGCAGACTAGAAAGTGGAGAAACAAACTTATCTCTCGCAAAGGAATTGGGCGCGGGTCATTCGACAATCCCAATTATTTTTAAAAACAAGACCCGCATTAATCCAATTTCACAAAACGCTTTGTATGATGTCCGCTTATTATGACATGTTTGTCAATTCCTTTCGATGTCATTATAAACGGATTCCACTGTATTTATAAAATTCTATTATAAATCTATACAGCATTCCTAGAAAGCTTGCAGCATTGCACTTGCGAATGGGAATCCTTTTTTGTTGTGCAAAGTAAACCAGGACTGCTGCAAGGTTTTTATAAATTAATTTGGCTCCCCATGGCCCCAATGTTTCCTTTAAGGTCTGTTGTTATATTTGTCTGTTTGTTATAATACAAATATAATAATCAATTTATTCTGGAATTAGCAGTTACAACACAATACACACATAATCTATTACTACATATCTTAAAAACTAAGTTTATAACAATATTTCTCTAATCGCAGTGTGCCTGTGTTCATAGGCTCAAAAAATTTCCATTGTCTTCAGTAATTTGTAGACATGCGAAATGTAGCTCACTGAAAAGAAAATAGAGATATAGCTCTTTTGATCAAAAGAACTTTATTACTCTTTTAGCTCGTTAGCTCACCGAATAACTCTTTTAACTGTTTAGCTCAATTGATTTACTTGCGAGCTACAGATCAAATTGAGCCGCGCTACTATACGCAAGTCAGACGAGACAACTAGCTCAGTGGCTCTTTAAAATCTTTGAAGTTCTTTAGTTTATTTAACTTAGTTGCGAGCTATATATTATTAGATTATATATAGCTCGCACTTAGACTATTAGATTCATTGAGTTGTTTTGTTTTTATTACAAAATGAAAGCCAATGATTTTCATTCTTACTTGAACAGGCTTAAGGCCAAGAAACTATGGCAAATACCCTCCCTCGGGAGGAGGCCCACGTTCAGCAGTGGACGTTATACAGGCTGATGATGATGATGACGATGATGATAAGAAACCAAAACTATATTGCGCTTAGCAATATGCGACACGAATGACACAAAAATCCGCCGAAACAATTTGAGTACATTTAGGAAAACAACATTGTTTGTTTTGTTGACAAAATTACAAACTTATTCCCTAAGGATTTTCGTACTTATGTAAAAGTGCTAAACTATTTTTACTTTTATAACAACTATGATAAGAGTTATCAATTTTATCTCTCATTCGCGAGCTACCCATGTCTAGTAATTTGCAACCCTTCTCCATTTTGCACCTACAGTCAGTTTCAAATCATCTTCCAATTTCATTTTTTGTCTTCCTCAATTTCTTGTTTTGAATAATAATATTAAATAATCAGTAATTTTTAATTAAGCCAAATAAAAGATAAGATGCTATTTAAATGTAGTCTCAACTAACTACTGACCTGGCAGCCAATCAAGGTCATAAGCCACCTGTACAGGACATATTATAATGTACAAGTGTATGTGCAAACAAAGATGCATTCTCTATTTTTAGTGAGATGTATGACACAACCAGTGAGATTATATTTTGTCCTAGACTGCACTCCTTTCACAAATAATGTTTTCACCATATAACTATCGCAGCATTTTGAACAATAGCACCAAATTTCTAGTAAATCAAAACCAAGTTGGTTGTGTAATTAGGATAACACCAACATGTCATCAAAAAAATTTTTTTGGAACAAATAGTATGCAGAAAATTTACTATTTAAATAAAGATAAGAAAAAACAAACCTTGCTAGCACTAGCAGCTGCTTGCTGGTTTTTTCTGCTACTAGCACTCATAGTTTTAGTATTCATAGCTTTCTTCCTAAGTACATTAATCGAAGAAGTTGCTGCATCAACTCCTTTGAGAGCCGACCATTCTTCTCTTAGTCTAATTCTCTCTGCAACCGCAGAGCGTCGCTGGAATTAATTAAATAAGATTTTCACTATATATAATACCACATCTGTCAGTCATGTCAGTCATCTGTCTGTAGATTTAATTGAAATAAGAGGGTAGAATATTTAATAAAAACACTTTACAAAACTACTACTTACTACTTTAAATAATTCAGTACTCACTACAAAGTACTGAATTATTTAAAAATATTAATAGTTATTTAAAAAGATAAAGAAGCAACCATAGATAGAAAGATAAAGAAAAGAGTTTCATGTAGTTATTTTGTTGTTTACTTTTTAATGTATTTAAACAAATCAACGTAGATGAGTTCATACTATGATTTCTGGGTACTCACCAGTCCAGCTGCACTTCTGTTATTTTCTTTATTCATTTTAGTCAACTGGTAAAATTTATTTATTAAAAAAATAATAAACACGTTATCAAAATAAATAAAGTAGGTATAAATTATAGAAAATTATACCTATTTTGCACCGTAAAACACGGTTTATAAAGAAATTACATTACGAAAATCAACAACATCAAGAAAATAAAATAGGTTCTGAGTAAACAAACAAGTTTGAACAAGTTTGACATTTGATTGTGACAGTTACGAAATGTCAACGTAATTTTATTTTTCTCTACGCTCCCATCTGGGTGCTTTTGGCTCGCACATTTTGTGCATCTGCCATATTCAAATTTCCTTGAACCTTGCCAACTAGAATAGATGTAGTATTTTATAAGTAAGTTTTATTTTAAATTAGCTACTTCTAGTTGTATATATGTGTATTTTATTCATGTAATAAATAAATAGTTTTCTTGACATTTTCAGGTATGTGCTTATTATGTTGTATCGTATTTTGATGGTTTTTTATTTATATGATGATCGGTCTTGACTTTGGTATTTAAGTCATTCAAAGTTCAAAACATTTAATGACAAAAATGGATGGTGGATGTCAAAAATGCTTTTAATTCGGTGGATAGGGGAGCCCTTTAAAGAGAGGCAAAGGATAAAATTCTTCATTTCTACAACTTTATTTGGCAATGCTATAGTTCGACTTCAAAATTTACATATTTCGGAAAAGACGGCCTACAACTTAGGTCACATTAATATTTTTTATTTCACATTGCTATCATAAACAAACAGGCGTGAATAAATAAAATGCTTATAATTTAAAGATGGTGGCATCTACAAGCAAATTTTAAATGCTATTTTTTATAATACACAAGGTATTAAAGGTTGTTACATTAAAGTATTTGTTAAGCCTTGTGGTATTTCGTAAATCGGCAGTGGCTCCGCGGTCCTGACGTCATTATGGCGGACCATTTAAAAATAAGATAAAGTAGAACTATACAAAGGTACTAATATTTTAAATAAAGGTACTAAAAGGTACTGGCATAGTATTAAACATGTGCACTATCCAACATGCAAAATTTTGACATGGCTCCGCGGTTCTTACACTCACAATTCCTACACTTTATTGATGTACCATTTATTTGTGTAATATGCAATTTATTTGAAAGTGTATTTTTAATAAATTAATTAACATCAAGTTCGTCTTAATTATCATAACAGTGGGTGGTATAATGACAGCGTAAAGTCGTACCTAATAAAAGTACAAATTATTTACAGTAACTTTTAATTTTAAAAACACAATAAGTATATTATTATATTAACTAAATTCGTTCCTAATAAGAAAATGCCAATAAAATATATTCTTAATCATTATTCTTTATTTGCAGGTGGTTTTGTTTAGTGTAACAAAGATTTAACTAAGAAGAGGTTTGTACTTCAAACAAACTTTTTAAAGTGAATCCTTCTTTCAGCGGTTCTATGGCTAGACCTAAATAAGGGCTGTATACAGGCTGGGTGTCAGTTTCCCCTTTGTGTACCAGTTGTGAAGCTAAGTAAAGGTTGGGCCCCATTTCACCACGCGGCTCCCCAATTTCTTCCATTTCTTCGATGTCATCGTTTGCAGATTTTGGATTCTGTAAAGAAAGAGGATTAAATAAAACGAAAAACATTTTGTCACGAGTAAACTGTGTATGACTGGTAGGTTGCTCATGGATCAATGCATGAGCAATAAAAGTATATTATTATTCCCATCCTCTTAGTACGGGACCCGAGATATTACTCGAGCGTGTAAAAGTAAGATATATTAATTTAACTGCATGCAAATAATTGTAGGTACATGTCAAAAATCTGAGGAATTGAGCGCGACGCAAGGCGGCAGGAGATATTTACCTACTATTGATTTGATTTTGACAATTCTTTAAATATAGCTTAGTTATCCAGGAGGATAAAATAGCTACCTTATGGTGAAAAAATGAAATTTATTAAATATGATATTTTGTGCGAGACTGCTCAGTGCTCTCCTTTTACAAATAATGTTTTCACCTACAATACTTGTCTAAGATAATAAAACTATCGCAGCATTTTCATCAATAGGCAGATAATTTTAGAAATGTTTCAGTCAGAAACACAAATCCAAATGATAAACATCGTATTAACTAAAACGGATCACAAAAAAAAACAAAAGTAATCTAGCAGCAATCAAAGTACCCACTTCATTATTCCAAGTAAGCTCCACTCCAAACAAGGGTTTTTCAGTGTAGGCTTGGTGTAAAGCTTTGAGTTCCGTCAGTAAAGGTTTCAGCCTGTCTTTGGGATCAGCTCTGAAGCCTAGAACATAGCCTCCTGACTGCGGTCTAACGACAAACACCAGAGCATCACCAAACTTGGAGTCGCGAATGGAAATCTGAAAGGTTATCATAATACTACATCGTGACTATCAGCTCGTAAAACGTCTACTGTTGAATATGCATCCCTCGAAGGGCGTTTCACCATAGTAATTACGCTTATCAGGTGTTTTGGTTATGCCCGGTGAAGTAGCAAATATCTAGCTATCCTACCGGTTAGCTCGATATGTCCGTGTAGGTGTTGTTGAAACGTTGCTGTCCATTTCTTGGTATACATCTTTATAAATGATGTTATTATAATGGAGCCATAAGCCAATGCTTAACGTGCTTTCTTATGCACGTAGGTTAGTTATTCAACCACTCTTGAGTCTGAAAGAAATCTGTAATTTTACGCAAGGACGATATCCATCGTGGAAATTGAAACCACGATAACGCTGTGTTCGATAATTTTCATCAGGGCTAAAACCAAAAAGTGTTAAGAACACTCTTTGCTTGCGGAATGGTTCAAGACAAAAATGCTTACGCTTTCAATGGTAATATATGGCATGGAGACGTTAAAAGCCTCGTTAACATCAGCATACCAGACGATTCTGACGTTGGTCACCACCATGGTGCCGAGGTTTCCGGCATCGCTGGAGAGATTCCAGATACTGTGCTCGTTGAGGCAAATCTGGAATGGAGTGCCAGGTAAAAACCAATTTAAAAGAATGTAGATTTTGGTTTTATAACATGCATATGTTCCTCAACCTTCGAAAACTTATTATTTTGGCAAAGTTCCAATGACTATAACACATACAGTAATCTTTACAAAGATGGTAGATATTATCCAACTAGTAGCTACCCCTAACCCTTTAACCGACAGTGTCAATTTAGTCACCACCATAAATGTTGAACTCTACTCTTCTCTATTTGTACTGAACTTCTAAACATACTTATTGTCCATACAAATAATATTTACTGTTTTTGTATAATAATAACTAACAACAAGCAAGTTCTATGATAGAGTAAGCATTCAAGATACTTTCTTCATTAAAATTTGGTTTGAACTACAATTTGGTATGACCCTCATGATGTGTCTAACATAGTTAATGTTAGATACATCATGAGGGCTTAAATTACGCCCATAGTAATTAGAGCCATTATTAAATTAATTTAAAATTTGAATAGGTCTTTTATTCAGTCTTTAATAATACGTACCTGTTCATGAGTTAGCATACGAAGAGCTTTATTGTGTATTATTGCTCCTCTTAGCTTCAAATCTCTAAACATTCGGGAATTTGCATATGCTCTGAAAAAAAGAATTCTAATACATTCGAACTCTTCACATGGCTTATGGAGTCACGATGCCCCGTAATATTCAGCCTTCGAGTTTCAATGGACTATATGAATTCAAGTAGATGCCGTTCGGACTTACTTATGCACCCCTGCAACTGAGGTGTAATGTCGCACACAGTTCGGAGATAGGTTGGTAAATATAAACTCGTATCTATTTGTTTTGAACGTCGCGAGGATATACAGAGCTTGGGTGGTGCCTCGGAGACCGGAGTTCACCACTTTAGTGTTCGTTGTTTGTACGCAGTTGAGGCCAATTGCTGGAAATACAAATCATACTTATATTATAAACGCGAATGTAAGTTTGTTACGTCTTCACGCGAAAACTACTTAATCGATCATCATGAAACTTTATACACATATTCTTATAAGGTATTAAAAGTAACGGCTTTAATGAGAGCGGAGCCGCTTGGAAAAGCCTGAATAAAATTATTCTATTTACGTAGAAGCAAGCAAGAATAAGATTGAAGTCGCCTTAAGAATGATTTCGTTAGTTCACAATTTAACAAACACACATTTTTAATTAGGTATTTTCCTTTCAATTCTATTTGTTTTATAAACATACTCAGATTTAATGCGTTATGAGCATATCCACATATTCAAATCCTCTTTTTATAATAGTTATTTTGTAGATATAAGGAAAATATAGATAAATAAATAAAGAACTTTTTTTATCATAAATTTATTTAGATCAGATTGCCAATTAGAATAGTTTTAGAATAGGTAGTAGTATTTTATAAGTTAGTTTTATTTGAAATTAGCTATTTTATTCATTTAAAATTTTTATAGGATATCTATATATATAAAAGAAAGTCGTGTTTGTTACAACACTTATAACTCGAGAACGGCTGGACCGATTGGCATGGTTTTTGATTTGTTGGATTTGTTTCCGTCCCGAATAGCAGAATACATTTTAAAAACAAAAGAAAGTCGTGTTAGTTACATATTTATAACTCAAGAACGGCTGAACCGATTTGGCTGAAAATTGGTAGGGAGGTAGCTAAGAACTGGGAGAAGGACATAGGATACTTTTGGGTAGGGGTAGGGTAGGGTAGGGTAGGGTAGGGGTAGGGTAGGGTAGGGGTAGGGTAGGGGTAGGGTAGGGTAGGGGTAGGGTAGGGGTATGGTAGGGGTAGGGTAGGGGTAGGGTAGGGTAGGGCTAGGGTAGGGTAGGGGTAGGGTAGGGTAGGTGTAGGGTAGGGGTAGGGGTAGGGTAGGGGTAGGGGAAGGGTAGAGGTAGGGTAGGGTTAGGGTAGGGGTAGGGTAGGGCAGGGGTAGGGTATAAAAGTCCACCCGTGCGAAGCCGGGGCGGGCCGCTAGTAAAATATAATGATTTGAATATATAGCAGAACTTACATAGATTAATCCTCGGTGATCCCAGTGAATGCCAAATTATTCTCAAGTTGGTGACTACCATACGTCCCTTAGTACCACTGTTTCCCTTTGTATCTTCTATCGGTTCAATTCTGTCAAATATTTTCTCTCCGGGCCTTAATTTTAGATATCTGTTAGAAAAAAACGTTGTTATTTTTGTTATACCTAGTCGAAGCTTGAAAATATTTGTTGTAGTTTGAAGGTTGTTCAAGAGATGTCACTGTACGGGTTAATGTGAAAATCAGTCGGATAAAAATACCAGAGGGGTACTTAAATATAAAATTTTGCTGATTTTGTATGGATGTTCTATAATTTTTTTTGAGTAACAAATCAAACCTAAATCCCTCTTTTTATAACGCGCTCTTCTATTATAATTTGAGACATGAAATTAAGAGAAATAATAAAGCATTACTGTATTAAGCAATTAAAGTAAAGTTGCATGCAGGTACTATTTATATTCAGTTTTAGTAGAGCACATTAAATACCTTATACCTATCATATCAATCAATCAGATGTAGAAATATTAGCTTATTTTTTACACTATGATATAATGCGGAGTATAAAATTATTACTTACGTAAACGGCAAATCAAAAAGCACTTCTCTATCCTCCCATACCGCTCCTACTTTAGACTTAGACATTGTAAAAAAAAAACAACAACACTAATCGATGACAAAAAAAAAAACAAATTCGAATTTTAACTTTCTTTAACTAGACTATGCCTGTCATTAATTTTCGTGAAGTCAATTTCCGATTCGATTACTTATTTTTATCAGTTTATATTTAGATGATAAAGAATCTGTTTATTAACTAGAAATAAATTCAATTATACTATTTAATTTTATTATTGTATATGAAATTATCTTTTCATTGCTATTTCTTTGTTATTGTTATGGTATCTGTTGTCATGGCAACGTATTCGATTCTTTTACGTTCCGTATAGTTTTAACTACTAACTACAGAAACGAAATCTTATCATTTTACAAGGCTATAAAGCAGACCTAATTTATTTCGATAAGCTAGAACGAATTGGGCCGAGGTTATATATTTTTAAGGCAACCAAAATATAGTGTTGGTTATTAAAAAATAACTGCTTTACTTGGTTTCACCGTTCGTCTTTGTTGCAGCCTTACAAGTTATACTTTAAAAACTCGATACTGGCGGCACGGAGCACAGAGCAATAGGCGTGACGACAGTATCAAAAATTAAAGATTTAATGTTTTTAGGCGAAAGTACATATAAAAAGAAATTATTACACTTATTTATTTTTATATATAACCTTGAGATTAATGTGATTTTTAATAAAATAAAAGATTAAAATACTGCAATCGGCCATTTTGACTGAAACACCAATCATGGCGCATGACGTCACGATATTGTAACCATCAAAGAGAATTTAACCACTACGTTAGGTTTGGCGGACTCAATGACATTTTTTACAATAGCGTGACATCATAGCCGACGCCATGACACTTGAGGCCTTTTTTCGCGCGCTATTTAAAATTTAATAGAAATATGGCTTAAACTTCGTTAAATTTAAATTTATTACCGTAATATTGTGTTTTTCGTACTTAGAAAATGACTACCCACGTTGCGCAAGAGGATTTCAAAATCTTGCCTCATGCCTATTGTAGACCTACAACTATTGGTATAGTCCCCAAATAATGGACCGAAAAAAAGTAAGACGTCGTATAGGCTAAAGAAAAAATAAAGACATGTCAGACAAAATGCAGATCAAAAGCATTTCTTTTTTTTCTAAAAATGTGTCTCATGAAAAAAAAGGTTTGATTTTTGCTATTTCATTGGAAGGTCTTTGATAAAATTTGGCTTTTGATATTTGATTGGACTTGTTCAGGTCCTGTTTAAATTAGATTTAGCATCTGCTTCTTATTTGTTAAATTAGAAGTAGTCCTAAATTAGTAACTTACTAACTTTACAAAGACGCGCCAAAAGATGTCACCACTAATTACAAAAAGCCGCCATCTTGCCAAGTGACCTTATGCAAAATGGCGCTAAGTTAGTTATAACAAACTGTCGCCAAATTTAAAAGCGTTTAAGTGCTTAGAGCCCTTAAAATTGACGTTAAGTATCTTAAAAGGTTTTGGGAGTTTATAGGAATTGGCGTTTTGAACCGCTGAATGTCTACGCGTTTATTAAGTTAAATAATTATGTCTGTCTCTAAAAAGTTATTTGGAAAATTAAATAATAGCTAAAAGAAAGTTGGTACAGTCAGCACCAAAAGTCGATGAACAGAATCAACATAACAAAACACCTGTTCACAATAAAATGCCATAAGTTATAGTCGCAACTAGGAAACAAAGTTTCCTAGTTGCAACTATGTTGTGAACAGGTGTTTTGTTATGTTGATTCTGTTCATCGACTTTTGGTGCTGACTGTACATCTTGATGGAAGTACAACGTTTTTGGTGTTAACTTCAGATACCGAGAATTAAATATTTTTACACATTCGAATTGTCAGTTTACGCTAATTGTCAGTTATATACCTACCTATACCTACGCTGAATGAACTGCTCGTTGACCCGAAGTCCAAGAAGCCCGCGCACTGTAACGTAGAGAGATAGTTGCACAATCTCCCCATAATAACTAAAAGTCATCATCCCTCAACCCCTATGTCAGCCACTGCCCTGAGCCAAGGTCCAATTTCCACAGGGGGCGCCCTCTTGCGCTGGTTGCTTAGTTCGTAGTTTATAAGCCATTGGATAAGGCTTGAGCTCTGTTCGCCTTTATGCCCCGTGAAGTAGCAAAAGCCTCGTGGGTAACCTTGTAAATGTCCGTCCGAAAAAAAATGAGCAGCGGCTCAATGAGCTGCTCGACTGAAAAGTCTTCTACCTTGCAGAATACTACAGCCAAATAAACATTGATGTTGTGTTTCTGGGCACGAGTAAGGTCGAGATCTGGGTTTCGCAAGCTTTCACAGGCTAACGGAAAACGCTTTACATCAGTCACATGCATGTTTGCCGACCTTATAAGCTATAATAAGCATTTGCTTATTATAATAAGTTTGGGTTTTAGCAGTATTGGCTATTAATAATAATATTAATTATATTGATAGCCAATACTATCCGGGCCATTTTGTCTGATTAATAAAATAATATTCAGTCAAAATGGCCAGTGGCCCGGAAAAGAGAGACATTATAATAAAAATGTCCCTCTAAGGTATTCCCATCTTACTGCGATCATCAATCCGCCTGTCAAGCGTGGTGAATTGGTGATTACGGCAATATTCCTCAACAACCCTGGCTTCCCCACGTCTAGCGTCTGTTAAAAAGGAGATCCATGAGCCCGTATAACGTCCACTGCCGAACATGGGTCTCCTCCCGAGGGAGGGTATTTGCCATAGTTACCTCGCAGGCGGGTCGATGACCGCAGTATTATGTTGTACCACACAAGGAAACGCTGCTGCCCGTTCCTTGATATACGATTATTATAGATGATGTTATAATAATCGGGACCAACGGCTTAACGTGATTTCCGAGGCACGGAGGATAGTCCCTCAACCAACTAGACCCGGAAAGAAATCTTAGAATTTACACAAAGATTCCTTGTCCGGAGTGGGGATCGAACCCACGACTTCCTAGACTTAAAGCGAGCCAAATTGTTGTCTGTTACTTCTGCTAGTATTAAAAAGGTTGGCCCTTTTTAATACTAGCAGAAGTACCTAGATAAGAGTCGAGCATGCATAAAGAGACTGATGAATGTGATAAAAGCGAAAGAGGTGTGCCAGGATCGAGACCGATGGCGTTTTGCCTTTTAAGCTTTGCCTACCCCTGTAGAAGAACTGAACATGGGCCTCCACCCTAGGGACGGTTTTGCCATAGTCACGACGCTCGCCTGGCGGATTAGTGACCGCAGTATTATATTGTAATGATGTGCTTTCCGAGGCACGGAGGGTAATCCCTCATTTAACCGGACTGGGTAAGAAATATTAGAATTTAGGTACACAAAGATTTATTGTTCGGCTTGGGGATCGTAGTCACCTGACAACCTCCGTAGCGTAGCGGTATTTGACTCGCTTTAATTCTCGGAGGTCGTGGGTACAATCCCCACGCCGGACAGGAAATCTTTGTGTAAATTCTAAGATTTCTTTCCGGGTCTGGTTGGTAGAGGGACTACCCTCCGTGCCTCGGAAAGCACGTTAAGCCGTTGGCCCCGATTGTTATAACATCATCTATAATGCTAATGCTAAAACTAACAAAACAATATGGACAGTAGTGTACACAAGTCTGAAATAAAAAGAAATTTATTTATTTATTTATTTTATAATAATCTTATATCAAGAAACGGGCAGCAGCGTTTCCTTGTGTGGTAAAACATAATAGAGTTAAAAAAAAAAGAAGAGACACAACAAAACATGACGAAAAAGAACAACCCCGGAGTTTCTTTCTTCCTTTCTTCTCCGGGTAGTTCCACTTAGGTAGCTAGTGAAAGGTTGCAGGTTAGCTAGGGTAGGATTCTCGCCGGCGAGGACCGCGTTGCGCCCCTACCCCTGCCCTGTGATTGAGCGCCTGTAGTCGGTGTTGGTGATCACATCCTCTTTATATCTTTTTTTTTTTTTTTTTTTTGTTATCGGCTTGCGTTTGACCATAATCTCGCTTGATGGAAGGCAAAGATAAGGCCTAAGATGATACACGCTTGCCTAGAAAGTGTCTGTTCACTTTAGCCTTAAAGATGTCCAGATTATGGCGTTCCGGAAAAACTGACCCCGGCAGAGAATACCACTCCTTAGCCGTCCGCATTATGTAAGAAGAAGCAAATCGCTTCGTGCGTATTGAAGGAATGTCAACAACAAAAGGGTGAAACCGCTCGCCGCGCCTAGTCGTCCGGTGATGGAAGGGTGAAGGGGGTATC
Organism: Nycteola revayana; assembly: GCA_947037095.2. Classification (NCBI taxonomy): domain Eukaryota; kingdom Metazoa; phylum Arthropoda; class Insecta; order Lepidoptera; family Nolidae; genus Nycteola; species Nycteola revayana. The sequence goes on along the minus strand of OX344856.2, from coordinate 18,422,037 downwards.
AAGTTATGTAGAACCTCCGCACACTCCTCGAAATGTAACCGATAAAAAACCGATAGGCAGGCTACTCTTCTACGGTGTTCGAGGCTCTGAAGACTTGCCTCCACAAGTGAGTTATTGCCTATGACTCTCTTCGCTCGGCGCTCCAATGAGTCCAGAGCATCCAGCTGATATCTAGCAGACCCATCCCAAAGATGAGAACAGTATTTTATTGAGGAGCGAACTTGAGTTCTGTAAAGACTTAAGAGCTGCTTCGATGTGAAGTACCGCCTCACCTTGGAGAGAGTGCCCAGTTTTTTGGCTGCAGTGTTTGCAATGGACTCGATGTAGCGACCGAAGTTAAGATTAGAAGAGAGATCAAGTTCTAAGAGCTCAAGATGGTCGCTGATCGGAACGGAGACATTCCGGAAAGTCGGAGTCAGTTGGAATGGACTCCGTTTCGCCGAAAAAAGACACGCCTGTGTTTTTGAGGGGTTAAACCCAACCAGGTTGGCATCACCCCATAAGGAGACAGCCTCCAAGATCGAGTTCACCCCCTCAATCATCGACTCCCTGAACGACTGGACCTTTGACCCAGACTTCGCATCAGACAAGTATCTCACCGAGACTGTGCTGTCGTCTGCATACACAAAGATACCGGGAGTAACTAGCAGGTCGTTTATGTGCAGCAAAAAAAGAAACATACCTACCTACCTAAATATCTACCTTTTTACTTCAGTGGCACCCTGGGTCGTAGTCCTACACCCCATAAAGGTGCCCTCAGGTGTGTGCCACTTAGATATAGTGTGACCACTTGCAATTTGGATGCGGTTTTAATTTCTTCTTATAATAATAATAATTGGTTAATTGCAAAAAATATCACAGGACAGACGGACGGACTTTGCAGTCTGTAGATTTGTATGATTTGCTATTGCCTACCTACTACTGTTAATTACTTAGTCGGATATCTTATAGAGTAAGAATTATCTGTTAGTTATAGTTTTTTATTATTTATTATTTTATCTTCCTACATTGTAATTCTGACAAGTACAAGTGTATGTAAATACCTAAGTGCTGAATAAACTTCATTATTCATTATTATTTCATTACTGCGACCACCAACCCGCCTGCCACGCGTGGCGACTATGGCAAATACCCGCCTTCGGGAGGATGCCCATGTTCAGCAGTGGACGTTGTACGGGCTGGTGATGTGGGAATAAAATAAAATACTTATTTCTACATCTCTCACCCACGTTCATCTAAGTAAATAAACTCAAAAGTACTTACACACATAATAAGTAATCACATTTGTTCGTTCGCAACTTACAATTGGCAACTTTGCGCACACAACATCAATCAAACGCCGTTAATATTCTTGTTAGTAACTTGAGCTTACTTTGTTCATTCTTACCAAGTTAGGCTTATAAGTAGGTTATGTTATGTTGCCAATTTACCATAATAATTCATAAAATATTTTTCCTTAAAAACAATGTATGGTTAGGTACATTTATCGTCAAATAGCTTCTATCTAGCTACCATTTCAGTGGGAACTTTATGGTTAAACAAGCTGCGCCCCGCAGTTATATCCGCGTTACTCTGCTCCAGTGGGTCAGAGCGGGATGTTTTGTAGCATATATGTTAATTCAGCGTATAACCTATCTCGGTGCAGAGTTTCAGCTAATTCCGTTCAGTAGTTTTGGCGTGGAAGAGTAACAAACATCTATCCATCCATACTTACAAACTTTCGCGTTTATGATATTAGCAGGTAGGATTAGCGGTATTTTTTAAATCCAGTAGGTATTTATATGAGAAAGAAAGCTGTAAGTACTAACCATGAAAAATGTTTTAATGGAAACTATATGAATATATAGTTTTATTTGGTTTTTAACTTTATAATACACAAATACAGTCGAAATTACAATGGCAAATAAATTGTGCTGTATAAAGATTTAACTATTATTAACTTTTCCAGACTTTACTTTATTTTTATTATTGCATTTATTTTATGGTAGCGGACAACCTCCGTAGCGTAGCGGTATTTGGCTCGCTTTAAATCTCGGAGGTCGTGGGTTCGATCTCCATGCCGGACAGAAAATCTTTGTGTAAATTCTAAGGCTTCTTTCCGGGTCTGGTTGGTTAAGGGACGACTACCCTCCGAACCTCGGAAAGCACGTTAAGCCGTTGGTCCCGATTGTTATAACATCATCTATAATAATCGTATATCAAGGAACGGGCAGCAGCGTTTTCTTGTGTTACAACAACATAATACTGCGGTCACCAACCCGCCTGCCAAGCGTGGTGACTATGGCAACTACCCTTCCACGAGAGGAGGCCCATGTTCTGCAGTTAACGTTATACGGGCTGATGACGATTTATTTAACGAATCTGCTATTTAAATCTATGCTCTTTACCTACCTCTGTTACTAAAATATAAAGCTGAAGAATATGTATGTTTGCTTGAACGCGCTAGTCAGGTCTACTGGTACGATTCGAAAAGTTATTTCACCTCCCTTCCCCTTTTTTTTAAGTATCTTCTGCGATCAGTCATTGACTATAAGCAAATAGGATGGATGCAGTTTGTCTTAAATAGCGTATCTCCCATTAAAAATGTTTACTTGATATTATAGGCGGAAACATTGTTAAAACGCGACGCGACATGATGAAACGCGATGCGTGTTGAGCCGAATCAAATGTATTGTTTTCTATAGACCAGAATCACACTATGAACACCCGACGTGATGCGACGCGACGTGTACAATACATTTGATTCGACTCAACACGCGTCACGTTTCATCATGTCGCGTCGCGTTTTAACAAATATGTTCCCGCCTTAATGCGCCGCTTAAGTCGAGTTTCTCGTAAAGCATTCATTAGCATTAGCATTCATTAGACACAAGTTTTAAAAAAAAATTTAAATATTTAATGTTCTTATGATGCGTCCTCTTTGTTTTTTCCTGCCACCAGTTCAAAAAGCGGCTGTATCGCAATGGCTATGCGTCGGACATGCAATCCCCACCCATTGCACTTGCGACGTGAACCCACTCGCAACACCAGCGTTTTAGCTTAGCACGATGAGTTAACAAGAATACTTATGTGTGTAAAAAGTCTGCAAGTAATCTTTAAAACAAAAAAAAAAAAAAAAAACGCATGTTACATCGGCATGTTAATTAATAGGTAGGCACTGTACTTCCTTCCCAAGTTCTTCGGTTATTGGATCAACTCTAAATTTTCTAAAATACTTTTTATAATGAGACAATTTCGTACATCTGGGGCCCTAAGCTCACCTACTAAGGGATTTCAACTTAATTTTAGAGAGACAATTAAAAGACATCTACAATTTTAGCCTTACCATCTATGCAACGGGAAATATACCTTATTCGTTTATATATAAGGTTGGGTACAGATGTAAAATGAAGTTAGTTTTAGACATAATCTTGCATTAAGTAATTTCGACCTTAATAGGTTAAGCCGCTGTGAAATCATTTGCCAGTTTTAAGGTATAATTGAGACGGGATACTTATTAAAGAACGTTTCATTTTACTTTAAGAAAATGTAAGTTCATTTAGTAGTATATTACTAATTGTTGCGAGGGAGTTTGTCTTTGTGTAAATTAATTTTGTTTTAGGTACGTTATTTTTAAATTAATGTCAGGCTGATGCCTGGGGTGCTTAGAGTAATAACTTTTTTTTTAAAACTGTAATTAAAAGTAGGTTCCAATGCGAGGTTATATAAACCACCGAGGAACATTTCATCATCATCATCAGCCTGGTTAACGTCCATTGCTGCACATAGGCCTTCATCTGAGGGAGGGTATTTGCCGTAGTCACAACGCTTGGCAGGCGGGTTGAACCGCAGTATAATGTTGTGACACACAAGGAAACGCTGCTGCCCGTTCGTTGATATACGATTATTAAAGATGATGGGACAATGGGACTAACGGCTTAACGTGTTTTCCGAGGCACGAAGGGTAGTTCCTCAACCGACCAGACCCGGAAACAAGTCTTAAAATTTACACAAAGCTTTCCTTGTCCAACGGCGCCGGCGTGGTGATCCAACGCACGGATTCGTCGACTAATGCCAGATTCTAGAAATGTCAGACGAGTTTAAAACGCCAGATTCTATGAATGATAGAATCTACAAATGCCAGATTCTATAGACGCCAGATTCTAATAATGCCAAATTCTATTAATGTCACATTTTTGTTATAGTTGCAATATAATCATTTCCTTATGTGCATATATAAAATTTTCGCTAATTTCAAAAGTTGTTGTTGCTAGTTGTTGTTTTTTTCCATTAAAAAAGTGTATACACACAATTTTGTAATGCAAATATTTAAATGAGCTCTTTGAAATGGATTTTTTTAAAATATGGTGTTTGTCAATGTTGGCAAAATTATATGGAAATGAAAGGACAGATAATGGGAAATTATTTAATAACATAATAAGTATGAAAAAACATAAAATTACAAAGTTATCGTCATAAACTTTTCTATCAGTGTAGTTAAAAAAAAAAAAAAATATTATTATATTTAATGGAAAAAAAACCACAACTAGCAACAACAACTTTTGAATTTAGCGAAAATTTTACATATGCACGTAAGGAAATGATTATATTGCAACTATAATAAAAATGTGACATTAATAGAATTTGGCATTTTTAGAATCTGGCATTATTAGAATTTGGCGTTAATATAATCTGTCATTTGTAGAATGTGGCATTCATAGAATCTGGCGTTTTAAACTTGTCTGACATTTCTAGAATCTGGCATTAGTCGACGAATCCGAACGCACGACCTGCGAGATTTAAAAACGATCCAAACACCGCTACGCTACAGAGGTTGAGGAACATGCAGTAAGTAATAATATAAATGATGACTCACGGAATGCATTTAAACTTTTAAAGACTGGTTTATGACTTTCGAGATATATTTCAAATTTAAAACGTGGCAGTTTCCAGAATATTTTATTGCCATATTATGATAAAGACAAGCCGAATATACAAGCTATGAACCTACCCTCCGTGCTTCGGAAAGCACGTTAAGCCGTTGGTCCCGATTATTATAACATCATCTGAAATAATCGTACATCAAGGAACGGGCAGCAGCGTTTCCTTGTGTGGTACAACATAATGCTGCGGTCACCAATCCGCCTGCCAAGCGTGGTGACTATGGCAAATACCCTCCTTCTGGAGGAGGCCCACTTTCAACAGTGGACGTTATACGGGCTGATGATGAATGAATAGAAGCTGTCATAATCAATCTCCATGACGCAGCGTTATAAGACTCGCCTTATATGGTCGTGGATTCGATTTCCACGCTCTAGATCTTAAACTTAAACTATATATTCATTCATATGCATTTAGTAAAACCCCGCCATAGGCATGCAGACTAAAATATTCTATTTAGCCCGTCAGTTAAATTACCAAAAAATATTGGACACGTATTTTATTTTTCGTTCCTCAAACAACATATGGCGTCGATACAGCGTGATGAAATTTCGTGTGACGTCACTTCTTGGTAGAATTTTGCTTAGTAGTGACGTCACAAGCCCCCCTCTCCTGAACTTTATAGTTTGTTGTTGCTCTGTATCTTAGACAATTTTAATTGATTTGAAAAATAAATAAATACGTGTCCAATATATTTAGGTAATCTAACTGACGGACTTATTATATTTTTTTAGTCTCCAAGCCTATTTGTTTATTCAAAGTCAAAGTCACTTTAAGTCTCCGAGGTCGTAGCATCGATCCCTACGTTGGACAAGAAATCTTTATGCTAAATCTAAGATTTATTTCCGGGTCTGGTTGGTAAGTAGCTACCCTCAATGCCTCGGATAGCACGTTAAGACGTTAATTCTCGATTGTTACAACATCATCTACAACAATCGTATACCCAGGAACGGGCAGCAGCGGTTCCTTGCGTTTTAAGACATAATACCGCGGTCACGCGTGGTGACTATGGGAAAACCCTCCCTCGGGAGGAGGCAGCAGTGGCGTGCTGTTTAGCAGTGGACGTTATACGGACTGATTGATGAATTAAATACATACATACATTCACGCCTCTTTCCCATCGCGAGTGCGGCAGAGAGCACTTCCACTTGCTACGATCTTGATTTTCGCATCTTCTACATTCATTAATCTCCTCATGCATGTCCTTCGGTTTAGGGTACTTTTAACCTGGACTTTGAAAATGATCATGAAAACGATTATTGGTAATGTAGACGAATCGATCGTCGGAAAAAATCATGACTAATAAATTAGTTCGTTGTCCGCATGTACAATAGTCGCTGGGCAAAAATATCCACTCAATGGGTGCCTGAGAATGGACGAAGCCACCGAGGCCGGCCCAAAAAGAGGTGGCAGGACAATCTAGACACGTAACTTGATGGCTGGTCCGAAATGGCACTAGAAAAGAGCACTTGGAAAGATATGGGATAGGCCTTTGCTCAGCAGTGGGACATAAACAGCTAATAAAAAAAAAATAGTTTACAATTTTCGTTAAGAACGTCCTCTAATCCACTTGAAAGTGGTGTTGCCTATCGATAGTTGACGTCATATCAATAGTATCGATAGTCTATCGATAGTCGACTATCGATAGACTATCGATAGTCTATCGATAGTTGACGTCATATCAATAGTATCGATAGTCTATCGATAGTATCGATATTAGTGATAGTATCGATACTATCGAGAACCAGTATGTGTTTAGGAGCAATACTATCGATAGTATCGATAGTATTGCTCCTAAAAATGGGTTGGTCTTCGATAGTATCGATAGTATCGATAGCTTTACAAACTATCGATAGTATTGATAGTTTTGATCATTTAATGCAACGATACTATCGATAGTATCGATAGTATTACTTTAAAAATATTGATACTATCGATAGTATTATAATGTAATAGTATCGATACTATCGATACTATTCTTCCAATCAATAGTATTAGTTAATTTGTGATATCGATAGTATCGATACTATCGATAGCACTATCGATATTGTTACTATTTTTCGAGGTCACCTATCGATAGTTGGGCAACTCGACTTGAAACGTCCGCCTTGGTCTTCCTCTCCCAACAGTTCCGTTCTCATTCGCCCTATAAATTTTACTTGTAAGTCTCCTTTCATTCGTTCTTTCTGTATGATCGAATTAATTAAGCATGCTTTAAACAATCCTTGTCACTACATCTACTTTCATACTACAACGTCACTTAACGTCTCTTCTTAATTCTATCACTCAATTGATGAATTCTAATCTGAAAAGAAGTTTAAAGTTCATTTCGGACGAAGCCGGGAGAACATGAACAGGTGGGGGTATAGCTTATATAGAGGTTGCGTGTCCGTGTGGTATCTCTCCGAAGACAATGGGGCACCTCCTATTCTGCCCTGCGTGCCCCAACACCTGTACACGCGAGGACCTGTGCAACGCCACCAATAATGCTGTGTCAGTGGCCGAGTACTGGTCTTCTCAAATTTGAACGCCAGGTCGACACGAAAAGAAGAATTCTAATCTAAAAATAATGTAGGAACCTATTATCACTTGTGTTATATTCAGCCACCATTGCTAGGTATATAAAAAACGCGTTATTTTCACTTTCTCGTTTATTACCTCGATAAATAAACATTAGGTTTATGACGCGTATAAAATACCAACTTTGTGTACGCTGAATTTTTAATTTTCTGCGTTCCGAATTTCCGTAGGTAGGTATATTACCAATCTTATACTAAAGTTCTGAGTTATGTCAGGGATTGGGATATTAGTAGATTGTTTATCTAGGGAGCAAACAACTATTTTAAAGGCGAGAGTTTTTTTTTTAATCTAGAGCGGAGCGAGGGATTAAAAGTATGTCACTCGAGCTTAAAATAGTGTTGCTCCCGAGGTGGACACTCTACTTTTTATCACCCTCTATGAGAAAATAAGTAAGTGCAACTTATGAACAAGAATTTATTTACGTACAATGAAGAACCATAAGACATAATAATACTTTCACTTGAGGAAGACGCACTCATTTTTTATAATTCTAAAATCTTAATATGAATCAACTACGAACGAAAGCAGAATGCATTTAATTTCGCGCGTTGTTTATTTTTCATAAACTTTTTTTAAATTTGGCGCGCTCGCAGTTTTTCAGCCAGTCACATATTCAATACATTGTTCCCGCATGGTTTGTGATTCACCTCTTTGCTGATTGAAAAATTATCAACAATATCCACATTCCAAATTCAAATCAGTTTAAGTCCCTAAGGGATTAATGAGCTATTTTGGTCCCTGTTTACGAGGAATAAACTAGCTCTTTTTGAATAGATGTGATAAAAAATATTATATAGTGAGGTTAAGGTATTAATCCCTAATTACATGACGTACTGGCCGTATTCGAATGACGAATAAAGAACCACATTTCTTGAAGTATTTATTTATATTAAGGCCCGATTTTTCAATCGTCAGTTAAAAGTTGTCAGACGAATAAATTTAAAATGTTGACAGATTTTTATTGACGTACTGTCAAAATTAAAATGTATTCCTCTGACAACTAAGTCACACGTTTTATTGATTGTTGATTTTATTATGCTTAGGTGGTTTGGGCATGTGGAAAGGATGAATGAAAGGCGAGTAACAAAAGGTATTTACAAGGCAGATGTGAGTGGAAACGCCGGGAGGGGACGCCCTAGAAGGACATACACTGACCTCATAGGTGATGTTCTTCAGAAAGGTCAGGTGCGTAGTACTCGCAACCGGCGTGCGTGTATGACCAGATGTATAAACGTGGACGAGGCAAAGGGAGTGTGTAAGGATCGTAGCAGGTGGCGTTCTGTAGTTTCTGCCTACCCCCATGGGAGAAAGGCGTGATTATATGTATGTATGTATGATTTTATTAAAAGTGAAATAATATTTATATTTTCAAGAGTAAGATTTGTGCTGTCGAAGAGTTAGGGCGTAAGCCCGTTGTTATTTTTTTTTTAATAGAAAGTGTTTGTTTTTGTGTTCAATATACCCGAAGTCCGAGAGGCCCGCGAACTGTAAAGTAGAGAGTTGCACAAAATTCCCCTAAAGAAACTTAAAGCCATAATCCCTCAATCACCCCGTCAGCGACCGCCCTGAGCCGAGGTCCAAGTCCCACAGGGGACCACAGGCCCTCTTGCGCAGGTTGCTTAGTTTGTAGTGTTTAAACCATTTATCTAGACTGGAGCTCTGCTCGCCTTTATGCCCGGTGAAGTAGCAAAAGCCTCCTGGCTAACTACATATGTCCGTCCGAAAAAAAAGGGTTTAATATATACTATTATAAAGTGTGCCTTCTTTCATTTTAAAAGAGTGCTAAGTAAATAGAAATTGTACCCGTCACACACCCTCTTCGAGGACTAGCAGTGAGCCCTGCTAAGCTACGCACCCCAGCTCAAGCGTTACAATATGTTAATAGAATTTAAGTCAATAGTAGAAATTATTTTGAAACTGAAATCAGAGGTTATAGCTACTAAGCTTTTGTTCATGTAAAGATTTTTCTCAACAAAGTGTATAACAATTAACCGTCTTCTTAAGGTAGGACGCTTACTTAAATGCTTCTTATAAGTGGTCGTTGTGGGTTAACAACGAAAGAGGAAGCGATAAATGTTAGGGACGACGCACATTAGGGGGTAGACCATCTCCACATGATATTACTACCCGTTGGGAGACTCGGTTGAGGTCTTCGAGCATTGTACTGAGTTCTCTCTCTCTAACTTCTTTGCCAACATTTTCACGCAGCTACGGCAGAAAATAATCTTCGCGCCATTTTTCTCAAATTTTCTTTTCTTTGTACTTGTATTGTGAATAATGTTTTTTTTTTCTGTTTCCTCGCAAATGTGTTAAAAAACGTCGTACGATATACGTGCGTACTGGTTATAACATGCTCGGCTCAATTACGTCCTCGCCTCCGGCTCGGGCTGAAATTCCGCCTCGCATGTTATAACCATCATAACGCACTAATATCGTAATGTACTATTAATTTACCGACGCTGCGCTTAAACCGATCAAGGTCAATTTTCCGTATCTCACCGATAAAAGATCGACACACTCTAATAAGATAGGAGTTTTGCCTGTAAATATTTCTAGCATCAGGTAAATAAAGTAAATCAGGTAAGTATATAATAAGTGGTTACAAAGACAAAACCAGTACAAAGTATGGACCCGGCAAGTTAGAAGTGACCTTCTGTAGCGTAGCGGTATTTGGGTCGCTTTAAACCTCGGAGGTCGTGGGTTCGATCCCCACACCGGACAGGTTATCTTTGTGTAAATTCTAAGATTTCTTTCCGCATCTGGTAGGCTGAGGCCCTTCGTGCCTCGGAAAGCACGTTAAGCCGTTGGTCCCGATTGTTATAACATCATCTATAACAATTGTATACCAGGAAACGGGCAGCAGCGTTTCCTTGTATGTTACAATATAACACTGCGGTCACCAACCCGCCTGCCAATCGTGGTGACTATGGCAAAACCCTCCCTCGGGAGGAGGCCCATGTTCAGCAGTGGACGGTGATACGGGCCGATGATGAAGTTAGAAGAGGAGGAAGCGATAAATTAGTTATTCATAGAAATGATAAAAAAAGATAATTTCTGCTTCCTAATATACGTTATTCCTACAAAATAATAGGCTCTTTAGACGGTAACATTTTACCTGTAGTTGACCCGAGGTAACCGTTTATGGTCCCCGTCGCATATTGTTAATTATTTCAGAGGTAACACTGTTTGTGCTCGTTCGGATCGGTCGTAATGATAGCGGAATCGTTTTCGTGGCTAGTGCAGGAGTTTCCATGTAAACTTTGATACATTTATCTAGATAAAACAATGTTGTGAAAAATTGGATACTACTTATACCTACATAAAACCAAATTGTGTTAAATTAGGTTATACTATTTATAAGTCGAGAACAGTTAGACCAATTTCAATTTTCATAGATTTAGAATTTACACAAAGAATTTGTGATAATTACAACAACAACAAAATAACATACATTAATTTACGTGACCTCAAAACCATTGTGACCGACCCATTTAAACTAAGAAAAACGGCAAAATTTCATAAAATACTCATTACATAACCCCTCTCGCTTTCCATCGTTGCGTCCCTTTCTAATTTTCATTACAATATCACAACTTTGGTTATAAGATCATAATTTTCTTGTGAAAAATCTTAACTTTTAACCCTCCGGTGAGGGAGCTAAGTTGGCACCGCCAGATGGCGCGGCTATTCAAATTTTCTTGTTTTATTAAAAAAAAAACTTCGCACTTGACCCCGAAGGTTTTTAACTCGAGAAAGTTAGTGTTGCTAACAGTAAAAACTGCGTGTGGTTGTAAAAAAATGGGTATTTTAATAATAGAGAAAATATTGATTTCAAACTCAAATATTCTTTATTCATAAAGACGCATCAGCTTATGACGCGTCTGGAAGAGGAGGTCTGGACGTGGCAACTCTGAGAAGAACTGGCAAGAAACTCAGAGGAATCCTTTTTATTATTGAGAAGGAGGGTTATGTTTTTCGAGAGTATGTATGTATATTGTTTGGCACACGCTCTGCAGTCTGAACGGTGTCTTAAGATTCGTGTTTACTGTGAGAGTGACACGATATCTATCTATCTATCTATATATATAAAAGAAAGTCGTGTTTGTTACAACACTTATAACTCGAGAACGGCTGGACCGATTGCCATGGTTTTTAATTTGTTGGATTTGTTTCCGTTCCGAATAGCAGAATACATTTTAAAAACAAAAGAAAGTCGTTTTAGTTTCACTATTTATAACTCAAGAATGGCTGAACCGATTTGGCTGAAAATTGGTAGGGAGGTAGCTAAGAACTGGGAGAAGGACATAGGATACTTTTGGTTAGGGGTAGGGTAGGGTAGGGTAGGGTAGGGTAGGGGTAGGGTAGGAGTAGGGTAGGGGTAGGGTAGGGTAGGTAGGGGTAGGGTAGGGGTATGGTAGGGGTAGGGTAGGGTAGGGGTAGGGTAGGGTAGGGGTAGGGTAGGGGTAGGGTAGGGGTAGGGGTAGGGTAGGGGTAGGGTAGGGTAGGGGTAGGGGTAGGGTAGGGGTAGGGTAGGAGTAGGGTAGGGTTAGGGTAGGGGTAGGGTAGGGCAGGGGTAGGGTATAAAAGTCCACCCGTGCGAAGCCGGGGCGGGCCGCTAGTATCAAGATAAAAATAACATAATGGCGGATTTTTGGCGCCAAATTAAAATGTTTGGCTCGCTTTGTAGACTTAACAACTAGATGGATTTTAGCTTGAAAGATGTCGATAGATTCAAATATAAAAAAAGCATAATGGCGGATTTTTGGCGCCAAATAAAAATTATTGTATTTTTTTATTTAAAAAATTACACAAAAACGCAGTCGGTTTTTTTAAGTTTATCTTAATTACCGTTTTTCTTGTTTAAATAATTGATTAAACATACCTATTTGTGGTTAGGATGTAGCTATTGTATCATATTCTTTACTTTACCAGCTTATTGAAGTCCACTGCTGAACATGGGCCTCCTCAACAGATCTTGGCAAGCCAGGGTCGTTGAGGGATATTGCTATGATCACCACGATTGGCAGCCGGATTGGTGATCGCAGTAAGATGGTGATTCTTGAGTTGATAGATGCTGCTGCCTATCCATCACCTGGGGGTATTTATGGTATTTATGCTCTCCCCTTGGTGTGAGTAGCAGACCATTGTGATGGAGAGAGGGGAGTCTATATCTAACTTATGCGGCGGAGGGGTGTGTAAAAAAATACCCAAGCAAAAAAAGGCACTCGCTTCCCGCCCGCGTTGTTCCTGAGAATAGAGAGTTCAAACAAACAAACTCTTCAGCTTTAAAAATGAATAACTAGCGACCCGCTTCGGCTTCGCATGTGTGCAATGCTGATGTATTATGATTTGTCTAAAACAATTCGAATAAAAAACAATTCGTCTATTAACAATTCGTCTAAAACAATTCGCCTAAAAACAATTCGACTAAAAAACAATTCGACTATTAAGAAGTCTGGAATCAATGGTCACAAACCTTACCTATCCGAGTTGGGATGCCCCAAGTCACGAGTCTTGCATCCTAAATTCTCCTGATAGTTTCACCTTCGACATCGTTTTTACGACAAAAATTGAAAAACCCCAAAAAAAAATTAAAAAGCAAAAAATACAAAAAAAATTCAAAATAATTTAAAAACGAAAAATATAAAGAGAATTGAAAAACACAAAAAAATATAAAAAAAAAACGGAGTCAGATATCCGATAAAGCGGAAATTTATTAATTTATATTTTTTGTATTAGGATAAAAAAAACATTCGGCGAATTGTGATTCGGTGAATTGTGTTTTTCGACGAATTGTGTTTTCGGCGAATTGTTTTCGACGAATTGTTTTCGACGAATTTTCCGCAGACGTGTATTATACATAGATATTATTATGAACCTTTCTCTTGAATCTCACTATCTATAAAAAATACCGAATCATAACATGTTACGTAGTTTTATAGATCTTAGCATACATAGGGACAGACAAACAGTGGGAAGCGAATTTGTTTTATAGTATGTAGTGATATTGATATATTATATTTAGTTTTTTAACTTATAACAAAAATAGGTCACGCTGGCAACACTGGCGGAGCACCTACTTAGTAATGTACGAACGTAATTGTATTTTAATGGTACGATTCTAAGGAAATTGCAGTACTGAGCACTTTGACAATTTGTGTTCATTTCCTCGCTTATATTAATATTAAATTAAAGGATTTAATTAATTTCATTTCTAATTATAAGATACCGGTTTTCGCTAAATTCACCCGGGTATTATTATATGTTGTAAACTTGGTTCAATGTTAGACCAATGGTTTTTTTTTTTTTTTTTTTTTTTGTTTTAGAAAGACAACTCCCGCACTAGGGAAATAAATCTCTGTGTCGCGGGGAACTTTACAAACATTAATTCCACGGACACAAAGTACTTACACCCAGACTCAGAACAACTATTTGTGGTTCACACAAATAATTGTCCCGGGTGGGAATCGAACCCAGAACACCAGGTCTCAGAAGCAACTACCGTAACCACTGAGCCACCGGTGCAGTCAATGGTATTTTTAAGTATTAATTAAATATGTCCAACTATTTTTTTTTAAGTTCGAAGTTTAAAGTTTCGACATGTCAAATCTTGATGCGGCCGTAGCACAATGGCTAGGGCGTCGGACTTGTGATCTTGAGGTCGCTGCTTCGAACCTCACCCATTGCAATACCAGCGTGAACCCACTTGTAACACAAGCAGTTTAGCTTATCACAAGGGGTTAACACAAAACTAGTAGACTGCAAAAATCTGCTAGTAATCTTTTTTTGTTTTCAATAAGTTTGAGCGCATACGTGCTGTCCCCCGCGGGTTTCAGCCCACAGAAGCGGCTTTCGTTATGGCCCAGGGTCAATCCATAGTTGGGATATTAACGACCCTGGCTTGCCGAGGAGATAAGATCTGATAAGAGGAGGCGTCAAAGAGCTGATAAACTAAGTAAGTAAAGTAAATGCAGTGTCTAGTATATTGTATCAAGTCATCATCATCAGCCCGTAAAACGTCCACAGTTGAACATGGCCCTCCTCCCGAGGGACGGTTTTGCCATAGTCAACACGCTTGGCAAGCGGATTGGTGACCGCAGTATTATGTTGCAACACACAAGGAAACGCTCGTTCCCTGATATACGCTTTTTATAATGATGTTATAACAATCGGGACCAACGGCTTAACGTGATTTCCGGGGCACGGAGGGTAGTCCCTCAATCAACCAGACCAGAAAAGAAATCTTAGAATTTACACAAAGATTTCTTGTCCGGAATTGGGATTGAACACACAACCTCCGTGACGTAAAGCGAGCCAAATACCGCTACGCTATGGAGGGTGTCGTCACTTCACTTTTAATCCTACTATTAATATTGTAAGCGCGAAAGTTAGTAAGTATGGACGGATGGATGGATGGATGGATGGATGGATGTTTGTTACTCTTCCACGCCAAAACTACTTAACGGAATTGGCTGAAATTTTGCTCTAGGATAGGTTATACGCTGGATTAACATATATGCTACAAAACATCAGGCTCCAACCCACTGGAGCAGAGTAACGCGGGTAAAACCGTGGGTCATAGCTAGTATGTATATGAACAGTCATTTCCTCATAAGTACTTACTTATAGCGTCAGTCCCATGAATTTTATACCTATTCAAATTTATTATTCCGAAAGAGAAATATATTCAGCGTTCTCAGGAGCTCAATTATTTATATTGCACATAAAAATAAAATAGGTCGTATATATAATACTAGTTGCATCTTCGGTTTTACCGCAGTAGTGGGTCGGAGTGTGCTACCAGCCGATGCCCTCGTAGAGCCGAAGCCGAAGGCCTCAATATCATCGCCAGCGACCGCCCTGAGCCGAATCCAAGCTCCACAGGGGGCGGCCTCTTGCGCAGGTTGCTTAGTTTGTAGTTTTTTAAACCGTTTATTAAGGCTGGAGCTCTGCTCGCCTTTATGCCCGGTGAAGTAGCAAAAGCCTCGTGGCTAACAACGTATGTCAGTCTGAAAAAGAAAGGTCGGAGTGTGATTTTTGTATATGTTAATTCAGGTAATAATCCGTTCAGAGGCGGTTAAACGTTGAGAGCGCCGTAGGAAAGCATCTGTCTCCTATTTTAACTAGTACTAGTAAAAGTTTGATCGCTAAAGTTTTATCCTGTGTCTGTAATTGACTTCTTTACATACCTTAACTATATAACTATATATAATACCGCTAGTTCTGTCTCAATATCATTCAATCTTATTGAGCAAAAATAAACAAATAATAACAAGACAACCGTTAGGGCCATAAATGTGTGTGCCTACTAAAATATAAATTAAAAAATCTGGACCTAAACCCCGCGTAATTGCCCATTTGAGTATGTTTCGCCGGACCGCCTCATGTGGGCCGTGTTGAAACCGGTGGTAGAGTAACCCACTGAGTTTGTTTCGCCGGATCTTCTCAGTTGGGGCGCATTGGATCCGGTGGTAGCATTAAAGCGCGTCCGTCGTTATATGCTCATGGTCCACCCAAATAATGACAATTGTTTTGGCATAATATAGACAGAACAAGCATTTTGCCTCCTAGCGACAATATACATTAATTATAATAATTAATTTAATTATAAATAAGTAATTTGAATAGGTTTATAAATAAACAGCAAATGTAATTTAAGATAAATAATAATTAATTTTCAAATAATGTTTGACGATTTACAAGTGCCTGTAATTGGTTTACGTAAATAAAAAAGTTTTTTTTTTTTATAGTTGGTGTTACTTCATGTGTGGTAGAGGTGACTCAAATTTGGAGCTGGCATTTCTTTATTCCGACTTGTAGTCTCAACTACAGCTGTTTCTAGCTGTTTCTGGGTCTTTTCCGCTCGCCCACCCCTTTGTACTTTCGCGCCCTAGACACGTGCCTAGTTTGCCTTATGGATAATCCGCCTCTGAATCTATCCCCGTGCAAACTTTAAGCAAAATCCGTTCAGTAGTTTTTGCGTAAAAGAGCAACAAACATCTATCTATCTACACATACTGACAAATAAAAATACGTACCTAAGTAGTAGGTAGTTACGTAACGTTAGTTAAAATAGGTGCCTATAATACTAGGCCGCAGTCAAATATGAATGAAAAGAGTAAGCGAAAACGATATTGCGATTTCTATTTCTATACATCCATTTCATATACATATCGCACCCTTTTATTTTCAAGACAGCAAAAAAGTCACCCAGTATGCAATAGTTAGTCTGTGTATCGCAGACTAACTATAAATAAAGCTGATCTAACTCCTAGAACTCGCTTCCTGAACCGGTGTCCAGGACTTATATGTCTGTTTCAGTAAACCTCAACTTAATATTCAATGGCCATGGAATAAATTTGTGAGCAAGTACCTCAACAGACTAATTCAATTGTATCTTCCTTCCACTAGAAGTCTTCAAATTCCAGATCCATCCATTATCACACACAAAATGTCAAATCAGAGCAGCCGTCAACTAAAAGGGCTATGTTCCTAATCCTTACTAATATTATAAATGTGAAAGTAACTCTGTCTGTCTGTCTGTTAAGCAATCACGCCTTAACTACTGAAGCGATTTAAATGAAATTTGGTACAGATATAGTCTCTAAGAGAGGCTATATTTTATTATGAATTTCCCACGGGAACGGGAGTTACGCGGGTGAAACCGCGCACGGGAAGCTAGTTCAATATAAATCACTGTATAATTAATGTCCAAAGCGACCAAAATGCCGGCAAAACCAATAAAAAAACAATTGACGACAATGCCCACGCGCTTATCTCAGAAACTACTGGTCCAATTTCAAAAAGATATTTCAGTGTTATATAGCCCATTTATCGAGGAAGGCCTTAGGCTATATTTAATAATAAAGCTTTTACGAGAACGAAAGTTACGGGGGTGAAACCGCGCGCGGAAAGCTAGTAATGTTATACGGGGCCACGTATATAATTTTTTTGTTTTCAATGTTACCATCTTAAACTAAATTAAAGAGCCAAGCAAAATGTTTATCCGCATGTTGATGTATTCTTTGATGCATATAATGTCATTAATAAATATGCACAACTTTATTTAAACGACCCAAAAAATCTGCCTTTAATTCTGTGACACCTAAAATTTACGCATTTTGTTATATTTAAAATAATTTTGTTAACTATGTATCTTTTCTAAATAATTTGTAAATGTTAATTTAGGGTTTAATATTGTGTTTAGCTCTTAACTAGATATAAGCGATTTGGTGTAAACTGTAAGCTTATATTTATGAATAAATGAATTATGAATTCTAAATTATAGCAACATTCGTAAACGGTGCTTTTATCAGCGCATACAAAAATAATTATGACAAATTTATGGAATTTATTCAGTTCATTTAGATTATGTTTAAGGTAGGACCACAGTTGGAGCTTAGCAAACGAGCCATTACTTTATGTTACTGCGATTTATTATGAAGATGAAAATGATGCCGGCTTCGAATATGCCACCCCATGTTAAGATATGTGTATATCTGTGGGAGTCGTAAGAGGTGTCTAAGCGACATGCAGCTGATGGATGGGCAGCAGCATCTATCAGCTCAAGGTTAGGTACTTTTTTACTGCGATCACCAATCCGCCGGCCAAGCGTGGTGATTATGGCAATATTCCTCAACAACCCTAGCTTGCCAAGGTCTTGTGGCAACCTCTTTTGCCACACCAAAAACAGTTACAGCTAATAAAACGTTTTGCATGTCATTCATAATTTTCTTTTGATTTTTTACGTCAGTGTAATTTTATTTTCCTTTCAATGATTTTTAACTTTTTAATTTTATTAAACACATGTAAATACTTAACGTAAATATATTTAGTAAATACTTAAGCCGCTTCGTTTCCTTTGTTCCTCCATACAACCATCTCAATGTATGGTGCTGTACGGCTACGGCTCCTACAGTCTCTTATGAGGAGGTCCATGTTCAACAGTGGACGTCAACGTGCTGATATTAATCTAGTATATAGTCAGGAAAATATAACATTAAATTTTGGTATAAAAAACATCCTTTTAGTTTTTACAGTGACCTAAATACTTCAATATCACTTTTCCAACCTGGAAAATCAACTCAATAGCTCATACACTGCATTGCCTTTAAGATTTCCAGTATTTGGGCAGTACTAGGCCAGCGAGAGAAAACTACGCTCGCAAGGCACTGCTACGCTATCGAGGCAATGCTACGCCTCGAGGGATTGCTACGCTAGCGATACCTAGGTACGCAACCGAGCCATAATAACTACATAGCCACCACGCCGCCGCCGTAGCGGGTCCCGTAGCCTTACAAGTCGCATAGTTTTTGAACCTGGCCGAGTAATGTTCATTATTATCTCTGTTGCACCGCTACCGACACACTTCATCGTTATAGAGTCAGTACTTCTACGAACTACTTTTAAAAGATTACTACGTTGTGAAGTCATAATTCTGCAACGCCACCGGGGCAATACTACGCCACCAAGTTGCACTTCATAAATCTTTAATATTATTAACTTCCTGCAGTTGAGAAATAATACCGTTTAAGTTTTATGGCATTTTATATATATATATATTTTTTGTGAGCAATAAAGAATATTTTATATTTATCATAAAATATAATTTTTAATAGGTTTCTGCACGTCACAACTTCGCATCGCTTTTATTCTTCGCACCTCTACAAAACCGCTACCTATCGTAATTTTTCTTGCTCGTTTTGCATAAGAAATATGGCGTCATTTAAAATTTTTATTTGTTCATTCATTTCATGCTGGATAAAGAACATTGAATATTTGACCGGGTTATAAACCAAATAGCTTTGGAGAAAAATAAAATATTGCGGGCAAAATAAAAGGGAACATAAAAATAAATATGTTTCATAAAAGCTGCTTAAAAGCTTTACCAATCCATATACGTTTTTGAAACCGACAAATTTATACTAAGACTATTAATTATGGACGGACAACCTCCGTAGCGTAGCGGTATTTGGCTCGCTTTAAATCTCGGAGTCGTGAGCTCGATCCCCACGCCGGACAAGAAATCTTTGTGTAAATTCTAAGATTTCTGTCCGGGTCTGGTTGGTTGAGGGACTACCCTCCGTGCCTCGGAAAGCACGTTAAGCCGTTGGTCCCGATTATTATAACAACATCTATAATAATCGTATATCAAGAAACGGGCGGCAGCGTTTCCTTGTGTGGTACAACATAATACTGCGGTCACCAATCCGCCTGCCAAGCGTGGTGACTATGGCAAATACCCTCCCTCGGGAGGAGGCCCATGTTCAGCAGTGGACGTTATACGGGCTGATGATGATGATGATGATTAATTGTGTACTATACATCTGTAAAATATACAAAATGTCACTATTAAAAAGCTACGTCATCCACGCGTAACATAGGCTTTGTTTTATGATGAAGCTCT
This sequence comes from Nycteola revayana, assembly GCA_947037095.2. Taxonomy (NCBI): domain Eukaryota; kingdom Metazoa; phylum Arthropoda; class Insecta; order Lepidoptera; family Nolidae; genus Nycteola; species Nycteola revayana. The sequence goes on along the minus strand of OX344856.2, from coordinate 18,402,131 downwards.
AACGAGAATGGGAGCTAAGTTTTTTTTTTATTGTTCGGTGGGAAATGCCTTTACGCATCTCCTCCGCCTCTGCTGCGTTCCCGCGCTGGCAAAGGGGTATATGGGACTCGCCCTCTCCATAGCGTGGTATGCTAGTCGTGATCATACCACGAGGAGAAGACCTACCACTAAAACCCCCCGGATACTCCTTCGGCCGCCGTTGATGAGGGCCGGGTACGTTGACCATACGCTCGACGACCTTATATTTTTTCATATTTATTATCTATATTTTTTTATTTTTATTATTTGATTTAATTCCGCCGTCAAATCACAGTAGACATTGATTACGCCGAATAAATAATGTTAATAAAAATTAGTATTTTTTAAATTTTCCCACAACCCTCAAGAGTGCGAACCTTACCATGATAAACTAGAGACATTTATCTATATATCCTCACAATTTCATTTTTTATTTTTTTTTTATTTTTGAAAGATTACTTCCGCACTACCGAAATAAATCCCTGTGTCGCGCATTACAAACATTCATTTCACAGACACAAAGAACACCCAGACTCAAAACAACTATTTGTGGTTCACAGAAATAATTGTCCCGGGTGGGAATCGAACCCAGAACACCAGGTCTCAGATGCAACTATCGTAACCACTGAGCCATCGGTGCAGTCAGTAATTATTTCTGTCCGCCGTGGGTTTATATCCCATACTATTTGCCCATTGACCTTTATTGAGCTTTCTTTTAGTTTAGACCAGGGGTCTCCAAACATTGACGCCTTAGGGCCATAACGATTTTTTCAATATGTTCGAAGGGCCAAAACTGTTTTAATTTTTCTATCCGATTTCTATAACGATACTCTTATACTACTCTGACTAGTGGCAAAGTGCGCGACCGAGTCATTATCATATTGTGTTGTCTTTTTCAACTTATCACAGCAATAGTAACAACAATAAGACATTAGATGCGCGGGCTAGATCAATGACACTAGTCTTTAAGTTGTCGCGGGCCGGATGGTTGGCACTGGCGGGCCGGATTTGGCCCGCGGGCCTTAGTTTGGAGACCTCTGGTTTAGACGAAAGATTAACCAAACAATGTAAGTTAATTCAAACGACTTAAAAGTAGTTACTCCATACTCAATGTGCCGAAGTAACTTCGAGTTAGAATAGATAATTAGATGTCTATATCTACCAACGAAAGTTTCCTTTGCGTACACAAATTTATGTTTGGTTTCACCTTCTATTCATAGTCGAGTATTGTATTAATGTTCCGGCTGATGCTTGTTTGTTGGTTGATACTTTTTGTATCGGACTATGAATAATTTTGTGACAGATTTTAAAAGCGGGCGTAGCCCAATGGCTATGGCTTCGGACTTGTGATCTTGAAGTCGCCGGTTCGAACCTCACCCATTGCACTACCGACGTGAACCCACTCGTAACACAAGCATTTAAGCTTAGCACGAGGCGTTAACAAGAATCTAGTATTCTTGTTAGAATGCAAAACTCTGCTAGTAAAAGTAAACAAAAAAAAAAGTACAAAATACCGTGTGGTTTCCGGCTTAGAATAGACCACTCCATGACTTCCCATGGAAGTCGTAAGAGGCAACTGAGGGACATACAGACAGATGAGCAGCAGCATCTATCAACTCAAGGTTACTCGCTGTGTTACTGCGATCACCAATCTGAAAGCGTGGTTTTTATGGCAATATCCCTCGACGACCCTGGATTGCCAAGGTCTGTTAAAGAGAAGGTCCATGTTCAGAAGTGGGCGTAAAAAAACTGATAAAGTAAAGTAACTACCATATACCTACCATTGAAAAAGTAAAGGAAGAAATAACATTAAAAATCTTCTTTGAATCTCACCGTTTTTTTTAATAATTTATATAAGTAAAGTGTTAATATTTTGATATACTCAATTATGCAAAATTAAGTAAATGCGGGGCTGCACTCCTTTGGGACTTTTGATCTAGTATCTAATTTTATAGTAATACAGTTTGACTCGGCTATTAAAATATGAGTAAAACCTCAGTTATTATCCCTACTTGCTTGAATGAATAGGCCGGGTACGCTCTTGTGCTTAAAGCTAGAGTATCATGCAACCAAATTTAATTCCCGGTGAAGTAGCAAAAGCCTCCTGTCTTACTACATAATGTCTGTCCGAAAAAAAATCCAACGATCTCTTTTGTTTTTCGCGTAAGTCGAGTAAAACCGCGGGTGGTTGCTGTTTTAATAACCTAGTAAAATTTCACAGGACTATAGATATAACCAATCTTCAGTTCCTTGCGCCGCCGACAGATGGCGGGCCGAATGATTGATGAGAACCAACTTAATTACAATACTTGCCAGGCAATTCTTACAATTTCTTTCTAACATCCCCCCCACTCACTTAAGAACTTAGAAGTCAGACAATTGACTTGAAACGTCTTTTTTTTAAGTCGTTAAGTCTGTTTTGTTGAGATATAATTGTCTATCGTTCTATCCATCTAGTTGGATTATTGTTTAGCGGTAATATGTGATGACCGTTACTGAGTCAGGCTTCGAGTTCCGGGTCGAGTAAAAATTCGTGTAACAATAATTTTTCCGTCCAGGATTTTTTTATTACCAGCTTGAAGTCTGAAAGATGGTGGGGTTTCACCGCATCTCGGAGGGAGAGAGAATTCATAGGATTTTGAGAGTGCATAAATATTGTTTGATACTCACTTTCTGACTTCACTTTAATTGAGTTATATACTCTTAAGGAATCAGAAAAAAGACCTATCCTATATATTATTTGTATAATTTCGAATAAAATCTTACATTAGGCATGTGGACTAAAAAAATCTATTTAGTCCGTCAGTTAGATTACCAAAAAATATTGGACACGTATTTTTTTTTCGTTCCTCAAATAAAAAATGACGAAGATACAGCGCGTTAAAATTTGGTGTGACGTCACAAGCCCCCCTCTCCTGAACTTTATAGTTTGTTGTTGCTCTGTATCTTTGTAAATTGTTATTGATTTGATAAATAAAAAAATACGTGTCCAATATTTTTTAGTAATCTAACTGACGGACTTTATAGATTTGTTTAGTCCTCATGCCCATTATACCTACCTAAATTATGATGGAGTTCCGATTTATTTATTTTAATTATGACGGAGGATCCGGGGAGTTTTAGTGGTGTAGGGTCCTCTTCTCGTGGTATGAGTTATACTCCGTAAAAGATTTAGTAGTACAGACAGACAGTACCTGCCAATGTCATATTTTATGGGCATGCCGACCTAATTAGTGATGAGCGATGAATCATCGTGGCTATCGACTATAAACTATCGATATTTTTCTATAAAACTTCATTCAAAATTAATTTATCATTTAATTTTATTATATATTTTAGTATTATAACATTATTTACATATGTAAGAATTCATAATAAATTTACAAGATTGCTCTAGCGATTCAGAAACTGATTCTGATATGGATTTGGGGTGTACTCCTTTAAGATAATAAATGTATTTTATATTAAAATATTTGTATAATTTAGTGACGTTTGTAATTAAATTAAACCCAATTATATGTTACATTATCATCAATAATAGCAAGATAAGTCGATAAGTACCTACTATCGACATTTGTTTAAATCTTAACAACCCTAGGAATGTCACTATGACATATGTCGCAGAGATCAAGCTATCTTTTACGGAGTATAGTAGAGTTGCCCAACTATCGATAGTTTCGCTATCGATAGATGACTTCGAAAAATAGTAACAATATCGATAGTGATAGTAAAGATATCACAAATTAACTAATACTATTGTTGGAAGCAATAGTATCGATACTATTACATTATAATACTATCGATAGTATCGATATTTTTAAAGTAATACTATCGATAGTATCGATAGTATCGTTGCATTAAATGATTAAAACTATCAATACTATCGACAGTTTGTAAAACTATCGATACTTTCGAAGACCAACCCATGTTTAGGAGCAATACTATCGATACTATCGATAGTATTGCTCCTAAACACATATTGGTTCTCGATAGTATCACTAATATCGATACTATCGATAGACTATCGATACTATTGATATGACGTCAACTATCGATAGACTTTCGATAGTCTATCGATAGTCGACTATCTATAGGCAACACTAGAGTATAGCATACCACGTTATGGAGAGGGCGAGTCCCACATAGGCGGTGAGAATGCGTAAATGCATTTACCCCCGGACAAAAAAAAATCAGTAGGTATAATAGGCACATATGAACTTACTTAAAAAATATCAAATAAAAATCTGAAATTCTTTTAATTCAACTGTCAATATTTGACAACCGAATCACATAACATCGAATTCGGTTCGACTACAATTTGTCTTGGCTGACAAATATTTAAATGCTATCGCTACCCTATCCATCACCGCGCAATTCAAATGTACAGACAGCAAAAAAATTGCCCAGGGAATGGTAGAAGTTATAAAAAGTTGAATTTTGAAACTTTCAGCTTAGCGCAGGTAATATATTGCTATTTTGTTTTGTTGATCTGGATTAATATCTTCAGATCAAGTTTGAAGTTAAACGCTAGAATAATCTTTACTAATATTATGCAAAGGTTAAGTTTGTAAGATTGTTGGGGGTAATCTCTAGGTCTACTGAACCATGAGTGTCATAGGCTCCCCCCTTGCCCTCCTAACCCTTAATTTACAAAGAACCTTCCGATGCTCTCGTAGACCCCAAGAGACCGAGAGGCCCGCGAACTGTAACGTGGAGCAACATTTGCACAAAACTCCCCTAAAAAAACTAAAAATCATAATCCCCCAATCCCCCCGCTAGCGACCGCCCTGAGCCGAGGTCCAAGTCCCATAGGGCACGCCCTCTTGCGCAAGTTGCTTAGTTTGTAGTTTTTAAAACCATTTATTTAGGCTCTAGCTCTGCTCGCCTTTATGCTCGGTGAAGTAGCAAAAGCCTCTGTGCTAACTAAACATAAGTTAGTCCGAAAACAAAAAGAAAGTGTCAGGCTATATTTTAAGTCAAGGTTTCCTCAGGCACGGGATCTATGTGAGTGACATTGCGCAGGACAGCTATTAAATTACTTTAACTTATTATATAATAACGTTTTTAATTGCATTCTTATTTGATAACAGGACAACCTCCGTAGCGTAGCGGTAATTGGCTCGTTTTCAATCTCGGAGTTCGTGGGTTCGATACCCACACCGGACAAGAAATCTTTGTGTAAATTCTAAGATTTCTTTCCGGGTCTGGTTGGTTGAGGGACTACCCTCCGTGCCTCGGAAAGCACGTTAAGCCGTTGGTCCCGATTGTTATAACATCATCTGTAACAAACGAACCAGGGAACAGGCAGCAGCGTTTCCTCTGTGAATTACAACATAACACTGCGGTCACCAATCCACCTGCCAAGCGTGGTGACCATGGCAAAAACCCTCCCTCGGGAGGTAGCCCATGTTCACCAGTGGACGTTACACGGGCTGATGATGAAGAGGACAATTAGAAGGACGGAGTTCTGAATACATAACCTGGCAACACAACCTAGGAAGAACACAAGAAGGATTTTTGGCGGGTTGGTGATCGTAGTATTATGTCATATTACAAACAGGGAAACGCTGGTGTCCGTTGCCTGATATACGATAACTGTAGTTGCTGTTAAACAAGCGGCTTATATTTTTATTTTATTTATAATGCATATTAAGAATTTATTTTCTCTTACACCTGAAAAATAAATTTAAACATAATTTGGAAAACTAGCAACCCGCCCCGGCTTCGCATGGGTGCAATGCTGATGTATCATACATATAACACTTCCTCTAGAATCACTCTATCTATTAAAAAAAACCGCATCAAAATCTGTTGCGTAGTTTTAAAGATCTAAGCATACATAGGGACGGACAAACAGCGGGAAGGATTATAATTGATTGTATATGCATTGTAAATTTTCTTGACAACTACAAGTTTATGTAAATATCTAAGTGCTGAATAAATATCGTTTATTTCGTTGAAAGAATCTGTTTACTTGCATGTCAAGAAGGTAGAATATATACATCACAACTTCGTAATTTACTTTAATTCGAATGAAAAATTACAATGTGCTCCAGTGTATATATATTCCCACCTAAATAAGTCATCATCATCATCAGACCGTATAACGCCCACTACTGAACATGGGCCTCCTTCCGAGGGAGGGTATTTGCCGTAATCACCACGCTTGGCAGGCGGGTACCACACAAGGAAACGGTGCTGCCCGTTTTCTTGTATACGATTGATATAGATGATGTTATTGTTGCGAGCAACACTAGCTGTAAATCTATGGTAATAATTAAAACTTGTATTAGTAATAGTCTATGGTTGACCGATTGGCGGCAATCTCTGGGCTTCCTTTATTGGCATTGCAAGTGAGCGCATGTATACGTTGGAGAAAATTCTTCAACGTATACATGCGCATTCGTCTTTAATTTAAATACAGTCCACGAAGAAGCTAACAGTTATAACAATCGGGACCAACGGCTTTATATGCTTTCCGAGGCACGGAGGGTAGTCCGTTAGCCAACACAAAGATTTCTTGTCCGGTGTTGGGATCAAACCCACGACTTCCGAGATGTAAAGCGAGCCAAATACGGAGGTAACCTAAATAAGTACCTCATAGTGATTTGGAAACACCTTGAATACTATTAACTCCGAAAAACAACTAAGTATCACAAATACTTTAGATAAAACCTCACAAGCGAGTGGCGACATCTTTTCATAAGACCACAATTTGGGCCAAAGGGTATTTGGACCCTTCATATAAAACGTAAGGGCCTTTAGCAGTCCCTGGGGTCTGCTGACATCATTAATGGCTCGGGTGACTGTTATTTAAGCGAAAATATAGGACTTTTTATTGTTGTAGTGAATGTTGGGTATGGAATTATATAGTAGATGGTTGATGTGGCTTGAAGGTCAAAGAAAAGGTAGAGACTTGTCCACAGAAATACAAACAGAATATTAAAATATAATCAGGCAAACATTTTGAAGATCTATACGTCACTACATAGTATAAAAAAGTAGCATCTCGCTGTCTGCCTGTCTCTATGCTTAGATCTATAAAATTACGCAACGGATTTTGATGCGGTTTTTTTATATAGATAGAGTGATTCATGAGGAAGGTTTTTATGTATATATGACGCATCCGAATTGCACCCGTGCGAAGACGGGGCGTATTTAATAACGAGAATTCTAGATAGTGTCCTAAAAAAAACCAAATTCAAATAAAAATACCCTCCAAGTACGAGACGGACTCGGGCACGAGGGGTTCCGTACCATTTTCAAGTGCCAGCCTGCTGCCGTTATTAATAACGAGCATAAAAGGGGAAAAAAAGTTTGTTGTATGGGAACCCCGCTTAAATATTTATTTTATTTTATTTTTAGTATCAGTTGTTGTAGCGGCAACGGAAATACATAATATGTGAAAATTTCAACTGTCTAGCCATAGCGGTTCTTGAGATAAAGCCTGGTGACAGACAGACAGACAGAGAAGTCTTAGTAATAGGGTCCTGTTTTTACCCTTCGGATACGGAACCCTAAAAATGATCATCTGATTGATTATTGAGTATATGTATCGAAGAAGTCATCGGGTTTTTTATATATTTCTTTAACAACTACATTAATTGATTCATGTTTGAGGATTTCAGGCCACATGAGGCTTTGATTGACTTTTGAGAAACTGAATGTGAACTTACAAAATCATTCAAAAGATTATAATAAAAAAAATCGTACAGTTCCTTTTGTTTTTCTTTCTCAATCTCAATTTTCTTTTGTACAAAGCTTGTCCTCAGAAATAATGTCATACTAATAATAAATATGTTAATATTTTTATTATAAACTATAATCAGCCTAATAATTCAAGTCGTTCTCAAGTATAGCGCTTACATACATATTCGATACGGTTATATATATTGGAAAATCGGAAGTAGAATTACTACTATAATATTTTATAAACTAAAACCAGGACATACTCAGTTTTCAGATGTGTGGTCCCAATATTTATGACGCCACAAATCCTGAGATATCCTCCATATCTTATACTCCATCTGAGGATTATATGATGAGCTTACTCTCACTAAGGTTGTATTTCTAACCAATATCTCAAAAACCCTTAATGTTAAGGTGAATTCGATATTATGAGATGTGTTTACGAGGTTTTCTTGTGCTTGTGTAAAATATTTCGATCCACTTCAGTAAGAGAGAGAGGTTATAATGAATATGTTAAACTGGCCAGGTGCATTATTAATAAACCACATTCATATTATAATGTGGATTAATATTATTATTATATCAATAAATTTTTCGAGGTGATAAATAATTTATTCTTTTTCTTTTTTTATTAGCTACGCTTGGTTTTTTTTGTTTTTTTTTTAAAGATTACTAGCAGAGTTTTGCAGTCTACTAGTATTCTTGTTAAACCCTCGTGCTAAGCTAAAATGCTTGTGTTACGAGTGATTTGTTTATATATGTTCTTTTAAGTTTTGTTATAGAATCATGTTCATAAAGTATTGAAAAAAAAGTATTGTATATATACTTTTTTTTACTTTACTTTATATATAACTAGCGACCCGCCCCGGCTCCGCTCGGGTACAATGCTGATGTATTATACATATAAACCTTCCTCTTGAATCCCTCTATCTATTAAAAATCCGTTGCGTAGTTTTAAAGATTTAAGCATCGGGACATAGGGATATAGGGACAGACAAAACGACTTTGTTTTATCCTATGTAGTGATAATAAAATAATCTATACTAATATTATAAAGCTGCAGGGTTTTTTTGTTTGTTTGTTTGTTTGAACGCGCTAATCTCAGGATCTAATGGTCCGATTTCAAAAATTATTTCAGTGTTGTATAGTCCATTTATAGGCTAAGGTTATAGGCTATATTTTAATTTAAAAAGAAATAGGGATCCGTACGAAAATTACGATTTTGTAACCCAAGGTGTAAAATCGAAAACCTATTTATGCGTGCGCTGCAAAAACTATTGACAATAGAACAAAATGATGTACTACGGGTTTGTAGGTCTCATTAAGATCTACAAAAAAGGTTGCGAGAGCACATATCTAACTATCATAGTTTAGTCACAATAAACGCTTGTATGTTCATAAAAAATATTAAATCGTCTGAAGAACGAAACTAGGTTAAATGCGTATCGTAATATTAATCCTTATCCAAATTAAGCATAATGTTATCAAGGGTATTTATTTAGAAGTAAAATACTTTTTGTATTATTCCAATCGGACATTTCGTTGAGAAATTATTACGAGTATAAAAGCGCAAAGAATTGGTACTTAATAATTATTTGCCATGATCTTCGCCATGATAGATAAAGAGTAGAGTACTTAGAGTTTGTTTGCTTGAACGCGCAAATCTCAGCAACTACTGGTTCGATTTGAAAAATTAAGTTCAGTGTTAGATAGTCCATTTATCGAGTAAGGCTACAAGCTATATTTTATTATGAAGTTTCTACGGGAACGGGAGTTACGCGGGTGAAACCGCGCGCGGGAAGCTAGTGGTCAAATAAATAGGCAAAAAATTGTAATTTTGCCTGAATTAGGTATTTCTGTGTTTTAGGCTAGGAGACCTTAATAATAACTGTTCCTTGATATACAATTATTATAGATGATGTTATAACAATCGGGACCAACGGCTTAACGAGCTTCCTGAGGCACGGAGGGTAGTCCCTCAACTAACCAGACCCGGAAAAAAATCTTTGAATTTACACAAAGATTTCCTGTCCGGTGTAGGAATCGAACCCACGATCTCCGAGATTTAAAGCGAATAATTTAATATTTAAGGTTAAGAATAAATAACTTTTTTAAATCTTTAAGTAGAAAATCTCAAGATCCATCTTAATAGGCTTTTCTCAGTATTTGTGTAAGTTATTCTGTAGTCACGTTCAAGATTAAAAGTTGGTTGGCTCGTAATCTCCGGCCCGCTGATTTATGAGATAAAGGTATACAAATGAGCTTACAGCTAACTGATAATTGTTTTATGATGTTTACCCTCCATTTTTGTTTGTGTTTTGTTATTGAGATGGTTTTTAACTACGTTTTATAATAATAATAATAATCATTTAATTCGGACATAATTAAAAATCCATAATGAGTTAGTAACATAAAAAAACTTACAACTATGTTAGTAACCTTAAGCAAAATAAATTCATAAAAAGAAAAAACAAAATTAATTCATAAACCTTCCCTCTGCGCCGGGCCTGCAGGCATGCCTACGTGACCAGTGCGCAAGGAAAGGGCAGTCTGGTCTCTCAGCAATAACGCTTAGGATGCTGTTGGAACTCCCACGTATCCTACGCATCAAGGAGGCCGCCCTTTTACGCATGATAGCCTCAAAACTATCAGTGCCTGCCTCAGCAAACATGCCCGACGCGCTACAGAATCGTGGAAGCCCCAGCAGCACCCGGAAGGCGTTATTATATTGAATACGAAGAGCGTTGTAGGCCTTCTGCGTATACTTGATCCACAGGCTGCAGGTGTAAAAAGTGTGGCAGAAGGCCTTAAACAGTGTAATTTTCACTTCTTTAGTACACCTAGCAAACCTGCGGGCCAACATATTACATCGGACCGACAACGCTCTTCTCTCTCTCTCCAAATCATCATTATCACTCAAATCCTCATTCAAAACGTGCCCAAGGTATTTAAATTGAGACACTCTCTTAAGTGCTTCCCCATATAGAAATACTGAAGGAACCGACTTAGGTTTTCTCGAACCAACACGAAAACCATGACTTCACTCTTCCTGACATTGTACAGGAGTCCATGGGTCGTGGCGTATTGTTCACACACCCCAAGCAACCGTCTGAGTGCATCAATCGAAGGACTCAGCAGCACCATGTCATCAGCATAACTTATACTATTAATGACCTTGCCATCAATAGAGCATCCTACACCGGTGCTGCCGAGCTCCTCGACCAGCTGATTGACGTATAGGCTAAAAAGCCCTGGGGAGGTCAAGCCAACTTGCCTCACGCCACACTCCAGCCCATACTCACCAGACAATGCACCCGGCCATCTGACCTGGTTAATTTGGTGGTTACACCAAAACTCGAGGAGGTTAACCAATTCACGAGGTATGGTATTCTGTCTCAGTTTTGACCACAGAATATTATAATTAACCAGGTCAAACGCCTTGGAAAGGTCCAGAAAAGCTGCATACACAGGAGTATTCCTATCAGTATAGTACCTAACCGTGTGCTTAAGCGCCAGAATAGCAGTTTCAGTGGACAATCCGGCTCTAAAACCGAACTGAGCATCATGTGGTTTGAGCTCGGCACTTATCCTACGCTCAAACACACGGTCAAGCACCTTAGCTGTTACAGTGGCTAACGAAATTGGTCTGTAGTTGTCCTTGTCAGACGCATCCTTAGTTTTACACTTAACTATAGGCACAACTATCGTTCTCATCAAGTCCACAGGTAGATAGGAATGCCTCACACAAAAGTTGAAAAACATGGATAGGATCCTAGGAAGATGTGGACCAGCATACTGAAAGTGTTCAATGCTTAGGCCATCATGTCCAGGGGATTTGCCTCTAGTCATAGATTTAATAATATCATTTATCTCCCGTGCCGAAATATTTATTGGCTCTCCAGACATGATGTCCCCGGCGACACGTACCTTCTCCTCCACCTGAACTGGAGCTACCGCAAAATGCCTCCTGAACATGTCCACAATCTGTTCAGGTTTCTCAACTCCACCCACGCTGACTGGAACTGTGGGTTTTGGGTTCAATCGCTGAGTAGATTTCCAGAAATTTTGGAAATGTTTCCGGCCATGCTCAGTCGCTAGCATGTTCATTTTGATTTGATCCTCATTATCCTGACAGTATTTCAACCTTTGCTTAAACACCTTGCGCGTCTCATTCATTTCCTCATATACCCTACCATTCCGAGGTCTTCCATGCCACACCCAGTTCAGAAAAGCCTTCCTTGCATTTCCATGCGCCTCTCTAACATACTTATTCCAGCCTATCACTGCACGCCGTCTCTTACCATCACTCACCGAACTAGAACTGCCCTCTGCCGCTTCCCGAAGGGATGTCACTAAACTTCTATACAAAATATCAATAATAGATCTGTGACTCAAATCTTGACAAAAAAGATAAAGATCACAACACTTTCCTAATTCAGACGGAAAATCTATGTTTTTTAGTTTTTCCATACACAATTTATAGTAACAATCCCTTTGTGATACATTTCTTTCCCCCCATATAGCCTTATCAATGTTTTTATTTGTCACCAACAAAGAAGAAGCTTCCCTTGGTCCCACCATCCCCAGATCAACTTGAAATGATAATGGAAAATGATCCGACCAATATATATCATGATAAACTTCAACTTTTTTAAGTGACTTCCACGCCATCTCAGAGACCAGGAGATGATCTAACCAACGTCTCCTTCCACAAACCTCACTGACAAAGGTAAATGTATCAGAGTCAATACCCAGTTTCTCATAGTCAGCACAAATCCAACTCTGTTCCACACAAAAACTCAGCAATTCCTTATTAAATAATTCACCAGGGTGAGCATTAAAATCCCCTAAGATATAAACATATTCTACATTTACACTTTCAACAATAGCCGCTATTTCACTTAAACATTCACAGAACTCGTTTAGGTTATTATGTGAATCCGTCGGCATGTACACACTAAACAATAACAAAGTTCGGTCAGCGCAAGTCATTTTAACAGCCGCTATGCGATCACTCATACAAGGGATAACCGTAACAGACGTAAACAGAGACTTTCTCCACAAAATCGCTGTGCCTCCAAACGGCCTTCCTCTCAATATCCCTGCCGAAGTATCCACCGCTGCTTTACCGAAGAAACCAAAGTTTACATCGATATTACCAAGTAAAGAAACCTCATTTGGTAACAACCATGTCTCTTGTAACGCAATGACATCCGCAGTTTTACACAACTCTTTAATACATACAGTCGACCTTTTCAAAGACTTACAATTGTAACTCACAAAATTACCACATACATTAACATAAGATTTATAATTTAAATTATCCATTAACGGGTTTTATTATTATTCACACTAACGGTTGGCAGCAAATCACTGTGCCCCCGCTCGATTGTACCACCATGATATACAAACCTACGGAAAGATACACCTGTAGGCCATAAGTTTTCATCCATAAAAACATTTAAATCTCGTTTCGGAATAAAGAACCTATAAGCCGCGTAGCCTCTGTTCCTTTTCATATCCATTTTTTGCAATGTAACCTCAACATTAGTCCTATTTTTAATGTACGACACAATATCTTCCATCTTCGTTTCAATATTTACGTTATAAATATAAAAAGGAACACTGACATCCGCCGCTTTAAAAGAACACTGAGGCGAGTTATCTGCCTTCCCTTTCAACCCAATAAAACGATTTCGCAACCTTTTACGCTGCACTTTAACCCAACCGTCATTTGGCAACTCATTTTTCCAATCACCGTCTTTTTTTAACACATCTGACAATAATACTTTTCGCTCACTACCGCCAAAAGACTCGATATTCGGTTTCGCCGTAGGCCTCATCGCTCCATCTCTTCTTAACGCCCTGTTTGGTGTCGCCGTCTCTGTCACATCAACGATGACTTGTGACGAAACCGCGGTGCTGGCCTCCCCACACTTGCTGGATTTGTCCACAATTTCTTGCGCCGGCGGTGAGACGACATTAACATTTATGATGGTATCGTCTAGCGTCTCGCTCACACCTTTCGCACACTTGTCACTCACAGCGTTCGATGACCTCTCCGATGTGATATGTGTCATCAGACCAATCGGACCGCTCTCACATTCAAAAGAATTGTCCAGTAAATATGCCCCTCTTTTGCGATTAACTTTAACGTTCCTATATCGTTGATCACTCGATGATTTTAAGCTGTCCAGATCATCCATAGTAACATACTTTTCCTTAATAACCTCCACATCTTCTTGTAGTTTAATTAAATCTCTTAGCAGCCTTGTAGCATCCAGATGGTCGAACGTGACTGGAGGAAGTTTATGAAGATATCTCGCAACAAAAACTGGTATGTACCTGTAAATGTAATGTACGTAATGTACGAAAATATTAATTTGTTATTTTAAAATAAATGTTCGTATTTATTTAGATATGATTGGACAGCCTCCGTAGCGTAGCGGTAATTGGCTCGTTATAATGAGTGTGGTCATGTTTATTTTAAGACAAAGCTCTCAAGGGAACGGCATGTACCAACGTAGGTGAAACCGACGCGGACGGTGAAGGCAACAGTATAAATGTAAAATTGAAAAACTGGGAGGTATCCATTATCCTCGTCTTAAGGATAAAAAAAATTATATTTGTTTTTTTTTTATTACAGACAAGCTGACCCGACATACCTTGTCCAGTCTTAATTAAAACTCTATATTAAGTAAATAGAACTTTTAATATTTTATATTTATAAAAGCGCAAAGTTTTTTAAGAACACCTTTTCAACCTTCTTCTGAAAATAACAAACACATCAAAAAAAGAATTAGCGAAGTCGGTCCAGCCGTTCACGCTTGATGCCGTGACCAAGGGCAATCTTAAAAATGACTAGTAGGTGCAGTCGTTTTTAAGATTTGTTCGTTTTCAGAAATTTATAGTTATTGCTTTTTATAAAGTAGCATATGTTTTAAAAATCGACCACTTTACGTGCTCCCAAAGACACGTATGAAACCCAAAATGCTTACAAATTTCGGGCTCTAGCAACATAATTTACGCGACCAAGCGCGGCGAGCGGTTTCAACATTTTGTTGTAGACATATATTCCTTCAATACGCACGAAGCGATTTGCTTCTTCTTTCATAATGCGGACGGCTAAGGAGTGGAATTCTCTTTCACTTTCTAGGCAAGCGTGTATCATCTTAGGCCTTATCTTCGCCTTCCATCAAGCGATATTATGGTCGAACATAAGACTATATTTAATAAAAAAACCGGCCAAGTGCGAGTCGGCCTCTCGCACGAAGGGTTCCGTACTAGTTGCAAGTGCCTACCTATTGAATTAAAGGTAAATTGCGGTTTACGGTTTATGACGTATTAAAAAAAAACTATTTACTTCAAACCAATTTTCGGTGGAAGTTTGCATGGTTATGTACATCATATATTTTTTTTAAGTTTTATCATTCTCTTATTTTAGAAGTTACAGGGGGGGGGGGACACACATTTTACCACTTTGGAAGGGTCTCTCGCGCAAACTACTCAGCTTAGAAAAAAATGACATTAGAAACCTCAATATCATTTTTGAAGACCTATCCATAGATACCACACGCGTATGGGTTTGATGAAAAAAAATGTTTTGAGTTTCAGTTATAAGTATGGGGAACCCCATTTTTTTTTCTATTTTTGTGTGAAAATCTTAATGCGGTTCACAACATACATCTATTTGCCAAGTTTCAACATTATAGTTCTTATAGTTTCGGAAAAAAATGGCTGTGACATACGGACGGACAGACAGACAGACAGACAGACAGACAGACATGACGAATCTATAAGGGTTCCGTTTTTTGCCATTTGGCTACGGAATCCTAAAAAGACCCGTGACTAAACCCAGTAGTATTACGGACAGTTCAATTTCCCAGATTTGTTTACTTAATTAAGTAACATGTAAAATAAATACTCCTTAGTTACAAGGAAATATTACAACAGTACGTACGTATGTTCACACAAATGATTATTTTATTGTTTCAGCAAATAAAGAAGTAACGTACACTCCATGTATTACTCGCACGATCGTAACCTGCCACTATAAGCACAGAGTACACAAGAAATATAGAGGGACTAGCTGCGCCCCGCGGTTTTACCCGCGTCACTGTTCTCCAGTGGGTCGGAGCGTGATATGTTGTAGCCTATATGTTAATTCAGCTTATAAACTATCCGCGTGCAAACTTTCAAACAAACATTCAACCATCCATGCATACTTACAAAGGTTTGTATTTTTTTTTTTAATCTTTACTAGCCGATTTTTAGTATTCTTGTAAACCCCTCGTGCTAAGCTAAAATGCTTGTGTTACGAGTGGGTTCACGTCAGTAGTGCAATTGGTGGGGTTCGAACCGGCGACCACAAGATCACAAGTCCGACGGCCGCTTCATAATATAAGTAGGATATACTACACCACTACACTCAGTGGTGTGGTTTCCGGTTTATACCACCCCATGTCTTCCCATAAATATTTTCCCATAGGGTGTCACAAGAGGCGACTTAGGGATATACACTTGATGAATAGGCACCAGCATCTATCAGTTCTAAGGATATTCACCATCTTACTACAGTCACTAATCCGCAGTAAGATGAATAACCCTCAACGATCCTGACTTGCCAAGGTCGGAAGGACGAAAAGAGACTCAATGGTTATAGTAGAACTTTCCTTCTTAGACCTGGTGTCATAGGTTCGATTCCCACCCGGGACAATTACTTGTGAGAACCAGTGGCGTTGTTATCGTAGGGCCAGGTGGTGCAGTGCACCAGGGCTTCGGACCTTAGGGGACCCTCTAACCTAAGTTTTGAATAGAGCTGGTCAGCCAACTCGCCAGCTCTTGAAGCTATGCACCGGGGCCCTTGCCCCTGCTCTGAGTCGGGGTGTGCTTCGTGCCCGTCAATTGTGTGTATGTAAATTTCCCCATTTATTTGACAAGTGCAGGAGCTGTCTTAAATAAAAACGCTATCTCTACATGCCAATATTTCAACATTCAACTTTTTCAGCTCCGACAGCCCGTTTATGTCCGCTTCTGACAATGGGCTTCTTCTTAACAAGGCAAGCCAGGGTCATTGAGGCATTTTGCTATAATCACCATGCTTAGCAAGTGGACTGGTGATCGCACTAAGATGATAACTAATCTTGAGCTAATTGATCAATCAGCTATATCTCTTAGTCATCTATTCCGACATGTGGTCTATTCAAAGCCGGAAAGCATATAGTCGGTAATACTGCAATATCGCGTAAGTGACAGTAGCTAATAAGGTGTAATTTCATGTCAAGAAATATTTTTGTTATATGTAAAGAGAAATATGATGACTGCACCGGTGGCTCAGTGGTTACGGTAGTTGCTTCTGAGCCCTGGTGTTCTGGGTTCGATTCCCACCCGGGACAATTATTTGTGTGTACCGCAAATAGTTGTTCTGAGTCTGGGTGTACTTTGTGTCCGTGAAATGAATGTTCGTAAAGTAAAGGGATTTATTTCCCTAGTGCGGGAGCTGTCTTTTTAAAGAGAATAAAAAATAAATCAATTTGCTACATTTGATATTTTCAACCTTATTAGCTCTTGTCATTTACGTGGAATTGCAGTATCACTAAAGATATGGCACTTTTAATTTTACAATGCGAACGGTCGCACATTAGGAAATCTGAGAAACTAAAAGTGCTAGTAATCTCAATTTTTCCATGAGGTCATTGCTTTTTAGGCTATAGGTTAGGCTAGGCTTTTAGTTGTTAGTTGTTTATCCTCCGTGCCTTGCCAAGCATGTTAAGTTGTTGTTCCTGATTTTCATAACATCATCTACGACAATTGCATATCAGGTAACGGGTGGTAGCGTTACCCTTAGACCATCTTTAGATGATGTTATGACCGCAATATTATGAACATCATATATGCTGTACCTACATAATTGCCGTAACCAACCCACCTTCCAATCGCGGTTCCTATAACAAAACTTTTCGTTGGAAGGAAGTCCATGTTCAACAACTTACGTCATACGGGTTGATGACGGTTATGATACCACATTACATGGCTTAAAAAAAAAAAAACTGAGTAGCCAGGCTTTTCGTTGGGCGGAAGCCCATGTTGAACAATGAAAGTTATAGAGGCTGATAATGATGATGAAGATGACGATAACACATTACAATGCTTAAAAAAGAAAAAGAAAATTCTCTGAGTTTTATCTACCCTATGTTACAGTCCAGTATCGAAGGCGGAACGGTGTGCTATAACGTTTCAGAGGCTGTCCAATTAGCAGTTAGCCAGCAACATACCCCCCCAGAGTACATATCTAATTTATCAGTGTATTAACGTGTTAACCTGAAATTATTCTGTTAAGATAAAAAAGAAATAAAATAAGTGGATTGTCGAGCAGAAATCACTATTGTGTCATAAGACCAACAGTGGTTGATGGGACCGTAAATTTCTGTAAAGTCTTGGAGGTCGTGGGTTCGATCACCACACCGGACAAGAAATCTTTGTGTAAATTCTAAGATTTCTTTCCGGGTCTGGTTGGTTGAGGGACTACTCTCCGTGCCTCGGAAAGCACGTTTAGCCGTTGATCCCGATTGTTATAACATCATCTATAACAAGCGTATAACAGGGAACGGGCAGCAGCGTTTTCCTGTGTATTACAACATAATACTGCGGCCAAGCGTAGTGACTATGGCGAAAACCCTCCCTCGGGAGGAGGCCCATGTTTTGTAGTGGACGATGTACGGGCTGATGATGATGATGATGACACTAAGGTTTAATAAAATAAGGTTAAAACAAAATAGATACCTATCGTTTTTTTAATAATTAGTTTAGAACTACTACTACTAGTTTTAGAACGAACTTAAAATGATCTGACAGCTCGTTTACGGAGCTAGTTTTAGAACTACATTCAATTAAAAACTATATTTCAAATTATAATTTTTAGCTCGTTCCGTTAGAAAGTTATTATTGTTACATGTTATTTTTAATCAGTAAAAATCTAGGTTTTTTTTATATACCTACATATAGTTTGTGTTCAGTCAACTAAAGAGAAAGGTTTACACCGTGAGTATCTAATAATGTCAATAAATATGTTTATTTCACTACGACAGCCGGTAATTTTTTATGGGTGAAGAGTTCGCTGCTAGCTGTATACAAATGCACATAATAGTAAACTCTTCTCATTAACGTGTATATATAAATTTAAAATGCGTTTTACTAAGTGTAAACCTAGCTCTTTTGTTGACTGTACACACTTTAGCCCAATACTGGCTATCTTCTTTAATGAATAGAGTGGAGTTGCTCTGAAACAATACTGCTTCATTTATCATTGTATCAAAACCATTAATTTTAAAAAAGAATTCCTCTGATTTATTTGCCAGTAAGTTCTTCTCAGTGTTGCCACGTCCAGAACTGCACCGGTGGCTCAGTGGTTACGGTAGTTGCTTCTGGGACCTGGTGTTCTGGGTTCGATTCCCACCCGGGACAATTATTTGTGTGAACCACAAATAATTGTTCTGAGTCTGGGTGTAGGTGTCCGTGAAATGTTTTAAAAGAAAGAAAGAAAGAACTGGTAGTTAAAAAAAGGACGCACCATAAGAAAATTATTTTAAATGTGTCGACATGAATAAAGAATATTTGGCTTTGACTTATTCAAATATTTGGTAATGGAAAAATTACAGATTTTGATGAAATGACAAACTTTCTGGCGTAGCGGTAAGTCTCGCTGTAAGTCTTGGAGGTTGTAGGTTCGATACTGGACCAGAAATCTTTGTATAAATTCTAAGATTTCTTTCCGGGTCTAGTTGGTTGAAGGACTACCCTCCGAGCTCTCGATTAATTTTTGTCCGACCCGGGAATAGAACACGGGGCCTTTCGGGTTGGTACTTACAATTTTCTCGAGAGAAAATTTCTTGTAACACAAATATTTGGCCGACTTTTGAATCGAACCCGGGACCTCGTAAGTTACGGTCGAACATATTACCGCTAAACCAACGAGACAACAAATCAAATACTGCAATCCCAACACAAAAACACCAAATAACTTTCAAATACAACGCAATCTCCCACAAAAAGGACTCCTTTTAATTTTTTCCCCACATGTGACAATTCCACAAAAGGCGAGTCTACAATGGATTTCATAAATCGGTGATGACGTCAGCGTGCGCAGGTGTACACCCGCCTAATACTTTATCTGCATCGATATACCGTATGTTATGAGTAGCGGGTACGCCAACCATGACTGTGACAATTATTTTAAGGGTCATACTAAAAATGACAAGACAAAGCGCTGTCCAAAAATGCACTGAAGCCCTTTAAGGTGATTTTCCACCAGAGTGGCGAGACGAGACGAGGCGAGAAGAGAATTGAAATCGCACTGACCCTTTTCCACTAAAAATAGGCATCGCGAGCTCGCGCGTGACCGCCGCGCCGCCCGTAGGCTTGTACTCTCATGACGGTATTCTCAGGTAATAACACGGTAATAAGTACCAACGAACAACAATAAGCCTCTCGCGAGAAGCGTTTTTCTGTTGCAAAGTTAATTTATCCTCTATATCGGAAGCAATACGGTTCATTTTTACACAAACAAATATTTCAATAAACGCCTCGCATATTCTCGTCAATCCACACTGTTTCCACCAAAGATGCGCTTGGAGAGGATTGAAAATTTGCCATACAAATTTCAATTCTCTCCTCGCCTCGCCTCGCCTGGCCACTCTGGTGGAAAATCACCTTTAGATGCGACTTATGACGTTATTACTAGGTAAAATCGTACCTAAAAGTCACATGAAATTAAACACACTGTCTTCTTCGTAATTTTTTGTTAGTGGGAAAAAAAAGCCTGTTCTATCGATGTCTCATGGTTGGCTATCAACATTGATATTACGTACATTACATGGAATCCTTACTTGGTAACAATTTTATGGGCGGTTCGATATAATGGTCGCCAATGGATAAGGATTTGCTTTTGAATTGTGTTGCAATTCTTTATCTTATATAATACGATTATGTTATGGTGCTTTTCTACTAGAGATGAGCGAGGTGGCAAAGCGGAGCGAAAATAAGTGGCGGTGCTTATTTTTTTCGGACGGACATACGTAGTTAGTAATTAGCCACGAGGCTTTTGTTATTTCACCGGGCATAAGTAGCGGAGCTGTGAAAGTGAAACAAACATTTGTTTGATGTTTTTTTAGGGTTCTGCTAATACAAGGAACTCTCAGCAACGCGTCCTATTTTTTGGCTCTTATTTAATTTGTGTGTTATACAGTTGGTATAAAGTTCATTATCCTATATACAGTTTCGTTGCAAAAAGTAGCTTTCATTCCAAAAAATAAATAAATTGAGCCTAAGTCTCAGCCAAAATATTCAATCTTAGTAGCAAAATAATGTAAGTATGTTTTTAATTTTTTAATACCATTAAAAATTACCCTATCCTAGCTTCCTACGAGTCTTTCTCTATCTACCTACGTTGTGACACCCGGAGAAGAACGACTATAAGAAACTCCGAGATCATTCTTTTTGTCATCTTTTAAAGACTTTGATTAATCATTTGTACATCTTTTAAAAACATTTTTAGTATCTAGGTTAGTGATCCCCATACATCGATATGTAGGTACTCGCAGCAGGAAATTGTGACGGAAACCATGAAACCTTTAAGTAAGTATCGAGTATAGGGAGCGCTTATCCAGATTTACATTTTTTTTTTACAATTTGAACATACCTACAGTCTGATCAGTTGTCTTACATATAGATTAACAATTACAAATTTATAAATTACATAGAATAGACTTTTAATTTAGTTGAAAATTCGGTGTGATAGCTAAAAGGTGCCAGTCTGCCGCAATGTAACCGATGGACTCATCCGCCAAACATCTCCATCCTCCATGTATTCTTTGATATTACCGCGAGTCATAAGGACCTTTTTAATTTTAATTTACACTAGATATTTTGTTTTTTTAAATTAGATTAACATTTTAGTGTTTAAATTAATAACTTTCAAATGAAATCTGACAAAAATCTTCATGCTTTCGTAAAATCATTGATTTTAAGAGACCTGAGTGATACATCGCCTTTTCAACCCTCTGGCGCCACCAACCCCAGGTGTTATAATGAATTTCTAATTACAGAAACGTCGCAGAACATTCAATATTTATCATGGTAAGACCGCTATGTGTACAAATACAAATATTTCCATTATAATCGTCTTTCAATTTCCTGCGCCATCAATGGCGGAACGTATTCAAATGTACTCGTATATGTTGATAATGGCGGAGAAATATTACGTTTTCTGTTGTTGTTATGGCCTTTGTGAATATAGGACAGGTAGGGATTAAAACATCTGGCTGAAATTGTAATAATATATGAGATGGTATCGAAATATATACTGGGTGACTTGAAATAGATGTATGTGAAATAGATGTGTAAGGCCTGGTTATTTTATCTTTTTTTTTTACTGACAAAAATCGTAACGATAAAAATACGTATCTTATTAGGTAGTTATATGTGTCTCCGACAACCTCCGTAGCGTAGCGGTAATTGGCTCGCTTTAAATCTCGGAGGTCGTGGGTTCGATACCCACACCGGACAAGAAATCTTTGTGTAAATTCTAAGATTTCTTTCCGGGTCTGGTTGGTTGTGGGACTACCCTCCGTGCCTCGGAAAGCACGTTAAGCCGTTGGTACCGATTGTTATAACATCATCTATAATAATCGTATATCAAGGAACGGGCAGCAGCGTTTCCTTGTGTGTTACAACATAGTACAGCGGTCACCAATCCGCCTGCCAAGCGTGGTGACTATGGCAATACCCTCCCTCGGGAGGAGGCCCATGTTCAGCAGTAGACGTTATACGGGCTGATGATGATGATGATGGGTCTCCGCTTTAACAGACTTTGGCAAGTCAGGCTCGTTGAGGAATATTTCCGTAATCACCATCGGCGGATTAGTGATCGCACTATGATGGGAGTATCTTTCAGCTGACAGATGCTATTGAGTGTCGGTGTATCCCATAGTCCCCTCTAACGACACCCATAGCAAGATTTGGGGTGGCCTATACGGAAACTTGCTAATGAAGTCATAATTTCGTACAATCAACAACTCAGCGTTGGTTGGCCGTGTGGTATCGGGTGGCCGTGTGCTTTTGGGATTTGGATAGACCACTCGATATCTTCGTAAGGGTGTTGTTAAAGGCGACTAAGGGACATACAACTTATGAATGGGCAGCAGCAAGATACTCCCATCTTACTGCGATCACCACAATCTGCATGCCAAGCGTGGTCATTACGTCAATATCCCTCAACGACCCTGGCTTGCCAAGATATGTCAAAGAGGAGGCCACGTTCAGTAGTGAATGTTAATAGGCTGATGAAGAAGGTAAGCGAGACTATAAAAATTCCTTTGAGATTATACATAATGTAATTAGTATTCTAAAGTTTACCTATAAATTTGATTTTGGTTTAAGATAATTGTGACGGGAACAAAATAAAACTTTGCAATCACTCAAACCAAGAAGTAATAAAATGAGTCAGCGGATGCAGGCCGCTAGCAAGTGTTCTCGCTGAAAATCGAAGGAGGATACGTTCAGCAGTGGATAAGAACAGACTGATATGATGATGATGATGAATAGAATGCAAATGACCGCGATAATCGACCAAAATATCAGAATACCAAAATGCCTACAGAAACTCCATTGCGATTTTGGAGCGATTTTAAATTATCAGAATATGGGCTAAGCCGGTTTACAATCGAAACGAAAATGCAGTGAAATAAACTAAAGGATACATTTTCTGTGAGACACTTACAATTCCTTCAACAAAAGTCAAAATATATTATAGTCACAGAGAATTCACACATAACAGAAAGGAAAGGATCTATACTAATAGGGAGAAAGATTTTGATTGTTTCTTACTTTCACCATTAGAAAGCCATATTATTCAGAAATAATATCATCATCATCATCATCGTCGTCAGCCTGTTGTAGTCCACTGCTGAACGTAGGCCACCCCCATCGATTTCCAGCGGGAACGATCCCTAGTGGCCTGCATCCACCGACTCCCCGCGACCTTTATGAGGCCGTCGCGTCGGTCCATCGTGCAGGCGGTCGTCCTACGCTGCGCTTGCCAGTTCGTGGTCTCCACTCGAGAACCTTTCTGCTCCATCAGCCGTCAGTTCTTCGAGCTATGTGTCCTGCCCATTGCCAGAAATAATTTAGGCTATATTTAATGATAAAATTCCCACGGAACAGGAGCTTGCTTACAGTTTTGGAACCCATGGCTTCGATCCCCACGCATAAATTTCTATCCAGGTCTGCTCTCCGCGCCTCGGAAATCACGTTAAGCCGTTGGTCCCGATTGTCATAACATCATCTTTAACAATTGTATATCATAGAACGGGCAGAAGCGTTTCCTTGTGTGTGTAATAAAAAAATAATGCGGTCACCAATCTGTTTTCCAAGCGTGGTGACTATGTCAAAAATCGTCCGTTTCGAGAATGCCTATGTTCAACAATGAACATTATTCGGGCTGATTATGATAAACCAAAATAAGAGACCAAATTTTAACAAATATCTTCTATATCTCTCTGTTTCCTCTACTCTATGTGTCTATAGGTCAGTATCGACATTGACTACCGATGGTCAGAGCTGGACACGGCATAAATAAACCATACACAACCGTGCACCTGCCAGAGTACACGCGCCAAGCAAATTGGATCGAGCTGCCGTGCTATTTCACTTTGCCGGTGAAAACGCGAAAGGTGAAGAGTATGTATTTTTAGTCTTTTGTAGATAATGCTTATGCAGTGGCGTAACTGCTGCAGAGCCCCGTGGCTAATTTGCATTGCATGTGGCCTCTTGGTAAAAATTTGCGCGATACAATTGAATTTTAATAAATTACTTATATACTTTACCAACATTTTTACTACTGTTGTGTTTTACCGCGATTTTTATATTGTTAATAATGAGTAGTACCTACTATTTGCTACAGTATTGAAACAAAACATTAAAGTTTTAAAATAAACATGTAATCTACGAAAAGATTTCCTTCAAGGAGACGGCAATGATACATGTAAATAGCAAAATGAACTCTATTGCTTAGCAATACAAGATAATTTAAGTAGTTCGAACAGGCGCCTCTAACACTAGATCGAAGTCATTTTAATTTGTTTTTTTTTATGCTATTGAAAAAGTATATACTAGATCGATAGTACTAACAAAAAAAAAAGTTAAATAATCACGATGTACTCGTATATTTTCTCTATAATCTAAAGCGTATATGCGATATAATCGCATATACGCTTTAGATTTGTTAAAACTAAATGCCAATAACGCGGAGCGATAATTTAAATCGCAATCACTTAGGAGATCGAATCGCTTAATTAGGGCCAGCCTAAATGAACAATACTAAAAGACTCCCTTTTATATTCGATCTAAAGCAGGGTTTCTTAAAGTGGGGTCCACGGATCCCTTGGGGGTCCATAGCATGTATATCAGGGGTCCGCAGTAGGTTAGTCGTGTCGAAGACAATCCCACAATTTATTCGTTATTATTGAGGCCAAACAGCAGCACCCTTCTCATTAACTAAGTAGTAATTTTCAGGGGTCCATGGAATTTTTTAAATTGTGAACGTGGTCCGTGACAGCTAACAGTTTAAGAAACCCTGATCTAAAGGAAATTATCTACACATTTAGTTGACAAAAGTTAAAGAAATTGATACAATGATAATTGATATTAAATGATAATACGAGAAAGAAGTAAAACAATGAATAAACTACGCATATTTAAGTTGACCTACATTAATTAACAAATGCTTAAGTAAGATTTACTCATACACGCTTAATAGCTAAAAATTACCTCTAGATTAGTCTGAGTTTTCAAGGGCCAGCCACCCTATATACGCTACTGCATTTATGTCGTATTTTAATAGGGCAGGAGTAAGCTATATTCAAGTGTTCTACTCTAAAAACATTATAATGTTATTTTTGAACGTACACACAATGTTACACCATACTTTGTCATGCTTTTGACTCGTTAAATACACGAATTTCGGAACGTACTCGCGCCGAAATTACAAAAGGAGAAACATTAAATAACCACGAACGCAGCTTTGAGTAGTTTTAACATGGATGTTAGGAAATTTAATTAAAGTGGATTAATTTCTGACTTAGACTGACAACAAGGTGAAAAACATATTAGTATACAAACAACAAACACCCAAATAATATTAGAAAACTACCTGTTAATAAATTTAAAGCCATTGTTAAAGATAAATTATGTAAAAAGGCATATGATAAAATATCAGATTATGTAAATGACAGAATGGCATGGGAGTAACTTGCTCTAGAATGGCACTGCTGCTAAAAAATATTGTAAAAGTAACGATAAATTGATTTTTTTTTAAAGGATTTCTCTGATTTTCTTGCCAGTTCTTCTCAGAGTTGCCACGTCTTGAATTGGTGGTAGGAAAAGAAATAGACGCATCATATTATTATGAACATGAACATGATTAAATTTTTTTGAATTGTGTCTATATGAATAAAGACATTTTTGACTTTGACTTTGAGTATCACTAAGACTTTAAGCATCTAAAGCAGTCGTACCTACTCAAGCTGTTTAAAAGGCCCACATTCAAGTTAAATAAAAAAATTGTAAGATATTTTAACAGAGTAATGAAAAGTTAAATAATACCTAATAGCTCAAAATAATCAATATTTATAAAAAGCACGTTTTTAGGGTTCCGTAGCCAAATGGCAAAAAACGGAACCCTTATAGATTCATCATGTCTGTCTGTCTGTCTGTCTGTCTGTCCGTCCGTATGTCACAGCCACTTTTTTCCGAAACTATAAGAACTATAATGTTGAAACTTGGTAAGTAGATGTATTTTGTGAACCGCATTAAGATTTTCACACAAAAATAGAAAAAAAACAATAAATTTTGGGGTTCCCCATACATAGAACTGAAACTCAAAAAAAATCGTCGAATAGGTCTTCAAAAATGATGTTGAGGTTTCAAATGTAATTTTTTTCTAAACTGAATAGTTTGCGCGAGAGACACTTCCAAAGTGGTAAAATGTGTGTCCCCCCCCCCTGTAACTTCTAAAATAAGAGAAAAAGAAATCTAAAAAAAATATATGATGTACATTACCATGCAAACTTCCACCGAAAATTGGTTTGAACGAGATCTTGTAAGTAGTTTTTTTTAATACGTCAAAAATCGTAAACCGCAATTTAGCTTTCATTCAATTAACTCGAATATAAAAATATAAAATAACATTTAATTTCATAAACATACGCTTTTTTATTTATTCTTGATATCAAAAATAGGTACGCACTTGTAACTGAAACGGAACCCTGCGTGCGCGAGTCCGACTCGCACTTGGCCGGTTTTTTCTAAACTGAACAGTTTGCGCGAGAGACACTTCCAAAGTGGTAAAATGTGTGTCCCCCCCCCTGTAACGTCTAAAATAAGAGAAAAAGAAATCTAAAAAAAATATATGATGTACATTACCATGCAAACTTCCACCGAAAATTGGTTTGAACGAGATCTTGTAAGTAGTTTTTTTTTAATACGTCAAAAATCGTAAACCGCAATTTAGCTTTCATTCAATCAACTCGAATATAAAAATATAAAATAACATTTAATTTCATAAACATACGCTTTTTTATTTATTCTTGATATCAAAAATAGGTACGCACTTGTAACTGAAACGGAACCCTTCGTGCGCGAGTCCGACTCGCACTTGGCCGGTTTTTTCTAAACTGAACAGTTTGCGCGAGAGACACTTCAAAGTGGTAAAATGTGTGTCCGCCCCCCCCTGTAACTTCTAAAATAAGAGAATGATAAAACTAAAAAAAATATATATGATGTACATAACCATGCAAACTTCCACTGAAAATTGGTTTGAACGAGATCAAGTAAGTAGTTTTTTTTAATGCGTCATAAACCGTAAACCGCAATTTACGTTTCATTCAATCAACTATTATTAACATCGATCAAAGTTACAACGAACTACAAGAACTTTTATACTATGTTACTTGTTGTATTCTTGATATAAAAAATAGGTAGGCGCTTGCAACTAGTACGGAACCCTTCGTGCGAGAGTCCGACTCGCACTTGGCCGGTTTTTTTATTATAACCTAAGGTGGGCCAACTTCAAAGGCCACTTGCGGCCCGTGTGGCTTGAGTACAGCTGATCCTGTACTCAAGCCTGTGTTACTTTACAACTTGTTTACTAAGTCTCGTCTTAGGTATAAGAGGTTGTGGGCGTGTGAATCTAATATTATTTTCCAATTGGGATTTACATTTTTAAAATATGTTAACTGGGTCAAAATTCCGGATTTTGGAGCTTCATCAGCCCGTCCAACGTCCACTGCTGAACATGGGCATCCTCCCGAGGGAGGGTTTTTGCCATAGTCACCACGCTTGGCAGGCGGATTGGTGACCGCAGTATTATGTTTTAATACACAGGGAAACGCTGCTGGTGTACACTTGTTATAGATAATGTTATAACAATCGGGACCAACTGCTTAACGTGCTTTCCGAGGCACGGAGGGTAGTCCCTCAACCAACCATACCCGGAATAAAATCTTAGAATTTACACAAATATTTCTTGTCCGGTGTGGGCATCGAACCCACGACCTCCTTGACTTAAAGCGAGCCAAATACCGCTACGCTACGGAGGTCGTCCCCCAGAAAATTGAACAGAGTCCTAAACTAAGAGAAATCCGGGGAAATTCGGACGAAAGTCTTACCTAGTTATCCTGAAACAGTAGAGGGCATATGTACGATCGCCAAAAGGAGACACAGAGATTAAAATGTGTATAGAGTAAACTCAAAACCTACCCGGAAATATTTTCCGATATTGCGTTATACGCTTATTGTGATATAGACTTATAAGCTTTAGCATAAAATCACACTAACATTATAAACGCGAAAATTTGTAATTATGGATGGATGTTACTAATTTCAGCCAATTCCGTTCAGAAGTTATGGCGTAAAATACGCCAAAACTTCTGAAAGGAATTGGCTGAAATTTTGCACCGGGATAGGTTATACGCTGGATTAACGTATAAGCTACAAAACATCACGCTCCGACCCACTGGAGCACAGTAACGCGGGTAAAACCGCGGTGAACAACTAGTACGGTATATCATAATAAACGCAAAGTAAAATAAGCCTCAAGTTCTTACTTGAGGCTTATTTTACTTTGCGTTTATTAAAAAGTCAAGTCAAGTGACTTCGACAGACAATGACTTTTTCAGTAATTTTTTTGCTAGCACGAGATTTGTTTCTTTGCTATCTGAAATCGTATCTTCCTGTGTGTGTACGTCAATCGATCGTGTGATTACGGCCTACATGAGGTAATCACCCACATTTATCTGTAGGCACATAGGTACTAGTGAGCTCTCATTGTACGTACAAACACAATGTTTTGTTGCTGCTAGGAATCGGGATTATGATTTTAAATGACTTTGCTGATTCTTACATTGTTTTGCTGCTGTACCGCAGAATGTCTTTATTTTCATATTTTTTTAACTTCCCGCACTAACGAAATTGATCTCTCAGCCATTTTACAAATATTCAATACACAGGCACAAAGCACCCAAATAAGTGTACATTAACATGTGGGAATTGAACCTAGAACACCTGAGAAGCAACTAGCGTTACCACTGAGCCACAGGTGCAGTCAATTTTTATATGAATATTTCAGTTTGTAAATTCGCTTGGTACAACATACTGACAATGCGTTGGCGCGCGGTAGCGTATATACTGCTGGTCGGCGCGGAGGTGCGGAGGTGTGGGGGGTCTTACAAAGTATCGTGCCGCGCGGATTTTTAATACGTAGTCGATTTCTTTATGGGATATTATAAATTGCATAACAAATAAATATACTCATCATTTATATTCTTTTTTACATCAAATAACTTACTTCACTACAGATAAACTAAATGTTTAACAAAACTCAAACTGCAGATAATTCGAAATTATACATCAATATGACATAACTTTTTTCCTCATAATGCAATACAGTTTTTAAATTGATTTTTGTACAAAAATACTACATACATAGCATTAATACTGACTGCACAGCAAATTTTCCATATTTCATAGCAAAATAACTATCCCAGTCGCATATTAACCAGTAAGTACAACAAAACCTGTTCATCATATTTGTCTTAATTTTCAAGAAGCCATGCTCGGCAAATTTAATGATTATTATAACAAAAAAATCCTTTTACATTGCATTATTTCTAAAAGCAGAACAACCTAACTGAAAAACTTCGCGCGCTTCATCACTCACTGGAGTGCAGAGTGGCGCGAGCGAGTAAGATAGAGATAGCGCTAGGTCGTGTCGTCAGGAGTTAGCCGTATATCTCGCGCGTAAGAGCGAAATATAAATATTTCGTCAGTGTAGGTGTCGTTTTACACAATCCACGTGTATTTGTTTGTTTATATTCATTCGGTGTTACGTTGCGCCGGCGGCCCGGAATGATAATCTTATAAAAACAATAATTGCAATATTTGAATGTAATTAGTGTGCATTTGACTTTTAAGTTTATCTAAGCAAAAAAAAAAAGGAAGCGTGGACGCCCGCGAAAGCAAGACCCGCTTTAATAAGTCAATAAATTACAATTTTGTATCAATTTTTTTTTTTTTGCTGATCTCATTCTGTTGTAATTAATGAATAATAAGACGACTGTGACTAATTAAATGCTGTTTTATTTAGAAAAACTGCTGTAAATAATTTAAAAATAGAAGCTATATTTATAAGAAAAAGAGTTAACATGTATAATGTGCATTAAGATTATTAGCTGTGCATTGATGAAAAAGCTTTTGCTTTAGGAAAAATCGCTGTACGCTGCGAAAATAAATTGTAGTGTCTAATTTAAAAAGACAAAATATCTAGGGTTAATTCCGCTAAAAATGTGTCTATATGCTGTAATGCAATTTTGGCACCACCCTCCCGCGTCAGTGTCATTTGCGCACTAGCGTTCGAGTAGTTAACATCACCCTGATGATGCTCCGTGGAGGAGCGAAACACGTGTCGGGTCTTTGGCTGGTGATTGTATTTTTGCACGTTTTATTTTTCCTTCCTGAATGTGCATAATTTTTGCGGGCGGGAGGGTGGTGCAAAAATTGCATTACAGCATATAGACACATTTTTAGCGGAATTAACACTAGATATTTTGTCTTTTTAAATTAGATTAATATGGATTTCCGCAAAGTAACGCCTGATTCTATTAATTAAATTGTAGTGTGTTAAGTGATATTTTTGAATATTTTGCTGTGCAATCAGTAATTTTAGTGGGAATTCGGAATCTTATTGCATAGAAAAAGGATGTTTTTTCATTTGCGTTTAAACGCTTTATTTATCGCGTGACCGCCATACAACGCCACTCCGCGCAGAGACGCGGAGCAAACCGCACGATGACGCAGATCTGGGCCTTCCGATGCCCTCGTAGACTCGAAGTCCGAGAGGCCCGCGAACTGTAAAGTAGAGCGACAGTTGTACAAAACTCCCCTAAATAAACTAAAAGCCATAATTCCTCAATCTCCCCGTCAGCGACCGCCCTGAGCCGAGGTCCAAGTCCCACAGGGGACGCCCTCTTGCACAGGTTGCTTAGTTTGTAGTGTTTAAACCATTTATCTAGGCTGGAGCTCTGCTCGCCTTTATGCCCGGTGAAGTAGCAAAAGCCTCCTGGCTAACTACATATGTCCGTCCGAAAAAAAAAAAAAAAAAAAAAAACGCAGATCTGGGGCGTTATTTGTTGACCCACACAACGGGACGTTAAGTTGCCACAAGATTTTAAGCGTAAAGGAATAGAGAGTGCCACAGTGTTTATGCACACATCTGTACACTCCGTCGGGATGACTATCTAAATTTAGTTTTATGTTCTATTCCGTCTCCTAGGATAGATAGGTACATATTGATAACTAAAAATAAAATTCTCACAACTCAAAAACTGCGTAAACATAAGTATATAAAGTGCTTGTTAAATATATGTCATCCCTTTAACAGATATTATCTTGTATTGTGATTTTGTTAATGAATAAATTTTTGTGAAATAATATTTTATAGTTTTTGTTTACTAAAAAGTACAATTATCTAAATTAATATATATTAGTAATGACCTTTTTTTCAAATAAACGTGTATTTAATCTAGTTTTTTAAGTGATATCTATATCTATATTATGAAAAGAATTGCTTTTCTAACCTATAAGAAGAACCTACATGAATCTTCAAACTTAATTCCTAACTCTATACTTATCTACTAGTTAAAGGATGGCATATATTGGAAACACCTTATATATTTAACACGCTCAAGTTTATTTATAGTTAGGCCTTTGATTACGAGAGCCATTGAATATATTAGGAGCACCTGAGGCTCTGCATACCTTAGACATTAGACCATTAGACTGTCTGGGTACTACGCACTAAGGAGATTAATTTACTTTGATATTATTACGACTACTGCTTAAGGGGTGTGGCAGTTGGTATGAGTTATTGTTTTTAACAATATTTCTGTTTATCTATACACAAAGGTTTACTTACAAGTAAAATATACCTAATACCTTAGATCAAATAAAAACTGAGACTGTTAAATCTATACATATATATAAAATAAAGTCGTGTTTGTTACAACACTTATAACTCGAGAACGGCTGGACCGATTGCCATGGTTTTTGATTTGTTGGATTTGTTTCCGTCCCGAATAGCAGAATACATTTTAAAAACAAAAGAAAGTCGTGTTAGTTACACTATTTATAACTCAAGAACGGCTGAACCGATTTGGCTGAAAATTGGTAGGGTAGCTAAGAACTGGGAGAAGGACATAGGATACTTTTGGGTAGGGGTAGGGTAGGGTAGGGTAGGGTAGGGGTAGGGTAGGGGTAGGGGTAGGGTAGGGGTAGGGTAGGGTAGGGTAGGGTAGGGGTAGGGTAGGGGTAGGGTAGGGTAGGGGTAGGGTAGGGGTATGGTAGGGGTAGGGTAGGGGTAGGGTAGGGTAGGGGTAGGGTAGGGTAGGGGTAGGGTAGGGTAGGTGTAGGGTAGGGGTAGGGTAGGGGTAGGGGTAGGGGTAGGGTAGGGGTAGGGTAGGGGTAGGGTAGGGGTAGGGTAGGGTAAGGGTAGGGGTAGGGTAGGGCAGGGGTAGGGTAGGGCAGGGGTAGGGTATAAAAGTCCACCCGTGCGAAGCGGGGCGGGCCGCTAGTAATTTTATAATTAAAAAATTAATATTGTTGATATGATTTTTCACAGTACTAAAAGTAATGTTGGACTTGGCTTTGTACAATTGGTATTTTTTGTGAACGAATACTGAAATTTGTTATGACATCAAGCACCTAACGCTGCGGTAGAATGACATCGACAGACAAGGTAAGGCATGGTTTTGGTAGACGCCAAGGCCGAGTTTTTACCGACTTCAGTTTGTTACTTATTTGGTCTGATTTTAATACGTATAAACATCTAAGCACGGGGGTTAGCTAATTATACAAAAGATAAAAAAAACAACAAAAATATGAAGAAAAGTAAAGTGCTATGTGCTTTATATCCTGGAGCCATATAGCCATATCCCGGCCCATGTTCAGTAGTGGACGTTATAAGGGTTGATGGTGATATACAGGGTGTCCCAAAAGGTTAAGTAGCTGGGAAAGGGGGTGACAGGGGTGGACGCAATGGTCACAAGAAAAAAAAAAAACCGCTCTGGGTATTTAAAAAAAAATGGCATTTTTTTAAAAACTTAAAATTTTACACCTTGTTATTTTTGATGTTGATGTTGATGACCTTGTTGTTATTGAAGATTACATAACAGCATTTTTTTTAAATACAGCCATATTTGTAGGTACAGTTAGCACAAGGTGTAAAATTTTTAGTCTTTTAAAAAATGCCATTTATTTTTTTAAACACCCAGAGGGAATTTTTTATATTTTTCTGGTGACCCTTGTGACCATCCCTATCACCCCCCTTCCCAGCTACGTAATCTTTTGGGACACCCTGTATATTATGACACTTATCACAATACTCTATCTACCTTGTTTGGGGAATAGGTAAGTTGACACTCCTATATTTGTATGTATTGAATTATAGCTATATAATCAACGTGTTTTTTTTGAGTTTTGGAGTCTACTAGTGTTCTTGTTAACCCCCCTTGCTAAGCTAAAACGCTTGTGCTACGGGTGGGTTCTCGTCGGTAGTGCAATGGGTGGGGTTCAAACCAGCGACCTCAAGATCACACTTCCGACGCCCTAGCCATTGGGCTACGGCCGCTTCGTGAACGTGTGGCCGTGTGGTTTCCGGCTCAGAATAGACCACTCCACATCTTCCTATGGGTGTCGTAAAAGGCGACTAAAGGGCATGGATGAGCAACAGCATCTATCTACTTAAAGATACTGCGATCACCAATCTACCAGTCAGGCCTGATTACGGCAGATCTCTCAACGACTGCTTTACCAAAATCTGTTAAAGTGGAGGCCCATATTCAGCACTGAACGATAAAGGGCTGATAAAATCACTCGTGGAAGTGTAAAACGATTAAAACCATATCTTTCTCTCTTTCCCACAATAACTAATTTGAAGTCCCAATTCTACTAGCCCCGATATAACACCCTGGGGGGTAAGTATCACGGCGAAGTACCCACATCCTCAACATAACAGCCCTTGTGTGTAGAAGGCTGCTATTAAACAAATTTGCCGTGCAATAAAGAATATTTATGAAGGCACCTTACCAGTGTAATTACGTAAGGTGCAAAGGAACAATTTATATGTAAAATAGGTATTGTAATAGGTCAGTTGTATAGTAAATATGGGTTTGAATGCATTGATAACGACTGTTGCCTTGTATTCTTGTGTGTAACAGAATTAGTTGGTTGTACCCTCGTTGACCCGAAGACCGAGATGCTCGCGAACTGTTAAGTAGAGCGACAGTTGCACTAAATTTCCTTAAAAATCTAAAGACATCATTCCTCAATCGAACCGAGCCGAGGTCCAAGTCCCACAGGGGATGCCGTCGTGCCTAGATCTAAGCATAATCTCGTTTTACATGCTACACGCCTCCACAAAATTAGCAATTCTTTTATGGGGCAATGTATACGCTTCTACAACTTCCTAATAAAGTAAGAGATCTTTCAACAAACAAGTTTAAACGATATGTCAAAGATAAATTATGTAAAAAAGCTTATTATAAAATTTCTGATTATGTTAATGACAAAACTGCTTGGGAGTGAGTTGCTCTGAAACAATACTGCTTTATTAATCATTGTAAAATATTATTTATTTTAAAAAAAGGATTCCTCTGAGTTTCTTGCCAGCTCTTCTCAGAGTTGCCACGTCCAGAACTTGTGGTAGTAAAAGAATGGGACACATCATAAGAACATGATTTAAAATATTTTAAATGTGTCTATATGAATAAAGAATTTTTGACTTTGATTTTGACTTTACGTCCGGTGAAGTGGCAGAAGCCTCTTGGCTACATAATGTCCTTAAAAAAAAAAGTTGGTTGTTTTGTGTTGTCTAATTCGCCGAACAGTACCGTATTAAACATGCAGCAAGAGTAACATGTGCTAATTAATAAATCATAACTCGACCCAAATTAGCGTACTTGCCCTGAGTATGTTTCGCCGGACCGTCTTATGTGGGAAGCGTTGAAACCGGTAGTAAATTACCCACTGAGTTTATTTCGCTGGGTCTACTCAGTTCATTCATGTATTGGAATTTAGTGATAGCATAAAAGCGCGTCCGTCGTTACGTACTGTTGGTCCACCCAATTAAAGTGCACAATACAGATACTGTTCTTGTACAATACAGATACTACTAAATATAAAATAACTAGCGACCCGCCCCGGCTTCGCACGGGTGCAAAACGGATGTATCATACATATAAACCTTCCTCTTCAATCACTCTATCTATTAAAAAAAACCACATCATAATCCGTTGCGTAGTTTTAAAGATTTAAGCATACATAGGGATATAGGGACAGAGAAAGCGACTTTGTTTAATACTATGTAGTGATAATAATCTATTTATTATCTAATAATATTGATGATATAAACTAAATGTAATTATGAAATAATGAAATAATGAATTTTATTCAGCACTTAGGTATTTACATACACTTGTACTTGTCAGAATTACAATGTAAGAAGATAAAATAATAAATAATAAAAATTATAACTAACAAATAATTCTTACTCTATAAGTAATTAACAAAATGTATGAAAATTAAACTTATTAATACCACTACAACAATGTAATTTGCTACTGTTATTGACAGTAAGTAACAGGTTTCCCTGGAACTGCAATTTGCGACTATAATTAAATAATTATTCTTTAGAATCGAGTTTTCCGAACGTAGACATTGACTTGCGTATTCGCTTGTCTCTCGTGATCCCCAACTGCAATGGCGAATGTTCTCTTACAACAACTCATTTTTAGGAATAATATAGGCAAATTTAGTTGTTCAAGCAAACAAACTCTCCAGCATAGAAGAATAGATATTAACAGCTAATTTTATTACAAGTAAGCGGTGGGGTAGATTAAGTTCCTGGAAATCGATCTTAAAATTACGAAGGATAATAACACAACAGCACATTACACATTATGTTGCACGACCAGCACGCATTTATAAACATTACATAGTTAATATTAGTTAATATAAATAATAAAAGTAACTGGAACAAAACTTCTTGGACATGTCAATCTGAGTATGTTTCGATGAGGCCGCGCTGAGACCGGCAGTAGAATAACCCCACTGAGTTTGTTTCACCGGTTCTTCTCAGTTGGGGCGTATTGGATCCGGTGGTAGCACTAAAGAGCTTTCGTCGAGAAACTTATGGCCCGTCTAAATAATAACTTAGTCAAAGGACAGAACTTAGATTTAATCATAAGTAGATATAAAGTAATAAAATAATAATGTATTTTCATACCTGACAGCTTTTAGGCTAAAGCTATACAAGGTGTAACGTAAAGGGTATATACATAGAAAGAGCAAGGCTTCTTTGGATCATAACAAACGATATTTTAGTTACTTTCACATCTATATATATAAAACAAAGACGGGTTTGTTACAACACTTATAACTCGAGATCGGCTGGATCAATTTTCATGGTTTTTGTTTCGTTGGATTTGTCTACGCCCTGAATAGCAGAATACATTTTAATACATTTGGCTGAAAATTGGTAGGGAGGTAGGATACTTTTGAGTAGGGGTAGGGTAGGGTAGGGTAGGGTAGGGGTAGGGTAGGGGTAGGGTAGGGGTAGGGTAGGGGTAGGGTAGGGGTAGGGTAGGGGTAGGGTAGGGGTAGGGTAGGGTAGGGGTAGGGTAGGGGTATGGTAGGGGTAGGGTAGGGGTAGGGTAGGGTAGGGGTAGGGTAGGGTAGGCGTAGGGTAGGGGTAGGGTAGGGGTAGGGTAGGGTAGGGGTAGGGTTAGGGTAGGGGTAGGGTAGGGCAGGGGTAGGGTATAAAAGTCCACCCGTGAGAAGCCGGGGCGGGCCGCTAGTTTATAATATAAGTAAGGATGTTACTCTAAAATTAGAAATGAATATAGTTTAGTGAGTACTTAAGACCCAATATAGTTATTTAGATTTAAGTACTAGCCTAGAACACAGGATTACCTAGTTCAGGCAAATGTGCTATTCTGTACCTATCTATAAAATAAGATTTTAAATTTATTATGTCTATATAGTCCTAAGATTTTTGGAATCATCATCATCATCATCAGCCCGTATAACGTCCACTGCTGAACATGGGCCTCCTCCCGAGGGAGGGTATTTGCCGTAGTCACCACGCTTGGCGGGCGGGTTGGTGACCGCAATATTATGTTGTACCACACAAGGAAACGCTGCTGCCCGTTCCTTGATATACGATTATAATGTTATAACAATCGGGACGAACGGCTTAACGTGCTTTCCGAGGCACGGAGGGTAGTCTCTCAACCAACCAGACCTGGAAAGAAATATAAGAATTTACACAAAGATTTCCAGTCCGGCGTGGGAATCAAAACCACTCGTGAGGAACCTCCGAGTTTTAACGCGAGCCAAATACGGCTACGCTACGGGGGCTATGTACAAAAATACTTTGTGTAAAATTTTATTTTTCTCTCTTAGGGCCGATTTTTCAATCGTCAGATAAAAAATATCGGAAGCACAAATTAAATTGAATTTGACAGATTTTGTATGGACATTACGTCAAAATAAAATTTAATTCCTCTGATAATTTTTATCTGTGGATTGAAAAATTGGCCCTTATCTATCTTTTACTAGCGGCCCGCCCCAGCTTCGCACGGGTGGACTTTTATACCCTACCCTACCCTAACCCTACCCTACCCCTACCCTACCCCTACCCTACCCCTACCCCTACCCTACCCTACCCCTACCCTACCCCTACCCTACCTCTACCCTACCCCTACCCTACCCTACCCCTACCATACCCCTACCCTACCCCTACCCAAAAGTCCTATCCTATGTCCTTCTCCCAGTTCTTAGCTACCTCCCTACCAATTTTCAGCCAAATCGGTTCAGCCGTTCTTGAGTTATAAATAGTGTAACCTGTGTAACTAACACGACTTTCTTTTGTTTTTAAAATGTATTCTGCTATTCAGGGCGTAGACAAATCCAACGATACAAAAACCATGAAAATTGATCCAGCCGATCTCGAGTTATAAGTGTTGTAACAAACCCGTCTTTGTTTTATATATATAGACTAGCGGCCCGCCCCGGCTTCGCACGGGTGGACTGTTATACCCTACCCCTACCCTACCCTACCCTACCCCTACCCTACCCCTACCCTACCCCTACCCTACCCCTACCCCTACCCTACCCCTACCCTACACCTACCCTACCCTACCCCTACCCTACCCCTACCCTACCCCTACCCTACCCCTACCCCTACCCTACCCTACCCTACCCTACCCTACCCTACCCTACCCTACCCTACCCTACCCTACCCTACCCTACCCTACCCTACCCTACCCTACCCTACCCTACCCTACCCTACCCTACCCTACCCTACCCTACCCTACCCTACCCTACCCTACCCTACCCTACCCCTACCCAAAATCCTATGTCCTTCTCCCGGTTCTTAGCTACCTCCCTACCAATTTTCAGCCAAATCGGTTCAGCCGTTCTTGAGTTATAAATAGTGTAACTAACACGACTTTCTTTTGTTTTTATAATGTATTCTGCTATTCGGGACGGAAACAAATCCAACAAATCAAAAACCATGGCAATCGGTCCAGCCGTTCTCGAGTTATAAGTGTTGTAACAAACACGACTTTCTTTTATATATATAGATTATAGATAAACAAAGATTTTTGTACAGTGCTTTAGCGTGTTCTAAGCTCAAAATCACTTATTTCATAATTATTATTACTTTTATTTGTGTGTTTGGAATCGTCATATTTATTCCTCTACCGTGCACTGCATGACGTGGCGACTATTCAAAAACACTGCCAAAAACACAATAGGACCCTCTTTTTCAAAAATAATACGTTGTAATCGAACTCATGACCTGCGGGACTAGGCTACGGGGGTTATTTACACCTGTAAATGCCGTCCATTTGCTTATAAATAGTGCTATTAAAACCTCTGATTATTTTAAAACAATTATTTCAGTAATTTTCAGTATACCGCACAAATAAATTGAATTCTACCGAAATGTTAATTATGAAAATATAAATAAATTTGTATTTAATTAACTATTGTCATAAAATAATACAAATAATTATGTAAAATATATTGTCTGTTTATTAAATACCTCTATTGGATAAATAATTAAATAATTATTGCAATACATTACTTGATAATTAAATTAATGTTATGTACTTTATCATCTTATCAGACTGTATAATAATATGTAAATCTAGGGGTGCGCTCCCTGTACTCGATACCTACTTTAAATTATTATTGTTTTCTTCACACTTTCCTGCTACGAGTATCTGCATATCGATGTATGGGGATCACTGACCTAGATACTAAAAATGTTCAAATTATTAATCAAAGTCTTCAAAAGATGTCAAAAAGAATGATATCGCAGTTTCTTATAGCCTTTCTTCTCCGGGTGTCACACCGTAAGTAGATAGAGAAAGACTCGTAGGAAGCTAGGATAGGGTCCGGTCGACCTCGCAAGACGAGGCTCTCGACGCATTCTATGCTTCAGACCCGATTTCAGCGCTGGTTGATTTTAATTATATTTTTAATAAGCGACTATCACATGCCATCAGAGGCGGCGCAAGGCGTGGGCGACGAGGGCCACCGCCTACGGCCTCGCGGTTGGAGGGCCCCGCGCCACGGAATAAATAATAACAGCAGGCGCACTCTTATAAGACTACGATACAAGAGGACGAAGTAAAAAAACAAAAAAAAAGGTCTGTTAATAACATAATTGTTGAAATGTAAACTAATTTATTAGTCAAGGGTTTTTTGTGTCAATATCATTGTATTTTCTTTTCTTTCTTTCTTTCTTTTTAAAAAGACAACTCCCGCACTAGGGAAATAAATCCCTGTGTCGCGGGGGACTTTACAAACATTCATTTCACGGACACAAAGAACACCCAGACTCAGAACAACTATTTATGGTTCACACAAATAATTGTCCCGGGTGGGAATCGAACCCAGAACACCAGGTCTCAGAGGCAACTATCGTAACCACTGAGCCACCGGTGCAGTCAGTATTTGACTTATAATAAGTACGATCGATTCGTCGACATTACCAATAAAAGTTTTCATTGTCATTGTTTGTTACATTTTTAATTTTATAGTCGGATAAATTGGGAATTACAATTAGGGTTCCCACATTTTTTTGTTATAAATAACACATTTTAGAAAAAGTTACAATATATATAGTACTTTTGGGAAATTCGGGGAAAAAATAGTACCTACCTAGATACACATTTATTTTCCATGTGTATTTGTTTCTTTACTTTGATATTCAAGGTTTTTACCTTTAAAGTAATTATAAGAATCTGAGCATGTCAGATATTAAAATAAATCAACAATTAATTTCTTCCATAAGCCGCGCAGAGGGTGCGTTCAAAATTTTAAAAAGGGGCGAATTTTGGATGATCGAAAAAATATAGTACTTTTTGTACTATATTATTTTTTATAACATATAGTTCAGCTCGGCAAATATGCCAGCCGTTTAAGAGCCTAATAGCCTTTAAATGCGCGATGCCGGTAAGAGGCCCGACGGAATGACTCTAGTGTCCTGAAGGATGGGACGGCCTTTGGTGTGGGACGCTACGTGCGTCGACACCCTCGCGCCGTCTCATCTTTCCGGGACTCAGAGTAGGGCTGGCATGGCGGCTGAATCCGCGGAGAATCTCAAGAGGCGCAAATATAGTACCTCTGGTAGTGGTTATGTATTTGTGCCTTTTGGTGTCGAAACATTGGGGCCGTGGGGACTGGGAGCCAAATTAATTTATAAATACCTTGCAGTGGCCCTCTTTAGTGCGGCACGTTCTCCGAGTACTGGTTTTTACTTTGCACAGCATGTAAGCATTGTCATTCAACGGGGTAATGCTGCCAGCATTCTGGGAACCTTGCCAAGTAGAATAGATTTAGAATAGTAGTACTTTATAAGTACGTTTTATTTTAAATTAGCTACTTTTAGTTGTATAGGTATTATGTATTTTATTTATAGTACATTTGACGATACTATATAATATAGTACGGGTAGCAACCCTAATTACAACACAATATCACCGTATCTTTTTAGGTGTTGATACTGCAGCGTAGGGCAACGCATGCTGTATTATAATTCATTAATTTAACACGTAGGTGCGAAACAGCGTCAATAGCTACTTTGCCTTAATTGTAAATGAAGGCGGCCGCAGCTCAATGGCTCGGAGCGTCGGAGTTGTGATCGCCGCCGGTTCGATCCCCACCCATTGCACTACCGACGTGAACGCACTCGTAACCAGCATTTTAGCTTAGCACGAGGGGTTAACAAGAATACTGGTAGACTGGAACAAAACCGGATATATGTTAGTCAAGAGGTTTCTGATACTTCACTAAGCATATAAGGGAGCTGGGCTCCATCCTACTTATATTATAAACGTGAAAGTTTGTAAGTATGGATGGATGGATGGATGGATGGATGGACGTTTATTACTCTTTTACACCAAAACTACTGAATGGAATTGGCTGAAATTTTTCACCGGGATAGGTTATACGCTCGGGTAACATATGAGCTACAAAACATCATGCTCCGACCCACTGGAACAGAGTAACGCGGGTAAAACCGCG
This sequence comes from Nycteola revayana, assembly GCA_947037095.2. NCBI lineage: Eukaryota > Metazoa > Arthropoda > Insecta > Lepidoptera > Nolidae > Nycteola > Nycteola revayana. The sequence goes on along the minus strand of OX344856.2, from coordinate 18,360,221 downwards.
GGCCGCAGGTAGTTCTTTATATTGGTGGGATTAAAAACTACTAAGTAAGCAACCTGCGCAGTTACACAACATTCTCTTAAAAATTAAAGTTATAATTCCTAAATGGAAATTGAGGAATTGGTCCTGAGCCGAGGTTAAAGCCCCATAGGGGCACCTTCTTGCGCAGCTTGTAGTTTTTAAACCATTTATTAAGGCTGCTCGCCTTTATTCCACGGAAATGGGAGTTGCGCGGGTGAGACCGCGCGCGGGAAGCTTGTTAGTACATCAAATTATATAATACATAGTTGAATAGAATATAGCAAAAAATGCAATTATAAGATTGTTAATATAAGAGGAGCCGTGGAAGATCGACTTTCAGCCATCTGATAACCAGATGAGACATTTAATTAAAATTAATAAATTTTATTATTATATACTTGCTACCTTACTAGCTTCCTGCGCGCGGTTTCAACTTCATATTTGCCGTTCCCGTGGGAACTCCATAATAAAATATAGCCTTCCTCGATAAATGGGCTATCCAACACTGAAACAATTGTTCAAATCGGTCTAGTAGTTCCTTAGATTTGCGCCTTCAAGCAAATAAACTTTTCAGCTTTATATATTAGTATAGATTATCTCATCTATTTTTTTCCTGACGGACATATATAGTTAGCCCCGAGGCTTTTGCTACTACACCGGGCATAAAGGCGAGCAAAATTCTAGCCTAGATAAATGGTTTAAACACTACAAACTAACCAACCTGCTTACGAGGGCGTCCCCTGTGGTACTTGGACCGCGGCTCAGGGCGGTCGCTGACAGATTATGGCTTTAAGTTTTTTTAGGGGAGTTTCGTGCAACAGTCGCTCTAATTTACAGTTCGCGGGCCTCTCAGACTTGTTTCTACGAGGGCATCGGAAGGTTATCTCATCTAGTTATTAGACTAATAAAGGCAATCATCATCTAATTATCTCTAGCAACTATCTTAACATTTACTAACATTGCATTAACTGACATTAGTGTTGCCTATCGATAGACTATCGATAGTCTATCGATAGTTGACGTCATATCAATAGTATCGATAGTATCGATATTAGTGATAGTATCGATACTATCGAGAACCAATTTGTGTTTAGGAGCAATACTATCGATATTATCGATAGTATTGCTCCTAAACATGGGTTGGTCTTCGATAGCATCGATAGTTATACAAACTATCGATAGTATTGATAGTTTTAATCATTAAATGCAACGATACTATCGATAATATCGATAGTATCGATAGTATTACTATAAAAATATCGATACTATCGATAGTATTATAATGTAATAGTATCGATACTATCGATACTATTGCTTCCAATCAATAGTATTAGTTAATTTGTAGCACTATCGATATTGTTACTAATTTTCGAGGTCATCTATCGATAGCGAAACTATCGATAGTTGGGCAACTCTAACTGACATACCATTAACATGATATCCTCCACACGAATACGAATCCTGAGCTCTCCAATACAAATCGTGTGCTATTCAAGCAGCCACACAAATACATATCCGCTATACAGCTTGTAGAGGAACAGATACCTTAAATGTTATGCACAGACTACGTGAGTTATCATACCAACAAAGCCTTAATAATATTATAAAAACGAAAGTTTATAAAAATGTATGGATGGATGTTTGTTACTCTTTTACGCAAAAACTACCGAACGGATTTGGCTGAAAGTTTGCACGCATATAGTTTATAAGTTGGATTAACATAAAGGCTATAAAACATCACGCTCCAACCCAATGAAGCAGAGTAATGCGGGTAGAACCGCGGGGAGCAACTACTACTTCTACAGATTTTATTTTTGTTGTCCGGGGGGAAATGCATTGACGCATTCCCACCGCCGCTGCGGCGTATTCGCGCGCTGGCGGTGGGATATGTGGGACTCACCCTCTCCATAGCGTGGTATGCTTAACTCATACCACGGGGAGAGGACCCTACACCACTAAAACCTCCCGGACACTCCTTCGATCCGCCGTTGACGGGAACCGGGTACGCATGAGCAATCCGCCCCAAACCCAGACCCTGACCCTAAGTTGGCAAAGAACCTTGCTATGAACTAAATTCCCCTAAAACTCTAAAGTTTTTTTGCCACCCCGCCAGTGACCGACCGCCTGGCGCTGAGGTCCAAGTCCCACAGGGGGCGCCCTCTTGCTCCGATTGCTTAGTTTGTAGTTGTTTTAGTCATTCATAGGCTAGAGCTTTGCTCGCCTTTATGCCCGATGAAGTATTAAAAGCCTCCTGGGTAAGTACATAATGTTTTTTCGGAAAGATAAAATAGCTTTTTGGTAGGTTTCTATCCACCTGTGGACATTATGCAGGCTGATGTTAACGATGATGATGAAGCGCAGTGTGCAGCAGTGTAACTGAAGTAACTGGAGGGATCTAAGCCCTTTCACAGCAACATTACAATATGTTCCATTGAACGGATCTAAAGACTACGGACGCTTTAAATCTCGGAGGTCGTGGGTTCGATCCCCACGTCGGACAAGTAATCTTTGTGTAAATTCTAAGATTTCTTTCCGGGTGTGGTTGGTTGAGGGACTACCCTCCGCGCCTCGGAAAGCATGTTAAGCCGTTGGTCCCGATAGTTATAACATCATCTATAATAATCGTATATCAAGGAACGGGCAGCAGCGTTTCCTTGTGTGGTACAACATAATACTGCGGTCACCAAGCCGCCTGCCAAGCGTGATGACTATGGCAAATACCCTCCCTCGGGAGGATGGCCATGTTCAGCAGTGGACGTTATACGGGCTGATGATGAAAGACTACGGTGTACCTAAAGACCTTATGAAGGTAACCTAAAGACTTACCCCCAATCCTTCCAAACAGATAAACACAGTTAAATCAAAACTTCTATCGAATTGGCCGTATTTGTTTGTTTGTTTGCTTGAATACGCTAATCTCAGGAACTACTGGTCCGATTTGAAAAATTCTCTCAGTGTTAGATAGCCCATATATCGAGGAATGCTATAGGCTTTATTTATTACTAGCTTCCCGCGCGCGGTTTCACCCGCGTAACTCCATAACTTCATAATTAAATATAACCTATATTAATCAGTGATAATGTATCATTCATATTGCGACAGAATTTTTAAAATCGGTCCAGTACTTTTTGATCCAATTCGTTACAAACATACTTACATACAAATCTTTCCTCTTTATAATATTAGTATAGATGAAGTTACCACGGATACAGGAGCTACGGCTAGTAGTCATATAAATTCTGAACTGGCAAAGCGGTGTCTATAATCAAAGCATTACTGCCGGCACGTTTAGCAGTGCAACATTGTAGACAGATTAAGAGCAGCTCACCCATACAATTCCTTTCCGGATGAGTCGCTCGCACGAATTCGCACGTTTCATCCGATTAGTGGACGCCTCTTCTACCCCTACTATGATGTTCGAATGATTCTGAACGGATACTAGATGACAACGCAATAAAAAAATGTATCTCATCGCTACATAATATTAAACAAAGTCACTTCCCGCTGTGTATTAAGAGCGACAGTTGCACAAAACTCCCCTAAAATACTAAAAGTCATAATCTCTCAATCTCATTGCCAGCGACCGCCCTGAGCCGATGTCCAAGTCCCACAGGGGACGCCCTCTTGCGCAGGTTGCTTAGTTTAGTAAGTTTAGTAGTGTAGTGTTTAAGGCGCGGTGAATAGACGACTTTTACGTATTAGTTTTGTCACTGTTGCTCCGCGTAGAAATGAAAGAGAAGCGAAGAGACGCCGCGATGGCGCAACGTTTCGTTCGACTCGTTATTTAATACATTAATCCTTGCAAATATCTTATTCCAATCGATAAATCGATAAACGTGTTTTGAACACAATGGTCCCCCCATAAATATGATCAAGATTAACATATATTTTTTTAGCTGCTCTAAAATGTAAACATTTGGCTAAAAAACTGTTTTGTGAAGCCTATTTTGACTAAGTACAGCGCCTTAAACCATTTATCTAGGCTGGAGCTCTGCTCTTTATGCCCGGTGAAGTAGCGAAAGCCTCGGGGCTAACTACATATGTCCGTCCGAAAAAATAAACTTCCCGCTGTCTGTCTGTTCCTGGTCCCCTGACCAACGGTGGACGGAAGATGAGAGGACCCTACCCAATGAAACCTCCTGATGTACGAAAGGTTTTAGTGGATCGGGTCCTCTCCTCGTAGTATGAAATAGAGATCGTTCTACCAAAAATATTTCATTTCTCTGAATATTATCAACGACTAAAATATAATGGTGTTTATGCCATCCCATTAATAGTAAATAGTGTCACGTATAGGTACTCATAACGTGAGTGTGAGCGCGTGTCTCGTCTTCGGGACACGGGCGCACACTAACTGCCAATGGTGACGCAGTGTTGCCAGTGGCAGGCAGTCAAATATAACATGAAACAGTTTAAAAAGTAACATTTTTACGTGAAATCTTACATTACCTACCTATATTATATTTAGTTAAATAACATTTTACATTAACCAATAAAATACATAATAATATGTACAACTAAAAGTAGCTAATTTCAGAGAAAACTAACTTATAAAATACTACTATTCTGTAAAAGTGTAAAAAATAGCACAAAAGTAACACATTCAGTCGTGTAACTCGGAGGGACAAAATTAATGTAAAATGTTACTTTTGTAACTCGCAGTTCACCAGTTTTTTGCTAGATATTGAATACAATTTAACCTACCTCGCTACTAACGATTAAATGTAATTGACACTAGAATATTATGTTAGAAGTGCAGAGTGCAGACAGTTAAAATCAATCCCAAAGCTAAGAGTGAAACTAGGTTAAGAAAAACTAAATTTGGCCCGTAGAAGGTACAGTATATCATGGTATGGGCTATCAATCCTTTTGTAGGAGTTGAGGAATTTTAGACAATACTAAGCATAAGATTATGTTAGTCCTTTCTCAGCCTTTTGTCTGTAAGGGCTGAGAAAACACACGTTGTGTATATCTACGTCTGTCAAAAAATTCTGTTACTTACCGTTTCTTAGCGGTATTTTGTAACCTTTATGTTAATAAAGCTTATAAACTATCTGCGTGCATAATTTTCAACTATGTATAAATTCTAAGATTTCTTTCCGGGTCTGGTTGGTTGGGGGACTACCTTCCGTGCCTCGGAAAGCACGTTAAGTCGTTGGTCCCTATTGTTATAACATCATCTATAAAAATCGTATATCAAGGAACGGGCAGCAGCGTTTCCTTGTGTGGTACAACATATTACTGCGGTCACCAACCCGCCTGCCAAGCGTGGCATGGCAAATACCCTCCCTCGGAGGAGGCCCATGTTCAGCAGTGGGCGTCATACGGGCTGATGATGATGATATTTAATTGTGAAGTTCCCTCGGAAACTGGAGCTATGCGGATGAAATCTATTGCACGTGAGTCAAACCGAACTTAACTATATAAAACTCTGCAGTACGTACCTAATCTAATTTTGTTTTGTCAGGGTCCCAAGAAAACCCAGGAGAGCCCGCGGCGCCATCCCTAGGAAAACCCGCGGCGCCATTTTGGCCGCGGGTGCCGCCGAAGGCCCGTATTGGCCAAACGTACCCAACCCTCATCAACGGCGGACAGAGGAAAATCCGGGGGGTTTTAGTGGTGCAGAGTCCTCTCCTCATAGTAGAGATGGCGAGTCCTACATACCCCGGCGCGGGAACGCTGCAGCGGCGGAGAAGATATGTGAAGGAACCATCCCGTCAAAAAAAAAAAGTGTCCCAAGAAAAACTCCATCGTACTTTCAAAGTCATGTGTTGATCTATAATAATATCTAGACTAATTGCATCGCTTCGCTTCAATGAGTGCTAATTAATAACCAGTGGTATGAGTTAGTAAGCAAATAATGTATGCATCGTTAACATGTTAGCTTAGGGCCTATGTAATGCATGGTTAACTTAAATTAGCAAGGACGACCTAGACGTAAGTTACAGGTAGGATTGCCATTTTAAAAATTACCATTGACAATCAGGATAAGCCGCGAAAAACCCCCGGATTTTAGAACTTTGACATATCAACAAGCTTTTTAAACATAGTCACCGCACTTAGCAGGTGCTTTGGTTAAAATTCATCACCAACGTCTTAAAGTGCTTTCCTTAGGCAGTCTATATTTTTGAATTTACTTGTTCATACATTAATTTTAATTTTTATGGAAAAACTAGCTGCGCGCTGAGGTTTTATCCGCCTCACTCAGCTCCAGTGGGTCGGAGCGTGGTATTTTGTAACCTGTGTGTTAATATAGCTTATAAACTGTCCGCGTACTCACTATCAGCCAAATCCATTCAGTAGTTTTTGCGTAAAATAATAACAAACATACATACATCCAAAAGCCCAAATTTTATAACTTTGACATATCAACAAGCTTTTTAAAAATAGTAACCACTTGGCAGGTGCATTGGTTAAAATTCATCACCAACTTAACGTGATTTCCTTGGGCAGTCTATCTTCATTTTCTATGAAAAAACATGACGATTCATCCTACACGCAAATCAACCTGACTCGAAAAGAAATCTATGATTTCACACAAACGTTTCTATCCGGGAATCGAACCCATGACGGAAACTTTGTCTTCGTTGATTTCTTTACTATTAAAAGCAAAATTACGTTTCCGCTTCTCCCCACAATAGCTTTGTACACCTCAAAACAAAGTATATTTATTACGAAACAAACTTTGTTTCTCCAACTTTGTCACACAATAAAATATTATAACAAGACAAATTAACACAATAAAATCCTTGTTTCTTTGAAAACATAGATAAGGAAGGTAATAAAGTTGTTTCTCCAACATTGTCCGCTTTCTCGCAATGACATTCGACATCATTCACTTCAGGAAGGCAAAGAACGGCTCGCAGATTGATTTAAGCTGACGTGCGCTGTAAAAGTTTATGTGCAGCCCTTGAATACTAATGGCGGTTTAATTTTTATGTTGGGCCATTAGATACTCTGTTGCTCTAACGACGTGAACCCACTCGTAACACAAGCATTTTAGCTTAGCACGAGGTGTTAACAAGAATAGAAGTAGAGTTGCCCAACTATTGATAGTTTCGCTATCGATAGGTGACCTCGAAAAATAGTAACGATATCGATAGTGCTATCGATAGTATCGATGGTATCGATAATATAGATACTATCGATATCACAAATTTACTAATACTATTGATTGGAAGCAGTAGTATCGATAGTATAGATATTTTTAAAGTAATACTATCGATACTATCGATAGTATCGTTGCATTAAATGATTAAAACTATCAATACTATCGATATTTTGTAAAACTATCGATACTATCGAAGACCAACCCATGTTTAGGAGCAATACTATCGATAGTATTGCTCCTAAACACATATTGGTTCTCGATAGTATCGATACTATCACTAATATCGATACTATGGATAGACTATCGATACTATTAATATGACGTCAACTATCGATAGTCGACTATCGATAGGCAACACTAAATAGAAGTAGCCTGCAAAATAATGCTAGTAATTTTTTTTTAAACGAAAAAAAAAACAAAGTTCCAGTAGGTACTATGTATTTTACACAGTATTTGAACAAGAATACTAGTAGACTGCAAAACACTGCTAGTAATCTTTTTTAGAAACAAAAAAACAAAAACAAAGTTCAAGTACTGTATATTTTACGCAGTATTTGAACTTTGGTTTTTGGGTTTAAGTCGGTAGTGCAATGGGCTGGGTGCGAACCGGCGACCCCAAGATCACAAGTCCGACGTCCTAGCCGTTGGGCTACGGCCGTTTCTTACTTCGTATTATGCGGCCATAATCTACGTAGTCCTGTGATTAGTTTCCGTCACAAGGAGCAGTCTCCAATCAGATGTTAAAACATACTGCGCGTTTTCTGTGGCCACATTTAATACTATTTAGTAGCATTCTGTAGTGTATACAAGGTGAAGTTGGTCGTGTCACGGCGCCGTGACGAATAGTGTCGTTGTGATGCAATTCCGAGTGGCACTATACCTGCCTCTAGTTGGAATTGCTAAGTTCTATAGTGAAGGGTATCACAACACATCACAATGTTTTACCAAGATTTTAGGACTGTTTTATGACATTAATCTATATCATCATCATCATCCACTGCTGAACATGAGCCTCCTCCCGAGGGAGGGTATTAACCATAGACACCACGCTTGGCAGGCGGATTAGAGACCGCAGCATTATGTTGTGCACACAAGGAAACGCTGCTGCCCGTTCCTTGAGATACGATTGCGGGCGGGTCGCTAGTAATTAATATAACTTAGACTTGCTCCCTCGCGAGGTTTCACCCGCATTCCTCCCGTTCCCGTGGGAACAACATTATAAAATATAGCCTATAGCCATCGACGATAAAGGCGCTATCTAACACTGAAAGGTCCGATAAAGTTCGTCCAATTTTTTATTTAACCTGTAGTTACAACCTCCGTAGCGTAGCGGTACTTGGCTTGCTTTAAATATCGGAGGTCGTGGGTTCGATTCGATTCGATTATCGACAAGAAATCTTTGTGTAAATTATAAGATTTATTTCCGGGTCTGGTTGTTTGAGGGACTACCCTCCGTGCTTAGGAAAGCACGTGGAGCCGTTGGTCCCGATTGTTATGTTATGTTATGTTATACCAAGGAACGGGCAGCAGCGTTTCCTTGTGTGTTACAACATAATACTACGGTCACTAACCCACTTTCCAAGCGTGGTGACTATAGCAAATACCCTCCTCGGGAGGAGGCCTATGTTCAGCAGTGGATGTTGTTTGGGCTGATGATGATGATGCTGATAATGAACCTGTAGTTCCTGAGATTAGCGCGTCTAAGCAAACAAACGGATTCTTTAGCTATATATATTAGATAGATTAAATAAACATAGTATAGATATTAGTGAAACATTATAGATCTGCGTTAATGAGTTTCCTCTACGGGCAACTAACAAAATATTAATTGATTCGTATCTACTTAGCAATATTTATAGGGGTAGTCATTATTGGGGTTGTTTGTGTTAATACTTATTACATGTAATACAAAAATTAATTAAGTTATATTATGACTAGCGGCCCGCCCCGGCTTCGCACGGGTGGACTTTTATACCCTACCCCTGCCCTACCCCTGCCCTACCCTAACCCTACCCTACTCCTACCCTACCCCTACCCTACCCCTACCCCTACCCTACACCTACCCTACCCCTACCCTACCCCTACCCTACCCCTACCCTACCCTACCCCTACCCTACCCTACCCTACCCTACCCTTCCCTACCCCTACCCTACCCTACCCTACCCTACCCTTCCCTACCCCTACCCAAAAGTATCCTATGTCCTTCTCCCAGTTCTTAGCTACCTCCCTACCAATTTTCAGCGAAATCGGTTCAGCCGTTCTTGAGTTATAAATAGTGTAACTAACACGACTTTCTTTTGTTTTTAAAATGTATTCTGCTATTCGGGACGGAAACAAATCCAACAAATCAAAAACCATGGCAATCGGTCCAGCCGTTCTCGAGTTATAAGTGTTGTAACAAACACGACTTTCTTTTATATATATAAGATGGTTCTTTTGGAACAGGTTTTGATATTCCAGGTTTTAATCTCACGTCGGTAAAACCCTTTTTTTTTTTTTGAAAAAAAATACTAGCATACTTTTTGCTGTCCACTAGTATTCTTGTTAACCCCTCGTACTAAGCTAAATGCTTGTGTTACGTGTGGGTTCACGTCGGTAGTGCAATGGGTGGGGTTCGAACTAGCGACCCCAAGATTACAAGTCCGACGCCCTAGCCATTGGGCTACGGCCGCTTTGAGTCAATATATATTTCTTTGCGGGTTACTTGGAACTTGCATACTTCAGACCTTGGCTGACCAGGGTCGTTGAGGTATATTTCCATAACCACCACTTTTGGCAGGCGCATTAGCTATAAATAAATAAAAATCATTTTTATTTACTTAAGCCTATTACAGGCACTTGCAAAATGAAATAGTCAAAACAATAATTTACTTATTATTAATCCATGTATAATTTTAACATTTATAAATTAGCATATTAGGTAAGCAGGTATTTTAGTTATTGTTTTTAATAATGTTTTAGTCTTAACATTATTATTCAACTATATTGTGTCCAATAGCTTGTTCTGTCTATATTACAATTGTTCTTAATATAACTATATTAAGAACAATTGTCATTATTTGGGCGGACCATGAGTATATAGGGTGACTGGTAATTAGTGACCGATACCTAAACACATGATTGTGCTCATGATAACAAACAACTTTTACTATGGCACCAACCCTGAAATCGCGAAAAACAATCAGTTGTTCCATACATTCATGTTCACATAACTCGTCAACATGGTAGGGAGCAGCTGATTTTTTTTCTCGAATGTTATCATGAGCACAATCATGTGTTTAGGTATCGGTCACTAATTACCAGTCACCCTATATATGCCCGGTGTAGTCAGCCAAGCAAATCCCTCCGGGCTGACTACAGACTAAAAAAATAAATAATAAAGGCGCATTAGTAATCGCAGTAAGATGATGAGTATCCTTGAGCTGATAGATACTGCTTCCCATCCATCAGGTGTATGCCCCTAAGTTGCCTTTTACGACACCCGTGGCAAGATATAGAGTGGTCTTAATATATTAATAACCTTGATCTTGTGGTGTGTGTATGTATATTGACCACAGATACATACACACACCACAAGACTTAACATTTTAATTTGTTAGCTGTCTTTTAATGCAAATTGGCAACAGCAATTGCTACAATTGTTTGTCTAGTTGTTTTAAAACTTAATAGATTAAGTAGTTTTTCTAGTAAAACTCAGTTCCTTCCTCGTAAGTTTTATTCGTTATAACTTTATGATTGCATTAAGCAAACATCACCAACTGCTGGTTAGGAAAATGAATGTTGTTCTCAGCTTCAATTATAATAAAACAATAATAATTGTATTAAAACAAACGTGGAATATTTGAACTTTGGTTCAGTATTAAACTTTGACTGTGGCAAATATTCACGCCACCCACAATTTTAGCAAGAACTTTCGGAAAAACAGACTGCGGAAAGAATAAAGGAGAGCTTAGATTATTTATGCCCCGATTAATCTATAAACAAAATTACACTAACAACCAGTTTGTTAATAATCAATCAAAACAACAATTAACTAAAAAAAGCTGTTAATTTAACTCTGATGTTAAATCACTTTCAGTTTCTGCGGTATAAATTAGAAAAACTTTGAGCACATTAATTAATTTGATGCTGGAATTAAATTAGCTAATAGTACTTAACAAAATTATTTGTTACAAGTTTTGATGGCTAATAATTTATTTCAAACGTAGATATTACTATGTTATCGAATAACTTCAGTCCCCAACTCGATTACTAGTTATATATACTACTACAGTAGCCACACACCAAAACTTAACTAAGACTAGCAGCGCCATCTAGAACCTGCAATACCAACTAACCTCCATCGCGCAATTAAAGTTCGCAAGCCAATTCAAACATATTTTACTTTGTACTGATTTTGTCTTTGTAACAATTTATTATACATATGGTGTGCAATAAATGAATATGAATTAACAAGTTTTGTAAGGAATATCCGTCGACCGCCAGGCTTTCCACCTCGCCTGGCAAAGAAAATCTTTAATTACTTATAGAGGAACACCACTTTTTTGTGGTCCGGGGGAAATGCATTAACGCATCCTCTCCGCAGCGTTCCAGCGCCAGCGAAGGGGTATGTGGAACTCGACATCTCCATAGCGTGGTATGCTAGTCATACCACGAGGAGAGGACCCTACACCACTCAAACCCCCCGGACACTCCTCCGTCCGCCGTTGGTGAAGGCCGCGAGGCAATCCGGCCCTCCGACGGCACCCGCGGCCATATTGGCAACGCAGGCTTTTTTGGAAGAGGAACACCCCTAACCGTCCTTCTATACCTACCATATTGAAATGCACTTAGAGTTAGTTGATTTTAATTACTCATTAAATACATGAAAAATATATTGGTTTGATTGACAAATCTAAGCTATGCCGCTATGCTAGCATGGTTGATGTTGGTAACAAAATACATCTGTGACACCGATTAGAAGCCCAAAAAAAAAAAAATGACATTTAAGAAACCAAATGCTTCTTATTTTTTTTCAGATCATCAGAGAGGTCAAACACGTACCTACTGACTTGTACAAAATCAGTTAAAATATTCCGTCAATTTTACAAGTTCCAGAGATTCGAAATGAAGGCCATTACATCTCATCATAAGACAGAAGGTTCGCGCAGTTTACTAAGTCTATTAACAAAAACGGTTAACTCCAAGTTGGGAGTTTCGACGTACTTTAAAACTTAATTAGTTCTTCGGCACTCTTCAATTATGGAGGCTCCCGGTTTATGCACAATTGGTGTGTTTGTAAGGGTTTTGGCAGATCGATGGTGGCATAGTTTTTTTGGAAAATGCCTCTGTATCACCTGATTTTGGGTAGAAAAGGAGTCTTAATGTGATGATAGCTAGTGGTAATATGAAATGTGCATACCAAAATGTCATATTATACTTCTGATGTTTTAAAATAAAATAAATCTGTATCGGTGGGGGATTATGACTCATCCTACTAATATAATAAACGCGATAGTTTGTAACTATGGACGGATGGATGGAGGTTTGTTACTCTTTCACGTAAAATCTTGCACGGGGATAGTTAATAATCTCAATTAACATGTAGGCTACAAAGAATCACTCTCCGTGGGTCGGAGCAAGATTTTTTGTGGAAGCTGCAGCAGAGTTACGCGGGTAAAACCGCGGGGCGCAGCAAGTACTGTATATTTCATCATTTACCATTGACTTCAGCAAGTACTGTATTTATTTTTAATTTTTATGTACTGTAATGTAAGTTTTGATAGTTATTCTGACGAAAAATTGTTTTGCCAATTATTATTTATTTATATATATTTAAAAACTTTATGCACAACATGGCACAAAGGCGGACTTAATGCCAAAGGCATTCTCTACCAGTCAACCTTAGGGTAATACAAAGACTAACATGAAAGGTGCACTTTGAAAACCAAGAAATGAGATAAATAAAAGAAATAAGTACATAGCTACATAATAAAATAATGACATAGAATACACAAATACTTCAATAAACAAACTATTATATATAAGTTAGTTACATAAATACATACATACATATAACAAAAGCATATTAGTATAAATAGTATAAAGTATATTAGCATAGACTATAAAAATCAAGTACAGTCAAGGTGGCTTTAGTCCCAAATATTATTTTTGTTCTTACTTTATTATATGTATTAATACTATAAAAAGTAATCTAAGGAGATTAGCCGTCTGCAGGACAAATTATGGTGCACATGTGTGTGCGCAAACACCGGTGCACTTTCTGTTCTTTTACTCTCGAAATTCAATGGAACAGTTCTACCGACGTAACCGGTGAGCGATCAGGCGTAAGTTCGACAGCTTGACGTGCTTTCCCATGCACGGTTAAAATAAAACAAATTTGCTGACCGAGCTGGGATATGCAATATTCTGAAGATAAACTTTTTGCTCGACCCAGGAATCAAACCTAAATACGGTTTCAACATTTTACTGCAATGTCACAACCCTACGTAGAAAACTTATCTATCAAATCATAAATAAATAATAATAATAGATTTATTTCCTTATTTTTATGTTAGTATAGAAACTGGGCAATTTCACACACGACATAAGTGCTGGTGATATAACGAAACCAATTCAATATCATCCACTGGTAAGAGGAAATTGAAGGTCCTGTGGTAAAGCTGGGGTCGCAATAATAGCGATTTTAACAGGAAAACTTCCACATCCTATACGCGCTTGCCATTCTCTTGATGCTTTCAAAGGAAGAACAAGGGAGTACTTTTTCTCTCAGTAATTTATTATGTAAAATGAACATATAAGTTAGTATATGTAGTTTATTATAAATATAAGGCATATTTATTATTATGTATCTCGTTGTATATGTATGTAGTTGTATCTTTTAGTGTGTTTGTTTATAGATATGTATTTACCAATTTGGTAAAAATTATATTAAATCTGTTGCACACTTGCTATGCACTCATTATCATGTATCTCTTTCCTAAAGGTTTGCTGGAAGAGAATTTATAATTGAAATAAGCTCGCCTTTGTACATAATATGTTGTTTCCAATTTATACAATTTATTTCATGTAATTTTCTGTGTGCAATAAAGTATAAATAATAAAAATAAATGACGTAAACTAAAGTGGTACAAGTACCAAAAATACAATTAAAGGAAAAATACAATTAAAGGAAAAATAGCTGGATAAAGATATAGTGCAAGATTGTGTTTTGCATTTCTTTGATCACATTTCTCATGTTTCAAAATTGAGATTAAGAAAATTCGACCCTGGCAGGACTCAAACCTGCATTTTTGTTAAAGCCCCTAATGCTTTAACCGATTAGGCTACGTTGGAACCCTACCGGTCATCGAAATTTACTAATCTCAATTTTTAAACGTAGGTATAGGTATGGTAAACTTTTCTGTAAAGTATTCAAAAATATTTCTCACATTTGTCACTGGCATCATTTTTTTCCGGAACCCGTGAAATAACACACAAGAACGAAATCCGAAAATTTGTTTTTGGAATGAGTTTACTTTTTTCAGTGACTTCAGGGGGACTTCACGGATATAATGCATCAACCCAGACTAGGTTTGTTTTTGGTCAGTTGTTGGAAGCACAGACAATTGTGCAGAACATCTGTCTGTGCTTCCAGATATAGTTGTGTATATGGGAATGGGACTAATGGTGTCTTCTATGGCTATGGCTACTACGCTTGTTCTTAAGCTTTTCTTGTTCAAATCCGATGACGCTATCCGATTTTTAAAAATTAAAGCCAGTCTTTTAATGTAGTCGAGCAAGATTTATGACACCCGAGACTACGGCGAATCCGGGGCATTATTTTTGTGAACATACATACAAATGTACTGGTCAAAATTACAATGCTTAAGACGTAACATTATTTGATCTTACAGATTTCATATTTTGTCTGTCGTGCTTTAAATGACAATTGTACACATTATTGTATATAAGATGCCTTAAAGGTAACAGGTATAAAAAACATTCAAGAATCCGGCCAAGATCTAAGCAGCATCTACCTGAGGGCAACCTTAAGGGGTTAGGACCAACACTTAGGGTGCCACAGGAGTAAAGAGCAGATTTACGAATAAGGGGCAGTAACGCGGTCCTCGGTCATTCCGTCGAGTATCCTACCCTAGCTAACCGTGGACGACCCGGTGAAGAAAGGAAGAAAGAAACTCCGGTGGGTTTTGTGGCTGTGAACTGAGCGTTGTATCGTCCCCCGCAAAAGGGGGGTTCTCTGTTCTATAGTGCAAGTTGGGGCGTTTAAAAAAGAAATCAATAAGCGCCATGATTTTTACAGTTGTGTGTAAAAATAATGCCGCAACAATTAAGTTTTACTACTAGTAAAACATATGCTACCAATTACTTTTAGCTTTTAAAATCATGTGATAAGTTTATCGATAATTTAAATTATGATGTTTGCGTTTAGATGGGATTGCTGTTGGCGGTGGAATGGCATTTTACAATGCAATTTTGATTAATCGCTACCCGCTCCGCTCCTCTACCCTCTCACAATGGGACCTCATAAATAGGCATTTGTTTGTACTCCATATAGCGAGGAAATGAACCGCCCAGCCGGTCGGCAGAATTGCGGCCGGCATTTAACAAATCTACATGACATTGCCACACTTACAAATTTCTTTATATATATACATTTTTATTTTGGGTTCACAGGAAATAGAAAATCGTTACGCGTGCGTTGATTGGTTGTTTTGTTATATTTGTAAAAGGTATGATTAGTTTATTATGAGTTATATATATTTTGTTGATACGTGTAGGGTACGAACATATAGTACGTCTCACGGATTTTATTATTTTTAAGCCCACCATTTTGTTCTTGTTACAATTGGTGACATTCGAGATACCTAAGTCTAATCACGAAACGACTTTGATAAAATTTCTTAAATATGTGTTTTTGTTTTAATGGCTATTAATAAGAAAAACATCAATAAAATACATGTATACAACAAAAAGTAGCTTATTTAAAACAAACTTTCTTATAAAATACTACTATTCTAAATGTTCTTGACTAGTTTCCAGAATCCTGGCAGCATTACCCCGTTGAATGGCAATGCTTACGTGCTGTGCAAAAAAAAAGCAGCACTCGGAGAACGTGCCGCAATAAAGCGGCGCCGCTGCGAGGTTTTTATAAATTAATTTGGCTCCCGGTCCCCACGGCCACAATGTTTCGACACCAAAAGTCACAAATACATAACCACTATCAAGGGTACTATATTTGCAACGATTCAGCCGCTATACCAGCCCTACTATTATATACTATACTTACTACTTACCTACCGTATACTTTTTTATTTTTATTTGATGTTTGGCATGCGTGGCGTCAAAACTGGGACTGTCTAGAAAACCAGCGCTGTCGCAATGATTTTTTAGATTATTAAAGTATGCTGAAGCCAGTGCCCATTTATGGTGCATATACCAACTGTAGTAGAAATTATCAATTTGTAATTTTTTATTTTTGTATGTGCCATAAATAAATGTATTTTCTTTCTTTCTTCTTTCTACTCTGAGTCCCGGAAATATGTCAAAGATGACAATTTATTAAGTTAATGTTGCCTAATAACACAGTAACAATGACGTAGGAATGCATAACAATAATCCTACAGTAATGAAGACGTTTTTATTGAAGGCCTAGTAATATCATTACGTGATTAGGCCTCTAGAGACAACCGAGTGTGATGTCAGTTATTTTACATCTTTTTTATAGACTGTGTTACTCTTTGACGCTAAAACTATAGGAGCAAATATGGCTGATATTTTGCACAATCAGCGCTTAAAAACTGAGTTAATAACTTCAGCTTCATATATTTCTATAGATTATTATTGGTAAAACTATAATTATTCATATCTTAACACACATCTTGCCTCAGCTCCGTTCCGTTTCGCTCCGCTCAGCTCCGCTCCTTTTAATAAACTCAAAGTATTACTTAAGTACAGTCATTTCACAGCTCTGACTTGCAAGATTAAAAAATTAAATCTCTTTTTGTGTGTAAACGTAAAAAGTGGTTTACCCGCGTAGGTACTGTTGTTTCCTTTGTTGACAGAAATATTTATGGGCTCCGTTTATGGGGTAAGTTTCAAAGAAAATGTTAAGGGGTAGCGTATTAATTGCAGTATATTTAGTTTGTTTTCAATAAAACCGTGGTTTACTGAATGTAATCTGTATTCTTTAAGTCCTCAGTTCAGTATATTACTTATGAAAGTTGCATTTATTTTAGAAATTTTGCAACTAATCTATATAACGAGTCCGTCGTTATATGCTCATGGTCCACCTAAATAATGACAATTGTTTTGGCATAACATAGACGGAACAAGCATTTTGCGTCGCTAGCGACAATATAAATAAATAATAATAATCAATTTCATTATAAATAATTGTAATAGGTTTATAAATGATTAACAAATGTAATTTAAGACTGATAAATTAATTTTCAAAATAATGTTTGGTAATTTACGAGTGCCTGTAATTAATTGGCTTACGTAAATAAAAATGATTTTTAAAAATTAATTATATAAATATATAAATTTGAAGAGTTTGTGGTGATTACGGCAATATTCTTCGACGACTGGCTTGCCAAGGTCAGTTAAAGAGGAGGCCTATGTTCAGCAGTGGACGTAAACGGGGTAATAAAGTAAAGTAATATACAAACAAAAATACTGACCATTCGTTTGGCTGCGGATATAAATAAAGCCATCGCTTTACCTCAACATAGAAGCAATTAACGGTAGACACCCTCAGGAGATACAAATCGTAGTTTTTACTTTATTAAAATTAAAAAAAGAGCATATAAAGTGGACGACATGCGGTACGTTTGCCCCTTGTTGCCATAGAGAAGAAAATGTATAGAAGTGGCATATAAGTAATATTAAAAACTAAATTGCTCGTTGTATTTTTGTTTTTATTATGCAAGAGTTCGGGGCCCATATATTATGACTGATAAAGAAGTAAAAACTTCGTGAATAACTATGTCTGCTTACGACTGTATGGTGCTTAGCACTATTCAATATTTGGTTTTAATAAATATTACAAACTAGCTGTTTGAATGCGGTTTCACCCACGTTATTTCCGTTCCGCAGGAATCTAATCGTTTAGGATCCAAGTAACCGTAACTTAGGAATCGCTATCACTAAAACTGACCAAGTTTCCCAAAAATTTGCAACCTCTATTTTCCCAAAAATATAAATAAACCCGAATTAATTTTATTAAAGATTATGTAAGTTAAGGGCTAATAGTTTTGAAAATAAATAATTTTCCATATAAAATTGGTGTAAGTTAATGTTTTTAAACTTTCGCGATTTGTACACATAATTTTTAGTAGACGCGGGTCTCAATCGCGGTACAAATTTAAGGCAAATTAAACCTTTTTAATAATCCGACGTTTCGACATGGGTTACACCAGTCGTGGTCACGGATAGACTGGCGATTGAGACCTGCGTCTACTAAAAATTATTGGTGTAAGTTTTTATGGAAAGTCCTTTATTTTTCCTTTCATCACTTTGTAAGGGTTGTCCAGAAAAATAATTAAATAAACTTTAATTTGTTTAAACAAGAAGTATTTTATTGTAATTTGAAAACCCTACTATTAAAACTATACAAATTTCATATACAAACATTGACACCTCTCTTTACCTCCTTAGGGGTTAAATATATTTATTTTAGCATTTCCAATTATTTTAACATCTACATGCACTGACGGTCTTGTTCGTAGTAGCAAGAAATAAAAGCTGATACAGCACTATTGCGGCACGAGATTATACTGAGTACATTTTTAAAGTAGTAGACATTTAATATAATGTTAGGCAGGCCTCAGGCTTGAAGCAATGATAATAATTCATATAAAAAATCTGGCTTTTTTGTTTTCTACGATATTTCTCTTCCTTCTTTCACTGGCCCGTTTATGCACTGCTGAACATGCCGCCTCTTAACAGACCTTGTCAAGCCAGGGTCTTTGAGGGATCATCAACAGCCCGTTTACGTCCACTGCTGAACATGGGCCTCCTCTTAACAGACCTTGGCAAGCTAGGATCGTTGAGGGATATTGCCATAATTACCATGCTTGGCAGACGGATTGGTGATCGCAGTAAGATGAAAACCTTGAGCTAATAGATGCTGCTGCCCATCCATCAGCCATATGTCCTCTTCTAATGAAAAAAAATGTTGCCTCTTCTAGCAATTCTTTAGTCTATGGTCCTGTCAGCGACTTTTTATTCCGTGGCTTAATTAAACCCATTCGGTCGGTTTACTGGCACGTAACTTTGTACTGTTACCCTTATTGTTGGGGGCTGATTAATTAGAAAATATTACAACATTTATTATAAATTATAAATCAAACAATGAAGAGGGGTGGTATTTGAAGGGTGAACTTTCGATTATTAGTAATATTTTACATGTAAGGGCTCATTTTTTAAATCTCAGGTAGCACAGATCGACATAGTTTTTGCTGTACAATAAGATAATAATATATCTACATTTATTTGACACTCCTGTTATCATGAGAACTTCATAATTCAATGTAGCCTTCCTTGATAAATGGGCTATATAACACTCAAATAATTTTCAAACCGGTAGTTCCTGAGTTCAGCGCGTTCATGCAAACAAACAAACTCGTTATCTTTATATACCTTTAGAAGTGGCCGTAGCCCAATGGCTGGGGCGTCGGACTTGTGATCTTGAGGTCGCCGGTTCGAACCCCACCCTTTGCACCTACGTGAACCCACTCTTAACACAAGCATTTTAGCTTAGCACGAGGGGTTAACTAGAGTATTAGTAGACTGCAAAAGTCTGCTAGAAACATAAAAAAAAGTATAGATTTCAAAGAATTATGGGTTTGGTTTAGTCATTAAAAATATTCTAATAAGTATATTTTTGAGATATTTGAGCATAAACATTATATCACATTAATGGCTGATATTGTTATAATACCTACCATGAGGAGAGGATCTACTCCCTCTAAAATCCACCGGTTGCTTTTTCTGGCACAGATGATGCCCTAGTGTAAAAAGCGCCCTTAATCTACTTATAATTTTGAATTTTGCAAGCATCCTATGCAACTGCTACGGTTTTAATAACATGTTACGGCGTAGAAGCTACGCCGTAGCACTTTATTTGCGTAGTATTATTTTGTGATTTCACTTGACTATGAACGCATGTGTACAGGCAATTTATAATTTCTTTCATAACTTTGTTATGCTTTTTTGGAACTTAAGTGTAGTTTTAATTGTATCACAGCTATGTTACGGTAAACATTAATAACTATCGATTTATTTCGAATTAATTCGAAAACCGTTCGCCGTTATCTTTATTTAGTTATTTGGATTTTTATTTTTATTTTATTTCTTTCTGGTTTAATTTTTGTTGGTTATTTTTTCAACAAAAAATCAAGTTGATGAAATTTGTTTATTTATTTATTTGGCTCTACAATTAAAATTAGATAGAATATTAAATGGATGATAATAATAATTAAATATACTTTATGAATTCATTATTGCCAATTTTTATATATTATATTATGTTTTTATTTGACGTTTGGCATGCATGGCGTCAAAACTGGGGCTGGCTAGAATACCAGCGCTGCGCAATGATCTTTTAGATTTTTGATGTAGCTTAATGCTGAAGCCAGTTTCCAATTATGGTGCATATACCTACTTGTAATACTATTAATCTTTTTTTATGTTTTATTTCCTTGTATGTGCCGTAAATAAATGTATTTTCTTTCTTCTTTCTTTCTTTCTTTCTTTCAAAACAGAGTAGAATTGCAAAAAAAATGCCTTAGGGAAATAATTTAAGTTTATAAACATTAACAAACTTCCCTCATAGTATTCTATTTTAAATATTAATATAAGTCTCGTTTTATGTGTCGGAGGTCGTGGCTTTGATTCTCGTAGTAGACTAAAATATTTTTTTATTTTATTTATTTATACTTTATTGCACACAGAAAGTTACAAGACATACATTTTATAATTGGAAACAACATGTACAAAGGCGAGCTTAATTCATTAATGAATTCTCTTCCAGCAAACCTTTAGGAAAGAGATACATGAAAATTAGTGAATAGGAAGTGTACAACAGATTTAATTTAGCTACTTGGTAAAATACTACATACTATAAACATACACACTAATAGTTACATATACATATATAATTACATACTAATAAATATGCCTGCTATATATAATAAACTACATACACTAACTTATATGTCCATATTACACAATAAATTACTGAGACAAAAAATACTCCTTTGTTCTTCTTTTGAATGCATCAGGAGACTGGCAAGCGCGTATGGGATGTGGAAGGGAATTCCATAACCGCACCGCACGGACGGTGAACGAGTGGTCATATTTGCTAGAGACATGAGGAGGGTTCTTTAAAAGGAGAGAAGTGGCGGTACGACAGGGTATAATATGTAATTGTGACGTTGAAAATATAGACAAAATCTTAAGGCCTAGTTTCCTAACTGTCGCAAAATTAAATAAACTTCTACAAAACGGGCACCAGCGCTAGAAACAATATAATGTTGCAGTATATCGCTACGCTACGGCATGCTTTTAATCTCGGAGGGCGTGGGTTCGATCCCTTAGCCGGACAAGAAATCGTTGTGTAAAATTTAACATTTCTAAACGGGTCTGGTTTGTTGGTTTATATTACAACATAAGCAGCAGTAGCCAAATATTGAATGGCGTTGGAATTGCGATCTGATTGTAAATGAAAGCGGCCGCAGCTCAAGCAAAGCGGCTAGGAGCGTCAGAGTTGTGGTTGCCGGCTCGATCACCACTCATTACACTACCGACGTGAACCCACTCGAAACAAACATTGTAGCGTAGCACGAAGTTGCCAAAGTTGTTGAAAAATGGTTAACAAAAAAACCTAGTATGCCTAAGTTCTGCTAATAATCTTACAAAAGTAAAACAAATGCGATAACGAGCCCAATCATAGTAACTAAGACAACTCATGCTCAGCTGTGGACAGCCAATTCACTTTAATTTGCAAAATTATCACTTTAGTTAAATCATTAAAGTGTAATTTACTGAAACAATTCCATTTGAAATTTTACTGTATTATCAATAAATGAACTATCTAACTATATATTAGTGAAAAGTATTGGCGCGTATGAACAAACACACATGCCGATATATATAATTGATTCGTATTGTTTATACAGGGTGTCCCAACTGCATCGTTTGTTCACCACCCGACTATATGTGGGTTGTGGTGCAATTACGTATATTATTTGTAGGTATACTAAATGTTATTTATTATTAAGAGCCTACGTTGTCCCACTGCAGGGCAAAGGCCTCTCTTCCCTCCTTCCATCTCTCACGATGTGATTTAAAAATGAGTCCAGTTCATCTCGCCATCTTCTTCTGGGCCTGCCGCGTTGACGTTTCCTGCCAGTTGGGCTCCATAGAGTAGTAATTTTAGCCCAGTGCTCCTCCGGCATGCGGCAGATATGGCTAGCCCAGTTCCACTTCAATCTTGCAGCTGTGAGGCCAACATCAGCTATTTGGGTTTTGGAGCGAAGCATGGAATTTCTGATGCGGTCCGAAAGTTTGACACCCAATATACTTCGCTCCGTAGCTCGTTGGCAGACTCCAAGTGCGGACTTCTGACACTGTGTGAGTGACCATGTTTGTGCTCTATAGGTGAGGGTAGGGAGAATGCACATACTAAATGCTAGTACCGTTATTATACAACGTTGATATGACAGAGGGGCATTAAATTAGGCTACGTTTACTATACGTGTTTTTTATTAATACGATACGGTATAAAAATAAAAAGCAACCAAATTGAGTTTTTTTTTCTTTCAAACAAACTAAATATCTTACAAATCAGAGTAAAACGTAACCACCCTTTGTAAGTAAATTTCACTGACCTAGCAAAGCGGCAAAGTCGCGCGCGCGCCGGTGCGGGATGTTTTGCAATGATTTGCGTCAGAGCGGCAACAACGCATCGTAGGTTATACTCAGATTTATCGTTTTAAGATACATCGTGTTCAAACGGCGCAAAAACTTAAAAAATCATTTGCGACTAAACTACTGCTCCTATTTAATTGATTTTTGGTACAGAGCTTGGGAATGGTACCTAGTATAGGCAGTTTAAAGGAAAGCCCCACTGTCGTATCAACTTTGTATAAAATGAAATTTAAACATCCGGCTAGTTGTGGGGAATAAATCTCCCATATTATTTCATGGCTGTCGTAAGAGGACACTAAGGCCGGCCATACATGGACCGCTCGAGCAGTTTGCCATTGATCAACATACACGGACCGCTCTTGCAGTCAAGAGTCAAAAGTTGAGGCAGCCACTGATAACTGCTCGAGCAGTTAGTGTAACTGCTCGAGCTGTTGGAAATTTCAAACCAGGAAGCGTGCGCGACGTGGAATGAAGAGCGCGGGCGGAGGTAACTGCGCGAGAGCAGTCAACAGCTCGAGCAGTCAGTGTATGCTTGGCGACTGATTGACCGCATGATGATATTTCACCGTGCTGCCAACTAGTGTTGACTATCGATATACTATCGATAGTCTATCGATAGTTGACGTCATATCAATAGTATCGATAGTATCGATATTACTTATAGTATCCATACTATCGAGGACCAATTTATGTTTAACAGCAATACTATCGATACTATCGATAGTATTGCTCCTAAACATGGGTTGGTCTTCGATAGTATCGATAGTTTTACAAACTATCGATAGTATCGATACTATCAATAATATCGATAGTATCGATAGTATTACATTAAAAATATCGATACTATCGATAGTATTATAATGTAATAGTATCTATACTATCGATACTATTGATTCCAATCAATAGTATTAGTTAATTTGTGATATCGATAGTATCGATATTATCGATACTATCGATGCTATCGATAGCACTATCGATATTGTTACTATTTTTCGATGTCATCTATCGATAGCGAAACTAGCGATAGTTGGGCAACTCTACTGCCAACCGCCCCGAAGCAATCGTGACTGCTTGAGCGGTTCGTGTATGTACGTACGTAGAAGGCTGTAGTTCACTATGCAGTCGTAGCTTTAAGCAGTTGATCCTGACTGCTTCAAGTAGTCCGTGTATGTCGGGCCTAAGGGAGGGAAGGGCCAAACTGCTGTTGGATGGACTCCAGCATCTATCAGTTCAAGGATACACCTTACTGCGATCACCACGCCACTTGCCAAGCGTGGTGATTATGGAAATATCCTTCATCGACATTTTCTTATGTCGTGGTCTGTTAAGATGAGGCCCATATTCAGCAGTAGACGTAAACGAGCTGTAACAGTACATACACATCTTGATTTTAATAAGATACTAGCTGCGCCCCGCGGTTTTACCGGCGTTACTCAGCTCCAGTGGGTCGGAGCGTGATGTTTAGCCTATATGTTAATCCAGCGTATAACCTATCCCGGTGCAAATTTTCAGCCAAATCCATTCAGAAGTTTTTGCGTAAAAGAGTAACAAACATCCATCTATACTTACAAACTTTCGCGTTTATAATATTAGTGGGATTAGCTTCACACGCGCGATTTTACCCACGAAGCTCGACTTATCGTAGGAAATTCTTCGTTAAAAAAAACTTAAATACTCCTGGATAATGCAGCTTCAGTACATGGTCATCTGGCGCCATCAGTACATGGTCGATATTCCCAAAATACGTACGAAGCGCTTCGAGTCCACGTTTTTTGTACGTACTGCGAAGATGTGGAACTCCTTGCCGGGGTCTATATTTCCCAATAAGTACGATATGGGTCTCTTCAAATCAAGAGTAAACCGGTTCCTTCTAGGTAAGCGTGCTCCATCCTAGGCTATTCCGATGCTTAACATCAGGCAGGGTGTAGTCAAACGCGAACATATTTCTAATAAAAAAAAAAAATCTTCGTTATGGTGAAAGAATGGTTGAAATCGGTCCAATAGTTCTGGAGCCTATTCAATACTAACAAACAATGGAGAGAGCCAACATATCCCACTGCTGCGACAAAAAGAATGCGTAATTCGAATTCAAATATTTTACATTTATTAAATGTTTTAAACATTTTATAGAAAAGTTTACCTGAAACTACATTTCAAAATTGAGGTTAATAAAATTCGACCACCGGCAGGACTCGAACCTGCATCTTAGGTAAATCCCCCAATGCCTTAACCAATTATCTTTATCAATTACTGCCGGTGGTCGAATTTTATTAATCTCAATTTTGAAATATCAAATATTTTATTTTAGAATTATATCCATAATATTGTTAGTGTTAGCCCAATATAAGTATTAAATTAAATTTACAATAATAAACAACTAGTGTACTATTGAACTGTTGATTCAATGGTACACCAGTTTAATTGGAAATATACCTTCCTGTGAAAAACTAAAATGTTTGTTTGATAATTTATATCTTTTAAGTTACTCATAAAAAGATAATTGCAAAGCCATTGTAGTGGCATATACTTAAAATATAAAGTTATGGGATCTTCATTTCAACAAAAAATATCAACTCAATAGAAGGGGACCGTAGCGGCCTTCTTAAGTGCGGCACGTTCTCCGAGTGCTGGTTTTTACTTTGCACATCAGGTAAGCATTGCCATTTAGCGGGGTAATGCTGCCAGCATTCTTGGAACCTTGCCAAGTAGAATAGATTTAGAATAGTAGTATTTTTAAGTTAGTTTTATTTTAAATTAGCTACTTTTAGTTGTATATTATGTATTTTATTCATGTAATTAATGTTTTACCCTTATAATTATTAAAAAAGTGGTATATACTTAAAATAAAAAGTTATGGGATCTTCATTTCAATAAAATATTTTAATTACTCATTAGTCAATAGTATGTTTGTATTTTGTGTTTTCATGTTTTCATTTTATATTATTCAGAAGTAACTATTTTTATTTTATGTATGTTAAATATTTCCATGTATATTTTCCTTTTTATTTATTGTAATGTCACGAGTGTCATAAGACTGTGCATGTTGTGACACCTTAAAATGCTGTGCATTAGAATTCACATTTGTGTGTTTCTTTATATATTGTAAGTAAAATGTAACAGCTACTGGTTGTCCTTAAATAAATAAATAAAATATCAACTCAATATAAGGTCCTAAAAATATCTTACAAACGAACTAAAATGAAAATAGTAAACAAAACACAAAACAACCAAACCAACTCAAATTCAATTTAGTTTCAATATACATATTTAATCAAATTCCATTATACGTAATAACAACATAACTACCAAAAATGGCGCAACCATTTCACAGTATTTACGAATGCAGCCCCAAAAACAATTTACAAGCGGTATCGCTTCCGCCCCAACCTCAGGCCATTTGGAAATAACTGGGGCGTATCGTTATCTCAGCCATCGATCATTTCGCATCCCCCTGTGAATAGCCGGCGATGTTCGGAAAATCATCGCTTAATTGTTTTAATTTACATCGTGTTAGCTTGCTTTCTCATTCACTTTGACTTGATGGTTTAGTGGTAACTATACTAAGGTCCCAGGTTCTAGTTAAAGTTGAAGCAAAATTGTTACTGGAAATCTTTTAAGAAAGATGTAAGTATAATGTATACTGGGTGACAAGAAAATCTTTGTGAGAATTCTAAGATTTCTTTCCGGGTCTGGTTGGCTGGCTATCCTCCGTGCCTCGGAAAGCACGTTAAGCCGTTGGTCCCCGATTGTTATAACATCATCTATAATAATCATATATCAAGGAACGGGCCGCAGCGTTTCCTTGTGTGGTACAACATTATACTGCCAAGCGTGGTGTCTATGTCAAATATCCTCCCTCGGGAGTAGGCCCTTGTTCAGCAGTGGACGTTATACGGGCTGAGGATGGCGGATGATTAATTTGATAATTAAAATAAGTTATTTGGTATGTAAAATTGTCAGTTGAAATGCGTCAGCCGGCGACGTAATTGATTGTGGGACCTAATTATGTATTGATGACCTTTCGTGTAATTTATAACGCGTGTTCATATAACGTTAATTAAACGTTGTGCAAGCAGACCTTAACTAGTTGTTACTAAGCAAGCAATTTCTTTACACGATGGGACACTATAATATTATGAATACAAAAGTTTATGAGCAACGATAATTGGTCATTGCAAATTAGAAATCTCTTATGTGTCAGTTGATTCTTAGGGTTCCGTACCCGAAGGTTAAAAACGGGACCCTATTACTAAGACGTCGGAGTCTGTCTGCCTGTTTGTCTGTAACCAGGCTGTATCTCAAGAACTGCGATAGCTAGACAGATGAAATTTTTACAGATGTTGTATTTGTATTGCCGCTATAACAACAAATACCTACTAAAAAATAAATAATAAATATCTTATCTTTGGCTCAGAGTCTATGGCTTGCAGTGCCTTATGACATCGAAATATTGGGCCTGTCAGAACCAGTATCTTTAATTTCTTTGCGATGCGAGCAGTTTTGGCAATCATTATATCAGTCGCAGCCATCAAGCAAGCCCGTTAATTGGACGCCGGCATTCAATGAAATGGCTAAAGCACCACTAGCCAAATCGATGATTTTGGATGTTTAAAAAAAATAACATAAACTTAAACTGAATTTAAAACACCTGCCTGATTTTACGTCAGCCAAACTCGCGTTGTACATACATATGTATTTTATTAATGTTATACAATTGTATTTTCATGGAAAATAAAATTTAACGTTAAGTGATGTTAGTTCAATCAACGATTTGCCTAGCCATTTGATTAAACGTCGCCGTTTGATTGGCGGGCTGGCCATTACATTGAATGGCTGATTTAACTACCAATGGCCTAACAACTCCATTATTTACGTAATTAACGCTTATTTCATACATCTACACCTTTTTATTTATTTTGCACCTTACATAATAGAACTTATCAGTAAAACCTACACAATAGAATCCTCGGAGCACCTTCTAACTGCGCTTCAACTTTGCCTTTGACCATTATCCCGATATCGTTCTTTTCAAGTTATTCGGAACAATAAATTTGTGTACGTGCCCCGAATATAACGGGCACAGTTACTTCTACTTTGCTTTATAGTTATGGAGATTAACTGACTACGAATTATAGAAAATACTTGTTAATATCATATAAGCACTAAGCGGCCGTAGCCCAATGGCTAAGGCGTCGGACTTGTGATCTTGAGTTCACCGGTTCGAACCCCACCCATTGCACTACCGACGTGAACCCAAAAATTAAACTTCAAATGCCTACTGTGTAAAATACACAGTACAAGAACTTTGTTTTTTTTTTGTTTTAAAAAAAGGTTACCCCTCGTGCTAAGCTAAACTGCTTGTGTTACGAGTGGGTTCACGTAACACAAGCATTTTAGCTTAGCATGAGTGGTTAACAAGAATACTAGTAGATTGCAAAATTATGTTAGGAATCATTAAAAAAAAAAACATACATACATTCATGCCTTTTTCACATAAGAATAGGAGGAGACCACGTTCTTCCACTTGCTACAATCTTAACATACCACTTTCGCCTCATCAACATTCAATAATCTCGTCATGCATATCATTCAGTTTAGGATTTTTGATTTAATTTTTTTGTCTGGCGTGGGAATCGAGCCCACGTTCTCTTAGACCAGCTAGAGTCTCTGCGAGGGATCCGTAGATACTACTAGCATAAAGAAGATTCCCCGATTAGCCCCGATTGTTGTAACACTAACTATAACAAGCGTATACCAAGGAAATGGCAGCAGCGTTTCAAAACTTATTAGAGGAAGAAATTATTTTTTTTAAGAAATTCGGAAATTTTGTCAAATTGAAATTTTTTTTTCATCATCCCGAGGCCGAAAGTTTGACTTTCTTCCCTTGTTTGCGGGAAGAAAGATGCATATTTCAGACTGCTCACAATTA
Organism: Nycteola revayana; assembly: GCA_947037095.2. Taxonomy (NCBI): domain Eukaryota; kingdom Metazoa; phylum Arthropoda; class Insecta; order Lepidoptera; family Nolidae; genus Nycteola; species Nycteola revayana. Next base: position 18,331,230 of record OX344856.2, on the reverse strand, counting down.
CTGACGGTTTAACGTTTAGTCTTTTTTTGTTTTAATTTTCTTCCCGTTACCTATTTGAAATAACTCATTACCATGGTAACCGTGCCGTTGTTATTTGTTATTGTTATTTCCTGTTCAACGTTCAATGTTTTTTTTTGCGTTCGATAATAAATACTATTTTCCTTACTAAAAAAATCAATATTTAATTATCACGAATATTAATAATAATATCTATTAAGTATAAGACAATTAAATCTATTAATTTGTTTTTTTTTCGAGGGGGTGGGTCTTGCCCCCCTATCCCCCCACCGGGGCTACGCCCCGGACCCCGTGGGCTGGCTTCGCCCCCCGGGCCTCCCATGTAATCTTAACTCTTTTGACAATATAAATTTTCCTTTACCTGTAGTGCAGTAATTTCGCAATGCAGCGAAACCCAATTTAAGCTATTTTTCAGGTTGTGTGAAGTAAGTAGAGTAATCAACTTAAATAAATTGAATTTCCACATTAATGTTCATGTATGTAAAATTAAATTAATGTAAAACTTTATAGTAGCCAAGTCCATACTAATGATATCGTAGTAAATTATTTACCGGGATTATTAACTAAAAATAATTGTTAATGAAACAATATCCATCATTCTGTGAAATGACAAATAAATGTGTTTTTTCCTTTGCACTAAAATACTTGTCGACTTGTGTAATATATGTTAATCCAGCTTATAAAATATCCGCGCGTAAACTTTCAGCCAAATCCATTCAGTAGTTTTTGCTTGAAAGAGTAACATTCACACATACAAACTTTTGCATTTATAATATTAGTATGATTTAATTAACGTTGAGCGGCGAAAATTTCCACCGCATCGCTACTTCTGGCCATAGTTCCGAGAAGGCTGGCAGCGTTGCCTCGGTGTACGGAGATGATTATTTATTGCCCAAAAAAAGGCCAGCCCTCTGCTCTTAAATGACTTCACCCAGGTGTTTTGAAAATTCACAGAAAAGCACTTGTGCTCGCGGACCCAATGGCCCAAACATTTCAACTCCTAACGGCTCCAGTTTGAATTGTTTAACTATATTTTAGTATCCGGCAACCTCCGCGCTCCTTAGCATAACGGTATTTGGCTCGCTTTAAGTCTCAGAGGTCGTGGGTTCGATTCGCACACCGGACAAGAAATCTTTGTTAAATTCTAAGATTTGTTTCGGGTCTGGTTGGTTGAGGGACTCCACCCGTACCTCGAAAAAGACGTTAAGCCGTTGGTCCCGATTGTTATAACATCATCTATAATTATCGTATATCAAGGAACGGGCAGCAGCGTTTCCGGTTAATACAGCGTGGTAACTATGGCAAAATCCTCCTTCGGAGGGAGGCCAATGTTCAGCAATGGACGTTGTATGGGCTGATGATAATGAGGATGATATTTTAGTTGTACGGGCTGATGATAATGAGGATGATATTTTAGTATTACTTTACTTTTACCATTTGTATGCAACATATTAAAAAAAAGCCTAGTGTTCATTCCGTTCAAAAATATGGTGAAAGTTGGTTATGGTAATGTTGAACTTTTTTTTTTGTTTTTTTTTTAATATTACTTGCAGAATTTTGCGGTCTACTAATATTCTTGTTAACCTCTCGTGCTAAGCTTAAATGCTCGTGTTACGAGTGGTTTCACGTCGGTACTGCAATGGGTGGGGATCGAACCGGCGACCACATGATCGCAAGTCTGACACCATAGCCATAGCCGGCCGCTTCAAACTGAACCGTCTGTATGTTGTTGATACTTTGATCTTCATTTCCACATTCATAGGTGTGATAAACAATAGTACCTATTGAAACAAAGTAACAGTTCACGTTTAAAAGAACAATCATAGCAACTATGATATTAATAGAAGGCCAATATTTATCATACAACCACTAACTACACCGTCATTCTAGTACGGTTGGCAAAAAAAAAAACTTTTATCTATGATTCCTGATCGTGGTTTCATCCGCGTAACTCCTGTTCCCGTGGGAAATTTAATATAATAAATAAATATTTAATAACTATTTTAATATAGCCTATAGCCTTCCTCAATAAATGGGCTATCTAAAACTAAAAGTTTTTTTCAGATCGGTCCAGTAGTTTCTGAGATAAGCGCGTTCAAGCAAACAGACAAATTCTTCAGCTTTATATATCAGTATATTACTAGGATCACTAATCCACCTGCCAAGCGTGGTGGTTTTATGATATAACGAGCTGCGCCCCGTGGTTTTACCCGCGTTACTCTGCTCCAGTGGGTCGTAGCGTGATATTTTATAGCCTATATGTTAATCCAGCTTATAAACTATCCGCGTGCAAACTGTCAGCCAAATCCATTCAGTAGTTTTTGCATAAAAGAGTAACAAACATCCATCCATCCATCCATACTTACAAACTTTCGCGTTTATAATATTAGTAGAATTTAGTTTTTTTCTTTATGATATTAATTTATACATTATTTATAACATTTTGGTTATTATTTTTGATTTACGAAACTGAATCGTGCAATACAAAAACTTTTTTTTTTTGTTTTCCACTGGTATATTTTTTTACGCATTCCCACCGCCGCGCCGCTGTAGCGTATTCGCGCGCTTACGGTGGGATATGTGGGACTCGCCCTCTCCATAGCATGGTATGCTAAACTCATACCACGAGGAGAGGACCCTACACCACTAAAACCCCCCGGACACTCCTTCGATCCGCCGTTGGCGGGGGCCGGGAACGCATAAGCAAGCCCATACAAAAACATACCTACTATGAAAAATATATGTTTATAAGCTACTAAACAAGTGCCCTTATAAATAATTAACTAACAGTATCGCCTTATTTAATATAAATACATTTCTATTCATTAATTACCAGCAAAATAAACCGACCAAGATAATAACTGCCTAAGAAAATTTTATACGGGTCTTTAGGTATCGAGAGGAAAACCTCTTAAGTTGCCTCTTAAGGCAACGGTCCGGTAAAGTAGCATAAGCCTCCTGGCTAAATTAATAATGTCCGTCCAACAAAATAGCGATAAGGCCGCCGATTGCAAAATATAATTTCTTTGTAACTTACATTTTAGACAACTTCCTCTAAATCTCGGAGGTCGTGCGTTCGATCCCCACGCCGCACAGGAAATCTTTGTATATATTCTAAGATATTTTTCCGGGTCTGGTTGCACGTCAGGCCCTCCGTGCCTCGGAAAGCACGTTAAGCTGTTGGTCCCGATTGTTATAACATCATCTATAATAATCGTATTTCAAAGAACAGGCAGCAGCGTTTCCTTTGTGGTACCTACAACATAATATTCTGGTCACCAACTCGCCTGCCAAGCGTGGTGACTATGGCAAATACCTTCCCTCGGGAGATAGCCCATGTTCAGCAGTGGACGTTATACAGGCAGGATGATGATGATGATTCTTAATATCTAGCTATTTTTTGAGGGAGGTTGTTACTGGTGTAGCAACCTGTGTGTATTGCGCCACGGTAAGGTTTTGTTACAATTTTTGTTCTTATATTTATATTAGCTGCGCTCAGCGGCTTTATCCGCGTCACTCTCCTCCAGTAAGTCGGAGCGTGATATTTTGAAACCTATATGTTAATACAGTTCATAAACTATAAGCGTGCAAACTTTCAGCCAAATCCGTTCAATAGTTTTAGCGTGAAAGAGTAACAAACATACATTCTTACAAACGTTTGCGTTTATAATATTAGTAGGTTTTTAATACTTAAAGACACAAAACAACACTATAAGTTACCTACAAATCTAATTTCAGTTCTTGCTTTTTGCGTTTCTGAGGGAACGAATAATCTCATGCCACTTAAGCGGTTCCAACCAAGTTGTTTCTAGCCTAATATTGTAAGCAAGTTTATTGTACCAATTACGTAAACAGGGCGCGTTTAACCCCAATAAATAAGAATTTCCAATGGCGAAAATTGTGTTCGATAGTTATAGGTGTTCCTGTGGAGGTTCGCGTTTATATTTTGAGTTGTATCGCTAATTTTGGCTGTTACAGCAAATTAGCTTCTCCTGAATCATATATACAAGTATTAGCTTCCCGTGCGTGGTTTTACCCGCGTAACTCCTGGTCCCGTGAGAACTTCATCATCATCATCATCATCATCAACAGCCCATTTACGTCCACTGCTGAATATGGGCCTCCTCTTAACAGACCTTGGCAAGCCAGGATCGTAGAGGGATATTGCCATAATCACCACGCTTGGCAGACGGATTAGTGATCGCAGTAAGATGTTAACCTTGAGCTAATAGATGCTGCTGCCCATCCATCAGCCATATGTCCCTTAGTCGCCTTTTACGACACCCATGGGAAGTCATGGGGTGGTCTATTCTAAGCCGGAAACCACAGGGCGGTATGTAAGTATGTTTGTAACGAATTGGCTCAAAAAGTACTAGACCGATTTAAAAACTTCTTTCACCATTTGAATGCTACATTATCACTGATTAATATAGGCTTTATTTAATTATGAAGTTCTTACAGGAACGGGAGTTACGCGAGTGAAACTGCGCGCGGGAAGCTAGGAAAATATAAACGTTTAATGATTTACACATAACCCTGATTTTTTTTTGTAGTTCCTGAAATAAGCGCGTTCAAGCAGACAAACAAACTATGCAGCTTTATAGATTAGTATAAAATAGTAACGAGCATATTCCAATGCCCCCGCAAACCTGAGCTCCGAGAGGACCGTGAATTGTAAATAAGAACGATACTCGCAGGAAACTCTCCTAATAATCTTAAATCATCAGTTATCAATTTGGGGGACCTCAGCGACTGCCATGAGCCGAGGTCCAAGCCCCACAGGGTGTGCAGGTTGTTTAGTTTGTAGTTTTTAAACCACTTATTGTTCCCATAACAATCTTAAATCGTCAGTCATCAATTCGGGGGACTACAGCGACTGCCATGAGCCGAGGTCCAAGTCCCGACGGGACGCCCAGGGGACGCACGACAGGTTATTTAGTTTGTAGTTTTTAAACCATTTATTGGGGCTGGAGCACGGCTCGTCTTTATACCCGGTGAAGTAGCAAAAGTCTGAATAAATACTTTAAAAAAAAAACTTGGTTTCACGAGCGATAGAACGACACAACTGTGATTCGACAAACACTTTGCCAAGTCTGGGTGCCACTGCGTTTCCGATAAGTAGGCAGTCGCTTCATATGTAGTTAGACAAGCTTAGTCTCATCTAGGCTTTTAAGGCCACATCTCACACCACTCATGTTAAATACCACCAACTTACTGACTTCGAAATGTTACGCCTAAGCCTGTAAGTTTTGAATCAGTGTTCACGGTTTTTAGTAGTTTAAAAAGCGGGTTTCAATCGCGGTACGATTTTAAGGGAAATCGTTACCTTTTTAATAATCCGACGTTTCGACATGGGTAACACCAGTCGTGGTCAAGGATAGACTCCACGACCACGACGATTTGCCTTAAAATTGTACCGCGATTTAGACTACGCGGGTCTAAATCGCGGTACGATTTTAAGTTAATCATTACTTTTAATTGTGTGTACAAATCGCGAAAGTTTAAAAACATTTTTGTAGTTATAGTCCTTGGAAAATAACGTAGTTATTACTTGCCGCGAGTAACACCGCGACAGCAACTAGTCTACAATAATAATTACATTCATAATTTCTATATTTAAATGAATCTAAATTAATGTAACTTTTTTTGCCGACGGTACATCTGTGCTCCTGTTGGGTACCGTCAACAATAAAACTGATTAGTAAAATAAACAGAGCTTCTGTCTCTATATTGGGATCGCGTTTTGTTCGTTATATAAATAAGCTTTGTTCGGTGTGAGCGATGTATCTTCTGTAGGTAATATGGTGGAAAGCGTTTAAACTGACTTATGATAAATATAGTTCAGTTGAGTTCTTTTGTTGTGGACTTTGTAGAGACCTCCACAATTTTGCCAGTGTCAGAGTTTTAGATAAAACTTCAAAAGAAGGAGATTGTACGGCCAAAATGATAATGAGTTCCACAAATTTAAAAGCTACGACTATCTAGAACGAAACAAAATACAAATAAATGTCAAGTTACAGAAATAAATAAATTAAAATATTAATAAAAATGATAATAATTAAATTTTGTTAATTCTTATAAATTTACTCAATAAATCAACAATCACTCCATTTGTTTATTTATTACTAGCGACCCGCCCCGGCTCCGCTCCGCGCAATGCTGATGTATTATACATATAAACCATCCTCTTGAATCACTCTATCTATGTATTAAAAAAAAAACCGCATCAAAATCCATTGCGTAGTTTTAAAGATTTAAGCGTACATAGGGATATAGGGACAGTGAAAGCGACTTTGTTTTATACTATGTAGTGAAGTAAATTTATAAGAATACAAGGGAAAGAAGGAATTGAAAAGAGAAAGGACGAGGGATTTGGAAATGATTAACATCATAAAGGGAAAAGAAAAAGTTAGGACAACTGAAAACAATGTAGTCAATATTTCCATGATAAATATATGTCATAAGGTCAAATGTACCATTATAAGTCTGAAACATTTGTCGTATGTGCAAAAAGTTACATATTATACAGGGTTGATACGACAGAGGGGCTTTCCTTTAAACTGCCTATACTAGGTACCATTTCCAAGCTCTGTACCAAAAATCAATTAAATAGGAGCAGTAGTTTAGTCGCAAATGATTTTTTAAGTTTTTGCGCCGTTTGAACACGATGTATCTTTCCTTACGATGCGTTGTTGCCGCTCTGACGCAAATCATTGCAAAACATCCCGCACCGGCGCGCGCGCGACGTTGCCGCTTTGCTAGGTCAGTGAAATTTATTTACAAAGGTTACGTTTTACTCTGATTTGTAAGCTATTTAGATTGTTTGAAAGAAAAAAAAATCTCAATTTGGGTGCTTTTTATTTTTATACCGTATCGGATTAATAAAAAACACGTATAGTAAACGTAGCGTAATTTAATGCCCCTCTGTCGTATCAACCTTGTATAACTTTTTCTTATATTATCGTATCTTAAGTTATATTAAAATAATAATTTAGGTAATTCATTTTTGTATTAGCTTATAATTTAAGGTGATAATAAATCTATACTAATATAAAATATTAAGGTGAAGAGTGTGTTTGTTTGCATAAAGCAAATGGCGCGCTAATTTTAGGAACTATTTTTCAGTTTAAATTTTTTTTTGTGTTAGTTAGCCCATTTAAGGGTATAAGCTACATTTCATTATAAAGTTCCTGCGGGAACGGGAGTTATCCGAGTGAAACCAGCAAGTTTATATTATATGTAAGTATATTCATGCACGGCGCCGAAAATCCGCCGAAAATGTCTGTGAGCTGGATGAATCCATCTCACAGACGTTTCCGGTGGATTTTCCGACATAATCTTTTATTACCTTGTACTATTGGTCAATTTAGCTCTAATGGATTTTGAATAAATAGTCGGCTCTATAGTTACTTTAATTACTCGACAACTTCCGTAGCGTATACCGCTACGCTTCGGAAGTTGGCTCGCTTTAAGTCTCGGCGGTCATGGGTTCGATCCCCACACCGGACCAGAAATCTTTGTGTAAATTCTAAGATTTCATTCCGGGTCTGGTTAGTTGAGGAATTACCCTCGTTGCTTCGGAAAACACGTTAAGCCGTTGGTCCCGATTGTTATAACATCATCTATAACAAGCGTAAAAAATACCAAAAACTTTGTCCTTACAATTACAAACCCAATAAAAAAATAATTAGCCAAATTGGTCAAGTCGTTCTCAAGTTAAGCCCATATTTTGGCGAATTCTTTTTATTTAAAAAGTATTTTTTTGAAGTTGAGGTATTCTCTCCCAGTTACTCAACTCGTAGTATTTCTTATGATACGTGGTGGGTCTCCTCAAGTCAGTTTGTCGACACGTATGTATTTGAAAGAAAATTAAAAAAAAAAAACATTTCCTATGTGATTGAAATGAATTGAAGAAGATTCTTTATGTATTTGTTTATTTATTTGTGTCATAAAAACATACCTACTTATATCTATTTAGTTTTGGAAGTCATCGGTAGGTTCGATTCTCGTGTCGGGTAAAGCATGTTTTATTGTTGCTTCGGCTAGATTTTTCTTTTAAACATTACTAACCTACTTCTGTAATCTACTAGTATTCTTGTTAACCCCTCGTACTAAGCTAAATGCTTGTGTTACGAGTGGGTTCACGTTGGTAGTGCAATGGGTGGGGATCGAACCGGCGACCTCAAGATCACAAGTCCGACGCCCTACCCATTGGGCTTTGGCCGCTTCTGTTACGGCAGATTAGGCTATTACTATCGACAATATGTCCAGCTGTGGACTCTTTGCGTATGATATAATATTTGAAATCGGACTATAAAACTTATTTAAACGCAATCAATATTTGCTGGAGTCCAATGGGACGTAGTTTATACTAACGGATAGCGCGAGAAAGCGCGGCGTAAATAGATCGATCCCAAGGGTGGCGTAGTTCGTGGGGTCCCGGCGGCGGTCAGAGTGGCGACTCTGGCCGTCATCACTATACGATCCCAGGAAGAGGTAATCAGTTGTAGCCGCTGGTTACGACTGGAGGCGCAGGGGTGTGGCCCAATCATTGAATCCCCTCCCGAGAGGAGGTTTTAGGGCGTTTTTAATATAAACTCCCCTAAAAATCCAAAAATCATAACTACTCTTAATTTTCATGTTGTTCATTTGATCGCTCGCTAGCTGTTCCATAATCGCTATTATCTTTTTTACGTAATCATACTGCCAGCCAGTATTAGACCTATTGCGATAATTTGAAAACCCCATTAGCCACTTAGCAGTTAACTCTTAATTTATGGTCAGCTTTGTAGACAATGATTTACATTTTCAAATCGATATGTTGTTTCGTTAGCCTCAATGTATGTTTACGTTTACATTGACTGCATAATCCTCTGCTTTTTGTATTATTTTTAGTTGTTTTTATAGTTGGTTAAGGGATGTTGGTTTCTTTATTACGAAAGAAACTATTAAATTAAATTTGGCACACATATAGAGTATAATCTTAGTTAATTGTCTATAACATCTTTTTGACGCCGCGTTCGCGTTATTCGCATGCGGGAAACGAGAATAGAGACGCGAGCGCAGCAGGCGCGATGCGATAACACAGCTTTCATGCTGTGCGCTGGTGGAACGCGACGTGAACGTGGCGTTTGCGTAGTGGCCAATGTTGGGGTCAGTTTAATATACATAGGTATTTTTAAGTAATTTTGGTAAGGATATGCAATGGAACGTTATAAAATATTATTGAATGATGCGTCTTTCTAATTTTCTAAAACAATGTGTCTTTCGATTATCTAGCAACTTGTATCAAATTGTCAGAACCACAAAACATTTAATGTTGGACCTAACATACCTTCCACACTAGCGTCTTTCGAGCGTCGTGGTCGTGCCAGCGTTGAAGCAACGTAGACGCAGCGGCGATGACGCTCCAAAATCGCTAGTGTGGGGGCGCTTATACAAATAGTTCAATGCATCTGTCCACGCGGCGCTATGTTTGGGTAAGCTTATTATAGATAAGTAAGTTTTACTCACACATACTTTCGCAAGTATCATCATCAGCCCGTATAACGTCCGCTGCTGAACACGGGCCTCCTCCCGGGAGAGGGTATTTGCCATAGTTACCACGCTTGGCAGGCGGATTGGTGACTGCAGTGTTATGTTGTAACACACAAGGAAATGCTGCTGCCCGTTCTTTACAATTATTATAGATGATGTTATAACAATCGGGACCAACGGCTTAACGTGCTTTCCGAGGCACGGAGGGTAGTCCCTCAACCAACCAGACCCGGAAAGAAAATCTTAGAATTTAGACAAAGATTTCTTGTCCGGTGTCTGGTACGAACTCACGACCTCCGAGATTTAAAGCGAGCCAAATACCGCTACGCTTCGGAGGTTGTCGAATGTATAGAGGAGTTTAACTATCTGTACCTTAAATTTATTTGTAGGCCACATCTTTTTATATGATCGGTATATGAGTACCGGGACATTTTATTGGAATTCCTTGTGACTGCGGTGGAACCCTTCGGCTTGGATAGTTCTAAGGTATGTATTTATTAGGTAACAGGCCGATATAATCTTGAATAATAGAAATGTAAAGGAATTTATTTTATTTGACAGGTGTTTGGCATCCATTCATTACGTGAGGCGATTCTGAGGCTTTGTTGTGGCGGAAAACAGTGATAATGTAATATTTGTTCAGACCCTCACTCCCCTACGCGAGATTGACTGAGTGTGGTGTTTTTTTTTCGGACGTAGTTAACCACGAGACTTTTGCTACTTTACCGGGCATAAAGGCGAGCAGAGCTCCAGCCTGAATAAATGGTTTTAAAAACTACAAACTAAGCAAACTGCGCAAGAGGGCGCCACCTGTGGGGCTTGGACCTCGGCTCCGGATGGTCGCTGGCGATGAGATTCAGGGATTATAACTTTTAGTATTTTAGGGGAGTTTTGTGCAACTGTCGAGATTGACTGAGATACAGCTCAACCAGCATCGACTCCTTTGATTCTTTTGTTGAACTTTTACAAAAGGTATATTAGATCGATTGTACTAGACATACCGTGGGAAGCGACTTTGTTTTATACTATCTAGTCATATGAGATAGCCAACTCCTCGTAATTAGTATTATATCAGTAATTATTTATTAACATAACGATATGTGGAATTTATAATTTTCTTAATTTAATCTACATTGTAAACTACGAGTAATTAGTATTACAATAAACGGTGTTTAATCAAACACCATTTAGTAGAATAATATTAGTAGCAGCAGTAGTTGTAATTCTAGCAGCTATCTTTAATACATCCATAACTGATGGAGTATTCCCTGACTTAATGAAGATTAGTAAAATAGTGCCGATATTTAAATCAGGTTGCTCAAATAAAGCGACTAACTAAACACCTATCTCGATATTACCAACTCTAAGTAAAGTATTTGAAAAGATTATGCTTAATCAAATGTTGACACATTTTAATCTAAATGGGATATTGCACGATAAGCAATTTGGATTCACTAAAGGCCGGTCTACTCAGGACGCAGGATGCACTCTGATTAAATCCATACTAGAGGCTTGGGAGGGGTCGCAAGATGCTCTTGGAGTCTTCTGTGACCTTTCCAAGGCATTCGACTGTGTAAATCATGAGACGCTCGTTCTTAAGTTAAAATATTATGGAATTACTGAAAAATGGCTTGATCTTGTTATATCCTATTTATCTGATAGGAAACAAATAGTATATGTAGACGGCGTTGCCTGTAATAGGTTTACGTAAATAAAAATGATTTTTATTTTATTTTTTTACTTTAGTATGGTTCCAGGTATTTTTTGCGGATACGCGTAGCAAATATATTTTGGTCACTAATCCGCCTGCCAAGCGTGGTGACTATGGCAAATACCCTCCCCCGGAAGGAGGCCCATGTTCAGCATTGGACGTTATACGGGCTGATGATGATGTAGCTAATATATTTAGACCTCAGATGCATACATTCTCAACGAAAAGACATATACAAAAAAATATACGTTAATACACGAAAATATAAAATATTGGCAGCAGTTAGTGCCGGAATCTGTACTTATACTTAAAGTTGAAGAGTTTGTTTGTTAGTTTGTTTGTACGCGCTAACCCAGATACTCCCGAAACAATTTAACTATTCAAAACTTTGTGATGATAAAAAAATATCCATCAATTTGGAAAAAAATCTGGTCCATCTGGAAAAATTTAAAAATTATGGTTGTTATAACGGCTAGTAGGAGAAAGCCCCACTATTGCTAATTTTTATGGAAAGGGTTATTTATTTCAAAAAAGTGATTAATTACGAAGTATTATATACAAGCTTCCCGCGCGCGGTTTCACCCGCGTAGCTACCGTGCACGTGGGAACTTCGTAATAAAATATAGCCTATAACCTTCCTCGATAAATGGACTATCCAACACTGAAAGATTTTTGAAATCGGTCCAGCAGTTCCTGAGATAAGCGCGTTCAAGTGAACAAACTCTTCAGCTTTTTATATTAGTATAGATGTAAATATAAATAGTGGACTTCTTACAAGTTTTAGTGGAGCACTAAACAAATAGGGAATACTAAGTCTCCTAGAAAATAAAGATAAGCTTCGATCTTAATTTGTTGCTGACATTTAACTATTGGTATCCATAGACTTATGTGTGAACACTAGATAGGCCAACTTCGCTCAGCGAGAGAGAGAGAGTGAGAGAAAGCTACTAGCATTTTGTTGTGTTTACACATTTGCTTGAGTTACACGACATTCGTGAATCATCTAAGATAATTTGTTAGCGGTATCGAAACCCTAAATATAGATTTTTCTTGATAAATCTAAACTAAAAAGAGTCGGGAAAATAAAGCAATATTACTCTTATAATTCTAATAGTCTTTGCTTGTAATACGAACAGTGAAGATGTGGAACTCTTTGGAAACGTCTGTGTTCCCTGAACAATATAATCTAGCGATCTTCAAGTCAAAAGTAAAGAGGCGTTTGCTAGGCAAGCATGGTGGCACGGAGGGTAGTCCTTGAGGGACTACCCTCCGTGCCACCATGCTTACCAGACCCGGAAAGAAATCTTAGAATTTACACAAAGATTTCCTGTCCAGCGCGGGGATTGAACCCACGACCTCAGAGATTTTAAAGCCTCGTAGAACCGAAATCCGATAAGCCAGACAGCAAAAAAAATGTCCGTCCGAAAAAAAAAAAATTGTAGTCCGCATAGAAACTTATAAGATTGTGGACAAACGCAAGCCTATGAAATACATTATAAAAAATGCTTTATAAAAGATTATAAAGCATTTTTTATATTTTTTTAAATAGGCTTGCGCTTTATTCCTTAATTAACAAATAGAATAAAAGGAATATAGGTTTCATTATAAACTTAAATTCATATTATAATAGAATAATTCTGAAACTAAACCTACCAAATAAAAATAACCTATAATTAAAACCTAACTAAGAATTAAAAACTACCAAAAGTTAAAAAACTAACGTAAAACTAAATACTACTCTAAAATGTCGTCACTGGGAAGCGTTCCCAGAATGCTGGCAGCATTGCCACGCTGAATAGCAATGCTTATTTGTTGGGCAAACTATATACCAGCATTCTGGGAACACGTCACTTTGTTAAGTGCCGCTGCGAGTTCTTTATATATTAATTTTGCACCAGGTCTCCACGGCCCCAACGTTTCGACCCCAAAAGGCACAAACATATAGCCACTATCAAGGGTACCATATTTGCGCCTTTTGAGGTTTTCCGCCGATTCAGCCGCCACGCCAGCCCTACTTTGGGTTCCAGAAAGATGAGTCGGTGCGAGGGACTTAAATTCTACTTTAATATTCATGAGAGAAACAGGAATGCTTTTTTGTGAAAATCTACCACACATGGAGCTACATTTTAGCGCGTAAAAGAAAAAAGTATTGTCGTATTTGTACAAAACCTATGTCCTTAACCAAAGAAAAAGTCGAGATATTTTTGTATAGTAAGAATATTCCTACTGAATTTATTTTAAGGCCTAAGACTAAATAACAAGCTAGGGCCTATTGAAATGTTACGCTCAGGTAAATTCACAACGAGATCTCATAGAGACAGTTTCTTTGCATCATTTTAGTTAGAGCATAGCTTTAGTACGTTCAACGAGGGGCTTCACTGAAATACCTCCACCATATCTATATAAATAAAACTGGATCAACAAAATGTATGTGCACGCATACATTGCTTGAAAAGGAATTGACCGATTTATTTGGCTGATTAGTTTTTTATTTTAAAGACATGGTTTGTTTTTGAAAAAAAATTTTGGAAAGATCACGAGGAAGCCGGGTTATACATACATATATACATACATATTCTGACGCATAGTAAAATATATCACTCAAATAACATAATTAATTAAAGCACACGAATGTTTGTCGCCAGATCTAAATATGGGATGGTCGTAATAAGGGTCTGCAACACATAATTGACAACACACATGTTGCAAGCGTACGGTATCCGCTTACCATTAAAAGAGCCGTATGCTTGGTTACCTTCTTATGGAAATCAACTTTTATAAAATAAAATATAAGCAAATAAAGCGACAAGCTGTCAATATATTAATTACAAGATGTCCGCGCGCGGTTGTATCCGTGTAGGTCTAGTTCCCGTGGGAAATTTATAATTAAATATCGCCTATGATTATTTTGGATAACGTAGATTTCTAATGGCTTTGGAAACAGCCCAGTAGTTCTGAAGACTTTGCAAACAAACCAACAATCAAATCTTTCTGCCGTATAATATTAGAAAGAAAACTCATAAATGAGTTAAGCTCGCCATTGTACATCTTAAATTGTTGAACTTTCATATTTTTTTTTAATGTGTAAAATAAAGAATAAATAAATAGATTTAAATGATTAAATCACAACACTGAATGATTGATGATGAACAATGAATTATTAAATTAAACGTATGAACAATTACCTTATAATAATGATTTCGATTAAAATTATTTTGATGGAATAGAAAGTATGTGGTGTCAACTGAAATAGTTTTATATTAGGCTACAATAAGCAAAAGTGTTCTTTAGTCCGCTTGGCCTCTCTAGATATAATTTACCTCTATGACTTTTGCTAATAAACGGAAAACAATGTATTATTTTATGTTTATTAGCACCGCTACTAATTAGATCGGGCTAAAGTTGTAGTTCCACTTAGAGATATAAAAAAAGTTGAAGCTTTTATATTGTACTAGCTTCCCGCGCGCGGTTTCACCCGCGTAACTCCCGTTCCCGTGGGAAATTCATAATAAAATATAGCCTATGTTCTTTCTCAGGCTCTAGACTATATCTGTACCAAATTTCATTTAAATCGCTTCAGTAGTTAAGGCGTGATTGCGTAACAGACAGACAGACAGACAGACGGACAGACATTTATTTTATTGGTAAGGATGAGCTAAAGTGATATAAAAAATTGTTTCGGCCAATTTTAACGCTGTTTTACTATTCTCTCTAAACCCATAAGAACTTTATCTATACTAATATTATAAAGCTGCTGAGTTTGTTTGTTTGAACGCGCTAATCTCAGGAACTACTGGTCCGATTTCAAAAATTATTTCAGTGTTGGATAGGCCATTTATCGAGGAAGGTTATAGGTTATATTTTATTTTCAAAAAAGTTGGGGATCCGTAAGAAAATTGCAATTTTGTAACCCAAGGTGTAAAAGCGAAAACCTATTTATGCGTGCGCTGCAAAACTATTGACAATAGAACAAAATGATGTACTATGGGTTTGTAGGTCTTATTAAGATCTACAAAAAAGTCTGCGAGAGCATATATCTAACTATCATAGTTTAGTCACAATAACCGCTTTTATGTTCATAAAAAAATATTAAATCGTCTGAAGAAAGAAACTACGTTAAATGCATATCGTCATATTAATCCTTATCCAAATTAAGCATTATGTTATCAATGGTATTTATGTAGAAGTAAAATACATTTTGTTTTATTCCAATCGGACATTTCGTTGAGAAATTATCACGAGTATAAAAACGCAAAGAATTGGTACCTAATAATGAGTTATTTGCCATCATAGATAAAGCTGAAGAGTTTGTTTGCTTGAACGCGCTAACCTCAGCAACTACTGGTCCGATTTGAAAAATTCTTTCAATGTTAGATAGCCTATTTATCGAGGAAGGCTATAAGCTACATTTTATTATAAAGTTTTTACGGGAACGGGAGTTACGCGGGTGAAACCGCGCGCGGAAAGCTAGTATTTTAATATAGCGTTCCACGAAGGCCTCCGAAGCGTAGCGGTATTTGGGGGTTGGTCCTATCTGATCGCGCGATCCGTTGCCTGTGGAAACGGATCGCGCTTCAAAGGTGCTTTCTGATCGCGATATCAGTTTCACCTAAAACTAATGTATGGAAAAGTGGAAACCTATCGCGCGATCCGTTTCCACTGAAACAATCTATTAAGTAATTTCCGGTCTGATCGCACAAATATCGAAAATAAAATAAAATATATTCGTACGTCTAAAAGCGTCTAAAATTAACACTAAATTTTAAATAAACAATAGTCAGTTACTTATTTACCTCGCTCTACCTATACCTACATAAAAAATAAATAAAATAACTTGAATTAATCAATGAAATCATGTTAAATGTTATTTTAATAATTACTAAATCATAATTTTGACAGGCTTACGATATAAATAGACATAAGAACCATTAACGAGGTCTATATGTATTTATTTTCACTACACTTCTACAAAACGAAAGTACCTAATTAAAAGATTATTCATCATATAATGTAACTAGCTGTCACCGCATTAATCCAATACCCGTTGGAACCTCGTCTTTATTCTGTCCATCGTCGGTGAAACTGTAATACAGCGGAAATAACAATAGCTAATATGGTTGAAAATCAAATGTAGCAAATTTTTTTTTCTCTTCAAAATATATATAACGAAAATATTTCTTGACAGATGGATGAAATTACACCTTACTAGCTGCTGTCACTTACCTACGCGGTATTGCAGTATTAATATACATTTTGTAAAGATGATTGTATTCCGACTTAATTTAGTAATTATTAAAATAACATTTAACATGATTTCATTGATTAATTCAAGTTGTTTTATTTGTTTTTTATGTATAGGTAGAGCGAGGTAAATAAGTAGTAACTGACTATTGTTTATTTAAAATTTAGTGATAATTTTAGACGCTTTTAGACGTACGAATATATTTTATTTTATTTTCGATATTTGTGCGATCAGACCGGAAATTACTTAATAGATTGTTTTAGTGGAAACGGATCGCGCGATAGGTTTCCACTTTTCCATACATTAGTTTAAGGTGAAACTGATATCGCGATCAGAAAGCACCTTTGAAGCGCGATCCGTTTCCACAGACAACGGATCGCACGATCAGATATGACCAACCCGTATTTGGCTCGCCTGAATCTCGGAGGTCGTGGGTTCGATCCCCGCACCGGACAGGAAATCTATGTATAAATTCTTAAATTTCTTTCCGGGTCTGGTTAGTTGAGGGACTAGCCTCCGTGCCTCGGAAAGCACGTTAAGCCGTTGGTCCCGATTGTTATAATATCATCTGTAATAATCGTATATCAAGGAACGGGCAGCAGCGTTTCTTTGTGTGGTACAACATAATACTGCGGTCACCAACCCGCCTACAAAGCGTGGTGACTATGGCAAATACCCTTCCTCTCGGGAGGTGGCCCATGTTCACCAGTAGACGTTATACGGGCTGATGATGTACTACGATAAATCGATTATCTAACATAATATTTTTTTTTCAAATTGGAGCTGCAGTTCCTGAATTTAACGCATCTAAGCAAACAAACAAACTATTCAGCTTTGTATATTAAGGCGTGGTGAATAGACGACTTTTACGTATTAGTTTTGTCACTGTTGCTCCGCGAAGAAATGAAAGAGAAGCGAAGAGACGCCGCGATGTGCGCCATCGCGGCGTCTCTTCGCTTCTCTTTCGTTTCGTTCGACTCGTTCGAGTTATTTAATACATTAATCCTTGCAAATATCTTATTCCAATCGATAAATAAAAACAACAGTTCCCTTTATTATTATATATTACATCACAGTTATTAATATTATCAAGATTAGTTTATAAATAATATAGTTACAATTGCTACAATTTCAATTTAAATGGTTATTTTATGGTTTTTTTTATCTAGAAAATTTACCGAAAACGTGTTTTGAACACAATGGTCCCCCCATAAATATGATCAAGAGTAACATATATTTTTTTAGCTGCTCTAAACATTTGGCTAAAAAACTGTTTTGTGAAGCCTATTTTGACTAAGTACAGCGACTTAACTAGCTTCCCGCGCCCGGTTTCACCCGCGTAACTCCCGTTCTCGTAGGAACTTCATAATTAAATATAGCCTATGTCACTGAGAGTGAATGTAGCTTGCCAATGGTGAAAGAATTTTTGAAATCGGCACAGTAGTTTTTGAGTTTATTTATTACAAACATACACACAAAAATACAAATCTTTCTTCTTTATAATATAAGTATGGTTATAGATACCGATAATATATAAGGTGCTTCCTTTTTTGCGAAATAATACTTTTATTTTTTTTAAAGATTACTAGCAGAGTTTACCAGTCTACTAATATTCTTGTTAACCCCTCGTGCTAAGCTAAAATGCTTGTTGTTACGAGTGGGTTTACGCCGGTAGTGCAATGGGTGGTGTTCGAACCGGCGACCTCAAGATCACAAGTCCGAAGCCCTAGCCATTGGGCTACGGCCGCTTCTAAAATAACATTAGGTACCTGTTTTAAAATATGTAATAGAAATGCGAGGTGTGTCAATACAGCTATTAATAAAGGGAGATGGTTTAATCTTTTAATATAAAAATGAATTTCCCTTGGTCAGCATCACGCGGGAACAGCTAGACCGATGTCGCTGATTCTTTCTTTGTTGCGTTTGTTATCATCAGGAGAAGGTTATTATGTTGGAAATAACTAAGCATATTGTGCGGAAAAATTGTAAGTTTAACAATACTTAATCACCACATTAAGTGTTCTAATGTAACCTTAGCGCATTTTGCACATTTTGATTATGTTATGGTTTTTGACGTAACATTGACAGAATACGCGCTGCTCTTAGTGCACATCACGGTTAGTTCAGAGCTAACACGCTTATATTAAAAGTTCAAATTAAAATATAGTTGTTGGGTCAGCTAGTTCAATATAATTTTTTTTTATTTTTTATATCAAAAATAGAATGTATATGCGAGTCAAACCTAGCTTTGACTCGCCTAGCTCCGGTTCCCGTGGGTACTACAAAATTAAATAAAGTATATGCTAGGTACTCCTGAGTAATAGCTTTATACTAGTATACTGCACCGGTGGCTCAGTGGTTACGGTAGTTGCTTCTGAGACCCGGTGTTCTGGGTTCGATTCCCACCCGGGTCAATTATTTGTGTGAACCACAAATAGTTATTCTGAGTCTGGGTGTTCTTTGTGTTCGTGAAATGAATGTTTGTAAGGTCCCCCGCAAGAGAGACAAAAAAAAAAAAATTTTTTTAGAATCGATCCAGAATTTTCGGAGCGTATTCAATGCAAACTAACAAATCAAATCATTTATCTTATAGTATAGAATAGTCAATAGCTTGCAATGGAACAACGGCCTCATAAATGCCGCTGTTGAAGTAGTAAAGCTAGTTATTTGATTATTAAATTGGCATATAAAACTAAACGTACCTATTTAGGTACGTAAGTTAATTAGCAAGATTTTGCCATTATTACACTTGAGTAAGACGACATTATACAACCCACGTGTCGCACCTTTAAAACGACAATGAAGTAAGTGCAAAAATTTCAAAAACTGGCCTTTTGGGAAAACGTTTTAGTAGTATATAAATCGTTTCCCATTAAAAGGCCAGTTTTTGAATTTTTTGCACTTACGTCATTGTCGTTTTAAAGGTGCGGTGTGTTACTAGTGGTGTAGGGTCCTCTCCTCGTGGTGTGAGTTTAGCATACCACGCTATGAAGCGGGCGAGTCCCACATATCCCACTGCCGGCCACATAATCCGCGGTGGGAATGCGTAAACGCACTTCGCCCCGGACAACAAAAAAGAAAAAAAAAAAGGGATCTGAGACGTGTATCATACTACAGCAGTGCCTGGTTCCCCCATAACATTAACAGTGCCCGGTTCCCCCATAACTTGAGCAGTGCCCGGTTCCCCCATAACTGTAACAGCGCCCGGTTCCCCCATAACTTCAGCAGTGCATGGTTCCCCATAACTTTAGTAGTGCTCGGTTCCCCCATAACTTTAACAGTGCCCGGTTCCCCAATAACTTGAGCAGTGCCCGGTTCCCCCATAACTTCAGCAGTGCATGGTTCCCTATAACTTTAGTAGTGCCCGGTTCCCCCATAACATTAACAGTGCCCGGTTCCCCCATAACTTCAGCAGTGCCTGGTTCCCCATAACTTTAGTAGAACCCGGTTCCCTCATAACTTCAACATTGCCCGGTTCCCCCATAACATTAACAGGGCCCGGTTCCCCCATAACATTAACAGTGCCCGGTTCCCCCATAACTTCAGCAGTGCCTGGTTCCCCATAACTTTAGTAGTGCCCGGTTCCATCATAACTTCAACAGTGCCCGGTTCCCCCATAACATTAACAGGGCCCGGTTCCCCCATAACATTAACAGTGCCCGGTTCCCCCATAACTTCAGCAGTGCCTGGTTCCCCATAACTTTAGTAGTGCCCGGTTCCCTCATAACTTCAACAGTGCCCGGTTCCCCCATTACATTAACAGGGCCCGGTTCCCCCATAACATTAACAGTGCCCGGTTCCCCCATAACTTCAGCAGTGCCTGGTTCCCCATAACTTTAGTAGTGCCCGGTTCCCTCATAACTTCAACAGTGCCCGGTTCCCCCATAACATTAAGAGTGCCCGGTTCCCCCATAACTTCAGCAGTGCCTGGTCCCCCATAACTTGAGCAGTGCCCGGTTCCTCCATAACTTCAACAGTGCCCGGTTCCCCCATAACTTGAGCAGTGCCCGGTTCCCCCATAACTGTAACAGTTCCAGGTTCCCCCATAACTTCAGCAGTGCCTGGTCGCCCATAACTTGAGCAGTGCCCGGTTCCTCCATAACTTCAACAGTGCCCGGTTCCCCCATAACTTGAGCAGTGCCCGGTTCCCCCATAACTGTAACAGTTCCAGGTTCCCCCATAACTTCAGCAGTGCCTGGTCCCCCATTACTTGAGCAGTGCCCCGTTCCTCCATAACTTTAACAGTGCCCGGTTCCCCCCTAACTTGAGCAGTGCCCGGTTCCCCCAGAACATTAACAGTGCCCGGTTCCCCCATAACTTGAGCAGTGCCCGGTTCCCCCATAACAGGAACAGTGCCCGGTTCCCCCATAACTTTAACAGAGCCCGGTTCCCCAGAACATTAACAGTGCCCGGTTCCCCCATAACTTGAGCAGTGCCCGGTTCCCCCATAACTGTAACAGCGCCCGGTTCCCCCATAACTTCAGCAGTGCCTGGTTCCCCATAACTTTAGTAGTGCCCGGTTCCCCCATAACTTTAACAGTGCCCGGTTCCCCCATTACTGGCGTTTGGATGAGCAATGGGGGGTTTCAGTGGGTTAACCATATCCTCGAGGTATGAATATCATCTCTATGGGGAGGAGAGTCCTACATATACGACTGCTGCAGCAGGAGGGATGCATAATGATTTTCTCCCGATTATCAAACCAGGAATGAAGTAATACATAGAGGAACGAAAAAGGTCCGTGGCGGGTCGATCACATAACTCAGCGTATAGCTGATCATCGTCATCATCATCAGCCCGTATAACGTCAACTGCTGAACAAGGGCCTCCTCCCGAGGGTGGAGTTTTTGCCATAGTCACCACGCTTGGCAAGCAGGTCGATGACCGCAGTAATATGTTGTAACATACAAGGAAACGGTGCTGCCCGTCACCTGGTATACAATTGTTATGACAATCAAGACTTGGCGTGCTTTTTGAGGCACGGAGGGTTGTCGCTCAGCCAACCAGACCCGAATAGAAATATTAGAATCTACACAAAGATTTCTTGTTCGGTGTGGGGATCGAACCCACGACTTTTGAGATTCAAAGCGAGCCAAATACCGCTACGCTACGAAGGTTTTCATATAGCTGAAAGAACTTTAAACTTGAATATAAAAATATGTTTTTGAATACTTAATACACATATATTATACATAATTTTAGTGTGTTAGTTACCATACACCTCCGAAACGGCTTAACCGATTATTAAGATTTTTTTTTATTTTTTTTGAATTTCAGTAGGTCTGAGAATCGGATACTATCTACTTTTCATAAGTGATAAGGATTGACCACCCGTAACCTTGTATTTTTTTTTGACATTTTTTTTTATAATTTGGCATTTAAAAATACATACAACCTAAATTTTCACCCTTCTATCATCAACCCTTAATGAAATAATGAAATAATGAATTTTATTCAGCACTTAGGTATTTACATACACTTGAACTTGTCAGAATTACAATGTAAGAAGATAAATTAATTAAAAAAAAACCCATAACTAACAGATAATTCTTACTCTATAAAATATCCGACTAGGTAACTTACAGTAGCAAATCTACAGATTGCGTAGTCCGTCCGTCTGTCCTATGACATTTTTTGCAATTAACCAATCATTATTATTATAAGAAGAAATTAAAACCGTATCCAAATTGCAAGTGGTCACATTATATCTAAGTGGCACACACCTGAGGGCACCCTTATGGGGTTTAGGACCACGACCTAGGGTGCCACTGAAGTAAAAAAAAAGATATAAAGAGGATATGATCACAGGCACCGACTACAAGCGCTCAATTACAGGGCAGGGGTAGGGGCGCAACGCGGTCCTCGCCGGCAAGAATCCTACCCTAGCTAACCAGCAACCTTTCACTAGCTACCTAAGTGGACGACCCGGAGAAGAAAGGAAGACAGAAACTCCGGGGTTGTTCTTTTTCGTCATCTTTTGTTGTGTTTTAGTATCTTCCATTTTTTTTTATCAATCTTGTTAACAAAATCTCATTGAATACATTGCAATTTTACTATGTGCGCTGATGTACGCTCTGAAACGTTTTCATCAGTATAGGCGAAGTATTTACTAGATACCCTGAAGCAAAAGAAAAATAACCTCTTGCACATGAAAACGGAGGAAACATCCACGCACATTTTTAAGGAACAAACTACACGAGGTAGATCTCTCGTCATAGAGGACACAAAAACTCACCTCAAATACATCCATCAGCAAGACGACCAGCCACCGCAAGCAGCACCCGTTCACGAGTATGACGTGTGAGCACACAGCCATCGCCTCCCACATATTAGAGGCCATATTAGAGGGAACGCGGCGACCCGACTTACATCGCCACCGCAAGCAATGACAAACAAAGGGAGCATGACGAACTCACTGACAGTAGCATTTGTGGAGTCAATAATCTAAACTTTAACTCAGCATAGCATGTTCCAATACAAGTGAGTTTTTACAAATTAAAATATGTAACCATTTTATGAATACTTTTAAAAATACAATTATAGGTAGGTACAAGCTATAGGTAATGATAGGTACTTATTGTGAGAATGACTTTGCTTTACTGCCTGCACCATGCACCACCTTTTTAGGGTTCCGTAGCCAAATGGCAAAAAAACGGAACCCTCATAGATTAGTCATGTCTGTCTGTCTGTCTGTCTGTCTGTCCGTCCGTAAGTCACAGCCACTTTTTTCCGAAACTATAAGAACTATAATGTTGAAACTTGGTAAGTAGATGTATTTTGTGAACCGCATTAAGATTTTCACACCAAAATAGAACATAACATACATAGAACTGAAACTCAAATATTTTTTTTTCATCGAAGCCATACTAGGATCTATGAATAGGTCTGCAAAAATGATGTTGAGGTTTCTAATGTAATTTTTTTTTAAACTGAATAGTTTGCGCGAGAGACACTTACAAAGTGGTAAAATGTATGTCCCCCTCCTGTAACTTCTAATATAAGAGAATGATAAAACTAAAAAAAATATATGATGTCCATTACTATGCAAACTTCCACCGAAAATTGGTTTGAACGAGATCTTGAAAGTAATTTTTTTTAATACGTCATAAATCGTAAACCGCAATTTACCTTTCATTCAATTAACTCGAATATAAAAATATAAAATAACATTTCATTTCATAAAGATACGCTTTTTTATTCTTGATATAAAAAATAGGTACGCACTTGTAACTGATACGGAACCCTTCGTGCGCGAGTCGGACTCGCACTTGTTTTAATAGTCGTTTTAGTAATTTCTCAATTTTTCATCCCGCTCTGTAACTGGTCAATTATCACTTGGTAAGTTATCCCCGCTAATTGAGCCTAACATTTAACTAAAACTTTTTACATGGTAATATTCGATTAGTGTCATTTTGTCATCAAGACTAATGATCAGTTTGAGCCAGTCCATCCGTGCGAAGCCGGGGCGGGAAGCTAAATAGTTATTTGTTATACAAGAGTGCAAAGTTTCTTTTTAACCGCGTGTTCAATTTTGATGACCGAGCAAGCGAAGGATTCTAAAATTGAATCACGAGCGCAGCGAGTGATTCAAAATTAGAATCCTGAGCGTTAGCGAGGGAATCAAAAGAGCACGAGGTGAAAAATCTTTGCACTCGAGTGCAACACGTAACTTTTCATTCCACCTCAGCGAGGAAATGCGCATTATTAACAGTTTCAGTCAATTCTGTTGGCGTCAAACAAACTTCCTCGTCGCTAGAATCACTCATTTTAGTTTTTTCACTTGTTTTCAAGTTTCTTGTTTTTAATATAAGGTTTAACAATGACGTGAAAAAATGCCGCGTAAAGAACCGCGTACAAAGCAAATTGAAAAAAGAACACCAAGAAGGTTCCGAGTCTGAGTTTTTAACAAATTAAAAAAAAGTTGTATGATATATTCGGCACCATAGAGGTAGCAGTAAATAGGTTTAATGTTTTTTTTAATTCACAAACTTAGTGCACACGATGTTCTAAATTCAATTTACTTTATCCTCTAGAGAATAAAAATGGCTTTTCCACTCAGATATTGAAGATTAAAAATACTCTTTCCGAGATGGTGGGATGAAAAATAAATTATACAATTTACAAAAAAAAAAATACTACTGCCAATACAATAAACAATCGTGTTATTGATATGTGGAACAAGCTCCCAGAAAGTGTGGTGCCAGCTAAATCTGTAAATGGTTTTAAATGACTTTTGGATAAATGGTTCAAAACAAACCTTACATTCATTGGACAATATTGGTCCAAATAAAAGGACAACTCCAGTGTTGTTATATGGACACATCACTAAACTCTGCTGCTCGTCCATCAATAAATAATAATAATCGCTACATAGTGTAAGACAAAGTCGCTCCCTGCTGTCTGTCCGTCCTGTATGTTTAGAACTTTAAAACTACGCAACAGATTTTGATGCAATTTTTTTAAAAGATGAGTGATTGAAGAGATTCATTTACACGAATAAAGTGTAGGTTAAGTGTTATAGTAGTATTAAGACCTTAATAAAGTCAATAAGGTCTTAATGTGAAAGTCAACTAAAAAACAAACTCACAAACTTTCAGACTATTTTTACTGGTATGCTACAGATTTGTGAAGCTGTGCCAATATGGTAGGTATTATTCACAATATTTGTGTAAATCAATCTCGGGGCGTTAGCGGTACCATTTCAGTGTTAGTTTTACTATCCGAAAAGGATTTTCGCCAAAAATATGGCGGTCAAATAAATTGCTTTAAATTTTACACTCGTTTTATTTGATGTAGGTAGATATGCATTTTTTTATCACATCTATTCAAAAAGAGCTAGTTTATTCCTCGTAAACAGGGACCAAAATAGCTCATTAATCCCTTAGGGACCAAAATTGATTTGAATTTGGAATGTGGATATTGTTAATAATTTTTCAATCAGCAAAGAGGTGAATCACAAACCATGCGGGAACAATGTATTGAATATGTGACTGGATGAAGAACTGCGAGCGCGCCAAATTTAAAAAAAGTTGATGAAAAATAAACAACGCGCGCAATTAAATGCATTCTGCTTACGTTCGTAGTTGATTCATATTCAGATTTTAGAATTATAAAAAATGAGTGCGTCTTCCTCAAGTGAAAGTATTATTATGTCTTATGGTTCTTCATTGCACGTAAATAAATTCTTGTTCATAAGTTGCACTTACTTATTTTCTCATAGAGGGTGATAAAAAGTAGAGTGCCCAACTCGGGAGCAACACTATTTTAAGCTCGAGTTACATACTTTTAATCCCTCGCTGCGCTCAGGATTCTAGTTAAGAATCCCTCGCTCCGCTCGGGATTCTAGTCTAGAAACCTTCGCTCCGCTCTGGATTAAAAAAAACACTCTCGCCTTTAAAATAGTTGTTTGCTCCCTAGATAAACAATCTACTATTAGATTCCAGCAAATTGCATTTTTTTCTACATTTTTCTTAAATTTTAGGTTAACTTAGCTTTTAACTTCCTAATTGTAATGTAAGTTTCTAATGAAAAAAGTACGTGAACACATTGTGGCGAATCAGACGGGTTCATCACAGCAGTGAATTATGTGCATGTAATATAGTATTGTATATTTATGTACCTAGTGTAAATAGTATTAGTATTATATATAGGGTGACTGGTAATTAGTGACCGATACCTAAACACATCATTGTGCTCATGATAACAAACAAATTTTACTATGGCACCAAATCTGAAATCGCGAAAAAAAAAAATCAACTGCTCCCTATCATGTTGACGAGTTATGTGAACATGAATGTATGGAACAGCTGATTTTTTTTCGCGATTTCAGGTTTGGTGCCATAGTAAAAGTTGTTTGTTATGGATTATTCCACTTTGTTCACCTGGGTGATATCACCCAGGTGAACAAAGTGGAATTGATTAGTGTACTTTGATCACCTCGGAAATAAATCACCTGGGTGATATCACCCAGGTGAACAAAGTGGAATTGATTAGTCTACTTTGATCACCTCGGAAATAAATCACCTCAAATCTTGGATCTCAGGGGTAAATCAGTACTGTAAAATAAAACTCAATGTTAATAGGATAATGAATAATAATATGTATCTATTGTTTTTGAGAGAACAAATCAGATCAGCAAGAACACAAAAATAACTTATGGCCATATGTCCATTGGCCATTTTATAGAAAATCTACGATAACTTTTTTTGTTTTTACAATTTTATAACAGATTGCTGTAGAATAAGTTATTTTTGTGTTCTTGCTGATTTCAACTATCTGGTTTGTTCTCTCAAAAACAATAGATACATATTCATTATCCTATTAACATTGGGTTTTATTTTACAGTACTGATTTACCCATAAGATCCAAGATTTGAGGTGATTTATTTCCGAGGTGATCAAAGTAGACTAATCAATTCCACTTTGTTCACCTGGGTGATATCACCCAGGTGATTTATTTCCGAGGTGATCAAAGTACACTAATCAATTCCACTTTGTTCACCTGGGTGATATCACCCAGGTGATTTATTTCCGAGGTGATCAAAGTACACTAATCAATTCCACTTTGTTCACCTAGGTGATATCACCCAGGTGAACAAAGTGGAATAATCCGTTTGTTATCATGAGCACAATCATGTGTTTAGGTATCGGTCACTAATTACCAGACACCCAATATAATATGTATAGTATATATAGTATCCATGTAATTTTAAATGTATTACTTTTGCTTACCTTTGTGGTATGTGTCTTCTTACATAAAGTTTCTTATGTTTCTGCGCCACCCTTTGGTAGACTGGTAGAGAATGCCTCTGGCATTAAGTACTTTTATACTGCTGAAGTTTTTAAATAAATAAATAAATGGTGAATTTAGTCAGTCGTTTCGGAGCCTATTAATGTAAACACAAACAATCAAATATTTCCTCATTATAATCTATACTAATATATAAAGCTGAAGAGTTTGTTTACTTGCTTGTAATCTCAGGAACAACTGGTCAGAAACAAAAAGGTTCCAACGTAGCCTAATTGGTTAAGGTATTAGGAGCTTTACTTAAGATGCAGGTTCGAATCCTGTCAGTGGTCGAATTTTATTAATCCAATTTCGAAATATAGTTGAAGTATTATGAAATTTTTCGCTAATTAGTCAACTGATTAACTGTCGTATTTAAATTAATTACACAAAAATAAAAGAGCATTCCATATTCATTGAGTTTATGAAACTATTTGTTTCATTTTACGGATTCGGACCTTTGTTATTATTATTATATTATTAATTCATTGAAATAAATTTAATTATCTATGAGAGAATGAATTTCATTTCTAGGGTTTCATAACCAAAGGGTAAAAACGGGACCCTATTATTACGACTTCGCTATCTGTTTCTTACCAGGTTGTATCTCAAGAACCGCGATAGCTAGACAGTTGAAATTTTCACGGATGATGTATTTCTTTTGCTGTTATAACAAAAAATACAAAAAATAAAATAAATAGAATATTTAAGGGGGGCTCCCATACACCAAACCCTTTTTATTGCCCTTTTTGCTCGATGTCAGTAACGGCAACAGGTAGACGCTTGAAAATGGTACGGAACCCTGCATACGCGAGTCCGATTCGCACTTGACCAGTTTTAATTTGTGTAGTGAATATATTTCTATATGAATAAGTTTGAACGGTACCTATTAACACTAGCTTCCACGCTGGGTTTCACCCGCTTTACCCCCGTCCCCGTAGAAACTTCATAATTAAATATAAGCTATAGCCTTCCTCGATAAATGGGCTATCGAACACTGAAATAATTTTTCAAATTGAACCAGTAGTTCCTGAGATTAATGCGTTGTAGACCGTTTGGAATGGTGTAGGAGAGTACATACAGTTTTTATTACGGGTTTCGGCGACAACCTCCGTAGCGTAGTGGTATTTGGCTCACTTTAAACCTCGGAGGTCGTTGGTTCGATCCCCACGCCGGACAGGAAATCTTTAAGTAAATTCTAAGATTTCTTTCCGGGTCTGGTTGGTTGAGGGACTACCCTCCGTGCCTCGGAAAGCACGTTAAGCCGTTGGTCCCGATTGTTATAACATCATCTAAGATAATCGTATATCGTGGAACGGGCAGCAGCGTTTTCTTGTGTAGTACAACATAATACGGCGGTCAACAACCCGCTTGCCATGAATGGTGACTATGGCAAATACCCTCCCCCGGGCCCGTGTTCTGCAGTGGACGTTATTCGGGCTGATGAAGATGATTATAATCGGCGATAGGCACCAACAGTGCGTATAATATCTGGTGCCCAGGGGGCTGGAGTGGGTAAGCCCCGCCCTTGTGGTGTGAACAGCATACCATTGCTAAATTATAGGGCAAAAAATAGATTATATTCTACCTCTGTAACAAGTTACATATATATGTTATGGGCAATTTGATAAGTCCGGGCATTATTAATACAGACCGGTCTGTATTAATAATGCCCGACTCAATTGGGCAATGTGATTAAAACAGCATGATTAATCACTTTTCCCCGGCCATTATGAATAATGCCTACCCTATCTTGGGCAAAGTAATAAAATAGGTGAAATGTAGTGTTTTTGTTTTATTAAATGAAATTAAACTTAGAAAAAATTTATATCAGCAGCGCAAAAGGTTTTTAGGTGGTAAAAAAAAAACCTAAACCAAAACCTAAACTAATTTATCACATGGCCCGGCTTCAAGAAGGGAATTATTCATACTGCCCGGTCCAAGTGATAAATTCAAGCTATCTCGACCACTGACTTATTACATGGACCACGGGCCATCGGGCATTATTAATAATGGCCGGTCCTTATTAATAATGCCCAGTTAATCACTTTGCCCGTAACATATATATACATACATATACATTCGTTTAATAGTTTTAGCGTAATTAAATAAAAAAATAAAAGTTATTTTGATTTATCTATACACCAATCGTAAATAGTCAAAAGCTGGATCCACACCAGACGATCCAAAATGGATCGGCGATCCCGCGATCCGCGATCCAAGATCGTGATGCGTGGTTTGTGGATCGTACTAGGCCGATCCAACAGCAATCTTTTGCGATCCTGACTGGCTGCTCCAACACGCTCCTGCCGATCCATACTGAATCAGTTGAACTTTGTCTGGCTATGGAGTCACATTTGCAACGACGGCGACAAATAGGTAGCCGTAGCAGTAACACGCTATATTTTACTTATATATTTACGACAAAAATTACGAAAACGAAAAAGATAGTATTAGGTTAAAACAATGTTTAAAAACCGGTTGGAATATGGGACTCGGCTTTACAAAGAGTTAATTGATTATGGAACTGAAGCTAATTTTGCACGAATGAGTGACTCAATTTGACTTATTGTGTTCACTAGTGGAGAACAAAATTAGAAAGAATGATACAAACTATCGTCATGCCATAACTGTTAAGGAAAGATTACTAATAACATTGAGGTTTTTAGCAAGTGGAGATTCTTACGTTAGTCTACAGTATATTTTCAGAGTATCCAAACAGTCAATATCAAAAATTATTCCTGAGGTTTGTGAAGCAATCATCGACGTTTTGTGTATGGTATCATTAGGATCCCATAGACATTTATTCTCCCTATAAAGGGGTATTAAACGAATACATTGCGAATGATCCATAACGGCGGATCACGCGATTCAAAATCACAACCGTCCACACCGCACGCGCCAAGCGACTGAGGCCCCTTTGAGCGTGAACAAAAAACCGACAACAAATGGATCGCACGCGGCGGGGAGCGCGCGCTCTCCGCCACGAGCATGGATCGCGCGCGGCACGTCCACACCGCCCGTACATTTGGATCGCGCTCAAGCCACGCGCGATCGTAACGCGGTGGATCGTCCGGTGTGGATCCCGCTAAACATAAATTGGATAATTCGTTAATAGTGAATAAATATTTTATAACGTTTTTTATTTGCTTAGTTCTAGCTAAATAAACTATGTTTAGAGTTAAATTTTAACGCGAGTTTTTAGTACAGATTTATACCAAAACCCACCCATTTTTAACCGCTTATTGCCCAAACGGTTAACTTATCATTTATTTTTGTTTCTTTTTTATCCAATAAATTTGAAAACACCTGAATAACTAACATCCAGATTTATAGACATCTAAATATTAGAATGGAAATGTGCAAGGGCTTAATTTCTTTTAACAGGCGGCTGTAGCCCAATGGCTGGGGCATCGGACTTGTTCTGTTGTCGGTTCGAT
Source organism: Nycteola revayana (assembly GCA_947037095.2). Classification (NCBI taxonomy): domain Eukaryota; kingdom Metazoa; phylum Arthropoda; class Insecta; order Lepidoptera; family Nolidae; genus Nycteola; species Nycteola revayana. The sequence goes on along the minus strand of OX344856.2, from coordinate 18,300,497 downwards.
TTCCAATCATAGCTAGACGAAAAACCTACTCATCACAGCTTTAGCTTACCACGGGGGGAGGGGGGGTTAATAGTCATCATCATCATCATCACCAGCCTCCATGGGCCTCCTCTTAACAGACCTTGGCAAGCCAGGATCGATAAGGGATATCGCCATAATCACCACGCTTGGCAGACGAATTGGTGATCGCAGTAGGATGTTAACCTTGAGCTAATAGATGCTGCTGCCCATCCATCAGCCATAAGCCCCTTAGTCGCCTTTTACGACACCCGTGGGAGGACATGGGGTAGTCTATTCTAAGCCGAAAACCACACGGCAACAGTAACAGGGGTCAACAGTAGACTGCAAAAATTCTTATAGAAATCTTTAAAAAAAAACAGGTTTTCCATTCGATTAAAAAGATTTTGTTTTTTATATCCTCATTAACTTCACGTTTTTGGAGCCAAAATCTTATATTATCTACAGTTACCACATTTTAATATCGAAACCTTGCCACATAGAAACGTTTTGCAAAATACCTTCGTACCCAAAACATAACAGAAAACTTCATAACTCGCGTCGCTTTCCCGAGCACGCTACTAAAATATATTCAAAATAGAAAATAAATAGAGTTTATATCGAGAACTACAATTTTGCCTAAGCTAAATGAGATTGCACCTGAATATCCACTGATATATTTCACAGAAGTTATTCGAAAGTTCTAGCTCAGAAGCATAACGACGGATGTCTATTATACTTTAGAAGCATTTGGTCGTAAGTGCCAGTTTACGATAAAGGCACATACGACCAATGTTTCTGACGTATAATGGCTCATTCGACCTGATGCTTCTGAGCTCTAGAGCTAAGTATATAATGTGGCACACTTAGACCTAATAAAAACCGGCCAGTCTCAAGTGATTACCTATTTTTGATATCTTAAATTCCCTGTTAGATTGCTGTTTTATTTTCCATAGCTTTGACATAGTTTTGTTTAATACATATCTTTGTACACATAATTACTAACACGATCAGAAAAAAAAGAAAGATAAAGGAAGAAGAGATATTCGTCAAGTAGTTTTAATGTTGTGCGCGATTGCAAAAGGTGTAAATTTTAGAAAAATATTTCTTTAGTGGAATTTTATTACTATTTTATATAACTATTTATGTATTGAATCAATTTAACGTACTTCCAAAACATATGCCATCCTTCTAACTAATAATAATAGTCCATGCACTTAACTCATCTAGCAACGATGAGATTAACAAATAGTTTGATGTAAACTTAAATGCAAAGTTCATTAACGTTCATAGAACAACTATGTAGTATATAAACGTTAATTAATATCGTGTGATTATAAACGGATGCCATAAAGCTTAACCATCGACAGCGAAATAACATTAGCAGATTTGTTCACATGAAACTCCGCTCATTTTGAATATTACAATTTGGACGGCTGCGTCTGATTTGCGGCTAACGCTGCGGTCGACAGTAAACGATACTTCCCTAATGACGCCTCTATTAATAACAAATCTAATAAACCATAAAATACTTAAAAAGATACTCCCCGCAACTCCATATTTCAAAAAAGATAAAACTCTAAAATTGCAGAATTTTTTTCAAATCATGTTGACTTAGCCCGTAACGACTCGGAAAAGTTCCATTTTCAAACACACCTATGTGTGTATTACTCGGCTAAATTCAAATGTCGAACGCAGCTGATATCTGTAAGGAGTTCAATTGTTTATTCTATTTGGTCGGTTAATACTACGGTACAGAATGAAGGTGCAAGCGAACGGTATATTTTATTTTATTTCAGTGCGCCACCGCTCGTCGTAGGGGGAGGGCGCTTTGCTCCGGAATTTTCCCAAATTTCCGATCGTGTGTGAACTTTTGGTGAATTTTGTAGCTCTGTGAAGGTGGTTTGTTTATTTGATATTGTACAAAGGAATGTTGTTTGCAGACAGTTTTTGAATAAAGTAAGTAGTTTTGGTACAGAAATTTAGCTATAAATTAATTTTGTCAAAAGTAAGTAGTCAGGAAGATCACTTAACTTATTTTCGAGTAGATATTAATAACTGAGGATGCGAAGTAATGAAAAGACAGCAATAATCTTTGTAATATATTTTTTAAGTAAATAAAACACTAATTTTAGTCTGAAATAAAGCTAAAAATCGGAGCATATTGAATTCACAAGAAAAATAAATATTAATAGGTACCAAGTCTATTCAGACTTGCTAAGCAATTTGAAGAGTATCTTTAATTCTTTTCCATAACTATTTAATAAAAAAATATTGAAAACCTAAATGTACTTGACCGATTTCGACTACGGCAATTTATTTCAAAAGTTATTTAAGTAATAAGTTTTTTTGCAGAAACAATTAATGCAATATCTATTGAATTTTGACAAATATTATTATTTTGATAATACCTACTTAATACTGAAATAAACAATTACGGTCATGAAAATAAATATTTAAATAACTAGGTTCCCGCGCGCGGTTTCACCCGCTTAGTTCCCGTTCCCGTGAGTATAAATCCCGTCATCACTACATAGTATAAAACAAAGTCGCTTTCTCTGTCCCTATATCCCTATGTATGTTTGGAGCATGCACTAGCCCACATCCTTTTAAAAAATAAATAATTAAATGTAATAAATAATGAATATAGAAAAAAAAGATAATTCAAAAGAAGTAAAAGAAGACGGAAAAAAGAAAACCGGAGTTTCTTTCTGAGTTTCTTCTCCGGACCGTCCACTTAGGTAGCTAGAACCTGCAGGTTAGCTAGGCTAGGGTCCTCGCAGGACAGACCGAGGACCGCGTTTGCCCCTTGTCCCAATCCGATGATCCAGTGCCTGTAGTCCGTGCCAGTGATCACTCTCTCTTTTTTATATTATTATTGTTACAGTAATATTTCTCATAGCATTAGCGATGCCCTGAGCCGTGGTCCTAGCCCATTAAGGGTGCCCTCAGGCGTGTGTCGCTTATACGTAAAAATATTGTTTAAAGACGTGCCTCTTTTTATAGAGCTAAATTATATTAAGATTTTGATTATAGAGGTAATTATTGTTGTAACTATACATATGACGTGACGCTGGACTGACAGACAAGTCATTAGCTAATCCGCAAAAGATTTTAGTTGCGATATTTTTGTATTTAATTATATTAATCATATTGCATATTGTGTATAACTGACAAGTGCAACTGTATGTAAATACCTAAGTGCTGAATAAATATCGTTTAATTCGTTATGCTTATATCTTTAAAACTACGCAACGAATTTTGATGCGGGTTTTTTAATAGATAGAGGGATTCAAGAGTAAGGTTTATATGTATAATACATCTGCATTGTATCCGAGCGGAGCCGGGGCGGGTCGCTAGTAATAAAATAACTCCATCCTCGATAAATATGCCATCTAACTAAAATATTTTTTCAAATCGGATAAGCAATTCCTGAGATTAGCGCGTTCAAGCAAAAAAATAAACCCTTCAGCTGTATATATTATTACAGAGCCCACTAATATATTCCTGATCACAACCTCCGTCGCGTGGCGGTATCACTTTAAGTATCGAAGGTCGTGGGTTCAATCTCTGCGCCAAACAAGAAATCTTTGTGTAAATTGTAAGATATCTTCCCGGATCTGCTCGGTTAAGGGACTACCCTCCGTGTCTCTGTAAACACTTAAACCGTTGGTTCCCAACTGTTATAACATTATCTTTAATAATCGTATACCAGGGAACGAGCAGCAGCGTTATCCAGAGTGTTATAAGATAATAATGCGGCTACCAACCCGCCTACCAAGCGTGGTGACTATGATAAAACCCTCTCTCGGGAGGAGGACCATATTTAGTTCATTCTTTTTTGTGCGTCAATAAAATATTATTTATTGCATCATCTTTATAATAACCACTTAAAGTATAAAATAAATATGACAATTGAAAATTGTCGAAATCATTTTTCAAATAAACTATTTCCATTTTATTCTAAGATCAGTTCTGTAAATAGGCGCCGATACTGAATTTTATAAAAATTTGTTTTCCAGTTGACAGCTGTTACGAAAGTTAATTGAAAAAGGTATTATTTCACGATGAGTACCTAATAAAGGTTTATGAATCAGTCAAAGAAGGGAAATAGGGATTTTTATCTATCTATACTAATATATAAAGAGCTTAAGAGTTTGTTCGTTTGCTTGAACGCGCTAATCACAGGAAAAAATAGTCCGATTTAAAAAAAAAAATCAGTAGTTCTAGCCTATTTATAGAGGAAGGCTATACGCTATATTTAATAATGAAGTTCTTAAGGTAACGGGGATTACGCGCGTGGAACCACCCTAGCTGTGTAGGACCGGGGTTGCCCTTTCAAAATACTGTTTCGTCCCGAGGCTTTTTTCAAAATTTTCTTAACCTAGCCTAGCCCGAGACTTATCCATGAAGATCGATGAGATGTTAGTCGCCCGAGACTTGTCCCGCTAAACCATGAAGGGTGATGAGATATTAGTCTTACTAGGTTTATAACAGGCGGCAGCGTTTCCCTGAGTCTGTTTTTATACTGCGGTCACCAACCTATTCCAAAGCGTGGAGACTATGGCCAAATGAAGATGAAGATGAGGCGATAAAAACTAGTTGTTTGTTAAGAAAATGCTCGTAACAGAAATAACGCAATTTTGTGTAAAATCGAACAATTTACCAGCTCTGGTTGGTTGAGTTACTACTCTCTGTTCCCTGGAACACACTATAAGCCGTTGGTCCCAATTGTTATAACAATCGTATACATAATACTGCCAACCCGCGTGCCAAGCGTGGACTATGACAAAAACCCTCCCTTGGGACGAAGTCCGTGTTTGTTATTCGGGATGATGATGATGTCGATATAAAAACGATTGTTTTTGTTAAGATATCGCCAGTTGGTACTAAGAAAACGAATCCTTGTGCCGCAAGGGACTTTACTAACACCAGGCCTGTCTCACTCCCCATGACTGTATCAATAAGTACCTATCTGGTAATCAAATATTCGGATTACATAATTGTTTAAACGAAGACAACCCTAATAACGTCAGAAGAGTTAAGAGATACGCGATAGAAAGAGAAGGAAATTATAAGTGAATATAAATGTGGATAAGTTAGCGCCGTGCGATCTGAATTGCACTTAATTGTATTGCAACAAGAGTCCCTATTTCTTTAATTGATTTTACGAAGTGAAACTTCTGTACTTGTACTATTATGTATTATTTGCTAACACTAAATTCACCGATAGTATTTTGTAGTTCACACCTATAATTACAAGCGGCCGTAGCCCAATGGCTAAGGCGTCGGACTTGTAATCTTGAGGTCACCGGTTCGAACCCAACCGATTGCACTACCGACGTGAACCCACTCGTAACACAAGCATTTTAGCTTAGCACGAGGGGTTAACAAGAATACTAGTAGACCGCAAAACTCTGATAGTAATAATTAAAAAAAAAAAAAGTTAATTGTACCCGGTGGGTATCGAACCAAGTTAGCAAGCAATGAATAATTATTATTAAAATTATGTAAATAGCATATCATTAGACACGTGTAAGAAAATTCTTCGAAACTTACAACTGAAAATGTAACTTTTTGTTCTAATTTAGTTGTTTTCTAAAGAAAACAGTAGTGACTGGAAATAATTATATACTAACTATATTCTTAGGAATACGATTTCATGAAATCCTTGAAGCTTTAGCCTTAAAGTTAGTATAATAGTGGGAATTGTAGAAGTGATAATTATATGTTATATATATGTTTGAACACGTTCGTGGTGTATTGGAAATAACTTTATCCAAGAGTAACAATTATCTTTTTCTATCAACATCGGCCAATCAGCCATCGCCATGGTCACACGCTTGGCATGCGTGTTGGTGACCGTAGTATTAGGTATGTTGTAGCAAACATGGAAACACTGCTGCCCGTTCCCTGGTAAACAATTTTTATACATGATGTTATTGCAATTGGGATAGGATAGGGCGGTTAACGTGCTTTTTGAGGCACCGAGGATAGACCACGGAGGCTTACTTAGGATACATATATAATATAACTGGTGGAGATCAAATTATTTTATTATTATCATTAAGTATGTCGAAGATATATTTTGACGGTCACTGTAGCCTAGTTGGTAGTGCTCCTGCCTACGAAGCTGGTGGTCCTGGGTTCGATTCCCGGTAAGTGCAAATATTTGTGTGATGAGCACGAATTTTTGTTTCTGAGTCATGGATGTTTTCTATGTATTTAAGTATTTATCTATCTATATAAGTATGTATATCGTCGCCTGGTACCCATAGTACAAGCTTTGCTTAGTTTGGGGCTAGGATGATCTGTGTGACATTGTCCCTAGATATTATATTATATTATATTTTGTCAGTTTTTATTTACGGACAGTTTATATCGATAATGAAGGAAATGTTATTTACTTATTATTTTTCTGCCTGGTTATTTGAACGCGAAACTAATGAATGGATTTTAATAAAACTTGGAGTGGTCATATTGCATAGGTACTATACAGTAAGTACGAGCTTACTAAGATTTTATCCCGGATTTTTGCATAGATCGCTTTGGAGATGTTAAATATCAAAATGTGAACATAGTTCGCACACATCGTCCAATTTCATTCATACTTTATTTTAACTTAGAAAAATCTTTGGTTATGGAGTTTTAACATTGCCTTCATTATCAATCTCTATATTTTACTAACTGACTCGCGCACTTTACAGAATTAAATTAGCTTATATTTGGCACGCATATATTTGTAATGATGTAGGCTAAAGATTAGGCTAGGCTATGGCTGTATCATCGTCAATTTTTGTTTGAGGAACGAAAAAAAAACGTGTCCGATATGTTTTAGTAATTTAACTGACGGACTCAATATATTTTTTTAATCTTCATGCCCTTTTATTTTAAAAAGTTTTAACATTTAAAAAGTTTCAGACATTAGATCAGCGTTACATTAAAACGTATCTCATAAGGTCCCATTAGAGAAATAAAACGAAGAGCCTTATTAGCATAACTTAATTAAGCAAGGTTTTCTTTCCCCGAACATAATAAGTTATTTGTTAATTTATGCAAATTACTAAGTACCTACCTACGTTACATAGAATCTGTTTCTTGGTAGGAAATACCATTGTGTTTGTGAAAAATGGGATTTTAAAGTACCTAGTTAGGTTAAAAGAATCATAAGTACCTACCTACTTTCGGGTTAAAGAAGTAAAATTAAAAATATTTTTATAAGACTCTTTTAAAAATATTTTTAATTAAATAATGTTCTTGGACTGACCTCCGTGCCTAGGAAAGCACGTTAAGCAGTTGTATAACAAGGAACGGCAGCGTTTCTCTATGAAATACGACCATAATACGCCATAAGGTCACGGTTAAGACGGAGCTCTGCTATTAAAGCACTGAGGTCCATAAAAACTCTGCCTTCGCGTGTAAATACACATCTTATGCACACATGCGCGCAAAACGATGCCCTACCTTGTCAGTCGATCTATCAAAAGTCAAAGTCAAAGTCAAAAATTCTTAATTCAAATAGACACACTTTTAAAATATTTTAAATCATGTTCTTATGATGCATCCCATTCTTTTACTACCACCACTATCGCAGCATCAGATGCTTGATATTATAACAAAATTAACCCCTATAGTGCAACTGCAATCCCTTATTTTTTTATACAACCATCCGATGCCCTCGTTAAACTGAAGTCCGAGTGGCCCGCGAACTGTAAAGTAGAGCGACAGTTGCACAATATTCCCCTTAAATACTAAAAGTGATAATCCCTCAATCTCATCGCCAGCGACCGCCCTGAGCCGAGGTCCAATCCCCACAGGGGGCGCCCTCAGGTTGCTTATTTTGTAGTTTTTAAACCATTTATTAAGGCTCTTAAGGCTCTGCTCATCTTTATGCTCGGTGAAGTAGTAAAAGCCTCGTGGCAACCTACGTAAGTACAATAGAAAAAAAAAACATATTTTTAACTTTAGCTCATTTATCAAGAAAGGTATCTCTCGATAAACCTCTGCCTACCCCTATGGAAGAAATGATATGTATGTACTTCGTTATAAAAAAAAAACAAAGGTGCTATTAGAAACAACAATCGGATTAACTTTACCACATAGCACATACAATTCCACATTTAACATTCATATTCATAACACAAAGAAGATATCAGCAACTCACATCAAAGAAAATAAGAGAATGCTCGCAGCATTTGGCGAGCGGGTATTGTTGACTTGTGCCAAATGTCCACAACAAAAAACCACTTGTACGTATATCCCCCTTGAATAGCAATTTATATATGTAAATAGGACAAGCATATTACGTTAAATATATAAGGGATTGTGTTTTAGTGCGATTGGTAGAAGGTTAATTTAACTATAAGTAACACCAAAAGCGATATTGAATTATACACTTCTTGAACACTACTTTACCCGCGTGATTTTGGTTCCCATAAGAACCTCATTATTTAACTATAACAGTAATTGTTGTTTTTTTTGTCTGGTGGGAAATGCATTTTGCTCATTCCCACCGCCGCTGCAGTGTATTCGGGCGGTGGGATATGTGGGACTCGCCCTCTCCATAGCGTGGTATGCTAACTCATTCCACAAGGAGAGGACCCTACACCACTAAAATCCCCGGACATTACTTTGATCCGTCGTTTGCGGAGGCCAGGTCAAGCGATCAGGACCCCCGACGTCACCCGCGGCCAATATGGCGCAGCGGGATCTCCTGGGCCACACAGATTGTGGCCCATTTGCCCAATTAAAGGGAGGCGTCCCTACTCCTCATGGCTTGGCCTCGAAGGGAGCGTGGCCCATGTGCCCCACTCCCCGAGACCGAGCCTAGGGTGGCAGGCGGCGGGTTTCGGCCCGCCGCCGACGGCCAACACGCCGTCTGCGGAGCGGGTGTGCGGAGGGATCTTCTTCCATCTCCCGCTCCGCGGCCTCCTTCTGCGACATTACTTGTCTACAGAAGGAGGCAACCCATAACCTTCCTAGATCAAGGCTATCTAACACTGAATAAATTTTTCATATCGTACCAGTAGTTCCTGAAATTAGCGCGTTCGAACATACATAAAACAAATCTTTGTCAGCTTTATGTCATCATCATCATCAGCCCGTATAACGTCCACCGCTAAACATTGGCCTCTTCCCGAGAGTCTTACTATGAAGGTCCGGTCTAAGGGCGTGGACCCATGTCTACGGTGCGGCGCCGTTTGCCGTGCAACGGTACGGCACCGCCGCCGGTAGATAGCGCCACGGCGTCGTGTACCGGCACGTACTTACTATTGTGTTGTCAGTTGCATAGTGCGCACGAGGTAATTTTTTGCATAAAATGGCGGACTATTTAGATTTAGACTTTGATTTCACTAGTGGAAGCACGTCTGCGCGTCCCGTTCTCTGGGACAAGTCAAAGGAGGATTATACGATGCCGTGGCGCGGCAAGGTGCCGCGCCATCCGCCGGCGGCGGTGCCGTACCGTTGCACGGCAAACGGCGCCGCACCGTAGACATGCGTCCACGCCCTAAATCGGTACAACCGTTTTGGAGTTGAACGGAGACAGACAAAATCTATATCTATACCTACTAATATGTACATAAAGCAACCTCGTAGCGGTATTTGGCTCGCTTTATATCTCGGAAGTCGTGAGTTTGATTCCCACGCCGGACATTCCTGTCCAGCGTCTTTGTGTAAATTCTAAGATTCTTTCCGGGTCTGGTTGGTTGAGGGACTACCCTCCGTGCCTCGGAAAGCACGTTAAGCCGTTGGTCCCGATTATTATAATAATTATTATTATCATCTATAATAATCGTATCGCAAAGAACGAGCAGCAGCGTTTCCTTGTGTGTAACCGCCTAGCGTGGCGACTATGGCACATACCCTCCCTCGGGAAGAGGCCTATTTTCAGCAGTGGACGTTATACGGGCTGATGATGATGATGATGATTCTAGCACGTTGATATTTTGGTGTAAACGCTGAAAACGAGCTTTCGTTTACACTAAAAGATCAAGACAGAATATTTTTGTTCTGGCTCTAACTCTTTGTTCGTTTGACGTAAACGACATTCAGTTTTTACATTAAACATTTTCTGTAAATAGAAAGGATCATATTTTATATAAAGTCCGGTTTGACGTACGTTTCTCGATCACGGTTTCGGCTCCAACCGAGAGCATTCTTCAAGGAGCGAGCTGTTTGCGCCTCGGTGTCGCGCGGGTCACTGATGGGTGGCGCGCGCTTCCACCCGTGCGGCTGCACGCTGCGCTCGCGCCGACAAGTTACCCTTAAAGCACTTACTTGGTTGTTGTGTGTTGTCGTGTACTGTGTTTGAGGTTTTGTTTTACTGGTGCATTTGGTGTAATCATATGTCCATCTCTTATCCCGTTTAAAATTGGGATTCCGACCAATGTCTATAGCCTCACGTTTATGAACAATACTCACAAAATTTATTATACAAAAAAGAAAGAATGATGATGAAAACAATCAAGTTGTTTCTTTTTACCTTTTAAGATACGAAGCCATTAGTTAGTAAAACTTTTCTTACCAAAGTTTACCCATACTTTTACATACACTCAACATATTGTAAGAAAACTACCAATTTCCATATAGTTTACTTTGTGTTTACTAGTTACCAAACTCATCCTCATTGCAAATAGATACTTACCAACTACGGCACAGTCTTTAGTTTTAGTCGTGTAGGTAAATGTCGCATATTGCGAATCTATATATGTATATATAAGTTCAAAATGACCATTAAAGCCAAATTGTGCAGCAGGGCTTATTATAATATAGGATCGGCCTCGGGGAGTGGGGCACATGGGCCTCGCTCCCTTCGAGGATGACCCATGAGGAGTAGGGACGCCTCTACACTCCGGGCGTCCTTATAATTGGGCAAATGGGTCACTGTAAGTGTGGCCCAGGAGATCCTGCGGTACCATATTGGCCGCGGGTGCCGTCGGGGGGCCGGATTGCTCATGCGTACCCGGCCCTCGCCAACGGCGGATCGAAGGAGTGTCCGGGAGGTTTTAGTGGTGTAGGGTCCTCGCCTCGTGGTATGAGTTTAGCATACCAGGCTATGGAGAGGGCGAGTCCCACTCATCCCACCGCCAGCGCGCGAATACCCTGCAGCGGCGGTGTGGATGCGTAAAAGCATTTCCCACGGATAAAAAAAAAGGGCTTATTATAACATTTCTAATTACACTGCGTTACAAATGAAAAAAAAAATTGAGTACCCGCTTTGAAATATCATGTTTTCTTATGAATACTTATAGTTTATTAAAAATACATACAAAATTTCCATTCATCACGTCTCATTTTTCTTCCATAAGAATGTGCCAAATTTTACTAGAAATTTAAATGCTAAAACATATTTTAAAGAAAATTAGTTAAATCAACCAGATTTTTTCACATTAACCAAGTTTAATTTTATCATTAAGGGTAAAAAAAACAAAAAAAAAAACATTATAAAAAGTTTTAACACAAAAGATCGCAAAACTTTAACTTTTTCTTTTGTGCTTTGAATGATCTTCTCGTTTTAAACGCCAGCAGTAATCGCCTAGCATAGTTGTGTCCCAACGCCCTTGAAATAGTTCTTCAAGCTTCTTTACATCCTGGTGGAACCTCTCACCTTGCTCATCACTGACTGCACCAAGATTAGATGGGAAAAAAGAAAAGTGAGAATGAAGGAAGTGAATTTTTAACGACATTCTGCAACCCAACTTTTTATATGCTTCTAACATGTCGTCAACTAGCTTTTTCGCATTTTAGGCCCTGTGGCCTGGATTGTGTTGCGAATAAAAATGACTACTAAACAAAACAAAATAATAAAAAAGTACAACACATCAAAAATGGTAACTATTTCGTTTACGCCTAAAGTGAGGGTAATAGAAAAAATAATTTGGCATGTACCTCGAAAACTAGACGTGATAGATACCTCATATGTTTGGAACATTTAATCTGTGACTCATTAGCTATTCATTCCAGCTAACACTTACGTGGGTACCAAAATCGTGTAACGCAGTGTTATCTTTGTGACAAAAATGCTTGGGATTAAATCGCTCCAATCTCAATGTGGAATAATATATTTTGTAATTAAGTTTATAAAATATTATGATAAATTATATTTTTTTTAAAGAGGGTTCTGCTCAGGTTTTTTGCATTGTTTCTCAGTAGTCGCCAGGTCACGCACTGCACGGTAGGAGAAAAATATATGACGATTCCAAAACCAATAGCGGGGTGCTACATCACTAAAACCCCCCGGACACTCCTTCGATCCATCGCTGGCGGGGGCTGAGTACGCCCTAAGCAATCCAGCCCAATCCCTTAACGAACCTGGCTTACCAACATCTCTAAAAGCGGAGACCTAATTTTAGCAGTGGACCTAAACGGACTGGTAAAGTGGAATAATTGCAAAGCAAGTCAAGATATATAGTTGTAGTAATATAAATATCGAGATCATAGACTACAACAAAACCAACTTTAAATAAATGAGAGTAAAATTTCCTCGTGTACAAAACTGTATAATAAACCAGTTTTAATATACTTGATATTACCCATCATTAGCATTGACCTCATGACACAGTTTGACACGACGACACAATAAAAGTTCGCGCTAAATGTAATAACAGTCGGTGATTTCAATAATTAATGTTTTACGGACATTTTGCTTCACGCCAATGTTTATTCCATCTGTTCTTCTATATACTTAGATTTCTTAAACTACGTAATAGATTTGGGTGGCAATTATGTTATAATTCAGATTTAATTATTAATTATTAATAATTATTACCTATGATTTTCACTGGGACTGCTTATGTTACAATCTTTCTTCTTTGCATTACACAAAGAAGAAAGAAAAACAAAATCACGGCAATTTAATAACAAAGATAGAAAAGGATTGTCCTTCCACTATAAATGGGCATTGGATAAATCTATATAGTTATAACCTCCATGTTAAGCATGGTTTTATGGATCTTCTGCGTCGTGCGTTCTTTTCCGGCCCCAGACAAAAAATCTTCGTGTAAAATCAAAACATGGCTCGTAATGCACATTATTGGTCCCGATTGTCCTTACATTATCTATAAAAACCGTTTACCAGATAACAGGAAGCACCATGTACCTATGTATGTATACTTATATACTGTATGTAATATTTTACGGTCTCCAACACGCCTATTAAGTGTGGTACCAGGCAACACTTCCTCCGAGGGAGGCCCATGTTCAATAATTATGCCAAAGCAAGTCTACATTAATAATAACATAATAACTAGGCTATCTTTGTATTAAAAAAAAAGGAATTCATCGAACGTTTTATATAAGCTTTTATTTTGAATACTCTAGAGCGAAAAATAATCTAAGATCGTTTAATCACAATTGAAAAAAAAAAAACAATTTAGATGTTCCAAACAGATACCTTAATGTTTATTAGTAAACCTAAAGGGATTGATAAAACCACATGAGACAGCTATTGATATTGTAAACATAGAAAAGGGGTTTGTAAATTCCATAGGCCCGTTATATCGGCCGCTATAATCTCTAAATTATCCTTTCGATATCTAGAATCGTATGTGAAAAAGTACAGTAATTCGTATTTATTTTTAGATAGATGTAAGCATGTGAGAAACACTAAACAGGCTTTTGATAAGGATAATAAAGGCTTTCAGTGCCCGTCAGTAGATAAAAGTAAACAAGATATCTTTGTGAAGGAAAAAAACATGATAAATGATAAACATCATTAAGGTCATTTATAGATAAAGTGGCAAAAGCTGACAGGGGCAATGTTTACTGTCAAAATTGACGTAGCTTTTTAAGTATGTGTCTTAAATACTCAGTGTATTGATGTGTGATAGAACGTATATGGAGGAAATATTGAAATGATATTTACCTATATACTTATAAAAATTCTTGGCCAGCTTCATCCGTAAAAAAATATTCCTTGAATTTTTCTTCCATACAAACCTTGCCTTATGAATGCATCGCTGGTAACTTTTTTAAAGTCAACTCCTGTACTATGGAAATCCCTTTATCGCGGAGGAATTTTCTTGCACAAAATTCTCGTACTCAAAACTACCTGTTGACACAAATAGTTGTCCATAGCGAGAATCTAACCCGGAATAACAAGTCTCAGAAGCGACTACGGTAACTATAGAGCCAACAATGCAATCCCATTCGTAAATCTTCCTAAACTACCACAGTTGCTCTAAAAATACCCATTTATTGCAACGTCCCTTTTTCTAAACCGCACTCAGCGTTGAAACTAGAACGACACGAAAAAACTAGATTTTTTGATGGCATTCCATTTCATGCCACTTGTACAGTTTTTAGGATCTATAAATTTGAGTGCCTGAGGTTCCAAACATTTTTCCTAAAAGCTCCGAACGAAACTTTAAACACAAAACAGTTTAGTTAGGCGAATACATCTGAAAAGCATAAAGGAATTTTAGAAAAAAAAAACACAATCCTGATAAACTTAAATTAAGAGAAGGCTGAAACTACAGTAATATACTCCTATGAAGCAGTAAACAAGTAAACGGTAGTCTGAAAATTCACGGTAGTTAGTAGTAGTTTAAAACATAAAAACCCTAATTCAAAAAATCCACTCTGAGCAGTTTAAATTCATAAAGGCTATAGAGACAAAAAGAACGGATTTTGAATAGTCTTTTCAAATAGCATACATAGAAGGTTAGCTGTTATGAAGAAGAGGCTGAATAAAATATGTGTATTCAGACTCTTTGCTTCATTGTAATTTCTTTCAAAAATACCTTTAATCAACTCAGATATAGTAGAAAAGATATAAACAATTAAGTCACTGGAGATAAATAATCTTTTATGCTTTTTGGGTTGAAAACCGCTCCTGCCATTTTATACAGTAAAAAATGATTTTTGAAGACTTTAAAAGTACAATACTAAAAAAAATTACGTTCTCAACTAGAAAACTGTCATTTATTCGTGCCGATTCGTTTTTAAAACCTAACCTAATCTAAAAACTAACAGGTACAAAAAGAAACGTTAACGATAGAGCATAGCAGCATTTGTAGTGAACCATGCTAATAAATATTAGAAGGAAAAATCGTATAAATGCAAACCAGAACTAACACGAACGAATGGACTCATAAAGGATTGTCTGATAAGAGTGTGGTTTCAATTGCAGCGAATAATTGGAATTAAATAATAGTATCTGTGATAAAAAACCGGCCAAGTGCGAGTCGGACTCTCGCACGAGGGGATCCGTACTAGTTGCAAGTGCCTACCTATTTTTGATATCAAGAATAAAACAAGAAACTCAGTATAAAAGTTCTTGTAGTTCGTTGTTACTTTGATCGATGTTAATAATAGTTGATTGAATGAAACGTAAACTACTTACTTGATCTCGTTCAAACCAATTTTCGATGGAAGTTTGCATAGTTATGTACATCATATATTTTTTCGTTTTATCATTCTCTTATTTTAGAAGTTACAGGGGGGGACACCCATTTTACCGCTTTGGAAGTGTCTCTCGCGCAAACTATTCAGTTTAGAAAAAAATTACATCAGAAACCTCAATATCATTTTTGAAGACCTATCCATAGATCCACACGTATGGGATCGATGAAAAAATAATTTTTGAGTTTCATTTCTAAGTATGCGGAACCCGATCTTTTTTTGTTTTTTTTTTCTATTTATGTGTCCATGTATGTTGTGAACCGCATTAAGATTTTCATCTTAATGCGGTTCACAACATACATGGACTTGCCAAGTTACAACATTATTGTTCTTAAAGTTTCGGAAAAAAGTGGCTGTGACATACGGACGGACAGACAGACAGACAGACAGACATGACGAATCTATAAGGGTTCCGTTTTTGCCATTTGGCTACGGAACCCTAAAAAGCTGTGTTAACACCACTTTAACAAAAGGCATAAATTAAAGATTCCTTACCTTTTTTCTTTACTACTATTCGCAGCTTCGTTTGCATTGATAATGAGGATAGAATCGTAGTTGTTGATTATCACTTTGTTTTCACAATAACAAGTAATAAAACCATTTGTAAGGCGTAAAATTGGTGCCACAATTGTATTTACTATGAATCTCACATTAACTTTTTAAAAGATATATTCATATTCACTTAACGATTCTTTTTTACGGACAATTAAATATCCGTAAAAGCATATAAATAGGTATATCTCAAACTACCTTCTTAAATCTAACTCCACTATCTTTGCTATAACAGCCTCTATATCCATAAAACGAACGAAAATTCAAAACATCAAAAATTCTAGTCATTTAAGTAACTGAAAAAACGATATTCGCCAATTCAATTCAGTCCAACTAAAACTATGCTATTTTTGCAGATTTCGCTATCACTGCGACCACAACCGGGTCCCTAGCGTATTCAATACAATGCAAATAACGACCCCTGCTCGACAGTGATACGCGGCATTAACATACATTGTGGCCCACCCTTAATCTGGCCGTCAAAAGCCGCAAAAATCTACAAAACGGGTCAAATGTTTTTACAGTTCAGTTTGATTTGGATTTCATTGAGGCCATTGAAGTGGTTTTGTTTATTATAATTTAGTTTAGTGATAAAGGTTGATGTTTAAGGTGTGTAACATGCATTTATTTTATTGTTATTAGTTTATTATACACATATTGTATACGTGTTGGGTTCGATCCTCACGCTAGGCAAGAAATCTTTGTTTCATCAACAGCCCGCTCACGTCCACTGCTGAACATGGGCCTCCTCTTAACAGACCCCGGCAAGCCAGGATCGTTGAGAGATATTGCCATAATCACCACGCTTGGTAGACGGAATGGTGATCGCAGTAGGATGTAAACCTTGAGCTAATAGATGCAGCTGCCCATCTATCAACCATATGTCCCTTAGTCGCCTTTTACGACACCCATGGGAAGACATGGGGTGGTCTATTCTAAGCCGGAAACCACACGGCTATCTTTGTTTACATTCTAAGATTACTTTCCGGGTCTGGTTGGTTGAGGGACTACTGTCCGTGCCTCGGAAAGCACGTTAAGCCGTTGGTCCCGAATGTTATAACATCATCTATATCAATCGAATACCAGTGAACAGGCAGCAGCGTTGCCTTGTGAATTACAACATAATACTGCGGTCACCAACCCGCCTGCCGAGCGTGGTGACTATGGCAAAAATCCTCCCTCAGGAGGCCCATGTTAAGCAGTGGACGTTGTATGGGCTGGTGATATGGTGGTGAGTTTACTATAGTTTATTGTTAGCGGAGAAATAATGTCGCTTCAAAACGTTCTCATTTTCTATTTCTATATCCTCTTAAGTCTACAAATGTATGTGTAATAATTAACAGAAGGGAAATTATGACCAGCTTTTGTCCGCGACTTCGTATGCGTGAAATGTTTACCTTGATTTTAAAAGTAACCCATGTCCCATTGCAAAGTTCAGTCTATCTCTGTACCAAATTTCATTAACATCGGTTTAGTGATTATGGCTTAAAGTGTAACCGATAGACAAAGCTGCTATTGCATTTATAATATTAGTAAATGAGTTTTTGGATGGACATACGTAGTTAGCCACGAGGCTTTTGCTACTTCACCGGGCATAAAGGCGAGCAGAGCTCCATCCTTAATAAATGGTTAAAAAACTACAAACAAAGCAACCTGCGCAAGATGGCGCCCCCTGTGGGGCTTGTACCTCAGCTCAGGGCGGTCGCTGGCGATGAAATTGAGGGATTATGACTTTTAATAGTTTAGGGGGCTATGTGCAACTGTCCCTCTACAAGCAAATAAGTAAAAACGGTTAATTGCTACGACAACCTTAAATTGAAAATTGATACAAGTCCTATACTTACAAAACTTATACTTACTTGAATGAGTTGCTGAGTCGAATTCTGAGCAAACCACTTCAACCTGACTACTAAGAACTTCACTTTAGTTCCCCAACAGGTACATTACACCAGTGCTACCTAATACTAGTAATTCGGAACACGAAACACCACTAATGATCGCGGCACGACACCTACCTAACACTTTGAATCACCCCCGTCGCCAACAAATTACTAGTTCAGTATAATACTGGCAAGGGCGTTGGTTGTGATATTAATTTCATGATTAAATTTGTCCGTTAAATTAAATTTATTTTCTTTATTGACGTTTCTATCATGTTTTGTATATGCTTTCAGAGTATCGTCAGTCTTTAATTAACAAAAACAAATTTTAATGCAATTGAAAACAATATTTCCTTTTACAATTTTATTGTAAACAGAATATGGTTGAATCATATCGTGCCTCAGAAAGCACGTTAAGCCGTTGGTCCCGATTATTATAACAAATGGCACATATGGTGACTGGTAATTTGTGACCGATACCTAAACACATGATTGTGTTCATGATAACAAACAACTTTTACTATGGCACCAAACTTGAAATCGCGAAAAAAAAATCAGCTGCTCCCTACCATGTTGACGAGTTATGTGAACATGAATGTATGGAACAGCTGATTTTTTTTCGTGATTTCAGGGTTGGTGCCATAGTAAAAGTTGTTTGTTATCATGAGCACAATCATGTGTTTAGGTATCGGTCACTAATTACCAGTCACCCTATATAGTCAGTAGGGCAGTAGTGATTCCTTGTGTGGTACAATATAATACTGCGGTCACCAACCCGCCTGCCAAACGTGGTGGCTATGGCAAATGGATAATATGGATTCATTTTGATATATAGATATGTTGTTAGACAAATGTGATATACAAAAAAAGGATTATTTTAAACCTACCGGAATACCATTGAAAACTAACGGTCGTTTCAGATCTGGTGCTCAGTTTTTTGGCTTTTCATTTCGTTTCCTGTTCCAACTAGATTTTTCAACGGGTTTGGTCGAAAAATCATTGTTTTTTACAGATTGTTTTAAATAGTTGCCGGTATTCCTGTCCGTTTGCGTAATAGTTCCAATTCCCGGGTGAAAGTAAGTTTTATATTGTTGCGTTGTTTTTGGGTAGCCGTTGCTGTGTAATAAATATAAGCAATATATATTTTTGTCAAGAATACTAGTAGACTGCAAAACTGTGCTACTAATCTATTAAAAAAAAAACATGTAGGTATTTTATTTACCCTTGATGGTATTTTTCCCTCTAGTCTGTTTAACCTCTTCTTCTGTGCACCTAACACGTTGTTAGTTGCACAAGGTGGGCCTTAGGCTCGGCTTCGGGGAGTGGGGCACATGGGCCCCGCTCCTTTCGAGGCTGACCCATGAGAATAGGAACGCCTCTACACTCCGGACGTCCCTATAATTGGGCAAGTGGGACACTATACGTGTGGCCCTGGAGATCCCGCAGTGCCATATTGGCCCCGGGTGCGTTCGGGGGTCGGATTGCTTATGCGTATAGGGGAAATTCTTTTACACATTCCCACTCATACCACGAGGAGAGGACCCTTCACCACTAAAACCCCCCGGACGCTCCTTCGATCCGCCGTTGGCGGGTGAAAAAAGGTCCTCTCCTCGTGGCATGAGTTAGCATACCACGCTATGGAGAGGGCGAGTCCCACATATCCCGCCGCCAGCGCGCGAATACGCTGCAGCGGAGGTGGTAATGCGTAAAAGAATTTCCCCCTGGACAACAACAAAATAAAGCTACTGTTAAGTATAGTGTAGTTAGTATACGTAACATAATCTATCTGTTAAAGGGATGGCACATATTTTGGTAGCACCTTATATAAATAATTTCGGAAAAGTAATTTACGATCTAATTCCAACTTTATCGACTTGACTATCGGATAACTAGTAATTACTAATTTAATTATAGTTTGTGTCGTCAACAGAAATATAATTAATGTTATGGTGAAATTATTAGGTGGTATTATAATTATAAACAAAATAATGTAAATTTATTGTAAATACATTATTATTACGTCATATTGTAAATACCGTTAGATTATAATCTATCTAGCGAGATTGTAAACTGTCGAGAGATTGTGAACCGTAACTGCTGACAAAACCGTACAAAGTAGTGTTGCCTATCGATAGTTGACGTCATATCAATAGTATCGATATTAGTGATAGTATCGAAACTATCGATGACCAATTTATGTTTAGGAGCAATACTATCGATAGTATCGATAGTATTGCTCCTAAACATGGGTTGGTCTTCGATAGTATCGATAGTTTTACAAACTATCGATAGTATAGATAGTTTTAATCATTTAATGCAACGATACTATCGATAGCATTATTTTAAAAATATCGATACTATCGATAGTATTATAATGTAATAGTATCGATACTATCGATACTATTGCTTCCAATCAATAGTATTAGTTAATTTGTGATATCGATAGTAGCTTTATCGATATTGTTACTATTTTTCGAGGTCATCTATCGATAGCGAAACTATCGATAGTTGGGCAACTCTTGTACAAAAGTTAGGCAAGGTTAGAACTGTGACCACAACGATGACTATAACTAGCGAGGTACGGAGTTCGAACCCCGGGTCGGGCATAATATTGTGCGGTTTAACCCACGTAGCTCTCGTTCCCTTAGGAACTATATAATAATAGCTATATGGCCCATCTATAGTCTCCCTCCGTAACTGGGCTATCTAACACTGAGAGATTTTTTCTAATCGGAGTAGTACTTCCAGCGATTAGCGCATCCAAACAAACAAACAAACTCTTCAGCTTAATATGTATGTATAGATGTAGTATAGATGTAATCTTATGGAATGCGCTGGAAAAAGAGAGCTGAGAAACAAATGGGTCTGGACAAATTACATTGGCAGGCGGATTGGTGACCGCAGTATTATGTTGTACTACACAAGGAAACGCTGCTGGCCGTTCCTTGATATAAGATTATTTTTGATGATGTTATAACAATCGGGACCAACGGCTTAACGCGCTTTCCGAGGCACGGCGGGTAGTCCTTCAACCAACCAGACCCGGAAAGAAATCTTAGAATTTACACAAAGATTTCCTATCCGGCGTGGGAATCGAAGCCACGACCTCCGCGATTTAAAGCGAGCCAAATACCGATACGCTACGCAAGTTGTCATAGGATGCTTGCTTCTCTGTTAGTAGAAGAAGCCAGTATGTTATACTCACTGACATTATTTGCTATAAGTTTTAGTAATTTTATATTGTTGTTTTGTTCTTCACTGTCTTTTACTTTAAAGTAGAGTTGCCCAACTATCGATAGTTTCGCTATCGATAGATGACCTCGAAAAATAGTAACAATATCGATAGTGCTATCGATAATATCGATACTATCGATATCACAAATTAACTTATACTTCTGATTGGAAGCAATAGTATCGATAGTATCGATACTATTACATTATAATACTATCGATAGTATCGATAGTCAATACTTAGGTGCAATCACCTAAACACAAATTGGTCATCGATAGTATCGATACTATCACTAATATCGATACTATCGATAGACTATCGATACTATTGATATGACGTCAACTATCGATAGACTATCGATAGTCTATCGATAGTCGACTATCGATAGGCAACACTACTTTAAAGAAATATAAAAGAGTTTCCCTGTGTGTTACATAATACCCGACTTTTTTTTTTCGGATCTTCTTACTTGTTTAGCCTCAAGGCTTTTGCTACTTCACCGGGCATAAAGGCGAGCAGAGCTCCAGCCTTAATAAATGGTTTAAAAACTACAAACTAAGCAACCTGCGCCAGAGGGCGCCCCATGTGGAGCTAGGACCTCGGCTCAGGGGTGTCGCTGGCGATGAGATTCAGGGATTATGACTTTAACCAACCCACTGCCGAACGTGGTGACTATGGCAAAAGTACTTCTTCGGGAGGAGGCCTATATTCAGCAGTGGAAGTTATACGGGCGGATGATGATGATGACTTGGCAAACGCATACTTTTTAACCCTTTTTTACAAAGGCATATAGAGGTAGGTATATTTTGAAAGAACTTTACATAACATACAAAATTAAAACGAGGTCCACACTTCATTCTTTCACAATACACACCGCTCTTCATTTTTTCCAAATGAATGAGCCCGTAGTTCAAACTAGAGATAAGGATTTTTATTTCACAAAATGTTTTTAAAATAACTATCGGAGCAAGTTTTTGCGTGACCGCGACTATCGGTTGAATTATTATGGCACTTTTCGAGAAAAATATAAACAGACGCTTTGAATGCAATGCAATGAAGCGGCCGTAGCCCAATGGCTAGGGCGTCGGACTTGTGATCTTGAGGTTGCAGGTTCGAACCCCACCCATTGCACTACCGTCGTGAACCCAGTCGTATCACAAGCATTTTAGCTTAGCATGAGGGCTTAACAAGAATACTAGTAGACTGTAAAATTCTGTTACTCTTTCACGCAAAAACTACTGAACGGAATTAATTAGTGACCGATACTTAAACACATGACTGTGTTCATGATAACAAATAACATTTACTATGGCACCAACCCTGAAATCGCGAAAAAAAATCAGCTGTTCCATACATTCATGTTCACATAACTCGTCAACATGGTAGGGAGCAGCTGTTTTTTTTTCGCGATTTCAGGTTTGGTGCCATAGTAAAAGTTGTTTGTTATCTTGAGCACAATCATGTGTTTAGGTATCGGTCACTAATTACCAGTCACCCTATATAAACACATACGCGTCATTATCAGTGAAACTCGACACCAAACGCGCGACCGGGCCCCGGTCGCTCTGACAGATGAGGGGTATTAAGGTAACAATTTATGACAAAGTGGTTACCAAAAAAAAATTGGCACAGTATTGAATTACGAATTCGATTAAACAAAAAATAAAAGAAAACAAAAATCTTACAAAAAAAAAAAGTTATCATTATACTATACATGCAAGTACAGTTTAATTTTGACAAATATATAAAATATGGTTTACTTACATTATAGGTGCACCATAAGTATATAAAATTAACTCTGTAAACAAAATTAATTAATCTCTACCTTACTTTAACCATATTACAAAAAAGTGTTTACTTACCTTAAAAAAAGTTAAACACCATGTCATTGTATACAATAAAATGTTATGTTCAGAATCCTAATAAAACAGTATTTTATTTAAATTCAGTTCAGTTATTTTGATTTCGACTTTGTGGAGAGACTTCCACAATTTTGCCAATGTCAGAGTTTTAGATAGAACGTCATACGAAGAAGATTGTACTTACGGCTAAAATATAAATAATTTAGATCTTGAGCATGATGAGTTCCACCAAATCTAAAACTACTACTAAGTATCTAGAACAATATAAAATAGAAATTAAGAATACAATTTATATAAAAATATGGAAAATTAAAAGCTATAATTTAATTCTATTCTAGTATTTTATTTCATTTCCAGGTACAGAACAATGACAATAATAGATAATGTAGACGCTGGTGTCAAAATGACAGCGCGCCATTAAATGAAGATGGCGGGTTTTGGCGGGAACGTCGCGTGGCGCGCGCTGCTTGTCGTCGCCTTCCTAGATAATGCGATCTGTCAAGTCGCCTGGACGGAGGAAAATCAAGACTTGGGTATGTTAGTTTGATGTTGCTTTTGTATTAAATTGTTGTGCTTTTGAATGGGATGGAATTAATATTTAGTGTATTTTTCTTTATAAGGCATTACATGGTGGAAATCATGAATAAATGCTGGATGGAATGTAGGTTTACTTTTACATAGGGTTGCCACATTCTTTTTTGGTTTAAATAGTACTTTATACAAAACGTTGCAAAATATATACCTAGTACTTTTGGAAAATCAACAATTATTATTTTTTCATATGTGTGTTCAAAATGTTAAAAAGGGGTTAAATTTGGATTAGCGAAAAAATAGATATACCTAGAACTTTTTGTATTATATATTTTTTTATAACAATCATTGAAGTGTAGTACGATATTATATAATATAGCACGGGTGGCAACCTTAGTAACACCACCCTTTTATTTAGGCAAATTTTTGAACGAACACAAAATACCTTGATACTCTAGAGCAGAGGTCTCCAAACTACGACCTGCGGGCCAAATCCGGCCCGCCAGTGCCAACGATCCGGCCCGCGACAGCCAATGTCTTATTGTTGTTACCATTGCTGTGATAAGTTGAAAAATAAAACACAAAATGATAACTACTCGGTCGCACACTTTGCGACTAGTCTGGAATTAAGAGTATAGTTAAGGATAAAAAAAAATTGTTTTGGCACTTCAAACATATTGAAAAAATCGTTATGGAGACCCCTGCTCTAGAGTATTCTATTACCAATATACCTACTTTCTATTTATTCTACTATAGGTGCTTACAGTTAGATATTTCAAGTTTATTTCCCTTCGATTGATGAAATGTACAGCCAATATGACTAGGCCTACTTAAAAAAATGCTGGTTTTATAATTAGTTAGCAAACGTATTAGAATTTAGATTCTTAATATGCAAAACTCTTTAACTATTGCAAACTATCAAGAATCGTAATAATAACCTAATTATTAATACCCAAATACTGTTAACGTAATACCCAAATAGTTACAAGGTTATTTAATTAATACCTAAATAATTATTAATACCCAAATATTGTATACCGTGGTGTATACTGTTATAATGTTAACATAATAATAATTATTAATACCCAAATACTGTTAACGTAATACCCAAATAGTTACAAGGTTAGTTAGTTAATACCTAAATAATTATTAATACCCAAATAGTGTATACCGTGGTGTATACTGTTATAATGTTAACATAATAATAATTATTAATACCCAAATACTGTTAACGTAATACCCAAATAGTGTGTACCGTGGTGTATACTGTTATAATGTTAACATAATAATAATTATTAATACCCAAATACTGTTTTCAAGTGCAATTTATGAAATATAAACAAGATGTCTTTTAGTTACTTCAGGAAGTTCCGTGTTGCAAAGCAATTATATTATACCGAATTGAACAGACATTTCCTTAAAATAGAATTTTGCATTTTGCGTTTAGAGCGAAGGCACGCTTCACTAAGCAGTCCAACGCAAAAGCGCTACGAATATTATTCTAATTAATCTCTGATAGTAATAATATTTTATTAAATAACATTTTACGTTAATGAATAAAATATGTATATGTTATGGCTAATAGCCGAAGTGCGGCTGCACCTAGTTTTAGCCGGCTACAACTAGGTGCAGCCGACCACATGCGGTTAAACTTAGGTCAACCTCAATAAGTTCCTGTTCAACTCTGAATTAAACAATACCTATGCACGGCACAAATAGGGGATGGGGTGGTTAAAAAAAAATAACCTAAACCTAAACCAATGGACTTGAACAGGGACTTATTGAGGTTGATCTAAGTTTAACCGCATGTGGTCGGCTGCACCTAGTTGTAGCCGGCTAAAACTAGGTGAAGCCGCACGTCGGCTATTAGCCGTAACATACCTATATAAAATGAATGTAGATATATAATTTAAAATAAAAATCTTTACTTATATTCTAAATGATGTTTGCTACTCTTCCACGCAAAAACTACTAAACGGATTTGGCTGAAAGCTTTTACGGAGATAATTTATAAGCTGGATTAACATTTAGGCTACAAAATATCACGATCCGACCCACTGGAGCAGAGTGACGTGGGTTAAACCACGGGGCGCAGCTAGTAACTTATAAAATAACAATATTCTAAATCTATTCTACTTGGGAATCTTGCCAAGTTGCCAAGTAGAATAGATTTTAAAGGAAGCCCTCGTAGACCCCAGAGTCCGAGAGGCCCGCGAACTATAACATAGAGCGACAGTTGCACAAAACTCCCCTTAAAAAACTAAACGTCATTATCCCTTAATCGCCCCGCCAGCGACCGCCCTGAGCCAAGTCCCACGGAGGACGCTCTCTTGCGCAGGCTGCTACAAAACTACAAACTAAGCAACCTGCGCAAGAGTGCGCCCCCTGTGGGGCTTGGACCTCGGCTCAGGGCGGTCGCTGGCGATGAGATTGAGGGATTATGACTTTTAACATTTAAGGGGGTTTTGTACAACTGTCGCTCTACTTTACAGTTCGCGGAACTCCCGGACTTCGGGTCGACAAGGGCATCGAATAAAATAATGATTTTAAATAACTTCGAACATGTGTTCGGGGCACCCGTTCGTACAACCTTAATTATCTTTTACTAGCGGCCCGCCCCGACTTCGCACGGGTGGACTTTTATACCCTACCCCTGCCCTACCCCTACCCTACCCCTACCCTACCCCTACCCTACCCCTACCCTACCCCTACCCTACCCCTACCCTACCCCTACCCTACCCCTACCCTACCCCTACCCTACCCCTATCCCTACCCTACCTCTACCCCTACCCTACTCTACCCCTACCCTACCCCTACCATACCCCTACCCTACCCCTACCCTACCCCTACCCTACCCCTACCCTACCCCTACCCCTACCCTACCCTACCCTACCCTACCCTACCCTACCCTACCCTACCCCTACCCAAAAGTATCCTATGTCCTCCCAGTTCTTAGCTACCTCCCTACCAATTTTCAGCCAAATCGGTTCAGCCGTTCTTGAGTTATAAATAGTGTAACTAACACGACTTTCTTTTGTTTTTAAAATGTATTCTGCTATTCAGGGCGTAGACAAATCCAACGAAACAAAAACCATGAAAATTGATCCAGCCGATCTCGAGTTATAAGTGTTGTAACAAACACGACTTTCTTTTATATATATAGAAGATTGCAAGGCATGACATCATTTTGCCATGTATATTTATCATGGAGGCATTATTTTTGCCAAATAATATGTCTATTTTAAAAAAAATATGTTGCGTTTCGATAGTGATATCATAGAACACACATAATCGTGTGTGTTGTTGCGTTTTGTGCTGACAGCAAATCGCCTCACCTATCATTAGCAACGGCAAAAAAATGCCTGTTAAATATAACCTAAAGCCTTCCCCGATAAATAGGCTAACATTGAAAAAATATCAAATCGTTTCAGTAGTTTCTGAGATTAGCGCGTTCAAGCACACAAACAAACTTTTTAGCTTTATATTTTGGTATAAGATTTTATTTAAAGTTGTTTTTCTAGGGACAATGAAGTATCGCCAATCCCATAAACATCTAATTGGTTTATGACTTATTAATAAGATCTCGGTAATCAACCACAACATGATAAGGTCCGAAATTGGGCGCTACCCAATTTTGGATAACCTTTCGGCAACCAAGTGTCCGGAATAAGGGCTACAATACCGTGAATACGTTGATTAAACCGATTTAAAAGGTCAACCAATATTC
Source organism: Nycteola revayana (assembly GCA_947037095.2). Classification (NCBI taxonomy): domain Eukaryota; kingdom Metazoa; phylum Arthropoda; class Insecta; order Lepidoptera; family Nolidae; genus Nycteola; species Nycteola revayana. Next base: position 18,273,314 of record OX344856.2, on the reverse strand, counting down.
AATCAATAATTAACGGGAGCTTACTTGTTTGAGGGCCGGTATGATGAAACCTTTTTATTATTTAATGAACGCTAAAAGTATTCGCTGAAAAAAACAAGAAGAAAAATCATAATAGGTTATGGGTTTTTATGGTATTTTTGTTTTGTTATAGGAAATGGAAACCCTATTTCTTTTTACTTTTTACACAATAAACAATACGGTCAAGTGCGAGTCGGATTAGTGCATAAAGGGTTCTCTGCTATCCAAACAACATTAGATTATATTGTTTTTGAAGTGAAGCCTACATGTTGTCCTTATTAATAATGAGTAAGAAATATCGTTTGTTGTATAAGCGCCTCTTTGCATTCATTTTATGCTGTTTTTGGTATTATATCGGTAGAAGAAATATATCATCTCAGAAAATTTCAACTGCCTAATCAAAATTCATAAGATATCTAGGGAGAACAGACTGTTGAGAGACAGGCAGACAGTGGTCTCGTTTATAACCTTTGGATAGGGGACCCAAAAAAATATATTTATAGAAGAGAATAAAAATACAAAATATTACTAAAAAAATAACTATACAATGTAGCTAGAGTTTTGATAAACTGACTGAACGCAAAAGCGGATTTATTATTTATAAGAAATTTCTCCCTGGATTATTTATGCTGAAAGTACATCCGGACGGACGAAATGTATCCGGACAGCTGGGAGCCTTCAGTAAAACTCACCTGATCATTTACCAGTCACTTAATTAAAAAGTTATCGGGGTCAATCGATCAGTTATTATTGAAATTGCAGGTTATAATTCAAAGTATATTGGTAATTCAAATAGTAAGAACAAGATAAAGAATCATATTTTTAACGGGAAATCATAACAAGTGCATAGTAACCGTTTACGGCTACAGCTTAGAGTTGGGTGATAAATAACGTCACAGTGAAAAAATCACTATGATCCGCTGACTAAAGTGATCACTGTGATCTTTCGAGAAGGAACTACGTTCCAAAGTAACGTGTGTCGTTCCGTGTCACAGCAATTGCGCGGCAAGTCTCTCTCCCTCTTGTATCTTGTTTTGAGCGAGCAAGTGGACTGTATTTGATATGATTAGATTAAATGAAAATATGGTGTAATCGTAGTATTAGTATATATATATATTTTCAGTACGTTAATTAACACGTAACTTTACATACAATATGACAAAATAAAGAAATGACAAGTCAATATGTATAAAAAAGAATAAGTTACCAAATATAAATGTCCTATCAAAAAAGGCCTGCTACCCAGCCAGTCGCCAACAGTTGTATATAGGGTGACCGGTAATTAGTGACCGATACCTAAACACATCATTGTGCTCAGGTTAACAAACAACTTTTACTATGGCACCAACTCTGAAATCGCGAAAAAAAATCAGCTGATCCATACATTCATGTTCACATAACTCGTCAACATGGTAGGGAGCAGCTGATTTTTTTTTCGCGATTTCAGGTTTGGTGCCATAGAAAAAGTTGTTTGTTATCATGAGCACAATGATATGTTTAGGTATCGGTCACTAATTACCAGTCACCCTATATACTTTTAAGACAATAGCAAAATGCAAACCATTGCCGAATGACAATATCTCATTGAATCGTGTACCCAATCGTGATCGGAGTGACAACTGAAACGATAACTAAATAAATGAATGTGATGTCATGTGTGATGAGAGTGACCCACGTAAAGAAGACACGTTTATTTTTAACGGTTACTTTCGAGTCACTGGAACGACGGTCACGGTGACGGAAAAGTAACAACTTTGCACACCTCTACTACAGCTGAACATGGGCCTCCACTTTAACAGACCTAAGTACATTTAAAAGTTTTATTTACAACTAGCTTCCCGCGCGCGGTTTCACCCGCGTAGCTCCCGTGCCCGTGGGAACTTCGTAATAAAATATAGCCTTTAATTTTCCTCGATAAATGGACTACCCAACACTGAAAGATTTTTTGAAATCGGACCAGTAGTTCCTGAGGTTAGCGCGTTCAAACAAACAAACAAACTCTTGAAGCTTTATAATATTAGTATAGATATCAGCCCATTTTGGTCCGCTTAACACACCTTGGCAAGACAGGATCGTTGAGAGATATTGCCGTAATCAGCAGACGGACTGGTTTTTTTAATTTTTATTAATTATAGGCTTGCGTTTGACCATAATCTCACTTGATGGAAGGCGAAGATAAGGCCTAAGATGATACACCCTTGCCTAGAAAGTGTCTATTCACTTTAGTCTTGGTGATCGGAGTAAGATGAAAAGATACTCCATCTTTGATCTGATAGATGCTGCTGCCCATCCACCATGTGTGTGTCCCGTAGTCGTCGCTTACGACATCCATATGTCTATTCTAAGCCGGAAACCACACGGAAAGTTTTGCCACAAGTTATAAATCTAGTGATTGGTCTAGTTTTTAGGGTTCCGTAGCCAAATGGCAAAAAACGGAACCCTTATAGATTCGTCATGTCTGTCTGTCTGTCTGTCCGTCCGTATGTCACAGTCACTTTTTTCCGAAACTATAAGAACTATAATGTTGAAACTTGGTAAGAAGATGTATTTTGTGAACCGCATTCAGATTTCACAAAAAAAAAAAAAAATATTCTTGATATCAAAAATAGGTACGCACTTGTAACTGATACGGAACCCTTCGTGCGCGAGTCCGAATCGCACTTGGCCGGTTTTTTAAATGTTTGAACGGTAAACGACCTAGGGTTACAACATGACAGGCGTTTGCCGCAATTGACTGGCATTTTAAGGTTTAGACAGGCATGTGGCAGGCGTTGGTCTGAGATAGGCCTTTTAGAATTTTACGCCTAACTTTTACTCGCAGTATTTGAATGACATTGGCACGAACTAAAGATGCATCAGTGATATCAGTGAGGTGTGTACCGGCGGCCCAGGATCAGCTGTTAAAAATCCGCCATTTTATATCTTTAGTCGATGGTTACATTTGGGATGGGCTACCATTTTTTAAATCGTTTCGTTTTATCACGTGACACGCGTAATTTATTTAATGTCGATGGACTCATAGGCTCAAGTATTGTTCTTGAATACGGGAGTAAGTAACTTAACCTCAGACCACTCAGACCCAGTCTCTGACTGCTAAAGGTTGCCATGTTTGCTTTTTTCCGGTGAAGCAGCAAAGCCTCGTGGCCAAAAACACTATAAATCGGTCCGAAAAAATCCATAAATCTCTACCTGCTGTCAATTCAAATCAAGTTTTCTCAAGACAAATTTAATTCATACGGAACCTTCATATTGTTATAACTAGCAACTATTATCACGGGACATTTAGAACCGGTTGGTGTTAGAACCACAGTCCCAAAAAAAATGCCTTATTATTTTTGTAACAGACATATGTATTATGTATTATGTAACGGTAGCATTTCCTACTTCTCCGGGCATAGATCCTACATATTTCACAAGAAGTATCGTCAGCAACCAACACCCATGTACGACACAGTGCTGTCAGCAACCATCACATATTCCTAGTACCGTCAGCAACAAACATAGGTATATGCGTAACACAGTACCGTCAGCAAAACATGTGTCCCCTACACAGAGACAGCTGCCCGTCGCCTTAACATATTGATCGATGGATTAACTAGTAGTCTTGTTTGTTTGTCCATAGTCGAGCCTAAGGGATAATTCTCTTCGCTAGTTTCAATCAACTTCGTAGGTATTAAGGGTTAAGTTATTTTTGAATTAATTATTCATTGAAATTGGTTTTGAAGCTGTTGTTTATAACTTGCATTTTTAATAATTAAAATTGTTTTTTTAGCCTCTCGCGCTCGGTGTCACACGCATAACTTCCGTTTCCATAAAATATTACGATTACAATATAACCTATAACCTTTCTCAATATATGGGCAATCTAACATTGCAAGAATTTTTGAAATCGGACTAGTAGTTTATGCTATTGTCGCGATCAAGATTACAAACTCTTTAGCTTTATATATTAGTATAGATTTTTAATTTTTCACTAACCGGTCTATGTTTATTAATATCTAAAAGTTAATTGCAGTAATAGATCAAGAAATTTCGATACGATGCTAACAACTATCAAATTTAGAAGGAAGATATTCATAAAGCATTTTGCAAGTTTTTGACCTAATGATGACTAGGTATTATTTTTTATATTCGCATAACAATTAATCGTGAGTTAAACACCTTAAATGTGAAAGTTTCGCTTTTATCATATATTTATCACAAGTACCTACAATTTTATACCATAAAGTACTTTTGATATTTTTCCCAACACGAAAATCGGAATTGACGGTCTGAATTCCAACTCAAAATTATTCATGCCACTCGGATACCTTCAATATAAAGATAACTTACACAATGATCATTAAGTATATTTGAATAAAAATAAACCAACAAAAATTGATAGGTATACAAAAACTTTATCAATGTTAGTTTACGCGCAGATTAAAACCATGAATTTTGCGAACCAACATGCTTTACATCACAATCGTACAATTTATAACGTCACAGCACAAATATATTTCAGCAGTGCAGCTCAAACTAACCAATAACTTACCCAAATGATTTTAGAAACATTTTTTTTGTCCGGGGGGAATGTATTTACGCATTCTCTCCGCCGCTGCAGTTCCCGCGCCGGCGAAGGAGTGTGTGTGACTTGTCCTCTCCATAGCGGTGGCATGCTGATCATACTACGAGGAGACTACACCAGTAAAATTCCCCGAGTGCTCCTTCGTCCACCGTTGTTGGTGAGGGATCCGGGTACCGGCGGGCTCCAGCGGCACCCACGGACTTATTGGCCATATTGGCGCCGCAAGCTCTCCTGGGCCATAAATTATAAAAACCCTCCGAAATATAAAAACTTGGATGCGTTTATGATACAAGATAAGGTACTCTTTATTGTACAACAACACAAAAACAAATAGTAAAAAGTAATAGTTAGCCATGTACAATCGGCGGTCTTATCGCAGACAGCGATCTCTTACAGACAGCCTTTGGGTGGAATGAAGATGAATAAGAAGAAGCTTGAAGGGTAGTAGGCAATCTGTGATGGGAAAATAGTAGCAAGGAGTGAAATAATAAAATTATACCTACTATTATTTATATACTATTACATATTTAATTATACAAACATATAATTAATAGAAGCAGGCGTTACTTTGCGGAAATCCATATTAATCTAATATAAAAAGACAAAATATCTAGTGTTAATTCCGCTAAAAATGTGTCTATATCTGTAATGCAATTTTTGCACCGCCCTCCCGCCCGCAAAAATTATGCACATGCAGGAAGGAAAATATATATAATACCTATAATATTCTACATATCTGCGATACGGGCTTCCGATTGTGTGTGTTGGAACAATTAGAAATCTTAAAACATAAGAATGGTAGTTTTCTATTGCTGAATGAACAGACAAATTACGTGTCATCCCCTCTATTAAACTTGTTTACCGGTCACTCGTCCAGTGCCGGTCCTATATAAAGAGCGCTCGCCAAACGGTCGGGTCTAGTGTTGCCTATCGATAGACTATCGATAGTCTATCGATAGTTGACGTCATATCAATAGTATCGATAGTCTATCGATAGTATCGATATTAGTGATAGTATCGATACTATCGATGACCAATTTATGTTTAGGAGCAATACTATCGATACTATCGATAGTATTGCTCCTAAACATGGGTTGGTCTTCGATAGTATCGTTAGTTTTACAAACTATCGATAGTATTGATAGTTTTGATCATTTAATGCAACGATACTATCGATAATATCGATAGTATCGATAGTATCGATAGTATTACTTTAAAAATATCGATACTATCGATAGTATTATAATGTAATAGTACCTATCGATACTATCGATACTATTGCTTCCAATCAATAGTATTAGTTAATTTATGATATCGATAGTATCGATACTATCGATAGCACTATCGATATTGTTACTATTTTTCGAGGTCATCTATCGATAGCGAAACTATCGATAGTTGGGCACCTCTAGTCGGGTCATTTGCGCACTAGCGTTCGAGTAGTTAACATCACCCTGATGATGCTCCGTGGAGGAGCGAAACACGTGTCGGGTCTTCGGCTGGTGATTGTAATTTTCCACGTTTTATTTTTCCTTCCTGCATGTGCATAATTTTTGCGGGCGGGAGGGCGTTGCAAAAATTACATTACAGCATATAGACACATTTTTAGCGGAATTAACACTAGATATTTTGTCTTTTTAAATTATATACAAACATACTCTAAATGAACTGATACAAGAAATTATTTCACCCAATAAAATATTTCATTGAGAAAGAACAATACTTGGCTTTAATTATTCGCTTCAATCTGAAAATCCCAAGTATACTCAGTTTTAAGTGTTGTTCTTGCGGGAGTAATACTTAATGAACATTTTTAACGTTTTCAGATATAAGATTCATGATAAGATTTGGTCACTATGTAAGTATCTATTAAGGGCTAATTCACTTTCGTTTGATCTACGAATCATGTGGCCTTCAAGCGCTATATCACAGTAGTACAACTTGTAACACTCGCGTCATAGTACAAAAATATATCAGTAGTACAACTAATACTAACAAATAACTTACTAATCATTATCGCGGAGCTTTTTTATTTCGTAGACATTTATGTAGTCAGAAAGGAGCGTTTTGCTACTTCACGTGTATAATGGCCAGGAAGGCTTAAGCCTTATTAATCGGTTTAAAACTACAAACTAAACAACAGACAAAAACATGGAGGAATTAACGGATAATGACTTTTAGTTTTTTAAGGGATTGTGGTGCAACTGTCGCTCTACGTTACATTTTGTGGGTCTCTCGTACTTGCGGGTCTCAGGTCTACAAGGGAATCGGAAAGTTAATATCGCGAAGCCTACCAAATATGAAGGTATGGAAAATTTGTTGCACCAAAAAAGAGTAGACTTGTTTGGAGACAATAAGTAAGAATTTGTTTAAAGGCCGCTAGATATCGCTTTCTATTTATGCAAATGATATACGTGTACCTGAGTAATCTTATTAACAATACTTGGTGTCTAATACTAGAATTAGGCATAAAAATACAGAACGGATTCCTGTGAGCAGCCAGTTTAGCTAATACCTATTAACTAATAATTTACCGAAATTATCGCGAAGCCTATAATAAAGCATCGAAATAGTCGATGCACCAAAGAGTATATAAGTTTGGAGATGAGAGATCATCATCTCGTACACATTTCTTTACATTTACGCAACTATTTGTAAGGAAAATTCATAATATGTTTACGAAACTTGACTATGTCTAAAATTCATGTTAATTTAGTAATTAACGTATTAGAGCCAGTGTTCTAAAAACCTCGGCCTAGTTGGCCTAGCGTTAATGTGTTCGACCGTAATTAGAAATAGGTATCCTGGGTTCGGACAAAAAAAAATGTTACTAGAAATGTTCTCCCGAGAATTTTGTGAGTAATCTGTCCGAAGTTGATGGTATCTCATCCGTGTCACGTAGAGCACGTTAATCTGTCGGTATTCCGCCTGACCGTGCCGGTAGAACCGCCTTTCCACATCTTGGAGAGTAAAGGTATTCCTTTACTCGGAGGCAGGCAGTATGGAGTGTCTTGTGTTTGCGCACACGCATGTGCTCAATTTTATATCTTGCATAGATGGCTAATATCAGGTCAGGAGACCTATCCTCCTATCCTTCTTCCTACTAATATTATAAACGCGAAAGTTTGTAAGTATGGATGGATGGATGTTTGTTACTTTTTCACGCCAAAACTACTGAACGGAATTGGCTGAAATTTTGCACCGGGATATGTTATAGGTACACTAGATAAACATATAGGCTACAAAACATTACGCTCCGACCTACCGGAGCAGAGAAACGCGGGTAAAACCGCGGGGCGCATCTAGTATGTAAATAAATTGGAAATCGTGTTAATCCATATACTAGCAAAATGCCTATTTATGCGCCCTAACATCCGCATCTGTAATTGCTCATTATGCAATCGCGGTATAAATCGAAAGCTAGCCCGTTCCAACCGTTTGTATTTTCACAACCTCCTGCATTTAAGCTCTAAGTTTGCATCTAGCGAAATATCCGAAAATTACTGGCTAGGTTAATAAATTAGTAGATTGTAAAATGGATTGTAGTCGTAAAGTATGCTTAATATTATCGACTTTTGGATATAGCTGGTAGTTTCAAAGCAATTTATTTAGGATATCGAAGTTTTATAGGCAATGGATGGCATTTTGAATGGTATTGCTAGTCACGAAACACGATGGGTTATATCATCCGTAAAACTAACTATAGAGTTAATAAAAACATTTATTTAAAAAAAAAGATTCCTCTGAGTTTCTTGCCAGATCTTCTCAGTGTTGCTGCGTCTAGAACTGGTGAGTAGTATATTATTGGGCATTCTAGGCCACTTTCGGCAAATCGCTCGGCGAGTACGCCTCGCTGCCGAAAGTGGTCTAGAACGCCCAATAATCGGTAATCGACTTGACTCGTTAATTTGTTCATTCGTTCGAGTTCTTAGCATTCTGTCCCACAGATCGCTCGTACGCGAAATCTGTTACTGTTTCAGTTTATAAATGATGTTGTAATTAACACATGCACTCATTGTTAATCAGTTTGTTGACAACAGTAATCATGAAATTCGTAAAACAACCACAATCACTGCATGTAAGCACTATTTGCGATGATTTTTGTAAAACTAGATCTCGTCATGGAGAATTATTACCTAATTCAGTACGATGTATCATTTGCGGACCATCGAATTGTGGAAAAACAAATTTACTTATTGGACTTCTTATACATGAAAATGGTTTACGGTTTCAAAATGTTTATGTCTATTCAAAAACCTTACACCAACCAAAGTACATTTTTTTAGAAAGAGTTTTACAACAGGTACCAATTATCTCATTCCAGAAATATCAAGGGAATGAGGAAGTTATAAGCGTTCAGGACGCAAAACCCAACTCTGTGATTATATTTGATGACGTTGCTTGCGAGAATCAAACTAACATGCGTGATTATTTCGCAATGGGAAGGCACAAACACATCGACTGTTTTTATCTCAATCAAACATATAGCAAAATCCCTAAACAGTTAGTAAGAGATAATGCTAACTTAATTATATTATTCAAACAAGATGATATTAACTTGAAGCATGTTTATGAAGAACATGTTAACACTGATATGACATGGCTTGAATTTCGTGAAATGTGTTCTAAAATATGGAGTGAGCCCTTTAATTATGTTGTAATTAATAAAGATTGCAACAAAAATAACGGATGCTATAGAAATAAATTTGACACTTTTGTAGTCTTTGATTAGAAATACAAATATTTAAGATATGGTACTTACATGATATCATTATTCCTTGGTCAACTCTTCATCGATAACTATCATAGTCCGTAAAATCGTAGTAATGGAAAAATCACTGAAAAGGCAAATTGTTGATGCTGCAGAAGCTGTAAAGAAAAAGGTACGACAGATGCGAGATTTGGAGACTGAAAATAAGCAAGCATTGGAATCAGTTTTTAGACCTGTAACAGAGTCTCTAAATTTTTTAGCTGACACCAATAAGCAAACTGACCTGTTACGATCTAAAGAAGTTGAAGAAACAAAAGTTTCGTTTAAAAACAATACTTTACAGAAAGACAGTTCTAATAACGAAGAAGATAGTAATGTAGAAGAAAATGAATGTGATACCGACAGTGATGAGTCGTACCAATCATTAGGAGACAATAATCAAGAGCGTAATACATCATCCTGGTCAGTATCTGCGGAAGCACTAACAGATATTCCATTTGGTGTTCGAGCGGAGCGAGGACAATTGATGTTAGGTTCTGCTGTCATAATGATCAGCGATGATTACATCACCGTTACTGGACGGAAATATCGAAGTACTCCAGGACTGAAACAATTATTATTGAAAAAGGACGTAGATTTAAGCACAGTTACAGAGTCTGATATGCAGAATTATAAGATGATGTTGATTGCCACAAACGCACATCGTCGAGACTTTGATTCGAACAAACCAATAAAAAGTAATAAGGGACAAAAATATTTGCAAGTTATAAAACCTCTTTTCAAACTGTCGAATACTATTCAAAACAGTCAAGCAAAGGGGAAAGGGCTACCCTTGACAAAAATGTGGAAAAAAAATATAGATTTTGTATATTGGGATGATCCTAATGAACTTGTGGATAGGTTAAAATTATTAATTGCATCTCGAGACGCTGGTAACACTGGATTAGACAACGAAATTATATCTATTATTGAAGAACTGCGTGAAAGTAAAATTATTAAGTAATAAATAAATGATATAAATTTTTCACCGTTCATTTTATTATCAACCTTTAAATATAATACACCTTAAATATGAATGTAGATAAATTTGGACACCATATTCATAAGAGAATGCGTTTCTCTGAATTATTAGAGTTCAATGAAAATGCATTGCTAAAATCTGAAAGTGGTGATTTTGATTTGAAAAAATCTAGATTAAGAGGAATTAGATCTCCTGTAGACATAGATGATGCTGTAAACAAAGATTACGTCGATCGATTGTACGATCAGATAATAAAGGAAGAGAATAGAGTGATTGGATTGTTGCGTGCTCAAATCATAAAAGAGGTCAAAATAACAGTCCAAGCCACTTTAAAAGCGAAGATACCTGAAGTTTTAGTTCAGTTGGAAGATAAGTTTTATAACAAAGCAGAAGTCCAAAAATTACTTGAAAAAACTCCGTGATGGCAAAGCAACAAATTGTTAATGAACTTCACAAAGCAGCACGAAGAAACTTTGTTAGACGTTCAGTTATTTTAAAAGGCATTGATGACTTATGGCAAGCTGATCTGGTAGATATGCAAAATCTAAAAAAGTTTAATAAAGGATATAATTATATTTTAGTGGTAATTGATTGTTTCTCAAAGTATACCTGGACAGAACCACTAAAATCCAAATGTAAACTTGATGTTACTCGTGCATTTGAGCGAATACTAACTACGAGTAATCGAAAACCTGATCATTTACAAACAGATTCTGGGACAGAATTCTATAACGTAACATTCCAAAAGCTTATGAAGAGCTACAATATTAACCACTACTCTTCGTATTCTACCAAGAAAGCTTCGATTGTAGAACGGGTTATTAAAACGATTAAAAATAAATTGTATAAGTACTTTAGTCTCTTTGGGAATTACAAATGGTTAGGTTTACCATTAGAAGTTATTATAAAAACCTATAATAGTACAAAACATCGTACCATTAAATTTAAACCATTCGAGGTAAATAAGTTGAACGAGTCAAAGATAAGAGAAAATATTCAAAAAACTCAGAAACTTACATCACGCCGATGTCAACCTAAGTTCAAAGTAGGTGAAAATGTTCGGATCAGTAAATACAAACATATTTTTGATAAAGGTTACACTCCTAATTGGACAACTGAAATGTTTACTGTAAAACAGATTAATAAAACCATACCAGTAACATATCATTTAGAAGATCATCGAAAGCAAACCATTAGAGGATGTTTCTACGAACAAGAACTTCAAAAAACTAGCTATCCAGATGTCTATTTGATAGAAAAGGTTCTTAGAAGGAAAGGAAAGAAAGTTTACGTGAAATGGCTTGGCTTAAGCAACGAAGAAAACAGTTGGATTGATAAAGATGCAATTATGAATTAGGATTATGAATATATAACCGTGTTTGTAAGGATTTTTTCATTCATTACACTTTTGACTATGCAAGGCGGTGGACTAGTTAATAGTGTGATTAATAATCTGCCGTTCGAACTTCATTTGCCTGGTTATAACTATTGCGGACCGGGTACAAAACTTGAGAAGCGATTGTTGCGAGGCGATCGAGGTGTGAATAAACTAGACGAAGCTTGTATGCATCACGACATTGCATATGCAAATCACACAGACTTATCTAATCGTCACAAAGCGGATTTACAACTTTTAAACATGGCTAAACAAAGACTAAAATCAAAAGATGCAGGGAAAGGTGAAAAACTTAGCTCATGGATAGTGAGTAAAGTAATGAAAGCCAAATTAAAGTCAGGTGCTGGCATTAAAACATTCAATGCTTTTGTGTCAAAAATTAAGTCAAAAATTAAGAAACTGAAACCTAAAAATAGTAAAACATTAATCAACATTGCTTACTCAGCTGCAAAAAAGATATTTCCAGACATTCAGAAGATTCGCATTCCCCGAGTTATACCAATACCAAAGACAGGAGGAGTCTTACCTTTAATTCCAATTTTCGCTGGATTATCGGCTTTAGGAAGTTTAGCAGGCGGTGCAGCTGGTATTGCGAAAACCGTAAACGAATACAAGACAGCTCGAAAAAGCTTGCAAGAATCAGAACGACACAATAAGACCATGGAAGCTTTAGCGTTGGGCAAAGGGGTGTATATCAAGTCTCATAAAAACGGTAAAGGGTTGTTTATAAAATGTTCAAAAAACTAAATAGAAAGCTGCCTAATCGTCCTTTAACTAATATCGATATCAGTGAGCATGCACGTGACATCCCATACTTTCGAGGAGTCTATATGAAGGATCGGTTACCAAGAACACCAAAACGCATTGAATGTGGTATCGTTAACTTAGACGATTCACAAAATGAAGGAACGCATTGGGTAGCTTATGCTAAAATAAACAATTATTGTGAATACTTTGATAGCTTTGGCGATTTGAAACCTCCGATGGAATTAATGCAGTACTTTAAAAATTGTAATGTTTTTTATAACTATACTAGATTTCAAAAATTTAATACAGTAAACTGTGGACACTTATGTTTAGAATATCTACGGACGTTTTGGAATAAATACGTATAAATATTATGTATTTCTTTTATTTCAATCATTTTCATCATGTCACTCACCTTGTCGATAACTGCAAACTCGTCTGATTTATGTACATATTATCCTAATACATTACAACTTTATGGATCTTATGAGTGTGCCTTATTGCATTTCACAACATTTAATTCAATTCCAAACATTGACGAAACGAATAATAAGTTATATTACGGCTCTAACGAAGTTCTTGAAATACCTGAAGGCACTTATGAATTACAAGATATCAGTGATTATTTAAAATCGGAAATAAAAGATTGTTCAATAAAAGTACAGTGTAATAACAATACTCTAAAAACTTTGATATACTGTACCAAAGATATCAATTTTACTAAAGAAGGAACATTTAGGAGATTATTAGGGTTTAATAAACAGATTTTAAAAGCCAATAAATGGCATGTGTCTGAGTTACCAGTCAACATTCTGCCTACGACTGTGATCAGGATAGAATGTGACATTGTAAGTGGTTCGTACATAAATGGAAAACCCAGTCACATTGTGCACGAATTCGCACTCAATGTGCCACCTGGATATAGAATTATAGAAATTCCGAAAAACGCCATATACTTTCCAATCAACCAAAACAACATAAGCTGTATACATATCAGGCTATTAGATATAAACAATCGATTAATAAACTTACGTGGTGAAGAAGTGCAGCTATATTTACATCTTAGAAGAAAAAATGATTGAGTACAATAAATATGTGCATCAACAAATTGGGAACGTCAGTTCAACTAAAGTGATCAAGCAAATAAGACCTCGGTCTAAGAAAAAAATAAAATTAACAAGAGACAATAAGGAATTTCTTAAAGCAATTGGTTTGCTAAAATGAATATCTTAGATGTTTTATCTGCTCCAACTTACGACAACACTGTTGAGGGAATTGAATTTCATTCTTACAAACCCTACGTAACAAGCTTCAACAGGAACGATGAAATCCGTATACCTATTAATCAACAGGATCTGTATATATTACCGTCAGCAAGCACTTTGTATTTGGAAGGAACTATAATCGTTAGCAAAAAAGATTCAAAAGATAAAGCGAGTAGTGTTTCTTTAACAAATAATTTTCTGCTCTACTTGTTTCAAGATATAAGATACGAATTAAATGGAGTGGAAATTGATAAAATAAAAAACGCTGGTGTGACTACTACGATGAAATCATTAGTGTCTATGAATGAGAGTGAATCGAAGATATCTTATGCATGGGGTTGGAATATCGATGGTATAAAAAATATTAATGGAGGTAATTTTTCTGCTTCCATACCCCTTTGTAACATTCTCGGATTTGCAGAAGATTTTAAGAAAGTAGTGATAAATAGTAGACACGAATTGATATTGTTACGAAGCAATACTAACCTCAACGCTGTAAAACTGAATACCGGTGAAGTCGTAGATGATGTTCAGATAAATAAAATTGTTTGGCGTGTACCGCATGTTAAAGTGTCAGATAAAGAGAAAATTAGTTTGTTAAAACTGCTAGAGAAAGACCGACCGCTCCAGATGATTTTTAGAAATTGGGATCTGTACGAATATCCCACTTTACCTAAAACAACGAAACATACTTGGTCGATTAAGACTTCATCGCAAATAGAGAAACCGAGATATGTCATTATCGGTTTACAGACAAACAGAAAAAACAATGCAAACTCTGATATGTCTCTGTTTGATCACTGTCATATTCGTGATGTTAAAGTGTACCTCAATTCAAACTACTTCCCATATGAAAATCTTAATGTGAATTTTGCTGATAACAGAATTGCTTTATTATACGAGCAATACACTAGATTTCAGCAGTCATATTACGGACGCCGCGCGGAGCCTTTGTTAAGCGAAAAACAATTTAAGGACTTGGCTCCGCTCTTCGTTATTGACTGCTCCAGGCAAGCAGATAGCTTGAAAGCAGGCCCTGTTGTGGATGTAAGAGTGGAAATTGAAACTGATTCGGTTATACCTGATCAAACTTCGGCATACTGCCTTATATTAAACGACTGCATAATTGAGTATAAACCGTTAAGCAATACCGTGAGGAAAATATCATGAATCCTGAAACTATAATAGTGGACGTTCAAGGCTTTAAGGACCTCTTCAACAATTTTATAGTAAAAGAATTAGCTTTGGCCACTCGTGATTACACACAAACCTTCTTAGTTAAGCCTCCATACTTGTTCAGATACTTAACAAGCAATGAACAGAAACAAGTCAAATGGCTAGAAAGAAACAGAGGCATTTATTGGAATGAGGGAAATGTTGACTATAGGGAATTCCATCGTATTATCGTTCCATACTTACAAAATAAAGAAATTCTTGTCAAAGGCTTGGAGAAGGTGCAGTGGATAAAGGAGCTATGTGAAAATTGTAAAGTATCAGAACTTGATGAGAGTCTGTGTCCTAATTTATCTATTTTGCATAAAAAATACTGTAATATAGATTCGAATTTAAATTGTAACAATCATTTAAAGGAATGTGCACTTAAAAATGTATTATGTTTAAAAAAATATTTAGAGTGGTAATGGTAATTAATATGTAACTAACATAAAAGGTTATTGTTATTTTTTAAATAAAACATGTTTCTCTGGGTTGTATAACAAGTACTGTGGAGGAAAAATAAATAAATTGCAGTAATCTTTTTTCATTGTGCTCGAAAAATGTGTTGTGTATTAAAAAAAAATGGATTTTAATGAAAATGTATTTTAGGTTTATTAAATAAAAAAAATAATTTAATCTTAAATATGTGTTTATTTCATTAGTTGACCTGTCTAATTACATTGTTCCACAATAAAAATAGTTAAATTAAAAGAGTTTATCAAAAATAACTTGAATTACATAACCATAAAGATTCAGCATAAATTTATACACATATAACTAAAAATACTCCGCCCCCCTAAGACTACCCACTGACCTAACAATCAGTAAACCCAAAAAATATAAAATTAAAAATCACTGTCTATCAAAGTTTTTGAAATTTTTTTAACTAACGATTCCGTATCGTCCATAACACTATCAATAGCTTCTTTAACAATGTATTGTGCATTTATTATCACGTTCTCACTTTCACTATCACTGTCACTAGTGTTGTTATTGCAAAGATCAACAACTGATATTTTTATCAGTTTTATCCCGCGTCGATGAAGTTTACTCATCACGAAAGATTTTGTTGGTTGTTTCTTATGGGAAGGCTTTTCCCGACGTTGTCGCCGGGACTTCTTTTCTTTTGTTATTTGACTGCAGTGAGGAGGTTCGTTGCAAATCATCTCAGAAAGTCCTTCGTAAGGATTCTGAGCGTACTGGCTGAACTGAACTTCTGAGTCGTAAATCTGAAACAAAATGATTAACATCCTAATCAGTGAAAATATTTGGTACCTACATTAAAGATTTTAAATTAGTTTTAAAATTTAAATATATACATATTTTACTTACCGATGACATGATTATGACGTACACTGATAGACCAAAAAACTATAATATTGTACACAAGTACTCGGTGAGAGTAATATTTTATAAATAACCTAAATATGTACTCTGATGGTTTTAATTATATTAAAATATTTAATTAATTATTGCTAACCATTGCTAGTTTACGATAGTGAAATGTTAATAACACTATAAATGCAAGCTTGTTATTTGTTGAGGTTTGAGTTTATACATGCTGCAACAAAGGTTAACCTTATGAGTATGTAGATAAGATTTACTTTCAATAATATTTTACAACTGATATTTAAATAAATAATGACGAACGTCGAAACGGATGTTGTGATCATATTACATTCTGGATGAAGAAACTTCAACGAGTCGAGGTTTCATTACCTATTATTTAACCAACTTAAAAAAGGAGGATGATGTTTTTGACCAAGTTTCTGATAAATAAAACAAGTACATGGTCACACATTTTATTTATATTTCTGCAATCAGTAACTTATTAAAAGTATACTTAAGTATAATATCTATGTATACACTATACATACATAAGTTTACATTTACATTTATTTATATTTTCAAACAATTATTAAAATTAAAGTATACAATTTTATCTAATTTAAATCTAACACTAAACTTAATCACATTTAGGTAAATATTTACAATTTACCTAAATGTGATTAACCTTATTTACAATTGCTTCAAATTAGTTGAGTGACCCCAGGCCTGCGTTGATATTTTGTTTGCAGATATCGCTCGTTTGTCGTCGTTGTTTGATAAGGCAATTTTATTAATACTTTGGGTAAAAATTTCGTGCTTTATAGATTTAAAAATTATATTTTTTTTACGAATCACTCCACCATTAAATAAAATATGTTTGTAGTTCGTAATGTCTAAATCTCTCACTACGCATACTTTTACTCCCTTTGCTTTTTTAATAATTTTATCTGGGGTTTTTATAGAATAAAGTTTTGATCTTAATCCAACAAATTCAGAAATATATTGTCCACCCATTTCATCTTTGAATAGCCCCGGAACTTTTTTGTTATTGAGAGGGATATTAAAAACGTTTTGTTTTTGATAATTGCTGGTATCAAAATACTGCAAAAAATTCAACTTGAGATCGGTATAAAAATCATCAGTATATATTTTGTAGACAAACGAATCGGTATCTGTATAACACAACTGTACTCGGTCTTCATAAAAGGGTTTAATAATATTGTAATGATAGTTGTACATATGTGATTTAGAAAGCTCTAATACAGTGAAACCGATATAAATTGGTTTATCTAGAATAATTTGGTCTGGTTTCATTTGTATTGCAACTAAATTTTCGGATAGAATAGATACACTATGGAAATAGGGGTTGGCTATAAGTCTCTCAGCGGATTTAAATTTCTTAGTTCGATTAAATGTGTCATTCCATTGATTAACTAAATGAACGCTTACTCGGTTTTCAGTATTTTCTAATGTTTTGCCGAATACGCTGTTGTTTAACAACTTAAAAAAGTCCTGTTCGAAGGAACTTTTAGCGTTTTGTCTTAACTGTGTATTTAGATCTATATACTGTTTTAAGTAAGGACTTTGTCTAAACGTAATAACCCTATGAATCTTACGAAGTATTAAACCGTGCTCAAGACACTTTTTTAAATGAACATAATGTATAACGTACCTATACTTATTATATAAATTAGCAATCAGTTTTTTTGTTGTACCTCCAGGCGGTATACATTTTTCAGGACAAAACGGCAGCTCATTGTGAGACTTATGTAAATGTTCAGGATACAAAAGATCGACTTCCAATATATACCCCCATTCAGCGTTGTCCTCAACATGCTCTACACATAATTGATCTATTTCATTTTGGATGAGAAATCTAAAACTAGAATACGGTAAATATTGACACATGCTAAACCCATACAGATTATTACAGTCTAAGTATACTATGAAAGATTGAGGTTCTGTTGCATTACACTCAGGCATATATTTATGATTCGCTTTTGCATATCGATGGGAACACATGCACAACCCACCACGTATACCGCTTTGAATCATTCGAACCATGGCTAAATCCGACATGAGTTCTAACTGAACCCCTGTCTTAAACAACATTGCGTCGAACGACAAACTAGGAGCAGTTATATAAAACGCCGGATCCAGTTTATAATGCTGTTTACATGTTTTTCGGAATTGTTCGAATATATCAGTTAATAAAAGCACATCTGTTTTTAAATATAAATCTGTATAGTCACCCAAATCGTTAATACTGAACATATTCCAAACGGTTTGAGCATGATTGTAATCGTCATGGCTAATATCTTCGTTGGTTAAAGAATTATGAAAATAACATTTAGGTGGTAACGATTTCTGATCGTAACATTTCCAATCTGACATGTAATCATAAGGATATATGCCTTTCCTTGTTAATAAACTAAATTGTCTTTCATCAGGAAATTGTGATTTTAGATAAACGAAATCTGGTGACTGTAAAGTTTTAGCGAGTTTGTCTAAACTTGCGCCTAAAAAGTTGAACGAATCTAAAAATCTTAATTGTATATACTCATTACTAGCAATAGGAATAAACTTTGTAAACGTTGTGTATTTTTCCTTAGTCTTTGGTATAATTCTAATTTGCCCAGGAATTTGACCTAATTGTTTTATAAATAAATGACAATCATAACCAGATAAATTATGAAAAAATATTGGCACAAATTTAGGTACTTTATTTTGTAAGTTGCAATGTCGATGTGCTGCACCACGATAACGTCCTGAAATATGACAGTGATCCCTTACCCGATCGCTTAAGAGTAAATTTTCACATATATGACAGACAACTGCGTGTCTGAAATCATAAGAATCATTTTTAGTAAATAACATAGGTTCGTTTTTTGTTAAAATGGTATGTAGTGCTTTAAGATCGTCAGTTAAAAATTGTATGAATTTGGAAACACAATCAGTACCTCGATAACATCTATACCCATTATTGGTATTATTAGTAGATGATACGATATTGTAAGCGAACGCAGCAGGCACATGGCGCTGCAAGTTTGATGTCTTGGCGTTTTCGGACTCGTTGTAAGAAATCGGATACAGCAATGTTTCGAAATCAGCGTATATGACAAATGGAACGTCTTGTTTTCTTTCATAATTTTTGAATTTTAAAAATGAACCCTCATCGGGTAATATTGTAACAACACCACCACACGAATGCGTTTCAATTTGATTTAAATTAGGAAAAAATAATAAGCACGTCTCGCAAAAATATAATTTACTGTGGTGTCTGGTTATCTGGTTTCTAACTAATCGCGGTAAATCTTTAATTAGACAATAATGAGTGTTTGTATTATTTTCTAAAAATAAGAGATGGATGCTCTTAGATTTCTTATTAGTAGTTGTGTACAACGGTCCAACAATCGTCTTATTATTTTTTAATCCATAAACAAAAATATTTAAGACAGGGTTATTTTTCTCAAATACGACTATATCAGAAAATGTGATTGGAAATGTTAAATCGCTAATATTTAAAACATCTTTAAAATGGGGATAAGACGTTACTCGGTTAGGATGTTGAGTTGTGGGGTACAAGGCAGCCACAACACACCATAAAAAACAATTTTCATCCCTATTTTGAATATTTAAACATGCTTTTTTGTTTTTTATAGCATTAGGCAAAGGTATAAATCTAGACCCGCTGAGAGGTTGATGTTTATTAATGTTAACTTCTAAATGAGAATTACTTAAAAATGTCCAACCACTATCTCGATGCTCAAATTCTTCTATTTTCTTTGTCAGTATCTCGACTACTGATTTATAAATAAAATCAAAGTTATAATAAAAGTGAATAACAAAGTTTTTGGTAGCAAACGACTTCAATTCCTGCTGATCATTTTTAAATAAAAGGAAATACGAAAAAAGTTCAAAGTTAATCTTAACAGTTGTATGTTTTATTAGTAACTGATCTATTAGAGTTTTAACGTATACCTTTACACTGTTGAGGAACATTTCTGGAAAATTAATTGTTTGTTCGTTAGTTGCAGTGATTCTGTAACTCGAAATTCTACCTTTAAACGAAGAGTTTATAATTGAAACGTTATCATGCAGAAGGGTCGTACTACTGTTTTTATGTACATTAGTACGTAAATGACTTGACCACCGTCGATTATCTACAGACACATTACAAACTGTACAGTATGGCATTATTATTTGTTATCGTTTGATTCACAATAATAAAGTCGTTCAATAAAACTCAAGTAAATACGTACTTACTACTAATATTATGGATCTAAATACCGATACGTTGCTTTTGGGTTGATACTTCACGCGTCGACGTTGACAAAAGTCGTTCGAGACTAGGTCTAACTAACTCTTGTTTCCTGTTCGTATTGTACCATCACATTAATTGGTAAAATAAGTTAGACATTATATTTCTGAAATTAAACAATATAATGATAATCGGTAACCACTAGACACAAATGCTAATAAAAGTAGAAAATATAGGTATTGGCTTCATATCTTACCTAGATACTTCGTGATTCGACGTTGACAAAAGTATTTCGAGACTAGGTCTGACTTGCTCTCGTTTCCTGTTCGTATTGTACCATCACATCAATTGGTAAAATTAAGTTTACTATTATATTTCTGAAATTAAACAAATAGAATGATAATCGGTGACCACTAGACAGAATGCTAATAAAACATAATAGAAAATATAATGAATTTATATCTTACCAACAAATAATTGTGTTTTATAATTTTCTAATCGACGTTCATTTTTAAGAAACCTTGGAAGTCAGAATGTCGATATTTTTTAAATTTTCTTTACTTCAATGAAATTTGTGAAAAATTACCAATCTTTATAGACAATTTATTTTATTCTCAATAAAAGAACGAGATATACAACGAGTAATCATGAGGTCTTAGTCAATAATGCTTTGAAATACCTATCAAATTTGGAACCAAATAATTTTATATGATATTGCGTAAAAATTACACGTGTGCTCAACCTACTTATTTTTCCAGTAAGTTGACACTTTTATTTGTCTAAGCTATTTTACCTAAGGTTACCACGAGTTTACATTTATGCACTCGAGCACATTAAAAATGTTCGATAACTAATGTAATCGGTGTGACAACCCTGAGCGCTTTTACTACATCAACACTAATCAACGTCGATGCTCCTGAAATATCACCTAGCCAATTATTTTTCGTATGTGTATAATACGACCAAGAAAAAAGTTGTTCTTTACATAGTTATTTGGTCAGTTGTACATATTCTGAATATAGCGATATTATTGTAAGTTTCTGACTTATAATCAGTGTGTTATCGGTGTGCTCTATACAATCGACTCGACGAGCGTGCCAGTAGAAATCTTCAAGACTCCAAGTACTTATCAGTGATAGTTAGACAGTAGCTGCTCACTGCCACTGTATCAGCCATCCGACCCAACGACATAGTCACTGTGCCTGCCGACCGACTCTTCAAACTAATTATTTGGTATTCCTAAATAATTAAGTGAAAATGTAAGTATAAAAACCATCATTCTCCACAAACTTCTGACCCTGCATGGTCAACCAAACATTTTTTTAACTTTATGTATTTATTTCAGGTCAGACTCTGAGTACGAAACCAACCTATCAAGTGTTGTGATGGAGCACGACTCTAAGTCTAACCGCAAACCAACTCTACCAGTCCCTAGGAAACGGAAGTCAACAAAGCAAAATTTGACGCATCCAAGGTAAACTTTACGATTTATTTGCTTCATTGTTTTGTCAATTAATTGCATATGACATTCGCTTGATGCAAGCGACTGCTATGCTGATGTCGCGGGTTCAATGCCGGATCGAGATTAATATGTGTACATGAATTTAATTAATAGCAATGATTTTTTATGTTCCTGTGTATATAAAGTAGTATGTTTTTACTAATAAACAGTATTTAATTGTAATGTATATCCGCTGTCTACTATTCATAGGACATGGTAGCGTTGGGTAGTATGTCTCGTCTCTTATTCTTGTATATTTTGTTTTAAAGCACATTCAGGTTAAAACTATAAATAAATTTGGGTGCAAATTAACAAGTGATCAATTTGTTTGTTTCAGTAAAACATCGAAATCTGACGTCGATATATTTGGCATCAGCCGCAAACATAACAACGGGAGGGCAACAGCGAACAGCGAAACCTCTTCTCTCCCGTCATACTTCGTGAACCGAGTGGCCCACGGCAGTGAGCGGCGAACGACAAGCACGAACGGCGAGTACTACATCGATTGTAAAGTATATAAAACTGAGGACGCGCGCGTCACCGACTCGTTGGAGCTGTGGAAAAAGGCGTTGGTCCGCATTAAGGTCCAGACCGACATCAATTCTATACAATGGCGTAAACTACAAGAGTTTATTATATCGACTGATGCTTTATTTCCCGAACCACCAACATATTACGATAAATAATACATTGTTTATCAACGGAATTATAATATTGTAATTTGTGCTCACTAAAAATAAATGAATCTCATTAGCATAAGTGTTTCATTCAACCTACATACATGTACCATCCACTATTGCGATAAGGTTGAAAATCTATTAAAGAAATTTGATAGATTCAAAGCGATGGTGAAATCGGTTCGCCGAGCGATCTGTGGGACAGAATGCTAAGAACTCGAACGAATTAACAAATGAACGAGTCGAGTCGATTACTGATTATTGGGCGTTCTAGACCACTTTCGGCAGCGAGGCGTACTCGCCGAGCGATTTGCCGAAAGTGGCCTAGAATGCCCAATAATATACTACTCTGGTGGTAGTAAAATAAAGGGAAGCATCATAAGAACATGATATAGGTATAACAAAATTAGGCGTGTCTAAATGAATATAGAATATTTTGATTTTGATCCCTAACCGACTGCTTAGATGTCTGGTAAAAGGTGCTGGTATGTACTTTAGAGTCTGTAAAGTTGTTGATGCTTTAGATTTCGATTGTAAAAGGTATGGGCATTTTAATTCAGCAACGCTAAGCTCAGCAACTATCTTTCTTGTGTTGCAAGCATCCATTAGTAAGTGGCTACGTGTATTAACCGCTTACTATTAACGTAATGACACATAAAAATCCAGGTTTATTTAAATTCAGATTTGCATCTATCAATAAGTGATGCAAATCTGGAGAGTTGAAATTACGTCATGTCTTTTACGAAAACTGAATCATCATCATCATCATCAGCTCGTATAACGTCCACTGCTGAACATGGGCCTCCTCCCGAGGGAGTGTTTTTGCCATAGTCACCACGCTTGGCAGGCGGATTGGTGACCGCAGTGTTATGTTGTAATACACAGGGAAACGCTGCTGCCCGTTCCCTGGTTCGTTTGTTATAGATGATGTTATAACAATCGGTACCAACGGCTTAACGTGCTTTCCGAGGCACGGAGGGTAGTCCCTCAACCAACACGACCCGGAAAGAAATCTTAGAATTTACACTAAGATTTCTTGTCCGGTGTGGGGATCGAACCCACGACCTCCGAGATTTTAAAGCGAGCCAATTACCGCTACGCTACGAGGGTTGTCCAAAATTAAAGACGAGGTGTAACCTCGAGTAAATATGGTACGAGGCAATTTATACGTGAAGCTTGTTATACGCCCATATTGGGTCATTATTTATGACCTGGCTTCACATCCAGCATCCGTCACCTCTGCATTTACAACCCGTGTTTCATCTCGAGTTAAATTCTGTCTCAAACATTGGAATTTAAACTTTATTTCTTAGCCAAAAGGTTGATTCTGAACTTGATAAACATAAATGTTTGATTTACGAAGTTCTTAAGAATAAAAAGTTTTTCGATTTTATTCTATAAGGGAGCATGCAGTTGATGTACGGTACTGAAACGAAATGAAACACGATATTCTACCAATTCGTATTGCTGAAATTTAACAGTTGTATTTTTCTTTAAGGCTGACCCCACATTTGGCGGGAGCGTTCCTTGAGCGTGTGAACGGTAAGGTTCACGTACCCGCCACCCGCACGTCGCTGTCCGAATGTGGTAAACGTTCCCGGGAATAGTTCATAGGTCTATCCGAAAACAAATTACATGTCCCGAATGAAATGAAATAGAGCACTAGCATATTAATGGTAAAACACACACTGGCACGGATTTTTTTACAACACATATTATTTGGATTACCAGCACGGTGATAATGTAGCCTTAGCAACCAGGAATCCAATTGCAAACTGACATTTGCGCACTGTCGAACGAATATTTGGTATTCTCAATATGACGAGAAGAAAATACAAAATACGCATTGAACAACGTGCTATTGTAATTTTCCATTCAGATTTTTTGCCGCTTCAAGTAATTACAATCGGTTGAACATTTTACGACTAGTTCAATAAAAAAAATATTCATTGATAAAAGCCTATGGGTACACTGGATCTATCTATAGGGAACTATAAAATATTATTATAAAGGGACCTATCATCATCATCATCATCATCATCAACAGCCCGTTGACGTCCACTGCTGAACATGGACCTCCTCTTAACAGACCTTGGCAAGCCAGGATCGTAGACGGATATTGCCATAATCACCACGCTTGGCAGACGGATTGGTGATCGCAGTAAGATGCAAATGTTGAGCTAATAGATGCTGCTGCCCATCCATCAGCCATATGTCCCTTAGTCGCCTTTTACGACACCCATGGGAAGACATGGGGTGGTCTATTCTAAGCCGGAAACCACACGGCAAAAAGGGACCTAATTAATTAGAAATCTTATGAAGCCTTAACCTATTTATAAAGGCCAACTTTATAAGAAACATGACCTTATGAATACTTCAATCGATAAATTGCCGCGTACTTCGATACTTTGAATAAAAAATGATACAAAAGATGAAACAGCATTTTGAATAGGTGAAAAGAAATTGTAAGTCATTATATTTGCTACATATGTTTCAGTTTCGATCGATATAAAGTTAACTGAGTAACCTTTTATCGATAAGCTCGCTCAAATTACGTAAAAATGCAACATCGATATTTTCGCAGTGTTATGGAAAAATCTCAACCCAAAATGCTGCAACGCCGTCCAATAATGCACTGAAGCCAATTTATTTGTGCTGTAGTATAGGTAATAAATAAATGGTGGTAAAATAGTACCCCAGTATTATAAAACTAACGTAGACTTTGATCTGTACACCATTTTATGACACAATTGGGAATTTTGTTAGCAATAATGAAGTTTGTTATAGTCTTGGTACGCGTGTGTGCGTAAGCTGTGTATATACACGCCATCATCATCAGCCCGTACAACGTCCACTGCTGAACATGCGCCTCCTCCCGCGGGAGGGTGTTGCCATAGTCACCACGCTTGGCGAGCGGATTGGTGACCGCATTTTTTTTTTCCGATTAACATTCTTAGTTAGCCTTGTTTTGCTACTTCACCGGGCATAAAGGCGAGCAAAGCTCCAGCCTTAATAAATGGTGGTGACCGCAGTATTATGTTGTGATACACAGGGAAACGCTGCTGCCCGTTCTCTATTATACGCTTGTTATAGATCAGTGTTTCTCAAAGTTGGGTACGCGAACCCCTAGGGGTTCGCCATTCGACGGCAGGGGGTTCGCGACAAGATTTACGTAATGGCGGCTTGAAAATTCAATATACGCGGTCCAAAATTACTCCATATTTGAATCCATTTGCGACAAGAAACAAGCTCACCATCACATTAATAATATTAAAAGATATTTCTTTTGGCACTATATTTGTTACCTTTTACTCAAATAAAAACCTTATTCGGGGGGTATTCAATTAGTTAGTTCGTGGGTTTTAGGTTCGTGGAACCGAAAATTTGAGAAACCCTGTTATAGATTATGTCTTAACAATCGGGACCAACGGCTTAACGTGCTTTCCGAGGCACGGAGGGTAGTCCCTCAACCATTCAGACCCGGAAAGAAATCTTAGATCTTCTTATTTTTTTTTTTGGTCTGTGCAAAACGTAACAAAACTGTGGCATTGGCATAGCAACACGAAATTTAATAAATTCTAATCAACCCGCCTACCAAGTACCAGTCATATAAACGCAACATTTAATTCAATCGTCTGTTTCGTATTCGCACTTCCACGGTAGTTGCGGTTGCATTGCTGCCTGTCATCTGCCTGTCAGCCATTAGTTCGGTGTCTGCGAACATGGTGTTCCATATACCTCGTTATTTAGGAAATTGTTTCTAGCTTCCATTAGCTTGGAGCAATATGTATTTAAGTGCAGATCAATAAATTAATCTAAATTTATTTCGAGAATGGAGAATTTTTTTGGTGAAGAATCATCAGCCGTGTAAGGTCGTTATTCAGAAAAATACACGCGGAAATTAAATTAAATAAATAAACTGTAAAACAAATCATCATAAGCCGTAAAAAATCAACTGCTGAAGATAAGCCTCCTCCCGATACAGGGTTATGCCATAGTCACCACGCTTGGCAGGTAACCTACCTGCCTAGCGTGGTGACGTGGTGACCTTCAATTCGGTCGAAAATATTGAAGGAGCTAATTATCCCTTAGAGAGCCTAGAAAATTTGCTTCTTAAATGTTCCCGACAGACTTCTTGACAAAGACATGGACTCATGTGTATTTCTTGTGTACACGTTTTATTTAAATTAATTGATGCCGCATCATAAAATACTGTCAACCGTTCCAAGGAGTTCTGAATCGTTCCTTAGTTAAGCTCCAGATGATGAGACGTTAGCTGAGTAAATCGAGGTGACTTGTCGAAAAAAAACACTCCCTCATAAAAAATCGTAATCTCAGCCTCCATCAAAATAATTTCGGTTCCATTTCCAAAGGCAATAAGAAATACCGTCAGGCCCATAACCGTTGCAAGCAGGTCCTAAGCGTACCTTATTCAACTGCCAGATGATGGGATGTGAGCTGACAAAATCGAGGTGACCAAATCCCTCACTCGACAAACTATCAAAATCTCAGCCTCTATGCGTCGTCTATCTATCAAAATAAAATGGTTGAAGTTCAAAGCAGACATGATACAATCCTTTACAGTAAAACGGAATACGTTCAATCCGAATAAACAACGTCCAATATCGGACAATGGGTAAGGGTATCCTGTTTAGTGCAAACTTGCTGATTTACTATGATACCTTTTATCTTAAGGTTTTTGAATCTTTTAAAGTTGCTAAAAAAAGGAAGGTTCTAGTTTTCATGGTTTTATGTTAACAACTAAAAATTAACTATTTTAACCTATAACTTAGGATATCCAGGAATTGTCCAGGTGCCATATTGTATAATCGTATGACCTGAGGGTGTGTACCGTTGGACGTACCGTTGTTAGGCAAAGAATTGCATAGTAATCCAACAGCAACACAACGTCGCCAGCCATCCGATGCCCTCGTAGACCCGAAGTCCGAAAGGCCCGCGAACTGTTAAGTACAGCGACAGATGCATAAAACTCGCCTAAAATACTAAAAGTCATAATCCCTCAATCTCATCGCCAGCGACCGCCTTGAGCCGAGGTCCAAGCCTCACAGGGGGCGCCCTCTTGCGCAGGTTGCTTAGTTTGTAGTTATTAAAGCTGGAGCCATTTATTAAGACTGGAGCTCAACTCGCCTTTATGCCCGGTGAAGTAGCAAAAGCCTCGTGGTTAACTACGTAGGTGTATCCGAAAAAAAAACAACGTCGCCCGCTTTTAGAGCACCCTTCGCGCAGACGGCAATCTGAGGGTTTTTTTAATAATTTATATAGCTTACTTAAGATTATTTTATAAGTCTTGTATAGTTAATTTACTTTTATTTTTATAATAATAGTATCTATTTACCCATATTAATTAACCTTAACTAAAAGTAGCTCATATTATCCTGTATAATATGAGCTACTTTTAGTATGAAACTATCGTGGGGTCACAAGTAAAAAAATGCGTAGCTCCCGTTCTAATCATATTATAAAATATACTTTAGAATATAATCGGCAAAATCGTTTCCCTGTGTATAACGACATAATACTGCGGTTACCAGCCAGCCTACCAAGCGTGGTGACTACGGCAAAATTATCCATCGGAAGGGGACCAATGCACAGTAGTGGACGTTATACGGTCTGATGATGATACAATATAATATTTAGCACTGTTGCCTTCGTTAGACAGGTTTGTCAAGAAAAGTGTTCTAAATGTAACTATACTGTAAAATTTATAGCTTCGATGGTTCAGCCATAATAAGTTTGACCTTTTACCTTTTTTTACCTGTTAGACCTTAAGGTCTTAGAAACCCAAAAAATATAATAAACTTCTTATGGCTTCGAGGGTTCGAGTCAGGAGTGGGACAAAAAAATGTTTTAGGTACTCGAAATTCTCTGTCGAAAAATGTAAGTACCCGAAGTCAGGATGTTGATCTATCACCCGGCTTCCTTCCCGGTGAGTTTAAGAAGTAGAATTTGGCCGAGACCGAAATCGGTCGAGAAGACTATTCAATTGCAACATTGACGAAAGTAAAGGTTTCTGACAGCAGTACACAATAAGCTTTAAACGAAAATATCATAATCATTAAATATTATATCACTTTCTTGTCATTACATACGGCGTCGTTACATTGAAAGGGTACAATAATTATTATCAAGGTCTAAATAGTTATACTATGGAAATAGATTATTTGTATTGAATTTTGATGTTTTGTTACTAAAATATATACATACATTGTTAAATAATAGAATAGTTAAAAGCAGGTTACTGACCCAGAGAGAGACAGAGTAAAACAAATTAGTTCTCTTTCGTGACGGACAATTCGATTCGATTTAAAATGACGTGTATAAATTTAATCGAGAATTGTTTAATTATTAATCAATAAATGTTTTTACAACTTAAGTGAACATTTCAATGACATTATTATATAGAACCGTGCCTCGGAAAGCACGTTAAGCCGTTGGTCCCGATTGTTATAACATCATCTATAACAAGCGTATCAATAAGCGTACCAGGGAACAGGCAGCAGCGTTTCCCTGTGTATTACAACATAATACTGCGATCACCATTCCGCCTGCCAAGCGTGGTGACTATGGCAAAACCCTCCCTCGGGAGGAGGCCCATGTTCAGCAGTGGATGTTGTACGGGCTAATGATGATGATGATTATATAGAACTTCGTTGTAAAATCTGACATACACAACTAGTATAGTGATTTGTAGTGAGTGATATGTATTACTTTTAACTAATATTGTAGGTATGCCAATATGGCGGGTCATAATTAGACTGCTCTGTCAATAACATTAATATGTTACCTATGTACCACACTAAAGACTATTTGTATTTGAATCCGTCTCACCATTTTTGAAGGAAGTGATAATTCCAGATGTACTTATAGGTAAGACTCGTGCGAATAAACATGACACGTGATTCGAAAACCAATCCTCATCCCACTACCCCGCGTTATACCCCGCTCTCGTCCTGTAGTAGCGTTAGCAAAACATGCATTCAATTCAGAGTAATTTGTTTAGAGTTATTTGGTACTGCTATTGAATTTTTGTTAAATTTTAGCTACTGTTACATTTCGTTGTAGTATTTGATTGTTATTTACCGATATTTAAACTACTTACTGGTAAAATTATTTCAGTTTAGATAGCCCATTTATCGAGCAAGGCTAAAGGCATAGTTATGAATTTCTTACGGGAACGGGAATCATATGAAATATGGTTGAAACCATAAGCGGGAAGCTAATTATTTTATTTTTATTTTTTATTTAATGTAATTATGTTATTCCGGATGCAGACATTTTTATTTTATTTTTATTTGGAAAACAAACAGTTTCTTTTAGCTATTTAACAACTATTTATGCTACTGTGAACCATTTAAATGTTTTCGCTTTTAGGTATGTAATGCTTGATCTGTTACAATATATTATTAAAGAATAAAAATTTGAAAAAAGTAATATAGAAAACAGTTAGAGAACCGAGTCAAACCACTGTTTTGAGACCATGCGTCTACAAGAAGCTGGGCTCGTATTGAATACGTCTTTTTCCGGTAGATCGAGTTTGTTAATATAGTTTGCAGATCTAATAAAGAAGGAGTTCTTCCTATAATTGGTAGTACTGAGCGCTGTGTGAAGAGGATATTGGATCCTAACTGATCTCCTAGAACCTCTCAACTGTATACTACTGAGGAGATCAGGAGAATTTACTTGTGACTGCGCTATTTTTAACAGAATCGTAATATCAGAGATCTTTCTTCTTTGCGACAGTGGTAAGAGATGTTGTCTTTTACATCTTACCTCGTAACTATAATTGAATAATTAACACCTGTAATGGAGATAGCGCGTGAATTTACGCTGTACGGATTCCAACTTATTTATGTAAACATCGTACAGTGGGTTCCAAATTTGAGAGCAATATTCCAGGATGCTGCGGACATATGCACAATAAAGAATTTTAATAACCTTAATATTATTAAATTGGGAGCATAATCTCATGACGAAGCCCAGTGTTTTATAGGCTCTAATAGCGATATGGTCTATGTGCTTTTCATATGTTAATTTTGAGTCATGTATCACACCTGTGGTCCCGAATCTCACTAACTTTTTTAAGGCTTAATCCTTTAAGGGTGTATTTAAATTGGCATATCTGTGGTTTCCTGGAAAAAGTTATTGAGTAACATTTGGGGGCATTTAGATGAAGACAGTTAAGTTGACAATATGCTTCAAATCTCTGAAGGTCCTGTTGTAACAGTTGACAATCTGAGTGATTTTTAATAACTCAATAAATTTTCACGTCATCAGCATACATTAAAAACTTAGAATAACGAAAACAGGGTTTGATGTCATTAATAAATATATTAAACAATAAAGGACCCACCAAAGACCCCTGTGGGACGCCAGATGGGGTTATATGCCATGTCGATACAGCTCCATTCAACACTACTGCTTGAGATCTGTTTTCAATATAAGAGCAGAACCACCTAAACAAATTTCCGTGTATTCCAGCTCTTAACAGCAACTGAAAAAGTATTTTGTGATCTATTTCGATCAAAAGCTTTGCTATAAACTGTGAATACAGCGTCCACGTGACCACCCTTGACCATGTTAGAGGTTGTAAATTCTAAGAATGACAATAAGTTTGTAGTCGTTGATTTATTTTGAATAAATCCTTGTTTTACAGCAAATAAACAAAGTTGATAATGTTCTGTTTACTTGAGTAGTAACGATTCGTTCTTATATACATAAATTAAATTCAAATCCGTTTTGCACACGAGTTATTCTTTTTTGTTATGTATGGCAATCTTCTGAAATCTTCAGCAATTTCTGCCAGAGTCGTATAATTTCTACTCATGGGTAAACAAGAATACCGGCTACCAGTTATACCTGTAAGTCTCTTCTGATTATATCTATCAATTGACTCTGCGACATCAGTAACTCTATTAGTTGGACGTCGTAACTGTCAATCGGATCGGCCTGTAAATGTAATGACAACACTTTCGGCTGTTAAAAAGGCATGTTGAAACTTTCAACTGAATCCAACAGTAGTAGTAATAACATGTCAGAGCAGATGATGCCAATCAAAAATATTCTTTTAGGCTTTATATACCTACATGGAAGCCTTTATTTTCCATTTAATAATCAAAATGATTTTGATTATTAGATGTCAATGTCAGTACGACAGGCGGTTATTCTTTGTGGGCGAAGATTTCGAGTTATTTGTTCACGTTTACACATAACTGTAAGCGTGGACAAATAAATTTAAAATGCGTTTCACAATGTGTAAACCTATCTGCTCGGTCGACTGTTCTTAACGTGTAAAAATAGAACAAACAAGGTGATTCCGGAATATACGCCATCCCTTAACAGTTAGATACTCATAGTATTATGTGCATGTCAACAAATTTTATTAATCCATACTAATGTATAAAACTAAAGAAACTACTGGTCCTATTAGAAAAATATTTCAATTTTAGATAGCCCATTTAATGAGGAAGGTTGACTATATTTACTTAGAAATTTCCTAACGCGGGTGATAAAGCCTGGAGTCTTTTGAAAGGAGAGACGGTTAGCATTCCCCTTGACAAGGATCGAACACATTTATGGTTAAGAGGCATAATTCTTAACCAACATTTTCGGGCCGGATAGCTCATGCGTACCCGGCCCCCGCCAACGGCGAATCGAAGGAGTGATCGAAGGGGTTTTAGTGGTGAAGGTTCCGCTCCTCGTGGTATGATGGTTAGTATACCACCCTATGGAGAGGGCGTGTCCCACATATCCCGCCGCCAGCGCGCGAATACGCTGCAGTGGCGGTGGGAATGCGTAAAAGCATTTCCCCCCGGACAACAAAAAAAAAGGTACAAAAGGTTAACATAACTTAAAAAAATACGTAATACAAGCTTAAAGCAAGGCCCTTTTTATGCGGCCAGCGCAGTAAGTATTGGGAGAACGACATTATCCAAAAGAAACAAGTATTTAAATACCATTTTATGTTTGGTATGACGATTATTAATATAATATATTTATTATTATTATTAAGTGCCTACGTTGGCCCATTGCAGGGCAAAGGCCTCCCTTCTCTCTTTCCATCTCTCGCGATGTAATGCAATTGTAGGCCAATCCTTTAAAAATGGGTCCACCTCATCTCGCCATCGTCTACTGGGCCTGCCGCGTTGACGTTTCCTGCCAGTTGGGCTCCATAGAGTAGTTATGTTAGCCCAGTGCTCCTCCGGTATACGACAGATATGGCCAGCCCAGTTCCACTTCAATCTTGCAGCTGTGAGGCCAACATCAGCTATTTGGGTTTTGGAGCGAAGCATGGAATTTTTGATGTTTAGTATGAAAAAAAAAACCAGCGGCCGTATCTCAATGGCTAGGACGTCGGACTTGCAATCATGTGGTCACCGGTTTAATCCCCACCTGACACTAGCGACGTAAACCCACTCGTAATACAAGCATTTTAGCTTAGCACGAAGGGTTAATCCTAGGTAAGACAAGCAGCGACAACGCTGCTAGGCTTCCTTAAAAAAACAAAAACAAATAGCATATAAGTAAGTAGGTATATGTAGTTTATTATACACATATATTGTTTTGACAACCTCCGTAGCGTAGCGGTATTTGGATCGCTTTAAATCTCGGAGGTCGTGGGTTCGATCTCTACGCCGGACAGGAAATCTTTGTGTAAATTCTATGATTTCTTTCCTTGCCTCGGAAAGCACGTTAAGCCGTTGGTCCCGATTGTTACAACATCATCTATAATAATCGTATATCAAGGAACGGGCAGCAGCGTTTCCTTGTGTGGTACAACATAAAACTGCGGTTACCAACCCGCCCATAGTTAACCTAGCCCATGTTCAGCAGTGGACGTTATACGGGCTAATGATGATGTGTAACTATTAGTGTGTATGTTTATAGGTAGATATGTTTCCACCAATAAGGTATAAATTAATTTAAATTTAAAATGTTGTACACTTGCTTTGCACTAATTATCTCTTCCTTAAAGGTTTACTGGAAGATAATTTTTAAATGAATTATGATCGCCTTTGCACATGTTTTTTCGAATTTATAAAATGTAAGAAAATTACATTTCAAAGTATAAATAAATAAAAAAAGAAATTTATTGACTAAATTAATTTCCCGCTAAGCGGAGGGCATATACATTCGAAGCACCTTATATTTCATTCATTCGTTTGTAATTTGGAGCCTTTGTGATACCTTAAACCAGTATTAATATTTGATCCGGCCAGATTCATTTTTGTGCCAGCTGGATTGTCATTTAATTCTTTTAGGATTTCGAGACTAAAGAGACGGCTCTAGAATTTTAAACGATTTGGCCTAGCTTTTGAATCCGCTTTTTTTTTAAATCGGTAGGTACGTTTGTTTTTAGCGTTTCCATATATTTATTTATTTTATTTATTTATTTATATATAGATACAATCAAATAGAAGTTGAAGCTATATGATGCCACATAAACTCATTCGAGTTTTACCGTGCATCATTTACATATAATAGAAATGATCATAGGTATAAAAGAAAAAAAAAATATATATATTAAGTGGGTAGGCCGCAGCGAAGTGCGATATAAAGCATTAACTTCCCACCCCTCTCCCACCACTCTGACAACCTCCGTAGCGTAGCGGTATTTGGCTCGCTTTAAGTCTCGGAGATCGTGGGTTCGATCCCCATACCGGACACGAAATCTTTGTGTAAATTCTAGGATTTCCGGATCTGGTTGGTTGATGGACTATCCTCCGTGCCTCGGAAAGCACGTTAAGCCGTTGGTCCCGATTGTTATAACATCATCTACAACAAGCGTATACCAGGGAACGGGCAGCAGCGTTTCCCTGTGCTGAACATAATACTGCGGTGACTATGGCAAAACCATCCCTCGAGAAGAGGCCCATGTTCAGCAGTGGACGTTGTACGGGCTGATGATGATGATGATGATGAAACTCTTTTGTAGCTTTAATGTAGTATTTTGTAGACTACATTAAATCTGTGTTTG
Source organism: Nycteola revayana (assembly GCA_947037095.2). Lineage (NCBI taxonomy): Eukaryota > Metazoa > Arthropoda > Insecta > Lepidoptera > Nolidae > Nycteola > Nycteola revayana. The sequence goes on along the minus strand of OX344856.2, from coordinate 18,238,611 downwards.
TTTTTTTGTAAAATTACTTTTACACTTGCTATAGTTAACCTTCATCAATAACATTCCGTAACTTTAAGTAACTCTTGATCGCTATAATGTGTCTCCATTATTTTCTCATACGGCACGTGCTTTAAACATTTTTATGGGACGGAAATAACGATTTAAAACTACCATAATTCTAAATGTATTAAGGTATAAAGAAAGTTTATAGCTATAACGTACTCGCTTACTAAATCGATCGAACTCTTTATAAGAAACTCGAAAAAATTACGGAATATATAAACACTGCCCACCTGCCCTTTTTTCTTTTGTTGCCCGGGGGGTAATGCATTTACGCATCCCCTCCGCTGCCGTTGCGCTGCAGCGTTCCCGCGCTGGCGAAGCGGTATGTGGAACTTGCTCTCTCCATGGTATGCTAGTCATACCACGAGGAGAGGACCCTACACCACTTAAACCCCCCGGAAACTCCTCCATCCGCAGTTGGTGAGGGCCGGGTACGCTGGGCAATAAGGCCCACTACCTGCCTGCTTGAACAAATGTCCATTCACTCGACTTGACTTGAAGATTACCAGATTATATTGTTCAGGGAACACAGACGTTGGTAAAGAGTTCTGCATCATCGCTGTTCGTATTGTAAACCGCTTTGTGCAAATTTGTGGGATTTTGACCATGTAAGGGTGATAGTAAGGTATAGTGGGAGGGTGCAGGTAGAATTAGATTTTTTTACTAATCCCACCCACACTCCAACCACTGCAAGTGACTGCAACTCCTCTTAGCTAGGATCAACAGTGGCACACACTGGTAATGGCAATGAGTACCGAGACTCATCATGTCCCGAGAAAATGTTAGAACTGCCTTGGGATCCGCAACATACGTATTTGATCAGACAGAGGTACTAGAAAATTTCTATAGCAATTGGATCATGTCCCTACCTACAAGATGGCAAAAAGTTATCGAACAAAATGGTACCTACATACTTTAGTTTAATGTAAATAAACTATATTAAAAATGCGAAGAAACTTTTTCCCCAACCTATTATTATTCCCTTTTCATACATCCTTTAAACGATGAAGATGCTTACGTTAATGAAGATGCTTACGTTATATAGAAAATACCAACACCAATTTCAAGTTTAAAATAAGAAATACTACTGTGCTGACTTTTCCTTTCTATAATTTTGAATTGAAATTAATATTTAATAAAAAAAAATAACATGATATACTTAAATTAAAACTGAATCTGAGAGGCGTTTTAGTTTGTAGGTTTAAGTCATGTCGGTGGTCTTATTATATTTTCAATATAGTACTGGTATCAATTTCAACACCACTAGACATATTGTTTCATCGTGTCTGAACGTTAAAGATTCCATACCAGGGAAGTTGAAACTAGTACTGTAGTTCTGTCACTCTGTCTGTCCATTACTAACGTCTGTTTCAGCAGCTATTAAGATTGGAAATTTGGAACGCTTTTGTCGTTGGTACCTTTAGCGGGCGGGAGGATGTTTAGGAATGCTTTGTCCTTTATTACAAGGACGTAGAGTTGTAAATCCAACAATGCACATTGCAAGTTTAATGGTTTAAGGAATCTAATAGTTAATTTGGTTGGTGTTGTAAATGGGTTGCATTTCTTATTTGAAATATACTTAGTTCTTTTAATTATAGTTAAAACTAGATGATGTCTGCGAACTTGTCTGCGTGGTGTTTGTTCTTTCTTTGAATTTTTTGACTATCCTATAGGAACTTTTTTTATTTTTTGTGATTAAATGTATTTAAAACGTTGACCGGGGATGTAAGGTGCCACCATGCAAAATTTCATTTGAATCGGGGCAACAGTTTCGGAGGTTAGCCCGTACAAAAAGACAAACAGACAGAGACACAAAAAACACTGGCTGTGTTCTATTTTACTTCTTTCATCCCCCTGCCTCGGTTTTTAGCGTATTTTTCTATGAGACATTCGTCCTCAACAGTTTTATTATTATGTATAGATATATAGATAAGAAGTGCATGAACGATGTGAACTGAAGTTATTATAGTATAATTAGTTATAGTTATATCAATACTAATAGTATAAAGTGGAGAAGTTTGTATTTTTATTTTTTGTATGTTTGTTTCAAATAAACTTAAAAACTCCTAGATCCCGATAATTCTTACACCATCAGAATGCTACATTATCCCTGAGTAACATAGGCTATACTTCACCCGTGCGAAGCCGGGGCGGGCCGCTCGTATAATAGTATATATTATTGTTTGGTTGGGATTTAAAAGTTTTTTTGTTTAATATTATGTTGTATGCCAAGGAACTTGAGCTCATTTTGCCACGACCCTTTTTTTGTAAGTTACTTTTTTTAATGTTACGTTTCGATAGTTACGCCTATGCATATAACTTCTATCTATATATGTTAGTATATTTACCTACCCGTCGTATATATTACTTACTAACTAAAAACTAAATATCGAAATATTTACCATACTATCATAGGTAATGTCTGCTTCATCGCACTACGAAGATAATTGACACGCAAAATCATTCCAACCTCTTATTAAATAGTGCTCTCATCTCATCAGCTTGTTCATGTAAAGGGATTTAACTCATCATCTCCCCTATTCTCGTGTCAAGTCAGTGGAAAAACTGCTGGCTGCCGGCTTATGGAGCCATCAAAACGAATGGGTACAACGACGGGACTATATCATTAGGGTGAATGTTTATGGCTTTTTGCGTATAGTAGGTATGGTTTCACATTATTAGTTGATTTAATATTGCTTATGTAGGAGATAGTATCTTAGTAAAGCAATAAGGGTGTTAGATTTTTAAAGGGATTTTAAAGGTTCGATTCGATTTTGGCAACAGTAACAAAATTGTATGTTTGAAAATATATATGTTACGGGCAACGTGATTAACTGGGCATTATTAATAAGGACCGGCCATTATTAATAATGCCCAAGAGCGATGGGCAAAGTGATTAATTTATCACTTTGACCGGACATTATTAATAATGCCCGACGGCCCGTGGTTCTTTTTTTTTTTTTTACTAAATATAGGCTTACGTTTGACCTTAATCTCGCTTGATGGAAGGCGATGATAAGGCCTAAGATGATACACGCTTGCCTAGAAAGTGTCTGTTCACTTTAGTTTCACGGTTCATGTAATAAGCCAGTGTTTGAGATAGCTTGAATTTATCACTTGGACCGGGCAGTAGGAATAATTCCCTACTTGTAGCCGGGCAATCTAATAAATTGGTTTATGTTTAGGTTATTTTTTATTTTTACAACCCAAAAACCTTTTGCGCTGCTCATATAAAATGTTGTAAGCTTAATTTCATTTAATAAACAAAAACACACAGTTCACCTATATTATTACTTTGCCCAATTGAGGCATTATAAATACAGACCGGCCATTATTAGTAGTGCCCGGACTTATCAAATTGCCCGTAACATAGATATTTTTTGTTTGTTAAGTACGAGCACGGTTACGGCTTAACTCCTGTTCCCCTAGGAACTACATAATTAAATATAGCCTATAAGGCTTTCTCAGTAAATGGGCTATATAACACTGAAATAAGTATTTAAAGCGGCCGTAGCCTAATGGCTAAGGCGTCGGACTTGTGATATTGAGGTCGCCGGTTCGAACCCCACCCATTGCACTACCGACGCGAACCCACTCGTAACACAAGCATTTTAGCTTAGCACAAGGAGTTAACAAGAATACTAGTAGACTGCAAAACTCTGGTAGTAATTTTTATAAAAAAAAAACTCGGTGCAGGATTTCCTGAGATTAACGCATCCAAGCAAACAAAGTCTTCAGCTTTATATATTACTATAGATTAGCGTTAGACGACACGTTCAACGAGCTGCCTGATTGTGGAAGTACCTTACAGAATACCACAGTCAAATAACGCTCTTCTTCTTCTTCGTCGTGTCGATGATTCCTTTAAATTATATATGTTGCGACCAAAACTCTGCCACATTTACGGCGTTGGTGGTGGCCTCGGACAGGTCCCTTAGAGTGCCGGTGGAATTGCACATAACCCCGGCCCAGTTAACAGCTGGCACTCGGTAACGCAGAGTCCAGCTGGCCAATGTTCTCACCGCGATAATTCCTCAAGGTTCCTCCAAATAACGCTATTGATAGATGTTGTGTGCCTGTGCGTGAGTAAGGTTGTCAGAGTTGACTAGGGGTAAAGGGGAAAGGGGAAAAGGTCGGTAGGTTTATGATGGCTGGTGCTGTACTTGCACTAGCTTTCCTTGCATTTGAACCCCTATGCTACTTAACGTCAAGTGGATGCTCATGTTTCTAGGCAGAAATAATAAAAAAAGTTTTTTTCATCAAGTTAAGTTTCTTGCCGGAATTAAGAAGCAGTGTGATAGATAGTGAAAAGGTTATAAAGACACAAAAACATCAAGTGTTTAATACTGATATCGTAACTCTTTTTAGTATTTTTAAAACTCGATAAAATTAAGAGATACTTAGAAAATAATGCCTTTTAAAAGTTGCATTTAAAGCGACGCTACAAATATAATCTTAACTTGAAAGTATATTCTCGCCTCTTTATTTAAAATATCCTTAACCCAAAATATACATCTTGTTCACACCATGCACATGACCCTAAAGACTCACCCTCCTAATCACTTGTAAGCCCTTTGCCCTTAACCCTTTGTTTGCATAATGCGGATTTTAAAATGACGCTACGTTGTTTGTTCGGCTTTAAACAATGACCCTTAGACCTTGTAAACATTTTTTTTTGTTCTTTGCTGTTATTAATTTGTTTTGAATACTTTACAGAAAAGTTTACCAAAATATACTTGAGATTTATATTGATAATAATTGAGATTGACAAAAATTTGACCACCGGCAGGACTCGAACCTGCATCTCTTTTAAACTCCTTTGTATGGTTCCTTCCTTGGTTGCCTGGAAGAGATCACATTTTGTGATAAGGCCGCCAATTGTACCTATCTAATTTTAAGTTTAGTTTTAAGTCCTGTTCTGTATTTTTCTCTTTGTGAAAGTGTACAATAATGAGTTTATCTATCTATCTATCTATCTTAGGTTTAGCCCCTAATGCCTTAACCAATTAGGCTACGGTGGAACCACGCCGGTCATCGAAATTTATCAATCTGTCTTTAACCCGTCTCTAAGGGGGACGTTATTGCCATCTATCGGTAATGATCCGCATTACTTCGACTAATATCTCCAAAGCTACATTTATTTATTACATTTATTAATCCAGCGATCATTTCACTGGTCATGTTTGGCATTGTTTCCCTTGGGAACGGCAAGTCAAGTAAAAACAATGAGCGCTTTATCTAACCTACGGAATACAGCCGCAAACGCGACCCTTAGTTTGTAAGGAACGTTCTGATGCCCTCTTAGACCCAAAGTCTAAGAGGCATGTGTACTGTAAAGTTTAAAACACAATAGCAAAAAACTCTCCAAAAAAACTAAAAGTCATTTTTTGCCGCGGACAGCGAGCTCAGGTTCTAGTCCCGCGGGAAGCATAATTTGCAGTTTTTTAAACTATTTAATAAGGTTACAGCCTTGCTCTTTTATGCCCGGTGAAGTAGCAACAGCTCCGTGGCTAAGTGTATAAAGCCAGTCCGACAACCCGTCCGAAAACAAACCTGCACGGCTGCACACTTTTTATTTTCCAACCGCCAGTCTGTCGTAACTGTCACCAGTCGTGTTGTGTGTATCACTCCTAAAATTCACAGGTGCACTGTTCAATTCAGATAAATTAAAATTTAGGCAATAATACTAAATCATTCAATTAATCCTGTATTGATTCAGTTTTATACACTACTCATCCAAAAATATGGTTGGCAATAAATGTCTGTTGGGAATGCTCGTCTATTTGAAGATGAAATTTCAATCTATAAACTAATAATAAAGCTTAAGAGCTTGTTTGTTTGTTTGAAGGCGCTAATCTCAGGAACTTTTGGTTCGATTTGAAAAATTCTTTCAGTGTTAGATAGCCCATTTATCGAGGAAGGCTATAGGCTATATTTAATTAAAAAGATCTTACGAAAACGGGAGTTACGCGGGTGAAACCGCGCGCGGGAAGCTAGTCATTAATAAACAGTAATACCCTTATGTAAAATTATATATACATTATACATATATAAAAGTTCATGTTTGTATAAAAAGGTTCTAATAAAAAAGGAATGACAATGAATGGCTCGCCTTAATTCTTGAAGGTCATGGGTTTGATCCTCGCGCTGAGTTTAATCTAATATTTCTTTCCCTTCTGGTTGGTTGAAGGCTAACCCTCCGGGCTCTGGAAAGCTCGTTAAGCCGTTAATCCCGATTGTCATAACATCATCTATAACGATAGTAAACAAAGGAATGGGCAGTAGCGTTTCACTGTGTCTTATGATATAGTAATAACTGAAAAATCTCCATCTCGGAAGGAGGTCGTGTAAGACGGGATGATGGTGATACTAAAACTTTAACTCGCCGACTGTACATTTACTTTGCACCGAGACATTGTAGTGTATTTATACCTACATAAAAGCATATATTTTCATACTTTTCTCTAATTAATTTATTCACATTTTTCAGCTTTATCGTCAAGGCAAGTTGAAACGTTACGTTGCGCATTGTTTCTTTTACAATTCACTTAAAGAAAAGGTTACACACTGATACAAAAGGTTGATGTTTATTTTTTAGCAATAAATACTTTTTTAATGTAGGTATGTATGGTAGTATTTCGCAAAGGTATATAACATTTCATCAATTACTACAAATACCTGATAAAAACTTTGTAAAAATAAACATGACCGAAAGATAAGATCATACGAATGATCAGGTTCATTTTTATTTGTTGAAGGGAATTAATTAATTATCACAAATGATGTCTTTTTCTTTTCTTTCTTTCTTTTTTAAAAGACAACTCCCGCACTAAGGAAATAAATCCCTGTCATTTTACGGACACTAAGAACACCTGGGTATTCTTAGTGTCCGTAAAAACACAAATAGTTGTTCTAAGTCTGGACTCAGAACAAATTGTCCCGGGTGGGAATCGAACTCAGAACACCAGGTCTCAGAAGCAACTATCGTAACCACTGAGCCACCGGTGCAGTCACACTTATGAATTTTCACTATGATTATACTTATTTTACTATAAATTGCAAGAGTTTGTTTGCTTGCTTGAACGCGCTATTCTCAGGAACTACTGGTCCGATTTGAAAAAATATTTCAGTGTTAGATAGCCCGTTTATCGAGGAAGGCTATACCTATAAAATTATGAATTTCCTACAAGAACTGGTGTTTTTTAGTCAAAACAGGTGTTCTCGCTCTCTACAGCTTGAATGATCTAAGTCATTCGAAGTAATGGAGTTCCCATAAGTCCTTGAAGGATGAATGTAGGTTACTATCTAGAAAGTTTCGTTATTAATACCATAGCATTATAAGGAAATAGATAAAAGAAGTTCAACACAAAAGACATTGGACCGTGTATAACTTACAAAGCGACTAGTTCCATCTCGACAATAGGGACTATCAATGGAATCTGCGCATTCGATTCAACGCTATGTCTCTTGCACAAATTAAATCTACACGCTTAGCTTCAAACGATGAGTACGATACGATTGAATGCTTGTGAACGGCAAAAAATTTGCATGCATTATAGTAAAACTAGGACTTAACTATTAAATGATAAGGATTTTGAGAAAATTTCTAAGGTATTGCCTTATTTGCCATGGTAGCCCTATTCTTCCTACTAATATTATAAGCGTGAAAGTTTGTACATACTTACAAATTTTGTCCATACTTATGGATGGATGGATGGATGTTTGTTTCCCCTTATACGTAAATCTACAGAATGGATTTGGCTGAAAGTTTGCACGCGGATAGTTTATAAGCTGGATTACAAATAGGCTACATAATATCACGCTCCGACCCACTGGAGCAGAGTGACGCGGGGAGCAGCTAGTAGGATATAAATAAATATATTTTAGGTAGCCAGTAAAAGCAGGTTAGGAAGGATACTCGCCGGCGAGGGCCGCGTTTCACCCCTATCCCTGTTCTGTGATCTAGCGCCTGTAGGACGTGCCTACTTAAGTGGCACTCGGCAAACTCTGCATGATTATAGTAAACTAGCTACCTGCGCGTGGTTTCACCCGCGAATCTACTGATCTTCCGTGAGAACGTCGCCGCGTCGTCTATACTAATATTATAAAGAGGAAAGATTTGTATTTTTCTGTGTGTGTATGTTTGTAATAAATAAACTCAAAAACTACTGTGCCGATTTCAAAAACTCTTTCACCATTGGAAAGCTACATTCACCCTGAGTGACATAGGCTATATTTAATTATGAAATTCTCACGGGAACGGGAGTTACGCGGGTGAAACCGCGCGCGGGAAGCTAATCATTAAATATAGCCTGTTTTACTCTTGGATAAGGTGGCATTCTAATGGTGAAATAATTTTTGAAATCGGTTTAGTATTTCCGGAGCCTATTGAATGCAAACAAGCCAATCTTTCCTCTTTTTAATAATTAATAAGTAAATTAAAGTTCATAAATAAATTGGTTTTATAAGATAGTGCTGAAAGATGACATGCAGGTATTTATTGTAAGTAGGCTTATTATTAAAATGGGACCCTTTAGATCATCATCAGCCCGTATAACGAACATGGGCCTCCTCCCGAGGGATGGTTTTTGCCATAGTCACCACGCTTGGCAGGCGGGCTGGTGACTGCAGTATTATGTATTAACACACAGGGAAACTCTGCTGCCCGTTTCCTTGTATACGATTGTTATAGATGATGTTATAACAATCGGGACCAACGGCTTAACGTGCTTTCCGAGGCACGGAGGATAGTCCCTCAACCATACAGACTCGGAAAGAAATCTTAGAATTAACACAAAGATTTCTTTGTCCGGTGTGGGGATCGAACCCACGACCTCCGATATTTCATCATCATCATCAACAGCCCGTTGACGTCCACTGCTGAACATGGGCCTCCTCTAAACAGACCTTGGCAAGCCAGGATGGTAGAGGTTTATTGCCATAATCACCACGCTTGGCAGACGGATTGGTGATCGCAGTAAGATGTAAACCTTGAGCTAATAGATGCTGCTGCCCATCCATCAGCCATATGTCCCTTAGTCGCCTTTTACGACACCCATGGGAAGACATGGGGTGTTCTATTCTAAGCCGGAAACCACACGGCAAACACGAGATTTAAAGCGAGCCAAATACCGCTACGCTACGGAGGTTGTCACCTTTAGATATAGTATCGAAATTTACGCAGATGAAGTCGTGGGCGAGAACTAGTTATACTATATGCCCGATAAAGTAACAATTTCTCTCATCACAAAAATAGTTTACATTTGCTAATAGGCAATTATCAGTATGTATACATTTGGTGGTTAAAAATGTAACCAGATTTGTGAGAGATTGGTGCCTGATTTAGGTTTGGGAAAACCTGTATTACAGGTCACCAGTGCCCCACTCCGCGGATTATATAATGTAATATACAGGGTTGATACGACAGAGGGGCTTTCCTTTAAACTGCCTATACTAGGTACCATTTCCAAGCTCTGTACCAAAAATCAATTAAATAGGAGCAGTAGTTTAGTCGCAAATGATTTTTTAAGTTTTTGCGCCGTTTGTACACGATGTATCTTTCCGCTGTTGCCGCTCTGACGCAAATCATTGCAAAACATCCCGCACCGGCGCGCGCGCGACGTTGCCGCTTTGCTAGGTCAGTGAAATTTATTTACAAAGGGTGGTTACGTTTCACTCTGATTTGTAAGCTATTTAGTTTGTTTGAAAGAAAAAAAAAACTCAATTTGGTTGCTTTTTATTTTTATACCGTATCGGATTAATAAAAAACACGTATAGTAAACGTAGGTAGCGGAATTTAATGCCCCTCTGTCGTATCAACCTTGTATAAAACAGAAGCGTCGTGGGAAACTTACTAATGCATATCCGTTCAAAAAAAAGCAACACGCTTAGACCAACACGGTTAACTTATTTATTTTTTAATTAACGTAGCTTGTTGCAATGTCTTTCCACCCGTATGTATTACGCATTAAGCCATTACCGCCAGCGATATGGCGCCAATTATATCAAAATACTATTCCCGGTAGGTTAATTTTATAAAGCGCCAGCTTTTCCGACTGTGGCGGAGTTTATAATTGGTTTGCATTATTATTTTACATGTTGTGAATGTCATCGGGCTGTTAACGACGATGCGAAACTTAAAGGTACCTAAGGGATTTATTTGTGATTAAAATTCTAGAGGTTATACCCGTGTGGAGATGGGTTTGCATAGAATAGTACCTATAGGTAAATAAAAATGCATCACCAAAATGAATGTACAAGCGATCAATGAAATACTAAACAGACACTTTCTACGCAAGCGTGTATTATATTAGGCCTTATCTTCGCCTCCCAGCGAGATTATGGTCAAACGTACGCCAATATTTAATAAAAAATAAAAAAAACTTTTACAGAAGCATCTTAATATTCATAATTTACAGATTAAAATGACTTCAACCAAAGGGGCACCTATTTAGATTGAACAATCTATATATCTCTCTACTCTTCTCTTTTCTGTCTTACATAATCCAAATGTCCCTTTCTATCTTTGTGAACGCATTCAGTATTTAATCCCACGCGACAAAATTTGTCGTACAGCTACTTCTCTTCTTCTCCGAATACACACACTTCCAGCCGCTATGATGGCTCTTTCGCATGACATCATACGTGCAGTACGCCTTTTGAACTCTCTTCCCCACTTCATTCGTGCCAGTTCATCTATCGATGTTTTTTTAAAAAGAACATTATCTTTTATCTTATTAGTAGTATTTATTATATGTATTAGTTTATTTTTATAGCAAGGCACTGGAATTCGTTTTGCCATGAACATTTATAATAGGAATCTCATTGAGGGCAATTTAAAAGTGAAAAAATCATAGGTCTTTTTAAAAATTTCAATGATACGTGTGGATAGGCAATACTGATGGCAAAATGAGTCCTGCAAATTATTAGCAATCCCACTAATATTTTATGAAAGTTTGTATGTATGGATGGATGGATGTTTGTTACTCTTTCACGACAATACTACTGAAAGGAATTGGCTGAAGTTTTGCACCGCGATAGGTTATACACTGAATTAACATATAAGCTACAAAACATTACGCTCCGAACCACTGGAGCAGACTAACGCGGGTAAAACCGCAGGGCGCAGCTAAAGTTTAATAAATCATGTATTTTGACACAAATCGTCTCCTCTCCTCCTCTTTATAATATAGGACACAAGCTTTCACCGCATATCCACGTTCCCGTAAGAACTTCATAGGTAAACTATAATTTTCCTCGATAAATGGGAAATGCAAACACAGAAATATTTTTTTTAATCCGACCTATTAGTTCCTGAGATTCCCGAGTACAAGCAAACAAACAAACTCTTTAGGTTTAAGTATATAATTATGTGCGGTGACCGCGCGACAGGTTTAGTGAAAACAAACTTACATAAACATAAGTGGGCGGCCGCACTGCAAAAACGTAAAGCGAAATTAATTGTTCTTAGCGTTGCTATCGCCGTACAAGTCCGATCTCGGCATTATTGTTTTTTAGATCTGATATTATGGGTTTAATCTCCACTCTAAACAACTATTTGTTCGACCATTGAATAGCTGCTTCAATTATTTTTTACAAAGTAGATATAGATTCTAGCAGAATTTTTGCACAGTTCTAGGACCCTTGTTAACCCTTCGTGCTCAGCTAGAATGCTTGTGTTACGAATGGGTACACGCCGGTTGTGAATGAGTAGAAATAAAACCATACTATATAGCCAATAAATATTCAATTCTGTCTTTAAAAAATAACAAGAAGTCATATTAACACAAAGACGTTATTCCATAACTTGCCTATTCCATAATAGGCATGAGGCAAGATTTTGAAATCCTCTTGCGCAACGTGGGTAGTCATTTTCTAAGTACGAAAAACACAATATTTCGGTAATAAATTTAAATTTAACGAAGTTTAAGCCATATTTCTATTAAATTTTAAATAGCGCGCGAAAAAAGGGCTCAAGTGTCATGGCGTTGGCTATGACGTCACGCTATTGTAAAAAATGTCATTGAGTCCGCCAAACCTAACGTAGTGGTTAAATTCTCTTTGATGGTTACAATATCGTGACGTCATGCGCCGTGATTGGTGTTTCAGTCAAAATGGCCGATTGCAGTATTTTAATCTTTTATTTTATTAAAAATCACATTAATCTCAAGGTTATATATAAAAATAAATAAGTGTAATAATTTCTTTTTATATGTACTTTCCCCTAAAAACATTAGGATTATTCCACTTTGTTCACCTGGGTGATATCACCCAGGTGAACAAAGTGGAATTGATTAGTGTACTTTGATCACCTCGGAAATAAATCACCTGGGTGATATCACCCAGGTGAACAAAGTGGAATTGATTAGTGTACTTTGTTCACCTCGGAAATAAATCACCTGGGTGATATCACCCAGGTGAACAAAGTGGAATTGATTAGTGTACTTTGTTCACCTCGGAAATAAATCACCTGGGTGATATCACCCAGGTGAACAAAGTGGAATTGATTAGTGTACTTTGATCACCTCGGAAATAAATCACCTGGGTGATATCACCCAGGTGAACAAAGTGGAATTGATTAGTCTGCTTTGATCACCTCGGAAATAAATCACCTCAAATCTTGGATCTTATGGGTAAATCAGTACTGTAAAATAAAACCCAATGTTAATAGGATAATGAATATATGTATCTATTGTTTTTGAGAGAACAAATCAGATAGTTTAAATCAGCAAGAACACAAAAATAACTTATTCTACAGCAATCTGTTATAAAATTGTCATCATCATCATCATCATCATCATCAGCCCGTACAAAGTCCACTGCTGAACATTGGCCTCCTCCCGAGGGAGGGTTTTGCCATAGTCACCACGCTTGGCAGGCGTGTTGGTGACCGCAGTATTATGTTGTAATACACAGGGAAACGCTGCTGCCCGTTCTCTGGTATACGCTTGTTATAGATGATGTTATAACAAATCGGGACAACGGCTTAACGTGCTTTCCGACGCACGGAGGGTAGTCCCTTAACCAACCAGTCCCGGAAAGAAATCTTAGAATTTACACAAAGATTTCTTGTCCGGCGTGGGGATCGAACCCACGACCTCCAAGACTTAAAGCGAGCCAAATACCGCTACGTTACGGAGGTTAAAATTGTATTAAAAAAAAATTACAAAGTTATCGGAGTTTTTCTAGAAAATGGCCAATAGACATATGGCCATCGACTAACGCCATTTGGCAGTCTGTTACGAAATTGTCGCGATTTCTTACTGTATTTCTCCGATTTGATGATGATGAGCACTCACCATGATCAATATTTAAATTGTTCATACGCACAACATAAAAAGATGCATCTTTTTGTAATGCATCGAGCAAATGTATAACATTGTTCTTCCGAAGTCGTATAGATTAATTCAATTTGTGGTGCCACCCTTCTAAAACATTCGTCGTTCGATGCCGCTCGCCCCACACACACCAAATATTTGGCGCAATTTTAGACATCCACTGCGATTTAAAATAATCAAGAAAAGGTTTCATAGCTGGATCACGACAGTATTCTGAATGTATATACTCCCAGCCCTCAGAGATATAATCTTCTGGGAGTAAAGGTAAAGCATTTAATAACGATACACATCGTCTATTGTACTTGTTATCATTCAAATTCAATGCCTTTAATTTTCTCCACAAACACTGTCCAAAATGGAAATGACATCCTTTCAAAGTTATGTCCTGGTAAATAGAAGACATTGCTTGCATTGCTGCTTCTTCAAAATCTGTGGTAAACTTTAATGGATGCCAGTCCGGGAATTGTGACTTTAATATTTCAAACAAAATAGTATACGCTGTACGTGTCTTATGTGACATGAGACAGTATATTAAAGGGACAATCGATGTGGTGGTAGATGTACTGCCAATGTCGCCGTGGAGGGTATACAATTGTAAAAACGGAATATCTTTGCAGACTTTAAATGTACCATCGCCGAATACATGTGACACTGTATTAATTCGCTGTTTTGCCGCCTCGGAAGAAAATAAAATAATGCGGACTCCTTTGCTATTATAGTCTGCTAATAACAGTTGACGAAACTGTTTTGGTATCTGTACCTCTTGCACGTTCTTCGTCTGTACTTTATGTATTTCATAATGTTTATTTCTTTGTTTATATAAGCCTGATTTTATTTTTTTAAAAGGAGGTATTTCACCAATTAAATCCAAACCAGTATCAGCTAATTGTGATACGGTTTCATTATAGATAGTGGGAATGGGATAACAATCTATTTTTTTTACTCTCTCCTTGCAAGTGAATCGGTTAATTAAGAAAGGGAACAAGTCAGGCTTTTTTACATATTGCAATTTCGATGGATTTCGGTTCTTAGAAGCAAGGCCTACAAAACAGTTAAGAAACGGAACATGTCAAAGCATTCGTTTGAATCTTATAGGACGTATCAAATTTACCTTCACTGAAGAAACGGAACAAGTCACTGACATGTTCCGTTTTATACTTAACCATTTATCATTTTGGCAACCCTGATTTAAACGTCATTTTGAATATGAACAGCTGTTTTTGAGGTTACTTATAATAGTTTCTAAAGTTATTTCCTGATGCTCAGTGATTCTCTGTTTAAAAATGTCTGATAACGAAATAGAAACAGTGGAAGTAATTCAAAGAAAAAGGAAAGGTGTAAGAAAAGAAACATCAGCAGATAAAATCAAACGCAGTCGTGTTAAAGGGCTACCTTATGAAAATTATAAAGGAGTCTTGGTTCCTGGTAGAAAACCTGGTGAGGCTTGTGGCTGTGCGTTAAAATGTTTTGAAAAGATCGACGAAGAGTCTCGACTTCAAGCGTTCGCTAGTTTACATAATTTAAATAGTAAAAATGAGCAAGACATATTTTTGTATGGCCTTATTGAGGTTGTATCGATCAAGCAAAAGCGGCCACGCACCAATGATTTACAAAATGCGAAACCTAAACAAACATCCTACAAGTTTTTTGTGAAAGTTGAGGATTCCAAAGTTCGGGTATGTAAAAAAGCATTTATGAGTATCTACTCCATAAAAAATCATGCCTTATTTCGACTGCAACGATTAAGTCTAGCAGGAACTATTCCTACCGATCTCAGAGGAAAACAAGGTAATCAGAGAACAGTACCAGGCGATCTTATTCATCAAGTCAAGGAACACATCTCAAGTTTTCCTGTCAAGCAATCTCACTATGCTTCTAAAGAGTATCTTTATCTGTCGGCAGATTTAAATATTAAAACAATGTATAAGCTATACAAGGAGAAATGCCCAACATCACCAGTAAAACAATCATTTTATTACAAGATTTTTAAAGATCACTTTGATTTGCATTTCGGCAGACCACAGGTCGATGTCTGTTGTGAATGTGAAAGGCTTAATATCAGGATTAATTCACCAGACCTCAATGCGACAGCTGTTATGACTGCAAAAGCTGAATTAGCTGTTCATAAAAGAAGAGCACAAAAATTTTACAGTAGCTTAAAAGAGGTAGAAGAGTTGAGCAAATCAAGAGATGATGTTCTTGGATTATGTTTCGATTACATGCAGAATATTTCTTTGCCTTGTATTCCAGTGCAGGAAATGTTTTACTACAGGCAACTTTCCTTATACCCTTTCTGTATTAAAAATCTTAAAACAGATGAAAGTCGTTTTTTCTTATACCATGAGGGGATTGCACTGAAGGGCCCCAATGAAACATGCTCATTTTTATATAAGTATATACTGGAACAGGTGCCTCATACAGTAAGAGAACTTTACATCTTTACTGATGGATGTGGCGGGCAGAACCGAAATCACGTCATGATAAGCTTATGTCAAGCTCTTGTAGATACTGACCGGTTTGATAAGATTTATCATCGCTTGCCTGTCCGTGGCCATTCTTTTTTGCCCAACGATCGTAGCTTTGGAACAGTAAAGAAGATTTTAAAGAGAAAAGACAGGTATTATGAACCGATGGAAATTTGCCAGTTCATATGCAACGCACATCGAAAGTTTACTGTGTCGACAAAATCGGCTGGTGGACAAAATTTTACAAAAAAGATGCAATTTCTATCGAAACACAATCGCATCAGGTTCCACGAAGTCAAAAGCAACATTTTTTGGTGTCACACTTTTTGGAGTTTGAATATTCGGCAGATCTGAAAGGATGCGTAGTAACTCGTCCATTCATTCAAAACTCTGGACGAGTTAACACATTCGATTTGAGAAGAAAACGATCCGCCATTCCCGTTTTACCGGTCGAAAAAGCATACAACGGTCCTATACCCATTAATGCAAAAAAAATTGAAGATCTAAGACGTACTTTGCAATACATCCCTCATGCTCACATGCAGTATTTTGTAAACATAGTAGAAAACTGGCCTAAGAAAAACGAAAATAATGATAATGATGACGAATAAAGTTAATTCCTAGTAGATTTCTGGTGTATTTGTTTTAATTTTTCCTAATTTTATCCGTTTGAGTAAGAAAAGGAACATGTCAATAAGATTCAAATAATAATAAAACAAAATAGGTAATTTTATTTCTCCCAAATATCAATGTAAAATATGTATATTAATAACATATTTGTAATGTAGTAAAAATAAACATAACTTTTAGAACAAAAATCTTGTGAAATCAATTTTTTGTGTCTCCTGAAAAGTAAGGTCATTGTGACATGTTTCCTTTCTTAATTAACCGATTCAAGTAATCATTTTCTCTATAACTATATTTTTTGTAAAGTTTTGCTTACAGTCAGGTATATGCTGCACAAGTTTCTTAATCTGGTCTCCCTAAAACAAATATAAACAATATGCATCCATGTGACGCCATCTAACCATGTTATTACGTTTATTGTCAACAGAAAATTAATTTAGTCTCAATTAAGTACCTATGTATGAAATATAATAATTATTGTAAGTCATTAGGTAGTTCGTTCACTTAAAATTTATATTTATTCAACAGTATTCAATAGACGTAGGTACCTCGATAGTCATAGATCCAGTGCACTTATTTTTAAGTTGTTGACAACATCTCCACCAGACGCCTCCATTTTTATATACTTTTTTTTTATAATATTCGTAACCATCATGTACCACGACCTTTCGTAACAATAGATAATTCATTCATTTTGGCAATAAATGGTTCTTTTTTTTACTTAACACAGATGCAAATAAAACTACTCCAACATTTAAAACTACCTTTTGTAACTTCAATGAAAGACCGGGATAAACGTTGAACTGATTTATTAAAGTAATGTTGTCATACTGACACATAGTATAGACAAAACAGTAATCGCCACACCTTCAATTACATTTAAAACTATCTTCAACGACATTTTAAACTACCTGCAATGACATTAATGTTTATCGCTAATGTTGCTAATGTTAATAATTTTAGTACCCTAGTTATTAATATGATATATATTTCATTAAAAACAGTAAAAAATAATACATATTTAAATAATAAACTATCTGATTTGTTCTCTCAAAAACAATAGATACATATATTCATTATCCTATTAACATTGGGTTTTATTTTACAGTACTGATTTACCCATAAGATCCAAGATTTGAGGTGATTTATTTCCGAGGTGATCAAAGCAGACTAATCAATTCCACTTTGTTCACCTGGGTGATATCACCCAGGTGATTTATTTCCGAGGTGATCAAAGTACACTAATCAATTCCACTTTGTTCACCTGGGTGATATCACCCAGGTGATTTATTTCCGAGGTGAACAAAGTACACTAATCAATTCCACTTTGTTCACCTGGGTGATATCACCCAGGTGATTTATTTCCGAGGTGAACAAAGTACACTAATCAATTCCACTTTGTTCACCTGGGTGATATCACCCAGGTGATTTATTTCCGAGGTGATCAAAGTACACTAATCAATTCCACTTTGTTCACCTGGGTGATATCACCCAGGTGAACAAAGTGGAATAATCCAAACATTAAATCTTTAATTTTTTGATACTGTCGTCACGCCTATTGCTAATTCTTTTCTAATCACCACCACCACCAATTTCTGTCACACGCCACACAATGACAATCGCCAGACGATTGGACACTAATTGTAATACACATTGCTTTCCTAGTTAACAATGACATCGTAAATTGGACCGACCGTGTCAAACGTACAAGCATGTCATAGCCACGACAATATTTCCCTAAGGCTTGTAGCAGAGATATACTTGTCTATATCGATGTTAGTATTGCCAGTGCGGCTGATACAAAATGCGTTAGACTGCAATATAAAATGCCATGATTATGGGGAATTCCATCTTAAAGAATCATCATCTTCGTTCATCATTTCGTGTAACGTCCACTGGTGAACATGGACC
Organism: Nycteola revayana; assembly: GCA_947037095.2. Taxonomy (NCBI): domain Eukaryota; kingdom Metazoa; phylum Arthropoda; class Insecta; order Lepidoptera; family Nolidae; genus Nycteola; species Nycteola revayana. The sequence goes on along the minus strand of OX344856.2, from coordinate 18,220,217 downwards.
TTCCCTGGTAGGGGTTTTATCGGGTTTCATTCCCGTACTAATGATAAAATCTTTGAGAAAAAACTAAAATTCCTTTCCAGCGCGGTGCGGCGGGGTAATAACGTATCATGGCGATCAGAGTCCAATCGCAAAGAGACTATGTACATACAGAAATCCACATTCATCATCATCAGCCCGTATAACGTCCGCTGCTGAACATGGGTCTACTCCCGAGGAAGGGCATTTGCCATAGTCCCCACGCTTGGCAGGCGGGTTGGTGAAACGCTGCTGCCCGTTCTTTGATATACGATTATTATAGATGATGTTATAATAATCGGGAACAACGGCTTAACGTGCTTTCCGAGGCACGGACGGTAGTCCCTCGACCAATCAGACCCGGAAAGAAATCTTAGAATTTACTCAAAGATTGTCTGTCCGGTGTGGGGATCGAACTAACGACTCCGAGATATAAAGCGAGTCAAATACCGCTACGCTACGGAGGTTGTCTCATGATAATTTTTTTGAAATGCACATTGTTATTGAACAATTTAAGATGTATTGACGTCTTTCGTATGCTCCACTGGATATGCTAAAAATCCTGGGACGGTGCGCAGATGTCAAATCTATATATATAAAAGAAAGTCGTGTTAGTTACACTATTTATAAATCAAGAACGGCTGAACCGATTTGGCTGAAAATTGGTAGGGAGGTAGCTATGAACTGGGAGAAGGACATAGGATTCTTTTGGGTAGGGGTAGGGTAGGGTAGGGTAGGGTAGGGTAGGGTAGGGTAGGGTAGGGTAGGGTAGGGTAGGGTAGGGTAGGGTAGGGTAGGGTAGGGTAGGGGTAGGGTAGGGTAGGGGTAGGTTAGGGTAGGGGTAGGGTAGGGGTAGGGTAGGGGTAGGGTAGGGTAGGGGTAGGGTAGAGTAGTGGTAGGGTAGGGTAGGTGTAGGGTAGGTGTAGGGTAGGGGTAGGGTAGGGGTAGGGGTAGGCTAGGGGTAGGGTAGGGTAGGGGTAGGGGTAGGGTAGGGGTAGGGTAGGGGTAGGGTAGGGCAGGGGTAGGGTATAAAAGTCCACCCGTGCGAAGCCGGGGCGGGCCGCTAGTCTATATATATAAAACAAAGAGGGGTTTGTTACAACACTTATAACTCGAGATCGGCTGGATCAATTTTCATGGTTTTTATTTCGTTGGATTTGTCTACGCCTTGAATAGCAGAATACATTTTAAAAACAAAAGAAAGTCGTGTTAGTTACACTATTTATAACTCAAGAACGGCTGAACCGATTTGGCTGAAAATTGGTAGGGAGGTAGCTAAGAACTGGGAGAAGGACATAGGATACTTTTGGGTAGGGGTAGGGTAGGGTAGGGTAGGGTAGGGTAGGGGTAGGGGTAGGGGTAGGGGTGGGGTAGGGTAGGGTCGGGATAGGGTAGGGGTAGGGTAGGGCAGGGGTAGGGGTAGGGTAGGGTTAGGGTAGGGGTAGGGTAAGGTAGGGGTAGGGGTAGGGTAGGGTTAGGGTAGGGGTAGGGTAGGGCAGGGGTAGGGTATAAAAGTCCACCCGTGCGAAGCCGGGCCGGGCCGCTAGTTGCTATTATATTAAGGTTCGCTATATAATCGCAACTCTGCGTCTGGTTATTTGAGGGACAAGCCTACGTTTCTCGGAATGCACGTTAGACCCGACTGTAATAATATCATCTACAATAATAATATGCCTGGTAATGGGCAGCAGGTTTGTATATTCGAGACATTATATTGTAGTCGGCAACTGTTTCACTAGCGACCCGCCCTGCATCGCACGGGTGTAATACTGATGTCATACATATAAACCTTCCTCGTGAATCACTCTATCTACAAAAAGAACCGCATCAAAATCCGTTGCGTAGTTTTGAAGATCTAAGCATACATACGTACAGACAGACAGCGGGAAGCGACATGGTTTTATACTATGTAATTGTTGGTTGCCTGCCAAAATAAAGTTTAAAAAAAATATTGAAAATAAGGACTACCTTAATAGTCATCTAGAATATATGGCATTATTCAGCTCCTGTAGGCGTAATGTATTTTCGTTTTCATAACATATTTCCGATAGACTCGTAGACCCGAAGTCCGGGAACAGTGAATTAGAGCAACAGTTGCACTTAACTCCCCTAAAATCTAAGACATAATTTCTTAATCGCCTCGCCTGTAACCGACCTGAGTCGAGGTCCAACTCTTACAGATGGCGCATTATTGCACAGTTTGTAGTTTTAAACCATTTAATAAGGTTGGAGGTTGGAGCCTTGCTCACCATGTCAAGTAGCAAAAGCCTTGTGGCTAACACACATGTCGATCCGGAAAAAAAAATCTTATGACAGTTATAATTCTGTTCTCTGTTCTTAATTGACATTTTTTAAAATCATTTTTGTATGTTTATTTACTATTCTGTCATATGAACGTGGAAAATATCAGAACAACTGGTGAGAAACTAAGTATAGTTAGTCGTAAATCTGAATAAACGATACTTTTATTTTAGAATTAACATTGTTAATTCTGAGACTTTGTAATATACCTTTTTACACAATTTAACTTTGAACTACTATAATTATATACTATAATTGGTCAATTGCAAAAAATATCACAGGACAGACGGACGGACTTTGCAGTCTGTAGATTTGTATGATTTGCTATTGCCTCCCTACTACTGTTAATTACTTAGTCGGATATCTTATAGAGTAAGAATTATCTGTTAGTTATAATTTTTATTTTATTTTATCTTCTTACATTGTAATTCTGTCAAGTACAAGTGTATGTAATACCTAAGTGCTGAATAAAAATTCATTATTTCATATCATGACTATAGCTTTAAATTTTATAACAAATGAGCTCCTATATTACTTGGGAGTTGGTCATAAAAGTAAATACATTACTCTTTAAAAGAGTTGCATAATTTGTGGTGTAGTATGAGCTAGTATTAATTGTATCATGATCAGCCCGTATAACGTCCACTGCTAAGTGATGCTAAGAACAAAGCATGGGCTTTCTCCCGAGGTAGGGTTTTGCAATGCTTAGTCACCACGCTTGGCAGGCGGGTTGATGTCGCAGTATATTTCCTCGGATACAATTGATAAAGTTTTTTTCGTCTTATTTATATACTCATTTAACAGGACTTCTGTACATTTTAAATGACGATGTCAATCTCATTGTATTGCTATAGATGATATTACTAACATGCTTTCCTAGGGACGGAGGACCCTTATCCAACCAAGCATATACATCTTAGAATTAACACAAAGATTTTTTATCTGGAGACCACGACCTCCGAGACTTTAAAGTGAGACTACTACCTCTACAGAGAGAGAAACTGGCACCACTACACAGGGACCACTCTATCCGACTCGCCGGAGAAGAGTGCGCCCGCGAACGCGACGCGTCCCTTCTCGCCTTCCCGACCCTTAGTTTGCAAAAAACCTTCCGATGCCCTCGTAGAGCCGAAGTCCGAGAAGCCCACGAACTGTAAAGTAGAGCGACAGTTGTACAAAACTCTTCTAAGAAAACTAAAAGCCATAATCCCTCAATCTCCCCGCCAGCGACCGCCCTGAGCCGAGGTCCAAGTCCCATCGAACCGGCGACCACATGATTGCAAGTCCGACGCCCTAGCCTTTGGGCTACGGCCGCTTCAAGACTATATATCTATATATATAAAAGAAAGTCGTGTTTGTTACAACACTTATAACTCGAGAACGGCTGGACCGATTGCCATGGTTTTTGATTTATTGGATTTGTGTCCGTCCCGAATAGCAGAATACATTTTAAAAACAAAAGAAAGTCGTGTTAGTTACACTATTTATAACTCAAGAACGGCTGAACCGATTTGGCTGAAAATTGGTAGGGAGGTAGCTAAGAACTGGGAGAAGGACATAGGATACTTTTGGGTAGGGGTAGGGTAGGGTAGGGTAGGGTAGGGTAGGGTAGGGTAGGGTAGGGTAGGGTAGGGTAGGGGTAGGGTAGGGTAGGGGTAGGGTAGGGTAGGGGTAGGGTAGGGTAGGGGTAGGGTAGGGGTAGGGTAGGGGTAGGGTAGGGGTAGGGTAGGGGTAGGGTAGGGGTAGGGAAGGGTAGGGGTATGGTAGGGGTAGGGTAGGGTAGGGGTAGGGTAGGGTAGGGGTAGGGTAGGGTAGGGGTAGGGTAGGGTAGGGGTAGGGTAGGGTAGGGGTAGGGTAGGGTAGGTGTAGTGTGGGGGTAGGGTAGGGGTAGGGGTAGGGTAGGGTAGGGGTAGGGGTAGGGTAGGGGTAGGGTAGGGGTAGGGTAGGAGTAGGGTAGGGTTAGGGTAGGGGTAGGGTAGGGCAGGGGTAGGGTATAAAAGTCCACCCGTGCGAAGCCGGGGCGGGCCGCTAGTTATATACTATAGACTACCTCTCGTTTATCTTAGACCTCGCAATAACTTGGTATCAGCTACTATAAACATGCGGAGCCCGTCTTCGTACGTGGTGTTATTACAACTGTCTGTCAACGCGCAACTCAACGATAAATTCACATCAAATTCATAGCGAGCTGAATTTCGTATAAGTTTGTTTAAGAATGTCAGTCTGCATGATACTAGCGATCGACTCGAGGAATTTAGCACCCGAGATGATGTTTATGCCATAAATGATGAACTAGCTTCTACCCGTGAATTTATCCGCATAAAATAGGAATAAGCTAACAAACAGGTCAAATTAAACTGGCTATTTACCAGTGAAAGTCTCGTTAAAATCGGCCTAGCCGTTATGTAGCAGAAACAAACAGACAGACGGAACAGGCAGAAAATGTTGTGTTGTGTTTTTGTTATTATTAGGTACCGTATATAAATTCATTTACTGCCGGACGGGTTGGTGACTGCAGTAGTAATTATATTGTATCACTTTTTTTTTTTTAAAGACAACTCCCGCACTACGGATATAAATCCCTGTGTCGCGGGGGACTTTACAAACATTCATTTCACGGACACAAAGAACACCCAGACTCAGAAAAACTATTTGAGGTTCACACAAATAATTGTCCCGGGTGGGAATCGAACCCAGAACACCAGGTCTCAGAGGCAACTATCGTAACCACTGAGCCACGGGTGCAGTCACACTTCATACATATAGAACATTTTATTCAGATCCTAAAGTTAAAAAGAATTTTCGAATCTAATATTATCACTGACAATTAAGATGGAGTTATTTCCCCAGACGAAGTACAGCACTTAAAGCATATTAACGCTCTACAACTCCTAACCTCTGCCTCCTCCAGCTCACAATTAATAATTGTGATGCTGTGGCAGACATCAATTACAATCCCAAAGAAATAATCCTGCAATTCACCATACTAACGTTTGAATCCAGATGTACCGAGGTTTACATCACAATCGGTGCAAGACGTGCAGCCTACGCCTGCCGCATCCCAAATGACGTTGGATCCTGAACGCCAAGAATGAAAGCTGAAAATTGCTCCGAATTCGACTATTGTGTAATTTAGTTCATAGAATTGTTGATTTTTTTGTCAGTTTTAAGGTTGCTGTGGTAGGATTGTAGCTTTTGTACCCTAAGGTACAAAGAAAAGGTTTCTTACTAAGAAATGCGACAGTATTTTTTAGCGATAGAATACAGCGAGATATTTCTCAATGAGATACTCGATAAATACCTCCACCATATAGAATGTCACTACCAAATGCACCGGTGGCTCAGTGGTTATGATAGGTCTGTGATGCCTCTGAGACCTGGTGTCCTGGGTTCGATTCCCACCCGGGACAATTATTTGTGTGTACCACAAATAGTTGTTCTGAGTCTGGGTGTTCTTTGTGTCCGTCAATTGAATGTTTGTAAAGTCCCCCGCGACACAGGGATTTATTTCCCTAGTGCGGCAGTTGTCTTTTTTAAAGGAACAAACAAACAAACAAAACAAAACAAATAGTATAATACTTACTCCCTTTCTAATATTATAAATGCGAAAGTAACTCTGTCTGTCTATCAATCTGTTGGCAAAAGTACTGAACCGATTGAAATGAAATTTGGTACACAGATAGTGTCTCGCTTTAAGTCTCGGAGGTCGTGGGTTCGATCCCCACACCGGACGAGAAATCTTTGTGTAAATTCTAAGATTTCTTTTCGGGTCTGGTTGGTTGAGGGACTACCCTCCGTGCCTCGGAAAGCACGTTAAGCCGTTGGTCCCGATTGTTATAACACAAGCGAATACCAGGAATCGGGCAGCAGCGTGTCCCTGTGTGTTATAACATAATACGCTCACCAATCCGCCTGCCAAGCGTGGTGACTATGGCAAAACCCTCCCTCGGGAGAAGAGGCCCATGTTCAGCAGTGGACGTTGTACGGGTTGATTATGATGATGATGACACAGATAGTGTAGAACAATTATAGCGAAAAAAGGATCTAATATAAAAATGCTCTAAAAGTCACTATTCTACGCGGACGAAGTCGCGGACTGGTTATCAATAAATGGTGTGTTTCAGTTTATGAGTAAAGTCACTGGAGTTAATATGGCTGGGACAATTGTAAATTCCATCCGCATCTCCGTGTTAAAGCAGTATAAGTCACGCTTTAAATCTCCGAGGTCGTGGGTTAGATCCTTACGTCGGACAAGGAATCTTTGTGAAATCTTAGATTTCTTTCTAGGTCTGGTCAGTTAAAGGACTCTAGCCTTTGTGCCTCAAAAAGCATATTAAATCCATGCCAATTGTGTACAAGGTATTCGACAGCAACGTTTATTTGTGTATATGCTGTACATATCGCCTTTTGTTTTCGGACGGACATATTTAGTAGTACCGTGCATAAAGGCGAGCAGAGCTCCAGCCCAGAGAGTTAGGCAGTGGACGTTATACGAGCTGATTGATGATGATGGTTATAATTGTAAGCTGAGACAGCAAGGTGGGATATCGCTGCTCATGCGTACCCGACCCCCGCCAACGGCGGATCGAAGGAGTGTCCGGGAGGTTTTAGTGGTGTAGGGTCCTCTCCTCGTGGTATGACTTTAGCATACCACGCTATGGAGAGGGCGAGTCCCACATATCCCACCGCCAGCGCGCGAATACGCTGCAGCGGTGGTGGGAATGCGTCAATGCATTTCCCCTCGGACAAAAAAAAAAAAAAAAAGAAGTGTGGGATATCGCTAGAGCTATAAATCTTCTACACAGCTTTGATTATAATATGATTTTGACATTTCTTTGTTAAATGCCTGAATGAACGCCTACAATAAACTGGAAATCCCTCCGAATTCGATTATTGTCTAGTTTGGTCCACGTGGGGTTCTAGTCACATTGGTCAGTCAGAGGTTGTGATGCTTCAGTACTAGTTTTAGGAAATCTCCCGCAATTTTACTATTGTGTTACGGGAAACTTTGCAAACCCATCATTCGCGGACACAAAGTCCACTAAAACTCAGACTTAACAATTATCCATCGTTCACACAAATAATTGTCTCGGGTGGGAATCGAACCCAGGAACCCAGGTCTCAAAAACTGAGACACCCACTGCCGTAACCTCTGAGCCAACGGTGCAAGTTTTGATTCCAATTTCTATAATCCCCTTATTATCTCTTAAAGTAAATATTTCACCTGTCTGTTCAGTATGTCTATGTTACCCCTTGTCTACCGAACAAACTTTATAACTAACTATTATAAATATTATTTATTTACAAACCACCCTTTTAGGAAATTCAGCCACTTTCATTAGTTTGTTCACAGATAACATCGAGGCAAAACTCTCAAAGTTTAAATGATGTAACTTTGCCATGAACAAGCACATTCGTAGTTAGAGTAAGTCAACAGATTATTATGAATATTACAAACAACATTAATTGTTACTAGACTGACGTAATTTGTAAGCTACAAGGGTTTTGTATATTATGTAGACATTTCGCATTGAAAACGTTTTCGAAAATCAGATGATAGAGTCAAAGTCAAATCAAATTCTTTGTTCATATAGACACATTTTATATAATGTTTTTATGATGCGTCCTTTTCTTTAACTACCACCAGTTTTGGCACGTGGCAACTCTGAGAAAAACTGGCAAGAAACTCAAAGGAATCCTTTTTTTTGTAATTGGTTTTGATACAATTAATGAAGCAGTATTGTTTCAGAGCAACCCACTCACCCAGGTAGTTTTGTCATTTTCATAATCAGAAATGTTATAATATATGTGTTATTTGTTATAGAGGGCTTGACAAGTGGCGTCTCTAATATTTTCTACCGAATAGAATCATCAAGTATGACGTTCACTGCTGAACATGGGCCTCCACCCGAGTAACAGTTTTGCCATAGGTATTATATTATCACACACAAGGAAATACTGCTACACGGTCCAAGGTATATGCTTGTTATACATGATAAAATAACAATTGGGACTAGCACGGCCTAAGGAAAAGCCTCGAAAAGTACGAAGCATGGCGATTAGTTCCTCAACCAACTAGACACGGGAAGAAATCTTGGAATTTACACAAATATTTCTTCTCCGGCATTGGAATCGAACACACGAGACTTAAAACACGAATCCACTCCACAGAGGTTTTCAATTACGGTTTAAATTTGAATTTTACTTTGCAAATACACAAACAAATCAAACCTGGTACGTTATTTGTAAGATGACTATCAGTTTCAGAGTTCGGTTTATTATCTAACTTTGAATAAAATTCTAAACAAGCATTCTCAGTAAGTCAACGGAATATCTATTAGAAATATTATGACGATAATTAATTGTTGGAGGACAGCCATCAGTCTAAGCCAGCGATGTAAATCATCTGCCATTAAATTTATGAGCTATAATGTAAAGTTTATATAATCCGCGTAAGTGATAGTTACTAATAAGGTGTCATGTGTCATCTTTATACAGGGGTAAAAAAAAAACAGCTCTTCCATTCATTTATGTTCACTTACCTCGACAAATTGTACGGAACAGCTGATTTTTTTTTCGTGATTTCAATGTTGGTCTCATAGTAAAAGTGGCTCATAATCATCAGTATTTTTACCCCTTAAAAGGTCGTTAATGTTTTAAAAATTATATGTTTTAATTAAATTAGCAAAAAATCAATTTACTTATTAGCTATGGTCACTTACGCGATATTGCAGTCACACCGACGATACATAAACACCACAAGTGTGACGAAGTGGATTGTTCCCAATAGTCGCTTTCGGTATTATATGGTACCTAACTAATTATCGAAATATTATTAGTTTTTGTTATTTTTATGGAATAAGGAAAAAAAACGGCACTCCTATCGGATTTTAAGCGTAAAAGATTAGAGAGAGCACCTTTGTTTGCTTTTGTATTCTGAAAGGACGGTGGCGGAATGTGGGAAATCGGTCGGAATTACTTTATATATGAAACACGTACTTTTCTAGACTATGCACATGTAGGTACTCCCATTTAAAATTACTTCTCATCTGCAACACAAACCCACCCGAAATTTATTCAAAAGATAACATAATTTATCCTTCAAAGAAAATCTAAGTTAATATTGTTTGCATTGATTGGCTATAATCAATGTAAAAAAGAAGCACGTATGGAACGCGCTAACCTGCCATTGCTACAAAGCATATATGCTTAATCTATTTAAGTACATTTTCAAAGCCTGTTCATTCCACACAAAAGACAGTGTCTCTGGTATACATTTTTATCTATATATATAAAAATTAATCCCTATTTCCCTTGGTGACGGCATCCCGCGTGTAGTTTGTGCTAAAGTTTTAAATAAATAAATGTAAGTTAAGTTTTAGAGATCGTAGGTTTGACTGGACAAAAATAGTTGTGTAAAAGTCTGCCTTCCCCTTCTATCGGACAACGCGACACTCGGAGAGGCGCCATCAGTACATGGTCGATATTCCCAAAATACGTACGAAGCGCTTCGAGTCCACGTTTTTTGTACGTACTGCGAAGATGTGAAACTTCCCGCCGGGGTCTATATTTCCTGATAAGTACAATATGAGTCTCGACAAATCAAGAGTAAACCGGTTCCTTCTAGGAAAGCGTGCTCCATCCTAGGCCTTAATGCCGATGCTTAACATCAGACAGGGTGTAGTCAAACGCTAAATTATTTCTCATAAAAAAAAGAGTTGTGTAAAAATCTAAAATTTCTTACCGGATCTTTCCAGAAATTATCTGCTCAACTGTCTTCCTCTTGTTTAAACCTTGCGATGCCCTCGTAGGCCCAAAATCCGAGGCCCACTAAAAAACTCTAAGTACTTAATAATTCCATTATCGGCAGTGATCGCTCTCACCGTCCGATAAGCGACGCTCTGTTGCGTAGATTGCTTCTTTTGTCGATTTAAAATATTAAATTAGGCCGGAGCTGCCCGCTTATATGCCCGAAGATGCAGTTAAAGCACAGTAAAAGTCTCAAGGCATATATTACGTCAGTCCAGAAATTACAAAAAAAAATCATGTGCTCTCTCTAATTTATAATCATATTCGAATCTGCAAAACAGTGTACTCTGCAAACTCTCGGCTTCAGTGCATTGATTGGCAGCTTTCCGTCTTCCCTTCTTTTTTTGATTTGACGCAACACTACCCTCCCTTACTCCCTTCAAAGAAAAACTTCTTTAATCACGTTTGTCCATAATAATCAATGCAAAGAAGTTCCTCGCTAACTTTTCCATTGATACGAGGCACATAGGTTTAATGTGTATCGGTATACTTTCAGAGCGCGTTGGTATTCATTGCGGCTATGGGTACATACGGAGAATTTCTAACGTCTTTGGGGATTCGAACAGACGGGCCACTCTGGGACTATACGAAGGCAGTAAAACATTTGATGGGTATTCGCTTTTTCTTTTATATTTTTACCGTTTGAAATATATCTGTGTGGTTTTTTTTTTAAGATTTCTTGCTTAGTTTTGTTGTCTACTAGTACTCTTGTTAACCCCTCGTGCTTAACTAAAATGCTTGCTTGGGTTAAGAGTGGGTTCAGAGTTAAGAGGTTAAGAGTGGGTAATGCAATGTGTGGGGATCGAACCGGCGACGACAAGATCACAAGTCCGACGCCCTAGCCATTGGGCTACGGCCGCTTTCACTACTTAACTGATGATATTAAAAAAAAAACTTTTAATATGCCGTTATTATCATCATTAGCCCGTATAACGGCCACTGCTGAACAAGGGCATCCTCACGAAGGTGGGTTTTGCTATAGTCACCACGGTTGTAAGGCGGGTTGGTGACCGTTGTATTATGTTGTTATACACAAGGAAATGCTGCTGCTTATTCGCTGGTATACGATTGTTAAAATGATGTTACAGCAATCGCGACCAACGGAAACCTCGTTAGTTTCGAGTCGTCGAAAGTTGATCAAATCACGATTCGTATTATTTTGCGGTGAAAAATATAAGATAACTTAGAATAATAATAATAATCACGTCGGGGTCACCAATTTGGCGGGAGTGTAGGGAAGGAGTAAACAGCAATAAAATATTTTGATTCAAACACACAATCGGAAAATATATATTTTGTTTTTTACATCACCATGACAACAACCATTTTTTCTTATTCGATATCTGTCATGAGCCGACCAAAGATAAAAATAATATATATTTTTAAACTAAGTAGTTCCACTACAATAACAAAAATAATATATTTTTTATCACATCTATTCGAAAAGAGCTAGTTTATTCCTCGTAAACAGGGACCAAAATAGCTCATTAATCCCTTAGGGACCAAAATTGATTTGAATTTGGAATGTGGATATTGTTAATAATTTTTCAATCAGCAAAGAGGTGAATCACAAACCATGCGGGAACAATGTATTGAATATGTGACTGGCTGAAAAACTGCAAGCGCGCCAAATTTAAAAAAGTTGATGAAAATTATATTTTATGTCTTATGGTTCTTCATTGTACGTAAATAAATTCTTGTTCATAAGTTGCACTTACTTATTTTCTCATAGAGGGTGATAAAAAGTGGAGTGTCCACCTCGGGAGCAACACTTTTTTAAGCTCGAGTGACATACTTTTAATCCCACGCTGCGCTCAGGATTCTACTCTAGAATCCTTCGCTCCGCTCTGGATTAAAAAAAACACTCTCGCCTTTAAAATTGTTGTTTACTCTCTAGATAAACAATCTACTATTTTAAACTAAGTAGTTCCACTACAATAACAAACATAATTAATGGTTTTCGCAATTAAACCCGTGCCTTGTCATATTAGTACTTCTACTTTATATTATATCTAACTATGTTGCTGTTGCCAGTGTGTGTGACAGTGTTCATAATTGGTACCACATTTTACTATGTTAAAACACCTGTAAACACATTGTGAAATGCAATAAAGTATTGAGTATTGAACTATCTGTATAATAACACTAATTGGCGAAATTATGATATTATTTATTATGCATATTATAAATCCGCTTTTGTATTGAAACAAACGAGAACTCTATTAGTATCTAGGTATTGTATGAATATAACTCAATATTGCATTTATATCTTGTATCCATTTTATATTTTATAAATGAATTTACAACATTCTACTACTATTAATATACGTGAAAGTTTGTATGGATGGATGTATACATGTTTGTTACTCTTGCATGTAACAACTACTGGTCCGATTTTGCTGATTTTAATATTCTAAAGGCATAGGTTATAACAACCTGCGTGGCGTAGCTGTATATGGCTCACTTCAAATGTCACACATATTATATTACATTTTTACTAGCGGCGCCCCACGGTTTTGCCCGCGTCACTCTGCTCCAGTGGGTCGGAGCGTGATATTTTGTAGCCTATATGTTAATCCAGCTTATAAACTATCCGCGTGCAAACTTCAAGCCAAATCCATTCAGTAGTTATTTGATAAGAAATATTTTTCTTACCAAATAACTACTTTTTTAGATATTTGATAAGAAATATTTTTCAAAACTTTTAATCACCCTTAAGAGGATGAAGAGGGGTGGCAAAATCTGTAGGGAGATATCGAAATCTTCGCGAAAATAGTCGTGGGCAATAGGTAGTAAGCCTTAAAACATCACGTTACAAACCAATGCAGTAGAGTAGCTGTCCAACGCAAGTAAAACCGCAGGCAGCAGTTAGTATCTCCTAATGAACTCCAGCACACATTGTCAACTATACAGTTCCTAATTCCTCGTTTCCTAGAAGCTCTATTGAAAAACTGAACTGTCAAATATATAATGGAAGTTTGTAATCAGTAAATTTTGCGTCACCTACAGCGTAGAATTAATTAATGCATTCAAAGTGAACTTGGAGTGCAATATCGGAGCTGTTTCCAAACAAAGTTCTGCCACATATTGTTACCATTTTATGAATAGAATTTACAGTTGTAATATAGTTAGTGACAGTTCGAATTGCACCGGTACAAAGTTAGGTGCGTTATTTATGTTATTAAGTAGGGGAAAACAACCAATTATTGGCATTATAATCGACATCGGTGAAAGAAATATTGTTTGTGAAAATTATACGCCTTTTTCAGAGAAGAGAATAGTAAAAAGTAACAATAGGAATAATTTTTCACATTATTTTGTTCGAAAACAAATATATCATTAATTGTACAAAATAAAAAAAAACTATTTTCTCCAAATTGTATATAGGTATTTGTCCAAATATTGGTAGTCTTGCCACCATTTCCATTTAAATATTACTTTAAGTGTTGCCATTTGAAAAAGAAAAACCAAAGAAAAATCTATAGACTTTATAGATAAAGTTGATGGTTGTAAGTTTTTGTTTTTTTACATTTAACGAAGCTGTGCCAATAATTGGTGGGGTGCCAAGAATAGGTATTACGCTAATAACTTCCTGTGCGCGGTTTTAATTAAATATAGCCTATGGTATTCCTGAATAACTTCGCTTTCTAATGTGTGAAAGAAGTGAAACAATTTTAAAAGTCGATCAGAGCCAATGCAAATGAACAATCACATAATTCTACTTTATAATATCAATATAAATCTACAGAATTGCAATCATATTTAGTACTAGCTCCGCCCCGCGGCTTTACCAGCGTCACTCTGCTCCATTGGGTCAGAGCGTGATATTTTATAGCCTATATGTTATTCCAGCTTATAAACTATATCCGTGCAAACTTACAGCCAAATCCGTTCAGTAGTTTTTGCGTGAAAGAGTAACTAACATCCATCCATACCTACATACAAACTTTCGCGTTTATAATATAAGTAAGGATTAGCTGCTGCCTGCTACTTTATCCGCGTTAAATAAGGATTTATAAGCTATCTTAAAGTGAAGATAAAAACGTATGTGCTACTCTACTCTGCTCTACTCTGCTCTTAGTAACAAACCATCTAAGTATCAAATTCTATGACATGCCGTCTAAGTATCAAATTTTATTCAAGTCAGTCCGGTAGTTTTTGCGTGATAAAAACAGGTTGTAAAGTATAGGGAAACTGCTAGTTTATATATTTAGCAAATAGACGCGAAAATATACATGTGGACTATGGACATGTGTGTTCCAGTTATCTGGTTGCTGGTTAATTGGATAGCTAGGCGGTTCATTAAACGTCGGCGTCCAATTAGATGGCTAAACCGAGAGTTAATTGAACTAGATACACGCAACATTTAATAACTTTGCGCTTAATACATTTTATAAAACCTGAATCTAACGATACGACATTCAGAAATTTGTTTAAATACGACGTTCAGCTATCTATTTAAGTGTTGCACTTAATGATTTGGCTAATTGTCGTTCAGCCATTTTATTGAACGCGTTTAATGGAATACTACACTCTCACTCGACAAATTCGCATGAATGGCTGTTTAAGTGTAAGCATTCCTCGTCCGTTGAGTCACTACTCGAGTTGCCAACTGAAAACCAGCGCTAGGTATCGCCTAGCCTATGTTAAGGTGGCGACTTTTTCGGCAGAACGTACAAGGCGTCTTATTATTTTGTATATTTAACTAAATGTTTGCTATGGAATATCTTGTGTGTTGTGCTGAATGTATTTTATTTCTTTCTTTCACCCGTCTTTCTTCTTGTGTTTCGTATTCACTCAAATCTATTACAAAAAATACTTACTAAAATATATCGCGCAATCTAATACATTTTGAAGTGACTTGAAGTAAGGTTGATGCGAATCTGTTGTAATTTAATTATGGTCTTATTGATCCCCCTTGAGCCACAAAAAAATTTGAATGTTGTTCTTGAAACGTTCTATTAACCAGCTGGATGCAACATACATATTTACTACGCTAAACAAGAAAAATGATTGATTCGCATTTGACTTTTGTAATAAACATTAAGTAGGTCTTCTTCTTCTTCTTTCGTGGTAGGTACATGAACTTGAACATATTGCAATTTTAATTTGTTTGTTTACTGCTACATGAAATTACAAAACAAATTAACAGACAACTAACAGCTGCTCCCTACCATGTTGACGAGTTATGTGAACATGAATGTATGGAACAGGTGATTTTTTTTCGCGATTTCAGGGTTAGTGCCATAGTAAAAGTTGTTTGTTATCATGAGCACTAACATGTGTTTAGGTATCGGTCACTAATTACCAGTCACCCTATATATTTAATTATGAAATTGTCAAAGGAAAGCGCATAAAACTACTTATCGATCACTTTCACACATGCAACGTTGCATCTCTCAATATCTTCTCTATATGTTACCTAAATAAATATTTAATTCAAGGCAAAGCCGTGTCTTTGTTGCTCGTCTGCACACTCCAAAGGCGGACAGCTCCCCAAATAATATACGCTACACGAGATTTGGTAGAATTATTTCATTGGTATTCAATGTTGGCACTATGAGGCTTTCTGGGACACTTAGAATTTGTTGGACAATTGTCATGTCTATTTGATACAAGGTTTCGTCGCCCTGACAAAGGTTCAACCCTTATATTCTGATAACGATTTTTTTAGAATACGAAAACGCTTTTTGGTAAGTTTCTTGGGGACTAATATTTAGCTCGTTTTATGTTGATTTAGGGTTCCTGAGGTATTTAAATGAGGTTTTTGTAGAGGTCTATATAGGCATTATGATTTCGAAAAAGGTCAGCCTTTGTTTTGCGTGATTCAACTATTAACTATATAGTTGAATCTACAAATTGTTATTGTATGAAATTGTTTTCAAAGTAATAGAAACTCGAAAGTTAATTATTAATCCTGAATTATTTATTTTGCTTACAATAATTGCGCGGTTCCTTCCTATGGTAGTTCCTATGGTAATATATACGTCTTAGTTGAGTTTGAATAAAACTTTAGTTTTAAATTATTCATAGATTAAGCACTAGGCAAAATTACAATTCTTTCCTGTGAAATTAACCGGTCAAAAATTCAGCATTTTAAATTTCAAACTCATCATTGCATACGTTTTTAGACAACGTCCTTGGCTTAGCGGAATAAATCTCGCTTTAAGCCTCAGATATCGTGGGTTTGTTCATCATGTCGAACAAAACATCTTTGTGTTAAATCATGAATTTCTTTCCGGGTCTGGTTGGTAAAGAAACTAAGTGCCTCGGAAAACACTTTGATCTCGATTGTTTAACATCATCTACATTCTACAGCAATCATATACCATAGAACGAGCAGCAGCATTTCCCTATGTATACAACGTAATACTGCGGTCATCAACCCGCCAGGTAAGCGTAGTGACAGCCAAAAACCCTCCCTCAGGAGAAGGCCCATGTTAAGCAGTGTTCATTACAGGCTGATGATGTGCTTTCCAGAAATCGACAGCCGATATATTGCCAATTTGCCCCAGTTCCCTAAAATTCAAAGATTAATCACGTACTGAAAACAACAACTAATTTTAATCAGCCACCTTAATTCCAACTTTTAAACCGTTACCCAAGGGGTGACATAAATCCCCTGAACTAATGAACAACCAGGTACGGCGAGGTTGGTACATCGTAGATACGTTCCCTACATTTCCGAAAGGCGGTATTATGCAAATTAGCCATTGTCCGTCCATCCGTTAGCGGTCGTAGCAGAATATTATCTTCGCACTTTACTGTTTGAAATCTGAGTTTGCATAAATTTCAATTTTCCTCTTTAGTGGTTTTGATGGTTTGGGTGATATCTGTAGTGGAATTTCTAGCGGGAATTTAGAGTGGGTTATGTGGCGTGTACTGTTATTTTAGCAGTTCAAGTGAATTCAAATAGAAAGATGAGAGATGTAAAGGTTGGAGTCTCCTCATTTATCAGTATTCCGTTCAATAGATTCATCCAGATTTCTCTCCACAGGTTTTGGCAAGCTAGGATCGTTGAAAGATATGGGCATAATTGATATGCTTGGCGGATTGATGATCGAACAATGCGATGTCCTCGTAGACCCGAAGTCCCAAAAGCCCGCGAACTGTAAAGTAGAGGGACAGTTGCACAAAACTCCCCTTAAATACTAAAAGTCATAATCCCTCAATTACTTTTAGTATTTGCCAGTATTTGCCAGCGACCGCCTTGAGCCGAGGTCCAAGTCCCACAGGGGCGCCCTCTTGCGCAGGTTGCTTAGTTTGTAGTTTTTAAACCATTTACTAAGGCTGGAGCTTTACTCGACTTTACACCCGGTGAAGTAGCAAAAGCCTCGTGGCTACCTAGGTAAGTCCATCCGAAAAAAAAGGGATTGATGATCGCAATAAGATGGTATTATCTTTGAGCTGATAGATGTTACTTCCTATCTATTAGGTGTTTGTCCCATGGAAAGATATGGTATGGTGGATTCTAAGCCGGCTAACGCCTATTAAATGGTCCAGGTAGAATGTAACTAGAAGCCTAGATGTTTGAACTGACAAAATCTGTTTTTAATTTGAGCTTACCAGTTTATAAGGTAAGTTTACCAAATCAACATTTAAAAAAGCAAACTTTGTAATGTACAAGTGTATATTTGTAATGGATAAGTATAGTAAGTGAATTTTTTTTTTATCTGTCATCCGATTTTCACTTTTTCTGGCAGATAGCTAAATAATATAAGGTGTAGTATAAGCTAGCTTTTAATTTGTCTGTCTGTTTGTATCTCCGCATATTCCATGTTAATTTTTAAAGCGAAACGAATTACTTAAATCTTTAGCCGGTTAAGATGGGACTTTCATAGTCATTTTACGCGACATAGTTGCGGTTAGCAGATTGTTCTTAATATAAAAGTACATTTTCTAAAAACACACTTAACTTAAACCACTAACCAACAATCTAATCAAACGGTACCCAAGCTTAACACAAGGCCAGACGACATTACATCTAAAGAAGCTGTACACCCAAGAAAACATCTGGAATTTACACAAGAAACATCTGCAGTGTATCTGTATTCAGTACAACTCCCAAGTAACGCCCGTGTGAAAACGGAATTGGCTTATTTATTTTATTAGCCAGTAGATATCGGAATGGGAAAACGAATTTGGCGTACTCGTTTCAAGTTTCGACGATACGGTTAATTTTATTTTGGGTATTTCGGTAAAGTTCGGTTTTGTCTGTCTGGGGTAAATTGGTTTGAGAGTGATAATGTGGGGAGCGATATAAGTGAGTGAAGAATAAATATGGCTGATATAAGTAGAGAAATATTCGATTACAGGGATGAACTTAAAGACTGACAGCGTTACATAATTGTTTTGTATTTCGAATTTCGTAATGCTCTAAGTTTTTGTGTAATGTTTATAACTAGAAAAATATTAGCAGACTATAAAGAGTATTTCATCATCATGATCATCATCAGACCATGTAACATCCACTGCTGAACATGAGCCTTCTCCCGAGGAAGGTTTTGTCATAGTCATCAAGCTTGGTGGGCGTGTTGGTGGTCGAAGTATTGTATTGTAAAACATAAGGTAAAGCTGCTATCCGTTCCATGGACAGAGAGTAATTTTTGAGAAAAAACACCCAAAAATAGATATGGACAGAAATTTTAGAATTTGCAAAAAGATTTTTTGTCCAGCGTGGGGATCGAACCCACAATTTCCAAGAATTAAAGCGATACCTATACCACAGAAGTGATGAAAAGTACTCATTACTTTGACTGCCTTGTTGGTCTAACTAACGAAGTCCCGGGTTCGATTGTGGATCTGGCAAAAGTTGTATTACTAGACCTTTCTCTTGAGAAAAATCTGATCGTTATGGTGATTCCTGTGCCTCGGAGATCAAGTTTCGGGAGTTTGGAGAGCTTGTATGTGCACACACTAGTGCAATATCTCTCTCATCTCCTGCGCAGATAGTTAATCTCCTAGGCGATTGTGTGCCGTGGCCAAAACCGATCATTCGTCAACTCATTACATTCAACCAATGCGGATAAAAATGCAGGCAAAGCTAGTACACATTAAGCGTGGCAAAAAAATGTAATTTTCTAAGTTCCATGTGCAACGAATAGGATCGCAGAAGTCTCACAATGGCCAGAAGTATTGGCTGCAATTTTACTTTTTGAAAACACTCCGATACACTCGCAGAAAGTTCTAGACTATTACTGGAATGCCTTCAAAATTCTCGCTCGAATTTCTTGAAACTTGTGTATGAACATAAGCCTTTCTTTTGTAAGAAATTCTTTAAATAAGTTCAAGTGAAACTGCAGAATTCATAAGTGTAATGTTATTTGTAAAATTGAGTTAATTATTGTAATGTAGGACTGTAATTGGCTAAGAAATATTAGTGTCTGTATCTTTGCAAAACACAAGCACTTTCTCGCTCGTCGTGCGGTTACCAATCCATCTAATAGGAGTGGAACCAAAAACCCCCTGATGATAATACCTGTCGGCTTTAAATATTTGATAGGAAACTAATTTTAGGTTTAGACTGTAATCTCCTACTTTAGTTTAAAAATAAAACAGAAAGTGTTAGAATGAAAAATGCAGAAAAGTTTTAGCGCTGGACGATTAAAAACTTAAAAGTTTACGGCCAAATCTGGTTTTAATTGCTTCAATCCGGTAATTTTCGACGTCTAGACTGAATTAAAGGCTAAAATTAAATATAAGCCCTGATTTCGTACGTTTCACTAGCTATACCTGGATTGGTCGATTGAGCGTAGTTTGCGAATTTAGAACACATTTAACGACTACTTGTAAGTTTTGATACTTAGTATTTTAGTTCGTTTATCAGCTCAAGGATCCTCACCATCTTACATCACCTATCCGCCTGCCAAGGTCTGTTAGAGGAGGCCTATGTTCAGCAGTGGACGTAAACGAGCTGATATAGTACATTTTGGTGCGTTATAAAATTGTTTTACGAAATTAGGTTACAACGTCTGTAATATCTGGTAGTAAACGTATTATCATCATCAGCCCCTATAACGTCTACTAGGTCTGTCTCAATATCTATCTAGGTCTATATCACCACGCTTGGCAGGGATTGGTACTGCAGTTCATTTATACTTATTATATAGATAAACACTGCTGCAATTTAGCTGTATGTACGATTGTCATAGTTGATGTTATCACTATTGGGACCATTTTACAAAAAAAAAACATTTTTTGTTTGGCACTGGAATTAAATCCAAGAACTCCGAGACTTACAACGCATCGAAGATATTAGATTAATGAAAAGTATTGGGTTTGATCTCCACGCTGAAAAATAAACCTTTGTGTAGATTCTTAGATAGGTCTGTTTGGTTGAGGGACTACCCTCCGTGCCTCGGAAACCACTTAAAGCTACTGTTTACTATTGTTATAACATCATCGTATAACAAGCATAAACCAAGCAACAGTCAGCAGCGTTTCCTTGTGTCTGAAGGTGATTTTCCACCAGAGTGGCTAGGCGAGGCGAGGCGAGGAGATGATTGAAATTTGTATGGCAAATTTTCAAACCTCTCCCAGCGCATCTTTGGTGGAAACAGTGTGGATTGACGAGAATAAGCGAGGCGTAAATTGAAATATTTGTTTGTGTAAAAATGAACCGCATTGCTTCCGATATAGAGTATAAATTAACTTTGCAACAGAAACACGCTTCTCGCGAGAGGCTTATTGTTGTTAGTTGCTACTTATTACCTGAGAATACCGTTATGTTAGTATAAGACTACGGGCGGCGCGGCGGTCACGCGCGATCTCGCGATGGCTATTTTTAGTGAAAAAGGGTCAGTGCGATTTCAATTATCTTCTCGCCTCGTCTCGTCTTGCCACTCTGGTGGAAAATCACCAATACAATATATTACTGCGGTACCAACCCGCCTGCCAAGAGTGTTGACTATGGTAATACCATCCCTTGGTAGGAGGCCCATGTTCAGTAGTAGACTTTATAAGGGCTGATGATGCCGATGATGATGATGATGATATGATAAAGAGGTCTATTCTAAAATATGAGAATGCCTTAAAAAATAAATAGGACATAACGGAAAAATATGATTAAATAGGTACTTGCAATATTATGACAGATCGAACACTTAAGTACGATCTCGAGATTGCTCAAGCAACCCACTAGAATTCCAAACATACAGTAACTGGCTGACACTGAAAGTTCAAACCGCGATTTCCACAAGATCTCGGCTTAGTTCAAAACACGTGTAAACGGGCCCAAACTTAAGCATTTGATCTCAAATAAGTTTTATACTAAAATAACACTTTGAGAGCAAACCTTTTGAGAGCGCGTCCAATGATTTCTGAACTATTGGGCTGTGAGATTTTTACTGGCCAAAAAACTCATTAATTTGGTCGAAGTTGGGAATATGTTTTGATTTTTATTTATGATGTTTATGCGATGTATAAGGTTCAGTGAATTGGGTTAAGTGCTTATTTATGAAAGGTCAAATATATATTATGTAAAGTTGTTGCCTTGATGTTGGTCATTAATCGTATTCGAGTATAGTTGCTATCGATGATGTTATAACAATCGGGGACACAGAGATTTCTTGGCCGGTTTGGGGATTGAACCCTTGAAGACTTAAAGCGTGGCTGATACTGATATGCCTCGGAAATAAATATATCACTTTCAGCCCTCATAACGTCTACTAATGAACATAGACTTCCTACCGACGGAGGGTTAGGGTTTTGCCATAGTCACCACACTTGGCAAGTGGGTTGGTGACCGCAGTATTATATTGTAATACATAGGGAAACACTGCTGCCAGTTTCCTAGTGTACGCTTGTTACAGATGATGCTATAACAATCGGGACAATCGGCTTAACGTGCTTTTCCAGGCTCGAAAAGCACGTTAAGCCGTCGCCTTCAACCAACATTTTGAAATAAATCTTAGAATTAACACGGAAGATTTTGTGAGGATCGAACTCACGACCTCCGAGACTTATACTGCTACGCCACGGAAATATAGTAATAATAATACCTTATTAATATAATTAATTTTCCAAAAGCTTTTTTCGTTTTCTCGTCTTTGACTACGAGGAGAAAGTACAAGTAGGGACTATCGCTACAGCCCACACATTTCTTGTAAGATTTCCAAAAGGACCCAACAAGAGTCCTTTTACTTGTAAGTAAAAACAACATTAAGGTAAGTTTGAGCACTTGTCTGAAGAAGCAAAATATATATTTCAAAATTGAGATTAATAAAATTCGACCACCGGCAGGACTCGAACCTGCATCCTGGGTAAAGCCCCCAATGCCTTAACCAATTTAAATAATGTGAAAAACGGGCGGTGTCATCGTTTAATATTTAATACCAAATGTAACTTTGGAGATATTTATCGAAGTAATGCGGATCATTACCGATAGATGGCGCTACCGTCCCCCTTAGAAACGTGTTACAAAGAGATTAATAAATTTCGATGATCGGTAGGGTTCCACCGTAGCATAATTGGTTAAGGCATTGGGGGCTTTACCCAGGATGCAGGTTCGAGTCTTGCCGGTGGTCGAATTTTATTAATCTCAATTTTGAAATATAGTATAAGGTAATCTTTTCCATAAAGAGTTCAAAACATTTAAATAAAGCAAAATATATTTTTTATTAAAATACATAAAACTAGTTGATAGTATCTATACTTTTTACTTTACCAGCCCTTATATTGCTAATGAAGCTGAAGGCACTGCTGAAGATTGGCATTATCTTTAGCAGATCTTGGCAAGCCAGGGATATTGCATTAATCACCACACTGCGCTTGGCAGGCGGAAGATGGGTGTACTTTGGAGCTGATCGATGCTTCTGCCCATTTATCATCTGTACGTCCCTTAGTCGCCATTTATGACACCATGGGATGATATGGGGTGGGTGCTAAGCCGGAAACCACACGGCTGGCTGACTATCCAAGAAGTTGTAGCTTTTATATACTATTATATATATATTTTTTAAACATTACTAACACAGTTTGTGCAGACTTCTAGTATTCTTGTTAACGCCCCGTGCTAAGCTAAAATGCTTGTGTTACGAGTGGGTTCACGTCGGTAGTGCAATGGGTGGGGATCGAACCGGCGACCACAAGATCACAAGTCCGACGCCCTAGCCATTGATCTACGGCCGCTTCTAACTAATATTATAGAGAGCAAAGATAAGATTGTTTGTTTACATTGAATATACTGAAATTACTACACCAATTGCAAAAAATATTTTACTATTAGAAAGCTACGATATCCAGAAATTACATAGAATATATTTTACCATGAAATACGCGAAAGGAACCGCGTGCAGAAGCTCGAAGTCAATAAGCACACGGATTGACTATCTGCATTATTTTAACTTACGCTAAATTAGTTTTTTTTTCCGACGGTCATACGTAGCGACGTGGCGTTAGCTAATCCACCGGGCATAAAGGCGAGCAGAGCTCCAGCCTTAGAATGGTTTAAAAACTACAAACTAAGCAACCTGCGTAAGAAGGCACCCCCTGTGGGGCTTGGACGTCGGCTCAGGTCGGTCTCTGGCGATGAGATGGAGGGATTATGAGTTTTAGTATTTTAGGGGAGTTTTGTGCAACAGTCAACTAAACTAGTAACGCAGCTTTCGTTAAGGGGTTTTCTTGCCGTTACCTATCACGATATAACTAGTCTAATATAAAAGATCGACTATCAAAGCAACGGACCTTTTGAAGTATGGATAGCAAATGGAGTGCCTCACAGGAAATTTTATTTAAAGATTCGTTCTCAAGATCTTCGAATACAAACATTTCAATTGAAGACACAATGATGTACCTACATATTTATTAATTGATATAGATTTTTAGGGTTCCGTAGCCAAATAGCAAAAAAACGGAACCCTTATAGATTCGTCATGGCTATCTGTTTGTCTATCCGTCACAGACACTTTTTAAAACTATAAGGACTATATTGTTGAAACTTGGTGAGTAGATAAATTCTGTTTCGTGTGTTTCGAGATTTTCAAAAAAAAAAAAAAAAAACAATAAATTTTAGGGGTTCCCCATACTAAGAACTGAAATTCAATTTTTTTTTAATTAAACTCATTTTTGTGGTCTATCTATGGATAGGTCTTCAGGAGGTTTCTTATATTTATGCCCGGTGAAGTACCAAAAGATTCGGGGATAACAACATATATGTCCGTCCGAAAAAAAATTCTAATATCATTTTTTTCTAAACTGAATAGCTTGCGCGAGAAACACTTAGAGAGTGGTAAAATGTGTGTTTTAGAAGTTACACACATTTTACCACTCTCATAAGAGAATGATAAAACTAAAAAAAAATATTTGATGTACATTACTATGCAAACTTCCACCGAAAAATCGTTTGAATGAGATCTAGTAAGTAGTTTTTTTAATACGTCATAAATCGTACACCGCATGTTACCATTCTTTCAATCAATTCAAATATTAAAAAAAAAATCATAAACATACACTTTTTTTATTCTTGATATCAAAAATAGGGAGGCACTTGGAACCCTGCGTGCACGAATCCGACTCGCACTTGGCCGGTTTTAATTTATGCTGTCGCCGTGTGGTTTTCGCCTTTAAATAGACCACCCAATAACTTCCTGTTGGTGTCGTAGGAGACGACTTAGGTACATCTGATGGATGGGCAGCAGTATCTATCAGATTTCAAAAAAATTCAAAAGTTAGTTACATAGATAACCTGCATTTTAGGCTTATGGCCTTAACCTTTCGGCCACAGTGGAACCCCAATCGAAATTTATCAATCTCTTTATAACACGTCTCTAAGGCGAACGCAAGTGCCATCTATCGGTAATGGTACACATTAAGTCGACAATTATCTCCAAAGTTGCATTTGGAATGAAATATTGAAACGAAGACACCATTTTTTTTTTTTTATTATTTCCCAAACTTTGTTTTAATTGAGATTAATACATTTAGACTCGATTTTTTATTTATTTTTATTTTAATAACATATTATTAAAATCTTTCAAATCGGCTCATATATAATGTTAATAAAGTTTAAAATTAAGTACGCAGGATTTTTTAGGACGGTTATATGTGACACAGGCCTTTTGATACTTCATTCACATAGGCAAGCAGGTTTCTAGTTTTTATAGCATCTAAACAAGCTAGAATTGTTTAGATGCTATAAAAACTAGAAACTAAACAGCCTGCACCAATGATTGCCTACTGTGGGGCTTAGTCATTTAGTTTTTTTTTTTAAATTAAGATTACTAGCAGAGATTTGCAGTCTACTAGTATTCTTGTTAACCCCTCGTGCTAAGCTAAAATGCTTGCGTTACGAGTAGGTTCACGTCGGTAGTGCAATGGGTGGGGATCGAACCGGTGACCACAAGATCACAAGTCCAATGCCCTAGCCAACTAGCGACGGCCTCTTCAAATTCATTAGCTCAGGATAGTCGGTAACGGAGTAACTGATTCGCTACTTCGTAGTGCGAAGGCCTGCGAAGCGGTGCGTCAAGATCTACAAGGTTATCGGAAGACCGAATGGTCAATGCAATGGGTTTCACTTATAACCCTCAAATGCAGGGCCGAGTCTTGCCGGTGGCTTCAAATGATTATACACCAATTTTAAGTTTAGTATGCGCTTAACATTTCCGTACAATTTGCAAAAGTAAATTTGATATAAACGGTGAATCCAAAATATATGCCATCCTTTTGATAGTAGATAATATTGTGTATTATTCATCACCAACCCGCCTGCCAAGCGTGGTGACTATGACAAATACCCTCCCTCGGGAGGCCCATGCTCAACAATGGACGTTATACGGGCTGATGATGATGATGATGATGATTATTGATGTAAATATTTTATTTCCTGTAAAAAACATATAATTACTTATATTTGAATTTCTTTAAGTCTTATGATACCAGCTGTGTTGACTGCACCCTACAGAGTATCGGGAAGTAAGGGGTGCCATCTTACGCTTACGCTTGTGCTTTGTATTTTAATATCACTTTATTCATAATTTCTTTAACATTATCCTAATTTCATCTTCTTAGTATCACATCTAACCAATAATTCTTAATTAACGTGATTATGTAAAGTATAGTATAGTATTATTATACCTGGTACCCATAGTACAAGCTCTGCTTAGTTTGGGGCTAGGATGATCTGTGTGACATTGTCCCTAGATATTATTATTATTAAGGCGCGGACCCACCGCGGTGCACGAAGAGGCTACGCACGTGTATTAAGCTTCGCTTTGTAAGAAAATGTATGGGTTTGTATCCACTGCAACACACGGAGAGGCTACGCATGAATTGACGTGATTGATACATGCGTGGCTTGCTCGAATAGGCGGTTACATAGCTCAACGCTGTCGACGTGGGTCTACGTTTCCACTGGAGTACAAGAATATGACCCACGACTAGGGGAGACCGGGGCGCGACTTAACAAAATTTATATTTTCAGTTATATCTTCAAGACATTTAAACATTTTGAAATTATTTTTGTATCAAATGATGTCTAAACTATTCAATAATCATGTCGTTGGTTTTAATTTGACAAGAAATGGATACCTTTTTAAGAAAGTCGATTTTACTCAGAAAAGTCAGAAATTAATACTTACCCCGAGATCGGGGCTATAATTAACACTTCCGAGGTAAGTATTAACAAAAGGGGCAACAATTAACATTGTAAGTATTTTCCTCTATAAATAAAGAAAACTCAAAATTACAATGACATTTTTTATTAAGCAATACAATTAACATTAGGCTTAAACAATATAGCACTTTGTCCCTGCAATAACGATATATGTTTATAGAGAAAGAAACCCGAACAAAACCTCTATACATACATAATAACAAAATTCAACAAATATCTGAATCATTTATTATTAACAGTTACTTTTACTGTTATATTATTGAAGGAAACGTAAGTTTTCAATAATCACAATATTCACTTAGTGGAATAATAATTAACATTATGCTTAAAAGTTGAAACACTCCGTCAAACAACAATATTGCAGCTATATTAATGAATAGAAACAAAAACTCAAACAAAACCTCTTCGTATCGTTATTATTAAGTTAACAGCCTTTTAAGTAGTTTAATCAGCCTTATGTGTGTTATCTAATAATAATACAATCAACTTAAATGAGGTAGTAAACAGCTTATTCTTAAACGTAGCAGTCTTTATATTATACCTTTATAGTCTAAAACAGTCTCAATAAAGCTTAGTTTTATTATAAAATTACTGAAGGTAATATAAATATCCTTTTTATATTATATAAAATCAACATCTTAACAATATAATCTACTAGGAATCATTTTCATGTAATCACAATATGTTTCATTTTTATTCATATTCGTCATCTGAATCACAATTTTGGCAAACATATGAAACAGTGTTGCCTCTGATACATCCGGACTGAGCCCACTGCTTGCACGAGATGCATTGCACCCAGTCTGCACCAGATGTGTCTTCATCGTATGAGACACCACAAATTATACAGAAATATTCATCTCCTGCACTGTCGCTGCTTTCTTCCAATATCCTTTTCTTTGCCTTTTCCACTTGTAATGTTTCCTTTTCTTTTGCTTTTTTAGCTATTTGTTCTTTACCCTTTCCTTTGTCCTTACCTTTACCCTTTCCTTTATCATTTTCTTTACCTTGCTTTTTTATCTTTCCATCGTCTTTATTTTGCGGTTTTTTTCTTATTAAGTTTCTGTTACTTTCTATCTCTTCTAGTGCTTGTTTTTCCGGTGTGTCGGTGAGTATGGCAGATTTTCTGGTGCGATTACGATTCAATTGAGTACGTGGCTGAGCTTTTGGGAGAGGTCGTACGGATTCGATGAGAAAACAGTTATCTATTTGAGCACGTGAAAGACCAGCAACCGCTTCCGTAGATATTATAGGTGTTTGGGATCGTACTTCAGACAAATTAACATTTGTTTTGGATGAATTTAAACTATTTTCTTTTTGCATGCCTGAGGGTCCAGCCACTGGTTCATTAGACATTTGTGCTATCACGTCAGAAACGTTAATATCCAAACTAGGCAAGTCATTTAAAATCTCAGGATTTTCTAAATTTAATGACACGTCATCAAGCAAGTTGTCGTCTTCAACAGATGGTGTAGTCGCTACGTTAGGAACTCTTTGGGTGGGATCTGGACGATCGGTGACAAATGATGGTGCATAGTCTGATTCTTGAAAGACGTCCTCGTTGCATGGCCAGATACCAGCTTTTTTGAACGCGTTTGTCACATTCATGGGATTTAATGCCAACGGGAGCGAATCTCTCACTATCTCTGGGAGATCGTATATTGTCATGGTTTTTCCTGGGTTGTTGGTCATCCAGTTGGTCTGTTTTCTGCTTATGTAATTTTTTAACGGACCATATACTCCCACATCGAGGTGTTGTAAATTGTGCGAGCAATGTGGCGGAAATGACAAAAGAACGACATGGTTTCTCTTCGCTTTGTCGACGACTTCAACATTTACATGTGAGTTATGGTTATCCATTAAAAGCAAAACTGGATCCTCTTCCGACGGCTTCACATGATGAATAAAATGATCTAGAAATTTTAAAAACTCTGTTTGTGTCATCCATCCAGATTTATTACCAACGTCTATACATTCCGGTGGTCCGTTTCTAACAAACAAATCGTTGTAACGAATACGGGGAAAGACGAACATACAGGGAATCGCATTACCAATTGCATTTATGGCTACAGCCAATGTAACCAAAGCGCCCCTTTCGGCGGATGTCACAGCACCGACCTGCTTCATGCCCCTTCCAGCAACAACTTTTTTCGGCTTTTGCACTGTAGTATCGCCCGTTTCATCCATGTTCCAAATCCGGGATGGGCTAAGTTTGTATCTTTCTATTACAGATCTGTATTTTTCAAAAAATGCATGGACATTTGTTCGATTGAAGGATGTCGCCCTACTTAAACTTGTCGCTTCAGGGCTTCTAATCGACAAATTTGTATTTCTTTTCATAAAATTCGTAAACCAATCATCACCCGCCTTTTCCTTAGCCTTCCACGATTCGGGCAAGTTCGGGATTTTGAAAAAAAACAGCACACTGGTAGGCTAGTTTTTTTACTTCCGCAGGTAGCAATCCGAAATAAATGTTAGAGCACTTTAATAAATAATCTGCAATTTTTTTCTCCTGCTCAGAAGTGAATACTAACCGGGTCTTTTTGTAACCTACTTCTACTGGAACTCCTGCTTTCTTCTTTTTTACAAAATTGAACAGCGAAACGTGACAAATTTGAAATTCTGTGGCTACTTCTCTGTAGTTCCTTTTCTTGTCCATTATTTCTAAAGCAGCTGACTCGTAGGTCGCCAGCGAAGTCATGCCTCGAGTAGTTTTCCGCTTGTAAGTCCTCATGCTGTAACGTTAAAGATAAATAAATAAATATGTTATTAGATACCCTGGTGGATATACAGCTCTTTAAAGTTAGGACAGGTGGACAGACAGACGGACGGACAGCGTAGGCTTAGTACCTAGTGTAATAATGTTAATACCAACCCCACATGCGGGGTAAGAATTAACATGTTAATACTAGCCCCGTATGTTTTGTTAAATTTAGCCCCATGGGTAGCTTTTCAATAAAAAAAAATATAATTACGAAATATTGTGCATTAGCACTAGTAACGGTATGTAACATTACTAAGCATAAAACAAGCTACTGCAAAAAAAATATATATTACACCGAAATCAATTATTCAACGCGTAAATCAAAATATCGTAAAGTGAAAAAAGTTCGTTACCTGGCCAAAATAGACGCACATCACACAACTCACTCTCGCGGCGCACTGAGCTGGACTGGCGCGTCTCAACCTGTAGACCGCTGTCACAGGGACGAATTCTAGGAATCACTAGTGACGTGCTGTTTATAGTTTCGTAGAAATTCGCTTGTTAATACTTACCTCTGTTAATTAAAGCCCCGGCCTCCCCTATGTACAGTTCACTTATCGAAGTGAAGCCCGTGTCCGTGGGTTGCAGTGGCACGTGCGTGGCCTCTCCGTGCGCCGTGCCACGCTATACATAGCCGTGTAGGTCTTCGTGTACTCCAGTGGAAACGTAGAACCACGTTGTCAAACAAAATAATATACACAGGAAAAATGCGCCGCGTGCCCCTGCACAGCATGCGCCGCGGTGGGCCCGCGCCTTTATTATTATATACCCATCATAAATATAGTATCACCTTTTAGTATAGTATTTATATAATATATGTATTATTAGAATTTAGCCTTAGATGTTACGTTTTTTTTCCTACCAATACGGTAGTAAATTACTTATATACTACTTCTGTGCACTAATGACTTTTTCTCTGCACCACCCTATGGTTGACTGGTAGAAAATGTCTATGCCATTAAGTCCGTCGTGTACTATCATTGTGCAAAAGGTTAAATAAACAACGTAATAACAACACTGTGGTTCTCGTCTTAGAATAGACCAACCCATATCTTTGTGTGGGTGTCGTAAGTGGCGACTAAGTGTCATATACCTGATGGATAGCAGCAGCATCATGAGTTCAAAGATACTCCAACTTACTGCGATCACTAATCCGCCTGCCAAGCATAGTGATTATAGCAGTATCCCTGAACAACCCTGGCTTGCCAAAGCTTGTTAAAGTCCATGGTCCATGTTCAGTCATCATCATCATCATCAGCCCGTATGACGTCCACTGCTGAACATTGGCCTCCTCCCGAGGGAGGGTATTTGCCATAGTCACCACGCTTGGCAGGCGGGTTAGTGACCGCAGTATTATGTTGTACCATACAAGTGCCCTTTCCTTGATGTACGATTATTATAGATGATGTTATAACAATCGGGGCCAACGGCTTTACGTGCTTTCCGATGCACGGTGGTTAGTCTCTCAACCAATCAGACCCGGAAAGAAATCTTATAATTTACACGAAGATTTCTAGTCTGGCGTGGGGATCGAAATAATAATGAAATAATGAAATTTATTCAGCACTTAGGTATTTACATACACTTGTACTTGTCAAAATTACACTGTATAAGACTAAATCACTAAAGTATCACTTAAGTAGCTAAAAACATTGTTATAATTATTTGATCTTACACTTACTGTCCGTCTGTCGAGCGATAAATGACAAATGTACACATTAGGTATAGTAAGATGCCTTAAAGGTAACAGGTCTAAAATTAAAATTAACTTCCAAGAATCCGGCCAAAGTTTAGGACCAACGTTCGAAGCCACGACCTCCGAGATTTAAAGCGAGCCGTATACCGCTACGCTACGGAGATGTGCCATGTTCAGTAGGTACTGGACGAAGATGTGCTGATAAAGTAAAAAGTACATAATTAATCACAATAGACCCAAAGTCCGAGAGGCCAGCGAACTGTAAAGTAGAGCGACAATTGCAAAAACCTCCCCTAATAAAATAAAGTAAAATTATCTCTTAATCCCCTCACCAGCGACCGCCTTGAGCCGAGGTCCAAGTCTCACAGGGGACGCCTTCTTGCGCAGGCTGCTTAGTTTGTAGTTTTTAAACCATTTATTAAGGCTGAAGCTCTGCTCGCCTTTATGCCCGGTGAAGTAGCAAAGCCTCGTAACTAGCTACGTATGTTTTGAACGTATCTTTCGTTAGAGAGATGGCATATCTTATTATGAAAGTACCTTATATTTTTTTATGTTGGCAATAAACAAAATAACGGCTGTTATAATTCGTTTTTCAAATAATTGTTGCCATTGCAGTCTAGTTTCAAAACAATAAAGTTCACTTGTTTAGTTTTAAAATAACTTTATGGTTAATTATCTGGTCAGTTTTGTTCATTTTCTGACTTTCATGAATTTATTTATATTTTAATTTGCTGCTAGCAATTATGTGTATATTATATGTTGCAGTCAAAACTCTTAACCTGTCAAAAGTACATTAAACTAGCAAAATCAGTCAAAAGTAGTTTTAGGTTACATTTGTTTTGACTGATTTTGCTAGTTAAATGTACTTTTGACTGGTTAAGAGTTTTGACTGCAACATATATACTTATTTATATATCTATTTGTTTACTTGCTTTTTCCTGCGACTCCGTCCGCGTACATTTCGATTATTCTTATACAAACTGTGGCTCCATTTTCATCCCATTAGGGATCGGATGAACATTTCTAAAATATCCTATCTTATCGGATTCATCTATTTCCATACAAATATAAAAAACAGGAATGATTTTATTGTTTGCTTGTTTGCATTGAATAGGCTACGGAACTGCACGACCAAATTGTAAAATCCTGCTAATATTATAAACGCGAAAGTTTGTCAGTATGGATGGATGGATGGATGTTTGTTACTCTTTCACGTTAAAACTACTGAACGGAATTGGCTAAAATTTTGCACCGGGATAGGTTATACGCTGGATTAACATATAGGCTACAAAACATCACGCTCCGACCCACTGGAGCAGTGTAACGCGGGTAATACCGCGGGGCCCAGCTAGTTATCTATATAACGCCATGCTATCTAGGATTACCAAAGGAATATATAATTGTGAAGTTCCCGCGGGAACAGGAGCTACTCGGATGAAACCGAGCGTGGAAAGCTAATGTTTAATTAATATTAAGTAAAATGTACAATTGCCGTGTGATTTCCGTCTTACAATAGACCAACCCATATCTTTCTGTGGGTGTCGTTAGAGGCGACTTAGGGACATATGGCTGATAGATGGGCCGGAGCATCTATTAGCTCAAGGTTTACATCTTACTGCGATCACCAATCCGTCTGCCAATCGTGGTGATTATGGCAATATCCCTCAACGATCCTGGCTTGCCAAGGTCTGTTATGTTCAGCAGTGGACTTAAACGGGCTGTTGATAATAAATGTACAAATAATTATATATTTTTTATTAAAAACATTATAATTATACCTACTTACAAAGAATTATAAATATGTCTTGAATGATGAGTTTTTAAATCGCAATCAAAAAGATATTATTTTCGCCATATTTACGGAAACCACCATTTATCTACTACGATCATGGTCTGTTATCTATGTGTTGCCAACATACAAAAAAAGAATCCTTTGAACTCAAACGATCGTCGTGTTCATGTAAATATACCGTTTCCTCTTCCGCTTTGCTAGCAAAACGAAATTGGTTTTAAACGAAAAATCCTTTGTGAAAAACAAGACTATGTTTTGGTATATTTGTACGATTGCATGTCTATATTAGTGGAGTATTAATTTTAGATTAATATGTGTTTGATCGGAAACCCATTTGGATAAGATCGCGTTTACTTCTTGAATATTGGAACGGCAGAATGTTAATGACATAAATTTATGCTCAACAGCCCCTTTACGTCCACTGCTGAACATGGCCCTCTATTTAACAGTCCTCGGCAAGCCAGGGTTGCTGAGGGATTTTTTATGGGACAAATCCCTCCCACACTCCCGCCACTGTAACTCGTGTAAGCCAGGATCAACAGCGGCACACACGAAAGAGGCTCTAAGCTGTTAGGCGTAGGCTGGTCCCGGGACACCTAAATGTCTTGGATCCCGCATCGAATTTAACCCGAAAGTTTAAAGGAGGAGTTGGAAAGTAAAATTCCACTTCCCTCCAGGGCAATCGGGAGACATAAATGAAAGAATGAGATATTTAACCTCAGGAAGACATTTACAATTGGATAAGCCAATTGCAAACTACTACGGACATGTGTTTTTTTTAATAAAGGGTCGTGCCCGAGCCGAAAATCACACGACGACGAATTGAGTGTGACGTGCAATTTTTATTTTATTTTATAATTGTGGTCTAGCTTCACGCACGGTATCGCCCGCGTCACAACCGTTTTCTTAAGAACTTCATCATTCAATTAAAGCATAGCTCTTGTATAGCTTTCGAATGGTGAAAATTCCCGAGATTTGTGCGCTTAGTGTTATTTTGTTTGTTTGTACAAAATAACTCTTCAGCTTTATAATATTAGTGATCTTCTCAAGCGGTTAAGGAAATAGTGTTAGAAGTAATATAAACGCGATAATAATTATAAACGCGAGTTTTTAAGGATGGATGGATGGATGGATGTTTGTTAGGTACTCTTTCACGCCAAAACTATTGAACGGAATTGGTGGAAATTTTGCACCGGGATCGGTTATACGCTAGATTAACATATAGATTACAAAACATCACGATCCGACCCACTGGAGCAGAGTAACGCGGGTCAAACCGCGGGGCGCAGCTAGTGAACTGATAAAAGCCTGCAAACATTTATGCTGTAACTCCTCGTGCAGCTTTTATAGAGCAAAATTTTATTTGGGTATCTACATTTATTTGCTAACAAACTGCGCTGAATTTCCGGCACAATATTAAAAACCTTGTTATTTTCTAAAACTACGAAATTTTAATATCTGTTGCGAACAAAACTTTTTGTAGTACAACATTTTAGTGATGCGTTTATTGAATACGTTAAATGTCATATGCAAAGTTGAAGTATTAAGTTAGTTTTACTTTGATATAGTATTCAAAATTTATAACTGAACTAGCAAAGTAGCGACCCGTGCCGACTATGCACGAGTGGACATTTTGAAACTCGTAATATCTTTTGAATGCAATGGCCGATTTTAATAATTCAAAAAGTAATCTACAGTAACTCAAATATTAAATAAAATATTTATGTTTGTATTATATATTTATATATGATTTATTTGAATAAGGGTTAAAAAATACAATAGGCTAGTTGATAAATATGAAATTATGTTACAATTATGCTTATTTCTAATAGTATTTGTCATATGGAACCTAAATATATTAATTTATGTTCAAAAAACTTAGGTAAATATGTTTGTATAAATTCAATATGAAAATTATTTGTTTGTCTTTAACTTCCGAAAAGGCTATGTGCAATTTTGTTACGAAATACGTCGTTAAAAACATGAACTGGATCCTTTTCTATTACACTTTCTGAGTCATGACGTCATCGATCTCGACCACAGATAATGTATATAGACCAGCATGGCTGACATCGTTTTCATCTGTAAATGTCAAGCCAATTTTAAAATATTTATTTTACTTTCTAGATCTCAAATAAATGCCATTTTTTTTCTTAATTTTTGTTTTTTCTTGTACCATATAAAAATAATTTCAAAAAACCGGCCATGTGCGAGTCGGACTCGGGCACGAAGGGTTCCGTTTCAGTTACAAGTGCGTACCTATTTTTGATATCAAGAATAAATAAAAAAGCGTATATTTATGAAATGAAATGTTATTTTATATTTTTATATTCGAGTTGATTGAATTAAAAAAAAACTACTTACAAGATCTCGTTCAAACCAATT
Organism: Nycteola revayana; assembly: GCA_947037095.2. NCBI lineage: Eukaryota > Metazoa > Arthropoda > Insecta > Lepidoptera > Nolidae > Nycteola > Nycteola revayana. The sequence goes on along the minus strand of OX344856.2, from coordinate 18,184,843 downwards.
TTCGGTGGAAGTTTGCATGGTAATGTACATCATATATTTTTTTTAGATTTATCATTCTCTTATTTTAGAAGTTACAGGGGGGGGGACACACATTTTACCACTTTGGAAGTGTCTCTCGCGCAAACTATTCAGTTTAGAAAAAAATTACATTAGAAACCTCAACGGTTCGATGAAATATTTTTTTTTGAGTTTCAATTCTTTGTATGGGGAACCCCAAAAATTTATTGTTTTTTTTCTATTTTTGTGTGAAAATCTTAATGCGGTTCACAACATACATCTACTTGCCAAGTTTCGACATTATAGTTCTTATAGTTTCGGAAAAAAGTGGCTGTGACATACGGACGGACAGACAGACAGACAGACATGACGAATCTATAAGGGTTCTGTTTTTTGCCATTTGGCTACGGAACCCTAAAAAGTGTCAACTAGCGTATTGCTAAATGCTGCATACAATTTTGCTATAGATCATGATAAAACACTCGGAACCGCAAAGGTTTAACGTGCTTACTGAGTAACGGAGGACATTCCCCCAAACAACTAGACCCGGAAAGAAATCTTAGATAAGATCTTTACACAAAGATTCTTTGAACTCTGAGACTAAAAACGAAAAACTGACTGATGATTTATTTCCACTTCGGTAATCTGTAGGTACTATACACTTAAAATGAATCAATGTATCAATGCCGCATGTTTGGGAAAAATCATTTAATCGTCAACTAAAGCTTCATTTATCTTAGAAAACAATTTGCTTAAGTTGTACTAAAAGCCACTGATATAACCGTCAACCAGAGCATTGGCCGACGAATCACGTAATAACATTAGAATACACTCTACATCTGGATGGGAATTACTCCGGGGACTAGTCAGTAGCAACAAAATATTCACAGATATATCGCTGACCGTTCAACTAACCAGAATTAGAGATCTGCGATTATATGCTGAATGCCGTATATATTCCAGCTTGGAATAGACCACTAAAAAAAAAACCCGGTTAAGTACGAGTTGGACTCGCGCACGAAATGTTCCGTAACATTTTCAAGTGCCTGCCTGCTGCCGCTATTGATAACGAGCAATAAAGAAAGTTTGATTTTTAGTACCTACATACATACATTATCTGTGAAAATTTCAACAGTCTAGCTATCGCGGTTCTTGAGATACAGCCTGGTGACAGACTTAAAAACAGATAGTCTGTCTTAGTAATAGGGTCACGTTTTTTCCCTTCAGGTACGAAACTCTAAAATGATATTCGAGGTAATGATTTTGGTTTACGGCTATCTCTTTTTTTTCTGGCGGACCTTTGTAGTTGCCAAAGTAAGTTCTGGATCTCTGTAAGTGGCATCCATTGTGGAGTCAGCCTTAGGGAAATAGCCAAATAGAACGCGTACTTATCGCACGGTGGTCACGGCGTTAGGACGCATTGACGCCAGGCGTATGCATTGCGCTAGTCAGACAGAAGAGCGCGACGTTAAAAAGCAACGATGTTGCACCGAATTGTGTAATACTATGATGGTATTAGGCTGTAAAACAGAGACCCGCTAGCAGCACGCCACGCTCTGTCGCGGCGTTATTATGCATTGACGCCAGGCGTTGTATATATTGCCCTAGTCAGACAGAAGAGCACGACGGTAAAACGCGTTGCTATTGTGTTATACTATGATGGTATTAAGCTGTCAAACAGAGACCCGTTAGCAGTACACCACGCTCTGTCCCAGCGTTTGGACCCATTGACGCCAGGCGTTGTATGCATTGCACTAGTCAGACAGAAGAGCACGACGGTAAAACGCGTTGCTATTGTGTTATACTATGATGGTATTAAGCTGTCAAACATAGACCCGTTAGCAGTACACCACGCTCTGTCCCAGCGTTTGGACCCATTGACGCCAGGCGTTGTATGCATTGCACTAGTTAGACAGAAGAGTGCGAAGTTAAAACGCGTCGCTTTTGACGCTACAACAGCTCTATTAAATGTAGCTTTTAATCCTGTTATAAAATTTAATGGATCATGCACAAAATAAAAAAAAATATGTGAGGGTTACAATTTAAATTAAATATACTTTTACTGAATAAATGTATAGGTATCATCATCATCATCAGCCCGTACAATGTCTACTGCTGAACTAGGGCCTCCTCCCGAAGGAGGGTTTTTGTCATAGTCACCACGCTTGGCAGGTGGATACGTGACCGCAGTATTATGTTTTAACACACAAGAAAACACTTCTGCCCGTTCCCTGGTTTAACAATTTCTATAGATGATGTTATAACAATCGGGACTCACGGCTTTACGTGCTTTCGAGGCACGAAGGGTTAGTCCCTCAGCCAACCAGACCCGAATCTTAGAATCTACACAAAGATGTCTTGTCCGGCATAGGGATCGAACCCACGATCTCCGAGATTTAAAGCGAGCGAAATACCGCTACGCTACGGAGGTTCTATCGGTAAATATAAATTATTTTGCCTCAAATAATGAAGCATGTATCATTCATAGCTTTCCACAAACTTTTTAAATATTTCATAAGTAATCTAGATATGCATAAATATTTATGTCTAGTGTAGCGTTCATTACAATCATAAATCAGAGCGATGCAATATTGCCGATGCGTTAGAGCGCAAATATTATTTATCACCCGGACAGCCTTGCCAACTAAGCCTTATCTTAAAGCTATTGGCTAATGAGTATATGCTTTATTTTTTTGAGGTAAAGCTTTCAATAATATGGCCGTGTGGTTTCCGGCCTAGAATACCACTCTATATCTTTCCATGGCTGTCGTAAAAGGCGACTAAGGGACATACACCTGATGGATGGGCATCAGCTATCAGCTCAAGGATACTCACCTGATTGCGGTTACCAATACGCCTGCCAAGCGTGGTGGTTATGGAAATATCCGTCAACGACCCATTTTTAGGAAAATTCATTGACGCATTCCCACCGCTGCAGCGTATAAGTGATACCACGAGGAGAGGACCCTACACCACTAAAACCTCCCGAAGACTCCTCGATCCGCCGTTTGCGGGGGTCAGGTACGCATGAGCAATCCGGCCCCCCGACGGCACCCGAGGCTAATATGGTACCGCGGGATCTCCAGGGCCACACTTACAGTGGCCCATTTGCCCAATTATAGGGACGCCCGGAGTGTAGAGGCGTCCCTACTCCTCATGGGTCAGCCTCGAAGGGAGCGGGGCCCATGTCCCTCCCTCAACGACCCTGGCTTGCGAAGATCTGTTAAGAGGAGGTCCATGTTCAATGTGAATGTTGTCGCCATAAAATTTGAAGACAAGCTACTTTAGAAGTTTACAATATTGATTTCCAGTGGGAATGATTGCTCGTGGTCTTCATCCACTGACTTTCTGCGACATCTGAGTAAATCTGCCAGAATATTTTATTTTCTCGAAAAAACATTGATATATTTAGCAAAAAAAGTGACTTTCACAATATAAATATTAGGAATAAGGACAATTTGTCTATGCCAGGCTTTAGGGTTAGCAAAGTTAATAAGTCATTCATGGGAATTTGCATTCGATTTTATGACAAGCTCCCTTCTTATACTGACATGCCTGATACACCTCATGACTAGAGGCTATTATAGTATTAAAGAGTATGTAGATGATAAAGATGTATGGCACGTTAAACCTTCATGCACTAGATCGGATACCCAATAGCTGATGAAGCATTGAAAGGCCATGATAATTTATTCTGTGTACTATCTGTAATAATAAAAATAATACTAACACTTACCTGCATATTATGTTCTGTCTTCAAATAAATTATTTAATCTGTTATTTAATGAAAACGTAAATAAAATTCGTATGAAGACAACCGATTGGTAAATTGTAAATTCCAACTAAATAATAAAAGTAACCAGTTACTTTTAAACCAAAACTACTTGGATATGCCAATCTGAGTATGTTTTGAAGGATCATCTCGATGAGGCCGCGCTAAAAACCGGCTGTAGAATAACCCCTGAGTTTGATTCGCCGGGTCTTCTCAGTTGGGGCGTATTGAATCCGGTGGTAGCACTAAAAAGCGAGTTCGTCGATATACTTATGGTCCATATAAATAATAACATACTTAAAGGACCTTAGACTCATAGTTATGAAAATAATAAAATAATATTGTACTTTTATACCTGACAGCTTTTAGGCTAAAGCTATATAAACTATTATAATCAAATAAAATTAAGTAATTTAATATTGTAAATTTAAAACTCAAAATACGTTTTGACTATTTACCTGTAAAAGGTTTATCTGACTGTTAACTGTAAAGGTTTATCTGAGAATAGCTCAAAAGTGAAAAGAAAGAGTGAAAAAAAATGTCACAGATAAGGGAGGGTTCAAGGAGAGGGATTCAGAAGGTAAAGGTATTAAAAGTGTAAGTTTTAATGTTTAAATTATAAACTTTTAATAGTTTTATTATAATTAACTTTTATTAATATGAAAATGAATTATATGTAAAATAAAAGAATATTTCAATAAAGAGTTTAGACTAAATAAAAAAAATAAAGTTACAATGGGGGTAGAAATTGACCGGTAAGTCACTCAAGATTATCTAATAAAAGTGCAATATTATGGACTTAAAATGTAAAAAACTTATAGAAAAACTTGAAAAGGCTATCGGGACAGATTTTAATGATGTAAAATATACTCCCTGGTATAATTTCCAAATGTTTAATCAGCTGTTTGATCGGCGTTTGTCATCCTTAGTTAAAACAAGTTTTTGTTATCCAGGCATGTATTTCACTGGTTATATGGTGTTATATTCACAATATACGGGTTTTAATGACAATAATTAAACTAATAATCACTTATAGTAAACAAAAACTAATTAAATTAAATTAAAATATTACGTGACAAAATTTGACATGTCTACTGGGCATTGTTGCCAGCCCAACTTTTTTATAATTGAATTGTAATTTTAATTAAACAAATCTCCTTGCCGTAGATCGTCACTTAAGTCACAATCATGATATGTTCTGTTCTTTCAACCCATTTTGTTATTCCACAGATAAGCTCCTAAAAAAAATTACACACGTTTTACCTTGACATTCTAAACAATACTGAATCTATTCCGCTACTTGTCATATAAAAACTCTATTCCCATCTAATTAGCCTGCAAATGTTACAATTTAGCATACAAATAGCCTAATACCATAACAGCCTATCTTTATTCTTTTAAACGTGCATGTTATTACGTTTTTAACGCGAGTAAATCAGGCAAACAAAGTAAACAACGCCGACAAAGATAAGTATGTGAATGTAATTTATAAGCTCAAATTCTGCGCCTGCCTTTTTCCGCCACTTTTGGGGTCGACGCGAGTTATGAGCGGTAGCGTTTTAAATACAATATATTAATTACTACATGCGCCCCGTGGTTTTACCCTGCTCCAGTAAGTCGGAGCGTTATGTTTTGTAGGCTTTATGTTTATCCAACGTATAAGCTATCCCGGTGCCAAATTTCAGTCAATTCCGTTCAGTAGTTATGGCGTGGAAGAGTAACAAACTTACAAACTTTTGCGTTTATAATATTAGTAGGATAGCTTCGCACGAGTGGATTTTAAATATGGCCTATGCTATTCAGTGATAATGTAGCATTTCAATGGTGAAATAATTATTGGAATTCGTTCAGTAGTTTTTGAGTGTATTCGAAACAAACATACAAAAATATAAAAATACAAACTTTCCTCTTTGTAATATTATTAGGAATTGATTAAATATTTATCATTGAAAGCATATACCTACAGTAGTATAGCATAATTATCTTGTCTTCATATGAAATAATTAATTTATTACTTTTATTCCAAATTTATAGGAAAAAAAATACTAACAAGGAAAATATAAAATACATACAAGTAAAAATATCGAATTAAAATTAAAACTAAAACTACTTAATTCAATAAAATACGGACTATTCTTAATCTATATTAACATTAATTAATTGGATGTATATGTTTATAAAATTAATATTAATAATAATAAAACTTGTTATGATAAATTATACAAAACTTTCATATTAAAGTTTGTCACTAAGTCACCATATTTTTTTGTGATGAATCTCTTGATGGTTGATATTAGTATCAAGGATTTTATTTTTTATTAATAAAATCACTCTTATCGTGTCAGTAAGAAGAACAATCTTAGATCTAATAAGAATATATTATTATTCTATTAATCAAACTAAAGTTACTAAAAGTAAAATTAAAATGGCTAATTATATGATATTCTTTAGTTATCTCAAACAACTTGCCACACTACTAGTTTTTAATTCCACAAATTACATCCATTCTCTACTTTATATTCACCAAAGTAGGTTCAAATGCATAAACAATCATCTATTTACCGAATGACATGCTACTTAAACCTGCTTCAGCTCACAACTTGCACCTGAGCAAACAAATAAATAATAGCTAGCACATGCTTCATAGCGACGTTATCTGCGAGTATGTAGTATGTAAGCGAATACCCAGCACACGTACTACTCTACAGCTTCCGGTATGCGAGGAAATTAGTTTGAAAAACACCAAGCATAATTTGAAAGCGCTAAATTAAATCATTTTGGCTAAAGGGAAAAATAAGCTGGTTTGTTTATTCAGCCGGGCGGTAGTGAGCTGTAAGGCTGCGGTGGCAATGTTACGGTGAGAGCGATTCTATAAAACAAACTCATTTATATATATGTCGGCGGCCGCGCTGAAGGAACGACAAGATAAGTTTATTTGTTCGTAGCTTCGCAGTGAGGTTTTGCAGCAATGCCGTGTAGTTTTCAGCTTAGCATAAACATCCCCATATGTCATGTAGCTGATGAATGGGCAGCAGCATCTATTAGCTCTAAGATACTCCCATCACACTGCGATCACCAATACGCCTGCCAAACAATCAACGACCTAAAATCAAAGAGGAGGCTTATGTTCAGCAGTGGACGTAACTGGGCTGATAAAGTAAAGTAAAGCGTCGCATTTATTGTACTAACTAGCTGCGCCCAGCGGTTTTACTCGCGTCACTCTGCCCCAGTGGGTCGGAGCGTGATATTTTGTAGCCTATATGTTAATCCAGATTAAACACTATCCACGTGCAAACTTTCAACCAAATCCATTCAGTAGTTTTTGCGTGAAAGTGTAACAAACATCCATCCATCCATCCATCCATGCATACAAACTTTCCCTTTATAATATTAGTTAGGATAGTAAGGATGCGGCCTCGGCACTAGCGTAACTGAATGATGCAGTTACGGAATTCTTCTTTGTACCTATAAATAAATCTTAAGTAGTTGGTCAACTTCTTGAAAATACACTTATTATATTGTAAAAGACTCGACATCTATGGAAGAGGATGACATAATATTGGTTTTAGCCATTTTATGGTGCATATAATTGTAGCAGAAACGATAAACTTTTATGTTTTATTTCCATGTATGTTTCCTCTTTCTTTCTTTGGATTGCGCCGACCCCAAATAATGGGAGCAGGGCAGGAACATGATCAAATGGGCCACTGTAAGTGTGACCCAGGAGATCTCAAATGGGCCACTGTAAGTGTGGCCCAGGAGATCTCGCGGTGTCATACTGGCCGCGGGTGCCGTCGGGGGGCTGGATTGCTTATGCGTACCCGGCCCCCGCCAACGGTGGATCGAAGGAGTGTCCGGGGGGTTTTAGTGGTGTAGGGTCCTCTCCTCGTGGTATGAGTTTAGCATACCACGCTATGGAGAGGGCGAGTCCCACATATCCCACCGCCAGCGCGCGAATACGCTGCAGCGGCGGTGGTAATGCATAAATGCATTTAAACCGGACAACAAAAACAAATATTGCAGGAACATGATGATGATATTGTAAAAGAGTCATGTAATAATGATTAAGTTTAGACTTAAACAAGTACGGATCAATAAATTTACAGTGTAAATTATATTGTAATATAGTACTTGTATAATGATAACCGGCAAATTTGACATTTGCCAGTTATCTTTGTGTTTATTTTTAATATCTATTTATTAACACACTCAACATTTAACAAGTTTATTAAAGAACATATAACTATTTGCGTTTATGTAGGTACTTTATATACTTTGTTATCTTTTACTTGTTATATATTTATAATTAATGTATATAGATCATAATTATGTTGTTTATCGTATGTATAGTCGGTCACCGTAGCCTAGTTGGTAGTGCTCCTGCCTACGAAGCTGGTGGTCCAGGGTTCGAATCCCAGTAAGTGCAAATATTTGTGTGATGAGCACGAATATTTGTTTCTGAGTCACGGATGATTTCTATGTATTTAAGTATTTATCTATCTATATACTTATATAGATAGATAGATAAATACTTAAATACATACTTATGTATATCGTCGCCTGGTACCCATAGTACAAGCTTTGCTTAGTTTGGGGCTAGGATGATCTGTGTGGTTGACCCTATATATTATTATATTATTATTATTATTATAGTATGTACTATTATGTATATTTATATTTTCTGTATACTAACATATTCTTATATACTTACCAAATTATTAGTGTTAAATTAATAGACCTTAATTTTTGAATTACACACTATATACTACGGCATTTACCTAATGAATTCTATTAACCATCCGAAGGTGGTCTGGAAGAATTTGCTTTGTGCGATATGACCGCCCATTGTACTCTGTGTATTATATTTTCTTTGTCCTATTTACTTATGTGTGTAGAATATAGTGTTCTATACTCCATTTTTTTACGATTAAGTATACCTATACTATATTCTTTTTCTTAATCATACAGGCCTAAAAATTGTCTATAAAATCATTCTGCGACAATTATTCAACGTTAACTTTATCATTCGACTTGCAATATTTCTCATAATACTGGTTCTATTAAAATATGTCAATATGTTATTTAGTGCCGGTAGGGCCCCCTTGTTAACTTAACATTTAGGTTTCTAGATCTTTCTATAACGAAGTTACAGGCGTAAAATTATGTACCTAACGACCGTGTTCGACTTAGCGGGGGAGCTGCCGAACTTTTGTTTGTTTTTTAAAAACCGCTTCAATGCTGTGCTTTATTCATCGCACAAATCCAATCCAATCCGCCCCGCTACCTCTTATAAATCACGACTGTATACACAAATAAATAATTGCCGACAGCCTCACTGCAACATTATCTGTTCGCGTATGATACGCGTAATACCAGCGTACATATTCACGAACCGTAGTGAGATGAAATTGGTCTGAAATGACAAACTACTGCCCGAAATGTGCACAAAATGTATGTGTTACTAGGTAATTGCTTTTGAACACACTGCATTTTATGAGGACATAGAGACAAGTGTGAAAAGTTATTGTGAAGGGTAGTAATACGGTTGTGACAAAAAAAAAATGACTCACATCACATTCCTAACAATGTAGGTAATATTTTTACCCGACTGCGCCAGAAGGAGGGTTATGTTTTTCGACAGTATGTATGTATGTATATAATTGTTTGGCACGCTCTGCAGCCCGAACGGCTTGATGGATTTTAGCTTAAGAGGCAAAAAGGAAAATAAAAAAGATAATACTATTACAACAGAATACAATTTCTAAGTGACTGCACCGGTGGCTCAGTGGTTACGATAGTTGCCTCTGAGACCTGGTGTTCTGGATTCGATTCCCACCCGGGACAATTATTTGTGTGAACCACAAATAGTTGTTCTGAATCTAGGTGTTCTGTGTGTTCGTGAAATGAATGTTTGTAAAGTCCCCGCAACACAGGGATTTATTTCCCTAGTGCGGGAGTTGTCTTTTTATAAATAATAAAAAAACAAAAAAGTATATTATTAATGTTTATTTGTTGATTGGCATAATAATAGGTTAGACAACGAGAATGAGTTTAATTTTTTATACTCGTATATATGCGGCCACCACACTAATTCAGCAATCGTATTCCTCAGCCTGCACACTTATATTATCGGTTCTTTTACGTCTTATTGTCGCTTTTTTTTCGGGCGAACATATGTAGTTAGCTCCGAGGCTTTTGCTACTTCACCGGGCACAATTGTTGTCGCATGTCGGTGCAATAGGCATGAGGCAAGATTTTGAAATCATTTTCTAAGTACGAAAAACACAATATTTCGGTAATAAATTTAAATTTAACGAAGTTTAAGCCATATTTCTATTAAATTTTAACTAGCGCGCGAAAAAAGGCCTCAAGTGTCATGGCGTCGGCTATGACGTCACGCTATTGTAAAAAATGTCATTGAGTCCGCCAAACCTAACGTAGTGGTTAAATTCTCTTTGATGGTTACAATATCGTGACGTCATGCGCCGTGATTGGTGTTTCAGTCAAAATGGCCGATTGCAGTATTTTAATATTTTATTTTATTAAAAATCACATTAATCTCAAGGTTATATATAAAAATAAATAAGTGTAATAATTTATATATTAATAATAAAAACATTAAATCTTTAATTTTTTGATACTGTCGTCACGCCTATTATATTAAAGACAATATTGGTTGTCACTGAACAACGCTAACCAATACCTATTTCATCATTTGTTTGATGTGAATTTTGAAGCTTCAAATAACATTTTTAAAAGTATTTTTTTCTGGATGAATAAAGTTAATCGCTTCGTTTACGCACCGTGCAGAAATAGGCAACTTAGGACATGGAAAAGCGTGCGTAAAGTGCGAGCTTAGGTCGCACTGTTCTACAAAAGGTTTTTTAAAAATCCTACGTTAAGAGCATGAAAATGAGTGACAAAGTTTGTATGGATAAATCAAAATAAAAGCTAGATGATGATAATGACAAAATATTTATATAATATAATTCTACTGTACGTGTGTATTTCATTGAACTCCTCCTAAATGGTTGGACCGATTTGAATGTTGTTTTTTTTTGTATGCGTTTGGTTGGCGCCCTGGATGGTTTAGGTTCACAATCATAATTAATATATTATCATGCAGAACAACGTCTGTCGGGTCCGGTAGTAGTAATATAAAAGAAATTTAAGAAAAGTCATACCGATGTGGGCATCCGCTAAGATAATTTTCTTCAAAAATCAATACATTTGTATGGAAAAATTTATATCTTCGGGGATGAAGTCACGCGTAAGAGAGTACCCTAGAGCCGAGGTCGTAACCCCTTAAGGGTGCCCTCAGGTGCATGTCACTTATAATTTAAATTTACATGTATATGTGTGTATATATATATTGATACTACTTTATATGACTTTGGTCGGTTTCTTTAACGTTAATTTCATAACTTAAGCATTTTATGATATTGTTTAAGGAATAAATAAATGAAATAAATACTTATTTATAATATAGTTTTTTTTTCTTTTTACTTAGTTATTACGTTTTAGAATTAAGCATGTTATTTTTGTTATTTAAGTTATTAAAATGATTTAATGATATAGATATAACGGTAATAAATTGTAGGACAGACAGACGGACGAATCATAAAAATCCGCAAAATATGTATTTTATACATTATGATTAGCTACTTAAGTGATGTTTTATTAGTTTTATTCTTAAACATTGAGATTATGACAAGTACAAGTGCTGACTAAACTTCATTATTTCAGTATGCCTATAACATAATAAAAAAATACACTGACTACATTAAACTAGCACCACTACATAAAGACTACTCTATCCGACCCGCCGGAGAAGAGTGCGCCCGCGAACGCGACGTGTCTACCCTCGTCCTCCCGACGATTAGTTTGCTAAGAACCATCCGATGCCCTCGTAGACCCAAAGTCCGAAAGGCCCGCGAACTGTAGAGCGACAGTTGCACAAAACCCCCTAAAATACTAAAAGTCATAATCCCTCAATCTCATCGCCAGCGACCGCCCTGAGCCGAGGTCCAAGCCCCACAGGGCTCTCTTGCGGTCTTGCTTAGTTTGTAGTTTTTAAACCATTTATTAAAGCTGGAGCTCTGCTCGCCTTTACGCCCGGTGAAGTAGCAAAAGACTCGTGGCTAATTACGTATGTCCGTCCGAAAAACATTGACTACATGTTAAAAAAGTCATTATGCATGTGCTCTATAATTTAAATATTAAACGATATTATGCCGAGCCAACCCAATATATCGCTTGTCAAAAAGCACAATTAAAATTTAATTTTTCGTTGAAAATTATTTTCATCATTCGATATTTACCGGGCGGCTTGTTTTCGCCTGTCATTTAAAGCTTTTCTTTATTATGGCTATGATTAACCTTAAAAATGTTTTACATTTTACACCAGGCCAATAAAATCAATTGACTATTTTTAATTTTTGAAGCGGCCGTAGCTTAATGGCTTGTGCGTCGGACTTGTGATCTCGAGGTTGCCGGTTCGAACCCCACCCATTGCACTACCGACGCGAACCCACTCGTAACAGAAGCATTTTAGCTTAGCACTAGAGGTTAACAAGGATACTAATAGACTGTAAACAGACTTGTAACCAGTTTGTACCCAATTGTTTACATGCTACCCCCATTAAAATAATAAGTAAAATAGCTCATATTTTGTATTGTAATTGTAATGTAGGTAATTTAGGTTCATATTTTGTATAGATAAAGCGACAAATCTCAACCGGCTCTATCCATTAGCGGGAATAGCACCACCTGGCGTAAGAAGGGATGTTGCATGCGCTGCGAAAAAATATAAACGAGAGGCTGACCACCGACACTCACTATATGGCCATAAATTGCCGCCGAGAAGGCTTAAAAGCAGAAGTAGTTTTGTCCGTCAAACACAAAAAATGGCCGAACAACCATCCAAGGCCAGGCTTAATCTGTGGCAGGAACAACACCCACCATCTCCCAGCTTTATCCACCCTAAAGAGCAACCCTCCCGTAAACCAACTACCGTAGCCGATATGGAAATCATTAAACCGATTGCGGTCTGAAGTTGGTCGCTGCAAACACCATCTTGCCAAATGGGGTATCACAGACCCCTCACAAACATAATGCGAGTGTGGCTTTTCTGACCAGACAATGCAACACTTGCTCGGCTGCCCCCGGTGCCCTTCCAACTGCACCCTTCAAGACCTATATGAGGCCACCGATAGTGCCATAAGCGTGGCTACCTACTGGGCGAATAAAATATATGTGTTTATCTATTTATAGGCACTAAAAATGTAACTTAAACTTGTTTATTTAATAGTATGTATAGTACCTATAGAATAGGTATGTTGATATTATACAGGCATAATATTTTTGTTTACGGAAAGGCACTAGCCTCCACGACACAGGGAATCCTAGTGTGGAGACTAGTGAATTACTAAACTTATGTATTTTTTAATTAATTAATCTAGAATAATACTTTGTTCATCACATAACTGTTCTGTACTAATGTTTTTGAACTAAATAAAGTCTATCTATCTATGGATCAAGGACTTTAAAAAAAATGTTTGCTGTTTTGCCAAAGCCTTTTCATACTGTGAGGGTGATTTTTGAAGAAGTTATCTGCTTGTAAAATTTTAGCGCAATCAAATAAAGATATTCTTGTATTTGCTTACTTCAAGGTTTAGTTAAACTTCCCTAGACATAAATATGTCAAACGGATTGGTGATTTATTAAAAAACGGCCAAATTAAAAGGAAGCTAAAAATTAAGATAATGATAAATGTGAAAGAAATAAAACAGGTGATCTACGAAACGGCTTCAACGCTGCATTCCAGCGATGCAGCTGTTCCGTAGATAGCCGCACACAAGACAGCAAAAAAAAATAATCTTTTCTGCCTATATGTTTCGCATGTATTAAACTATCCTTATACTAACTACCTATTTAAACTAACTATTTAACTAACAGTAACTTGCATTTTAGCAGGGTTACATTTACAATTCATAATTAAAAATTGTCTTCCTTGTTAAATGGGCTATCTAACATTGAAATATTTTTCGAATCGGACCAGTAGTTTCTGAGATTAGCGCGCTCAAGCAAACAAGGAACTTCGGAACTACAGGAAAAAAACCTTCACCATTACGAAGCTACGTCATTTAGGAGTAACGTCAGAATCTCCGAGGACGTGGGTTTGATCCCCACGCAGGACAAGAAAACTTTGTGTAAATTCTAAGATCTATTTCCGTGTCTGGTTAGTTAAGGGACTACCCTCCGTGCCTCAGAAAGCTCATTAAGCCGTTGGTCTAGATTGTTATAACATCATCTATAATAATCGTATATCAGGTAACGGGCAGCAGCGTTTTCTTGTGTGTCCTGCCTGCCAAGCATGGTGACTATGGCAAATACCCTTCCTCAGGACGAGGCCCATGTTCAGCAGTGGACGTTATACGGGCTGACGATAGAAAGAAAGAAAGAAGGAAAAAAATATATTCATAATGCACTGTTTGCCGAAAAAAATTAATATGAAATTAATTAAAAGACAGATTCCATGTGCACCATAAATAGGCACCAACTTCAGCTTTATGCTACATGATGATGATGTATGTCATATTTAAAAAGTAATTCCTGAGATTAGCGCCTTCAAACAAACAAACTCCAATTTTATATAATATTAGTATAGATAAATATCAGAATCAATTTACATACCACATTGTACTACAGGTTATGACAAGGATTAAGTCAAGTTGGTTTACTGAGATGAGTAACGCCTACGAGGGCCGAGGGCAAATGTAACTTGGGCCACAATGCGGTACTCGGTCGTGTTAACTTTGAATAACTTAACTAAGTTTTGAATGGAGTACTGTGTTAAGTTGTGTAGTATAGGATTAAGACGGAGCGAGTTAGTCTTAGTAGGGAACAGGGATTGTTAGTGTTTTGTGAGCCGGTTACAATAGGTGTGGTTTTTTTGGCAATTATTAGTATTAACAGCCTGTAGAATTTATTTTTTATTTTCAAAGTCAAAGTCAAATATCATTTATTCCGAAAAAAATGGTTACATTTATTTAGAATCGTCATATTTTTGTCCCTACCGTGCAGTGCGTGACGTGGCGACTACTGAGAAACACTGCCAAAAAACTCAGCAGAACCCTCTTTTTTATAATAATACTAGCTGACCCGGCAGACTTCGTACTGCCTCAATCGATACATAAAAGACCTAAACATTTGTATAAAATAAACTGGGCCGTAGAGACTTCGTTTATGCGGTACTCCTACCCCTACCCTACACTACCCCTACTCTACACTACCCCTACCCTACACTACCCCTACCCTACACTACCCCTACCCTACACTACCCCTACCCTACACTACCCCTACCCTAAAAAATCTTGGCAAAAAAATTCAAGTTTTTAATTAACAAAATAAAGCTCAAATTGACTCTACATTTTAATTAGAAAACGTTTGTATGGGAAAAAGAAAAAGGCTGTTTTAAGGGGTTTTCAGGCAATTATTCGAATTTTTCTCGCCGTAAAAACCATCCTTGAACTTCCACGAACATTAAAAAAAAAGAATTGGCCAAATTGGTCCAGGCTTTGTAGAGTTATGCGCTTAGCAACACATTTTGCGATTCATTTTTATATTATAGATTTTACGATATCATATTAAATGTTTACATAATTTACTATTTTGCATTGTAATTGGAGCGACTCAATCCCAAGCATTTTCGTGACTAATATAATGAGAAATTTATTAATAAGCCCTGCTACACAATTTGGCTTTAATAGTTGTCTTAAACTTATTTATTGACAATACTCTTTTATTATGGGGTAGTTTGTTGTAGACCGTGTGTGTTTTAGATTACTATTCGGAAAACTTTACGTTCTTTCAGGGACGTGTTTTAAAGAGATTGATGAATGTCGTCAACTCTTTGGGATCCAATCCGTAGCCAAATGGTGTAGGCATCGAGGACTATACCTAAGATGCAGCTTCATACTATCATTGTAATATATGTGACTGGCTGGTTGGCTGTATACAGAAAGCCTTGGCTATTAGGCCTCGTCCTGGATGCCAGCGGGCGGAGCGGGCGGCGCGGGCGGTGCCTAAGGAAAACCTGCTGCCCGCACCGCTGTCGTTGAGAACAGCTTCACACAAATCTATGAACTTTGATAAAGACGCGCGTGCCGACACCCGCACCGCCCGCACTGCCCGCTGGCGTCCAGGACGAGGCCTTAAACATAGAACACTCACGACGTTCTGTTTTTTATTTGTAGGAATAAAAGACAGTGTGCTTATAACCTTTGACTGTTTCATTACAACCCCTATAAATATATAATAATCATCTTACTACGATCACCAATCCGCCTGTCAAGCGTGGTGATTATGGCAATACCCCAAATCCCTATAAATGGGACCCTGTTGCCCTACTAAGTCCCATTGTCTGTCTGTCACCAGGCTGTAATTAATTAACTGTGATAGACAGTATTAATTGACACAGATTATGTATTAATATTGCCGCTATAAAATCAATATTTATGTATGTACGGCTCTCATACAACGAACATGATTTATGTTGGCTTTTTTGCAAAATATTAATAACCAGCAGACTCAAATAGTGCTTTATTTCAAAATCTTACATATATCTGTTGTTTTATTGATATTTTATGTTTTTTTAAAGATCACTGACAGAGTTTTCCACAATACCTACTAGTATTCTTGTTAACCCCTCGTGCTTAGCTAACATGCTTGTGTTACGAGTGGGTTCACGTCGGTAGTGCAATGGATGAGGATCGCACCCTCTCCATAGCGTGGTATGCTAAAGTCATACCACGAGGAGAGGACCCTACACCACTAAAACCTCCCGGACACTCCTTCGATCCGCCGTTGGCGGGGGTCGGATACGCATGAGCAATCCGGCCCCCCGACGGCAATGAGGATCGCACCTGCAACCACATGATTGGAAGTCCGACGCATGGGCTACAGCCGCCTTCTAGAGATTTCTCCCTCCTAGATCATCATCATTATCATCATCATCAGCCCGTATAACGTCCACTGCTGAACATGGACCTCCTCCCGAAGGAGGGTATTTGTGATATACGATTATTATAGATGATGTTATAACAATCAGGGCTAACGGCTTAACGGGCTTTCCGAGGCACGGAGGGTAGTCAGTCCCTCAACCAACCAGACCCGGAAAGAAATCTTAGAATTTACACAAAGATTTCCTGTCCGGTGTGGGGATCGAACCCACGACCTCCGAGATTTAAAGCGAGCCAAATACCGCTACGCTACGGAGATTGTCAACTCCTTTCGTAGATAATTGTACGGAAATAAAAAACTACTCAGAAAACAGTTACTTCTAATCCAAAATATTACCTACATGAATACCTACTTGTGTGTACAGATGTTATCTTAAATTAAACATGACATTCTCACGGATCCCCGAAGGCATACATTGTCTCCGGCAATTTGTGTGGAGTTCAATCAGGTACCTCGGATATAATGCGATGGAGTACAGATAGGAAATTAGGATGTCAATTAATATTGTTTGAGTGTACTTAATTATTCTCAACACGGTGTTCTAGATAATAGGGTCTTCATAAATAAAAGTGGATCTTAGAAAAATACTTGAGAATATACGATCAAACAGAAAATTTTCTTTCGTAAGTTACAGTTTATTTTTAAAATTTAAATCACACCTTTGTGTAATGTCTAAGATTGCTTCCGAGTCTGGTTGATTGAGACCTTACTTACGTGTGTTTTACAACAAAAATACTGCGGTCATCAACCCGCCTGCCAAGCGTGGTGACTATGGCAAAACTCTCCTTCAGGAGGATGATCATGTTCAGCTATTGACGTTATACGGGCTGAAGATGATAATTAATTTTAAATAGTTTTACGTTAGTATGATTTGATTGTTATGGGTCACCTGACCCATAACAATCAAATCATACTAACGTAGTGCAAATTTTATAAGTCATGTCTCGACAACTTCACTTCATTTCACCGGCCCGTTTATGTCCACTGCTACAGTCTTTGGTAAGCCAGGGTCTTTAAGGGATATTGCCATATTCACCACGCTTAGTCACCGAAGTAAGGTGGTGACTAATCTTGAGCTGATAGATCCTGCTCCCCACCCATCAGCTTCATCATCTTTTTTTCGTGTCGACCTGGAGTTCAAGTTTGTGAAGGCTAATACCCGGCCACTGACCCAGCATTATCAGTGGCGTTGGACAAGTCCTCGCGTGTACAGGTGTTGGAGCACGCAGGGCAGAATAGGAGGTGCGCCAATGTCTGGGGGGGAGATACCACACGTTCCCACCACCTGTTCATGTTCTCCCAGCTTCGTCCGACTTGAGACGGCGTCTATTTAAGGACTTCGAAGTCTGCCAAGAAAGTTCATTACCAGGTGGAAGGTGCTCCGCAAGAGGAATAGGTAGAGTCGTGGGGAACCTCTCCTTCCAAAGAGTATCATCAGCTGTATATCCCTTTGTCGCCGCTTACAGCTCTCATGGAAAGACATGGAAAGGACAATTCTAGGCCGGAAACCACTCGATTAGTACTTATTGGGGTTAAGACTAAAAGGAGCGGAGCACCAATGAAGAATATTTCAAAATCGGGGTAAGCCCAGAGTTACTATTCCACATGGTCAAATCTTTAAAACTACGCAACGGATTTTAATGCGGTTTTTATAGATAGAGGGATTTAAGAGGAAAGTTTATATGTGTAATACATGAGCATTGTACCCGTGCGGATCCGGGACGGGTTGCTAGTTTACCTATATTATAAAGAGGACAATTATCGCGAAAACAACAAATTAACCCATAGGTATGTTTAAAAAAAATACAAAAACAACTGAAACGAACAGTGATCACAAACTCGTGCGTTATGTTTCTATAATTGATGCACACACCCTGTGCGTGTCGGGGCGGCGTTATAACATGGGGCGACTTCCTTCCATTCCGCTAAATATAGATTGGAGCAGCCCTATTGATACGAGGCTAGGGGTGTGATGGTAATGCGACTATTTTAGGTGCAGATTGTGTTGCACTGCGTTTTTCTAAGCAGCCACGACTTCATCATCATCATCATCAGCCCGTATAACGTCCACTGCTGAACATGGGACTCCTCTCGGGGGAGGGTTTTGCCATATTCACCACGCTTGGCAGGCGGATTGGTGACCGCAGTATTATGATGAATACACAGGGAAACGCTGCTGCCCGTTTACTGATATACGCTTGTTATAGATGATGTTATAACAATCGGGACAAACGGCTTAACGTGCTTTCCGAGGCACGGAGGGTAGTCCCTTAAATAACTAGACCCGGAAAGAAATCTTAGAATTTACACAAAGATTTCTTGTCCGCTGTGGGGATCGAACCCACGACCTCCGCGACTTGAAGCGAGCCAAATACCGCTACGCTACGAAGCCAAGACTTGCTGCGGGCAACAAAACGAAATATAAAACTACCACTTTCGCTTCTTATAAATTAATTAATCGCCTCATGCATGTCCTTCGGTTTAGGGTACTTTTAACCTGGCCTTTCTTAAGAACTTTCTTATCTGTTAGTTTTATCCTCATTTTACGCGGACAAAAACTCAAGTAGTTGATCAAATAAGGTTTAAATTTTCGGAAGTCCATACAATTGCAGATCAGCGGAATTAACACTACATATTCTATCACTCTTATATAAGAAGCAAATGTGTAAAAAGTATTTGTAGACAAATCGTTGGTGTGCGTTAATCCTTATTTAAGCCAATCACATGATATAAGCCATTACCGATCGAGGTTGATTCCCTAACGATCACGTATTTTTATCTACACTTAATAGTGTTTTGTAATCTTTCTACTGTACTGTCGAAGCTTATTATGGTATTCGATTTAATATCTAGCAAGTAATAGTTAATATCTAGCAAGTTTTGCCGAGGCCGGATTTAAGGGAGGGCATCCAGGGCAACTGCCCCGGGGCCCCCGCAATAGAAGGGCCCCCACAAAAGATATTTAAAATCTTTCAAATTCTGACGAATAAACTTTTTTTTTTTTTTGGTGTTGTACTTTTACGTACAGTACTTTGTAGAATCATGATTAATGTAACACGTTCTTAAATATTGTAATAAGGGTTATTCATTCATCTATACCGTTTATTTAAATAAGACATCAGTAAAATATCAGAATTCAAATCATCCTGAAAAGTAGTTACATACTTCAAATTTTCTACACATTTAGAGGGAAACTAATTTGTGCCCAGGGGGCCTCTTCTCACTTCTAAATCCGGCCCTGAGGTTTGCTGAGCGATTTGCGGCTTATGATCCCCATGTCTTACCAAGGGTTTCGTAAGAGCGTTTCCGTGTGTTACAATATAATACTGGAGTCACCAACCCGCCTTCGATGCGTGGTGACTGCTAGCAGAACTCACCCTCGGGAGGAGGCATATGTTCAGCAGTGGACGTTAAACGGGCTGATGGTGATGACCATAAATTAATTAAAAAATCATTGCTCTTTTAACATAGATAAAAAAAGTTAAAAAAAAGTTTACAATGTTTTAAAGATATTTTTATTAATTTTCCCGTTTGTATAATTGGAAACATTTCATTATTTTCAATATGTGCACTAAACAAACATACTTGGTTATGCTACAAATCATAACCCAATACTAACAAAAACTGTAATATCAAACGGCGTTGGTAGAAATCAATAGAAATAACGACTTGCCAATTGAAATTCCCATTGAAGTCAATCGGAAGTCCGCAAAGGCCCGAGGTTCACGGTCGGACTGGCAATAGCTTAGTATAAAGCCTGGAGTGTTGCCAGGGATAGATATTTATTAGTATTTCTTTTTTTTAGCCTATTTTAGTAATACGAATAACTTCTTATAATTTTCCACAGTCTCGGAGGGAAGTCCCAAAAACCAAAGTTTTAACCAAAAAGATCTCCAACAAACAACTTTTACTATGGCACCAAACCTAAAATCCCGAAAAAAAACAACTGCTCCCTACCATGTTGACGAGTTATGTGAACATGAATGTATCGAACAGCTGATTTCTTTTTACGATTTCAGGTTTGGTGCCATAGTAAAAGTTGTTTGTTATCATGAGCACAATCATGTGTTTAGGTATCGGTCACTAATTACCAGTCTCCCTATATATTAGCATAGATATTATTAAGATGTTAGTTTTAAGAATATAATTGTAAAAAACAAATAGTTTACAATTTTAATATATGAATCTGGTAACATTAGGCCTAAGGGCAAAGGAGTATTTACAACCCTTTGAAGTGTTTGATCAGGTGGAAGGAAGCACCTGCACAAATGCTTTGTTTCCCAAATTTTGATGTGTTGTAGGTTATATTCATTTTGTAGTAAATATATGATCGCCTTATTAAATAATAAGGACAACCTCCGTAGCGTAGCGGTATTCGGCTCGTTACAAATCTCGGAGGTCGTGGGCTGGAAATCTTTGTGTAAAATAATGTAAAGTATTTACTTTACATTATTTTACACAAAGTAGTAGGTAGGTAGTCCCACAACCAACCCGACCCTTTTACTATTTAGTAAAAGGGTCGGGTTGGTTGTGGGACTACCCTCCGTGCCTTGGAAATCACGTTAAGCCGTTGGTCCCGATTATTATAACATTATCTATAATAACCATATAATGTGGTACAACGTAATACTGTAGTCACCAACCCGCTTGCCAAGCGTGGTGATTATGGCAAATACCCTCCCTCGGGAGGAGGCCCATGTATCAGCAGTGGACGTTGTACGGGCTGATGATGACGCTATACGTCAATCATCCCTTTTAATTTGCTTCGTTACTCGCCTGTATAAAACAGCGACTAAGCTTTATTTTAACTATGTTCATATATGAATGACAATTTGAACGAATATTCGATAAATTGGCAGTTAAAGGTGAGTTTCGGTGAATGCAGCTGCGCGCATTTAATGACGCAATCAGTGTTGATGTGATTTGAAAAAAATCTGAGGCTTTTCAGATGCTTTCGTAGACTCGATTTCCGAAAGCTCTACAAACTGTGTAGTAGAACGATATTTATCGAAATTTGTACAAAAAATCTATAAGTCATCATTTTCACTCATCTACAATCTTCTCACCAATGCCGCCCTAGGCCGCGTTCAAAGCCCAATAGGGCCCAATAAGTCTGGAGGCCTTTTTTTTTTTTTTTTTTTTTTTGTTGTCCGGGAGGAAATGCATTGACGCATTCCCACCACCGCTGCAGCGTATTCGCGCGCTGGCGGTGGAATATGTGGGACTCGCCCTCTCCATAGCGTGGTATGCTAAGGTCATACCACGAGGAGAGGACCCTACACCACTAAAACCTCCTGGACACTCCTTCGATCCGCCGTTGGCGGGGGTCGGGTACGCATGAGCAATCCGGCCCAAGTCTGGAGGCCTGCTTGTTCTTCCGCCTTATTTTGACATGGGTTTTAACGAGGTATAAAGAAGCATCTTGCAGGCAAAGTGAGGATATTATCTGTTTTAAGCGCTTAACCAACCTTGCAGTAAATAAATTTAATAAATAATTTTAGTAACCGACTCATTAATTGGTTAATTAAAACGGATGTTGCGAGCTGTGCGACACATAATATGTATAATCTGCGATTGACGTTTTCATTACAGCGGCCTCTGTAAATAGTCGCATTTCATGAAACTCCCCCTTTATTACTATATTGCTGTTGTGAGCAGTGCTTGACAATCAATTGTGTTTTAATTTAGTTATCGATTGTATGAGCGTAACGCGTGATATTGAAAAATTGCAATATAGTTGACCATTTTATAAGGTTGACTTCACCGATAATAAATGGACGCAGAATGATGTATAGAGCTTGTGAATATAGATAGGTTCAATTACCTACCCTTTTTTTCCCACCACTGGCTCGTGGCTGGATATGTGGGACTCGCCCTCTCCATAGTGTTGTTATGTTTTACTCATACCACGAGGAGAAGACCCTACACCACTAAAACCCCCCAGACACTCCTTCGATCCGTCGTTGGCGGGGGCCAGGTACGCACGAAGCAATCCGCCCCCCCGACGGTACGCGTCAATTACCTACCATAGGGTCTTTTTTATTGCAGACGAAAATTTCGTAGAATAATATGTTTTTGATCTATAACTAAATTAAACATATTTCGCAGACACAGAATTCAGTGGATATTGATACTTTTTTCAAACAGTGAATAACTTTTTAGAGAATTTTGTTTGTTTGGTGTATTTTTAAACGGTATAAGTTAGGAATCGCTACTAGAAAAATAGGTAAGGTTAGCTTAGAACTATATCCATCGACCTCTCGTTGCCGACCATCATCTCAAAGATGGTCGAACGTGAAAGGTCGTGGGAGGCGGTGGCCTCCTTCCGGGTACGCGTCATATCCCAGAAGAGACAGAGGGAGGAAGATCCCTCTGCCCACCCGCTCCGCAGATGGCGTGTTGGCCGTCGGCGGCGGGCTGAGACCAGCTGGTACTGGCAGACTTACCGCCCTAGGGTCGGCCTCAGGGAGTGGGGAATATGGACCCCACTCCCGTCGAGGCTGACCCATGAGGTGTAGGGACGCCCTGGTATTCGGGCATCTCTGTAACTGCTTAATGGGCCAATTTAACAAACACAAAAAGAACACCCAGGTTCAGAACAAACTTTTTTCAGACACAATTAGTGAGGTTTACGGCTTAGATTAGACTTTTCATGGGTATCGTGAGAGACTAAGGGACATACAGCTGATATATAGGCAGCAGCACCTATCAAGTTAATGTAATTCACCATCTGAATGCGATCACCAATCCGTCTGTCAGGCGTGATGATTATGGCAATATCTCTCAACGACCCTGACTTGCCAAGGTCTGCTAGGAGCATGTTTACGCCCAAGCGGACTATTGAAGAAAAATACACAGTGATTTGTCTTTATCTTGTATGTACCCGTGATACCTACCAGTAAATTAAATTTAAATTTTTATTAGTTTTTTATTTTTAATTTAAAGCTTTATTACATATTTTG
Organism: Nycteola revayana; assembly: GCA_947037095.2. Taxonomy (NCBI): domain Eukaryota; kingdom Metazoa; phylum Arthropoda; class Insecta; order Lepidoptera; family Nolidae; genus Nycteola; species Nycteola revayana. The sequence goes on along the minus strand of OX344856.2, from coordinate 18,161,089 downwards.
ATCTTTACAATATTTTGTTTCTGCCGCAGAAAAGCAACTTGAAAAATCGAGATGTAACATTTAGTTACAGAGCTTAATTACAAGTCCAAATACCGCAAATATCCGAATAAACATTAAAATATTTGAGTTTGAGTTAAAAAACCCCATTTCACAGCCTTGACATCTTCGCTTCAGGGCTGCCGCAAGCATAAAATAATAAAGCAGCCTGATTGGGACCGGCTCTAGGGATGGTCTAAATTATTCTGCGCTTTAACAACCCTATTCGGTATTGATGAATCGCCCTTCAAATGAGAGTACAGATGGTTAGGAATAGTGATTGTTTTCGAGAGATAGGGGTGCCTCTGTAAAGATAGTTAGCGATGTTTAGTTTGCTTTTATTTGTTGAACGTTTTGGCTTTATTTTTACGGAAACTTGAGAGACTTTTTGCTACTGTAGCAATCTATTTACTTTTTACTTACTGCGTCATTGGTCTAGCGGTAATAATAATATATTCGGCCGACTCCGAGGTTTGATTTTCGGGTCGGGCAAAAATCGGCCCTACACATGATTTGTCATCAGTCACGTCGTTGAGACCGATGAGTGTCGGGACGGTTTGTCCCTGTGGGTTTTGAGAGTAAAGTAAGCGTGCAGTTGTGTTTATGCACACATTCAAGGAGACGCGGCGCGTTACGCGTGGTATCGGGCGTCATGAATTCAGACGGCAAACCTTGGAGATCGACTGCCGTGAATAAGTGGTTTCCTTAAATATTTTTTTATTTATTTTAATCGATATTTCGAACGAGCGCCATGGACCGTTAACCTACCTTCGTAGTCATCATCATCATTATCAGCCGCCGAACATGTGATGGCCTCGCAAACGGGTTTACAAACTCACCACACTAAGCACACAGATTAATGAGCGCACTGAAGTGCAGGAAAAGTGCTTACAAAGCATGGAGAATAGTCCATCACCCATTCAGAAAAGGTAAATTTTGATTTTCTTATTTTTTTTTCCTTATCACGTATGGGAGGCGAAACTCTGGGTCTTTTCGATTATTATGTCGTGTGAGAATAAAGAAAACATACCAGAACACACCTGATGCTGGAAATGCAGAACCAATATTTTCCCCAGATACGACAACAGAAGAATAAGAATTGTGAACAAAACCCTCGATAAAATAATTTTCAAATAAACATGCAGTTAAATTTTATTTAATTAAAATAATTTCTAGTTCAAATCGTTTTCACTGGGACTCGCCAACACATAAGTAAATAAATGCTGACCATTTAAATGGGTTCCAGTAAATTTAGATATTTAACTAGAATTAATTATGCCGACTTGTTTGTTGCATCTGCAGCATAATAAAGTTAGATTTTTATTTCAAGCTAAAGTATAAATTGGGTTGTTTATTTAATTAATACAATGCATATTTAAAACCAGTAAAAATAATTAAAACTAAGAATAGAACTAAAATAAGATAGGATAAAAAGGGGGGATATTAGAGGGCATCAAAAAAACGTTCCGCATCGATGTCCACCGGAAGAGTTCCCAGAAGGCTGGCAGCATTGCCACGTTGAATGGCAATGCTAATTCGTTGTGCTAAATACAAGCCAGCCCTCTGGTCACGGGTGGCGTCGACCAAGCGTTTAGAAATATCTTTAAAGAGTTTGTGAGCGCTGGGACCCCATGGCCCCAATGTTTCGACCCCAAAAGGCTCAAATATGTAACCTCCAATAAGGCCACAATACTTGCGCCGCTTCAGGGTCTCCGCCGAAGCCGCTGCAGCGCCTGCAGAACCCGAAGTATATGGAAGATGGGTAGGAGCCAAGGTGTCGACGCATGTGGCGTTCCAGACCAAGGGTCTACCCATCTTCCACGGCAGCAGTGACATCCCGTCAGGCCTCTTCCCAGCTTAAGTTGTATACTATTAGTTAGCATAAAGACTGACATAAAATAAATTCTATGCATTTCCATTTCAAATTAAAGGACGCAACATAAATATTGCGTAATAGCGGACGCTTTTTTTTTTTTTTTTTTTTTTTCAGACGGACTTACTGTATAATTAGCCCTGAGGCTTTTGCTACTTCACCGGGCATAAAGGCGAGCAGAGCTCCAGCCTAGATAAATGGTTTAAACACTACAAACTAAGCAACCTGCGCAAGAGGGCGTCCCCTGTGGGACTTGGACCTCGGCTCAGGGCGGTCGCTGACGGGGAGATTGAGGGATTATGGCTTTTAGTTTCTTTAGGGGAGTTTTGTGCAACTGTCGCTCTACTTTACAGTTCGCTGGCCTCTCGGACTTCGGGTCTACTTGGGCATCGGAAGGTTCTTAGCAAACTAAGGGTCGGGAGGGAATAGCTGACCCGACAGACGTATCAACTATGAATTTTGAATTCGAATTGGTATTCTATTGATACAACCTCCGTAGCGTATCGGTATTTGGCTCGCTTTAAATCTCGGAGGTCGTGGGTTCGATCCCCACGCCGGACAGGAAATCTTTGTGTAAATTCTAAGATTTCTTTCCGGGTCTGGTTGTTTGAGGAACTACCCTCCGTGCCTTGTAAAGCACGTTTAGCCGTTGGCCCCGATTGTTATAACGTCATCTATAATTATCGTATATCAAGTAACGGGCAGCAGCGTTTCCTTGTGTGGTACAACATAATACTGCGGTCACCAATCCGCCTGCCAAGCGTGGTGACTATAGCAAATACCCTCTCCCGGGACGAGGCCCATGTTCAGCAGTGGACGTCATACGGGCTGATGATGATGATGCTATTGATAACTACAACGACCGAAACAGTTGTTTTAAGCAATATTCATATTTTTACTAATCAAAAAATTTATTCGCATTAATTTGAGTTCACAGAGTTTTCAAATAATACAGTCCATTTCATATTTGCCTTTCGGCGTGCAAATTTTTACAGTTATATATACAGATTTATTAATTATACATAATTTAACAATTATTTTCCTTGACATGATGATACATAATATTAACTAAAAATGTGCATTAAAATATTCACCTAGGGTATAATACGCTTTTTTTTACTAAAATCTCTTTTAATACAGCCTTGAATACGCTATGTTTTTCTGTATTCTGTAGTTATTTGGTAGTTTTCTTTGACGATATTTGCAACACGCATTCTATCAATGATATGTCAAACGCCATCAGGTTATATTAAAAAGTTTATAACGTTAACATATAGACCAGTGCCGAAGCCTTTGAAAATGGTTAAAAATGAAAAAAAAATATAGTAGTATGAAACCCATTGGAAAAGGAAGAGAATATAACAAAAATTAAAGGAAAAATAAATTACGGGCGATCTGAGGTTGGGAAGTGGTAAAAAATGGGTTTTTTAAGGATAAAAGATTAAGGTACCTACATAAGAAAATTAAATGTGGTGGTTAAGTATTCTTAAACTTTCTAAATTTCCGCGCAACTTTTTTCTTCCATAGAAACCTTCTCCTCACAACAACAAAACTAACAAAAAAAGAATTAGAGTAATCTGTCCGGTCGTTCACACATGATGCCTAGACTAAGAAGAATAATGATTAATTTTTATATATAAAATATGTTATAACAACCACAATATCTATGCATTATGCATTGGGGCTTGCTTGATCCAAAATTGCATGTTCCCATCATGTTGATGCTACGATATTGCGTATGGAGGATTTGAATCCTATTTATACCACAATACGACAACCTCCATAGCGGTATTCGGCTCGCTTTAAATCTCGGAGGTCGTGGGTTCGATCCCCACTCCGGACAGGAAATCTTTGTGTACATTCTAAGATATCTCTCTGGGTCTGGTTAAGCACGTTAAGCCGTTGGTCCCGATTGTTACAACATCATCTATAATAATCGTACATCAAGGAACGGGCAGCAGCGTTTCCTTGTGTGGCACAACATAATACTGCGGTCACCAACCCATCTGCCAAGCGTGGTAGCTATGGCAAATACCCTACCTCAGGAGGAGGCTCATGTTCAGAAGTGGACGTTATACGGGCTGATGATGATGATGACGATACAATAGTGCCAGGTTGTGATTTTTTAAAAATTATGTGCACAACGTGACTTCTACAAATATATTTCCGCTTTATTCGGTTTTGTTAACTTAACTACTGGTCCGATTTAAGATATTCTTTCAGTGTTAGCTAGCCCATTTATCGAGGAAGCCTATAGGTTATACTTCATTATGAAGTCCTCACAGGAATTGGAGTAACGCCGGTGAAACCACCCGCGGAAAATAGTATCAAAATAATTTGAAATAAGTAGGTATTTAAAAGTTCAAATCGTTCTCTCTAGAACTCACCAACACATTAAATAAATAAGCTAGAATTAATGAGACCGGCTGCTTGTTTAATAAAGTTTCTATTTTATTCATAGCAAGTTAGTTTCTTTTAGTGCCATGCAATTTAACTAAAGTAGCAAAATGCAACGCGACATAAGGGTAAGATTATCTGTGACCAAATTGCCAGGTTTCAAAGACTTGAATCAAAGCTGCACCTTAAACTCTTAGTCTTAGGCTCACAACAATTATCTGTGGTTCGCACAAATAATTGTAATGGATGGGATGCGAACCTAGAACACCGGGTCTCAGAAGCAACTACGGTAACCGCGGAGCCACCGGTGCAGTCAGTCTTTTTTAAACCGGATACCAAAAGGCTATAAGTACTTAAACTTTTACATAAATAACCAACCTAAATGAAACCTTTTTTTTGTTATCCGGGGAGAAATGCATTAACGCATTCCCACCGCCGCTGCAGCGTATTCGCGCGCTGGTAGTGGGATATGTGGGACTCACCATCTCCATGGCGTGGTATGCTAACTCATACCACGAGGAGAAGACCCTACACCACTAAAACTTCCGGATACTACTTCGATCCACCGTTAGCGGGGGCCGGGCACGCATAAGCAATGTGGCCCCCCGACGGCATCCGCGGCCAATATGGCACCGCGAGATCACCTGGGCCACACTTATAGTGGCCCATTTTTCGAAATAAAAGGGACGCCCGGAGTAAAGAGGCGTCCCTACTCTTCATGGGTCAGCCATGAAGGAAGCGGGGCCCATGTGCCCCACTCCTCGAGGCGACCGAGCCTAGGGCGGTAGGCAGCGGGTTTCAGCCCGCCGCCGACGGCCAACACGCCGTCTGCGGAGCGGGTGGGCGGAGGGATTTTCTTTCCTCTCCGTGACATTACTTGTCTACAGAAGGAGGCAACCGCCTCCAAAAATAGTACCATACCAAACAAAATAAAAGTTACCAATTTTGTTCCACAATCCTATTTTAAAATGCACCATCATAACATTCATAACCTCGTACTAAATATTGATACCATATTATTTTATATACTGCTAATAAACTAGATAAGTATCTGAACGTCGTAAGTCTCACACAACAGGCACATCCCCAATCTTATCTTAAAGACTTAAAGTCGATATTTGCGCAATTTTATTTCAAGGAAGTTGAGAAGGCAATTTTCCGGGTAAATTGTTCCAAATATGTTTATTTATCCTAACGTACTGTATGGAGTATCTTATTGTATGTAGTTATTTAATTTCGCTCTATTTGCTGTATTGATTGGTATGATTATTTGCAATGTTAGCGAAATCTATCCTTGTTTTGATTTTGTTAATGGAGCATATAACAGTGTGGGAATGTAAGTTAGATGTACCCGGCTTATGTATACCCGGCCCCCGCCGACGGCGGATCGAAGGAGTGTCAAGGTGGTTTTAGTGGTGTAGGGTCCACTCCTCGTGGTATGAGTTTAGCATACCACGCTATGGAGAGGGCGAGTCCCACATATCCCACCGCCAGCGCGCGAAATTCCACAACGACAAAAAAAAAAGTGTCCAAAGATAAGAGAAGATGTTTGTTTGTGAACGAAAGATGTGACAAATGCGATGATTTATGAACGGAATGCGGAACTTAATAATTAACCAATGAGAAAGTAATGAGTGAACGATAATTAAGATACGATGACAGATTGGTGTATGAACAGAGTGCGGAAGTGGTTTATAAGCCAATAAGAAAGCGATGAATGAACAATGATTGAATGAGATAAGACTGAAGGATTACGAATACCGGAATGATTGAAATCCAGTTTGGAAAGAAGGCTGTTAGACGAAGGACGTGCACAGAAGATGTATCTAGAAGAAAATAAAACACTATTTACCGAATTAACATCTTTTATTGCTGGATCAGCTCTCCTCCTGATTATCTCCCACAACAGTATGCGTAAAACAAGCTGATCCCCGCGGTTAGTCCAGTGTAGATTTTGTTCCCGTGCGAACGTTGTCTTAAAATATTTTCTTCAACAGCCGTGACAACCTCCGTAGCGTAGCGGTATTTAGCTCGCTTTAAATCTAGGAGGTCGTGGGATCGATCCCCATACCGGACAGGAAATCTTTGTGTAAATTCGAAGATTTCTTTCCGGGTCTGGTTGGTTGAGGGACTACCTTCCGGGCTTCGGAAAACACGTTAGGCTATTAGTCCCGATTGTTATAACATCATTTATAATAATCGTATATCAAGGAACGGGCAGCAGCGTTTCCTTGTGTGGTTACAACATAATACTGCGGTCACCAACCTGCCTGCCAAGCGTGGTGACTAAAGCTAATACCCTCCCTCAGGAGGAGGCCCATGTTCAGCAGTGGACGTCATACGGGATGATGATGATGAACAGCCGATTATATCCACTGCTGAACGTTTAAAGTCTTCGTAACAGACCTTAGCAACCCAAAGTCGTTGAGAGATATTGCCATAATCAACACTTGGCAAGATAGTTGCTATAGTCTATACTCGACCTGATAGTTGCTACTGCATCCATCAGCTGGATATCCCTTAGTAGCCTCTTACAACACGGTTATACGGACTGATGATAATGCTGATGATGATGAATCATCAGCATCATCATCAGTCCGTATAACTTCCACTGCTGAACATGGGCCTCCTCCCGAGGGAGGGTATTTGCCATAGTCACCACCCTTGGCAGGCGGATTGGTGACCGCAGTATTATGTTGTACCACGCAAGGAAACGCTGCTGCCCGTTCCTTGATGTACGATTATTATAGATGATGTTGTAACAATCGGGACCAACGGCTTAACGTGCTTTCCGAGGCACGGAGGGTAGTCCCTCAACCAACCTGACCCGGAAAGAAATCTTAGAATTTACACAAAGATTTATTGTCCGACGGGGGGATCAAACCCACGACCTCCGATTTCAAGCGAGCCAAATACCGCTACGCTACGGAGGTTGTTGACTCTTACAACATGGGGATTATTCTTAACCAAAATACTACACGTCTTAAAATGATCACGAAAGTTTGTATGGAATTTCGTTACTCTTTTACTCAAAACTATTGACAAAAACGGATTTGACTGAAATTTTGTACGGAGATAGTTTATAAGCTGGATTAACATATCAGACTAGGATAAATCATCACGCTATTACTGAAGCAGAGTAATTTACATCTAATCTAATGAGGCGATCCCTATAATATCGCTTGACTATAGAGAGATAAGGTAATATTAAAACTAACGCCATCCACACACGGGCAAAAAACGTTAGAAAATCGATACTTTAGAATTAATGAGGTAAACTAACCGTAAACTCTAATAGCGTCGCTTATCCATACGTTACGGGATTTGTCTGTCCGTACGTATCGGCAGATTAATTACTACACTATGAACAATAGACACACGTTAAATTGTGTACGGTTAGCAAAATAACTTGTTAAATTTATGCGAAAATGTTATCTATTATTTAGTTATACATACATCATCTGCTTGCATAACGTCTACCTACTCTCCTTCAAAAGAACCCTCTTTGCCGATCCACATGGCAAGGAGTGGTGACTTGGGTGGGAACACCTCCTTCAAGGGAGACCCATATTCAGCTGTTGACGTTATGTGCTATCCTATAAGGCGGTGGTACTTCCCTATACCATCAGCTCATGGTGTAGAGCTGGAGATTTTTTTTTTTGGACGGACTTTTGTCTTTATCCCCAAGGTTTTTGCTACTTCACCAGGCATAAAGGCGAGCAGAGCTCCAGCCCAGATAAATGGTTTAAACACTATAAACAACTAAGCAATCTGCGCAAGGGGGCGTCCCCTGTGGGACTTGGACCTCGGTTCAGGGCGGTCGCTAACGTAGAGATTGAGGGATTATGGCTTTTCATTTTTAGGGGAGTTTTGTGCAACTTTCGCTCTACTTTACAGTTCGCGGGCCTCTCGGACTTCGGATCTACGAGGGCATCGGAAGGTTTTTAGCAAACTAAGGGTCGGGAGGGCGAGCTCATGGAGTATAATAACACCACCTTTGCTTAATATGATATCGCTTCGTATGGATAAGCTCCTTTTAATATAGCATCAGCACCTATTGGTCGCATTCTACATTTTTATCAGCCTATATTAGGTCCACTGATGGGGATACGAGTTGGCTTATCACACCATGCAAGATAGGCGGGCTGGTGACTGCAGTTCCGTGTTTAAATACAAAAGCTGCTGATGGTTCTCTGGTCATCAATGATGCCTTGGTAAATGTACCCAAACATCGAAGGCTCGCAATAAACACGTGTAAATCAACATTTTGATTGCATATTTGAATCAGTTATTAAAATTATTTTATTGAAAAATATACATTAAATATAGGGTGACTGGTAATTAGTGACCGATACCTAAACACATGATTGTGCTCATGATAACAAACAACTTTTACTATGGCACCAACCCTGAATCGCGAAAATAAAATCAGCTGTTCCATACATTCATGTTCACATAACTCGTCAACATGGTAGGGAGCAGCTGATTTTTTTTTCACGATTTCAGTTTTGGTGCCATAGTAAAAGTTGTTTGTTATCATGAGCACAATCATGTTAGGTATCGGTCACTAATTACCAGTCACCCTATATATTAAGAACGTCTATGTAAAAGTTTTTGTTCATTCTTAATTAAAATTATGCTTATCGAACAAAACAAATTGCAATTACACGCTGATAAAGATTTAGATTCAATATTAATTTTATTCTACACGATTTTGTACTCAATGTTTTACAAACTATTCCTCTTTTTAAAAATCCATCTCTTCTTTTTTCACCATTTATAGCCATTTAGAGCAATGTTTGCCAACACTGATGGCATAAGTGGTACCCACTATCAATTTGTCCATAGTGTTGGTATCAGGGCATGACTGGCACACTAGCACATACGGTATAAACTGCAACTGTGCTCCACAGAAACACTGCATTTCATTATTGAAAACCAATTTAAACTCCAACTTTATCACCCGACATGCATTCGCTACGCGTCACTTGCTTAAATTGTGCCTACCGCTGAATCACCTCGCCTTAACATGCTTTCATGGCGCCTAGTCCTATATTTTACTATTTATCACGATATATTATTTCTTCGATTTATGTTGCTGACCGTACTACATGTACTGATAAACTTTGTTTTATAACCCTTCGCAATTTGTGCCTATAAATTAATCTCTGATGCATCAACAGTAAAAGTGTTATTATAGGTAGGCACTATAAATATCTGAAAAGTAATATTTAAACTAGTCGTTTTTAACCGGGGGCCTTGTAAATCACGGAGCCCAACTATGAGCCCAACTGTATTTTTTTCGGAAGGACTTACGTAGTTAGCCACGAGGCTTTTGCTACTTCACCGGGCATAAAGCCAAAGCAAAGCTCCAGCCTTAATAAATGGTTTAAAAGCTACAAAATAAGCAACCTGCGCAAGAGGGCGCCCCCTGTGGGGCTTGGACCTCGGCTCAGGGCTCGCTGGCGATGAGATTGAGGGATTATGACTTTTAGTATTTAAGGGGGTTTTGTGCAACTATCGCCCTACTTTACAGTTCTCGGGCTTCTCGGACTTCGGGTCTACGGGGGCATGGGATGGTTCTTAGTAAACTAAGGGTCGGGAGGAAAGTCCAACTGATTCTAATATTCTGAGCTGTCCTCTATTGACAATGTCGTCAAAATTATAGGTAACTGATTTGTACATTGCCTGGAACCAACATACAGACGGACAAACATTAGAATAGTTTATTTTTATTAGTAGGTATCGCATTAATTTTCATAAAGTATTTAACTTAGGAGCGGCCGTAGCCCAATGGATAGGTCGTCGGACTTCTGATCTTGAGGTCGTCGGTTCGAACCCCACCCATTGCACTACAGACGTGAACCCACTCGGAACACAAGCAGTTTAGCTTAGCACGAGGGGTTAAGACTGAAAAATTCTGATAGTAATCTTCTAAAAAAAAAATAAAGGAAAAGAATGTTATAAACTAGTTATTTGCTACTAGCTGACCCGACAGACGTTGTCGTGTCTTAACTAAAACTCTTTATTAAATTGAACTTTTAATATTAGTCATATTTAATACTAGCGGCCCGCCCCGGCTTCGCACGGGTGGACTTTTATACCCTACCCCTGCCCTACCATACCCCTACCCTACCCCTACCCTACCCCTACCCCTACCCTACCCTACTCTACCCCTACCCTACCCTACCCCTACCCTACCCCTACCCTACCCCTACCCTACCCTACCCCTACCCTACCCTACCCTACCCTACCCTACCCCTACCCAAAAGTATCCTATGTCCTTTTCCCAGTTCTTAGCTACCTCCCTACCAATTTTCAGCCAAATCGGTTCAGCCGTTCTTGAGTTATAAATAGTGTAACTAACACGACTTTCTTTTGTTTTTAAATGTATTCTGCTATTCAGGGCGGAGACAAATCCAACGAAACAAAAACGATGAAAATTGATCCAGCCGATCTCGAGTTATAAGTGTTGTAACAAACCCGTCTTTGTTTTATATATATAGATTAGCAAACGCATTCTGTCAATGTTATGTCAAACGTCATAAGATTACATTAAAAAAGTTAAAAATGTCAAAAGCGTTAAGATTACATTAGAAAATTTAATATGGTGGTCAAGTTTTCTTAATTTTTCTAATTTTCCGCTTAATTTTCTTATTTTTTTCTTTCATAAGAACCTTTTCCTGACAATTACGAATACAACAAAATAAGAATTAGTGAAATTGGTCCATCCGTTCACGCATGATGCGATGACCAAGGGAAATAGGGATCATTTTTATATATAGAAGATGGGATCTGATGTTATGGCAGCCTTCAATAGGTCACATTTATATTTAAAACGGCCTTTGTGCATAAATATATAAATGAATGCGATAAAATGCTTTGAAATTCGATTCAATGTCCAAGTTTACAAATTGCACACATGTTTCAGTGTTGCCATTTAATTTTAATTGACTCAGTATATCATTAGTAATATTATTAAGTAACGTTGTGTACACACTGGTGCTCAACGCCGAGGCTCGTGTGGTGAGTCCATTCAATGAAATGTGGCTTCAGCCAAGAGCTTTTAAATGCTGTATGTTTTTCAACTAATTGCATAACATTTTGTCCTACAATAATTTATGTTAGTGTTCAAGTTGGTTTGCAATTTCATATGTTTTAAAGAGATAATATTGTAAGCTCAATTAATGTTTCATGGAGTGCGATATGGCTATTTTATCCATATCCTTACTAATATTATAAATGTGAAAGTAACGCTGTCTGTCTGTCTGTTACGCAATCACGCCTTAACTACTGAAGCAATTTAAATGAAATTTGGTACAGATATAGTCTAGAGCCTGAGAAAGAACATAGGCTATATTTTATTATGAATTTCCCACGGGAACGAGTGTTACGCGGGTGAAACCGCGCGCGGGAATCTAGTATTAAATATTTTAATGTTTCATTTGTGTTATTCAATAAAATTATATGGAGCTGGAGCACTGCTCGCCTTTATGCCCGGTGAAGTAGCAAAGCCTCTTGGCTGACTCCATCAATTCAAATTGGTCCGTTCAAAAAGAGGGACCTTCTTAGATTAACTTATTTATTAAGCTATAAGATGTTTCTTGGGGTTGCTCAAAAGAATTTTGCTATTAAAAAGGGAAGGGAAAGGGATTCACAAATTCGGGCAATATGGGCTCATTACAACAACAAATTATTATAAGGTGTATAAGATAGGCAGTCAAGTTAAATATGGCATTTTTTATGTGCTCCCTACGGAAATTTTGCCTGCGAGATAATTGTAGTCTGAAATAATACTTCTGTCCATTGGACAACTGCCAAAATGTAAGCAAAAATAGTTTTTTTTTTTGCATGAAAGCTTATTAGAAAATATAAAATATATGTTTGGAAACCATATATTTCAGAACATTTGAGTGATTTTTTTGTTGTTCTAAAATATATGGTTGCAAACATGGGCAACTTTATACAAGTAAATGCAATTAAAAAAAAAAAACAGTTTTTCTTTGACCGGGAACGAACTGCTGTCAGCAGTTTATATTATAAGTTAGTAGCTTCCCGCGCGCGGTTTCACCCGCGTAACTCCCGTTCCCGTGGGAACTTCATAATTAAATATAGCCTATGTCACTCAGGGTGAATGTAAATTCCCAATCGTGAAAGAATTTTTGAAATCGGCACAGTAGTTTTTGAGTTTATTCGTTACAAACATACACACACACAAACATACAAATCTTTCCTCTTTATGATATTAGTATAGAAGATCAAAAATAAATATCCAGCCAATCATATAAACTTACACACACAACCAAGCATAAACTACTCAACTTTTCCCCAATCACATTTCATTCCCTTCAATGTACTGGAATTATTCCTCTATCAATATTATTACATCTACTAAAAATCTCGATATTCCACACATATACTGAAAAGGTAAAACATCAAATATCATTAACCCAAAGTAAAAATAAAAAACCGGCCACGTGCGAGTCGGTCTCTCGCACGTAGGGTTCCGTACTAGTTGCAACTTTGATCGATGTTAATAATAGTTGATTGAATGAAAGGTAAATTGTGGTTTACGGTTTATGACGTATTAAAAAAAAACTACTTACTTCATCTCATTTAAACCAATTTTCGGTGGAAGTTTGCATGGTTATGTACATCTTATATTTTTTTTAGTTTTATCATTCTCTTATTTTAGAAGTTACAGGGGGGGGGACAAACATTTTACCACTTGGAAGTGTCTCTCGTGCAAACTATTCAGTTTAGAAAAAAATTACATTAGAAACCTCAATATTATTTTTGAAGACCTATCCATAGATGCACACCCACGTATGGGTTTGATGAAAAAAAATATTTGAGTTTCAGTTCTAAGTATGGGGAACCCTAATTAACTTCCAGTTAAAATGAGCAAACTACCGAACTGTCAAACGAAAAGTTTGAAACAATTTTTCTACTTCTTTAATTATAATATGTTGCAAAAATACCAAATTTAAACTTTTATTAACGTCAAAAAAGGACATCAAAATTAAATTAGTTTAGACTGCCATTTTTGTGAATTATAAATAACTAGCGAAGCTCCCTATCCCATCGGAACGTCATAAAAATATAGCCTATGTAATTCAAGGATTATGTAATATTCTAATGGTGACAGAATAATAGAAATCCGTCCAGTAGTTTTCTGACTTTATTCGTAACAAACGTAAATAAAACAATAATGTAAGTATGGATGGTATGGATGTCCAATTTTTTTTTCACATTAATTATGTCTCATCATCCTTTTCATTGTCGAACATAGTGAGAAGAACAAAGTCCTGTTCCGATGCTTAATTCGCAAAGTTGGTACTTACTCGGGACCTAGCAGCTCCAAATTCTGAGTAACTCACAAACTGAGAAATAACTCCCATAAAAATAACAAAAAATCATGATTCCCCCCTAACGCCATCTGTTATCTAAGCTCCACAGGTTTGAAGTCTTTAAACCATCTAAACTAATATATAAAGCTGAAGATTTTCATTGTTTGCTTGAACGCGTTAATCTCAGGAACTACTGGGTCGAATTGAAAAATTCTTTCAGTGGTACATAGCCCACGTATCGAGGAAGGCCATAGACTATATTTACTTATGAAGTTCCCACGGGAACGGGGGCTACGCGAGTGTAACTGCGCGCGTGGAGGTTAGTTGAGCCCACTTATCGAGGAAGGTCATAAACTTTATTTAATTACTAGCGGCCCGCCCCGGCTTCGCACGGGTGGACTTTTATACCCTACCCCTGCCCTACCCTACCCCTACCCTACCCCTACCCTACCCCTACCCTACCCCTACCCCTACCCTACCCTACCCCTACCCCTACCCTACCCCTACCCCTACCCTAAACCTACCCTACCCTTTAAAATGGGTCAGGGCACACAGGGGTAATGTTGGAAATGAGGCTGCCGATGCTGCGGCAAAACTGGCGACCCTGCTTCACAAGACACCGGACTACAGCTCGTTCCCAATGTCCTATGTAAAATATAATCTCCGCAAGCGTAGCCTGGATCTTTGGCAGGTGCGTTATATGTGTGTGAACTCAGCAGATCATTGTCCAGCAGATCAAAATAAAATGTGAGTTCTTTTCGCATGCAGCTAAGTTCTATAGTTCCTGATATTTTATAGAAATAGTTCTGGTGTTTTTATCTCGAAAAATGTCAATTAACGAAATGATCTGCCAACTTCCCGTAGCAAATCACTTTGCAGCATATCAAAATAAAAGGTGAGTTCTTTTCGCATGCAGCTAAATTCTATAGTTCCTGATATTTTTTAGAAATAGTTCTGGTGTTTTTATCTCGAAAAATGTCAATTAACGAAATGATCTGCTAACTTCCCGTAGCAAATCATTTTGCAGCAGATCAAAATAAAAGGTGAGTTCTTTTCGCATGCAGCTAAGTTCTATAGTTCCTGATAATTTTTAGAAATAGTTCTGGTGTTTTTATCTCGAAAAATGTCAATTAACGAAATGATCTGCTAACTTCCCGTAGCAAATCATTTTGCAGCAGATCAAAATAAAAGGTGAGTTCTTTTCGCATGCAGCTAAGTTCTATAGTTCCTGATATTTTATAGAAATAGTTCTGGTGTTTTTATCTCGAAAAATGTCAATTAACGAAATGATCTGCCAACTTCCCGTAGCAAATCACTTTGCAGCATATCAAAATAAAAGGTGAGTTCTTTTCGCATGCAGCTAAGTTCTATAGTTCCTGATATTTTTTAGAAATAGTTCTGGTGTTTTTATCTCGAAAAATGTCAATTAACGAAAACGATTAACGAAATGATCTGCTAACTTCAAACAACAAAAACAAATGTGAGTTCTTTTCGCATGCAGTCGAGTTCTGTAGTTCTAGATACTAGGCTAAAGTGAACAGACACTTTCTAGGCAAGCGTGTATCATCTTAGGCCTTATCTTCGCCTTCCATCAAGCGAGATAATGGTCAAACGTAGGCCTATATATAATAATAAAAAAAATAAAAAAAAACTTTTCAAAGATAGCTGTTCTAAAACGACGTTAAAGTGCCAGCACATCGAGCCAGAAAGTTGAAAAAGTTGATAATGACAATTCTCATCCTAAAAATGAAATGAATCATTCAAGTTATTGCGAAAGGCTGAAACTCTTTCGCTTTTCACATATTCGTATGAAAACTGCAATCTAGAATTCGATTTGAGTCCAGAACTCACGTCCCAGTACCAGCAGATCATGTCCGAACATTTTAATAGTAGAAAGAACTATTTTCATCGTTTCAAACAAATGCCATAGGCTAGAACTCTTTCGTTTCCCACCGATCCGTAGCAGAACTGTAATCTACAACTTGATTCGAGTCCAGAACTCACGTCCCAGTACCAGCAGATCATGTCCGAACATTTTAAAAGTAGAAAGATCTATTTTCAGCGTTTCAAACAAATGCCATAGGCTAGAACTCTTTCGTTTCCCACCGATCCGTAGCAGAACTGTAATCTACAACTTAATTCGAGTCCAGAACTCACGTCCCAGTACCAGCAGATCATGTCCGAACATTTTAAAAGTAGAAAGAACTAGTTTCATCGTTTCAAACAAATGACATAGGCTAGAACTCTTTCGTTTCCTACCGATCCGTAGCAGAACTGTAATCTACAACTTGATTCGAGTCCAGAACTCACGTCCCAGTACCAGCAGATCATGTCCGAACATTTTAAAAGTAGAAAGAACTATTTTCATCGTTTCAAACAAATGAAAAACGATGAAAATAGTTCTTTCTGCTTTTAAAATGTTCGGACATGATCTGCTGGTACTGGGACGTGAGTTCTGGACTCGAATCAAGTTGTAGATTACAGTTCTGCTACGGATCGGTGGGAAACGAAAGAGTTCTAGCCTATGGCATTTGTTTGAAACGATGAAAATAGTTCTTTCTACTTTTAAAATGTTCGGACATGATCTGCTGGTACTGGGACGTGAGTTCTGGACTCAAATCGAATTCTAGATTGCAGTTTCCATACGAATATGTGAAAAGCGAAAGAGTTTCAGCCTTTCGCAATAACTTGAATGATTCATTTCATTTTTAGGATGAGAATTGTCATTATCAACTTTTTCAACGTTCTGGCTCGATCTGCTGGCACTTTAACGTCGTTTTAGAACAGCTATCTTTGAAAAGTTTTTTTTTTTTTTTTACGTTTGACCATAATCTCGCTTGATGGAAGGCGAAGTTAAGGCCTAAGATGATACACGCTTGCCTAGAAAGTGTCTGTTCACTTTAGCCTAGTATCTAGAACTACAGAACTTGACTGCATGCGAAAAGAACTCACATTTGTTTTTGTTGTTTGTAGTTAGCAGATCATTTCGTTAATCGTTTTCGTTAATTGACATTTTTCGAGATAAAAAAACCAGAACTATTTCTAAAAATTATCAGGAACTATAGAACTTAGCTGCATGCGAAAAGAACTCACCTTTTATTTTGATATGCTGCAAAGTGATTTGCTACGGGAAGTTGGCAGATCATTTCGTTAATTGACATTTTTCGAGATAAAAACACCAGAACTATTTCTATAAAATATCAGGAACTATAGAACTTAGCTGCATGCGAAAAGAACTCACCTTTTATTTTGATCTGCTGCAAAATGATTTGCTACGGGAAGTTAGCAGATCATTTCGTTAATTGACATTTTTCGAGATAAAAACACCAGAACTATTTCTAAAAATTACCAGGAACTATAGAACTTAGCTGCATGCGAAAAGAACTCACTTTTTATTTTGATCTGCTGGACAATGATCTGCTAAGTTCACACACATCGTTATACGTCCAGCGAACAGGGTCAGCACACTAAAAGCATTTTTCCTAATCTAGCCGATATAGCACACTTCTGGAAACACACAGACATACACTTTTATACAACACAGATACTCACTAATCACGGCTTCCACAAGACATATTTAAATCGCTTCCACATCACACAAGACGACTGCTGTCCCTGCAACACCAACACACCCCAGACAGTGACGCATCTGCTGACAGACTGTCCGAGATTTGCTGCGGAGCGAATGCGGCACGAATCACTCTGCATATTCTATAATATTGCCCCATATAATGTGGCAGAACTGATCAAGAAAAAAGACGCGCTGGCAAGTTA
Source organism: Nycteola revayana (assembly GCA_947037095.2). Classification (NCBI taxonomy): domain Eukaryota; kingdom Metazoa; phylum Arthropoda; class Insecta; order Lepidoptera; family Nolidae; genus Nycteola; species Nycteola revayana. The sequence continues at coordinate 18,143,659 of OX344856.2, read as the reverse complement.
TACGAAACTTCAGCCATATTTACTCAAAACTAAAAGCCTACAATGGCACATAAACAAAATTATATAAAATACTTATATTTAATGTATCTAACAATATTTTTATTTATCCAACCATAATTGATATCAAACTTAAAATAATGCGACATCATAATGTTGCGACGGCAAGCGTATCAAATCGCGCGAGCCACCGCAACTAAACCATAATGCGAAACAAAACTTGACTTTATAAAAAACCAAAAATTCAATTAAAAAAAAAAAAACCTACCCTACCCTACCCCTACCCTACCCCTACCATACCCCTACCCTACCCCTACCCCTACCCTACCCTACCCTACCCTACCCCTACCCAAAAGTATCCTATGTCCTTCTCCCAGTTCTTAGCTACCTCCCTACCAATTTTCAGCCAAATCGGTTCAGCCGTTCTTGAGTTATAAATAGTGTAACTAACACGACTTTCTTTTGTTTTTAAAATGTATTCTGCTATTCGGGACGGAAACAAATCCAACAAATCAAAAACCATGGCAATCGGTCCAGCCGTTCTCGAGTTATAAGTGTTGTAACATACACTTTTTTATATATATTAGATGAAGTTCCCACGGGAACGGGAGCTACGCGAGTGAAACTGCGAAGCTAGTTGAATAACATAGCCCTTGCTTCTATACTAAGTCTGGTTGCTAACTTATGTCTCACCAAGTTTTACTACCTTAATGTGCCAAGTCTAATCTTAAAAACTGAAGATTTTAAGCCTAAATCCTTATACTAAAATACATGTCTTGTACCCGTCTACCTAAATACCTGAACTGATAGCCGCTTTACGTATTCATGTGTTTAAATATGTATGAGAATTTATTTGGCGAATCTAACCAGTTACTTTGGTCTATTTATTGGACGTTCCCTTCCGCTTCATGTAAACCAGAATTTTGAATATAACGCTATTTTGTGTATGTAATGTGATGGAATAAGATGTGGTTTATATAGCTTTATAATAATAATTAACAATAAGTATTTTTGTAACGAGGTTTTTTTAAATTTTATGAAATTGCATTATAGTTTAATATTTATTTTAATCTGTAGAAATAAGAACGTTTCAATGTTTAGGAGTTTATTTAATTTAAATTTAATACATTCAATGAAACAAATAAATTTTATTAAGCACTTAGCAATTTACTTACACTTGTACTTGTTAAAATTACGATGTAATAAGACAAATAAAAAAAACTTTATGTACTTAGTAACATTTTATCTGATAATAGTTTTGAACAGTTAAAATTTTTAAAATGTTGTTTATAATTAATATCTATTTTTAGCAGCTTTATGTTACTTCAGAATTAAATAAACCACCTTTCTCTTTTATCACATATCAAAATATATTTTATTTTACGAAACTGTTTTTATACTACCCGTACTTCACCTACCATATATCTTTTCTCTACATTATCCTTTTTTTTTGACCGGTGGCAAATGCATTTACGCTTCCCCTCCGCTACAACGTTCCCCCGCTGGCGAAGGGATATATGAGACTCGGCCTCTCCATAGCGGTAGTATGCTAATCATACCACAAGTAGAGAACCGTTTACCGAGAGTTGTTAGAATTAAGTCTCATGTTAGAATTAAGTCTCATTAAGGCTAATACAACTATCCAAAATTTTGAACATCACTCCGATACTTGTAAAAGTAGTGCGACTCAGAGTCTGTTTCAGGAACTTGTTGAGTCTCACTCAAATGGTGTCAGTTTAAATATGTCCCATGCTTCTTGTTCCATGACTAGCCACAATAAAATTAAAAAATACCTAAAAATTAAAAAATTAAATAGAAAACTTAAATTTTCTTATAATAAGTGCAAAAGATTCAATTACAACTATATTAGTGCACTTATTAAAGACCGTAAAGAGTTATTAGTTGATTTTGACATGTGTAGTAATGAGCTCACTCAAAGCCATTTAAAATATGACCACGATACAAAACTATTAAAGTTAAAAATAAATGAATTATCTAATCAATTAAACATATTAACTAAGAAGTATGAAGACTCTCAATGTCAAATTAAGGAACATATCTTAGCTGCCAATGAACTGCTTAAATTACAAAATTGTAACTGTAGTGGTAATTATTATATGTCACAATCCTCAATGTCTACTAATGAACAAACTAACCCCCTTCATACTGTCACTACTAATAAAAATACCATAAAACAGGGTGGCAATTCTTATAATAGTTCTAGTAGCATAGTTTCTGATTCATGTAATAGTAATCAAATTAAGTCTCATAGACCTAGTATATGGAGCAAAGAGGCGGGATGTGTAAAAACTTGTATTCTTTCAGACACATTAGGAAGGAATCTTAGTAGATTTATTAATCAACAGTCCTCACAATCTATTTTTAATTTATGTATACCCGGTGTGCATTACAGCGGTTTAATCCAAAAATTAGATTCAATTTGTTCAGAAAGTGAATACAATAGATTCATTATTTTATATGGTGATAGTTTGTCTGTTTGTAGAAAGGACATTTTGGACTTAGTACATAGAATGACATATTTAAATTCTAAATATAACAGTCAGTTCATATTATGTGCATTACCATATTATAATAATTTGACTCAGGAACAATATAAACATATTTACGATCTAAATATGTTGATATATAATATATCTAATTGTAACCAGTTCCTATGTTACTTTGATGTAAATACTGTTTTAAGAAATTTAAAACTGACGAATGGTACATTGTACCTACCATATTTTTTAAAGAAACAACTTGCTAATTTGTTAGCATTTAATTTTTTTATAGACTCAGATAATAGTAAATTATCACAGAGTAGCACCTTAACTACTCTAAGTTTTGTTGACTGTAGAAATAAGGATGCAGACATTTCTAAGGTGTCTAAGTATGGCCCTAAACTTAAAGTTAGTATGTCTACTAACTCTAATATTTTAAACTAGATTTAAGGACAACAGTAGGCCTTCATGATATAAATGTAGTACATCAAAACATGCAAGGTCTATCTGGCAAAGAACTAGAATTAAGTTTATTTATGGAACACTTTAATGTTCACATTTTATGTTTAACAGAACACTGGTTAAAAGATTTTCAATTAAACTACATAAATAATGATTATTATATGGTACAAAGTGCATTTGTTAGAAAACAGGCCATACATGGTGGTTCATTAATAATTGTTGCATCTCAAATTAAAAGTAAACCAAGACCAGATATTGTAAATCTTTCTGTTGAGCGCACCGTTGAGTTGTCTTGTGTTGAACTGCTGCATCATGTAGTCATTTGTGTGTACCGTCCACCACTCAGTAACTTTGATATATTTGAAGCTGTCATTGATGATGCCCTAACGAAGGTAAGTTGTTCAAGGAAGGGGATAATAGTGTGTGGAGACTTCAATGTTAATATACTTGAAGCTTCATCTGCTAGTGACAGACTCATTAATTTATTTAAATCTTTTAATTTAAAACATATTTTCAACGAACCCACTAGAATCACTGCACACTCGTCCACTTGTCTTGACAACTTATTTTCAAATTGTGAAACAAGAAATTCTCAGATTTTAAATAATCTCACCTCTGACCACTGTGGTCAGTTGGCAGTATTTCAAGGCACTAAAAATAGGACAACAACTAAGATAACGTACCGACCTATTACCACTAAGCGAGTTAATATTTTGAAGGAAAACATAGTTGCAAAGTTAGATCCTTGTTTGTTGGTACCACGAAATCCGAATAGCAATTATGAAACCGTATTTAATGTTGTAGAGTCCGAATTTAGAACTACGCTTAAAACGAAAACTTTCGATAGTAAATATGATTGTAACTTTAATGAATGGGCCACTCCTGGAATTTATAAAAGTCGATCTAGGTTGTATGAGCTATATGGTATGAAAAAGTATAGATCAGATACTGAGTTTGTAGAGAAGGTTCGAAAATACTCTAAGACTTTTAAAATAGTTTGTAGCATTGCTAGAGCCAATCACATTCGACATAAAATAGAAAACTCCACTAACAAAATTAAAACAACCTGGGGAATAATAAACAAAGAAAGTGGCAAGACTTGTAATCATGATAAACACTTAGAACTAAAAGTTAATGATAAAATTATTAGTAATAAAGCTGATGTAGCCCAGGCGTTCAATAACTTTTTTGCGGACATACCAGTAGCTACTACGCGTTCATTAAACTCTTCAGCCAGTGAGGCTGCGATACTTTTACGTGGGAACGTGCCTGAATGTAAATCCTCTTTCGAATTCAAACATGTTACAATAACGGAAATAATAAATGTTGTTAAATCTTTTGATTCGAAAAATACCGGAGATTTATGGGGTATATCGGTAAAGATCCTAAAAGAAATAATCGATATCGTAGCACCTTATCTAATGGTTATTTTTAATGAATGTGTGGATACAGGTACTTTTCCTAACAAAATGAAATGTAGTAGGATCATACCTTTATTGAAATCTGGCTCAAAAGACGACCCAGCAAATTTTAGACCTATTTCTATTTTGCCAGTATTTAGTAAAATATTTGAAAAAATTATACTTAACCAGCTCCTCAAGCATTTTAACTTAAATAGCCTCTTGCACACAAATCAGTTTGGTTTCACTAAAGGTCGTTCAACTTTAGACGCTGGGGTTGCTCTTATAAAACGCATATATGATGCGTGGGAGCATTCTCAAAATGCCATCGGTGTTTTTTGCGACCTCTCGAAAGCTTTTGATTGCGTTCAGCACGACACACTTTTACTAAAACTACGTCATTATGGCATTGATAATGAAGCACTCGATATGATATCTTCGTATCTTTCACAAAGACTTCAATGCGTTGACGTAGGTGGGGAAGTCTCTGAAACCTTACCCGTCAAACTCGGTGTACCACAGGGCTCCATATTGGGTCCTTTTCTGTTCCTGGTCTACATTAATGATTTACCGTATTATTTGGATAACTTTTGTGACGTTGTGCTCTTTGCTGATGACACTTCACTTATTTTTAAAGTGGATCGTAATATTGATAATTTTAATTTTATTAATAGTGCACTTACACAGATAACTCGTTGGTTTACAGTTAATAATTTAGTTCTTAACGCGAAAAAAACAAAATGTATAAAATTCACTACACCCAATGTAAGAAATACTGGACCCAATTTGATAATAAATAATGAAGTGCTTGAAACTGTTAACTCCACAGTGTTCCTCGGAATAACATTAGATAACAATTTGAAATGGAATGCTCATGTATCGAACCTTGCTAAGAAGTTAACGTCTGCTGCTTATGCTGTTAGAAAAGTGAGACAACTCACTAACGTAGAAACTGCCCGTATGGTCTATTTTAGTTATTTCCATAGCATTCTTTCTTATGGAATTCTACTTTGGGGAAAATCGGCCGATATTCAAAACATCTTTATCTTACAAAAACGGGCAATAAGATCTATTTATCAGCTAAGTGCCAGATCCTCTCTAAAAGGTTTATTTAAAGATATAAATATATTAACGGTAGCTTCGGTGATAGCGGTGATAGTTTTTGTGTCCTCTATGACTCGTCCTATTTCTCGTCATAGAGGACACAAAAACTATCACCTCAAATACATCCATCAGCAAGACGACCAGCCACCGCAAGCAGCACCCGTTCACGAGTATGACGTGTGAGCACACAGCCATCGCCTCCCTCGCCATATTAGAGGGAAGGAGGCGACCCGACTCACATCGCCACCGCAAGCAATGACAAACAAAGGGAGCATGACGAACTCACTGACAGTAGCATTTGTGGAGTCAATAATAATAAAAAATATCTAATCTTTAACTCAGCATAGCATGTTCCAATACAAGTGAGTTTATACAAATTAAAATATGTAACCATTTTATGAATACTTTTAAAATACAATTATAGGTACAAGCTATAGGTAATGATAGGTACTTATTGTGAGAATGATTTTGCTTTACTGCCTGCACCATGCAGTTTTATCATTAATATAGTCATTGATTGTGTAATAACCCTTTTTCATTAGGGTATTCTTAACCTCGATTTTAAATTTATTAAGAGGTAAATCCTGCACATATTCTGGGATCTTATTATACATGCGCACACTAAGCCCCACAAAAGAAGAATGAACTCTCTGTAAACGGTGGTATTCCGCACACAATTTATGTTTATTTCTAGTATTTATTGTGTGCAAAGCACTTCTCTTTTGATATTTATTTAAATTATGTCTAACATGCATTATATTTTCGTAAATGTATTGAGAAGCTACCGTTAATATATTTATATCTTTAAATAAACCTTTTAGAGAGGATCTGGCACTTAGCTGATAAATAGATCTTATTGCCCGTTTTTGTAAGATAAAGATGTTTTGAATATCGGCCGATTTTCCCCAAAGTAGAATTCCATAAGAAAGAATGCTATGGAAATAACTAAAATAGACCATACGGGCAGTTTCTACGTTAGTGAGTTGTCTCACTTTTCTAACAGCATAAGCAGCAGACGTTAACTTCTTAGCAAGGTTCGATACATGAGCATTCCATTTCAAATTGTTATCTAATGTTATTCCGAGGAACACTGTGGAGTTAACAGTTTCAAGCACTTCATTATTTATTATCAAATTGGGTCCAGTATTTCTTACATTGGGTGTAGTGAATTTTATACATTTTGTTTTTTTCGCGTTAAGAACTAAATTATTAACTGTAAACCAACGAGTTATCTGTGTAAGTGCACTATTAATAAAATTAAAATTATCAATATTACGATCCACTTTAAAAATAAGTGAAGTGTCATCAGCAAAGAGCACAACGTCACAAAAGTTATCCAAATAATACGGTAAATCATTAATGTAGACCAGGAACAGAAAAGGACCCAATATGGAGCCCTGTGGTACACCGAGTTTGACGGGTAAGGTTTCAGAGACTTCCCCACCTACGTCAACGCATTGAAGTCTTTGTGAAAGATACGAAGATATCATATCGAGTGCTTCATTATCAATGCCATAATGACGTAGTTTTAGTAAAAGTGTGTCGTGCTGAACGCAATCAAAAGCTTTCGAGAGGTCGCAAAAAACACCGATGGCATTTTGAGAATGCTCCCACGCATCATATATGCGTTTTATAAGAGCAACCCCAGCGTCTAAAGTTGAACGACCTTTAGTGAAACCAAACTGATTTGTGTGCAAGAGGCTATTTAAGTTAAAATGCTTGAGGAGCTGGTTAAGTATAATTTTTTCAAATATTTTACTAAATACTGGCAAAATAGAAATAGGTCTAAAATTTGCTGGGTCGTCTTTTGAGCCAGATTTCAATAAAGGTATGATCCTACTACATTTCATTTTGTTAGGAAAAGTACCTGTATCCACACATTCATTAAAAATAACCATTAGATAAGGTGCTACGATATCGATTATTTCTTTTAGGATCTTTACCGATATACCCCATAAATCTCCGGTATTTTTCGAATCAAAAGATTTAACAACATTTATTATTTCCGTTATTGTAACATGTTTGAATTCGAAAGAGGATTTACATTCAGGCACGTTCCCACGTAAAAGTATCGCAGCCTCACTGGCTGAAGAGTTTAATGAACGCGTAGTAGCTACTGGTATGTCCGCAAAAAAGTTATTGAACGCCTGGGCTACATCAGCTTTATTACTAATAATTTTATCATTAACTTTTAGTTCTAAGTGTTTATCATGATTACAAGTCTTGCCACTTTCTTTGTTTATTATTCCCCAGGTTGTTTTAATTTTGTTAGTGGAGTTTTCTATTTTATGTCGAATGTGATTGGCTCTAGCAATGCTACAAACTATTTTAAAAGTCTTAGAGTATTTTCGAACCTTCTCTACAAACTCAGTATCTGATCTATACTTTTTCATACCATATAGCTCATACAACCTAGATCGACTTTTATAAATTCCAGGAGTGGCCCATTCATTAAAGTTACAATCATATTTACTATCGAAAGTTTTCGTTTTAAGCGTAGTTCTAAATTCGGACTCTACAACATTAAATACGGTTTCATAATTGCTATTCGGATTTCGTGGTACCAACAAACAAGGATCTAACTTTGCAACTATGTTTTCCTTCAAAATATTAACTCGCTTAGTGGTAATAGGTCGGTACGTTATCTTAGTTGTTGTCCTATTTTTAGTGCCTTGAAATACTGCCAACTGACCACAGTGGTCAGAGGTGAGATTATTTAAAATCTGAGAATTTCTTGTTTCACAATTTGAAAATAAGTTGTCAAGACAAGTGGACGAGTGTGCAGTGATTCTAGTGGGTTCGTTGAAAATATGTTTTAAATTAAAAGATTTAAATAAATTAATGAGTCTGTCACTAGCAGATGAAGCTTCAAGTATATTAACATTGAAGTCTCCACACACTATTATCCCCTTCCTTGAACAACTTACCTTCGTTAGGGCATCATCAATGACAGCTTCAAATATATCAAAGTTACTGAGTGGTGGACGGTACACACAAATGACTACATGATGCAGCAGTTCAACACAAGACAACTCAACGGTGCGCTCAACAGAAAGATTTACAATATCTGGTCTTGGTTTACTTTTAATTTGAGATGCAACAATTATTAATGAACCACCATGTATGGCCTGTTTTCTAACAAATGCACTTTGTACCATATAATAATCATTATTTATGTAGTTTAATTGAAAATCTTTTAACCAGTGTTCTGTTAAACATAAAATGTGAACATTAAAGTGTTCCATAAATAAACTTAATTCTAGTTCTTTGCCAGATAGACCTTGCATGTTTTGATGTACTACATTTATATCATGAAGGCCTACTGTTGTCCTTAAATCTAGTTTAAAATATTAGAGTTAGTAGACATACTAACTTTAAGTTTAGGGCCATACTTAGACACCTTAGAAATGTCTGCATCCTTATTTCTACAGTCAACAAAACTTAGAGTAGTTAAGGTGCTACTCTGTGATAATTTACTATTATCTGAGTCTATAAAAAAATTAAATGCTAACAAATTAGCAAGTTGTTTCTTTAAAAAATATGGTAGGTACAATGTACCATTCGTCAGTTTTAAATTTCTTAAAACAGTATTTACATCAAAGTAACATAGGAACTGGTTACAATTAGATATATTATATATCAACATATTTAGATCGTAAATATGTTTATATTGTTCCTGAGTCAAATTATTATAATATGGTAATGCACATAATATGAACTGACTGTTATATTTAGAATTTAAATATGTCATTCTATGTACTAAGTCCAAAATGTCCTTTCTACAAACAGACAAACTATCACCATATAAAATAATGAATCTATTGTATTCACTTTCTGAACAAATTGAATCTAATTTTTGGATTAAACCGCTGTAATGCACACCGGGTATACATAAATTAAAAATAGATTGTGAGGACTGTTGATTAATAAATCTACTAAGATTCCTTCCTAATGTGTCTGAAAGAATACAAGTTTTTACACATCCCGCCTCTTTGCTCCATATACTAGGTCTATGAGACTTAATTTGATTACTATTACATGAATCAGAAACTATGCTACTAGAACTATTATAAGAATTGCCACCCTGTTTTATGGTATTTTTATTAGTAGTGACAGTATGAAGGGGGTTAGTTTGTTCATTAGTAGACATTGAGGATTGTGACATATAATAATTACCACTACAGTTACAATTTTGTAATTTAAGCAGTTCATTGGCAGCTAAGATATGTTCCTTAATTTGACATTGAGAGTCTTCATACTTCTTAGTTAATATGTTTAATTGATTAAATAATTCATTTATTTTTAACTTTAATAGTTTTGTATCGTGGTCATATTTTAAATGGCTTTGAGTGAGCTCATTACTACACATGTCAAAATCAACTAATAACTCTTTACGGTCTTTAATAAGTGCACTAATATAGTTGTAATTGAATCTTTTGCACTTATTATAAGAAAATTTAAGTTTTCTATTTAATTTTTTAATTTTTAGGTATTTTTTAATTTTATTGTGGCTAGTCATGGAACAAGAAGCATGGGACATATTTAAACTGACACCATTTGAGTGAGACTCAACAAGTTCCTGAAACAGACTCTGAGTCATCATCCACGCACATTTTTAAGGAACAAACTACACGAGGTATTGTAGTTTGTTCCTTAAAAATGTGCGTGGATGTTTCCTCCGTTTTCATGTGCAAGAGGTTATTTTTCTTTTGCTTGAGGATATCTAATAAATACTTCGCCTATACTGATGAAAACGTTTCAGAGCGTACATCAGCGCACATAGTAAAATTGCAATGTATTCACTGAGATATTGTAAACAAGTTTGATAAAGAAAAAAATGGAAGATACTAAAACACAAAAAAAGATGACGGAAAAGAACAACCCCGGAGTTTCTTTCTTCCTTTCTTCTCCGGGTCGTCCACTTAGGTAGCTAGTGAAAGGTTGCAGGTTAGCTAGGGTAGGATTCTCGCCGGCGAGGACCGCGTTGCGCCCCTACCCCCGCCCTGTAATTGAGCGCCTGTAGTCGGTGCCTGTGATCATATCCTCTTTATATCTACCTTTTTTTTTTTTTTACTTCAGTGGCACCCTGGGTCGTGGTCCTAAACCCCATAAGGGTGCCCTCAGGTGTGTGCCACTTAGATATAATGTGACCACTTGCAATTTGGATGCGGTTTTAATTTCTTCTTATAATAATAATGATTGGTTAATTGCAAAAAATGCCATAGGACAGACGGACGGACTACGCAATCTGTATATTTGCTATTGCCTACCTACTACTCTAAGTTACCTAGTCGGATATTTTATAGAGTAAGAATTATCTGTTAGTTATAGGTTTGTTTTTTTTTTTGTAATTAATTTATCTTCTAACATTGTAATTCTGACAAGTGCAAGTGTATGTAAATACCTAAGTGCTGAATAAAATTCATTATTTCATCATTATTTCATTATTTCAACCCTACACCACATAAACCGCCGTCCGCCGTTGGCGAGGCCGGGTCACGCTTGTCAATCCGGCCCTTCTTGCAGAGAAGGGCCTGTTATCCTGAGTTTAAGTGGTAGAGAATGCACTTTGGCTTGCAGCCCGCCTCTGTACATTACTGTGCGAGAAGTTTAAATAAATAAAAAAAGACGGCTTCACATATTTCACAGAAATTTCTTAACTACCGTGATACAGAAGGTATACGTGGCACTATCTCCTGTGGAACATATTTTGGAAGCACTTTTCATACTGTAATACCGGTACCAATAACCATTTTTGAAATCCCATCCTCAGGATTAACATCCCAAAGAGACTTTCTTTCTATATTCATAGCTCCGAACTAGTTTCACATCTTAGTTATTCAGTGGCCGTATAAAATGGAGCACTTATAAAATCACAAGCGAATAGAATTTGCATACATTTGAGAAGACATACTGTGTAACTATTATACTGTGGCAAGTGTGTTCTGGGGTACACAGAACATTGAGTGAACAGAGAGGTAAGACCTATATTGCTATGTTTATTATTTAATATCATTTAGAGAACGTGATTACGAAAATAGAGAAGGGTATGTAGAGATGGTTTGGTCACGAGGAAAGAATGGATGAAGAAAGATTGACAAAAGTTAAACAGATATACATGGCAAGTGTGAGTGGCACAGTCGAAAGGGGAAGACCTCGACGAACGTTCTCTGACCAAATTGGAGACATCCTCGCAAAAGGTCAAATAAGACCCACCCTAAACCTACGTGCTTGTATGAAGGATGTTATGAGAGTGAATGAAGCGAAAGACGTGTGTAAGGATCGTAGCAAGTGGAGGTCCATTGTCTCTGCCTACCCCGCTGGGAAACAGGCGTGAGCTTATGTATGTATGTATGTATTTAGAGGAGATCGTGGGCAATGACATTCAAATTTTATTATTTAGTAATACATATTTAATTTCAGTCTTTCTTACTCCTCCTATTGTCTTTCTGATTAAATTCGTTGAGGGTCTCAAGGCACTTTAACTTTTTCCTGGGACTTGGTGAGCCTCGGTGCTCATTGCCATTTCCAGTGTGTGCCACTTTTGATCCTGGCGTACAGGAGTTGCAGTAATGGGATAGTGGGTGGGACTAGTCCCATAAAAAAAAATAGGTATTTAATACTTTTTATTATTTCATTCCGTTGCTTGATGCAACGGATTTTTGGATTCTCATTTATTTTCTATCTATATATATATTTTTTTTATAGAAACTACTATCTTACTTCTACTACTACGTAGATGATCTTTAACAAAAAATCAAAAGCTATTTTTACAGGACACAAAACTCACTGTTGCAAAACTAAATGACGTATCATATGCAATTTTAACACTTCAGTAGTTTAGTACGAACATATTCTACTGTAATATGTTAACTGTGGTGTAAGGCAGTCAAGCCCATTTGCTAGGGGCTATAAAAAGTAACGATTTTGTAACGACTGCTCGACTCGATAAAACGTCCAGTGTAAATGCACCCTAATATATTTTTTTTTAAGAAAAAAATATGCGGTATCTTTATTTGGACAATCTTTGCGTACATTGAACTGTTTATGGTTAGACTATCGTTGCCTAAGTTTTAACAATACGTATGTTAGAAATAGACAATCTCCGTAGCGCAGCGGTAATTGGCTCGCTTTAAATCTCGAAGGTCGTGGGTTCGATCCCCACGCCGGACAAGAAATCTTTAGAGGGTAATAAAGTTAAAGTCAAAACTAACAGAAAATGACATACGTAGTTTTTAAAACTTAAACGACGCTATGGAACGGGTCTGTTTAAGGGCAGAATAGAAGAATAAGTTACTTATCATTATTGAGGTATTTGCTTAGAATATTTATAAGCAACCATTATCATCATCATCAGCCCGTATTAAGTCCACTGCTGAACATGGGTCTCCTCCCGAGGGAGGGTATTTGCCATAGTCACCACACTTGGCAGGCGGGCTGGTGACCGCAGTATTATGTTGTAAAATACAAGAAAACGCTGCTGCCCGTTTCCTGGTATACAATTGTTATATTGATGTTATAACAATTGGGACAAACGGCTTAACGTGCTTTCAGTTTTTGAGACACGGAAAGTAGTCCCTCAGCCAACCAGACCGGAAAGAAATCTTAGAATCTACACAAAAATTTATTGTCCGGAGTGGGGATCGAACTCATGACCTCCGAGATTTAAATCGAGCCAAATACCGGTACGCTACGGAGCTAATCAGCATCGCATGCATTCCAAGTATAGTATTTTAGCTAGACTAGGACTATCAATCTATAATTTCACACGTAGATATTTTCCGTTGTGAGAATCGAACTTGCGAGACTGATACCTAGACACCGGATTATGGAATAATCAGAAATGCTTGCTTCTTCACTTCTCCTCAAACCCATTAACAGACATTGTCTAATCAGAAATATTGCCATAATAGGCATGAGGCAAGATTTTGAAATCCTCTTGCGCAACGTGGGTAGTCATTTTCTAAGTACGAAAAACACAATATTTCGGTAATAAATTTAAATTTAACGAAGTTTAAGCCATATTTCTATTAAATTTTAAATAGCGCGCGAAAAAAGGCCTCAAGTGTCATGGCGTCGGCTATGACGTCACGATATTGTAAAAAATGTCATTGAGTCCGCCAAACCTAACGTAGTGGTTAAATTCTCTTTGATGGATACAATATCGTGACGCCATGCGGCGTCATTGGTGTTTCAGTCAAAATGGCCGATTGCAGTATTTTAATCTTTTATTTTATTAAAAATCACATTAATCTCATGGTTATATATAAAAATAAATAAGTGTAATAATTTCTTTTTATATGTACTTTCCCCTAAAAACATTAAATCTTTAATTTTTTGATAATGTCATCACGCCTATTATTACAGACGGATTGGTGACTCAATTAAGATTGTAAGTAAACTAGAGAGATGTTGCTGCCCATCTATCAGCTGCATGTACTATGGACACGACACTCATGGGAAGACAAATAATGGTCTTTTCTAAGCCAGGAACCACACAGAATTATTTAAGTTATGCTTTATTTATTGTTAAATCCAAGTTAACAAGATTTCCCCCCAACTCGTACTCGAAAACATAAAATCGCCATCCGCCAAGACATTGAAAACCCCACATAATCTGCTTTCTTCCCAAACTAGCCAGATCAGCGTTCTTTTATAGTCTTAAAGCAATACACGTCCTGAATTAAATAAAGCCCCATATTCGCAGTAAGAGTCAGATGGCCATACATTTTGTTTAAGCGACGCATTATATGGAAGCAGCAGATGTCCTTTAAGACATCGTGAAGGTTTCAGAGATTTGCTGGCTTATATTGGGGGTAATGAAGATATTTTTGTATTGGATTTTAAAACTATGTAGGATGGTGAAGTTGGAGAGGCAATAGTGATCAAGTCTGTGGGCGTGGGTGGTGGTATGTGGGTTCGATTTTGATACTGAGATGTTCTTAGAGGGATATAATCTAATCTTCTCTGTGTAGAAGCTATTTGAGTGAAATCTGAAATTCCACAGAAACACGCGTAAGCAAGCAAGATAGATAAGTATAATATAATGTAATACAAGCTGAACTGTATGAATACTCTATTTAACGAGATTAAGTGAACTGTTTTGGAATTACTGTGGCACTTTTACTTTTAAAATAATATTTAATTTAATTAATTATTGGAAATTTCCTTTGTTATCTTTCGACATCAGAGTTCATCGATTATCTTTTCCAAATCAATCACCTTTCAAGACTTCATCGTACTTTCGAAAATACCCTTTATTCTCTACACTAGATTTTACAGTCAGTGAGCTACGTATGGTATTCCGAAATACCGCTCACCGAAAGGAAGGTTTTCCGATAACACTCTACTCCGACGGTTAGTTGAACGAAAAAATAATTGGCCGATGAAACGTTTCGCCGATAATATTATTTATCGACGGTTGGTAGTGCGAATGAATCCTTCGCCGATGTAACGGTTTGCCGAAAACACTCTTCAACGACGATTGGTTAAACGTACGAATCTTTCGCCGATCACCAAAAGTACCTAAATGTTTTACTAATTTACTATTCGATTCTGGCACTCGCCGGCCGCTGCCGCGGCACCGCTCGCTTCGCTCGCTCGGCTCGTGCGTTGTATGGCCGCAGCTCTAACCTAACCTAACCGATTGTCATTTTCAATTTCAAAATCGAATAGTAAATTAGTAAAACATTTAGGTACTTTTGATGATCGGCGAAAGATTCGTTCGTTTAACCAATCGTCGTTGAAGAGTGTTTTAGGCGAACCGTTACATCGGCGAAGGATTCATTCGGACTACCAACCGTCGATAAATAATATTACCGGCGAAACGTTTCATCGGCGAATTTTTTTTTCGTTCAACTAACCGTCGGAGTAGAGTGTTATCGGAAAACCGTCCTTTCGGTGAGCGGTATTTCGAAATACCATACGTAGCTGACAGTCAGTGCACTTCCAAACAATAGTCCATTTTTTTCCACATAAAATACTACGCAAACAAAATAAATGAAAATATTCAATTGTAACATCACTTGAGAAAAGGTTAAAAAATGTTAAATCTTTTGAATACCTTGGCTTGTAAGATTCAAAGCATATCAGCCGATATGTAAAGGGAATTGCCTGCGCCTTGCGATTGAGATAACACGACGCTGCGACACACACTGCTAAGAAAATTCTAGGAATATTGTAGTTTACAATATAATATATGATACGATAGCTTCATGTGCGCGATTTCCGTTTCTGTAAGAAATTCATTGTTAAAAATCCTATAGCTATTTCTAGATAAATAGGCTTTATAACACTGAAAGTTTCTTTTTTAAATTAGACCAGTAGTTCTTCAAACAAACTCTTCAGCTTTATATATTAGTATAGATTGCACAAAACTCCCCTAAAGAAACTTAAAGCCATAATCCCTCAATCTCCCCGTCAGCGACCGCCCTGCGCCGAGGTCCAAGTCCCACAGGGGACGCCCTCTTGCGCAGGTTGCTTAGTTTGTTGTGTTTAAACCATTTATCTAGGCTGGAGCTCTGCTCGCCTTTATGCCCGGTGAAGTAGCAAAAACCTCAGGACTAATTACATATGTCCGTCCGAAAAAAAAGATAATATACTCGAGACCTTTCCGCCATGGTGGCGTAATCTAAAGGAGAGAATAACCATATGCGGAAAATGGTAAGCAAACAGGCGCATATATGGTTGCCATGTCGCCAAACCATAGCCGGACAGATCAGTCGGTTTGGCCGGACATATGAATAAAAAAGCCGGAAACCCTACATTATGAGGATTTTGTGCTTTAGTATTAACAGGTACGACAAAAAAATTGTTCATAAAATCACCATAAATCGACTCGACGACTGTTCGCGGCCACGCGTTTGCAATGTAAAAACAAAAGCCGGACAAGCCGGACACCTTTATTTTATAAAACCTATCGGCTTTTTCCAGAAGTCTTGCAACGCTAGGCGTATAATTGACAGCGAGTTGAAGCCCGCTTGAAGCTTTTCGACTATAGACTGTCAATAAGAATTTTCGAGTATAGCGGTACTTTTTTTGTACTGGATTCTAGACTTAAGCACATTAACTTTAATTCCACTATTAGTATAGTGTGTACTTTTAGATTTATCTATATCAATTTGGATTGATTCCTGTTCTGTGTGTAATTGGTTACCTTCTCAGTCACGGAGTTCAAATAACATTAAAGATAATTCCGTTACATATACCATTCAATCAGTCTCATTCGTTCGTTCAATTGACTCGGTCTCAAATATAAAACGGAGGACAAAAGACTCGGAACTGAGAATAATATAAAAACTAAATTTCGTCTAGGAACTCTCATACAATTTTAATAAACTCTCCGCCATTCGATCCCGGAATCATTTAAATTCCGATTTTAAACCGGTACCGTCAGCAAAAAATCCAAAATGGAAACTGAATTTAATCTCGCAGACTTTTTTAATTCAGTAAATTAAGGAATTTTACCAAACCAAATCAAACGAGACCATTACATATTAAAATCGACTCGCCAAATTAAAACTCCGTGTGTCTCGTCAGTTACAAATTGTTCTAACCTCCTTTTATTGGCAAGAATATCCTAGAGGTCTAGTCACCCTTCAAAAACCAACTTTACATTCTCTTGTTTAAGGTTCATTTTCGTAGAGATGGAATGGTAAAGAATATTTGCATCAACCTGTCTTTGGCGAAATGGGAAACGTCGGTATATCCTATGTTCTTAGATTTTCGCGGTTCCCTCTCGAAATTTGTCTGCAGTAATATGTAACGTGGTAACGACGCTGTAGCTATGTCTGTGTAAACGTACGGATTTGCTCAGTTAGGACAAAGTTTAGGAGCGAAATGCGGTATTACATGGTAAATTTGAGCTATGACCAAGTTTACAAAAGATGGGCTTCTCAATTTAGTTGCGTTTGCATAATATTATGTTAGTCAGCTCAGAAGTCTGTCTAATTCACGATGCAACGTTGCCAACTCGCCTACTAAGTAAAACTGGAATTGTGTGCAAATACTGCAAAGGCGTTCTCGTGTTGGAAATATTATAATACTTATGTATAGATGTTCATCATTATCATCATTCCGTACATACTGTTCTGCTGATCATAGGTCTCCCACGAAAGTGGTGTTGCCATAGTCACCACGCTTGGCAGGCGGGTTGGTAACCGCAGTATTATGTACAGCATATCTACAGGTTAACGCTGCCCCTTACCTGATATACACTTGTCATAGATAATGTTAAAACAATCGTGACTTACTAAATTTCCGGGGCACAGAGAGTAGTCCTTGAACACAGTAGATCCGGAAATACATGTTTGAATTTCACAGACTTTTTGTCTGGAGCGGCAATCAAATCCACATTCTCCGAGATTGAAGATAATTAGAGATGAACGCGCTAATCTCAGAAACTACGGGTCCGATAAAAAAAATAAAAATCACTGTCTATAGCTCATTTATTACAGAAGGCTATAGGATATATGTAATTATGATGTTCCAACGGGAATGGGAGTTATGCGGGTGAAACCGCACGCGGGAAGCTAGTGCAACATATTCATTACTAGCTTCCCGCGCGCGGTTTCACCCGCGTAACTACCGTTCCCGTAGAAACTTTATAATAAAATATAGCTTATAGCCTTCCTCGATAAATTGGCTATCTAACACTGAAAGAATTTTTCAAACCGGATCAGTAGTTGCTGAGATTAGCGCGTTCAAATAAACAAACAAACTCTGCAGCTTTATTATATTAGTATAGATTATGGCAAATAACTCATTATTAGGTACCAATTCTTTGCGATTTTGCGATAACCTTCCTCGATAAACGGACTATTCAACACTGAAAGATTTTTTGAAATCGAACCAGTAGTTCCTGAGATTAGCGAGTTCAAACAAACGAACAAACTCTGCAGCTTTATAATATTAAGCTTTATTATATTAGTATAGATGTGCAACGAAAACTCATAAATACAGTACGAGCAACGTATCATGCAACGTTGCATTTTTGTATTTTCCCCGTTGGAATCTAACCGACGATGTGCAGCTTCAATAAATATAGTTGTAAATCTAACATCTTGAATGAATGTTTTACGAACCAACCCGAAGCTTACTACCCTCTAAGGAGTTGAATAGATCTTGGTTCTAATCGAAAGCCACAAAAGCATACACGATTAAGCATACGTATTTTACTCTTATAAAGTTTTACTATCAAGGAACTTAGCTTTGTTTAGCTGCATGGCTTTAGATAATAATATGCTCGTCTACTCAAGTGTGGTTATAGCGTCAAGTGATAAGTTGTTTAATGCTTGTTAAAGTGTTATCTTATTTACATCAATAGATAGCGCTACTCGATTTAATATCGCTCTAGTATTATGCTGATTTTCTACCAGAGGGGCGAGACGAGACGAGACGAGGAGGGAATTGAAATCGCACTGACCCTTTTCCACTAAAAATAGCCATCGCGATTCTCAGGTAATAACACGGTAATAAGTAGCAATGAACAACAATAGGCATCTCGCGAGAAGCGTGTTTCTGTTGCAAAGTAATTTATACTCTATGTTGAAAGCAATACGGTTCTATTTTACACAAACTAATATTTCAATTCACGCCTCGCCTCGTCTCGTCTCGCCACACTGTTTCCACCAAAGATGCGCTGGGAAAGTATTGAATATTTGCCATACGAATTTCAATTCCCCTCGTCTCGTCTCGTCTCGCCCCTCTGGTGGAAAATCAGCATTATAGTCTGAACGTGTTGGTCGGAGCACGAAGGGACGTAAGTTACCCTTTGTGCTTTGACCAGCACAAGAAACATGTTAAACTTACAAACACACATTCCACATTTATTATACAATTATTGTAAAATAAGGAAAAACTATTGTTTCCCTTAAATGAGACGAAAAAGACAGACAAGATAAAAAAAAAATTGCTATTTACTAGTGACAGTTCCGTCAGGATTGGTCCAGGCGACTACATTTCTAAGATTAAGCTGAACAAATAGACACACAACAATGCGTTTTGTTATACATTCTTATAAATAAACGCACACACACACCCACACAGAAATATGCTTACTCAGACGCACATTTATAAAATACTTATGAAATGTTGGTACTACTACTTCTATTAAATTACAGTAACTTTCATCTATTTGCACTCACAATGAAGGTAAATCACACATTAGCTGTTTTATATTTTGTATGAAGAAAGAGAGCCTGGAGATCTGTAGTACTGGCTCCGAACCTAGAACGGGCTCCAGCTCTCAAAAAGATTAAATAAAATAAGTCATTTTATCATCATTTCAGCCGTAGGACGTCCACTGCTGGACATAGGCCTCCCTCATAGATCTCCAGTTGTTACGGTTAGAAGCGGCCTGCATCCACCGTGATCCCGCGGCCTTAACCAGATCATCCGTCCATCTAGTAGGTGGACGTCCTACGCTTCGCTTTCCGATCCGCGGTATCCATTCGAGAACTTTTCGGCCCCAACGGCCATCTGTTCTCCGAGCTATATGGCCTGCCCATTGCCACTTCAACGAACTAATCCGTAAAACTATCTCGTCATTTCTGATTCGATCTCGTAGAGAAACCCCGAGCATAGCCCTCTCCATACTTCGTTGAGCGATTCTGAGCCTGTTCATAAGGCCTATAATGAAGGACCACGTTTCAGATCCATAGGTCATCACTGGCAACACACACTGGTTAAAGACTTTCGTCTTCAGGCACTGAGGTATTTTAGAGGAATGAAATAAGTAATAAATGTAATAAGTGTATATTTAGAGAGAAATAAACTTATTTTTATTTTATTAGAATCCGACATACATTCATATGCATTTACTAAAAACCTGTTATTTTCCATTACAGACAGACATTTCAGTTTTATTTATTGGTATAGATGCAAATATATTTTATATAGAAACATTATGTGAATGTAGAGTTGTATATAAATATACGTAAGTATCCGCAATTCGACAAACAGGCTAATGATGTAAGGGTAGACGTACACAGCAGAATAAAAACGTTTCATTGAATGAAACCAAACTTTTTTATTATTTTGTACTCGACTTTGGCAATACGAAAGGTTCCGATGTTTCTTCTTCTTCCTGCCCTTATCCCATATTACTTGGGGTCGGCGCAACACATTTGTTTCTTCCATTCAGATCTGTCACCCGTCACACTATCACTAACTCCCTTTTCTTTCACTCGCCACACATATCACTCGTCACACACTCCATCCATCTACATGTATACTTAGAACACTTTTAGTAACATGCGTTACATCCCTGAGAGTGGCACAGTCGGAAGGGGAAGACCTCGACGAACGTTCTCTAACCAAATCAGAGACATCCTCGCAAAAGGTCAAATAAGATCCACGCTAAACCGACGTGCTTGTATGAAGCATGTTATGAGAGTGAATGAAGCGAAAGATGTGTGTAGGGATCGTAGCAAGTGGAGGTCTATTGTCTCTGCCCACCTCGCTGGAAAACAGGCGTGAGCTTATGTATGTATGTATGTATTTAATCCCTCCCCTTCATTCCTGTTCCCATTTTTTTTATAATGCCGAAATTAATTCATTAGACTTCCGTCAATCCTGTTTTTTTTACTTTGATAATAAGCAGATCTCTACTTAAAGTTTCAGTTTACGGCAAAAATCTCGAAAATATTTAACTTTATTATGTCTTAGAACTTAGAACAATAGAGATTGATTAATTACATAATTTGATGTGATAATTTATAATGAAATCTACTTCTCTTGCACGGCCAACATAAAGTACCCCTTAGGTCACCCCTAAGGGGCACTTTATGTTGGAACTGTATAATATTTATATGACCTATCAATCACCATATAAAAAAAATACTATCAGAGTTTTTCGCACAATAATTACTAATATTCTTGTTTACCCCTCGTGCTAAGCTAAAATGGTACGAGTGGGTTCACGTCGGTAGTGCAATATGTAGATATCGAACCGCCATGCCATAGCCATTAGGCTACAGCCGCTTCATTCTGACTAATAAATGTTTTTTTATTTCTTGAATGTCCGCTGCCCCTTATGTTGTGATCGCGGAACGTAAGTGTGGCTCGAGCTAATGATAGCGCGACTCGCTCTTGTCGATAACAAACGATGCAAAAACTCAACAGCAAGAGAGTTACTGTATCGTAGCGAAGAATATATACACTTCTATACTTATATATAAAGCTCTTTTTGTTTGTTTGCCTTAACGCACTAATCTTAAGAAAATTGTGCAGACGGAAGAGTCTGAAATTTCGCAAACTTATCTATACTAATATTTTAAAGAGGAAAAGTTTGTATTTTTGTATGTTTGTTTCGAATAAACTCAAAAACTACTGAACGGATTTTGATATTTTTTTCATCATTAGATTGCTACATTATCCCTTAGTACCTAACGCAAGTTATATTTTTTTCCTTGAGCACTCGTGCGAAGCCGGGACGGGCCGCTAGTCTATACTTCTTTATAATTAGTAAATTAAAAAGAAGTAAAGTTTGTGTGTTGTGAGTTTGTGACGTTGTAGGGGATAATCTCTGGATCTACTAAACCGATTTTGAAAAATTTGTTACATATAGAAAGCCACGTCATTTGTGATTGTTACATTGATTGCGGGTAAAACCGCGCGGGGTAGCTAGTTGTTTATAATAGAGAAGCAGTACAGAATGGTAATATTTTAGTTAATCATGGTTAAATTTCGACAACTGGGCGACCACTATAATCCTAATAATATAATAAACGCGAAAGTATGTAAGTATGGATGGATGGATGTTTGTTACTCTTTCACGCTAAAACTACTCAACGGAATTGGCTGGAATTTTGCACCGGGATAGGTTATACGCTGGATTACCATATAGACTACAAAACATCACGCTCCGACACACTGGAGCAGAGTAACGCGGGTAAAACCGCAGGGCGCAGATAGTCTTTAATATTAAATCTATGCAGATTCATTCGTGATAACAGTCCGTATGTATAATATACAAAATAACACAACCAGCTACAAACGTAGAACACGTTTCGACACTCCAATCTTAAATTTAAGCCTGAATTTATAATCAGGTAACAGGTGGCGAACATCTGATTTTGGCACAGGTACTAATAAATTAGGCAAATTCGTACTTAATTAGTTTTCACTTTCATTCGAGATTCGTGAATTTTAGGGAATAATGTGAAATGTTTTGAGGGTAAATGCTGGTTGTGGCATCCAAAAATATGGCGTATAGAATGAATTTATCATGAATACAATACTCAATCCTTACTAATATTATAAATCGAAGCGGCCGTCGCCCAATGGCTAGGACTTGTGATCTTGAGGTCGCCGGTTCGAACACCACCTATTGCAGTACCGACGTGAACCCACTCGTAATACAAGCATTTTAGCTTAGCACGAGGGGTTAACAAGAATATTAGTTCTTAGACTGCAGAAATTCTGATAGTAACCTCTAAAAAACAAAAATGCGAAAGTAACTCTGTTTGTCTGTCGACCTTTCATACCAGAACTACTAAACTGATTTATTTGAAATTAGGTACACAGATAGTGTAGAACCTGAGAAAGGACATAGGCTATTTTTTATAAAAAGGGTTGTAGGGGGTTGAAAGGGGGATAATAATACTGTTGAACATAATACTGCGGTCACCAACCCGTCTGCCCAGCGTGGTGATTAAGACAAATACCCTCCATCGGGAGTAGGCCCTTGTTCAGTAGTAGACGCTATACGGGCTGATGATGATGATGAATATTATAAGTGAAAATTAGCCTAAATAATTAAAACTCCTACACAAAGGGACTATTCCAAGCGGACGAAGTCGCGGCCACAGCGAGTTTTAATTTAAGTGGCACCCCTCCTTATCATCATCACCCCGTACAACGTCCACATCAGAATAAGAGACAACTTCTGTGGGAGGACTTTTGCCATAGTCATTACGTTTGGTAGGCCGGTCAGTGACTGCAGTAGTATGTTTGTGTAACCCACAAAGAAACGCTGCTGCCCGTTTATTTATTTATTTACTAGCGGCCCGCCCCAGCTTCGCACGGGTGGACTTTTATACCCTACCCCTGCCCTACACTACCCCTACCCTAACCCTACCCTACTCCTACCCTACCCCTACCCTACCCCTACCCCTACCCTACCCTACCCCTACCCTACCCTACCCCTACCCTACCCTACATCTACCCTACCCTACCCCTACCCTACCCTACCCCTACCCTACCCTACCCCTACTTTATGTACGTTTATATTATTGTATTATATAAAAACTGGACACTTGAACCACTCAAGAAGGACTACCACATCCAAAAGCGAGTGATTCAAGAGTTCAGAAAATAAATATTATATCTATATTTATACTTATAATTATTTATATAAAACCTTCTTTACTCTTCTCCCTACCCAATCCAAAAACTTTCACCTCTCCCATCTTCTTTATAGGAAAGAGGGAAGACGTATCATAAGCGTTTCCCTCTTTCTCAATATATTTATATATACAAAAAAAAAAAAAAAAAAAAAATACCATACCCCTACCCTACCCCTACCCTACCCCTACCCTACCCTACCCTACCCTACCCCTACCCAAAAGTATCCTATGTCCTTCTCCCAGTTCTTATCTACCTCCCTACCAATTTTCAGCTAAATCGGTTCAGCCGTTCTTGAGTTATAAATAGTGTAACTAACACGACTTTCTTTTGTTTTTAAAATGTATTCTGCTATTTGGGACGGAAACAAATCCAACAAATCAAAAACCATGGCAATCGGACCAGCCGTTCTCGAGTTATAAGTGTTGTAACAAACACGACTTTCTTTTATATATATAGATACTAGCGGCCCGCCCCGGCTTCGCACGGGTGGACTTTAATACCCTACCCTACCCCTACCCTACCCCTACCCTAACCCTACCCCTACCCTACCCCTACCCTACCCCTACCCTACCCCTACCCTACCCCTACCCTACCCCTACCCTACCCCTACCCTACCCCTACCCTACCCCTACCCTACCCCTACCCTACCCCTACCCTACCCCTACCCTACCCCTACCCTACCCCTACCCTACCCCTACCCTACCCCTACCCTACCCCTACCCTACCCCTACCCTACCCCTACCCTACCCCTACCCCTACCCTACCCCTACCCTACCCCTACCCCTACCCTACCCCTACCCTACACCTACCCTACCCTACCCCTACCCTACCCTACCCCTACCCTACCCTACCCCTACCCTACCCCTACCATACCCCTACCCTACCCCTACCCTACCCCTACCCTACCCTACCCCTACCCTACCCCTACCCTACCCTACCCTACCCTACC
Organism: Nycteola revayana; assembly: GCA_947037095.2. Taxonomy (NCBI): domain Eukaryota; kingdom Metazoa; phylum Arthropoda; class Insecta; order Lepidoptera; family Nolidae; genus Nycteola; species Nycteola revayana. Next base: position 18,118,898 of record OX344856.2, on the reverse strand, counting down.
CTACCCTACCTCTACCCAAAAGTATCCTATGTCCTTCTCCCAGTTCTTAGCTACCTCCCTACCAATTTTCAGCCAAATCGGTTCAGCCGTTCTTGAGTTATAAATAGTGTAACTAACACGACTTTCTTTTGTTTTTAAAATGTATTCTGCTATTCGGGACGGAAACAAATCCAACAAATCAAAAACCATGGCAATCGGTCCAGCCGTTCTCGAGTTATAAGTGTTGTAACAAACACGACTTTCTTTTATATATATAGATAGATAGATTAAAAAAGACAACTCCCGCACTAGGGAAATAAATCCCTGTGTCGCGGGGGACTTTACAAACATTCATTTCACGGACACAAAGAACACCCAGACTCAGAACAACTATTTGTGGTTCACACAAATAATTGTCCCGGGTGGGAATCGAACCCAGAACACCAGATCTCAGAGGCAACTATCGTAACCACTGAGCTACCGGTGCAGTCAATAATTATTTATTACAGTTTGACAATATTATTTGTACATAGTGCTCCACGAAACCGGTTTAACGGTTTGACGTGGTTTGACTGTGATGAGTCGCAGTATTATAACTGTCGCGTGTACATAATGTATATTTTTAACAATACAGGTGATTTGCATATAGTGGGACAAGAGTATAAAATATATACTGACACTGATATTCTAATATCAGTTGCTACCTCATACACCTGTTTTACATATTGACAGTTTTTTCAATTGAGGAGGAAGGTTTCTATGTGTAAATCATCAGCATTGAATCCGTGCGAAGCCGGGCTGGGTCGCTAGTCTATTGTTAAACAATATTAAGATCGTTGATATGAAATGTATACTTGTCTTACAAAAATATTTGTTCGTATACAATTTTCTCAGCCTTGAAGAATGAAACCTTTTCACACTTGGCGCTCACCACAATCATTTCTATTCATCTTTTATGTTGTAAATATGATCAATTTGTTCGCCAAAGATTTTTCTACTTTGACCTGCACACAAAATATTATATTATATATCTTTTGAAATAATATTTCTTTCAAACATGTTTGTAAAGAACCTTTCTAAATATTAGTACAGGATGTTTGGATTGATTGTAGGTAACGAGAGAGGAACCTCTTTAAACTTTATTTATTTTTATAATGGGATCCTAATTGATATTGTAAAATACTTTACTTTACAATCCCGTATTGTTTAATAAATTTAGATTTCTTATAGCAGTTTTCCGCGAAGTGTGTGCCGCGGCACACTGGTGACAAGTTGATTTGCCTCAGAAAAATATGATTACCTCATAAAGCTAAATAGACGGACACTTTGAGAGGCGTTTTATTTGTGCATCTCATTTAAGTTTGTGGTTTCGATTCATATTACTACTCACTTGAAAACGGATTTTCTATTTATTCTTTTCATTTGGTGTACCTCCAAAAACGTACATTTTTTTATAGTGCTATTTTTAATGTGGTCTCTAGGCCTACCTAAAGACCACATTAAAATGGCACTATTTATTTCACTATGTCTTGGAAGGTTTATCCTCACTCCGTATAAGATCATTTTGTGTACATTCTGAAATTTTATTTATTTATTTTTTATGGTAAAAGTCGGGAATCCTAAATTTATGCTTAAGAGGTTTGCTATCAGTTGCCGATATATTATATTATTATTTGATGATCATAAATGAGTAATAACATTTGGACGTAGAGTAGTAGAATATTTGCCGAAACGCCAAAAGTATAAAACAACATAGGTACAAGTTTTCTTCGACATTATCTATATTCCCCCCTGGCCCTACCAACCCTTAGTTTGCTAAGAACCTTCCGATGCCCTCGTAGACCCGAAGTACGAGAGGCCCGCGAACTGTAAAGTAGAGCGACAGTTGCACAAAACTTCACGCCGGCGACCGCCCTGAGCCGAGGTCCAAGTCCCACAAGGGACGTCCTCTTGCGCAGGTTGCTTAGTTAGTAGTGTTTAAACCATTTATCTAGGCTGGAGCTCTGCTCGCCTTTATGCCCGGTGAAGTAACAAAAGCCTCGGGGCTAACTCAGGCTAACTAAATAAAATATGTCCGTCCGAAAAAAAAAAAAAAACTTACTATATTAATACTATCACTTGTTCTAAGTATTTTTTTTTAAGATTACTAGTAGGTAGAGTTTTTGAAGTCTACTAGTATTCTTGTTAACCCCTCGTGCTGAGCTAAAATGCTTGGGTTACGAGTGGGTTCACGTCGTGATGTACAAATGATTAATCAAAGACTTTAAAAGATGACAAAAGAATGATTTCGGAGTTTCTTATAGTCTTTCTTCTCCGGGTGTCACAACGTAGGTAGATAGAGAAAGACTCGTAGGAAGCTAGGATAGGGTCCGGTCGTCCTTGCAAGGCGAGGCTCGCGACGCGTTCTATGCTTCTGACCGAATCCCAGCCCACGCTGGTTGATTCTGATTATATTTATAGTACGCGACTATCACATGCCACATTGGTAGATTTAAATTATATTTAATAACATGACTGTTGAAATGTATACTAATGAATTAGTCAAGATTTTTTTTTCTCTGTTTATATTTGTATCATTGTATTTGACTTATAATAAGTACGATCGATTCGTCTACATTATCAATAAAGGTTTTCATTTCATTTCATTTCATTTCGGTTGTGCAATGGGTGGGGATTGAACCGGCGGCGACCACATGATCGCAAGAATCTCAATCGTGTTGACTATGGCAAAGCCTTCCCTCGGGAGGAGGCCCATGTTCAGCAGTGGTCTGTAAGCAGGCTGATAATGATGATTCTTTTAGAGTTGAACAAAAATCACAAAGCGAAAATCAACTAGCATAGCTGTCAACTAAATTTCACTATCAAATTCAGAGTTACGAAACATGAAACAAACGAAAAACACGGCAACGTTGTAATCCTTTAAATCGTGTTTTTCGCGTGTTTTCGTTGCGATGGAAACGAAACTTCGGCGCTTGAAAAACAAAATAAAACTTTACTTAATTCTATTCTAAATAGATTTAGCTGAAATATGTACAAATTAATAAAATTGAAGTGTCTTTTTGTAATGAAAAAATATTCGGTATATAATATATAGGTATAATCATGGTCATGCCTGCATAGACAGAGGGGGGTAGGCAGGTAGGCAGAGACAAAGTAACGCCACCTATCTCGATCCTGGTACCCCTCCTTCACTTAGGCCCAGTAGTTCCTAGGATTAGCGCATTCAAACTTTATATATTAGTATAGATTATAATCAACATTTCTTCTTATTATGATAATAATTGGTTAATTGCAAAAATGTCACTGGAGAGACGGACGGACTTTGCAGTCTGTAGATTTGTATGATTTGCTATTGCCTCCCTACTACTGTTAGTTACCTAGTCGAATATTTTATATAGGATGACTGGTAATTAGTGACCGATACCTAAACACATCTTTGTGCTCATGATAACAAACAACTTTAACTACGGCACCAACCCTGTAATCGCGAAAAAAAATCACCTGTTCCATACATTCATGTTCACATAACTCGTCAACATGGTAGGGAGCAGCTGATTTTTTTTCGCGATTTCAGGGTTGGTGCCATAGTAAAAGTTGTTTGTTATCATGAGCACAATCATGTGTTTAGGTATCGGTCACTAATTACCAGTCACCCTATATAGTAAGAATTATTATTTGTTAGTTATAGTTTTTTTTAAATTAATTTGTCTTCTTACATTGTAATTCTGACAAGTACAAGTGTATGTAATACCTAAATGCTAAATAAAAATTAATTATGTCATTAAAAACATCTCGTTACGACCCAAGATTTTGGCATAGCATTCCAAAGAGTATCATTCCACCGTTCAGTTTGTCAAAAGGACAAATCTATTGAAAGACAGTCGACTTTGTTCCAGTGTCGACGATGGAGGTGGAAGCAGTGGTGGGGAGGAAAGCCTTCCTGCCCTGTGACATTGAGCCAGATTCCAACGAGGACCGCGTCTACATGGTGCTGTGGTTCAGACATGCTGGGGGCAAACCTCTGTACAGGTATGTGGAAATTTTCTGTTCAGCGACCTCCGATGCCCTCGTAGACCCGAAGTCCGAGAGGCCCGCGAACTGTAGAGCGACAATTGCACAAAACTCACCTAAAATACTAAACGTCATAATCCCTCAATCTTATCGCCAGCGACCGCCCTGAGCCGAGATCAAAGCCCCACAGGGGACGCCCTCTTGCACAGGCTGCTTAGTTTGTAGTTTTTAAACCATTTATTAAGGCTGGGGCTTTGCTCGCCTTTATGTCCGGTGAAGTAGCAAAAGTATCGGTGCTACCTACATATGTCAATACGAAAAAAAAAATGTTCAGCGACCTGCTCTCGGTTGCTAAACTAATGATGATGCGGTGTCGTATGATAAGTACGCGTTTGTATTTATGTTTTTTTCACTTTCCCTCCTCGTCCTCCCGACCCTTAGTTTGCAAAGAACCATCCGATGCCCTCGTAGATTCGAAGTCCGAGAAGCCCGCGAATTGTAAAGTAGAGCGACAGTTGCCCAAAACCCCCTAAAATGCTGAAGTCATAATCCCTTAATCTCATTGCCAGCGCCCACCCTGAGCCCGCTAACTGTAAAGTAGAGCGACAGTTGCACAAAACTCCCCAAAACTAAAAGCCATAATCCCTGAATCTCCCCGTCAGCGACCGCCCTGAGCCGAGGTCCAAGTCCCACAGGAGACGCCCTCTTCCGCAGGTTGCTTGGTTTGTAGTGTTTAAACCATTTATCTAGGCTGGAGCTCTGCTCGCCTTTATGCCCGGTGAAGTAGCAAAAGCCTCAGGGCTAACGACATGTCCGTCCGAAAAAAAAAGAAGTATATAGTACGCTTATGTTTCTGAGGTCTCAAGAGGATATAGTAACAAATCGTGAACACAATTTGAAGTGACAAATGTTAATCACCGGGTAACATTTACTGTCATCCGCTTAATGGAAGGCCAGGAATGTCCGCCATTACTCATAAATAGGTTGAACATTGAACAACTCGTTTATCATGGTGAATATGTTGAAGCATATTAAGGTGAAAACACATTATTAAAACGCCACACCACGCCACGTGCCAACACCTGTGCATCAGTACGCGCGTGGCGTCGTGTCGGGTGTTCATAGTGCGTTTCTGGTCTATAGAAAACAATACATTTGATTCGACTCAACACGCGTGTCGTATCGTCGAGTGGCGTGGCGTTTTAATAACACCTGTGCATCAGTACGCGCGTGGCGTCGTGTCGGGTGTTCATAGTGTGTTTCTGGTCTATAGAAAACCATACATTTGATTCGACTCAACACGCGTGGCGTGTCGTCGGGTTGCGTGGCGTTTTAATTATATGTTTCCACCTTTATTATTATTATTACTCATCTGTCTTACGCTGGCTTAAAATAGACCACCCCTTATCTTCCCATGAGTGTTGTAAATGGATGAATCTAATCCCTGCCATAAATCTAACATGATTTTTTGTCGATCTTTAAAATTACGGCAACTTGTATACGCTTAAAAAAACTTAGCACATTTAACTTTGTGCGCTAGTCCGACTCACACTTCACCGGTTTTTAATATTATCCGTTAAAAAAAAACATTTCTTCGACTAATATTTGTGTAGATAACCACTATGAACCAATTTATACCCACAGACTTTTTATATCAGCTTAATAACGCATAATCTGATCAGTATTTACCGCAGTAGCTCGTTATTAACACTTTGTTACTCTAAACTGTCACACGGTCCACATATTCCAGTTAAAATAAGTAAATTTCCAGTGTAACGCCACATTTAATGCGGACCCGATTGACAATCGATTCGCGCTCCGATATGCCGGATATCGATAATCCGTTTTGTGCAGCGGCCTCGTTAGGTGCATCACTAACGAGATGTAGCTGTTCTAATTTCAAATATTTTGAATTTTGATACTTAACTATTTACATAATATTTCGTAATTGTATCTAATTAGAAAGGGGTCAATTTTGATAATGAGCTGTTCTTATTTCAAATTTTAAGAATTTGAATTTTGATACATAGTTATTTAGATTTGATTTTTATAGCGGTATTTGGCTCGTTTCAAATCTCGGAGGTCGTGGTTTCGATCCCTATGCCAGACAGAATATCTTTGTGTAAATTTTAAGATTTCTTTTCGGGTCTGGTTGGTTGAAGGACTATCGCTCCATGCCTCGCAAAGCACGTAAAGCTGTTGGTCCCGATTGTTATAACATCATCTATAATAATCGTATATATCAAGGAAAGGGCAGAGCGTTTCCCTGTGTGGTACAACATAATACTACAGTCACCAACCCGCCTGCCCAGCGTGGTGACCATGGCAAATACCCTACCTCGAGAGGAGGCCCATGTTCAGCAGTGGACGTTATACAGGCTGATGATGATAATATGACAAATAATTAAATCCGAAAAATATATTTCACATTTCTTTATATCTCACTAAGCTATTTAACCTATTCGCCAGCCTCCGTAGGGTAGCGGTATTTAGCTCGCTTGGAGTCTCAGAGGTCGTGGGTTCGATTCCCACACCGGACAAGAAATCTTTGTGTAAATCTTAGATTTCTTTCCGGGTCTGGTTGGTTGAGGGACTACCCTCCGTGCCTCGGAAAGCACGTTAAGCCGTTGGTCCCGATTGTTATAACATCATCTATAATAATTGTATATCAAGGAACGGGCAGCAGCGTTACCTTGTGTATTACAACATAATACTGCGGTCACCAACCCGCCTGCCAAGCGTGGTGACTATGGCAATGCCCTCCCTTGGGAGGAGGCCCATGTTCAGCTGTGGACGTTATACGGGCTGATGATGATGATGATGATGACACTAAGCTATTTTACTATCGTTAAGGTGCAAGTTGGTAGCGGGCGACATGAGGCAGCAGCAGACGACGTGTCGCAGCGACACGTGGTTTCTATGTATTTCTATGAAATAACGTCGAGCTTCGTGTCGCTGACTGCGAAGGGAATTTCATAGAAATACATACAACCAGTCGCAGCGACACGTCGTCTGCTGCCGCCTCATGTCGCCCGCTTCCAACTTGCACCTTTAAGGTGAAAAGTGCTTTTTATTTACAAAACAGAAATAAAAAGCCGACTCAATCACAAACGTGAAATGAGACTCATAAATCACACCGCTCAAAACGCAGAAACCTATAAATAATTGTATAAGAAGGAGAGAGAGGTCCGATCAAATGATTTACAATGTATGTTTAGAATAAATATCCTTTAATAAAAACTCAGAAATTTTAAGACTTTTGACTTTGTGATGAAGGGTGATAAGGCTCGGTTTAGTCTGGGTTCGATTCCCGCGACAGTTAAACATTGTATGAAAGTAAAGATTTCTTTCCGGGTTGAGGTTATATATAGGATTATATATATATTTTTTTTTTTTTTTATTATTTTCTTGATTGCGTTTGACCCTAGTCTTGCCTGATGGTAAGCACAGACAGGGTCCTAGATGGAACACGCAATTCAAGTAGACACCCTTTCGGGCTCTGGCTCTCACATACTCACTACGAAACACAGTAAAACTGTTTGGCGCAGGCCTTACATGTGAGGGTGGTTGCTAGCCAGGCGGATAATTAAATCCTACCATCAAGCGTGCTGGGTTTTGTCGACTTTTACGCCACGCGTTTTTTCCCAACGTGCGGGGAGGAAGTATTTTATTCTTAGCCGTCCTCCCACGGACAAATTACTCATCTATCAAATATGTATCTATACTAATATTATAAAGAAAAAAGATTTATATTTTTGTGTGTATGTTGGTAATGAATAAACTCAAATATTGGCGATTTCAAAAATTATTTCACCATTGGAAAGGAACATTCACTCTGAGTGACATAGGTTGTATTTAATTATGAAGTTCCCACGGGAACGGGAGTTACGCGGGTGAAACCGCACGCGGGAAACTAATATTAGTATAGATATAATTCAATATTACTTCAAACTTAGCTTTGCCTATACAGGGTTATTTTTAAAACATTAACAACCTCAATAGCGTGATATGATAACGGTGTGGAGTGAAAGAGGACGTGATTACGAAGATAGAGAAGGAAACGTTGAGATGTGGATGGATGAAGAAAGAATGACAAAACAGGTAAACATGGCAAGTGTGAGTGGCACAGTCGGAAGGGGAAGACCTCGACGAACGTTCTCTGACCAAATCGGAGACATCCTCGCAAAAGGTCAAATAAGATCCACCCTAAACCGACGTGCTTGTATGAAGAATGTTATGAGAGTGAATGAAGCGAAAGATGTGTGTAGGGATCGTAGCAAGTGGAGGTCCATTGTCTCTGCCTACCCCGCTGGGAAACAGGCGTGAGCTTATGTATGTATGTAACAACCTTTCAGGGGGTGAAAGTACTGATGATTATAAGCAACTTTTACAATGGGACCAATTTTGAAATCGCGCAAACGAAAATCAGCTTTTCCATACATTTATATTCACTTACCTCGACAAAATGTATGAAACAGCTGATTTGGTGTCGAAACGTTGGGGCCGTGGAGACCGGAAGCCAAATAAATTTATATATCTTGCAGCGGCCCTCTTTAGTGCGTCACGTTCTCCGAGTGCTAGTTTTTACTTTGCACAGCAGGTAAGCATTGCAATTTAACGGGGTAATGCTGCCAGCATTCTGGGAACCTTGCCAAGTAGAATAGATTTAGAATAGTTGTATTATATAAGTTAGTTTTATTTATTTATTTATATATTTATGTACACACTCACAGAAGAAAAATTATTTAATATAAATGATATGATTTTAAATAAGCTACTTTTAGTTGTTTATATGTATTTTATTTATGGAACAACTGATATTTTTTCGCGATTGCAGGGTTGGTCCCATAGTAAGAATTGCTTATAATAATCAGTACTTTCAACCCCTGAAAGGCTGTTAACGTTTTAAAAATAGCCCTGTATATTTGTGATCACCTCGAGAATACATTCCTATGTTCCATTCGGCCGTAACATAAATAACCATAGGTACTTTTTATTCGTTTATTTTATCCATGCCAACGGAAAAAATGAGATTGTACCCACCAAGATAAAAAGCCTGTATATTTATCGGTAGTAGTTTCTGATTTTGTGATGTAGTATCGGGAATATTAATGGTTTGCTATAATATGTTTGACAACCTCCGTAGCGTAGCGGTATTGGGCTCGCTTCAAATAAAAAAAAAAAAAAAAAACAAAACAAAAAAAAAAAAAAAAAAAAAAAAAAAAACCGGGTCTGGTTGGTTGAGGGACTACCCTCCGTGCCTCGGAAGGCACGTTAAGCCGTTGGTGCCGATTGTTATAACATCATCTATAATAATCGTTTATCAAGAAACGGGTAGCAGCGTTTCCATGTGTGTTACGACATAAAACTGCGGTCACCAATCCGCCTGCCAAGCGTGGTGACTATGGCAAATATTCTTGCCCGGGAGCAGGCCCATGTTCAGCAGTGGACGTTATACGGGCTGATGATGATGATTAAGTATTTAGTTTTATTTTTCACGAAGTAACAATTTTGCTTGTAGTTACCTAAAAGCAGAAAAGCAATAACGAAAAAAGTTGCTTAAATGTTCAACTAAAGGGTGTAAATTACTGAAACGATTTAGTTAAATCACTGTTGTTTATTGACTGCTGAATTGAGTTCTGTACATTTAGGATTTGTAACGTAAATATATTTCTTGTTTTTTTTTTTTACAAACATTACTAGCAGAGTTTTTGTACTACCCAGTACTCTATATGAACCCCTCCGGTTGCTCAGTTGTTGCGGTAGTTGCTTCTGTTCTTAGTTCGATTCGCATCCGGGACAATTATTTGTATGTACCACAAATAGTTGTTTTAATCCTGGGTGTACATTGTGTGCGTAGATTGAATATTTCGTCGTCTTATTGCAAGAGCTCATTAACTGAAAAAAAAAACAACGTTTTTATCTATAGTGGACTTCGTTTGACACATTCTACAAAAGGCAAAAACTCACTCATTTCTATGTAGTAAATTTTTAGGCGTTACGGTCTTGCCATTAAATCCATAACTGCAACTTTGGAAATCAAGCATTTACAAAAAATCACTAATCCGCACAAGCTATTTTGATTAAATAGATAATAATTAATATACCTAAATCGAACTAAAATACAGTGTATCACAGAATTGTGAATATGTCACATAATGACTTCTTGCAATAAGCCGACGATTTGACTGCACCGGTGGCTCAGTGGTTACGGAAGTTGCCTCTGAGACCTGGTGTTCTGGGTTCGATTCCCACCCGGGGCAATTATTTGTGTGAACCACAAATAGTTGTTCTGAGTCTGAGTGTTCTTTGTGTCCGTGAAATGAATGTTTGTAAATTGCCCCGCGAAACAGGGATTTATTTCCCGAGTGCGGGAGTTTTCTTTAAAAAAAAATGATGATGAAGTTATCTTAAAAAAATAACAAAAAAAGAAAAAAGGAGTTTTATTCGAATCTTACCTTTAAGACAACCCTTGCCCTCCTTGACCCCTGGCTTATGTGACTGTAAGGGCGGAAGAAAAGGGTGTAACTATTGAAAACAAGATTGTAGTCCCGCATAAGTTTTGGGGTATTTCGACCGATAACCTTATTGTATTCGAGATGTCGTGTGTTAAGATCGATCTTACCTACAGTTCATTTTTTTTTCCGGGGTGAAATACGTTTTGGCATTCCACCGCTGCAACACCGTATTCGCGCGCTGGCGGTGGGATATGTGGGACTCACCCTCTCCATAGCGTGGTATGCTACACTCATACCACGAGGAGAGGACCACACCACCCTACACCACTTAACCCCCCGGACACGGGCACGAATAAGCAATCCGGCCGACTTACTGTTCACTTACTTTAACACGAAAGAGACTGAAGAATACATCTTGAACACCTAGGTTATATCACCTACGTGTTCAATGTGGATTCTTTTAACACTTAAATATATTTTATTTAATTGGGCTAGTAGTTCCTTGATTTTAGTCATCATTATCATCATTAGCCCGTAAAACGTCCACTGCTGAACATGCGCCTCCTCCCAGGGGAGGATTCGCCATAGTCACCACGCTTGGCAGGCGGGTTGGTAGCCGCAGTATTATGTTGTAACACACAAGGAAACGCTGCTGCCCGTTCCTTAATATCATCATCATCATCATCAACAGCCCGTTTAAGTCCACTGCTGAACATGGGCCTCCTCTTAACAGATCTTGGCAAGCCAGGGTCGTTAAGGGATATTGCCATAATCACCACGCTTGGCAAACGGATTGGTGATCACAGTAAGATGTTAACCTTAAGCTAATAGATGCTGCTGCCCATCCATCAGCCATATGTCCCTTAGTCGCCTTTTACGACACCCATGGGAGGACATGGGGTGGTCTATTCTAAGCCGGAAACCACACGGAACCACACCATCCTTGATATACGATTATTATATTATAGATGTTGTTATAACAATCGGGACTAACGGCTTAACCTGCTTTCCGAGGCACGGAGGGTAATCCCTCAACCAAACAGACCCGGAAGGAAATCTTAGAATTTACACGAAAACTTCTGTCCGGCGTGGGGATTGAACCCAAGACCTCCGCGATTTAAAGCGAGCCAGATACCGCTACGCTACGGAGGTTGTCATATTAGTGCGTTCAAGAAACCAAACAACCTCTTCAACTTTATATATTAGTATAGAATATGAATATAAAACGATTTAAATATACAAATGTATCTTCTGAATATAGTCGTATCCCAATACTACGATGGCCGCATCTCCCGGAGCATCGTTAAGGTAAAGGGTCCTCATCTCCCACTTATATTTTGTATTTCAATGCAATTTTATTTTGAGTCACTATCAGACATTATTATTATCACTACTGTAACGCCTGAACTCCTGCGACATGGGTGCGTAGTTTGGCAGGGCTTACTGCTTCCGTCGGGGGGCCGGATTGCTCATGCGTACCCGACCCCCGCCAACGGCGGATCGAAGGAGTGTCCGGGAGGTTTTAGTGGTGTAGGGTCCTCTCCTCGTGGTATGACTTTAGCATACCACGATATGGAGAGGGCGAGTCCCACATATCCCACCGCCAGCGCGCGAATACGCTGCAGCGGTGCTGGGAATGCGTCAATGCATTTAAACCCGGACAACAAAAAAAAAAAAGGGCTTACTGCTTGTCCTCCAAGAGGGTGTGTGAGCACTATCACTCAATGAAAGGTGGCTCACTTTATAATTGTATACAATCGAACACACAAGCAAGACCAACACTTCTTATTACAAATATTACAAATTCACAATGGGTTCACGCCCCAGCTCTTACACCTTCGACAGCACAAAAATTACTCATCAAAATATTTTATAAATATTATTGACATTTGAAATTTGTAAGTTCAAATTTCATTTTGGATTACTTCTAATCGTATAATTAATGTTTTAGTTGCCAGAACGTCCCACCAGTCAATCAATGTAGTGAGGGGTAACCTCACTACAATATACATGATACTACCTACTGTCAAAGAAAGGGCATTTATTTTAGAAGCACCTTAGAGAAATCTAGCTAGGTATATGTTTTCTTGAAATATGAAGCGGCCGTAGCCCAATGGCTAAGGGCTTCGGACTTGCGATCTTGTGGTCGCCGGTGCAATCCCCACCTCTGTACTACCGTTGTGGACCCTCTCTTAACACAAGCATTTTAGCTTAGCACAAGGGGTTACCAAGAATACTAGTAGACTACAAAATTCTGTTAGGAATATTGAAAAAAAAATGTTTGCCAAGAAAACCATAAAACTAACATACATAAATTAAAAGTAGGTATAAAATGTCGCATAATAAACTCTTTTAACCCTTAACGGTCCATTACAAGCAATATAAACGGGAAACTTGTTCCGCTTTGTATTACAATTGTTAAATAAATCAGCTATTCTCTGCATTATCGTTGTTTTCTTCGTAAATATATGTATTTTGTTTGTGTACGGACAGAGGTTCTCAACCTTGTATGGACCCCATTTATAAGGAAAAAATATCTAACGCCCGCTTTTACACAAAAGTTATTCATAACAATGCTAAATAAAAATACATTTCAAATAATTCTGTCTATCTATTCAAAATGTGTTGTTTTTACATATAAACTAGCTGTCCAGTGCGGTTTTACTCGCGTAGATCCCGTTCCCCTGGGAATGAACACTCATAAATAATGTGGCTTTCTGTTAATTGTTGACAGTTATTTCAAACTAACAGTAATGTATTAGAAAAAAACAAGTCATGTTCCGCTCAACTTTATTATTTTGTTCTTAGATATCTTAGATAATTATTTCTTTGTTGTATTTAACAAAGAAAGAATTAGCATAATTGGTCATCCGTTCACGCGTGATACTATGACCAAGGGAACTTGAAGGGTAAATCCGTTAGAAATTATTCTTAAACTACACACAATATGTCGATGAAACTTTGTCGACTTTGGAATACAGGGTTACTGCGGAGACAGTGCGCATATTTTTCCATGTAATCAGTATCGTTAATAGAACACATTTCACGAAAAGAAATCATATGTAATTTTTTTGCTAACTATTTATTAGTTATCGTTTATCCACCGAAATTTTCAAATACCACGCTCACCCTATGCACGGGAGTGAAAGGGGTAATAGCGCGGGAAAGGGCGGGGGAGAGAGAGCGCGGGCGCAAAGACGCGCGCGCGTGTATCAGTCAGCTCAGCGCTATCGTTCGCCGTGGGTGTCCGCATTTTAATTATTTTGTTCGAAGTATGGTTAAACAAAAAAACACGGGTATTTTTATTTTTTAAATCCTTTCTGTAGGTATAATTTGCGCACTGTCTCCGAGGTAACCCTGTATGCCGTTTTCAAATTAAACCAATAAAGACAGTAACTAAAATTTAGACTTTAAAATTTTAACTGACCGATTTTACCCCAGTCATGGATTTACCCTGACATACCGACTATATATATATTTTTTATTGTTCGCAAGACAACTCGCGCTGTAGGGAAATAAATCCCTTTGTCGCGGGAAACTTTTCTAACACAATTCATGAACACAGAGTACACCTAGACTCAGAACTATGCGTGGTTCCCGAGTGGTGCTGGGCATCGAACCCAGACCACCAGGTCTCAAAAATAACTACGAAGAACGAGAAGTAACCCGCCGGTGCACCCAAAAGGTGTGTTATTCAGACAAAGACCATACAACGTCTAATTAATATAATTATAGCCTGGCTGCGCCCCGCGGTTTTATCCGCATCACTCTGCTCCAGTGGGTGGGAGCGTGATTTGTTGTAGCCTATAATATGTTAATCCAGCTTATAAACTATCCACGTGAAAACTTTCAACCAAATCCAATTAGTAGTTTTTGTGTAAAAGAGTAACAAACATTCATCCATTCCTACAAACTTTCGCGTTTATAATATTAATGAATTCTTCGAATCTGCTACTGCCCCCTAAAAAAGGGCTCTAGCGCCCACTAGGGGGCGGTACCACCTCCGTTGGGAACCTATGGTCTGCCTATCTCTTATTTCGAGCTGAATGCTTGACTGAAGTTTTATAGCGCAAACTTCTGGACAGATACAGCTGAAAGTTGAATCGCGCATTTTATTTCGCTGTTTATCTGAAAACTGTATCTTATTTATTGCCTCAATGTTTCAACTGTTTGTGGGGATACAATTGAATAATTTTGTTGGATGTCTAACAAAATAGTTTCTGTTATGATAACGTTATTATTATCTGGTAAAAACCATTTTTTTTTAAGTATTGTGCCATCGTAGTGTCATCATAATGCCGAAAACGGTAATCTACTAATCTCACTATGGTGTCGGCGCTGGAATGGCAGTTGGTGTTGTTACCGCAGAAAAAGGCCGTCAAAGAAGTAGCAGGGGAGATGGTAAGAGAGATTGTAACGTTTATTTAGACGATTTTAAAACTTATAATTGTATCATTTGTTATTATATTCAACTACGCTAATGTCATCGTGGCGTCATAGTGACATTTGGATTAGTAGATTACCAAATGGGAAAAAAAACGACCATTGAATTGTCATGACAGTTCATGGACACGCCATTACGATAGTAGACTCGGGGCCCGGAAAGTCTGTGAAGCTCAGGAACATTCCCTTAAAAATCTTGAACGTCTTAAGCCGAGGTCGAAGCCCCATAGGCAGACTTTATCACATATTACTGAGCTTTATGCTCGGTGTATCAGTATCAAAATACAAGTGGCTAAAAATACTTGTATACCAGAAAAAAAATATCGACTTTCGCTGTAAAATGGTTTGACAAAAGTCATCCTTAGTTAGCACATGTTTTAGTCGTGTGATGTCTTGGTAAGGAAGGATAGACCACACCATTTCATCCCATGGGTGTTTTAAGATGTGACTAAGGAAGATACAGCTGATAGTTGGGTAGCAGCATCTATGAGTCCACGGTTAACTTACTTACTGCGATCTCCAATCCGACTGCCAAGCATATTGAATATGGCGATATCATTTAACGCCTATTTTCAGCTCTGAATAAGAAGACGATTTAGTTTATAACTAGCTGCATATCTCGCCCGCGTTAAATTCGGGGTAACCTTCCCATTTCAACTCCTTTTTTTTAAATTATATATAGACTTACGTTTGACCATAATCTCGCTTGATGGAAGGCGAAGATAAGGCCTAAGATGATACACGCTTGCCTAGAAAGTGTCTGTTCACTTTAGTCTTAAAGAAGTTCAGATTATAGCGTTCCGGTAAAACTGACCCCGGCAAAGAATTCCACTCCTTAGCCGTCCGCATTATGAAAGAAGAATAACCTTTATTATGTCAATGATTACCTGTGGATTGGTTCCGTCGGCACTACAATGTCAGATGCCGCTTCTGTGGGCCCCCGCGGGAGACAGCACGTATGCGCTCAACTTTGCCTCACAGACGAACCTAACGCGTCTACGCAGTTGAAAATATATATGTCACCGGAAAAAAATAAGAACCCTACGTTGATCAACTTTCTAGTTAGTTGGTAATTGTTTCGGGTTGTTGGTTGGTTACAAAAAATTATACCTAACCTAAACCTAAACCAATGGAGTTCAACAGGACTTATTGACGTTGAAGTTGTTTTGTTTTGTTACAACAGTAGCATAGTCTCGTTTGGTTATGTTAGGTTAAGTGTCACAATAATTAAGTAAAGATGAAGATGCACTTATTTGTATGTAGCAATAAACAAATAAAATTAATTAATTCAATAAAAAATAAGCCAAATATGTTTTGACTTTATTTTATTTTATTTTATTTTATTTTTTCATTTTTTATTTTTTTTAATTTTTTTTTTGAAGCTTGTGTAACATGTTTTCATGTGATGATACAATTATAATAGTTTCTTCATGTTCTGCCGTATCAGGCAGATTACATAACATTAAAGTAACTTAATTTTATAACAGTTATTTACATATTTGGAACCATACAATCATCTAATAAGAAATCCTTTACACTATCGTATCCTTTCAGGGATAACATTTTTTCAATTTCTTTTTGAACAAATTCGCCGTAGGAGGGTTTTCGCACTACGTCCGATCCGAATCCGATCCGAACCCGTGAAAATATTAGCTAGAAATTTGAAAAGAAATCGGATGACGGATCTCGGATCTAGTGCGTAAATTACCATAGAAATAGTTCTACTGCTAATACGGACCATATTTTCACGGGTTCTTAGGGTTTTATATGCATCAGGTATTTTATTGTAAATTTTTGGCGCCATACTGAAAATACATAAAGATAATAATATAATCATTATGCGCGTTCACTCTAGCCGGCTTGATCAACTTACGTTTCATATTATTTTCGGTGAAATATAGATATTGACGTCACAATAACTACCAGTGGACGTTATACGAATTGATGATGACATGCTGTATTTATTCAACGACATTCATAAAATAAATTTAACATTAAATTGTAAAACGATTCGGTTAGCAGATTCACGTAGATATAGTTTATTATCACAGAATTTCAACATGTGGTGATCTGACCAAATTTTGTTACGAATTCAGCATGAAATTATATTCATTATTAAATTCAACGTATAGTGAAAGACATGTATATTAAATTTGTGCAGTATTTATTTAAATTTGCAGACCTTATATGAGCTGGATTAAAATGGACTAAGAGCTGACAACCGAAAAGGCAAGGTAATTTGATCATTCATAAAAATGATTTATCAGCTTACCTGGAGCATTCTAAGCATAAAGACGTCGACCTGGCAGGATTCGCGTGGTGGATGTGGGAGTTATGGGGTGGGAAAAAAATAAAAAAAAAGGTAATGTGATCAGGATTACTTTTTATGCTAAGTGGTTTGCCTACCTCCCCAAAGCACACAAAAAAATCTCTGGTGGACGTGTTTTTATATTCTGTTTAAATAAAATAAAATAAAATAAAAATCATATTTATTTACGTAAACCAATTACAGGCACATAACCGAGAGAGCACGGACGCCGTCGTCGCGTGTATCCCCTCCACGCACTCTTTTTCATGCCCCTTAGCTCTTTCTCGAGCAAAATACAATTTAAAATATAAATTTTCAATTATTTTTTTCGACATGTTCCCACCACTATTATTGGCTAGCTTTTTTTCCCTAGCCTCTGGGAATAATAAACTTTAAGCACAAAAAAAGCCAGCCTTGTTCTTATTACCTTAAAATATATTTTTTTCCTCACTTTAATTAAGCCTGGCGATACCTTTCCACCAACCAAATGACGCCAGATTTTTTTTGTGTGCTTTGGGGAGGTAGGCAAACCATTTGGCATAAAAAGTAATCCTGATCACGTTACCTTTTTTTTTATTTTTTTCCCACCCCATAACTCTCACATCCACCACGCGAATCCTGCCAGGTCGACGTCTTTATGCTTAGAATGCTCCAGTTAATCTGATAAATCATTTTTATGAATTATCAAATTACCTTGCCGTTTCGGTTGTCAGCTCTCCGTCCAAAACCATTCTTGGTTCTGCAGGAATTAGTATGTGAATGCGATCATTAGTGATATTTCATCATCACGTATATCTTCCACTGCTGAACATGGGCTTCCTCCCGAGGGAGGGCAGTTTTTGAAATTCTTATCACGCTTGGCACACTTGCCGAACGACACGGCTGGCGGCAAAGCCGGCGGCCTCCGGCACGCGCATAGGCAGCCTGAAAGCCGGCAGCAAACCCGGCGGCATGTGTGGATGCGCCATTACGTAATAACACACGGACAAGATCAAGTGTCTACCTGTTACCGTTATTAACATCGGACAATTATTAGTATGGTAAAAGCATTTATTCTGGTTTTAGTATTTTTATTACATACATTTCAGATCACTTAACTATCATGGTTTATCCTGGTGACAGACAGACGCACAGCGGTGTCTTAGTAATACGGTCCCGATTTTATCCTTCGGGCACTGAACCCTAGAACCGGGTTTCTTTATAATACAAATATTAATCAAATAATGGGTCCATAATTCAATACAACAGTAAAATGACTTAGCTACTGCCAAACTAGTTGGACTAGAAATGCTAAGACTGGAGGACAATCCTCAATTTCAAACGCTTGATCAGTCAAAGCCGTCCTCGTCTTCCCTCCCTGTGGCACAACACTTCCCAGTTATAAGCTAACGAGCCGTTAAGTTACGTCACTTGTCTCTGAAATTTCAATATTCTATATAATTTGCAAACATTCACACAAATGTACACCTTACTCCACAAGAAATAATGTTCAATTTTGTTAAACGCGATTGAAATGTTCAGGTAGGTACTGCGTCGTGTTTCTCTCTGCCGATGAAATTTCAATATATAATTTGTATAAATCGTACAAATATATACCTTAAAGTTTTAAGGATAAGGCGCAGTTTTGTTAAGGCTTAAATATTTTTATATTTAAAGAAGATCTGTTGGAGGAGAATAACGCTTTGACTTTGAATATTTTTTCTTCTCGATATTATTATATTGAACTGTAAGTTGTTTGTCAGATGTCATCTGCATTATTTATATTAGTGTTATTTTTCTGTTTGTTAATATTTAGATAAGTAATAACCGTACAACTAAGTATCTACCAATCTGGACATTTTTCCGATACCCTTGTAGAATCGAGTGGACCGCAGACTGAAAAGTAGAGCAACAGTGAAAAAATGAATTTATTCAGCACTTAGGTATTTACATACACTTGTACTTGTTAAAATCATAAAAAAAAATAACTGTAATTAAAAGGTTATTATTCTTATTCTATGAATTAAACTACTAATAACTTGCAAGTCTTCAGAGCCTCGAACACCGTAGACGAGTAGCCTGCCTATCGGTTTTTTATCGGTTAAATTTCGGGGAGTGTGCGGAGTTTCTACATAACCTGATACCCCCTTCACCCTTCCATCACCGGACGACTAGGTGCGGCGAGCGGTTTCACCCTTATGTTGTAGACATTCCTTCAATACGCACGAAGCGATTTGCTTCTTCTTTCATAATGCGGACGGCTAAGGAGTGGAATTCTCTGCCGGGGTCAGTTTTTCCGGAACGCTATAATCTGGACATCTTTAAAGATAAAGTGAACAGACACTTTCTAGGCACGCGTGTATCATCTTAGGCATTATCTTCGCCTTCCATCAAGCGAGATTATGGTCCATCGTAAGCCTATATTTAATAATAAAAAAAAAAACATTCTAGTGCAACCTGCGAGTGCTGCTAATTGTAGGACTTTACAGACAATGTACTTACTCCGTCTGTCCGTTTGTCATTAATTCCTTAACTCATAATAAGTTTATACTTCAATTAATTAGATTAGTCTTACACATTGTAATTCTGACAAGTACAAGTGTGTGTAAATATCTAAGTGCTGAATAAATTTTATAATTTATTCAGCACTTTCATTATTCTTCACTCACATTCATTTATTATTTCCTCTATCCGATGAGAATCAAGCGACGGTCCTAAGCCGAGGTCCAAGTTCCCTAACCGGCACCGTTTACTCAGCTTGTAGTTTTTAACCAATTATTAAGGCTAGAGCATTGCTCACCTTTATGTCTGGTAAAGTAGCAAAACCCTCGTGACAAATGTCAGTACGATAAACAAAAGAACGAAATTTTTTGTATATTTTTAACTTAATCAATAATTATTTATAACTATTTACGTTTATAAAACTGTTACTAGATACGAAATCGCAACCATAATCATGATTGAAGTATCAAGAAATTACAACTTCACACCAACATTTTGAATGTTCGTTTAACGTTCATCGAATTTTATTTTTCATTGAATTAGCTCTTGTTTTCTACGTGTCACGTCGCCTCAATATGTCATAACCACTAAATCCACTACCCATCTTCTGAATATTTACCTATATTTCCAATTAAAATAGCTTAAAAGTTTTCGATCACACGTATCTTTAAATATATCAATGTCTAAAAGTAAATGTCTATACTCCATACTTTTAGGCTTTCGAGTATAATTTATAATGATATTAATATAATGAAGGATTTGATTGTTTGTTTCATGAATAGAACGATTTCAAAAATAATTTTACCATTAGAAAGCTACATTATAAAGGAGTAACATATTATGTTAGAGGGAGAGAGGTCCACACCTCTCTCTCTCTCACCTCTCTCCATGAAAGGGCGCTGTCCTAATGTAAACAAACAATTTTATTGCTCCGTATAATTAAATAGTTTAAAAATAGTTAAAGTGTTTAAATGTGAGAACAAAGTGAAAAATTATAATTTTAGTGACAAAACACAGTGAATAAAGTTATAGTTCAATAAAAAGTTAATGATTAAAACCGATAAAAATAAACGGGAAGTTACGTGGGTGCAACCGCGCGCGGGAAGTCAGTATCTTATAAACAAAGAAGGAGGTTTGTTACTTCCGATGCCCTCGTAGACCTGACGTCCGAAAGGCCCGCGAACTGCAAACAGTAATTCCTCAATCCACCCCGCCAGCGGCCGCCCTGAACCGAAGTCCAAGTCCCACAGGGAGCGCTCTCTTGCGCAGTTGGCTGAGCTGTGAATGATGCAATGAGGCTGGAGCTCTGCTCGCCTTTATGTCCGGTGAAGTAGCAAAAGCCGAAAAAAAGGTTTGTTATCTAAAAAAATATAAAAAATAACTGCAGTTTACCTTAAAACCCTCATTATTTTTATCTTATTCGCTGTAAAAGAATCGTAGTTCTAAGTATGACGGGTCGAATATGTCGAGTGCTGGGCTCCCTCAAGGTCTCTAAATGGGTCAACCGATCGAGGCGGTGAACTAGAAATCTGTCTGTGTACTCAATTGTTTAGAATTAAACATTCACAGACCATTTGTATCTGACAAACGGAGGAGTTCATTCGGTAAATGAGTATTCTATTCAGTATCATTTGATTTTTTGTTATTGATAATGTTGGGTGGAGATTTTATTATATTATTGGATAAGAAGAAGTCACGTGGTTACTGCCTTAGAATAGACTATCCCATAACTTCCTATGGGTGTCGTCAAAGGCCACTAATGGACGTGCATTTGATGGATCAGCAGCATATGAGCACAAGGTTAGTTAACTTCTTACTGCGAACACCAATCCTATCATGCATGGCAAATCCTATTATGGCAATGCCACTCAACCACTCTTTCTTGCCAGCGTCCATTAAGTTTAGCTGTGGACGTAAAGCCAGCATTTAGACACTTTTGTCTGCGAAATTTACAGTATTTTAGTTTCCATATTTTGTGTTTTTAATTCCGCCTGTATGTATTAATTTGTATTGTAATGTATTAATTAGGTAAATTTATTCATAACTTTATTTATTGAATTGATAATAAATGAATTCCTATCAGTAGAAGTAAGAAGATATCTATTTGAATGTACAACAAGTTATTTATTCGATGGTGTCTTGTCTTCTTTCTTATTTATGACTTGAAAGCAAAAAAACTTTACTTTCCTATGCTGGTAATATGTTAGACTTAGGGAAGGTTCATATCTGACGGAACTTGCGTCGCGTATTATCGGTCGCGTAACGCCAGAACAGACAAATGTATAGAAAAACACTTGACCGTTCACACTCAACCGATGATACGTTAGTGCGATCGATGATACGCTCGACGTATTTTACGTCAGATATGAACCTTCCCTTAATAGTCATCGTCACTTTCCTACGCCATGCCGGTCAGTTCATTGAAAGGCGATACTTTAAATCTGAAATTCCCAAAAGCAATTCTCACCTTCCAAAAGACAGTGTAGGCACAAAAACCCTTCTAGTCCATCGAAAAACTAAAAACCCGATAGTTTCAAACAAAAAGAGCTATAACCTATCGTCACGTGCCTTGTACGGTATTGTCAATCAAATTTCTGAACGAAACGGACCATTCAATTAAAATTGAACCCTATTCTTAGTGCTACAGGATTCAATTTTGGATGGTGAGATGTCCAATATTTTTTCATAACAATATTTGTGTAGGTACTTGTTCACTGTCGGGTTGGCGCCCCGTGTTTACTCTTAGTCAATCGTTTTCATGTCGATTGGCTTGTATAAAAAGATTATTCAGAATTTATTAAAGTATTTAAAAGTAAATAATGCGTTGGTACAATTTACTAACAAAGGATTTTTATTAAGAACTCGGTTCCTAGAATTTAGCCTATAGACGACTCGATATATAGAATTGAACACACGAAACAAACATTAGTTAGTAAACGTAGGCAGGAGCACTACCAACTAGGCTACGGTGACCGCCGTAGCCTAGTTGGTAGTGCTCCTGCCTACGAAGCTGGTGGTCCTGGGTTCGAATCCCGGTAAGTGCAAATATTTGTGTGATGAGCACGAATATTTGTTTCTGAGTCATGGATGTTATCTATGTATTTAAGTATTTATCTATCTATATAAGTATGTATATCGTCGCCTGGTACCCATAGTACAAGCTTTGCTTAGTTTGGGGCTAGGATGATCTGTGTGACATTGTCCCTAGATATTATTATTATTATTATTATAAAACAATAATAAATATCATAGATAAAAAGGTAAATAAGATGACAATACTTGAACCACGGACGATATACAAACACAACACGAACAAGAATCTTACTGATATTCTAAACGCGAAAGATTGTAAGTATGGATGGATGGATGGATGTATGTTTGTTACTCTTTCACGCAAAAACTACTGAATGGATTTGGCTGAAACTTTGCACGGGGATAGTTAATAAGCTCGATTAACATACAGGCTACAAAAAACAAGCTCCAACCCAATGGGGGTAAAACTGCGGGGCGCAGCTAGTAGAGAAATCAATGGTCCATTAAACAATGAAATATTTTTTTAAATCGGACCATTATTCTCTGAGATTATCGCGTTCAAGCGAATAAACAAATTCTTCCTCTAAGCGAATTAATAAACAAAGTATTCATCATCATCATCAGCCCGTATAACGTCCACTGCTGAACATGGGCCTCCTCCCGAGGGAGGGTATTTTTCATAGTCACCACGCTTGGCAGGAGGATTGGAGACTGCAGTATTATATAGTAACACACAAGGAAACGCTGCTGCCCGTTCCTTGATATACGATTATTACAGACTATGATGTTATAACAATCGGGACCAACGGCTTAACGTGCTTTCCGAGGCACGGAGGGTAGTCCCTCAACCAACCAGACCCGGAAAGAAATCTTAGAATTTACACAAAGATTTCCTGTCTGGCGTGAGGATCGAACCCACAAAATCCGAGATTTAAAGCGAGCCAAATACCGCTACGCTACGGAGGTTGTGAAACAAAGTATTAGTATAGATTAAACCCTCTCTATTGAACGTTAATATTCTAATATAGTATGTCTTTACCCGTAATCACGATGTCATCAAGAACACAGGTGTACCACAAATGAGCGAAGTAGTTAGGAATATGTTATACGTGAAGCTTGTACTGTCGGACAAACGTTGGTTAAAGATAAGACTAAACACAAAGATGGTATTAAGTTGTAAGGTTACAGCGCGCGGCTTCATCCGCGTTACTACATTAAATTAAATACCTATTAAGGCGCTACCCTGACCAAATAACCTTGAGCTTTCGTTCCCTATTTGTGGCACACTAACGCTGCGCAAGAGTTACTTAGCGAGTACGCTCAGATTTTAGATAAAAATCTTTGTAAAATCAAATTTTCGTGTTTTGAAAAAAATAATACTAGCAAAATGTTCATTATTAAATTACCTATCTATTAGTTTAGGAAGAAAATCAAAATAATGGTTATTTTAGGAGGAAATTTCAAAAAAAAAGAAACTACCATTTTGGAGTCAAGATTATGTAGAAATTTAAGGCGCTGTACTTAGTCAAAATAGGCTTCACAAAACAGTTTTTTAGCCAAATGTTTACATTTTAGAGCAGCTAAAAAAAGATATGTTAATCTTGATTATATATTTTATGGGGGGACCATTGTGTTCAAAACACGTTTTCGGTAAATTTTCTCGATAAAAAAACCATAAAATAACCATTTAAATTGAAATTGTAGCAATTGTAACTGTATTATTTATAAACAATTCTTGATAATATTAATAACAGTGATGTAATATATAATAATAAAGGGAACTGTTGTTTTATTTATTGATTGGAATAAGATATTTGCAAGGATTAATGTATTTAATAACTCGAACGAGTCGAACGAAACGTTGCGCCATCGCGGCGACTCTTCGCTTCTCTTTCATTTCTACGCGGAGCAACAGTGACAAAACTAATACGTAAAAGTCGTCTATTCACCGCGCCTTAATGTATTTTTTATTAGTTGCTAGTTCTTTTAGATAAAGAGAAGTTGGCTCCCAAAAACAGCCTAATAAACGGCTACCGCTGTGTTTCGCACGGGAACGCGCCTTAAACGAAATGAAACAACGTTTTAGAATGGGAATAAACATAGACCATAGTAATTTATTTGACAGGTAATTTACATAGTTCACACTAGATGGCGATAAATGGATTGACATTCTAATTTTATTATACTTATCTAAACTATTATTATAGAGGGTTATTTTTAAAACATTAACAACCTTTCAGAGGGTGAAAGTATTGATGATTATAAGCAACTTTTACTTAGGGAACAACTCTGAAATTGCAAAAAACAAATCAGCTGTTCCATACATTTTTTCGAGGTAAGTGAACATAAATGTATGGAACAGCTGTTTTTTTTGTGAATTCAGGATATACAAATTGAAGTCATGAGTTTACATTTTATACAATTACAATTATTTTTACAGCCACTTACATATTTACATATTTATTATCAATTTAGCCTCCAACATTTTTTACAATAACCACTGAAACCAGCAATATTCGTCGACAAATTATTAATATCAACAAAATATTTTCACTCGCAAATGAGACTCATAAATAACAATATGACCGCGCATCACACCGAAGCGTAAATTTTCCGTGTGTCGATATAAATTTTCAATTACTAGACGAGTGGCGAACACGTCGCGTCGCACGCCTCGTTACGTTGAGGCGTTTGGTGTAAGTTGTGAGCGAGTGGTAGCAAGAAATCTATAATAGAAAAATAAATCGCTGATCTCGAGAACAGCTGAACCGATTCTTTCTTTGTTGAGATTGTTATGAAAAAAAATTGACCGAAAAATCGGCCGCCGGGCACACCACCTCACCCGAAAAAGAAGATCTTAATTTTTAGTGGAGGAACACCATCAACCATTCCTCTACAGATCGTTATCTTTACTTACTATAATAGTGGAAAACATTGATTGTTTGTTTGACTCCGGAACTACTGGACCGATTCTAATACATAATTAATGATAAAGTTCCTACGGGAACTGGAACGCGAGAACCTATAGTGAAAAATAGGTGAGGAGAGTTTGTTATAAACTCTCCTAAATATTGTCTTCAATATTTCATCACACTAAAATAAACTAAGAGTAGTTAATTATTGCTTACTATTGAAATTAACTTCCCAAGCTTCGATAGTTTCAGCGTAATATTGATTATGACATGCAGTCAGCCATTACTGCTTCGATATTAATGTTTACCGTGAGATCAGAGCAGTGATTCCCAAAGTGATCCAGATGGACCCCCAGGGGTCTACGGGAGACGTGATGGGGCTCTACGTACATACGTATTAAAAAATACCATATATATAAGTTCTAAGTGTAATATGAAGGAAGGGGAGCAACAGGGGGTCCAACGAAACCAGTTACAATTTGAAAGGGGTCTACGAGAAAAAAAAGTTAGTGTACCTCTGGTTTAGAGTAATGCGTCGCGTTGCGCTTCGTCGCATCGAGTCGTGCTGCGTCTCGTCGCGTTGCGCTTCGTCGCATCGAGTCGTGCTGCGTCTCGTCGAGTCGCGCTACGTTGCGTCGTGTCGCTTTTCTTACTGGCTTCATTAAGCTAGAAAAGTCTTTGGTGTGAGTTGAGGACTTAAGTGACTAAAGTGTTGGTAAAGATTTAAGCGCATCTTGAAATACATTCGTCACTTTGGAGTTACTAACGCGATATTTTTTGTACCTTATTTTCCAACATCTCCAAAGATCGTGGTTGGCTTACGTTAATTCAGACGTATTCTTCCTTTTTTATGGCGGCCACATTCACGTTTCAGTCTTGGTATTGCGGGCCACAAACAAAAAAAATATAAGTGGCAATAAATACCTGAAGCCAAATAATAAAAAAAATATTTACGAGGTAATGTAAAAGGAAAACTTAAATACTAAATAAACCACAAAATATTCAAATAACAAAACACACTAATTATTATTGTTGGCCCTATAGGTGGGCCAACTTAAAAGGACTGGTGGGCCACTTGCGGCCCGCGGGCCGCTGGTTCAGTATAGCTCCGTTAATTCGATTGTGAAATTGTTATAATTATCATTCGCTTCTACAGTCCATTTACGTCCACTGTTAAATATTGGCTTCTTCTTAAAAGACCTTGTTAAGCCGTGGCCTTTGCGGGATATTGCCATAATCACCACGCTTGGCAATCGGATTAGTGATCACAGTAAGATGTGTGGATTAATGTTTCTTACTCTTTCACTCAAAAACTGCTCTACAGATTTGGCTGAAAGTTTGCATTGGGATAGTTTATAAGCTGTTTTACATTTAGGCTACAAGACATCGCGCTCCAACCCACTGGAGCTGAGTAGCGCGGGTAAAACCGCAGCTAGAATTTCAATAAATTTTCCATCAAAAATTTAAATGATGGGATTTTTTTAATCTGAGTGTCAACTGAAGCAGGTCTAAGAATAAAGTATTATAAAAGACTGCGATCATCAATCACATCTATTTAAGGAGCAGATATGACTGTGACAACTTTGGTCAATGAAAGAAAAGGTTTTGTTGTGAAAATTACTTTTTAAATAATAAGAGAGTAATATCTAAACGTACTTATATTAATTATATATCAAAATACAAAGTTATTATGTTAAATACCTACAAGTAGCGCCACCTAATTCAGTTTTATGTACTAATTACCTTTTTTTTGTGCGGGATAAAATGCATTTAAGCATTCCCTCTGCCGCTGCAATGTATCCGCGCGCTAGCGGCGGGTTATGTGGGACTTTACTCATACCACGAGGAGAGGACCCTACACCACTAAAACCCCCCGGACGCTCCTTCGATCCGCCGTTGGCGGGGGCCGGGTACGCATAAGCTATCCGGCCACGGGATCTCCTGGGCCACACTTATAGTTGCCCATTTGCCCAATAATAGGGACGCCTGGAGTGTAGAGGCGAGACCCCTCATGGGTAGGTACTAAACATGGTGTATCTATCCTTGAGCTGATTGATTCTGCCCATCCATAAGATAATGTCACCTTAATCGCCTTTCACGACACCAAAGGACATATGGTGGTATTTTGAGCCATATACCACTTTATTACCATACATTTAAGGTCGCTTTTTAATAGCTTGTAGCATATTTCAGTTGTAACTAAACCAAGAGCTTAATTTCGCTTAATCGCTGCAGTGTTGTGAAAGTTAAACTAGGTGACAGTCATGAACGTTAGCGGTCACTTGACAGCAATGGACATGTCTTAATCTTGTTGTATATTCAACTGTTTCAAGTGGAATAATTTTATTTGAACTGTTAAGTTATGTAATGGCTATATACTATCGACTGAATGGTGACCCGTTGTTATGTGTCTTTGCAATTATAACTAATAGTAAAAAGAGGAAATGTTCATATATTTGTTTTGAATAAACTCTAAAAATACTGAACGGATTTCGATAATTATACCTGAGTAACATCCTACTAATAATATAAATGCGAAAGTTTGTGTGTGTGGATGTATGTATGTTTGTTACTCTTTGACTACTGAATGGATTTGGCTGAAAGTTTGCACGCGGTTAGTTTATTATCTGAATTAACATATAGGCTATAAAATATCATGCTCCGAGCCACTGGAGCAGCTTGAAGTCTATATTTTTTCCAAAAAATATACATCCGCGTGAAGTCGGGACGGTCCGCTAGTAATAAATAAAAACCCAACGGTGAAAGAATTTTCGAAATTAGTTAAGTAGTTTTTGAGTTTGTTCGAAACAAACATACAAAAATACGATCATTTCCTATTTATAATATTAGTATAGACATAGATAAAATAAAAATCTTATTTTACCAATTCGAGCCACTTGTAAATAGTCAGTCAACATTAGATTTTTTTTTAATTTATCATAAATATTTAACTACATTTAATTTTGTTGTCTTTTGTTAATATTTATTTATATATATAACACACATAACTCCCGTTTCCGTAAGAACTTTATAATTAAATATATCCTATACCTAGCTTTCCTCGATAAATGCTAAAACAATGTATCTAACACTGAAATATTTCTTTTGATCGAACCTGTAGTTTCTGAGATTAGCGCGTTCAAGAAAACAGATACTCTATACGAAAAACAAAGTTATTTTTAAATAAGCACATTGAAAAGTCCATAAAAGCAATAATAATAACAGTCATAATTCATATATTAGTACCATCCGATGCCCTCGTAGACCCGAATTCCGAGAGGCCCGCGAACTGTAAAGTAGAGCGACAGCTGCACAAAACTCCCCTAAAATACTAAAAGTCATAATCTCACAATCTCATCGCCAGCGACCGCCCTGAGCCGAGGTCCCCACTCAACTCCTGCTCGGGTTGCTTAGTTTGTAGTTTTTAAACCATTTATTAAGGCTCTGCTCGCCTTTATTCCCGGTGAAGTAGCAAAAGCTTCGTGGTTAACTACGTATAATGTCTATCCGAAAAAAAAACATAATTATATTAGTAAGTAAAACATTGTACGACAAAAAATGGCGCGACCCAATAATAATAATCAGTAAGTCTGACTTTATATGTTAGTATATTAATTACATTTTCCCGGAAAACTCGAGGCTCTAATAATATTAATATCACTATTCGTTTCACGTACAAGTATTTGACCCCGCTATTTATGTTATTTTTTTCTTGCATAAAGTGAAGTTGGAAAATATTTTAGTAAAAAAAACAGTGGAGAGTAGTGTTGCCTATCGATAGTCGACTATCGATAGACTATCGATAGTTGACGTCATATCAATAGTATCGATAGTATCGATAGTAGGGATAGTATCGATACTATCGAGAATCAATTTGTGTTTAGGAGCAATACTATCGATATTATCGATAGTATTGCTCCTTAACATGGGTTGGTCTTCGATAGTATCGATAGTTTTACAAACTATCGATAGTACCTATTGATAGTTTTAATCATTTAATGCAACGATACTATCGATAGTATTGCTTTAAAAATATCGATACTATCGATAGTATTATAATGTAATAGTATCGATACTATCGATACAATTGCTTCCAATCAATAGTATTAGTTAATTTGTGATATCGATAGTATCGATATTATCGTTACTATTGATACTATCGATAGCACTATTACTATATTGTTACTATTTTTCGAGGTCATCTATCGATAGCGAAACTATCGATAGTTGGGCAACTCTAGTGGAGAGAACAATTTTGGTGTTAAGATTGAAATATTATTATTTATTTTATTGTTGTAAGTTAAATGTTGAAATTTGATGCAAAGAAGAAATGTTGGCAGGAGAATACCGTGGTCGACGTTACACGTTCTAATCGAGGACATTCTTAAGAAAGGCCAGGTTAAAAGTACCCTACACCGAAGGACATGCATGAGGATATTAATGAATTTAGAACAGGCGAAAGTGGTATATCCTACCAAATGGAAGGAAGTGGTATCTGCCTACCCTTATGGGAAAGAGGCGTGAATGTATGTATGTAGGTATGTATAAGGCGAAACACTAAAAAGCGGACATGTTCAATCTGAATTCTATGTAACAGTTTTATTTCAATACACATGTATATCGGAACCGGAAACGAAAAGCGGCCATTGAAAGCCTTTACTGCCAGTTTGTAAATCCTAGCTCACATCAATATTTTAATATTAGTCTAAACCAGTCGTATTCAATCTTTTTTTATAGGGGCTACATTCACCATTCAATTTAAGCGTCGGGGGCCGCAAACAATAAAATCATCATCATCATCATGAACATGGGCCTCCTTCCGAGGGAGGGTATTTGCCATAATCACCACGCTTGGCAGGCGGGTTGGTGACCGCACTATTATGTTGTACCACACAAGGAAACGCTGCTGCCCGATCCTTGCTATACGATTATTATAGATGATGTTATAATATCGGGACCAACGGATTAACGTGCTTTCCGAGGCAAGGACCCTCCTTGCCTCCCTCAAGCAACCAGACCCGGAAAGAAATCTTAGAATTTACACAAAGATTTCTTGTCCTGCGTGGGATCGAACCCATAAACTCCGAGGTTTAAATCGAGACGAATACCGCTGCGCTACGGAGATTCATCATCATCATTTCAGCCGTAGGACGTCCACTGTTGGACATAGGCCTCCCTCATAGGAGATTAGTTAAGTACTATATAAAAGCTCGCAATATATTTGAATAAATAATAACAAGTCGTATTTATTACAACCCAAGGTGGGCTAACTTCAATGGTGAGGTGGGCCACATGCGGCCCGCAGGCCGGGGGTTGAGTATGGCTGGTCTAAACTGACTGCCAACCGACAACCTCCGTAGCGTAGCGGTATTTGTCTCGCTTTAAACCTCGGAGTTCGTGGTATCGCGTATATAGTTGGCTTGTCTTTGCCACTATTTCATCCACAAAGACTTCGATTTCACCGTACGAACTTTGCATCCTTTTCCTCCTCTTAGATACCTACGTCATTCAAAGAACATAACCTCCAAATTCCAGATCTCTACGATCAGCGTTTCAGAATGTGCGTTGATCAGTCAATCGCTCAGTACAAAGCATTTTCCTTCTAATCCGACTAATTATAAACGCGAAAGTTTATAAGAAAGTATGTGTGGATGTTTCACGCCAAAACTACTGAACGGATTTGGCCAAAAGCTAGTAGATAAACTGGATTAACATATAGGCTACAAAACATCACGCTCTGACCCACTGGAGCAAACAAACGCAGGTAAAACCGCGGGGCGTAGCTAGTATTTATAAAGATTAAATAACAATATTTCACTTTACAATTCTCCATAGTATTTCAACAAACACAAAACAATTTCTAAAGGAGCATGGAAGCGTTCTAGACAACTAGATTGATTAAAAGCCAGCGTATAAAAATACTACAGTATCTCCGTCTGTAGCAACCTATTCCCACTGCTGGGGTAATAAGGTTAGTTACTTCCAACATGGAGAGAATTATAAGTAGCGTCGTGTCGTAGTGTTACTGTTTTAATTCTAACTGACGGTTGGTTTAGGTTACCATTTTCAACGTGAAATGGAGTAACACGTTCTTTTTAAGGTTAGTCGGTGTCGAAATATTGATACCAGTCGGGCATGATAGCCTAGTGGCTAACTTCGTATGTCTATCCGAAAATAAAGCTACAATAAAAATGGCGTAACTTGCTTTTGGAAGCGCGGAATACCTTCCGTCAAGAAAGAACGCAAAGATTTCTTGTCGGGAGTGGATTCAGACCCACCACCTCCGAGACCTAAAGCGAGACGAGCAGTGTAGATAGTGACAATTATTGCAATATCTAGTATTCAATTTATTTGCTTTTAGCCGTCTTATTTTCTTTTACTATATTCATCATCTGCCGGTATACAGCTTAACATGGGCCTTCTCTTGAGGAAGTATTTTGCTATAGTCATCACGCTTGGCATGCGGGTTGGTGACCGCAGTATTATGACGTAACACACAATGGAAACGTTGTTGCTAATCCTACTAATATTATAAACGCGAAAGTTTGTAGGTATGGATGGACGGATGGATAGGTTATACGTTGGATTAACAAATAGGCTACAAAACATCACGCTTCGACCCACTGGAGCAGAGGAACGCGGGTAAAACCGCGGGGCGCTGCTAGTATTATAATAATCGAGAACAACGACTTAATCCGCTTTCGGAGGCACGGCGAGAGTAGTCCTTCAATCCTCGACAGCGACAGTTGCACAAAACTCCCCAAAACTAAAAGCCATAATCCCTCAATCTCCCCGTCAGCGACCGCCGCGCCCTGAGCCGAGGTCCAAGTCCCACAAGGGACGCCCTCTTGCGCAGGTTGCTTAGTTTGTAGTGTTTAAACCATTTATCTAGGCTGGAGCTCTGCTCGCCTTTATGCCCGTTGAAGTAGCAAAAGACTCGGGGCTAACTATATATGTCCGTCCGAAAAAAAATAAAGGTCAACATTTTAAAAAGGGCTAAAACTTGAATTAGCCAAAAATAGTACTTTTGTACTATTTTTTTATAACATATAGTCAGTCGATACAATTGACTGAAATATAGTACGATACTTTACAATTATAGTACGGGTGGCAACCCTAGGCTGGGGAACAAACCCACGACCTTCAAGATTAAAGCGATACTTATACCGCTACACATAAGTTTAACACTATCATTTTATCGAAGCTGAATTGCGCTAAAAGAATAATCTAGAATGGCTTAATAAATGTTTTTTTTTTCGGTTGGAAATGCATTTACGCATTCCCTCCTGCAGCGTATTCGCGCGCTGGCGGTGGGATATGTGGGACTCGCCATCTCCATAGCGTGGTATGCTAACTCATACCACGAGGAGAGGACCCTACACCACTAAAACCCCCCGGACACTAGCACGAAACAATCCGGCCCATGGCCTTCTTACTAAATAATTAAATTTGTTTTATTCTCATCTTAAAACTTGTTTTACTATATACGGTTCTCTTATAAAGAGAGTATAATAATGACTATATATATACCTAGCTATGTATATCTAACGTTGTATGTTTGCTTAACATCGGTAGGCAGGGTTTAATTGAATTCAATTGTGATCTTAGCGTGATTAGAGAGGCTATGGTTTAGCTAATTGTAAGGCATTGTCTTTGGTGTACATAGTTAATGTACACAACCTCCGTAGCGTAGCGGTATTTGGCTCTCGGAGGTCGTGGGTTCGATCCCTAGACAGGAAATCTTTGTGTAAATTCTAAGATTTCTTTCCGGGTCTGGCTGGTTGACACCCTCCGTGCCTCGGAAAGCACGTTAAGCCGTTGGTCCCGATTGTTATAACATCATCGTATATCTAGGAACGGGCAGCAGCGTTTCCTTTTTTGGTAGGTACAACATTATAGTGCGGTCACCAACCCGCCTGCCAAGCGTGGTGACTATGGCAAATACCTTCCCTTGGTAGGAGGCCCATGTTCGGCAGTGACGTTATGCCGGCTGATGATGATGATGATGAGTTAATGTGTGTTACACAATACTTGTGTACATTAATCGATAGTATTATTTTCAGTAAACTTCACTCTTAGGGCCAGCGCTAACTGAGAGTAACGCAGCGGAGACTATTTTTTAAGACAATTGAAAATAAACTTGATTAGGCGACCGCCACTGGCGCGATAATAGACTAGTAACAATTGCTTTTATCTGGTTAGGAATGATTTTACATTATACATTTTCAAACCACTTTGAGACGATAATGGTGTCAGCCATCTTGGTTTATAGATTACTAGCTACGCCCCGCGGTTTTACGCGTTACTCTGCTCCAGTGAGTCGGAGCGTGATTTTTTGTAGCCTATATGTTAAACGAGCTTATTAACTATCCCCGTGCAATCGTTTAGGCACTACTAGATCCTACTAATATTATAAACGCGAAAGTTTGTAAGTATGGATGGATGGATGTATGTATGTTTGTTACACTTTCACGCAAAAGCTACTGATTGGATTTGGCTGAAAGTTTGCAAGCGGATAGCTGGGTTAACATATAAGTTACAAAACATCACGCTCCGACTCACTGGAGCAGAGTGACGCAGCTAGTAAAGAATATTCTGTTGAATATTGTGATATCAGTAAACAAGGGAGCGTTCAAGTATTACGTAACGCAATTTTTGAAGATTTTTGACCCCCCTTTCCCCCCTTGTAACGCACCGTAACGTTTTTCCGGACCCCCTCCTCCCCCTCTCTAAACGTTACGTAACACTCAAGTGATCATTTTTACCCTAAAGTCGTAAAAAGTTATGTAATAGTTTTGACACTTGGTATTGTTTTAATCTACTAAATAAAACAAGAGAATTTGAATTCGCAACACCTGCATATTTTAATTATTTTTTACAAAGTTTTGGCTGTTAATTTTTTTTGGTTTTGGTTTGGGAGTTTTGATTCCCAATTTTTTTTCAAACAATGTTACGTAACGTATTGTAAGAAAGACCCCCTCCCGCCCCTGTAACGCATCGTAAAGTTTTACGAGACCCCCTCCCCCCCAAATTGCGTTACGTAATACTTGAACGCTCCCCAAGAAGAAAATAAATAACTACTTCTACGAATCACGATTCTGAAAGTAGACTCGTGCTTTTAATTTACACCCACCATATTTACAAAGTCCTCACAATAAATATAATTATACACACAAATAGAGCAATGAGATTTTCAAAACCCTTCAACGTTAATAAGATACATACTGTAATAGTATTTACTAAATAAACATTTAGAATTTAATCGCTGTGTTACATATAAACTATTATTTTGTGAGTAAACTAACACGAATTGTTGCTT
This sequence comes from Nycteola revayana, assembly GCA_947037095.2. NCBI lineage: Eukaryota > Metazoa > Arthropoda > Insecta > Lepidoptera > Nolidae > Nycteola > Nycteola revayana. The sequence goes on along the minus strand of OX344856.2, from coordinate 18,083,954 downwards.
AAGACAACGTTAAATTCTATTTACAGTAATAATATGAGACATGTTGCCTCTGTTAGTTTAACTTGAGCGGTATTTCGACCACGTTAGTTACAAGTTATATACAATAACTAGATTACAACGCGCGGTTTTATCCACGTAGGTCTCTGTTCTCGGAAACTTCATATAAAACAATTTCATCAGCATCATCATCAGCCCGTATAACGTCCACTGCTGAACATGGGTCCCGTCCCCAGGGTATTTGCCATAGTCACCACGCTTGGCAGGCGGTTACCAACCGCAATATTAAGTTGTACCACACAAGGAAACGTTGCTGCCCGTTCTTTGATATACGATTATTATAGATGATGTTATAACAATCGGGACCAACGGCTTAACGTGCTTTTTGAGGAACGGAGGGTAGTCCCTCAACCAACCTGACCCGGAAAGAAATCTTAGCACTTACACAAATATTTCCTTCCGAAACCCACGACCTCTGAGATTTAAAGCGAACCAATACCGATACGCTACGGAGGTTGTCATTCAATTTGATTATAATCAAATGTATTCATAATCAGGGTGAAACGTTTCTATCCAGAGCAGAAACATATATTTAACTAACTAGCTTCCCGCGCGAATTTACTCGCGTATCTCCCGTTCCCATAAGATGGACGGAGAGCTGACAACCGAACCGGCCAGGTAATTTGATCATTCATAAAAATGATTTATCAACTTACCTGGAGCACTCTAAGCATAAAAACGTCGACATGGCAGTCGCCGAGAGAGCAAGGACGCCGTTGTCGCGTGTATCCCCTCCACGCGCTCTATTTCATGCCCCTTAGCTCTTTCTCGAGCTAAATCCAATTTAAAATATAAATTTTCAATTTTTGTTTTCGACTTGTTCCCACCGCTATTTTTGGCTTTTTTTTCCTATCCTCTGGGAATAATAAACTTTAAGCACAAAAAAAGCCAGCCTTCAAATTCAAATTCAAAATTCATTTATTCCGTAAAAATGGTTACATTTGTTTGGAATCGTCATAATTTTTTTCATACCGTGCAGTGCGTGAAGTGGCGACTACTGAGAAACTCTGCCAAAAAACTCAGTAGAACCCTCTTTTAAAATCTAATAATACATAACAATTTTTTATTAACCTAATTACAAAATACTTTATTTTACATTGAGATTGGAGCGATTTAATCCCAAGCATTTTTGTCACAAAGGTAATCCTTGTTCTTATTACCTAAAAATAACAATTTTTTTCCTCACTATAATTAAGCCTGGCGATATCTTTCCACCAACCAAATGATGCCAGTTTTTTTTTGTGTGCTTTGGGGAGGTTGGCAAACCATTTGGCATAAAAAGTAAACCTGATCAAATTACCTTTTTTTATTTATTTTTTTCCCACCGTATAATCCACCACGCGAATCCTGCCAGGTCGACGTTTTTATGCTTAGAGTGCTCCAGGTAAGTTGATAAATCATTTTTATGAATGATCAAATTACCTGGCCGTTTCGGTTGTCAGCTCTCAGTCCAAGACCTATATTATTAAATACCCCTCACCTTTAGGGGTTGATTTTTACAAAATCCTTTCTTAGTGGACCTGGTCACAAAATGAAGCCATGGTCAAAATATCACGTGTCTAGCTTGTTAGTTGTCTAGGTTTATAACCGACTTGAAAAAAGGAGGCGGTTTCTCAATTCGATTCGTAAGTATGTAAGTAAATATTTATTTGATAACTTCGTAGTTTATGAACCGATTTTGATTATTCTGTTTTTGTTGGAAAGAAGATATTTCAAAGGTCCCTTGATAAGGAAATCAGGGTTAGATGATGGCAGACCAGAAAAATCGAGGGGAACTATCAAAAATCTTAGGGGCGATTAGTGTGTTTGTTAAGTCGCACTAGTCGACTGCACCGGTGGCTCAGTGGTTACGGAAGTTGCTTCTGAGACCTGGTGTTCTGGGTTCGATTCCCACCCGGGACAATGATTTGTGTGAACCACAAATAGTTGTTCTGAGTCTGGGTGTACTTTGTGTCCGTGAAATGTATGTTTGTAAAGTCCCCCGCGACACAGGGATTTATTTCCCTAGTGCGGGAGTTGTCTTTTTAAAAACAAATATAAAAAAAAAAACAAAAAAAGTATTTTTTTCATTATTAATATTGGTAAGAACTTTACACCTAGATGGGTTGTGACTGTCATTAGGGGTCTGAAGACGAAAGAGCTTACTGATTGAAGTCGGTTTTTTTTTGTTAAAAATTATAATACACTTTAAACGATAAAACACTTATTCTAGTTGTACGAGTTACTTTATTTATATAGATAACTAGCGGCCCGCCCCGGCTTCGCACGGGTGGACTTTTATACCCTACCCCTGCCCTACCCTACCCCTACCCTAACCCTACCCTACTCCTACCCTACCCCAACCCCTACCCTACCCTACCCTACCCCTACCCTACCCTACCCTACACCTACCCTACCCTACCCCTACCCTACCCCTACCCTACCCTACCCCTACCCTACCCTACCCCTACCCTACCCTACCCCTACCCTACCCCTACCATACCCCTACCCTACGCCTACCATACCCTACCCCTGCCCAAAAGTCCTATGTCCTTCTCCCAGTTCTTAGCTACCTCCCTACCAATTTTCAGCCAAATCGGTTCAGCCGTTCTTGAGTTATAAATAGTGTAACTAACACGACTTTCTTTTGTTTTTAAAATGTATTCTGCTATTCGGGACGGAAACAAATCCAACAAATCAAAAACCATGGCAATCGGTCCAGCCGTTCTCGAGTTATAAGTGTTGTAACAAACACGACTTTCTTTTATATATATAGATAGATATATTCGTGGCTCTGACAACAGTTCATAGCAGGTTTGAGCTTTGTATATGTAAAAGTGTAAGTCCCGGTAATAGGTGAAAAAACTATAACTTTAAAGTGAAAAAAAAGGTTATACACCAAAGCCTATTTACAAAGTAGCTAGTATAATATAGTACCGATACTGCCAACCTATAATTAAGAACCATGCTTTATTTATTTACATTGCGTTTAATTGTTGACGGGAACACAACACTTGCAAATTGCTATTTTACTGCTTAGTTACACTTTAGAGTATGTTCTTAGTGTATAGTACATAATGTTGCGATTAAGTTCCAGTGTTTACATACTAGATAATGACTGTATCGGTAGCTTATTGGTAACTTGCTGCGCTCCACGGTTTTACCCGCGTTACTCTGCTCTAGTGGGTCGGAGCGTGATGTTTTGTAGCCTATATGTTAATCCAGCGTATAACATATCCCAGTGCAAAATTTCAGTCAATTCCGTTCAGTAGTTTTGGCGTGACAGAGTAACAAACATCCATCCATCCATCCATACTTACAAACTAATCTGACAAGTACAAGTGTATGTAAATACCTAAGTGCTGAATAAATTAGTATTAGTAAGTTGGATTTTACTGCTTATTTACACTTTAGAGTATGTTGTTAATGTAATATTGTATTTAAGTTCCAGCGCTTACATACTAAATAATGATTGTATTGGTAGCTTATTGGTAATTATAATAATAATAATAATAATTTTATTTCAGGCATCGGAGGCCCATAGAATAAAATACATAAAAAATACATATAGGTGCTTGGTTCTCATGAAGAGGGACATGGGCACTAGTTGCTCCGGTAAAAGGACTCAAAATAAAAAGAAAGAGGCAAGACACTGAAGGCTAATCACTAGTAACGATATGACTGGGACTTAACGGCTTAACGTGCTTTCCGAGGCACGGATTGTAGTCCCTCAATCAAACAGACCCGGAAAGAAATCTTAGAATTTACATGAAGATATCTTGTCCGGCGTGTGAATCGAACCCAGGAACTCCGAGATTTAAAGCGAGCCAAACACCGCTACGCCACGGAGTTTGTATATATATATATTTTTTTTTTATAGATTACCAAAAGAGTTTTGCCACCTCCTAGTATTCTTGTTAACCCCTCGTGCTAAGCTAAAATGCTTGTGTTACAAGTGGGTTCACGTCGGTAGTGCAATGGGTGGGGTTCGAACCGGCGACCTCAAGATCACAATTCCGACGCCCTAGCCATTGGACTACGGCCGCTTCTCGGTATAGATATAGATTAATGTCACATTACTCAAAAGGCTACATTACTTTAATGGACTGTCCTCTGTACAGCATTTTGTCAATATCAATACCTACTCTTTCTACGTCAAATATAAACAATATTAACATTCAACAACAAGAACTTGAATAACATGTTTCTTGAACAAATATTTGTCGAGTTATACTTCAGTTGGCGTCTACTAATAAAACTGAGTGATAAAATACTAGCTTCTCACGGGCGGCTTCATCCGTGTGTCTCCCGTTCCCGTAGAAACTTTATAAAGAAGGACTTGGATCCAATGACGACCCAATGCAGTGAAAAGCAAAAAGTGATTATGAGAGCCGACCCCAATTTAACATGGGATTACGCCGGAGAAAGAAGGTCTAGTAGTTTCTTAGATGAGCGCGTTCATGCAAACAAACGAAGGCTTCAGTTTTATATATTAGTATATATATTATACCCGGCAACTTCGTCCGAGAAAACTGAGAGGAATGGTTTTTTCGACAAAAATAGCCAGATTAAAAAAAGGCCTCAGGATAAGGAGAATAAGGAGTACCTTATGAGTTTTCTAACAGTGAAGTCCCGTCTAAATCGGCACTACCGTTTTGGAGATACAGCGGAATACACGAACACATGAACAGAGAGACAAAATAAAAATGCATTATATAATTTGCTTGCACACCACTTTAAATAATTTGCTATCTATCAGTGAAAGTCCTTTATTGACATAAGCTGGAACAAATCAATACGCAGACAGACAAAAAAATGTTTTTAGTAATATAATATTCTTTTTTTTGTTATAAGTACCCTATATACATTCTTCTTCTTCAACAGCCCGTTTACGTCAGTCAGTCAGTCTACTTGAAAGCCAGGATCGTTGAGGGATATTGCCATAATCACCACGCTTGGCAGACAGATTGGTGATCGCAGTAGGATGTAAGCCTTGAGCTAATAGATGCTGCTGCCCATCCATCAGCCATGTGTCCCTTAGTCGCCTTTTACGACACCCATGGGAGGACATTGGGTGATCTATTCTAAGCCGGAAACCACACGGCTATATACAGTCATATGCATCTAATTAAGATCTGAACAAACACTTCAATGTTACCTTTTTATAGACTAGATATCCTGCGAAATTTACCGCGTAATGGTGTTTTATATTATTTTTTAATTCTATATCCACGTCCCACGCCCATGCATGGGTTATGTATGGGTATGCACACGCCCATACACATGGTCCATAAAAATACTAAACAGATCTTATATATGATTTCCGAGGTACGGACGATTGTCCCTTAACCGACCAGATCTGGAATGAAATCTTAGATTTGGTACAAATATTTCTTATTGGGCTAGGGGCTCGAACCCACGACCTCCGAAACTTAAAGCAAGACTTACAGCAGTAATCCACGCCAAGGGACACGTCAACTAAAACGCTATAAATTCGTATCCAAACGACTTAATCAATTTTAAATAAACATTACTAAGACACTCTAAAATTTTGCTGCCAATTGAACACTATCGTAATTTTAATCAGTTTTCGAGTTAAAGTGGCACCAACTGACGCCCCATAGCACCCGCTTTGTTTTGATATTAACACCCTTTTGCGGTTTCGGCAGGGGTAACTAAACGAAATGGACAGAGACACTTTCCATGATTCATATTTAAATTACTGATATAATTGGCACATTATTTATCTGTTCTATTATGATAATTATTTTATTCTATACCCATGTCAAATGTCCATGCATGGGCTACGGGTATGCACACGCCCACACCCATGGTCCATAAAATTCTAAACTAATCTTATATATGCTTTCCGAGGTACGGACGGTTGTCCCTTAACCGTCCAGATACGGAATGAAATCGTAGATTTGGTATTAAGATTATAGGGCGAGGGGCTTGAACCCACGACCTCCGAAAGTTAAAGCGAGACTTATAGCGCTACACCACCAAGGGATACGTCAACTAAAAACGCTATAAACTCGTATTCAAACGACTTAATGGCATTTTAAATAAACATTACTAAGAACACTCAAAAATGTTGCTGCCAATTGAACACTACCGTCATTTTAATCAGTTTTCGAGTTAAAGTGGCACCAACAGACGCTCTCATTACACCCGTTTTGTTTAGATATTACTTAACACCCTTTTGCGGTTTCGTCGGGGGTTGTTAACTAAACGAAATGGACAGAGACACTTTCCATGATTGATATTTAAATTACTCATATAATTGGCACTTTATTTATCAGTTCTATCATGATAAAAAGAGTAGATTTGTTTAGTTGTTTGTAATGAATGATCTCTTAAACTGAAGGACCAATTTTAACAATACTATCTATGTTGTGGCCTGGAGTTATCGGAGGTGATTTGGGATTGAAATGAGAGATTCGAATGTCTACTAGGCGGTTTACTTGCAGATGTACTACAAGGTGGGTATAGGAATAAAAATTGTAGGTACAGTACGCGTGTCGGCGTTCGATGATTTCAAATGAGTGGGTGTTGCGCGACGCACGTTGACAGTCCTCCCGACCCTTAGTTTGCAAAGAACCATCCGATGCCCTCGTAGACCCGAGATTCGCGCGAACTGTAAAGTTGAGCGACAGTTGCACAAAACTCCCTAAAATACTTAAAGTAATACTCCCTCAATCTCATCGCCAGCGACCGCCCTGAGCCGAGGTCCAAGACCCACAAGGGGCGCCCTCGTGCGCAGGTTGCTTAGTTTGTAGTTTTCAAACCATTTATTAATGCTGGAGTTCTGCTCGCCTTTATGCCCGGTGAAGCAGCAAAAGCTAAGTGGCTAACTACGTAAGTCCTTCTGAAAAAAAACGACGCCGGTTGATCCACGGGCCGCGTTGAACTGAGATGTACATGTGTAAGTGTGTGTGACGTTGCTCAGGAGACTATAGCGTCGACAATCTATCTATCTATACATTTATATTTATTTATCTTATCTTATACTAATATTATAAGGAAAGATTATATTGTTTGTTTTTTTTTTACATTGAATAGACTCGGCAACTACTAAATCGATTTCAAAAACTATTCATGCCTTAGAAAGCTTAGTTATCCAGAATTAACGTAGGTTATATGCGTAAAAAAGTTGCGTCGGTGGTGCGACGAGTACGGGGGAGCCCGAATAGCGTCCTCAGGATGATTGGCGAGAGGACAGATACTGTTCTCCTCAGTAGGTACACTGAACTCCATGTGTTGCGAGAGCAATGAGCCTCGCTGCCGCTACCATCTACCTAAGGCGTCAGCGAGACTACTACCATCCAGCTTCCTAACAAGCTAAGTGTTTAGTGACTAGCTACCTGGTCACCTACTCAAACCGAGTCCTAGAACCTGCCCCCTATTCTAACTGTTGTAAATCTTTAATTCTTATTTTAAATAAACTATAGTGTACTGAGTGATCTGTGTTTATTTCCTCTCCTTATATAAAACCCATCTCTTTTCATTTATGTAACACGTGGTTGGCTACACCAACACGTACTACGTTACAACTGTATAGGTAGACGGTGTGTCCACTTTTGTTATTTTAACTTTTGAATTACTAACATTAGTTATATGCAAAATTCTTGTTACTAACAACCGTGCCTTGCATATGGACTTTTATGTCTGAAATAAATGTTTTTTTTTTATTTTTTTACAATTATGAAGTTTCTACGGGAACCTAGTATATAATAGAATTGGTGGAAGTATATTTCTGTACATTGATGATATATTGCCATTTTAATTGGAGGGCAATCTATTTTCAATACTGAAGCAAAAAATAAGGTATTTTTCGGTCTGACGGTCCGTCCATCTAACTATCTGTTAGATTCCTCGGTCGTGCATTACACCGAAATTGCTGAACGGATTTTAATGAAACTTGGTGCGATTATTGTACATACTAGTTTTTCGCGCATGGTTTCATCCGCTTAACTACCGTTCATAATTAAATATAAATTAACAGCCTTCCTCGATAAATGAGTTATCTATCACTGAAATAATGTTTCAAATCGTACCAGTAGTTCCTGAGATTGAATTTCCTGGAATGCGCTACGTTCAAACAAACAATCAAACTATTCCGCTTTATATATTAGTATAGATACCGTGTGGTTTCCGGCTTAGAATAGAGCACCCCATGTCCTCCCATGTGTGTCGTAAAAGGCGACTAAGGGACATATGGCTGATGGATGGGCAGCAGCATCTATTAGCTCAAGGTTTACGTCTTACTGCGATCACCAATCCGTCTGCCAAGCGTGGTGATTATGGCAATATCCCTTAACGATCCTGGCTTGCGAAGGTCTGTTAAGAGGAGGCCCATGTTCAGCAGTGGACGTAAACGAGCTGTTGATGATGATGATGATAGATACAGATTATTGTAACGTAATAGTAAGTTTAAATATAAAGTACTCACTCGTATTTTATTATTATTCTCGGACATTCAACTAATTTAATACCATAAACTATATTTACCAGGTAAGAGGATTCACACTAGTATTAATATTGATAAATATTGTATTAACTACTTGCTTGATAGTGTTGAATTATTCATAATGTAAATGCAGATAACGCTTACCAAACATCTGATTTAACTAACTAATATAATTCAGCACTAATATGATTTCGGACTCAGGTTGGCCGGAGCAAGGAAAATATGTTCAGGTGGGGACTCTCGGGAAACCCAAACCTAGACTGTGAGTTGGTGTCCTGTCATGCCTGTCCTATCCTGTCACCTGTTTGCAGCAGAACTTGATGGACGCCACAAATAGTGCGGTCGAATTGGCTAAGTTCTGGGCCGGGAATATTTAATTTGTCATCGACACTAAGAATAAGAAGAACTAATATAATCAAACATTATCAAATTAACTATTCAGTTTTGAAGCTGTAAGTCAATGGCTCGATTTCCAAGCTAGCCAGACATCTTTGTGCCAAATTTAAGATTTATTTCTGGGTCTGGTTGGTTGAAGGACTACCCTCCGTGCCTTGAAAGCACGTTAAGCCATTGGCTCCGATTGATATTACATCATCTATAGCAATTATGTACATGGAACGAACAGCAGCGTTTATCTGAGCGTGACACTAGATTGTGGTTTCACCCGCAAAAATAAAACAAACGTAAGAACTTAATAATTAAATATAGCCTAGGTATAGCCTTCGATAAATCGACTATCTAACATTGAAATAACTTTTCCAATCGGACTTGTAGCTCCTTTTTCTTTTGTTTTTGTTGTCCAGGGGGAAATGGCCGCCGCTGCAGCGTATTCGCGCGCTGGCGGCGGGATATGTGGGACACGCCCTCTCCATAGCGTGGTACGCTAAACTCATACCACGATGAGAGGACCCTACACCACTAAAATCCCCCCCCCCCGGACACTCCTTCGATCCGCCGTTGGCGGGGGCCGGGTAGGACCAGTAGCTCATGAGATAAGCGCGTTCCAGTTTTAGATTTCGAGATTTCAATTAGTTCCATCAATGGCTGTGAAGTGAAATTTATTTTGGAAACTTTTTGCTCAATGTGTTTTTACACTTTACGATTAATTTGCACAAAATACTTGAGCTTTAGATATAGCTGCGTGGGTGGATACAGATGACTAACATATCTCAGTGTGTGAGTGTGTTTCTAACTAATGGGAGTTAAGGCAAGAAATCTGCGATATGTTATACGAATGACTGGTAACTATGTAACTTAGCAGGTCAAATTGATATGGTTTTTTAGTATTTTTAAAGTCAACCTATGAATTAACTATTATTTGACTCAATTCATTGCATGTTTCTATAAAAAAACTTCGAAAATATTAACTTTTTTCGTATGTTAAAGAAACTACGTCAACCTCCGTAGCGTAGCGGTATTTGGCTCGCTTTAAGTCTCGGAGGCCGTGGGTTCGATCCCCACACCGGACAAGAAATCTTTGTGAAAATTCTAAGATTTAATTCCTGGTCTGGTTGGTTACCCTCCGTGCCTCGGAAAGCACGTTAAGCCGTTGGTCCCGATTGTTATAACATCATCTATAGCAATTGTATACCAGGAAACGGGCAGCAGCGTTTTCTTGAATGTTACAACATAATACTGCGGTCACCAACCCGCCTGCCAAGCGTGGTGACTATGGCAAAACCCTCCCTCAGGAGGAGGCCCATGTTCAGCAGTGGACGTTATACGGGCTGATGATGATGATGATGAAGTTTAAATAATAAGTGATTTTTTGTTAGATTTAGTCTTACACACTGTAATTTTATCAAGTACAAGTGTATTAAATACCTGAGTGCTGAATACATTTCATTATATATTATTGGACACGTGTGATTTTTTTCGATCCTCAAACAAAAAATTACGAAGATACAGCGCGTTGAAATTTCATATGACGTCACTACTTGTTATAATTTTAGCTAGTAGTGACGTCACAAGCCCCCATCTCTGAACTTTATGGTTTGTTGTTGCTTCGTATCTTTCTCAATTTTAATTGATTTGATATTTGATACCTCGATTACCTCAGTCTCCTTTAGCTATCTAACGCTCAAAGATTTTTTGTAATCTATTGATCACAAAACACATTCGACACACACATGGCTGACCCCACATTATGCATGACCCTTCAGCTCCCCTTCCCGTTATCCGCTAGCAACCTCACTCCCGTCATCTGCATGTGACACAAGCTCAATGTGGGGTCAGCATTAAATCCTTTATCCCATTAAATGTAAATGTAATTATTTCCCATTGCCATTATATTATTTGTGATATTTGACTGAAACTGCCTTAGCCCAATGGCTAGGGCATCGGACTTGTGACACTACTGACGTGAACCCACTCGTAACACAAGTATTTTAGCTTAGCACGAGGGGTTAACAAGAATACTACTTAGTAGATTGCAAAAATTCTAATAATCTTTTTTTGTTGCGAACAGAACAGATTATGATGTGAAATTCACAACCTTTTGATCCACAGTGTCGGATGATGATGTCCAGTCCTCAATTTTCGCTTTTCGAGGCTAATGGAGTTCGACATACCAGTAGTTCCTTAGTGTAGCGCGCTCAAGCAAACCAAGACCAAACTCTTCGGCTTTAAATATTAGAAATATATTAATGTTAGTAAATCAGAAAATAAAATGATTTTCTAAAATAATTAACGCCATTTTTTTGCTACAAAATTAAAAAAAAAAACAAAATCGTTTTTTATCCTCTCAAATACCTACCCTTTACTGGCTGATTAATTTACATCGTATCCTAAAAACATTTTATTCAATTCCCAAATCCTCAATCACCAAATGACATCACGCAATCAAATCAATAGGAATTATAAGTTAAATGTAGTCAATTGATCACGTAGTGGATGCTTCGTTAACCATCGGCTAACGAACCGTTTGGTGAGGACTGGGGACTGGCAAATTATGGGTGTTTCTAAGATATACTGAAGCTAATAGAAGGAAGAGCCCTGTTTCTTGGCTTATGTAGATAAGGTAAAGGTGGATTATACCTAAACTGCTAGACAAAACATGGAAAATATTTGTTGATGAATGATTTTTGAAATAAAATGTGATTGTAAAACATTTCCAATCGATTTTACAGTAGACTTGCGCCCCGTTGTTTTACCCGCGTTACTCTGCTCCAGTGGGTCGGAGCGTGATATTTTGCATTTATGTCAATCCAGCTTATAAACTATCCGCGTGAAAACTTTCAGCCAAACCATTCAATAGTTTTTGCGTGAAAGAGTAACAAACATACATACATCCACACATACAAACTTTCGCATTTATAATATTATATATAACTTCTAAATAACATATCCTACTAATAGTGAAAGAATTTTTGCAATCGGTCAAGTAGTTGCGGAGTCCATTCAATGCAAAAAGTCAAGCAAATCTCTTCTTTTTATAATATTACTAGCTTCCCGCGCGCGGTTTCACCCACGTAACTCCCGTTGCCGTGGGAATTTATAATTAAATATTAGCCTATGTCATCCGGGGATAGTGTAGCTTTCCAACCGTGAAAGAATTTTTCAAATCGGTCCAGTAGTTTCGGAGCCAATACAAATCAACTAACCTTTCCTCTTTATAATATTCTTCATCGTCATTTCAGCCGTAGGACGTCCAATGCTGGACATAGGCCTCCCTCATAGATCTCCAGTTGTTGCGGTTAGAAGCGGCCTGCATCCACCGTGATCCCGCGGCCTTAACCAGACCATTTATAATATTAGTATAATAATATGTAGATTAAAGACAAATTTAAATTGAAACAACTAACAATCACACTTAATCTCGTACTACCCTCAAGAATCGTACAAATCTGTATTGATTGGGGGTGTTTAAATCGATCCACTAGCTTATTTAATTTAGCTAATACGTTTATTTACTAAGACGAATCGGGTATTTATCACTCGCCCGGGATTAGAGCGGATCCGGGGCGGAAGGCTTGAGGTTCGCTTACACTGCTAACGATAAAAAAAATCCTTGTTAAGCTATGTATATGAGATGTGTTTCAGTAAATGGGGAATTTTGTATAAGTGTTATAGGAACAAATGTCATGGACTGGACCAACCATTAGTCATTAGTCAGGACAGACGATGATGATGGTATAGACCAGGGGTCTCCAAACTTTGACGCCTTTTTTACGCGCCGTGGACGCGCGTTTTAGAAACGCGCGTCGACGGCGCGCTTTTATCCTACAGAGCAGTTTGTTGTCGTTTGTATCGATACACACGCGCGTTAGCAATTTGGTGGCTTTTGCATCGCGTCTGTATTGATACACACGCGCGTTTGTATCGATTCATAAGCGTGCAGGTGTGCAAAGGTCTGCTGGCTGCGTCTGACTCGCGTGCGTATCGCGTCTGTATCGTTACAGACGCGCGTCGACGGCGCGTAAAAAAGACGTAGTGTGCATAGGCTCTTAGGGTCATACCGATTTTTTTAATATGTTCGAAGGGCCAAGGCCATCCTTAACTAAGGTACTCTTATTTCTAGACTTAGTCGCAAAGTGTTCGAACGAGTAATTATTATTTTGTGTTATCTTTTTCAACTTATCACAGCAATAGTAACAACAATAAGACATTGGGTATTTCGGGCCAGATTGATGACACTAGTCTTAAGCTGTTGCTAGCCGGATTTGGCCCGCGGGCCGTAGTTTGAAGACCTCTGGTATAGACAAAGCGGCCGTAGCCCATTGGCTAGGGTGTCGGACTTGTGATCTTGTGGTCGTCGGTTCGATCCCCACTCATTGTACTACCGACGTGAACCCACTTGTAACACAAGCATTTTAGCTTAGCACAAGGGGTTAACAAGAATACTAGTAGACTGCGAAAGTCGGTTAGAAAACTTTCTAAAAAAAAAAAAAAGACAAGTAAGAAGTTCATTTCTTTTTATTAGTTTGTCTATAAAGAGGATAGATTTGATTGGTCGTTTGTATGCAATGTTTATATAAAGCGACTGGAATGATTTTAAAAGTTTTTTCACCATTAGAAAGCTGCATTATCCAGGTGTAACATAATCTATACTAATATTATAAAGCTGCAGAGTTTGTCTGTTTGTTTGAACGCGCTAATCTCAGGAACTACTGGTCCGATTTCAAAAATTCATTCAGTGTTGGATAGTCCATTTATCTTGGAAGGTTATAAGCTATATTTTATTATAAAGTTTTTATGGGAACGGGAGTTACGCGGTTGAAACCGCGCGCGGAAAGCTAGTAATCTTATATTACATGAATACAATACATAATATACAACTAAAAGTAGCTAATTTAAAAAATAATACTAACTTATAAAATACTACTATTCTACTTGGCAAGGTTCCCAGAATGCTGGCAGCATTACCCCTTTGAATGGCAAAGATTTTTTTTTTTTTTTTTTTTTGTCCGGGGGCAAATGCTACGCATTCCCACCGCCGCTGCAGCGTCTTCGCGCGCTGGCGGTAGGATATGTAGGACTCGCCCTCTCCATAGCGTGGTATTCTAAACTCATACCACGAGGAGAGGACTCTACTAACCACTAAAACCTCCCGGACACTCCTTCGATCCGCCGTTGGCGGGGGCCGGGTACGCATGAGCAATCCGGCGCCCCGACGGCACCCGCGGCCAATATGGTACCGCGGGATCTCCAGGGCCACACTTACAGTGGCCCATTTGCCCAATTATAGGGACGCCCGGAGTTTAGAGGCGTCCCTACTCCTCATGCCTAGGGCGGTAGGCAGCGGGACGGCAATGCTTACCTGCTGTGCAAAGTAAACAAAAAAAAAACAAATATTTCATGGAGTTATGCTGGTTAAACCGTGTATGGAAAGTTAAACCTTGCTACATTTGAATTAAAGTTAAAATTAGCGGGAACAAAAATACATTTTTTTTATTTAGTAATAGTTTTTTTTGAATATCCTATATACATTAAGTACAAACCTGTTATTTTTCAGACAGATAGACACTTCAATTGTATCTGTATAGAATACATGAACAAAAAATAGTTCTACATTTGTTATAAAAAACATGATATCAAGGGATATTTTCCCTGCAAAAGAAATGATGGCAGAGCAAATGTACGCGGTCCGTTATTGGAGTATTAACAGACGACAGTTTCTTTCGGGCCTTATCGAAAACAAGTATCGATGCTTATAAAAACAATGGCTGCTTATGTTTTTTTTAAAAGACTGGGATATTAAGAGATAGTGAAAGATTTATGAATTGTTTCGTTGTGTGCGCAAATAGTGTAATGTTTGGCTGATAACAAGTATTTACGGTTTTATTCCAAGTTTGGGCCATAAAGGTAGACGTCTTGAATCTCGGAGGTCGTGGGTTTGATCCCCACACCGGACATGACATCTTTGTGTAAATTCTAAGATTTCTTTCCGGGTCTGGTTGGTTGAGGGACTACCCTCCGTGCCTCGGAAAGCATGTTGGTCCCGATTGTTATAACATCATCCATAATAATCGTATATCAAGGAACGGGCAGAAGCGTTTCCTTGTGTGGTACAACATAACACTGCGGTCACCAACCCGTCTGCCAAGCGTGGTGACTATGGCAAATACCCTCCCTCGGGAGGAGGCTCGTGTTCAGCAGTGGACGTTCTACGGGCTGCTGATGATGATAATGATGATGACGTAAAAACGAATAGAAAGCGATATACGGTCCAAAACGTTTCATGTTCAGCAGTGGACATAAACGAGCTAATATAGTATCAAATTCTAGCTTCTGCGTGCGGTTTCACCTGCATAGCTCCCGATCATGTAAGAACTTCAATCATATCATACCAATATTATAAACGCGAAAGTTTGTAAGTATGGATGGATGTTTGTTACTCTTTCACGCAAAAACTACTGAATGGATTTGGCTGAAAGTTTGCACGCGGATAGTTTATAAGCTGGATTAACATATAGGCTTCAAAATATCACGCTCCAACCCACTGGAGCAGAGTAACGCGGGTATAACCGCGGGGCGCAGCTAGAGTATTAAATATTGCCTCTATCCTTCCTCAATTAATTGGCTATCTAGCACTGAATGATATCTAGCATAGAATTTTCAAAATCAGTTTAGTAGTTCCTGAGGTTAGCGCGTTCAAGCAAACAACAGACTCTTCAGCTTAATATATTAGTATAAGATATTAGTCTCAAAAACTGTCACCCGGTCAACCGAATCTTCCACCAGGTAGCTGGATAGCTCCTTTAAGAAACGCCATTTCTCACCTATAGGATAGTTACCATCTTGCGAACACCATCCGCCTCCCAAGTGTGGTGATTATGGAAATACTTATCCCTGAACTAACCTAGGTCAAGCAACCTAGCCAAGGTCTGTTAAGAGGAGGCCCATTTTAGCAGTGCTGATGAAGGGAGACAACCTCCGTAGCGGTCGCGGGTTCGATTCCCATGCCGGACAGGAAATCTTTGTGTAGATTCTAAGATTTCTTTCCGGGTCTGGTAGGCTGAGGGATTACCCTCCGTGTCTCGGAAAGCACGTTAAGCCTTTGGTCCCGATTGTTATAACATCACTGCTCATCTAAAACAATTGTATACCAGGAAACGGGCAGCAGTATTTCCTTGTATGTTTCAACATAACACTGCGTTTACCAACCCGCCTGCCAAGCGTGGTGACTCGGGAGGAGGCCCATTTTCAGCAGTGGACGTTATACTGGCTGATGATGATGATGATGATGAAGAGAAGATGGGCGTCTGAGCCCCATGGACACACACACCAACAATACTTAGTTAATTTTCTTTGAAAGTGATGTGAGCCGCATTTATCAAGACAATGCTACCAAAAGCCTTCGTGTTGCTTTGTGGCGTTTTCCTAGTGATATAAGATACCTTTAACTACTGAAGAAATGTAATAAATAAACTGTTTTGTAACAGCTTTTGTAATTATATTGTTAGTTAACTTGTATTTTGTAATTAGAGCGAGGAAACTGCTTTATTTTATTTATTGTAGTAGTCGTCCTCTCGACCTGTTTTTGTCATGGTGGCTTATATGCAAGGAGATTAGCCATCTGCTACAACTATGATCTAACCTTTCTATACTCAGTCATTTGTCAAAATTTATAGAGAGCTATTAGCTTCCCGCGCGCGGTTTCACCCACGTAACTCCCGTTCCCGTGGGAACTCTATAATTCAATATCATCATCATCATCAGCCCGCTAACGTCCACTGCTGAACATGGGCCTCCTCTTAACAGACCTTGGCAAGCCAGGATCGTAGAGGGATATATCCATAATCACCACGCTTGGCAGACGGATTGGTGATCGCAGTAAGATGTAAACCTTGAGCTAATAGATGCTGCTCCCATCTATCAGCCATATGTCCCTTAGTCGAATTTTACGACACCCATGGGAAGACATGGGGTGGTCAATTCTAAGCCGGAAACCACACGGCATTATTATAATTAAATATAGCCTATGTTATCCGGGGTGAATGTAGCTTTCCAACGGTGAAAGAATTTTTCAAATCGGTCCAGTAGTTTCGGAGCCTATCCAAGACAAACAAACAATCAAATCTTACCTCTTTATAATATAAGTATAGAGTTTAGATAGAAATGGGCATGGACGTTGGTGCGAGCTTGGTACGGGGTACGAGAGTGCGAGCGTGGGTCCACACCCACGCTCGCACTCTCGTACCGCCTATACCTACGTATAGGCGATAGTATGGACGTGAGCAAAATCATACCCATACCCACATGGGTATGTTTGAGGTCGTAGGCATGAGCGTGGGTTTGAGTATGGGCTTTAGCGTAGGTCTATTTGTGGGCTTAAGCGTGGGTGTAGTCGTGTTTTTTTATTTAAAAACACAAGTTACAAAAAAATACAATGGTATCAAAATCATAAATTAACTACAAATTTAATTTTAAATAATGTGAGCGAGCGTGTGGGCATGGGCGTGAAGTGGGTGTGGGCGGGGGCGTGAGGTGGGTGTGGGTCCGAGCACCTTAAATCTATTCAAGCAGATCAGTGAGCGGACTCACGCGAGGTTTACACTCCTTTAACCAAAACGCTACATATCCAACAACAGTATCTAACAATGGCTACAATGCCGTGTTATTCACAACGAAATTATAGTGTTGAGTTTTTACAAGGCTGTGGTGTATCGTACTCGGAACAGACGATAAACCTGTTCACGAGCGGCGTAACTACGTCTAATTTAGAACGGCACAGACATTTGTGTATATGAAGCCAGCTAGATTGATCTTTACTAATATTATTGTAGTGTTTTGAGGTTCTATACTTCATCATCATCATCATCAGCCCGTATAACATCCACTGCCGAACATGGGCCTCCTCCCGAGAGAGGGTTTTTTGCCATAGTCACCACAATTGGCAGGTGAGATGTTGACCGCATTGTGTAGTAACACACAGGTAAACACTGCTGCCCGTTCCCTAGTATACGATTGATATAGATATTGTTATAACAATCGGGACCAACGGATTAACGTGCTTTCCGAGGCACGGAGGGTAGTCCCTCAACCATCCAGACCCGGAAAGAAATCTTAGATTTCGAAGTCCGGCGTGGGGATCGAACCCACGACCTCCGCGATTTAAAGCAAGCCAAATACCGTTACGCTGCAGAGGTTGTTGTTTATACTTATAACTATTTTGTTGTGTCTATGGACATAGATGACTTGGCAGATGAAGATATAGGAATAAAACCATACATGAACCATTGTCCAAACCTTTATTTAATTGAATGCCAAGATGACACATATGTCAAGTCATATTTATATCCATAGACACCATAAAACAGTTATAAGAATATAAAACCTCAATACACTACAATTATAAAAAGAAAAGGATTCGTATTTTCCCCGCGCCCCAACTGAGAAGATCCGGCGAAACAAACTCAGTGGGGTTACTTTACTACCGGTTTCAACACGGCCCATATGAGACGGTCCGGCGAAACATACTCAAATGGACAAATACGCGGGGTTTTGGTCCAATTAATATCATTAATTTTTATTAGGCATACACATTTATTGCCCAAACGGTTGTCTTGTTATAATTTATTTTAGTTTTACTCAATAAGATTGAATGATATTGAGACAGAACTAGCGGTATTTATAATTAAAGTACACCATGAAATCAATTACAGACAGTTCACAGAATAAGATACAGTTCTAATTACAACTACTGTACTTGGCTGTATGGTCCTCAGGGAGGTAGGTGCAAGATGGTACCGATAGCCAAACGTCTTTATCTTCAATATAATCCTGAATACTATGGTAACCTTTCGATATGAGAACAGTTTTAACATGTGTTTTAAATCTAGTATCAGGCAAGTCTGTGACAAGAGTAACAAACATCCATCCATCCATCCATATTTACATATATGGATGGATATAGCTCCTCCGCCCGGTGTCACTCGCGTAGATCCCGTTCCCGTGAAATATTTAACATAAATATAGCCTCTGATACTCATAAATGATGTGGCTTTCTATTGGTAAAAGAATTTTCATAATCGGTTCAGTAGATCCAGAGATTACTCCCTACAACGTCACAAACTCACTAACTTTACCTCTTTAGATATAAAGCTGATAGTTTGTTTGTTTGCTTAAAGGTGCTAATCTCGGGAATTACTAGTCCAATTTGAAAAATTCTTACAATAGTAAATAGCCCATTTATCGAGGAAAACTAAAAGATACATTTCATTATGAAATTCATTCGTTAACCGGGAATTATGTTGATTAAACCGCGAGCTATAAACTTGTATAATATATTCTGGAAACCATTCATAAACTGCCCCATACAAGCAATACCCACTGACTTGCTATGCAGGAAACTTAGCGTGTCTAGACAAACGGAAACACTGCAAACTGAATTCGCTGTCGCCCGTTCAACAGTCAACTTAATGGCCAAACATTCATTGTTTGAATGCGCACAAGAATTCCAACCTTATTTCTTTACCATAAAGGTTAAAATTAAATTTTACGGTATTAGTGGTAGTTATGTTGTACATTGACAAATAGGCTGTGTTTAGATAAGGCGTTATAAAAAGGGTTTCTTTTGTGTGGGGTTGATGAAAAATGCTGCGGTAGTCAAAGGCCTTTACGGCGTCTATTTTAATGGGTGTTTTAATTTCGGAATCGATTTTTTAATATTCAGGTGTTGCTGAGGAGAAAAGCCGTGAAATGGCGTTATTAATATGTAATAATTTATTTGAATGGTTTTGATTACTTTACGGAAAACTTTACCATATAATATATACTATGTTTCAAAATTGAGATTAATAAAATTCGACCACCGGCGGGACTCGAGCATCTTAGGTTAAGCCCCTAATGCCCCTTAAAAACGTGTTAGAGATTGATAAATTTCGATGACCGGTAGGGTTCCACCGTAGCCTAATTGGTTAAGGCATTAGGGGCTTAACCTAAGATGCGAGTTCGAGTCCCGCCGGTGGTGGTCGAATTTTATTAATCGCAATTTTTGAAATTTGTCTAAAATTGAAAATCAATGTCTTTATAACAAAATATATGAAATCGTCAATACACAAAAAGTATTAATATCGGGTCCTGATAGATACTAATACTCCTCCATCAAGTGTATGTAGCCTCTTAAGACACTCATGGGAGGACATGGGGTGGTCTATTCTCAGCTTGAACACACCCGGCATAGATTTAGCTTAAGCGCACATTTAGCTAAACTTAATATAAAGGCAACCTCCGTAACGTAGCGGTATTTGGCTCGCTTTAAATCTCGGAGGTAGTGGGTTCGATCTCCACGCCGGACAGGAAATCCTTGTGTAAATTCTTAGATTTCTTTCCGGGTCTGGTTGGTTGATACACCGTGCCTCGGAAAGCACGTTAAGCCGTTGGTCCCGATTGCTTATACTCTCCCTCGGGAGGAGGCCCATGTTCAAAAGTGGACGTTATACGGGCTGATGATGATGATGATGATGATGATGAATATAAAGGCGACAGATATTATTTGTATACAATTTTTTACATTTCGGGGAGTGTGCGGAGGTTCTACATAACCTGATACCCCCTTCACCTTCCATCACCGGACGACTAGGCGCGGCGAGCGGTTTCACCCTTATGTTGTAGACATTCCTTCAATGCGCACGAAGCGATTTGCTTCTTCTTTCATAATGCGGACGGCTAAGGAGTGGAATTCTCTGCCGGGGTCAGTTTTTCCGGAACGCTATAATCTGGACATTTTTAAAGCTAAAGTGAACAGACACTTTCTAGGCACACGTTTCTAGCGAGATTATGGTCAAACGTAAGCCTATATTTAATAAAAATAAAAAAAAATAAAAAATTAATAGCTTTCCATGCGTGGTTTCACACGCGTAACTCCAATTTCAGTAAAGACCTTCATAATATAATATAGCATATAGACTTCCTCGATGAACGGGCTATCTACAGACCAGTAATTCTAGAGATTATCGTGTTCAAGTAAATAAACTCTTTAGCTTTGTATAGGGTGACTGGTAATTAGTGACCGATACCTAAACACATGATTGTGCTCACAATAACAAACAACTTTTACTATGGCACCAAACCTGAAATCGCGAAAAAAAAGTCAGCTGTTCCATACATTCATGTTCACATAACTCGTCAACATGGTAGTGAGCAGCTGATTTTTTTTTCGCGATTTCAGGTTTGATGCCATAGTAAAAGTTGTTTGTTATCATGAGCACAATCATGTGTTTAGGTATCGGCCAGTCACCCTATATATAAGTATAGAGATGTTATCACGTAAGTGTATTTGTATCGTAATAATATTATATTGATATTTAAATTTTAACCTATCATCAGCATATTATCATTTTCATAATCATCAGCCCGTATAACGTCCACTGCTGAACATGGGCCTCCTCCAGAGGGAGGTTTTTTGCCATAGCCACCACGCGGATTGGTGACCGCAGTGTTATGTTGTGTTACAAAGGGGAAACGCTGCTGCCCTTTCCCTGGTTCGCTTGTTATAGATGATGTTATAACAAATGGGGACTAACGGCTTAACGTGCTTTCCGAGGCACGGAGGGTAGTCCCTCAACCAACCAGACCCGGAAAGAAATCTTAGAATTTACACGATCGAATCCACGACCTCCGAGATTTAATGCGAGCCTAATACCGCTACACTACGGAGGTACCATTTCGAGGTATCATTTTCAATCGAAACGATTTATATGAAACGAGCTTTTCGTGGTAACACCCTACGCGGGTGTAACCACGAAAAGCTCCCGATCCCATGGAAACTTTATCATAAAATATAGCCTATGAAGTAGCTTTCTAATGATGAAAGAATTTTCCAAATCGGACCAGTAGTTTCGGAGCATACTCAATACAAACAAACTAACAATCAAATCTTCCTCTTTATAATATCAGTATACCTAGAGTGACCTAGACTGCAGAAATTATTCATGAGCCAATTTTTAAAACAATTGATATTTTTTACTTTTTTTAAAGTGAAAACGTTATACAATAAAAACATTTGTAATCCAATTTGTATTATGACGAAGTGATGAGGCTCGTTTCATTTTTGATGTTTGTTTTTTGAATGTGTGATAATGTATTAATCCTTTGTGTATAGGATGAATTTCAACAGAAAAAATGGGAATACAATTTTATCAACCCTGTTAGCAATGATTTGGGTTTTGTATATTTTTCATTTGACTTTGTCATAGTGGATGAAATAGTTATTTGTATTGAATGTGTGACAGTAGGTTTTTTAAATTTGGGCAGAATTACCTTAGTCTAAGATCCGAACCTACATCGACCTTCACCGAGCTGATAATAGAATGAAACATGTTTTATAATAAATTAAGTATATTAGAAAATATATTAAAAATGGGTTGGCTAAAAAAATCCTGGGCAGACTATTTTTAATTATTATTTAAAAAAATATTTTAATGAAATTTTAAAAAGATTAAATTAAATTAACGCAAAATCAGCGCTTGTTTGTTATTATAATTTTGTAATTATCCAATCAAGTGAAAGTAACTGTCATCTACACACCTTTTTGTACCTAGTAACCCAGTAGTTCGTCCAGGTCCAACCTAACAGCTGAACGTTCTATACGTTTAATAATTTTAGTAATAATAAAATTTACTTATTATCTTATCTTTTTTTTAATGATTTTAAATTAATTGTTGCAAACATTTAATTCAAGCCATTAAAAAAATTGTCTGTCCAGGATTACTGTAGCCAACCCATTTTTAATATATTTTCTAATATACTTAATTTATTATAAAACATGTTTCATTCTATTATCAGCTCGGTGAAGGTCGATGTAGGGTCGGATCTTTTACTACCTCGCGTATCCGGCCCACACCAAGGGTAGACGGAGAAATGTCCAGGGGGTTTTATTGGTGTAGGGTCCTCTCCTCGTGGTGTGACCACCAGAGCATACCACGCTATGGACAGGGCGAGTCCCACAGACCCCTTCGCCGGCGGGGGGAAAGTTTACCTTAAACTATTTTAAAATTGAGATTAATAAAATTCGACCACCGGCAGGACTCGAACCTGCATCTTAGGTAAAGCCCCCAACGCCTTAACCAATTAGGCTATGGTGGAACCACAGCCTAATGTAATAAATGCGAAAGTTTCTATGTGTCGATGTATGTATGTTTGTTACTCTTTCACGCTAAAACTACTGCATGGGTTTGACTGAAAGTTTGCACGCGGATATTTTATAAGCTGGCTTAACATATAGGCTACAAAATATCACGCTCCAACCGTCTGGTGCAGAGTGACGTGGGTAAAACTGCGGGGCGCAGTACTAGTACTTTATATAATTAATACGTGAAGCAAAAACATTGTACCCCTTTTTACGAAAATTGAGTGGACGGAGGGGTATGAAATTTCGCACACAATTTTATATAGAGAAGGAGTGCAGAATGCTAATATTTTTTTTAAATTATAATCGAATTTCGACCACTGTATTTCACTTTCGACACGACAAGTGGTCGCCACCACTTGGTTTAACAAAGCCTACTGGATTGCTAGCGAGGTTTGAGTTGTTCTGCTAATGCGAGACCATGTCAAACTTGTTGAGGGGTATAGCCATAATCCCCACGATTGACAGTTGGATTCATGATGTTAGGTGACATATAAGGTAATAGATCTACTAGTTATTTGTCGCTTAGTCATCACTTACGGCACCCATAGGAAATCATGGAGTGGTCTATTCCAAGTCGGAGATCACCATGAAAGATTTGTGGTTGTATTCCCGCGCCAAAATGGTTTACTGAGTTTTTCTGAGACAGCATACCACAATCTCCTGCGACAGCGACAGGCCTGAGCCAAGGCCTCTCAAGAGTCGCCATCTTGCGCGGGTTGCCTAGTTTGCACTGCTCACATTTTTGCCTAGTGACATAACAAAAGCCTCGTAGCTAACAATATATGTCACTCCAAATAAAAACGCGTAGTTAACAAGTGCGCTTTTCGCAATTTCAAACTGACATAAATCTATCATTTTTGCGTTTGATTAAAAAATACACTTCGGTTTTACTACCACACGAACACTCCTCCCCAAAGGGAAACTGCCCTTAAAATTTTACGATTCACACCTCACTGTTGAAAATACTTTCAATATTGGTTAGGTATCGGCATAAATAACAGTTTTACCTCGTTGGACTAGTGGTAATATGTTTGACCGCGAATAACGAGGTCTCAGGCACGAATTAAAAGTCGGATAAAAATTGTGTGTCTAGGAATTTTGCCTAGAGAACAATCTTAGTACCAGCCAGGATGTCAGAAGCAATTCACATTTGTCTCTGAGATTACGTTAAACTGTCTCTGATTTTACAAAGTTTGTGTCGTTAATACTGACTCACTGAGTGAAAGAATCTGAGTGCATCGTATCTGCGCACACAGTTATACACTATACTAGCTTTTCGCGCGCAGTTTCACCCGCGTAACTCCCGTTCCCGTGGGAAATTCATAATAAAATATAGCCTATGTTCTTTCTCAGGCTCTAGACTATATCTGTACCAAATTTCATTTAAATCGCTTCATTAGTTAAGCGTGATTGTGTAACAGACAGACAGACATATTAGTAAGGATTAGTAAGGAAGTAAGGATTAGTAAGGATAATAATATCCTACGCAGATGGCTAATCGAAGGAGGACGAAAAAAGATTTTTTACTGGAGCAGCCATGTAGAAGTAAGACACTTGTCTAAATCAATTTCGTAGTTATTTAGTGTAAAATAATAACAATATCAAAATCACAGAACAAATAATTATCAACTAAACATTCACCTCTCAATGAAAACAACCAAAAGTAAAAAACTTTTCTAAAATGGGTACTGGGCAGCGTTTCCAGAATGCTAGCAGCATTGCCACGTTGAATGGCAATGTTTATTAGTTGGGCAAAGTATACACCAGCACTCTGGAAAAACGTCACATTGTTAAAATGCGCTGCGAGTTCTTTCTTCTTTCTCGATATTGATTTTGCTCCAGGTCCCACGGCCCACCATTTCCTTAGAGGTTTACTCATGACAAGTAGGGACGTACTGCTGCTCCGTTCGTCCCTAAACCTGCGTAAAACGGGCCTTAATGAAAAGGAGCCTACGACAGTAAGGTCATGCATTAGCAGTTCCCGGTGTAGGCAACATTATTGGCGTTTAGAGGAGTTCCCGGGGGGTTTTAGTTGGTAATCCAGATGGTTTCTATTCTAATCATACCATAAGGAGAGCCTCGTGGCATGATGAGTATATCATTACTATGGAGAGTATAGAGAGAAGGGAGTCCTACATACCCTGCTGCTGCGGCGGTGGGGATGCCTAATGCATTTCCCCCCCGGAAAAGACGCTTTCCCTAACGTTAATTTTTTGTTCGCAGTTTCGACGTCCGAGGCCGGTCCTTTAACAAGGCGCTACACTGGTCAGACCCACTAGCGTTCGGTCGCCGGGCCTACTTCGTCACCATGTCTCGACCCTCAGCCCTGACCGTGGAGTCAGTGCAATTGGATGATGAGGGCGTCTACAGATGCAGGGTTGATTTCAAGAATTCTCCGACCAGAAACTTCCAGATAAAACTCAACGTAGTTGGTAAATAGCTATGTTCAAATTTCTTTAATTTAATTGTTTATAGAAATTTATTTCGTCTCCTTATTTCTAAATTCACCAAGGAACTACGGTATTACGTTAAACAAAACAAGAACCGGCCTTCGCCTCCTTTGCTCTAAAGAGGCAAAGGTGGCGAAGGCTGGTATTTGTTTTGTACTATGCGATATTATGTGAAATACTAAATTACCAGGCTATATACTAATTAAAATAATAAGGTTACTTTATGCTTATTCATGTCGTATGTGTGGTTATCGTGTGTTATGCCTAACTTATCCTAGTTGATACCATAATGAGCACTTAGTACTTAATTACTGATTGTATTCCACAATGTTTTTTATGTAAAGTACCTGTTTTATTGTAAAATTACAGTTCATTGTAAACTTTTACATATTAGTTTTTATATACTTTATTATAGTTTTTTTTATGAGATCGCTTAGTTTGTAGTTTTTGTCCGGTAAAGTAGCAAACGCCTCTTGGCTAACTACAAATGAGCGTTTAACTGCCTCTTTAGTTTAACAGAAATATATTTAACCGTAACTATAGTAGGTAGTGAGGTTCCGGGTTCGTTCTTTAGGTCAGGCAAAAAATGTGTTACTAGAAATTTTCTATTTAGAAATAAAGTGTGGGTAGAACCTTCCTACCAGATTTAGATAATAAGGAGTAGAGAGTTCACTTGTGCTTGCGCTCCCGCTTGTGCACTGTAGTTTGTCTTGCG
The DNA here is from genome assembly GCA_947037095.2 of Nycteola revayana. NCBI lineage: Eukaryota > Metazoa > Arthropoda > Insecta > Lepidoptera > Nolidae > Nycteola > Nycteola revayana. Next base: position 18,057,708 of record OX344856.2, on the reverse strand, counting down.
CGGATGGGTAATCTCCTCAAAGATTGACCGCCGCATTGTAGCCGAAATCGGTCGGTGGGACTATATATGGCCGTTTGAAAATAGATAAGCCTATTTATGTTTATACAATAACCATAAAAATATTAAAAACTAATAAACCACCTATATACAATATATTTAGACAGCCTCCGTATAATGTCTCAATTTAAGCCTCGGAGGTCGTGGGTTCGATCCCCACACCGGTCAAGAAATCTTGGTGCTAATTCTAAGATTTCTTTCCGGGTATGGTTAGTTGAAGGATTGCCCTCCATGCAAAAAAAAACCGCAGTTTTAAGTTATAATACACCGGGAAACGCCGCTGCCCGTTCTCTGGTATACGCTCGTTATATGTAGATATTGTTATAACAATCGGGACCAACGGCTTAACGTGCTTTTCGATGCACGGAGGGCAGTACCTCAACTAACCAGACCCGGAAAGAAATCTTAGAACTTACACAAAGATTTCTTGTCCGGTGTAGGGATCTAACCCACAGCCTTCGAGACTTAAAGCGAGCCAAATACCGCTACGCTACGGAGGTTGGCACTAATAACAATATTCGTTAATAATTTCACTAGAACAGAATACTCCCTGTAAAATCAATTACCACATCGTATAACGCTGTGAAATTTTCTAATGTAACACGGTATCACATAACACCTAACTATATAATAGTTTCCACGTTAGAAAATTGAAATTTTCTCTCATAATTGAAGAATAACAACATGGATGCCCGTCAAAACGCGGGAAATTGCCAGTTAGGTTAACGCAAACCTAATATAATTTCGTTACACTCATATATAGGTAGTTTACTTATGAAAATATTGATGTTCATCTACTAAAGTCGGTTGGTCGGTTTATATTTTCTATTTATTTTTATTAGAAGTTAAGTTTTGTGGTAACTGCGTCGTCTTAGATGTAAGTAGATCGAAAGCCTTTTTTTCTCGGACATATATTTATTTTTTACCGGACCTAAAGGCGAGTCAGGAGATCCCGCGGTGCCATATTGGCCGCGGGTGCTGTCGGGGGGCCGGATTGCTTATGCGTGCCCGGCCCCCGCCAACGACGGATGGAAGGAGTGTGGTGTAAGCTCCTCGTATGAGGAGTTCGTAGGAGGTATGTGTTAGCATACCACGCTATGGAGAGAGCGAGTCCCACATATGCCACCGCCAGCGCGCGAATACGCTGCAGCGGCGGTGAGAATGCGTAAAAGCATTTCCCCCAAGACAACAAAAAAAGCATAATGGCGAGAAAGGCTCCAGCTTTATGGTTTATAAACTACAAACTTACGTGGGTCTAGGCTTTTTTAGGGGAGTTGGTGCAACAGTCTGTGTTTGTAACGTAGAGCAGATTACAGTTCGCGGGTCTCTCGGACTTTGAGTCTACCAGGGATCTTTTTGAAAAATGATGTGTGCCAATTATTACTAAATTAACCATTAGCCTTAACCAGCATTTTACTACTTCACCAGACGACCTCCGACTCCTCCGTTACGCTACTTACGATAATGAAAGAGATTTGCTACTTCATATTCTATCAGTAACTGTTACGTTATCATTCCTAGACATATATCGAGGGGTGAAAGGCTATTTGTTTGAAGCGACATTTTGGACGATATGGAGTTATATACATATTCGGATTCAGCGAATTTTTCTGCGTCGTCTGAGCCGGGTTTCGTACAATTCTGATCACTTTTATGGCGCTTAAAACAATGCCATTTTAGTGCATAATTCTCAAACATGATGTATGATCAGACTTCAAATTTGCCATATTTTTTTAGTATATCATTTAAGCTGTATACAAAAACAGAGAATCGGATAATAAGCCGTTATTCCCTTCCTAAAATTTTAGTTCGATGGCAGATAAATCGTTTTTCGATGTAGCTATCTTTAGATGAAAAGTCCCTTCAAACATTTTGCTTACGACTACTTACTCTGTGCAATGTCGCTTCAACCAATTTGCCGTCAGCCAAATTCATTAAGACATGTCGTCGGTTCAACCCTTTCGCTACAACCGTTTTTCACTATGTTTAGAACAACCAAGTTATATAACTCCTTTCAAAATCTGAGACATCAAACAACTCTTTAAGAATGTTCATCGTTGCTTAAGCCAACTTTCCTGAATCGTTAACAAAACCCAAAACCCAAACCCAAATTGGTGGTAAAACAAAATAGCCTATTCCTATTATTATTGAGTAACGTCGATTCAATCATTTTGCTTTCTCCTGCATAAGTACTGTAAAGTCACTTAAACCATTTTGCCTGCTGCTGATTAGTGACAATGTTGGAAGTTGAATCATTTTTCTTTACTCTAAAAATAAGGCTATACAGATCATTTTGTATTAAGCGACAATTTATCTTATACTCATAACTGTTTTTTAATTGAAAATTATACCAAAACATTGGGGATTTTTTTTCAATAAAAATTTGCGATCCCCATTATAGAAAGAGCACTAGTTTTTTCATAACGATTTTTTTTCCAAATTTTGAATCTTTAAATGGCTCTCCTGTAAAGTTCGTAAAATGTCGCTTCAAACAAATAGCCTTTCACCCCTCGATATAATACAATAGTAAACTTGTTCTAAAGTTAAACTATTACAATACTAAAACTATACACGCTCCTGAACTACAACTGCTCCTAAAGCTAGGTCAAGAGCTTTCCAAACTTGTTAGTTTCAGTACCTGAACATATTACAGTACAGTACTACATAATTGTATAGTATTATCAATACATATAACGTTTCTCTTACAAGGTAAAATTAATTGGGTTCGTGTATCTATCTTCCCCTTTTTGCGAAAAAATACATGTTTAAATGATGTTGAAATTTTGAATTGTTGTTACGGGCAGTGAAATAATTTTATCTTAACATAAGATAATAAGATAAGATAAGATAAGATAAGATGCTTTATTTTTAAAAACATGTGGGGTTCATACAATGAAATACATTAGCATGCAAGATGTTACAAAATTATTCAGGTCCAGTTCATACATGTTTACCACGTGCTTTGGCGTACAAATATTATTCTTAAATCAATTAACTGTCACATAATTACATCCTTACTAATATTATAAATGTGAAAGTAACTCTGTCTGTCTGTTACGCAATCACGCCTTAACTACTGAAGCGATTTAAATGAAATTTGGTACAGATATAGTCTAGAGCCTGAGAAAGAACATAGGCTATATTTTATTATGAATTTCCCACGGGAACGGGAGTTACGCGGGTGAAACCGCGCGCGGGAAGCTAGTTACAAATAAATTAAGTTTATGTCATTAAATTAAACAAATAGAATATAAAACATTTAATGAATTAATGATTTACAATAAAAAAATATTTATTATGTCTACAAAATTATAACAATGCAAAGAATTATAAATAATAATAAAAAATAATTTTAATAATAGTATTTAGATTTGAATATTATAATTGGTCATTTAAATAGTCTGTGACATTATAATATGCTTTCTCCAACAGCCCGTTTACGTCCACTGCTGAACATGGGCCTCGTTTTAAAATACCTTGGCAAGCCAGGATCGTTGAGGGATATTGCCATAATCACCACGCTTGGCAGACGGATTGGTGATCGCAGTAGGATGTAAACCTTAAGCTAATAGATGCTGCTGCTCATCCATCAGCCATGTGTCCCTTAGTCGCCTTTTACGACACCCATGGGAGGACATGGGGTGGTCTATTCTAAGCCGGAAACCACACGGCAATCACTTAAAAATGTTTTTATCCTTTTTTTGCATGTATCCATATTCAGCTCTTTCCAACTCTTTGGTAATTTATTGTAGATCACTGGAGCCATACAGACAACACTTTTGCGCATAAAAGCAGTTCTAGCCACATGTGTGCCCGCCACTGCTACTGGTACCTACAGCCAGAACTAACCTACTTGCCAAGGCACCCCTTACCAGAGCTATCCGTACCATCAACGATCTTCAGACTCAGATTGATGTGTTTACATGTTGTTTTAGTGAATTCGCAAGGGTATTACTATTTATATTATGTTACAGGCGAAATAATATCTAATTTTAACTTTATTTTTGTACTATGTTTATATTATGCTGGTTTTGTGTTTTTAAATAATGTAATATTTTAATAATGTTGTTACTTTAATATGTTCTAATTCTGTTGTGTTTTTTAGAAGTGTATGGTTTAGGTTTAGTTTAAGTTCTTAGCTGTCGCATTAGGGTAAACCCTGTAATGATAGTTTAAGGTGTACTTATGAATAAATAAATAAAAATGTAGACAAAGCCTGCTATTATCGCGACGGTTTCATGAGACTTTATCTTCCAGTCGTAGAAATAAATTAGGATTCGACTTAACAAATATCAACATTTCCAAAATATATAGCGACGGTAAAGTAAGTAGCTTATATCGTTTGAAATATGGCTGACAACTATCTGTACATTTCAGTCTAAACAGCGATCGTAGGCATCTCTTTTGGGCTTTAAATATTGTATCTTTATCCGTCGAGTTACCCCAAAATATAATGCCACATCTAAGTACCGATTCAATCAGCCCGTAATAAGACGTGAGAAGTGCATCTATACTAAGTGTCCGGGATAAAGAGTACAGGGCATAGGAACTGCTACTTACTCTCTTACTTAAGCTCGCAATGTGAGCCTTCCAATTTAGATTCCTATCAATGGTTAGGCCTAAAACTTAGTAGAAGTCACCGCGTCAATACAAGTATGGTTATAATGAATGTCGAGATAATTGGATGTCACTGCTCGTTGGCTAAAATGCATTACCGACGTTTTATTAATATTTATTTTTAATTATTATTATCTAGCCAATGCACAATTTTATATAAAATTATTATAATTAAATTGTATTTACTTCAACCGTGTGGTTGCTGGATTAGAATAGACCCTATATCTTCCTAGGAGTGCCGAAAGAGGTGACTAACTAACATACAACTGATGGATGGGCAGAAACATCTATAATTTCAAAGATAGCTCCCATCTTACTGCGATTACCAGTCCGCCTGCCAAACGTGGTGAGAATGGCAATATCCCTCAACGGGTTGTTAAAGAGTGGGGTCAGCCCATGTTCAGCAGTCGCCCACTGCTGAACATGGACTGACCCCACTCTTTAACGGATTGATAAAGTTAATAGGTATAGATACCAACTAATATTAACCTTGCGTACAAGGATAAAAAGCGTAGTAAAACAAGTAGTTTATCTATAATAATATATTATATGGGGCCATAGGGACCGGGAGCCAAATTAATTTATAAATACCTCGCAGCGGCCCTCTTTAGTGCGGCACGTTCTCCGAATGCTGGTTTTTACTTTGCACAGCAGGTAAGCGTTGCCATTCAACGTGGTAATGCTGCCAGCATTCTGGGAACCTTGGCAAGTAGAATGGATTTAGAAATATAGTATTTTATAAGTTAGATTTAATTTAAATTAGGTACTTTTAGTTTTATATTATGTATTTTATCGATGTAAATAAATTCAATATGTTTATAATATATAATATAAAGTTGAAGAGTTCGTTTGTTTGGTTGAACGCACTTATCTCAGCAACTACTGGTCCCATTTGAAAAATTCTTTCAGCGTTAGATAGCCCATTTATCGAGCTGGGCTTTATTAAATCATTAAGTTCTTTCGGGAACGGGAGTTACAAGGGTAACACTGAAGCTAGTTTGTATTGTAGTTTGCTAGTCGTTATAAAGAGATACAGTTGTTTTGTCTTTCCAGTGCCACCTCATCAATTGCTGTTATACGACGAAGCTGGAAGAGATGTCGCTGGTGTCGTCGGTCCTTTAGAAGAGGGAGGCAACTTCACACTACTCTGCGAGCTTAGAGGAGGTAGGTCATTATATAGGGTGACTGGTAATTAGTGACCGATACCTAAACACGTGATTGTGCTCATGATAACAAACAACTTTTACTATGGGACCAACCCTGAAATCGCGAAAAAAAAATCTGCTGTTCCATACATTCATGTTCACATAACTCGTCAACATGGTATGGAGCAGCTGATTTTTTTTTTCGCGATTTCAGTTTTGGTGCCATAGTAAAAGTTGTTTGTTATCATGAGCACAATGATGTGTTTAGGTATCGGTCACTAATTACCAGTCACCCTATATATTATTATATTATTTCTGTTTTAACTTTTTCCGCATAGATTTTGATTTTGATCAACTGAAACAAACCTTCTACAGCATACCAAATAGGGTCATAAAGGGTCATATTTAGAGTCACCAATGCTTGAATGATATCCTTAGTCTTAAGCAATCCTTACCAATGATAACTTCTCATCTTACTAATATATAAAGCTGAAGAGTTTGTTTGCTTGAGCGCGCTAAGCTCAGGAAATACTGGTGTGATTGGAAAAAATCTTTCAGTGTTAGATAGCCCATTTATTGAGGAAAGCTATAGGCTATATTTAATCATGAAGTTCGTATAACGCGGGCGAAAGCGCGTGCAAGATAATAGTAATGTATAAAATGGCTAGTATGCTAGCTTGCCGACATTATAATATAAAAGTCGCTTATTCTCAAAAAAATATTAACTATCTATACAACAAGACATTTTTTCCTATTTTTTTTTAATAGATTTCTAGTTGAGTTTTGCAGTATACTAGTATTCTTGTTAACCCCTCGTACTAAGCTAAAATGCTTGTGTTACGAGTGGATTCATGTCGGTAGTGCAATGGGTGGGGTCGAACCGGCGACCTCGAAATCACAAGTCCGACGAAGTCCACTTTAATAAAAACAAATCGTGTTATCAAAAATAGAGATAATCTTTGAGTCTTATTAGCTCTGTAGATATTTCAATAATGTATTTTAGGTAAAATACGCCCAAACAAAGTTGATTCAAGGCTAGAATAACAGAAGAAGAAATACAGTAGAAGTTTTTAATGGGCGTTGCACGTGTGGCGGCAATGCGCAATTTAACTAATATCTACCACAGTACGAATACGTTAGTTTGGAAGTATACTATTTTAAATTATATTTATACTAGCTGCGCCCCGCGATATTCCCGGAGCGTGATGTTTTGTAGCCTATATGTTAATTCAGCGTATAACCTGGTGCAAAATTTCAGCCGATTCCATTCAGTAGTTTTTACGTGAAAGAGTAAAAAACATCCATCCATCCATCCATACTTAACTTTAAATAATATTAGTAGGATAGACACCGTCACTCAATTTAAGCGTTCACTGCACATAAATTGACAGTTGTGGACATTTTAACTGAAATGCTATGTCCTGCGCTTTTTTTTCTGTTTTTAAAAAGACAACTCCCGCACCAACAACTATTTGTGGTTCACACAAATAATTGTCCCGGATGGGAATCGAACCCAGAAAACCAGGTCTCAGAAGCAACTATCGTAACCACTGAGCCACCGCTGCAGTCAAGTCAGCTTTAGATTTTTTAAGTTCATTATAGGTATGTTTCTTGTGGTTAGATCACCCATGTTTTCCCATGGGTGTCATGAAAGGCGACTAAGGGACTTACACCTGATGGATTGGTAGCAGCGTATAGCATCTGATGGTTACTTTACATCTTACGGCGATATAACACTAGATACACATTTACAGTGGAATGCATGTATCGAACTTGGGTAAAAAATTGACCTCTGCTGCTTACGCTGCTGTTAGGAAAGTTAGAAAACTGACCAATGTGGAAACTGCACTTATGGTCTATTTAAGTTATTTCTACAGCATTTTATCATATGGAATTTTACTTTGGGGCAAATCTGCTGAAAGCATATTTATTTTACAGAAACGGGCGATTAGATCTATTTACCAACTAAGTGCCCGAACTTCCCTAAGAGATTTGATTAAAAATATTAATATATTAACGGTTGCTTCTCAATTCATTTATGAAAATTTAATTCATATTAGACAAAATTTAAATCAATATCAAAACACAACAAATAATAGAAATAAACACAATGTGTGCCGATTACCACCGTTTGCAGAGAGTCTATTCTTCGTTTGTCGGTCTTAGTGTGCGTATGTACAACAAACTACCGGAATTTGTGCAAGAGTCACCCCTCAATAAATTTAAGACTGACGTTAAGACTACCTTAATGAAAAAGGGTTATTACACAATAACTGAATATATAAATGATAAAACTGCATGGTGCTAGACCACCAGCCAAGCATGGTGATTATGGCAATATCCTTAAACGACCCTGGATTTGTAATAAGGAGGCCCATGTTCAGCTGTGGACGTCGACGAGCTGTTGAATTCAAAAGAAAGTACTATATCGGTTCTTATAGTAATCAAGGCGAATTCCACTTCCATTCTATCCTTTACTCCATAGGTAAAATAATTACATCTGATGCAAAAACTATAGTTAGCATTGTTACTTTATTCAATTATAACTCCAACATAGTAGCAATGCATAATTTCTAGTATTTAAATGCTGTTAAGTGCCTAGTCACTTTGTAAATGGCAAAGATTGATGACGCCTTTTTATTCTGCCGTAATGCTATCAAATTAGGCGGTTTCATTTGTCCAACTGCAATAAATTGTGTAATTAATAATGTGCCACAGTAAATAGGATCAGAGAGGGAATTATATACAGCTTCTCAGTAGTAGTTTGCTTCAGATAAAGCTCTCTGTACCTTATGGAATCAATGTCACCAAAAGCCCGAGGTATTAGTGAAGTAAAACACATTTCCTGAGATTACTACAGAAGGATTTACCTAAACTGTTACCTCTGACATACCTATATAAACAGAAAAACGAAACGCTTGCAACTTATAATTTACTTAGTCGCGCCCTCTATTGATGGCCGTCGTAAAATTGCATTTGATCACTCTCACTTGTTCAAATTATTCAATTAAATATATACCTCTTGTGTCACAAATTGTTGATACACTTTTTATACTCTCTAATATGGCGTAGCCATAACCCAATGGCTAGGGTTATCGGACTTGTGATCTTATGATCGCCGGTTCGATCCCCACCAATTGCACTACCGATGTGAACTAACTCGTAACATAAGCAATTTAGCTTAGCACGATGAGTTAACAAGAATACTAGTAGACTGCAAAACTCTGCTAGTTATCTTAAAAAAAAGGGTAAAGACGCGCGCGGACAGCTGTACACCTTAAATGGGGACCATTATATTATGTATTTTATATGTATGTATCCATGTAAAATTAAAACTATTTTTTTACTTTTATAAAAAATTAGTTACTATTTCTGGCGTTACAATTTAAACCACAACATATACTAAAGTAAAACATTCACAAACCACTCCTCACTGTTCCATTTCACTGTGGTTGCAGTCATTATTAAATTTCTTACTGACCTCTCTAGAAAAGTAGGTAGTCGGTCAAATAAGTTTTTGCTCATAATATAATGCACGTACTCTGAGTTTTGCAACTCAGCGCAATTTTCTATTGGTCAGCTAGTTTTACAATTGCACTTTTTATTTTCACCGTCTAGTTTTTGCTTTTACTAAATCTAATTTCTATATAATTTCAAGTTTTAACGAGGCCAATACTTTGTTGCTTTTGTATTACATAAGAGTTAATATGTAAGATTGCGTCAATGCCTTAGTAGTGATGGTAGTAGATTCAGAGAGCTCTAGGTTCGATCCCCACCTTCATCATCATCATCAGCCCGTATAAAATCCACTGCTGCACATGGGCCTCCTCCCGAGGGAGGGTATTTTCCATAGTCACCACGCTTGGCAGGCGGGTTGGTGACCGCAGTATTATGTTGTAACACACAAATAAACGCTGCTGCCCGTTCCTTGATATACGATTTTTATAGATGATGTTTTAACAATCGGGAACAACGGTTAACGTGCTTTCCGAGGCACGGAGGGTAGTCCCTCAACCAACCAAACTCGAAAAGAAATCTTAGAATTTACACAAAGATTTCTTGTCCGGTGTGGGGATCGAACCCACGGCCTCCGAGACTTAAAGCGAGCCAAATACCGCTACGCTACGGAGGTTGTCATCTATCGCTACCTAGGCCAGATATTTGTGTGAAATGCGGATAATGTTTCTGAATCTGTCAGTGTATTTGTGCCCGTAAATTATGTACTTATATGGTAACCCGCGACACAGTTTGTTGTTTAAAAAAGTCTATATATGTATTTAGAATCCGTTAAGTATATGCGAGGTTTAAGTCCAAAACTCTTCCAAGCATATGTTTTGGTCGATTTTTGGACTTAAATAGTTTAGTAAACTATCAGTATATGTAGATAGGTTACTAAACTATTATTCATATGAAATTGTTACGCAATGCAATATCGTAGGTCCAATTTATGACGTGCATTAATTATGTTATAGTAAAAAGAGCTAGTTTCAGCGTAGTTTCAGAGTACAGGTTTCATGCGGTACCCGGGCTTAAAAAATGTCACCACGAAACTAAGTTAATTGGCACACCTGAAGTATATCTATCTCTTTTTTGCACACGCTAATTATCTTGATGTCCTGTTTACTCTCTAGGCACATAATATTGCGTTAACAAAACACGAGCATGACGTGTCTACCTCCCTTTATATAACATCATTGACGTGCATCGACAAAAAATATGAAAAAGTCGCGTTGCAGAGCGATGACCGCAACTTGTGATACCATAGTTAAAATTGTCGATACAATAGAACTTGAAAAGACTGAGAGATTTGATTTGCTTATACGTTTAACAGTATTTCTAAATCTACAAGCTATTTTTACTTTCAAATGGTCACTTTGTCCATGCCAAAGTGGTTTACTTAATGTTCAACGCATTTGTCCATCGTTGGCAAAAAATGCTGACCCGAACCTTATAGGACGATACAATTAAGGATTCTTTTATTAAATAGAAATAAATCATGAAACCACATACACGTAACATAAGAACTAAAATTATAGCTCCTCAGAGACCCAACAAAATTAGTTTTTACTCCAAATACCTGAAAAAAACGATCCTCATAAAACTTCTTATAGGTACATACTCACTCACACACATCACTCACGTAAATTCAAAAACATTTAACAATCGTGGAAAAAAGCGTTTTACGCCCCGAACAATACATCTGAAGAATAGTTATGACATCAGTCAACTAGACAAGCGAACAAAGAAAACACTCTACCGAGAAATAGGGGTGTATAGGGTGCACAGGGCGAAAGGGGCTGGATCGGAAAACACGAACTATTAATGTTACAAATTACACTTCAGTTGTGGAAGCGCGCCCGCATTTTTCTTCTACGTCGACGCAAGTTTGTGAAAATTCTAATAAGTTCTTTTTTGCAATCTTGGCGGTTTGCAATGGAGTTATACAGCGTGCTACTTTTAGAAATCTAATGCAAAATATGCTGTGCCATTACTTTTTTGAGAACAATTAAACAGAGATGCCAGAAATATACACGAGACGTGAATGTCACAATACAATGAAAGAATATAATGGATTCGAGGTCGATAGAAGACCCAAAAGATGCGAAGTGTTTGTATAACAAAAATACGCCTTAATAAGCAAGGGTAATATATGATGAGAATTGAATACATGTTTCTTTAACAAGCCACTCGTTGGAAAATAATATGCTTAATATTTGTAGGGTCCTTATGGGTGAAGGACCCATATAGGGTGAAGGAGTTGTTGAAAGTTTAACGAAAGTGACGGTGTTCTTTCAGGCTCAGAATATACGGTGTCGTAAGGGACATACACCTGATGGATGGGCAGCAGCATCTATCAGCTCAAAGATACTTCTTACTGGGAACTGATCCGCCGGCCAGGCATATCACCGTATTCACCAAATACGGTAATATCCTTTAACGACCCTGCCTTGCCAAGGTCTATTAAAGAGGAGGCTCAGGTTTAACATTGGACGTAAATGGGATGATATAGAACAGTAACGTAAATTTGGAAATTAAGCTAAGATTAAAAGTATGCATGAAGAACTTTTGTAATCTAACTAATAGTAGCTAACTTAAATGAAAATAAACTAATAAAATACTATCATTCTAAATTTTTGCTTCTTGGCAAGGTTCCCAGAATGCTCGCAGCATTGCCCCGGTAACTGGCAATGCTTACCTGCTGTGAAAAGTAAATACCAGCACTTAAGGACCGTGCCACACAAGAGAGGGCCGCTGCGAGGTTTTTAATAATTAATTTGGTTCCCGGCCCTAATACTTTGAATGGGCCCATAACCTAAAAGTAAACGCGTCGGTTATTCAGTGCAGACTAAACTTTATTTTTATACCCTCACATTACAATAATAGCCAAAAGGTACAAACACATAGCCACTATAAAGGTAATATTTGCGCCTCTTGAGATTCTCAGCGGATTCGGCCGCCAGATGTTTAACTATAAAATCTCTCGTTTCTAAATATCATCATATCAGCGTGTTGTCGTCCAATGCTGAACATAGGTGTCATCCGTCGATTTCCAGCGGGAACAATTGCTAGCGGCCTGCATCCACTGACTCCCTGCGACCTATATGAGGTCGTCGGTCCATCGTGCAAGCGGACGTCCCAAACTGCGCTTACCAGTTCGTGGTGTCCTCTCGAGAAACTTTCTGCTCCATCGGCCGTCAGTTCTTCGAGCGATGTGTCCACTATTGCCACTTCAGATTGCTAATACATTGGGCTATGTTCTTAGTATCATGCTGTATATAAGGAAAACAAGTAATAGAACAACTGTACAAAGAACCAACGTCAAAAATAGGTTAGCAGACGACGGACATGAAAATATCTAGACAGCGTGTGGTTTGCTGTGCAAAATGAGCACCTCATTTTGTTGAGAAAATATTATTTTATGGCGAAATGTCTAGGAAAGTGCACCATCTTTCGTGTCGTTGTTTTAAAGCTATCTCGGAAATATGTGGGACCACCACTCTTGGTGCTACAGTGAGAAACAAGATTGCCGCTTTGCAATATTGAAATTCTTAAGTTAGATATCTTCAATATATGATATATAAGGACATTTTAGCTGCATATTGAACGAAGAAGTGTAGAGATTAGACGAGAGGTGGAATATAATATAAAAGATAATACAGCATAGAAACCAGAAAATATGGAAAGTATTTTTATGCCATTTTTCTCAGGTTTAAAAATAAGATTGTAAACTTTATACTATAAGAGTGTAAATATTTCATACTTTTCTCTAATGAAAAAAGGTATCGTCATATTTGAATGCACCGGTGCAGGTGGCTCAATTGTTACAACAGTGGCTTTTGAAACCTGGTGTTCTGGATTCGATCCCCGAACCGGGACAATTATTTGTGTGAACCACGAACAATTGTTCTGAGTCAGGGTGTGCTTTGTGTCCGGATTGCTTATGCGTACCCGGTCCCCGCCAACGGTGGATCGAAGGAGTGTCCGGGGGGTTTTAGTGGTTGTAGGGTCCTCTCTTCGTGGTATGAATTAGATACCACGCTATGGAGAGGGCGAGTCCCACATATTCCACCGCCAGCGCGCGAAAACGCTGCAGCGGCGGTGGGAATGGGTAAATACATTTCTCCCGGGACAAAAAAAAAAGGTTGTGCTTTGTGTCTATGAAAAATGTGTTTGTATAGTTAGTCTCCCGCGGCACAGGGATTTTATTCCCAAGTACGAGAGTTGTCTTTTAAATTGAAAAAAAAAATAGTACCAATACAATTTAACTTTACAGCAGATATATGTATAGCTGAACCAGCTAAGTGTAGCGACTATGGCGAAATCCCCTTCGAAAGTTGCTTATGTTTGGCAGTGGACTTAATGCCAGCTGATATGATAATGACAAATAATATAAAATCACAAAACTTCGGCCGATATATTTTACTAAAGCTTCTTTAATATCTTAAAGCTCCCTGTCGTAACATTATTTTTTTAAAACTTATTATAGATTTTGGATAAGCATCTCATAGCCTTCAATAAAATTCGTTACCTATAAAAGTAAGTTAAGACCACCTGTAATCTCAGCTTATCCCCATTAAGATAATCGCGATAATACTTCTAATATTTTCCGCTCCATAAAAAAACCTCCCGAAAAGATAAATAAGATGCTCAATACTTTAAATGGATTTGTAGGGCTGCTATCTTCGGTCCAATATTTTTGTCAACTTTACATTCCCGGAATAATACTTACAAACTTCTCGCATATCATATTTTATAATAAGATAAACATTCCGTTAAGTAGTGGTATAAAGGTTGTGGTTTCAATCCCCACGCGGGACAAGAAATTTTTATATAAATCCTAAAACTCTTTTCCGATTCTTGTCGGTTGAGGGACTACATTCCGTGCCTCGGAAAGCACTTCAAACTGTTGAACCCCCTTAGTGTAAAATCAAGTTTTGTCAGCGGTTCTGCTTGTTTAGGAATTACGGTTCGTGCCTCGAAAAGAATATTAAACTGTTGGTACCGATTCTCATAACATTATCAATGATAATGACAATCGTATACCAGGAAACAGGCAGCAGCGTCTACCTGTATCTTCTTCAATTCATCAGCTCGTTTATGTCCTGAACATGGACCTTCTTTGTACAGGCATTGGCTACATGCTCGTTGAAGGATATTGCTATAATCAACATGGTTAACAGGCGGATTGGTGATTGCAGTAAAATGGTAAATAACTTTGAGTAGATAGATTGCGTCTTATGATGCCATGTCTGTTCTGCGAATCATAAGCCATCTCACTTGTAAAATACAACCTTATATAAATTGTGGCCAAATGTAAAAGCGAGAAAGGCCTATTGGTCAGCAATGTAGGAACATTATGTGAGTGAAGCGGCCGTAGCCCAATGGCTAGGGCGTCGGACTTGTGATCTTGAGGTCGCCGGTTCAAACCCTACTCTTTGCACTACCGACGTGAACCCACTCCTAACACAAGCATTTAAGCTTAGCACGAGGGGTTAACAAAAATCCTAGTAGACTGCAAAAAAACCGGCCAAGTGCGAGTCGGACTCTCGCACGAAGGGTTCCGTACTAGTTGCAAGTGCCTACCTATTGAATGAAAGGTAAATTGCAGTTTACGGTTTATGACATATTAAAAAAAACTATTTACTTGATCTCGTTCAAACCAATTTTCGGTGGAAGTTTGCATGGTTATGTACATCATATATTTTTTTTAGTTTTATCATTCTCTTATTTTAGAAGTTACAGCGGGGGGACACACATTTTACCACTTTGGAGGGGTCTCTCGCGCAAACTATTCAGTTTAAAAAAAAATGACATTAGAAACCTCAATATCATTTTTGAAGACCTATCCATAGATACCCGACACGTATGGGTTTGATGAAAAAAAAAATTTTGAGTTTCAGTTCTAAGTATGGGGAACCCCATTTTTTTGTTTTTTTTTCTATTTTTGTGTGAAAATCTTAATGCGGTTCACAACATACATCTATTTGCCAAGTTTCAACATTATAGTTTCGGAAAAAAGTGACTGTGACATACGGACGGACAGACAGACAGACAGACATGACGAATCTATAAGGGTTCCGTTTTTTGCCATTTGGCTACGGAACCCTAAAAACTCCAAGTAATCTTTTTATAAAATAAAAGAAAAAAAATATGAAATGATGTTTTTTTTTACCGATGCATATGTTACCTACATAATAAGTAGTTAGCTACGAGGCTTTCGAAAAATATTATGAAGGTGAACAGGGCTCCAACCTTGTCATAATAATGATGACCAAACCATAAAATGTATATTTTGTGTGAGTGTGTGTACACGACTCGATCTTGACCCGTTTTTCAATAGAAATTTGAATGTTTTCAATCCTAGTGTTGCCTGATGCTAAGCACAAGCAGAATGTATAATGGAGCACGCATTGAAGTCAGTCAAGCTGTTGCTTTGTGGGTAGTTCGAAAATTGTGAGGAAGAGTATGTAAGACATTTCACATGGTTGATGTTATCATAAGATGTGTGTGAAGATGCATATCTAGATCTCAGAAGCTTATGGTCAGATGTGCTATTATACGTCGGAGACATTCGTCGTATGTGCCTTTATCATAAACTGGCACTTACGACCAAATGCTTCTGAGGTATAAAAGTACATCCGTTTTTATGCTTCGTAGGACTAGATATATATAATAACCTCACTTATTAGTATAATATTCATTGCTAAACATGGGATTCCCGTAAAGAGTACCATAGTCATCACGCTTGTCTGGCGTGATAATGACCGCATTCATCATCATCAGCCCGATTAACGTCCACTGCTCAACAAGGGCCTCCTCCCGAGGGAAGGTCTTTGCCATAGTCACCACGCTTGGCAGGCGGATTGGTGACCGCAGTGTTATGTTATAATACAGGGGAAACGCTGCTGCCCGTTCCCTGGTTCGTTTGAAGATGATGTTATAACAATCGGGACCAACGGCTTAACGTGCTTTCCGAGGCACGGAGGGTAGTCCCCTCAACCAACCAGAACCGAAAAGAAATTTTAAAATTTATACAAAGTTATCTTGTCCAGCGTGGGGATCGAACCCACGACCTCCGAGATTTAAAGCGAGCCAATTACCGCTACGGTACGGATATTGTCATGACCGTATTATTATGTATGATATACTTATTTTAGAAGTTACAGGGGGGGGACACCCATTTTACCGCTTTGGAAGTGTCTCTCGCGCAAACTACAAACAATATCATTTTTGAAGACCTATCCATAGATAACCCACACGTATGGGATCGATGAAAAAAATTTTTTTTATTTTCATTTCTATACCCTTATTTTTTTTGTTTTTTTTTTCTATTTTTGTGTGAAACTCTTAATGCGGTTCACAACATACATGTACTTGCCAAGTTACAACATTATAGTTCTTAAAGTTTCGGAAAAAAGTGGCTGTGACATACGGACGGACAGACAGACAGACATGACGAATGTATAAGGGTTCGGTTTTTTGCCATTTGGCTACGGAACCCTAATAAACAGCATTATTGTACATTTACAAGCAGTAATACCTACTCTTTTTTTTTTTTAAGTTTCAACACACATTTAATTTTTATGAAGATTTTATACTTGGTCCTTTTGTTTGACATTCGTTGTTCGTAGTTAGTAAGTTCTGTGAAAGTTTGAGCACTTGATAACGGCGACGCTAACTTTGTACTAGCTCCTGACCTATTCAGTAGTGTTGCGTATCGATAGTCGACTATCGATAGTCTATCGATAGTTGACATCATATCAATAGTATCGATAGTCTATCGATAGTATCGATATTAGTGATAGCATCGATACTATCGAGAGCCAATTTGTGTTTAGGAGCAATACTATCGATAGTATCGATAGTATTGCTCCTAAACATGGGTTGGTCTTCGATAGTATCGATAGTTTTACAAACTATCGATAGTATTGATAGTTTTAATCATTTAATGCAACGATACTAAAGATAATATCCATAGTATCGATAGTATTACTATAAAAATATCGATACTATCGATAGTATTATAATGTGATAGTATCGATACTATCGATACTATTGCTTCCAATCAATAGTATTAGTTAATTTGTGATATCGATAGTATCGATACAATCGATACTATCGATAGCACTATCGATATTGTTACTATTTTTCGAGGTCATCTATCCAAAACGAAACTATCGAT
Organism: Nycteola revayana; assembly: GCA_947037095.2. NCBI lineage: Eukaryota > Metazoa > Arthropoda > Insecta > Lepidoptera > Nolidae > Nycteola > Nycteola revayana. The sequence continues at coordinate 18,040,206 of OX344856.2, read as the reverse complement.
ATTTGGGCAACTCTACTATTTAGTGGAAAATACCTTAAATGTTAACCGGTGACGTGACGGGTATTATTCGAAACAATTTATCTATCTATACTAATATATAAAGCTAATGAGTTTGTTTGTTTGTTTAATTGAACGCGTTAAGCTCAGAAACTACTGTTCCGATTTGAAAAATTCTTTTAGTATTTAAATTGACCACTTATTGAAAGCTATAAGACTTTATCTACACTAATATTATAAAGAGGAAAGATTTGTACCTATTTTTGTATGTTTGTATGTTTGTAATGAATAGGCTCAAAAAGTACTGAACCGATTTCAAAAATTCTTTCACCATTCGAAAGCTACATTATCCACGAGTAACATAGGCTAAATTTTATTTTGGAAAAAAATAGGGTTTTGTAAGATATTTGGGTTTTTCTGACACAAGGTGTAAAAAATCAACCAGAAAAGTTACTTATTTTGCGTACGCTGCCTAAACTATAAAAGATAGAACCATAAAATGTTCTAATTAATTGTAGATCTTATAAATATCTACAAAAACGTCCGCGACACACTATACCTATCTATGTCGAGTGAGGCACAACGACCACTTTTTTATTTAGAAATCTTGAATTATTTTTGGACTACATTTAAACGCGTTTATTTTACTCATGCTATTAATCCTTATCAAAATAAATAAAAATAATAAAAAAAATCATCACTAAGTACAGTTTATGTAGATAATATTTGGTCTGTGAATGATTAAAATTGGACGTTTGGTTTTGAAGTTATGGCGAAATTAAAATATTACGATTTCTGCTGCACGGCCCGTTGCGAAGTCTAATAATTTTCGTGCGATTTTTTTTAGATTTCGTTCTTAAAACTACACCTACGCAAAAGTTCTTCTCAGAGCTAATCAACATTTCTTCTCAGAGCTAAACAACAGTTCTTTTCAGAGCTTTTAAAATGCCTAAAATGCCTAATCCCTAAAATGCCTATTAATTACATCATTAATTATATTTTCATCATTAACAACTTTAACATCCACAGAAAGACAATCTGTGCAGCCTGCGGATAATGACTGCGTTGTCGATGTTTATGTCGGTGTCTGTGAATTGACCTGGGAATCATTTTGCTGACCGTGCCTTTCCTGGGTAGGCTTTTTGCAGCGGTAACCGACATCCGCACGGAGCCGCGGGCGACCGCTATCACTACATCACTACATATTATAAACAAAGTCCCCTGCCGCGTCTGTCTGTCTGTTCGCGATAAACACAAAAACTACTACATCGATTTTCATGCGGATGTTACCAATCGATAGAACGATTCTTCCGGAAGGTTTACGTATATGATTTGTTTAGTTGATGTGTACATTTGACTAATATATATTGATATTTGTCAGAGGTGTCGGAAAAAATTAAGCCATTTGGGAGCTTTCAACGAAAACGCTGCTGTAATAACAAAACAATGTATGGTGGCAAATATTCTTCTCTTTTAGGTCTACAAAAAAGTCTGCGATAGCATATGTCTATCTTTCAAGGTTAACTTGCTATATCCATTATATCTTAGAATAATGATAATTTCTAATGCGGTAATTGTAAAGCTAATCAGACGGATTCAGTATTTATCGTTATCATTTTAAATGAGTTAATATTCTTAAGCATTTCATGCAGATTATTTTACCCCTACACTATATACTTTTAATGAATAACTTAGAAGTTATCGCAAAATAACAGCGCGTGTTTTAGGTAGGCCTAATGCGATTATGCGCGCTCGATCCTTAAGAATTATAGGGCAAATTTTTTGTTTTGTGTTCGTTGTAACTATGATGGATAGATACTTGAATACTTATTTATTTAGTGTTTGTTGTATTGTTAGTCCTGAAGAGTATAGGTATTTCATACGATAAAAGTATACCCACCTACTTATTTCACTGAGTTTTAGTAGGTCATCATCATCATCAGCACGTATATCGTCCACTGCTGAACATGGGCCTCCTCCCGAGGGAGGGTATTGCCATAGTCACCACGTTTGGCAGGCGGGTTGGTGACCGCAGAATTATGTTGTAACACACAAGGAAACGCTGCTGCCCCTTCCTTGATATACGATTATTATAGATGATGTTATAACAATCGGGACCAACGGCTTAACGTGCTTTCCGAGGCACGGAGGGTAGTCCCTCAACCAACCAGACCCGGAAAGAAATCTTAGAATTTACACAAAGATTTTATGTCCGGTGTGGGGATCAAACCCACGACCTCCGAGATTTAAAGCGAGCCAATTACCGCTACGCTACGGAGGTAGGCCGAATGCGATTATGCGCGCTCGATCCTTAAGAATTATAAGGCAAATTTTTTGTTTTGTGTTCGTTGTAACTATGATGGATAGATACTTGAATACCTATTTATTTAGTGTTTGTTGTATAATTAGTCCTGAAGAGTATAGGTATTTCATACGATAAAAGTATACCCACCTACTTATTTCACTGAGTTTTAGTAGGTACCTATATTAATTTGTTTCTGTTTGTTTTGACCAAATTTCGCCCGTTTGTTAGACGTTTAAAGACATTATGTAGTATAATTATCAGTATTGTACCCGTGCGAAGCCGGGGCGGGTCGCTAGTTAAACTATAAAGTTATGGTAAGAGGAGTTATGCGGGTCAAACCGGGCTCGGTAAATTAGTCTTGTTATACTAGTAGTCACCTATTGGTCAATTTCGACCATCATGAAAACAAATATTTACATTATTTCATTCATTCTTCGCTCCTTCTCTATACAAGGTGTTACGGAAAGGGTATATACATAGAAAGAGCAAGGTTTTTTTTGGATGATAATAAACGATATGGCAAGGGTTATTTCATCGAATTTCTACAAGTCCGGAAGTAATGATTTTTTAAAATTCATAGATCCCTGAAACCAAACTTTTCAAATTGAAATAAATACATCACTAGCAATCAATCAGCTGATCGATGGCAACGAACTATTTGCAAGTAAAAATAAACCTCTTACTCCTGGTATTTCTGAATGAAGGGTTCCGCATTTTTATTATTTGTTTGCAAAATAATACTGACTTTTTTTATTGTATTTTGAGTTGAAACCCATATCGTTTGTTATGATCCAAAGAGGCCTTGCTCTTTCTATGTTTACCTATACCCTTTCCGTTACACCTTGTATAAACTATAAGTAACGACATTTCATACTGCTCAGTGTCCGCGCAATTTTCGTAGAAAGGGATACAAAGTTTTTGCTATACGTATCTATATACTAATATAATAATATTAAGAGTTTGTTTATTTGAACGCGCTCATCTCAGGAACTACTGGTCCGATTTAGAAAATTATTTCAGTGTTAGATAGCCCATTTATTGAGGAATATGTGGGGTTTATTAACCCTTGGGGTGCCTGGTGGGTCTGATAGACCCATCACTTTAAAGAATCGACAATATTTTGGAAAATTCGTAACTACCGCCGCTGTGTGCCCGAGTAGCTTCGTGATATAGACTTGCGGCTAGATTGCCGCCCCTCCCGCAGTCCGCAACGCGCACGCGTTCGAGTAACACGTGTTTTATGTGCGCTCGGGTCTGAGAAACCCGACCAGGCACGCGGCGTAACTTTTAACTGGTAAGTTATTATTTTTGTTTTCATTATTTATTTTGCATTGTGTAGTAAATTATTTATCTGTATAATATTTTCGCAGTTAAACATGGCCAGGCGATTAACCAATACCGAAATAAGCCAAATTTTAGATCAAGATTTCCATGAAATTGAGGATGACGTGGTTTTTGATGAAAGTGGAGCCGAATCCGATCACGTGAGTGTTCAACATGATTCAGATGATACTGAGGAAGAAGTACAAGGTCATAATGAACCAAGTAGTGACAGTGATGATGAGATGTCTCAGCCTTTGAGCAACTTTGCTCACAGATCAATATATAAAGGAAAAGGTTCCGTAATCCTCCGAGTGCTCGCGTTCGTACTAGAGCAGAGAACATTTTTACTGGAACACCTGGCGTGAAACCTCATGCAAGACATGCGCAGCAAGAACTTGATTGCTTTCATCTGTTTGTGACTGAAGACATGTTGAATGTAATTATGGAACATACTAATAGGAAGATCCGCAATACGAGGCAGGGTAGCAATACTTCAAATGAATATGCCTATTCAGAGATCACAATGAACGAACTAAAAGCGGTTATTGGATTACTCTTCTTAGCCGGATTATTCAAATCTGGAAGACAAAACCTGAAAGATTTATGGGCAAGTGATGGAACCGGCATAGATATTTTTCAAATGACAATGAGTTTGAGACGATTTGTGTTTGTTGTAAATTGTTTGAGATTCGATAACTTGGACACGCGTGAAGAAAGAGCAGCAACTGATAAATTGGCACCTATCAGAGATATTTTTGAAGACTTTGTAAGGAACTGCCAATCCGTCTATGTTCCATATGAAAATTTAACCATTGATGAAGAATTGGTAGCCTTTCGTGGTAGATGTGGGTTTCGCCAGTACTTACCCAGCAAACCAGCAAAGTATGGGATAAAGATTATAGCCCTCGTTGATGCTCATACCTATTATTCTTTGAATATGGAGATATACGCAGGAGAACAGCCGGAAGGTCCATATAAGGCGAGCAATAAGCCGCATGACGTAGTAGATCGTATAGTACAACCCATCTCTCAAACAGGAAGAAATGTAACCATGGACAATTGGTTTACGAGCTATCCTACGTACGAACATCTACTGAAAAATCATAAATTGACTGCTGTGGGGACAATGAAAAGCAACAAAGCTTGTATCCCACCGAGTTTTTTGAAAAAACGTGACGTGAACACCACAATTTTTGGCTTTCAAAAGGATTTGACAATCCTCTCTTATATTCCAAAACGAAATAAGAATGTTTTCATGTTGTAATCACTTCACCACGATTGTGAAATAGATATTGAAACAGGTGATCAGCAAAAACCGGCAGTTATAACCTTCTATAACCAGACAAAAAGTGGTGTGGATAACGTAGACAAATTGATTCGTACATATGATGTGTCTCGAAATTCTAAAAGATGGCCCCTGACAATTTTTTTCTGGATTCTCAATACCGCTGGTATTAATGCTAAAATTATTCACATGTTGAACAATAACGGTGCTAGCAATGTAACTAGAAGAGAATTTATAAAAAAATTAGGCATGGCATTGACGGCTCCATATCAAGCTGAACGTCTTAACAATTTGCGTCTTCCGATTAACCTAAGGAAGAGAATTAGCTCTCATGTAGGAGAACCCTCAGAGCCACCAGCTAAAAGACAAGATGCTGCTATAAAAAGACGTTGTTATATATGCCCTGCTAAAAAGGACCGTAAGTCTAAGTACCTTTGTATTTCTTGCACGAGTCATATTTGCTTGGAACACGCAAATTTTATATGCTAAAATTGTCGCACAAATACTGAGTAATTATTAATCGTACTTTAGTAACCAAAGTTTATAACTTTAAGTTAATTCATCTGTGCCTTATATTAATGTGAAGACTGATTTTGATCTCAATTAAAAAGAGTTTAATATTGTTGATTTAAAGATAAGTAAAATTATTGTTACCCAAGAATGAGAGGTTTTTTAATTGCTTAATAAAACTTTATAAAATATATTGTCGTATTTTTTTTCCCTTTTTTCATTAAGATACAATATTGAATATAAATTACAACCTGTTGTTATAGTTTGTAACATCAAAATAAATAAAAATAACCATTTATGTTTACGGGTCTGTCAGACCCACCAGGCATGCCATGTGATTTTTACCTACCAGGCTCCCCAAGGGTTAAATTGTGAAGATCTTACGGGAAAGGGATTTACGCGGGTGAAACCGCGCGCTGGAAGCTAGTAAATGTATAGATTAATAAAACTCTTTACCTTAAATTACTGACTGACGAGCAACGCACCGTCTTAACCACAAATAAGAAGAGACCTGAAACTTGGAGGGCTAATTCTCGATATGACGCATCATAAAAACATTTTAACGCGTTTATATGAAAAAAACTTCGCTTTAAGCCTCGGAGGTCGTAGGTTTGATGTCCACTCCAGACAAGAAAGCTTTGTATAGGTAATATATTCTAAAATTTCTATACGGCAATTTCGTCCGGATTTATTAGGAATCGGCAAATTAAATTAATGTGTTGCTCTGAAAAGACAAAGATTTTATTTTAACATAAGTTTACATTTAAAGCTATGTACAATCAAACTATAGTTTTAATTTATTAATCATTTATTTTCAGACCAAAAGTCCATAAAATGTTAGTAACAATGATCTTAGCCTATTGTTAGTAATTTAATATAAATAAATAAAACTAATTCTACTTTACAGTCTACATCGCGTGCAGTCTAATCCAATGGCCCAACATTGGACTGTCCCGTTTATCACACAATACGCTCAAGATGCTGTGTGAACTGCCACGCATTCTGCGGAGGAGGGAAGCGCAACGTTTGCGTATGATGGCATGGAAACCATCAACTCTGGCCTCCGCAAACATGCCTGATGCACTACAAAAACGTGGCAGTCCATTCAACATCCTGAACGCATTGTTATATTGAACACGCAGGGCGCTGTATGCCCTCTGCGTATAGCCGACCCACAGAGCCCATGTGTAATACGATACCTGAAAAATATGGCGGCTAACAGAATCTTCAGACCAAAATTATATTTTTATTTTATTTGGAATAACAAGTTTATTCCAAGGCCCATAAAACTAGAACATTGTATTTTATCAAATTAATCAGACATTTTAAGTCGCTGAATTCAGGTCGAAGGATTTCGTTAGATTTATGAAAACATACACGAAAATATAATAGAAGGCCGTTAAACGTAGACATAATAAATAAAACAATGTTCGCCCCACAACTGTTTTAATAATATATACCTAAAGTAAGAAATTGGTTGGCTAAATCAAGTTCGGGGATTACATTTTGTAGCTGTAAAAATCTCTGGAGAAATTATATATTTCTCATCTCTCTGTCTTGTATATAACTAGCTGTATTTATCTTCTGCTCCTGATCCCATCATTTGGGGTCGGGTCTCCTCACAATTCTGCGCCAAGTCATGCGATCTTGGGTTGTCGTTTCTGGCAATTGGGCTTTCTTGAGGTCTCTCTCTATATTTTTCCACCAGGTAGATGGGGGGCGTCCTATACCTCGTTTCTGTTCCGGCAGGTTTAGCGCAATTTGTACTACATGATCCTCGCTTCTTCTTTTAACATGTCCATACCATCGAAGGCGGTTTTCAGTGATTTTATCGGCAATGGGTGCAACTTTAAAACTGCCTCGAATATATTCATTTCGAATTTTATCCATTCTTGTTACACCACCTGCCCACCTTAGCATCTTCATTTCGTTGGTATGTACTTTCTGTTCATGAGACTTCTTAGCTGTCCAGCACTCAGAGCCATAAAGAATGGCCGGACGAACTGCCGTTTTATATACTTTGCCCTTAGTTTTTATAGGAATACGCGGATCACATAAGACACCAGTAAGTGCTCGCCATTTTTGCCAGGCCACGTTAATTCAATGCGCTACATCAGCGTCAATATTGGCATCGGGTGTTAGTATGGAGCCCAGATATTTAAATTTTTCTACAGTGGGGATAGGCATAGTCCCGATATGTATTATTTCCGGCGTAGTGTTTCCACTGAAAGGACATTTCATATATTCAGTTTTGCTCCTACTGACCCTAAGGCCGTACTTTTCTAGGGATTGCGTCCACGTATTTAGGAGCTCTTGAAGGTGTTCGGCAGTGTCGGCAGCCAGTACTATGTCGTCTGCGTACAGCATGGTCCATGTTAGCGGGGCCGGTATATCCCTGGTAAGATAGTCCATGACAAGATTGAACAGAAACGGGCTCAGTACAGATCCTTGATGGACGCCAACTTTGACCTCGAAGGCCTCACTAACCCCTGCCAAGCTTCGAACTCTAGTGGTGACATTATTGTACATGTCTTGTACCAGTTCGACATAGTACTCAGGTACATGTTGAGCACGGAGGGCCTGCCATACTACTTTGCGGGGTACTCGATCGAAAGCTTTTTCGAGATCAATAAATGTAAGGTGTAGGTCTTTGTGGTTAATTCTATATTTTTCCATCATGATCCGGATTGTTTGTATTGCGTCAGTGGTTGACCGGGCCGCTGTAAAACCGAACTGATTTGGGGATATTTGCGAGATACTGATGATTCGTTTATTAATGACTCTTTCCCATATTTTAAGTGTGTGTGAGGTCAATTTTATGCCTCTATAGTTTTCGCATTGCGCCACATCACCCTTGTTCTTGTAAAATGGTAGAAGATAGCTTTGGCGCCACGCCTGAGGGATACGCTTGTTGGTTAGGATGATATTAAACAGCTTGGTAAGCCATGCTATGGCAGTTGAGCCAAGAGCGTTCCATAGATCGGCAGGAATTTCATCAGGCCCTGCAGCTTTTCCATTTTTCATTGTAGCCACTGCATGCTTAACTTCTGTCTCATTTATTTCGGGTATTGGTCCATGTGTGGGTTCGCAGGATGCAGGATCTTCATTTGGGAATTCTTCGTTAAGAAGTTGTACGTAATACTCAAACCATCTCTGTCTTATTTGTGATTTCTCAGTTAAGAGTTTCTGATCTTTGCTTTTGATATATTTATTGGTTTTTATATCCCTGGTCGCTATGTGCCTCGATTTTGCTACTTTAAGTACATCGTTTGCTGTTTTTGCACTTTCCAAATTATTATAAAAGTTTTGGTTACTGGTTGCTCTTTCTTGAGCTACGCATTTCTTAGCTTGATTCTTCGCTTCTTTATATTTGTCTTTGTCTTCATCCAGTTGTGAGCCTTGCCATTTCTTAAAGAGAGCTTTTTTGGTTGTCAGTGTTTCTTTTACTTTGTCGTTCCACCAGTTAGGGTCTTTTGAGTTTCCAATTGGCCCTTTTGATATTCCAAGAATTTCCGCAGCCTGTGCTCTGCACTGTGTTTCAAAGTTGGACCACATTTGTTCAGCGGTGCTATATTTTACTTTCATATCATTTTCAATATATAACTAGCTGTACCTCACGTCTTTACCTGCTTAAAAATACTGTGAGTGTATGCGGCGTTTTCTACGTCATCGGGCATAAAGATCAACACGATCTCTATGGTTTCAAAAACTACAAAATAATCAACCTGCGCAAGAGGAGTGTGCCCTATGTGGAACTTCGGTCTCGATCGGTTTATAGCGATCACTTGAGTTTGCGCCATAATATCTCGCGCATATAGCCAATCACCATAGACTTTGGCCGCCATCATCATCATCATTTCAGCCGTAGGACGTCCACTGCTGGACATAGGCCTCTCTCATAGATCTCCAGTTGTTGCGGTTAGAAGCGGCCTGCATCCACCGTGATCCCGCGGCTTTAACCAGATCATCCGTCCATCTAGTAGGTGGACGTCCTACGCTATGCTTGCCGATCCGCGGTCTCCATTCGAGAACTTTTTGGCCCCAACGGCCATCTGTTCTTCATGCTATATAGCCTGCCCATTGCCACTTCAATAAACGAATCCGTTGGGCTATGTCTGTAACCCGCGTTCTTCTACGTATCTCTTCATTTTTGATTCGATCTCGTAGAGAAACCCCGAGCATAGCCCTCTCCATAGCTCGTTGAACGACTCTGGCCGCCATAGACGGTACTTTTATTTTCAGTATATATTAATGAACTAGCTGTAGCTTGATTTCTTCATATAAACTTTGCAACCCTTTTTCATCCCCTTAGGGATTGAATTTTCAACAATCCTTCAAATATTATAAAGTGACGTCGGTGTGCACTATGCACACCTACGTCATTTTATAAATATTTATGCAAAATTGTCATGGTTCTAGACCCAGTTTCAGCTGTGTGTTGATCAATCAGTCAGTCAGTTTCTACTATTATACAGGGTTATTTTTAGAACATTAACAACCTTTCAGGGGGTGAAATTACTGATGATTATAAAGAACTTTTAATATGGGACCAACCCTGAAATCGCGAAAAAAAAAAACAGTTCTGTTCCATACGTTTATGTTGACTTAACTTGCCTTAATCTGATTTTATTTCGCGATTTCATAAATACACATAGCCTTCCTCGATAAATGGGTCCAATGGTTCCTGAGTTTAGTACATTCAATCCAACAAACAAACAAACTGTGCAGCTTTATATATTAGTAAAAGCTACGTATAAAACATTCTAAAAAAGGCTATTAACTCTCAACGCTTTTCCTTAACCAAAAGTCCCACTAAAAACAAAAATGATTTCCTAAAGCTTAGAGGAGAAGTGTGTCACTTACAGCCGTTTGAGATGGCGGAGAGAAATTTAGCACATAACAGACCAGGTTACCTCAAAGACAAACAATAAAGGCGCAAGTTTTACCTCGAAGTGAAACATTAGCATGTTACAAAAGGAAAATGGCTGAAAAAGGGTGATTTTGAATAGATAAATAGTTGAGATACTAAGTAATTACTTTTGTCTTAACTTTAAGTGAGATTTTTAGTATCGTATTGGTATAGCGTTGAAATGCTTTTATACATTCCCACCGCCGCTGTACCGTATTCGCGCGCTGTCAATGGGATATGTGGGACTCGCCCTCTCCATAGCGTGGTATGCTAAACTCATACCACGAGGAGAGGACCCTACACCACTAACCACTTCCCCGGACACTCCTCCGATCCGCCTTTGGCGTGGGCCGGGTACGCATGAGCAATTCGGCCCCCCGACGGCACCCGCGGCCAATATGGTACCGCGGGATCTCCTGGGCCATAATTACAGTGGCCCATTTGCCCGATTATAGGGCCGCCCGGAGTGTAGAGGCGTCCCTACTTCTCATGGGTCAGCCTTGAAGGGAGCGGGGCCCATGTGGCTCCCCGAGGCCGAGCCTAGGGCGGTAGGCGGCGGGATGTACATTACACCTGAGCAGTTCAAAGTCAAAGGCCTGCGACACGAGAAGAAAATAAAACTATACAATCATTCGAAAGAGACGGAATGCTATTCTATACTTGAATTTATAGAAGGTTGTAATTGACATAAAGTGTTGATTGAAATGATGTTCTATGGTCTTTAAAATATAAGCTTTTATTATTGTTTGATTGTTTGTGGTGCGATTTTCGCCAAACTCAAAAATGCTCAACGCGCCTAAAAAAGTTTTTACTTCAAAAACACTTTTAGACAGCTAACTTATTTACATCATCATTATCATCAACCTGTATTACACCCACTGCTGAATATGGATATCCTTCCCAGGCGGGTTTTTTCCATAGTCACCGCGCCTGATTTGGTGACCGTAATATTTTGAAATTACATACACAGGGAAGCGCAACTGCCCGTTCCTCAATAAACAACTGCTATAGATGAGGTTATAACAATCGGGACCAAAGGCTTAACATGCTTGGCACGTAAGGTAGTCCCTCAACCAACAAGACCTTAGGAATCTTTAATTTTACACAAAGCTTTCTTGTCCGGCGTGGGGACCTACAACTTTAAAACAGGTTTAAATGGAGACTTATATACTGCTTCGCCACGGAGGTTGTGCTTCACATGGTATTGTTTAACTATTTTATTAAAAACTGTTTCTCTACCTATCTTACCTACATCCTACTGTCGTCTTATATCAAAAGTTTAAGATACGTAAAGTACGACAGCTCTTGGTGGTTCGTATAATTTTATAATTCTTTGCCTGTTTTTGATCCATTAGTAAACGTCACCGTACGCTGCAATCATAAAATTTATCAAAAAGTTATTATATTATAATATTACTAAATAAAACTAGTATGTCACAGATATTGTATTATATGTTCATGTTCTGACACGACAGTAAGAAATTCAGTATTTTTACATCCTTTTTGTACGAAATAATAATTATTTTATATGTATTTTATAGCTTCTCCATAGCTCGTTGAGCGACTCTGAGCCAGTTCATAAGGCCTATAGTGAAGCATCACGTTTCGGATCCATCCATAGGTCATCACTGGCAACACACACTGGTTGAAGACTTTCGTATTTAGGCATTGAGGAATTTTGGACGAAAGACACTGCGAAGTTTCCCGAAAGCTGCCCATCCGAGTTGGATTCGGCGATTGACCACCTTCTCTAAGTTGGACCTACCTAATTGGACTCTCTGCCCTAGATGTACATACGCGACAACAACTTCAAGAACCGTATTCTCAACCATTATAGGTGTAGGCACAACATGGACGTTAGACATGATTTTCGTCTTGTCCATGTTCATTTTAAGACCTACTCGTTGGGAGACTCGGTTGAGGTCTTCGAGCATTGTACTGCGTTCTTCCATTGACTTTGTCATGACCACGATATCATCAGCGAATCGAAGGTGAGTGATGTATTCGCCGTTGATGTTGATGCCTAGTCCTTCCAACACTTTGATATATCGATAGTCAATACGGCAACGCTCGGGTCTCTCTACGAGATCGAATCAGAAATGAGGAGATACATAGAAGAACGCGGGTTACCGACATAGCCCCACAAAAGGATTAGTTCGTTGAAATGGCAATGGGCAGGCCATATAGCAAGGAGAAAGAAAAATTCTCGAATGGAGACCGCGGATCGGCAAGCTTAGCGTAGGACGTCCACCTACTAGATGGACGGACGATCTGGTTAAGGCCGCAGGATCACGGTGGATGCAGGCCACTTCTAACCGCAACAACTGGAGATCTATGAGGGAGGCCTATGTCCAGCAGTGGACGTCTTACGGCTGAAATTATGTATTTTATTAATAATAGACCAAAGAATATGTTTTAAACAATCTTTTTTACATCTTCTTTGACGTGTCTCGGGGTAATACGTCAAACTAACAACTTAATTGGTTAGTGTTTAAACACTAACTAATTAAGATTGAACTGAAAGTCATAGGGGGCATAGATAGTTTGTTTATCGTAGCCTACGTTACAATAAACTGCGAGTCAAATTTCAGCGGAACGGGTAAGACAGGATTCATCGAAAATGACCATTTAAAAACTAACTAAATTAAGACAGTAACTGGACCTAAATAATGTTGACATGCCCATCTGACATACTCAAATGACAGAACTTTAGACTATTAAATTATAGATAAAAAATAAAATTCTATTTTCATACCTGACAGCTTTTACGCTTAAGCTATAAAAAAATCTAATACAAACTATTATTATTATTATAACTAAACTAAATTAATAAATGAAATATATTATATTAATGAGCCAAATATGTTTTGACGATTTGCAAATGCCTGTAATAGGTTTACGTAAATAAAAACTTTTTTTATTTATTTATTTTATTTTAAAACGTTGAAACAGGGTTTCATTCATATAGAGGAGTTTACGCGGGCGAAGTCGTAGGCTAAACAGCTGAGTTCTCCAATAAAGCCATACAATTTTAATATCATCACAAAATTTCCCGGGCACCGCTGCGCTACTTTGGCAATCTATTTTAATTCACATGTAATTTAATAAAAAGCTTACACAACATCAGTATAAATGGCGAATATTTGCACAAGTTCGTTCGTGGAAATGTGATAATTGCAAGCTAATTAACTTAAAGAAACAACTTTCATTGAAATATAATGGTTCAATGGAGATGTAAAGTGAAATATGCGATGTATTTATGATTAATTTATTGGGTGCTTAACAAGATGAAAGCTTTTTTGTGTTTTGGGGGATTCTATGGGATAAACCATAAATCCGTCTATTAATTTTCTCTATGGAATTAATAAAATAAATATGTTTTTCCCGTACACCTCTTTTAAGTTATTAATAAATACTAAATAGTTAAAACATATTGGCTCATTAATATAATATTTATTATTTAATTAAATATATTTTCACTTTTTAAATTATTATATTATATTGTGTTCAGAAATAAATAAATTAACAAAACAGAATAATTCTGTAACTAAACCTAACAAATAAAAATAACCTATAATTAAAGCTAATTAAGAATTAAAAACTACCAAATGTAAAAAACTAACGTGTAACTAAAATTATTCTAAAATGGCGTCACTGGGAAGCGTTCCTAGAATGCTGGCAGCATTGCCACGCTAAATGCCAATGCTTATTTGTTTGGCAAAGTATACACCAGCGTTCTGGGAACACGTAACATTGTTCCCCACGGCCCCAACGTTTCGCCCGAAAAGGCACTAACATATAGCCACTATCAAGGGTACCATATTTGCGCCTTTTGAGGTCTTCCGCCAATTCAGCCGCCACGCCAGCCCTACTTTGGGTTCCAGAAAGATGAGACGGCGCGAGGGTATCGACGCACGTAGCGTCCCACACTAAAGGCATCTTCCAGTTGGTAGATGCAAAAGCCCGACGGATAATGTTATTAATATAATATTAGATCTTTACCTATGAAATTGCCGTTCTGTAGTACTGGCCATTTCAAATCAAAATAATTTTTGTTTGGCCAAGAATTCTAATTTCAAATTTATTTTATTTTAAAAACGTGGATCTTAGTCATCTGTTTATTGATTAGTGTTACATTTTAATCGCATTTCAATCTTTTTCGTCATCATTGATACGTTAAAAATTCGAGTAATTATGGAATATGAGTACCGTCGTGGCAGCAACGCACCACAAGCGGCACGCAACATCAACGACGTTTACGGAGCTAACACTACAAACCAACGCACCACCTATTATTGGTTTGCTCGCTTCCGTTCTGGAAATTTCGACCTGAAAAATGAACCTCGCGGTCGTCCGAAGACTTTGGTCGACAATGACGAATTAAAGGTGATTGTGGAAGCTGATGATACACAATCTACGGCTGAGTTAGCAGCAGCTTTCGACGTTAGCGTCAAAACAATATTGGTCCATTTGCGTCAAATTGGCAAGGTAAAAAAGCTTGACATATGGGTGCCCCACGAACTCAATGATCGCCAGCGCGAAGTACGCGTCGAGACGTGCCTTGCACTCTTCAACAGACACACAAATGAAGGAATTTTGAACCGCATTGTTATCTGCGATGAAAAATGGATTCTCAGTCAAGTCAAGTGCTCAGGAAGTAGGTTGGATCCTGGTTCAGCACCTAAACAATGCCCTAAACGAAAACTTACACCTAGAAAAGTCACTGTTTGGCGGTCTAGCGCCGGTGTGATTCATCACAGCTTTTTACCAAACGGGGTGAGCATTACTGCAGATGTGTACTGTGAAGAACTGAACACAATGATGGAGAAGCTGGCAAATCTCCAACCAGCATTGGTCAATCGCTCGTCTCCGCTGCTCCTGCACAACAACGCGCGACCTCATACTGCACAGCAGACGGTCTCCAAGTTGCAAAAACTGGGGTTGGAAGCTCTCCGTCATCCGCTCTACTTCGACCTTGCGCTGACCTTGCGCCTACAGACTACTACTTTTTCCAGAATTTGGATAACTTCTTGGCGGGAAAAAAATTCAATACCCGAGAGGCAGTACAAAATGCCTTTGAAGAATTTGTTGCCTCCCGTCCAGCTGATTTCTTTAAGAAGGGCATCAATAAACTGCCACTGCGTTGACAAAGATGCATTGATTGCATGGGTGATTACTTCGATTAATACAAATAAAAAATACATTTAAAAAAATCGTTCAAATTTTTTAATACAAAACGGCAATTTCATAGGTAGACCTATTATTAATTTAATTTATGTGCTTATTGCTAATTATTGTAGGTACCTAATAGTTTGTATAATTTTAGGCTAAAATCTGTCAGGTTTGTCAGATTATTTTTTATGTTGATATGAGTTTAAGTTCTATCCTAGGAGTATCTTCCCTGATCATGAAATTTATAAATAGAAAAACGTAAAAATGTAATAATTAACTCCGGGTTATCAGATTGAGGTGCTTCTTTTGTATCAAAACTGTAAACCAACGGTCTCGATGTTATGACCGGCCGGATCTTCTCAGTTGGGGCGCATTGGATCCGGTGGTAGCATTAAAGCGCGTCCGTCGTTATATGCTCATGGTCAACCCAAATAATGACAATTGTTTTGGCATAATATAGACAGAACAAGCATTTTGCCTCCTAGTGACAATATACATTAATTATAATAATTAATTTAATTATAAATAAGTAATTTGAATAGGTTTATAAATAAACAGCAAATGTAATTTAAGATAAATAATAAATAATGTTTGACGATTTACAAGTGCCTGTAATTGGTTTACGTAAATAAAAATGATTTTTATTTATTTTATTTTTATTTATTTAACAATATCTATGACAATCGTGTAATCGCGTAACGGCCTCAATATTATATCTGCATTCTCTCACTGGGAGGATCGAAGTGAGGTTTATTCCCAGTAGTTCTGTTCAACAGTTCTATAATAGAACTAGTAAGACATTTTTTTCTCACTAGTTCTATTCGAACAACTTGATGAGAAGAATAGAACTAATGGGATATGTAATAGAAAAATATGTCCCACTATTATGTAAATTTTAACAAAGGTAGTCTCACAACATTCCGCTTGCATATTAGAAAAATGTATGACCTTCTTACCTTTATGAAGGGGCCCAAAGTAGAGAACATTTTCAGGAGCAAATTTATAGACAGGACAAAATTCTGTTATAAATCTAGATATTTGGTGAAATATTTCGAAGTTTTTTTACCTCTTGATGAATTTGCACTCATGAAAATATTCCTGTAACACTTTAACTATTTTCTCCTTAATAAAGGTAAAAACGTCATACATATTTTTTCTAATATGTACCTTCGCGCGATTTGAATATAACTACTGGGAATAAACCGAATCAACAAGTGATAATCTTTGGCTGGCTGATGATGATTTCCATAGGGAATTATGAACTGCATCAATTGAGTCTTTAGGTTGAAAATATACTCTGATATTATGAGCTCCATCCCTACCTTCTCCAGTTACCTTAATGATGTTAAATAATATAATTTCCTACATTCACAAAATAGTACAGACATAAAATCCAACTTAACTATTCTCACCAACCTTAAATATATTATCTGCTTGAAAAATTGCAAGATGTGACGTGGTAAATGAAAATATATGCGACCAAGCACGACTACAGTGTATATCACTTTAGGCCATTAAACTGGGCATGTCACAGCTTTTGTGGAGCTAATCCGGACAAATGACTTGGTAGGAAGTGGTAAAAAGTTGGACGATTACGAAGGCTGAATGGAGTGATTTTTAATTGGAGTTTTTGAGTGGAGTGTTGCTGTGATTGATGTGTGGTTAATTGTGATTAAAATCTCGTTTTGTTAACCAAGGGATTGTCGTAAATTGAGTACATTTTGAGGAAGCTATGCTATAGTAGATTTTGTATATTTTGATTTGACTGATTCAGCATTTAGTAAAGATCATCATCATCATCATCAGCCCGTATGACATCCACTGCTGAACATGGGCCTCCTCCCGAAGGAGGGTATTTGGCATACTCAATTAGTCACCACGCTTGGCATAAAATATTATTAGCAGAGTTTTTGTACACTACTAGTATTCTTGTTAACTCCTCGTGCTAAGCTAAAATGCTTGTCTTACGAGTGGGTTCACGTCGGTAGTGCTATGGGTGGGGATCAAACGGACGAGCACATGGATCGCAATTCCGACGCCCTAGCCATGGCTATGGCCGCTTTTAAATTACTACGATTAATGACATTTATTAAATTAACAGACTATTATTAGTTATAATGTATGATAAGCCTAAAATGAAAAAAACCCTACACTCATCTAATAAACCACTACCAGTTGGCAACGTTCTCAAAATGCTGGCAGCATTGCCACGTTGTATGGCAATGCTTAATCTACGATTAATATTTTTCACTTATTTAAAAATCATGAAAACAAAGTATTACATTAATGATCAACAAACATCAAATAATACTCCAATAGGCCTTATTTATTTCAGAGTAAAATTCTGAAGCAAGTTTCTTGGCCTAGTTTATTAGCTTCCGCCGGAGTCCGGATTGAGAACCGTGTAGATATTTATTGCTCGTTAAAATTTATAGATACGACTACTATTTCGACGAGAAAGTTTTCCATCTTCAGGGCATAAATTTAAAGATTTTTAAGTACGTATATTTTTACTAGCTGTGCCCCGCGGTTTTACCTGTGTTACTCTGTTCCAGTGGATCGGACCGCGCTGTTTTGCAGCCTATATGTTAATTCAGCGTATAACCCATCCTGGTGCAAAATTTCAGCCGATTCCATTCAGTAGTTTTTACATGAAAGAGTAAAAAACATCCATCCATACTTACAAACTTTCGCGTTTATAATATTAGAAGGATATTTGTAATTAAGTAGTTTTTTTATTTGAAGATGCATTGGTGTGACTTATTGAGTAAGTTGAGGGTTATATTTTTTGGAATTGAAAGCATATCTGGAGATTTTTTTTCCGGGTGGAAATTCATTTACGCATTCCCACCGCCGCCGCGCCGCTGCAGCGTATTCGCACGCTGGCGGTGGGATATGTGGGACTCGCCCTCTCTATACCGTGGTATGCTAACTCATACCACGAGGAGAGGACCCTACACCACTAAAGCCCCCCGGACAGTCCTTCAATCCGCCGTTGGCGGGGACCGGCCGCGCATAAGCAATCCGGCCAAGCATATCTGGCCTGGTTTTGGTTTCTTTACATCTTAACTTCGTAGACCAGCGAATGTGTAGTATTTTGTATGAGTATATTAGCTTTACTGCACATGGTTTTACCCACGTGTCTCCCGTTACCTTGGGAATCTAATACTAAAATATAATCTATAGAGTTCTTTGATAAATATAGCACTTTAGTAGTTCCTGAGATTAGCGCGTTCAATCAAAGATACTATTAAGTACCTATAGATTTTGACTGTCATCCTCTCTCTTAGGGGACTATGCTAAATGCGGTATAAAATGTTTATAAAATCGTCCTAGTATTAGATAACTGTAATCCAAACATAAGTTATTCATCATCATCAGCCCGTATAACGTCCACTGCTGAACTGCTGCCTCCTCCCGAGGGATGGTATTTGCCATAGTCACCACGCTTGGCAGGCGGATTGGTGACCGCTGTAATATGTTGTACCACACAAGGAAACGCTGCTGCCCGTTCCTTCATATACGATTATTATACATGATGTTATAACAATCGGGACCAACGGCTTAACGTGCTTTCCGAGACACGGAAGGTAGTCCCTCAACCAACTAGACCCGAATAGAAATCTTAGAATTTACACAAAGATTTCTTGTCCAGTGAAGTGGGGTTCGAACCCACGACCTCCAAGATTGAAAGCGAGCCAAATACCGCTACGCTACGGAGGTTGTCTACGTGTTGATTTATATATTACTAGTTTTATATCAATTAACTAGCCACAAACCCATATTATGATGAAAATACCCAGTGACAATAAAGCGCTGAAATATAAAACAAGAATATAATTCTACAGTTAAGAAACTTTATTGCACACAATCAAATCATACAATTCAAATAAACCTTATTTTTAATGTAATCTTCATAGCAAACGAATGCCGCCAATTAATACTCCAATATCATACGTGTAACTGCACCATTTCAAAAAGCTCCAACCTTTTTGTTGAACGAACGAATATTTTGTATGAATATTTAAAAACGCAATTTTACTAGTGTTACCCATATCATTTGACCCGGGGCGTGATTAACTTCGGAACAATGCTATTTTGTATCTCACTCGATTATCCTCCAATGGACGCTAAAGGTCATATTTATATGTTAATTTGCTTATGAGCTCAGGTGTTTTGGGAATGCTATCGTAGTAAGATTTGGTAAATTATATCCTGAGATGTTTGCGTGTCTAACGTGAAATGTAGGTACTTGAAGTAAAAGCAGGCCGATTGTGTATCTTGGCAAAGCAACGTAAAAGCAGATATTTTTACCATTATTTGTAAATTCTTTTTCTTCTCCTTCCTGCCCTTATCCCATATTACTTGGGGTTGGCGCAACACGTTTGTTTCTTTCATTATGTCCTGTCACCCGTCACACTTTCACTAACTCCCTTTTCTTTCATATTAGTCTTCACACAATCCATCCATCTTTTCTTTGGCCTTCCTCTCCCTCTCCATCCATCTACATGTATACTTAGAACTCTTTTAGTAGTTTTTTTTTTAATCTTCTCCGGCACTTGGGAAATAAATCCCTCTGTTACGGGGGATTTTAAAAACCCATAATTGAGTGACACAACGTACACCCAGACTCAGAACAACTATTCGCGATTCACACAAATAATTGTCCCGGGTGGAACTCGAACCCAGAGCACCAGGTCTCAGAGGCCAATTATTCGCAAAACGAAAAATGATCGTGTTGCTATATCAATAATTGTTAACTAACTAGTCGTAAACGATTGCTACAATTTTGCTGTTGGTGGCTATGATAACGTAAAAAAATGACACGTTGCAGTGAAAATGACGTAATTTTTTGACCATTTGCGATGAATGTACACAATTATCGCTGTTGCATTTTTACGTAATTGTCGTAATTCAAATCTAAGACCAAGCCGTCATTGAAATGCATCCACAATTGTTATATTGGCGCATAAAAAAAAATCTCAATGATTTTGTGTTTTGAACCTATTTCATTAATACTTAATTTAATACTCATTGTATATTTAACAATCTGTTCCAATCTAATATAAACAAGAAAAAGAAAAAATTGTTTGAAACATTGTTTCAATGTTTTCAAACAAATCTTTTCTCTTTTCAATATAAACAAACATTGTTTGACTGTATTCAAAATGCTCCGAAAATAATTAACCGATTTGGAAAATTATTTCACTGTTGGGAAGCCTATTATATATATGGATAGCCTTACTATCCTCGAATGACATACGCTAAATTTACTAACTAGCCCCACCCGGCTTCGCACTGGGCCCATGCTGATGTTTCATACATATACTAAAACTATGTTTTCCTGTGTGTCGTCGAAAAATTACGAATAAATTTAAATTATCATCGAACTGGATGACCAAGGGACTAAAAAAATCAAGTTCTACTAAACGAGTTTTACGCTTTACGTATTATAAGCATAAGACTCCAAAGAATAAAACAAAGTACAGAAAGTATAATAAATGTCTTAAAAATCTAATTATAACCGCACAAAAAATACAAAATGAAAAAATTTTAACTAAATCTAAAAATAAATGTAAAGCATCATGGGGTTTAATAAAAAACTCAAATTTAATGCATGAGAAAAAATATGTAAATAGTATAAGATATAATGAGCGCACTCTAACTAATATTTCTGACATAGCCAATGCTTTTAACGATTATTTTATAGAACTGACATGTAATAATATTCCAAATTTGACATCCGAACATAAACATGACATTTTATCAGTGGACTCTACACTTTTTCTATACCCAGTGACTTGTGATGAAACATTCAAAATAATCAAATCTTTAAATAATACACTGGCTGTAGGATATGACGAAATTCCCACCCATACTTTAAAATGTGCAGCACGAATTATCTCCCCGGTCCTAACCCATATAATTAATATGTCTTTTACGCAGGGTAGCTTCCCAGATAGGTTAAAGGTCTCGGTCATAAAACCCCTACATAAAAAAGGTGATCTACTGGAAATAGGAAATTATAGGCCTATAGCTCTAATATCTGTTTTGTCAAAGATATTCGAAAGAATCATGCACACTCGAATCATAAACTTCTTAGACAAAAACAATATATTAAAATCCGAACAATCTGGTTTCCAAAAAGGAAAATCCACAACTTTAGCTAGTTTCAAATTATTGAAAAAAATTCTGGAAAACGTTGATAAAAATACGCCAACATGTACTGTTTTTTTTGACATGAGCAAGGCATTTGACTTTGTCAGCCATGATATCTTGCTCAAAAAGTGTGAAATGTACGGTCTTCGTGGGATCATACACGATTGGTTACAGAGTTACTTGAAAAATAGGTCTCAGTATACAGCGATATCTAATATTAATTCCAATAAAGAAGAAACAATGTATCTCTCAAAATCAAGATATAAGAACACCGGAGTTCCTCAAGGGAGTATCTTAGGTCCATTGCTTTTCTTATTATATATCAATGACCTACCAAACGTAACAAAACATTTTTATTCACTCTTTGCTGATGACATTGCTGTAGTCATTACAGAGAGTAAAACACTTAACTTCAACACCGAAATTAACGAAACTGTTGGAGTTATAATAAAATGGTTAAGTAATAATAACTTGCAAGTTAATATTAACAAAACGTTGTATATGCAATTTTATAACAAGAAAACGTCATCGCCTTTGGAAGTAACATATAACGACCAAACGATTAAAAAAACAGACGAAACCACGTTTCTTGGTATTACTTTAGACAAAAACTGTTCTTGGAAACCTCAAGCAGAAAAAATTATAAAAAAAACAAATCGGTTTGTTTTTGTTTTGTGGCGACTTAGTAAAGTAGCCAATATTAAGACAGCCCTTCTGGCCTACCATGGATATGTTGCCTCAAATCTTAGATATGGCATTGTCTTGTGGGGTAACACGGTTCTTATTAATAGAGTTTTTATAGCCCAGAAACAGTGCCTCCGCGCTATTTGTGATGTATCACCGATGACGTCTTGTAGACCTCTTTTTAGAAAGTTGAAGATTTTGACAGTTCCATCTTTATACATTTATGAATGTTGTAAATTTGTTAAATTAAACTACCAATTATTTCAACGACTAGGCGATACTATTAAATTGAATACAAGATACCCTAACAAATTAGTCCTTCCAAAAATGAAAACTCATTTGTACCAGAGTAATTGTTACCCAATGGTAATTAAAATTTTTAATAAATTACCTGAAAATCTTAAAGAAACGCCAATTATTAAATTTAAGAGGTCGTTATTTAAATGGTTGTTAGAAAGAGGGTTTTATACACTAAAAGAATATTTTGATTACAAAGAACCCCGTTGACATTGACAAACATCATTTAAATTATTAAAAAACGAATGACATTATTAAAATATTGTAATTGAATTTTGACATGTTTATGATTTATATTTTTTATCAGTACTATGTAAATTGTAATATTAGACATGTAATTAATTAATAATCTTAATTATAAAACAATTATATTTTGCATGCTATCCTATAGTGAATTGTATAGAGACTTAAAACTAAAGTAAACAACTGTAACAACTACAATTCCTGCAAAATAAATATTCTATTCTATTCTATTCTATAAACCATCCTCTTGAATCATTCTATCTATTAAAAAAACCGCATCAAAATCTGTTGCGTTGTTTTAATGATCTAAGCATACATAAGGACGGACAGACAGCGAGAAGCGACTATGTTTTATACTATGTATCCTCGAATGACATACAATATATTTACTAATGATGTTCCCACGGGAATTGAAGCTAGGTGGTTAAAATCGCACGTGGCAATCTATGTTTAATATAATTAAAAACAAATTGTATGCATGTTCAAATATATGGATCGTTATTTTAAGGTGTTTGTAAATGAGAATAAAAGCAGTATGAAAATGTGTACTTTCATTTAAATAAATTGGAATTATAATGTGCACCTGTCTACTGCAAAATTGCATGCCCAAAATGAGAGCATTATTAAATACAATATATACTGTGAATTTAACAGAACATGTATGTATGGGGCCGGATTGCTCATGCGTACCCGGCCCCCGCCCACGGCGGATCGAAGGAGTGTCCGGGGGGGTTTTAGTGGTGTAGGGTCCTCTCCTCGTGGTATGAGTTTAGCATACCACGCTATAGAGAGGGCGAGTCCCACATATTCCACCGCCAGCACGCAAATACGCTGCAGCGGTGGTGGGATTGAGTAAAAGCATTTCCACCAAAACAAAAAAAAAGGACATGTTTGTATGTAAATATATAGGTTCAATGTTTTAAACACAGATATATACATATAATACATATATACACATGTACTGTACTGGATTAACATATAGGCTACAAAACATCACGCTCCGATCCATTGGAGTAGAGTAACGTAGGTAAAACCACGAGCGCAGATAGATTTTAATATTTTTATCGTTAACCAATAGCATTCTATTAATTAAAAATTAAACCAGTCAAAGTTAAAACTAATAAAAATGATCGTACGAAAGGCCTTATTATAACTTACATAACAAAGTTCAATTTTGTTTGAAAAGCAATGTAAGATAATGTTTTATAGCTTGTTAACTTAGTGCGTTCTGTTAACTAGGTACCTAGTGTTTCAAGCCCCGCGATGCCCTACTTGTCTATACACAAACTTCTAAAAGTTATACAGTTTCCATATTCAGTACACTAGCATTAACTTTATCATTATACCCTAATTATTTGATAGTGTTTTTGTAACACAGATTAATATACAGGGTTATTTTTAAAACACCATCAACCTTTTGGGGAATAGAAGTACTCATGATTATGAACAACTTTTACTATGGGACCAACATTGAAATCGCGAAAAAAAATCAGCTGTTCCATACATTTATGTTTACTTACCTCGACAAAATGTATGGAACAGCTGATTTTATTTTCGCGATTTCGGGGTTGGTCCCATAGTAAAAGTTGTTTACAATCATCAGTACTTTCACCCTCTAAAAGGTTATTGGTGTTTTAAAAATAACCCTGTATAAATCTAGTAATATGTATAATAAATCGATAAGACCGCCCATTGTACTGTGTCTATTATATTTTCTTTGTCCTGTTTACTCATCATCATCACCAGCCTGTTGTAGTCGACTGCTGAACATAGGCCTCCTCCATCGATTTCCAGCGGGAAAGATCGCTAGCAGCTGCATCCACTGACTCCCCGCGACTTTTATGAGGTCGTCTGTCCATCGCGCAGGCGGTCGCCCTACGCTGCGCTTGTTATTTCGTGGTCTCCACTCGAGAACCGTCCTGCTCCATCGGCCGTCAGTTCTTCGAGCTATGTCATTGTGTCCTTGTTTCTTTTTCTTTTTTGTTGTCCAGGGAGGAATGCATTTACGCATTCCCACCGCTGCAGCGTATTCGCGCGCTGGCGGTGGGATATGTGGGACTCGCCCTCTCCATAGCGTGGTATGCTAAACTCATACTACGAGGAAAGGACCCTACACCACTAAAACCCCCGGACACTCCTTCGATCCGCCGTTGGCGGGGGCCGGGTATAAGCAATCCGGCCCCCCGATGGCACCCGCGGCCAGTATGGCACCGGGGATCTCCTGGAGCTATGTGTCCTGCCCATTGCCACTTCAGCTTGCTAATCCGTTGAGCTATGTCAGTGACCTTCGTTCTCCTGCGAATCTCTTCATTTCCGATTCGATCACGCAGGGGAACGCCGAGTTTACTTACTTTACTTTGTCTGTTTACTTATTTGTGTAAATTAAAGAGTATTCTATTCCATTCTATTCTTTAAAACAAAGTCGTGTTATTTCTACCATTTATAACACGAGAACGGATTTAGAATATTTTGTCTACCTACGCCTGGAATATGATATCATATATATAGTTTTCCGAGCGTAGACAAATAGGATGTTATGATATAGCCCTATAGGCTATATAAATAAACATCGTAAATGTTCACAGATAAATATTTATATACACAAAAATATTTATATACACAACGAAAAAGCGGCCAGGCGTTGGACTAATGACCTTGAAGTCGCCGGTTCGATCCTGACCCATTGAACTCCCTACTAACTACGACCTGAACCCACTTGTAACACAAGCATTTTAGCTTAGCACGAGGGGTTAACAAGAATACTCTTGTAATAATCTTTAAAATTATTACAAGAGTACTAGAGAACACTTCCATAAAAAAAACTCATATATAGGTACTTTATTTTATCTTATTTAGAAGCCATATTAAACGGGAATGTCTCTACGGTACAGCTCAAACTATGTGCATACTTGAACTATCAATAGAATGAAGAGAAAAAAAATGCCACATAGCTTCCAAATTGTTAAAAATCTTAAAACTTTAGCTTAAAGTACATTTTATTTGGATGATTCAATAACTTTAATTTCTTTCTTCCAAATTGTAGTTCAACTAGAGTTACTCACTCAACATAAAAAACCATTACGCGCTTGAAACTGCAAGGAACAGCTATACTCTATATTATCTGCGGTTTTGCCCGCATTACTCTACTCCAGTGGATCAGAGCGTGATATTTTGTAGCCTCTTTTATGTTAATCTAGCTTATAAACTTTCAGCCGATTCCGTCCAGTAGTAGTTGCGTGAAAGAGTAACAAATACATACATTTTTACTAACTTTTGCGTTTATAATATTAGTAGAATTACTGGCATATACTAATATGAAGTGAGTAAAACCGCGTAGGTAAGGTAGTATAGATATAAACATTTTTATTTCCATCCATTGGGGACAATATAATGTAACAATGGACGGTTTGCGAAACAAAGTAGTAGATGTACCAAAAATTCATAATGGAAAAAAATGGCAAAGCAAAGGATATAGTACAGGACTGTGTGTTGCATTACTTAGATACACTTTGTTCCGCAACCCGTCAATTACATTTATAATTCGCACAATTTCCTTAAGGCGCGGTGAATAGACGACTTTTACGTATTAGTTTTGTCACTGTTGCTCCGCGTAGAAATGAAAGAGAAGCGAAGAGACGCCGCGATGGCGCAACGTTTCGTTCGACTCGTTCGAGTTATTAAATACATTAATCCTTTCAAATATCTTATTCCAATCGATAAATAGAAACAACAGTTCCCTTTATTATTATATATTACATCACTGTTATTAATATTATCAAGATTTGTTTATAAATAATACAGTTACAATTGCTACAATTTCAATTTTATGGTTTTTTTTATCGAGAAAATTTACCGAAAACGTGTTTTGAACACAATGGTCCCCCCATAAATATGATCAAGATTAACATATATTTTTTTAGCTGCTCTAAAATGTAAAAATTTGGCTAAAAAACTGTTTTATGAAGCCTATTTTGACTAACTACAGCGCCTTAATATTTTGTATCAATTTTTTTGGCGTTGTATATATTTTAAGTTTATCCCAGTTTGCTATTAAAACTTCAAATCGCAATTGAAATAGTAAATAGACAAATCGATGGTTGTAAGTTTTAGATGGTGTAATATATTAGGAAAGATTTAATATTTATATATGTATCTATTCTAAGAGTTTGTTTGCTTGAACTAGCTATTCTGAGGAACTAATACGGACCGATTTATCCCATTTATCGGGAAAGACAGGCTGTACTAAATCATGAAGTTCCCACGGGAAAGGGAGTTACTGTTAAAAAACAATGACCACTAACCAATTTATTTAAAGTATCATGTTTCGAAAGGATGTTACAAAGATTTCTCAAACATTCTTCGAACGTTTTCAAATTCTCAGACCGTGGAAACAGGTAAAATTTTCATTTGGGTACTTTTGATGTGGGTTCCGGCGATTAAAAAAGGACCCAAGTTCCGACTGGAAAACCACTTCCATAAACAAGTAATAGGAAAACTTTGAAAAAGTTGAATGCATCGCAATGCCAAAATACCAAGAAAAATCCGACATTTCATTCAGTTCGCCTTTTGACAGAAGTCGCCTTACTTCTTATTCCTCTAACCTTTCCCAGAGGCAAACTTTGGCCAAGTTTTGAATTAAAACTGCCGAATATATATAAAATAAATCTTTTGAAGAGCGAATGATATAGCAATATTCGCAAACCGGCAACGAATTACGTATGCTTAGCGTCCAGCAATAGATCGTAATTTGACATCTGCACAGCTTCCAACGAGTTTTTTGTATTGACAACATAACGAGTGGAGTACACAAAAAACCGACCAAGTGCGAGTCGGACTCGCGCACGAAGGTTTCTGTACCATTTTCAAGTGTCAACCTATTGCCGTAATTAATATCGAGCAAAAAGAACAAAAAAAAAAGTTTGCTGTATGGGAGCCCTCCCTAAATATTTATTTTATTTTATTTTAATTTAAGTATTTGTTGTTACATAATCTGTGAAAATTTCACATGACTAGCTATCGCGGTTCTTGAGATACAGCCTGGTGAAAGACAGACAGCGAAGTCTTAGTAATAGGGTCCCGTTTTTACCCTTCGGTTACGGAACCCTAAAAACGGATTGAATAACGTAGGTACAACTGTCACTTTTCAGTAAATGCAACTTTTGTCAATCAGACATGGAGATTAAATGTAAAGAACAACTTTATATTTAAAATATTGGCTATAAGCATGTTATAAAATGAAGAACCGATAACCTCCGAGACGTAGCGGTGTAAGTGGCGGAAGACATGGGTTCGATCCCCACGCCAGACAAGAAATACATGTGTTAATTCTAAGATTTCTTTACGGGTCTTGTTGGTTGAACTCTTTTGAATGGTTCCTACCTGAATTGCCTGGAAGAGATCACAATTTGTGATAAGCCTGCCTGAACTGTACCTATCTAATTTTAAGTCTTTTTCTGTATTTTCCTCCTTGTGAAAGTGTACAATAAAGAGTTTATCTATCTATCTTCTTCTGCAGGTCGTCCTCAACCAACGTTGACATGGCTGATCAACAATAAACAGATAGATGATCACACGATCCTCAAGAACGACGGTAAAGTGATCATCAGTAAGATCAGCATCGGCGGAGCTGAGAGGAGCTGGTTGAATACCAGCATACGCTGCCAAGCCACTAATACTGCCTTGCTGAGTCCTCACGAAAGAACTGCCAGGGTGGAGATGCATTGTAAGTAACCTTTTACCATGTCAAATGTGCATGCTTGGTGCCAGCGTATTCAGGCGTAGAACAAGAGTTATTTGATACTAGCTGCGCCCCGCGGTTTTACCCGCGTTACTCTGCTCTTGTGGGTCGGAGCGTGATTTTTAGTAGCCTATATGTTAATCGAGCTGATTAACTATCCCCGTGCCAAGTTTTAGCCAAATCCATTCAGTCGTTTTTATGTGAAAGAGTAACAAACATCCATCAATACTTACAAACTTTCATAATAATTGTAATAATTCATTTATTGTCCATAAACACGGGTAGATAAAGGTAAAGTTGTTACAATGATAAGAAGGTTTTTTTTTTATTAATTATAATCTTGCGTTTGACCATAATCTCGCTTGATGGAAGGCGAAGATACGGCCTAAGATGATACACGCTTGCCTAGAAATGAAAGAAGGTGCGCCATGTCTGACCTTTAGGCGTATGAACATAAAGTTTCACAGATTAATTTTATTGAGGTTTCCGGCTACTGGGACCGCAATTAACTAGGACCGCGGTCCCAATCGCAAGATCCGTAAAAAAAAATTCTTCCGGCGACTGGGACCACCCATAAATGATAACTGAAATAAAACGTGTTAATATTAAGAAAATTAAATGAGATGTCCATGATAATCGTGAAATGTCAAAAAAATAAATAAATTAAAGTAGGTACATAAATCAAAATTCTTAGTTTCATCGTTATAGGTGTTTATCATTTAAAAAATCATTTAAGTCATAGTATGCTTTTTTTACAAGAAAGCTATTGAGTGCAGTTTTAAACTGTTTGTGTTTGAGGTTTCTCATGGTATGTGGAATTTTATTAAAATTCCGCGTTTATAATATTAGTAACTTCAAATTTATCAGCGACCATTTATATTCCAATTCACTTACAATATTACACCACCGCATTCGACAAGAACAAAACTGAACAACTTACATTTCTTCCGTTAGCATCGCAATTTTTTAACAGGGTGTAGCCAAGCGTAAAAAGTATGTTTGAACTTCGCTACCTTCCGAGATAAGTTAGTTACTAAAAACATTTTTCTCAACTCTTAAAGGAACCGAGGAATCCAAATACTAAAATAACAGTTTGCTTCTTGTTATAAAAGTGCAAAGTAAAACTTGTTGGATATTTTTTTTTAATTATTTACTTTAGCTGTTATAAAATAGCACTTAACCAATTACCTAATTTATTTGACTTTATAATTAAGATTTTTAAAATGAATACTGTGTTTGGCCCATCCAAACACAGTTTTCATTTTAAAAATCTTAAGTGTTTTAAATAAACTTAAAGTTTCTTGTTTCGGAAAGGACGTTAAGCCGTTGGTCCCAATTATTATAACATCATCTAAAACAAGCGTATACCAAGGAACATGCAACAGCATTTCTTTGTGTGTTACAGCATTATAATTAGGCCACCCGATGAGTGTCATAGGGGCGATTAAGGGACGTATAGCCGATGGAATGGTAGCAGCATCTAGCAGCTCAGAGACTCTCATCTTCTGCGCCTGCAAATAAGAAATATTCACAGGAATACGGCAATATCTTAAATCGACTCTAGCTTGCCAAAGTCTGTTAAAGAGGCAATTTTGCATGGTGATAGTTAAAAACTTGATTAATATATAGGCTACAATACATCGCCTTACTTGTCTGGACAAGCTGGAGCAGAGTAGTAGTCTGACATGTGTAAAATCGACAGGCGCATATAGTTCTTATTAATCCTTTATCTCGATTTCTTATCTTTTTTTTTTCTTCCAACCAGTGCGACCCACATCAGTGATGATCATGAACAAGCCAGGCCAGATGTCAGCTGACTCCGAGATTACCCTCATCTGTGTGACACATGGAAGTAGACCGGCAGCTCAAGTCACTTGGTTTAGGGAGAACAGGAGATATACTAGAGGAAAGGTAAGAAGAATGAAATTTTTTATTTAACTTTGTCCCTTTAAGACGATAGCGATTATGGATGGCGAATAGTTGCATAACGTAAATGATAAAAAAAAATGTTATAATGTACCTATAATGAACAGAAATCGTAACTACTTAGTCTGGCCATAAATACTGTTAGGTACGCTTAAAAATAAAATATATTAAAATTAATTATGACTTAGGCCTTGTAGCTTGTAGATTAGCTTATAAGAGAGTCACTGGTTATTTCTTAACATATAATTTAAAAAAGAATAGGGTGGTAAAATCGAAACAACTACTTAAGCGGTACGCAAATGGAGGTCACAGAAAAAAAATGTTTACGGATGTCATTTTTTTTACATTCGCGCAATATTTTAACAAACAAAATGACCGTGTTATGCTCAACGCTCTAAAGGAGCTTCCCAATTAGTCACTGGAGTACAACGTGGACATTTTCCGACGTCAGTGATGGTTTGGTGGGTTGTTAGCTATGATGGAGTGACTGAGCCATATTTTTGTGAAAAGGTATAAAAAATCGGCACAAGCGTACCAAGATGCCATTCTTGTGAGAGTAGTTAAGCCCCTTAACAACACCATGTTCTATAACCAAGAATGGCCCGTTCAGCAAGACTCAGCGCCGGGTCATAAAGCTCGATCCACTTTATCTTAGTTAGAAACGAACGTTGCGGACTTCATCAGAGCTGAAGACTGGCCGTCATTTTGACCCGATCTTAATCCGCTGGATAATGTTTTATAGTCAGTTTAAGAGAGTACAGCTTGCTCTAAACGCTAAGATAATTTGGAGTCTCTAGGGACTCAATCCATACGATTGGTTGTGAAGAATTTTCCCATGGAAAGAGTACGTGCTTCTGTTGATAACTGGCCTCAACATTTAAAGGACTGTATTGCAGCCAATGGAGACCCCTTTGAATAACCTTTTATATTATGTATGTTTAATTATTTTATATTAATGTATTACACTAACACACTGTAATAGTAATAAATGTTACGTACAATAGACATTTTTTTTCTGTGTAACAATATTTATGGCAAGACTTAACTAACTTTAAAGCCTTTTAACTTAGCCAACACTGATAATAATTTAAGTTTCACTGCAGTGTTTAATTAAATTTAATCTGTACAACTAAATACAAGTTCTACGTACGATGGAATCCAATATGTACAGTATCAAAAGGCAAACGGATTCCTTGATATAACTTGATTCGTAACACATACCTTGTGAGTTGCATGCATTCAACCGGCTTTTAGGTTAAGGCTTTAAACTTAAAGCCGGTTATGTTGACAACAAAGACTGATGGACTGAAATATAGTTCGATTATAACCAAAGCGTATCGCACAATGGTCCACATCATCATCATCAGCCCGTATATCATCCACTGCTGAACATGAGCCTCCACCCGAGGGTGTATTTTTGCCATAGTAACCACGCTTGGCAGGCGGATTGGTGACCGCAGTATTATGTTGTAATACACAGGGAAATGCTGCTGCCCGTTCCCTGGTATGGTGCCGAGGCACCAACCAACCAGACCCGGAAAGAAATATTAGAATTTACCACGGAGTTTGTCACGGCCCACAGAAACTAAGTACTGACTTTTGTATCGATACGCACGCAAGTCAGTACTGAGTTTCTAAAACGCGCGTCGACGGCGCGTTTAAAAAACGTGGTGTGCTTAGGCCCTTAGATATAATAATAAAGACTGCATTGGTACGTCAGTTCTTTGCACCTGTTTTTATTTGGACGAAATGTACGTAGGTAGTAAGCAATGAGGCTTATACCTACTACCTACTTCACCGGATAAAAGTTCAAAATCTTACAAATGATATTGATTCCGTACAAATGGTTTCATTTATTTTTCCTCTACTGTGCCGTGCGTAAAACTCAATAGAACACTCCTTTTCAAAACTAACAATATTTTGTAATTTACACTGAAATTGAAGCGACTTAATTCCAAGCATTTTCGCCACTCAGATAATCAGCTACTTTATAATAAGCCCGCTTCACAATTAACTTTAAGAGTTATTTTCAACTTCTCTTATATTATTGGGAAGTTTATTGTAGAATCGTAAACATTTCCCCGTAAAAGAGTTACTTATTTTGCGGAGACGGCTAGCTTCTACCACAAGATTATGCTTATATCTAGTGTTTATGTTGTGAATAAAATAATATATTAAAGTAGGATCTGCATACATAAGCATGCGACATCTTATTCCTGATGCCACAACTCGGGCCCTGTTTATATTTTACAACAACATGGGAGATTTAGGTCAAGCGCGTTAAAGCTAAAGCATTTAACGCGCTTGACCTCAAAATAACTTACTTAGCAAACTGACATACGTACTGCGATCCTGAAGAGTAAACATGCTACCTTGGAGTATAAATACATGTACTTAGTTGTGAGAAAGTAAGTAGCTAAGTAATCTATATTTCACACAAAATATGGTACAGGCAAGATTTTTGCTGACTTTATCTACTTACAATTTTTTCTCGTAAGTACTTATGCGCCATGTGGTTTTCAGCTAAGGCCTCGGTTACGGAGATGCGTGGCGTCATGCGGCGCGATGAGCGGCGCGGCCCGCTCTGAAATCAAATGTATGGAGTTGAATGAGTGCGAGTGAGATGCGAGACGGCACGCCGCACGCGACGCGTGACGCCTTGCATCTCCGTAAACGTGGCCTTAGAATCTATTCTAAGCCGGAAACCACTGCCTGCCAGATTGCAGCAATATCCTTCAACGATCCTGTCTTGCTAAGGTCTATTAAAGAGGAGGCTCATGTCCAGCAATGGACGTCAACAAGCTGATAAAGCTTGTAATAGTGCAGTTTGACAACATACATCTACTGATGATCAAGTTTTCTCTTTGTTGTGTTTTAGTTTTAACATAGATTTAAGAATTTAAAATATTTAAGTAATAGTACAATAATAAATGTGATATATGTACCTCTAATATTATGTAAACGAGCGCGTCTCGCCAACAAGCTCTGTCGCTTGGCGAGGAACAATGTAATTGTAATTTTTGGTTTTTAGTTATGAATAAACGATTTATAAAAAAAAAAAGATCACCTTTAATGGGAAAGTAATAAAAAGAGCAGAGAAATCAAAAGAACGATTCGAAAAGTAGTAAATAGGGCAAAGAAAGAAAGAACGAAGCCTTTTTTGAAATATCCCTACTCATGACGTGGGCGTGGGGAAGACGATTGTGATATGCCAAGATACACGTGGAAGGAAGTGATCTCTGCCGACCCCTATAAGAAAGAATGCGTGGGCGTGAATGTATGTGTGTATGTATGTACTTATAATATAAACACAATAAGAAAAATGTTCGGCCAGCCGCGATGGCGTCAACGCTCGACGATTGACGATCGGTGGTTATTTTAGCCCAATTGTCATCTGATATGCGGCAGACATGTCTAGCCCAGTCCCACTTAAGTTTAGCGGCTTTCTGAGTAACGTCTGTTATCTTGGTTTTGGCGCGCAGTATTGTTGACGTTAAAGTTGATGTTATGAAAATCAGGACCAACAGCTTAACCTGCTTTGTTATGCACAGAGGAACCAGACCCGGAAACAAATCTCAGATTTAATACAAAGATTTATTGTCTGACATGGGAATGAAACCCACGACCTCCAAGACTTAATTTGAGACTTGTACTGCTACGCCACTTTATCTATTTTGCGGAGTTAGTTTGCAAAGGACTTTACGATATCCTCAGACCCGAAGTCCGAGAGACCCGTGTACTGTAACGTAGAGCGACAGTAACACACACCTCTCGTAAAAACTAAAAGTCTAAATACTTCATTTCCCTGGCTAGCAACCGACCTGAGCCGAGGTTCAAGCCCTAAAGAGGCGCCGCAGGTTGCTTAGTTGGTAGTCTATAGTATATCTAGCGGTGCCCCGCGATTTTACCCGCGTTACTCTGCTCCAGTGGGTCACAGCGTGATGTTTTGTAGCCTATATGTTAATCCAGCGTATAACCTACCCCGGTCCAAAATTTCAGCCAATTCCCTTTAGGAGTTTTGACGAGAAAGCGTAACAAACATCTATCCATACTTAAAACTTTCGCGTTTATAATATTAGTAGGGCTAGCTTCCCGTGCGCGGCTTCACCCCCCTTAATTCCAGTCTCGTAAGAACTTCATGATTAAATATAAGCTATAGCCTTCGTCGGTAAATGAGCTAAGCAATACTGAGATAATATTTCAAATCGACCCAATAGTTGCTGAGATTAGCGCGTTCAAGCAAACTTACAATCATTTCAGTTTTATATACAGGTTTATAATTTGCATGCCGTGTTGAGGTAGAATGTACTGGAAGCTATTCAATATGTAACACCTAATATCTTGTGCCTACATTCATTGCAAATACATGATCTAATCTAATCTATATATATTAGTATAGATTTCATGATACTGGAGCCCTGCTTACCTTTATCTCTGGGGAAGTATTAAAAGACATGTGATAGGGACTGATTACATAAAAGTACATTGGGAAAAAACACACTGCGACTAGAAGTGGTAAGAGCGTGGTACGCTTGAAAAAATTCGAATTGTATTGAATATTACCATTTCATATTGAATCCTTAAATATCAATAATACATATACGAGACGGTCACATATAAAAATGTCAATATAACAGCCAAATATAATCAACTTGAAAGCTATAACTTCAGTACCAAACGCCCTCGAACGATGCAAGCTTAACAAGGTTTTAACCTAATTGGGGCGAAAAGCCCCCGAGATGTGAGTTAAATCATGTATTCTTGGTTACGTTATTTTATTGTACAACAAAACGTGTCTCAGGGACTCGGATCCAATTACTACACGTAGTGAATTTATACTGTAATTCGTGTTTCTATTGTATAGTAAAGTCAACATTTTGGATAGCGAATCAGAGATCATCAGATACGGTGGAATCAGCAATTATTTTTAGTACACTACTGTTTACGAATGTGTATGTTAATAATGTCATGATCGAAGACGTCAGAAATTGAAGACGAATCAACGACAAATTACAAAAAACAAGGGTGACATGAGGCTTTGTGGAAATTACCGCGCCATCAAATTGATCCCCACACTTTCAAAATTTGGGAAAGAATATTGAATGAAAGGTTACACGCTATGACTAAAATCGCAGAAAATCTGTGGTATTCGTGGGAAGAAAGTCAACAACCGATGCCATTTACACCATCCGCATCATAATGGAGAGGTACAGGGAGCTTAGAAAGGACTTACATATGGTGTTCATAGACCTTGAAATGGCATTTGACCGCGTACCAAGGACACTCATATGGCGCGCTCTGAGATCACAAAACGTACCAGAATCCTACATAGTTAAAGTTGTAGAAATGTACGAAAATGCAACCACAAAAGTGCGCTGTTCCGCGGGAACTAGTGAGGAGTTTGAGTTAAGGGTTGGTGTGCACCATGGCTCTGCTCTAAGTCCACTGCTATTTAACCTCGTGATTAACTATCTAACGGAACAGGTGCAGCAACCCACCCCTTTGGAAGTTATTGTACGCTGATGATGTCGTCCTCATAAATGATAACCCGAGTGTACTAGAGAACACATTAAAGAGTTGGAGAGTGTCCTGGAAAAGCCTGTAAATTAGCATACAGAAAACTGAACACATGCCCTGTTATTTCTCTGGTAGCAGCACCCAACATAAGATACATCTCCAGGGTGTTGAGTTACAACGCGTCAACAACTTTAAGTACCTAGGTGTTCTTTCTGCGAGTTGGGACATCGACACCGATGTGACTCACCGTATAAACACAGGTTGGCTTAAATGGAGAAGTTTGAGCGGAGTGATTTGCGACACTAGAATGACCGTCCGAATCAAAGGGAAAGTGTATAAGACCGCAATACGACCTGCAATGGTTTATGGAGCCGAATGCTGGCCACCAAAGAAACAGCAGACACAACCACTACACGTAGCTGAAATGAGAATGTTGCGCTGGTCAGTGGGCCGCACCCTGTTAGACAAGGTGCCAAATAAATCCATACAGCCAGAGAATAACAGCGATACCTGAAAAGCTGGTCGAAACAAGGTTGCGCTAGTACAGTCGTGTGATGAGAAGACCCGAAGGCCACGTGACACGAGAGGTGCTAAACATTCAGTCAGTACCGAGACGCCGAGGTAGACCCCAACTCACATGGCTATCAGTAATTGACAAAGATCTTAAAGCCCTAAACTTAGATCCTCGGACTACCCATCGTGCCTCGGAAAGTAAAGTCGTTGGCCCCGATTGTTATAACCCCATCTGTGACAGCAGTGTTTCCCTGTGTCTTATAACATTATTACCACTGCGGTCACCAACCCGCCTGCCAAGCGTGGCAATAATAATGATCATGATGTATATAAAAAAATTCCATTTTACAAAAATGGCTTCGTTTCTAACGTATATTTTTATTGTTTTTTGGATTATGAAGCTAAGACCAAGGCTATTGTTATACTGACGAAATATTTACATCGACAATAAACGTGACTGGCTATAACTTTTATAATTTTATTTATAACAAGTTTCAACCCTAATAAATATAAAATTCATATTTCCTTTAATTACACATGCCTGTTTTAAAGGTTCTGTATGACTTAAAAACAAAAAAAAGACATGTAGAGCATAATCAACAGACAGAACGGTGTTGTCAGTCGTTAGTACGCTCAAAGAGCTGCTCAACTGGAGAAGGAACTCCACCTTACAAGATTATCATCATCATCAGCTCGCACAACGTCTACTGCTGAACATGGGCCTTCTCCTGAGGGAGGATTTTTGGCGTTCTGGCAGGCGGGTTTTCCAGTTCTATATTTTTTATGCTTTCCGGTATTTTGTTATATATTTTGACACACATGGCTATGGGGCCTGAATGAAATATAGTTAGTTTAGAGGCCCCCCTCTAAACTACTACTAAGGCTAGCTTATTAATGTACCTACAACTGCGATTTTGCAGTCATTGGTCACTCGCTAGGGGAAATAGTGATGTGTGTTTTTTGCAAATTTACACGTTTCCAATATATAGCTACATGCATGTTAGTGTAAGGATGTTTAATTTGTTAAAATGAGAGCGGCAGCTACCGGTCTCCACGGCGTTTATATTTTCCAGAATTCTCACAAATTTCTTTTGCAGAATAAATAGTCCGACGCCCATTGGGCTACGGCGGCATTTCTTAATTTTCAAGTTTTATGAACAAAATTATTATATTTAGGTAAATACTTTTAGAAATAAACATCATTGTAACATTCATAATATTATAAACGGTAAAAGTTTTTAAGTATGGATGGATGGGTGGATGGATGTTTGTTTCTCTTTCACGCCAAAACTACTGAATGAATTTGGCTGAAAGTTTGCACGGGGATAGTTAATAAGCTGGATTAACATATAGGCTGCAAAATATCACGCTCCGACCCACTGGAGCAGAGTGACGCGGGTAATATGGGTCAACTAGCCTATTAGAATTCTGACTACCATTTGCAGAACTCGAACAAATTTAAATATAATTCGTATGTATGTAAGATAATGCCGGAACAAAGTGAAATCTAGAGGAAAATGCAAGCAGAAAATCCTTTATTTCGTAGAAGAATCTAGTTGGTTTTAAGTTAAAAGAAAATTTTTTAAAGTACCTACTGAAGAAATATAGTGGTTTTTGATTAAATTCTTGAGAGACTGGTTTTATGGTCCTTGTGTGTTAAAAGTGTATAATATGATTAGGGTTGCTAGTTTTTTTTGTGCGAAATAATCATTTTATTTAAACATAAAAGTTTTAATAATTCTGAAACATATTTTTCCGTGTTATTTAAATTTCTAAATTTTATATTGAAATCAAATAAAATAAAATACAAAGCTACCTACTGGTGCTCTTAAGTTTTTTTTTAATAATTAATATTTGTATATGCCTGGCCAAGCAATAACTATCGATAAGTTAATTAGTAATTACCAACATGTTAATTTCATTTTCAAAATAAGATACTGTACTGTACTTACTGTACTTTTATTTTTGTTAAAATATGTAAATTACATAAATTAATGTTATTCAGCACTTAAATAGATATTAACATAGGTACACTTGTAGTTGTCGGAATTACAATGTAACAAGATAAATTTTCTGTAAAATATATCCGACTAGGTAACTAACATTAGTAGGCAATAGCAACAGACTACAGGTACCTAATATCATGGACTATGTAGTCTGTAGGACACATAGCTCGAAGAACTGACGGCCGATGGAGCAGAAAGGTTCCCGAATGGAGGCCACGAACTGGCAAGCGCAGCGTAGGACGACTGCCTGCACGTTGGACCGACGACCTAATAAAGTTTGCAGGGAGTCAGTGGTTGCAAGCCGCTAGCGATCGGATCGACAGAGGGAGGCCTATGTTCAGCAGTCCACTACAACAGGCTGATGATGATGATGATGATGATGTTGTCTGTAGATTTGTACACCTACAAATCTACAGACTACATAGTCCTTCGACCCATATATTATTAAACAAAAATATATTTATCGAAAATAAATTACACGTTAAGGGATACGTTATTATAAATTATAGGTGGCAACCCTAAATATAATTTATTTTCTTTTTAGTTTAAACCCACGAGTCTAATAAGCAGGTTTAATGTAAATTTTATTTGTCACACTTGAGGTGTTTATCTCAACATTCCGTGCCGTAAATTATAATTATGATATAAATATAAAAATACTGTACTTAAAGCTCGGTTTATGTAACTTTAAAGTCCATATTTATGAATATACCTACTTGGACGAACTTTATGGAGTTAGCTAAGAGGCTGTCGCTACTTCACCGGACATAAAGGCGAGCAGAGCTCCAGCCTTTATAAAACTACAAACTAAGCAACCTGTGCAAGAAGGCGCCCCCTAGTACTAATATATAAAGCTGCAAAGTTTGTTTGCTTGAACGCGCTAAGCTCAGTAAATAATTGTCCAATTTGAAAAAAAAATCAGTCTTAGATAACCCATTTATTGAGGAAGGCTATATGCTTTAATATCATCACGCTAAGACCAATAAGAACGGAGCACTAATACATTTTCAAGCCCAAATAGCCAATTCCACGCGAACAAAGTCGCAGGCACAAGCTGGTTATCAATTAACGTTTTCATTTTCATTTAGCTTTAAGTACATAAGTTCTTAATTGAAGTAGAGGAGGGCTATGTCTCAGGACAGCCTTTTTTTTGGCCGTGGGGAATTGCATTTATGCATTCCCACCGCCGCTGCAGCGTATTCGCGCGCTTGCGGTGGGATATGTGGGACTCGCCCTCTCCATAGCGTGGTATGCTTTATCATACCAAGAGGAGGCGACCCTGCACCATTAAAATCCCATTGACATTCCTTCGATCCGCCGTTGGCGGGGGCCGGGCACGAATAAGCAATCCGGCTCCCCGACGGCACTTGCGGCCAATATGGCACCGCGGGATCTCCTGGTCTCAAGACAGCCTGACCTGGTAGCTGATAGCTAGTTAAAAAAACATATATATATATTGATAGTAAAAAAACACACACACAAAACAGTAGTTTTATACTTAGACTAAGTTCTAAATACATTTTTAATTTAATTGTAATGTGTTTTTAACAGCACAGCGAGTTTACGAACGAAACTACAACTATCAGCCGCTTGACCATGTTGCCGCAGCCAGACGACGATGGTGCTATGATCAGGTGCAGAGCTGATAACCCTGTACTGAGGGTAGCCTTGGAAGACTCGTTCAGGATGAGCGTCGTTTGTAAGTACCAGTTTATACCTGCACTGTATCTGCGCATTTACGTCCACTGATGAACATAGGCCTCCTTTTAAGCCAGGACCGTTGAGGGATATTGCCATAATCACCACGCTTGACGGATGGATGATAGCAGGGGCCCAAGTCTAATATCGTAATGGCGTGTCCATTAACTGTCAATGACGGTTCAATGGTCGGTTTTTTACCATTTGGTAATCTACTAAACCAAATGACGTCATAATGGTGTCACTATGACGCCACGGTGACATTAACGTAGTTGAATATAATAACAAATGATACATATATAAGTTTTGTAATCGCCTAAATAAACATTACAATCTCCCTAACCATCTCCCCTGCTACTTCTGTTGACGGCCTTTTTCTGCGGTAGCAACACCGACTGCCATTCCAGCGCCGATACCATAGTGAGATTAGTAGATTACCGTTTTTGGCATAA
This sequence comes from Nycteola revayana, assembly GCA_947037095.2. Taxonomy (NCBI): domain Eukaryota; kingdom Metazoa; phylum Arthropoda; class Insecta; order Lepidoptera; family Nolidae; genus Nycteola; species Nycteola revayana. Next base: position 17,999,473 of record OX344856.2, on the reverse strand, counting down.
TGATATCATGATGGCACTACGGTGGCACAATGCTTGAAAAATAGCAGACTCGGCCCCCTGTAAGATGGTTAGTATCCTTGAGCTGATAGATGCTGCTGTCCATCCATTAGCCGCATGTCCCTTGAACACCTCTTACGACACCCATGGGAAGACGAGGGGTGGTATATTCTAAGCCGGACACCATACAGCTTATACCTACTAATCAATTTTAAAAGCACCGTTGATCTAGAGATAATTCATTCGCGCTTGTTCTTCTCTTAACGATTTTAAAAGAAGAACAAAGGAATACTTTTTGACTCAGTCATCATATTACATAATTTGGACTTTAATTTGGATTATTATAATTAACAATATGTATATATATATAGTTTTAAAAATTTGCATATAGTTGTATATGTATCTATTAGTGTGTATGTTTATTGATATGTATTTACAACTTTGGTAGAAAATATTATTAGATTCGTCCGTTGTACACTAGTTGTGCACTTCTAATCAAATGCTTCTTTCATAAGGTTTGCTGGAAGATAATTCATTATTGAATTAATCTCGCCTTTATACATGTTGTTTCCGTTGTATTAATTTTATGTTATACAGGGTTATTTGTAAAACACCGGTAACTTCTCAGGACTACGTTACTAACATCATAATTAACAACTTTTGTTCTATGACTTTTAAAAATTCATTATATTTTAATTCATCAGATTTACACACAAAAATAAAAATATTTAAATTCAACGCTCTAAATGTTACGAAGTCTATGCGAAGCAAAAGAAAGCGATAGTACCGACAATAGCGAGGGGAGCGGGGAATACAGAGTTGAAATGTGTTAGATAGAACAACGAAATATTGAAGGTTTGTTTTTGGTAAATGTATAATGTTTTGTAAAATGTCGTAGAACAAAAGTTGTTGTTTATGATGTTAGTAATATAGTCCCGTGAGGTTACCGGTGTTTTACAAATAACCCTGTATATTTACTGTGTGCAATAAAGAATAAATAATAATATGTTCGACCGTAACTATCGAGGTCCCGGGTTCGATCACCGGGTCGGGCGTTTCGTCGAACCAGCGTCGAACTTTGACAAATTCCATGTCCTTTTTTGGTTAGAAAGCAAATTTTATTTTATATTTATGACCTGTTAGTCATGTCTAAAATCTGCAGTAGGTACATAAGAAATAAGGTGTTCCTCATTTCTTACGTACTGGCAACAACACAAACCTACTCGTCTAGGGATCACGCCAGCATCATGAACCACAAGCTACCTCATGCAAAGTAAGTGCAAAGCGCATTACGAAGTACCTACATTTACATAATATGGTACGGATCGTTTGCAAACGCACTTGTTACAAGACAGGAAACTGTTGTAAATGAATTAAAGTTAACGAGAATAACTTTAACATTAGGTATATGCTTTAGTCTTCCTTTTGGCTAACTCTTGTTTTGTATTGTATTGTATATCTTTTATTTCGGAAAAAATAATCCATAGAGAGTTACTAACATCAAAAACAGCTTATTATCTAGTGTTAGTATTTTATTTTATTTTATTTTATTTTAAAATTTAGGAAAACTTACAGCTATTAACATTATGAATATTTTCAGTTTACAAAAGATGGCCAATTACAAGTTTTCACAAATAAATAAATTATATAAATTTACAAGTTAAAAACACATAAAATAACTAAATCTTCTTTCTAAAATTCAGTAAACATAATAATATAACAAACATTAAGCACAAAAATGTTTAACAAGTTAGGAAATAATAAAAAAATATTATATAATGTATTTAACATTATCCTTAAAAATTGGCATATAATGGGAGAGCTGAGGCTTTCTGCTATAATTTTCAGGATGCTATTTTGACTGTCTCTTACTCTACGCACTAGCGAGGCTGATTTTTTGCGTATAATCGCGTGAAAATCGTCGGTACGTGCTTGCGCAAACATGCAACACAACATGCACTACAGTAACGAGGCAGTCTTAATAGCATTCTGAAAGCATTATTATACTGGACGCGGAGGACATCTAGCGTTCCCTTGTTGTAATTGACCCATAGATTGCCCGCGTACAGACTCTGGCAGTAAGCCTTAAATAGGGTAATTTAACTTGGTATGTACAACGCGCAAACCTACTTTACCGTGTTTTTTTTTTGGCGGTGGCAGTACAATCGATCATGTATATATGTCATTGGAAAATAATGCGAATCGTAAATTGGATCAACTTCCGTGCCACTCATACTGTTAAATTTAGATGCCAGTTTCACTATTATATTATTTACTACATCAATGACAAACGGTCAGCACTTACAGGTTGCACTTGCTAGTTATAGTTACCTAAGTAGTTTTATTCATAGAATAAGAATAATAACCTATTAATTACAGTTCTTTTTCATTGTGATCTTGACAAGTACAAGTGTATGTAAATATCTAAGTGCTGAATAAATTCATTATTTCATTACTCAATGACGCTTGACCAAACCTAACCAAACGAGACTATGATACTGTTGTAACAAAACAAGAAAACTTCAACTTTAATAAGTCCTGTTAAACTCCATTATTTAGGTTTAGGTTTTTTAACCACCCGAAATCTCATTAATTGATAAATTAACAAGAAAGTTGATCAACTAACTAATAAGTTGATCACCTTATGATTCTTATACCTTTACTATTCATTTGGCAACCTGCCTATCGCAGCGGTAATTGAATCGCTTTAAATCTCGGAGGTCGTGGGTTCGATCCCCACACATGAAATCTTTGTGTAAATTCTAAGATTTCTTTCCGGGTCTGGTTGGTTGAGGGACTACTCTCCGTGCCTCGGAAAGCACGTTAAGCCGTTGGTCCCGATTGTTATAACATCATCTATAACATACAAACCAATGAACGGGCAGCAGCATTTCCCCTGATCAGCAGTGGACGTTATACGGGCTGATGCTGATGATGATGATGATACTATCCATCAGCTGTATGTCCCTTAGTCACCTCCTACGTTAACCATGGGAAGATATGGGATGGTCTACTCTAAGCCGGAAACCACTTGCTTGCCACTGGCTTGAATAATTTGTGATCATCATCATCATATCAGGCTTTTGTCGTCCACTGCTGATCTTAGGCTTCCCCCATCGATTTCCAGCGGGGACGATTGCTAGCTGACTGCATCCACTGACTCCCTGCGCCCTTTATGAGGTCGTCGGTCCATCATGCAGGCGGTCGTCCCACGATGCACTTGCCAGTTCGTGGTCTCCACTCGGGAACCTTTATGCTACTTCATTTTATTTCCCTTGGTTGCCACGAGGCTTTTGCTACTTCACCGGGCATAAAGGCGAGCAGAGCTCCAGCCTTAATAAATTGCTTAAAAACTACAAACTAAGCAACCTGCGCAAGAGGGCGCCCCCTGTGGGGCTTGGAGCTCGGCTCAGGGCGGTCGCTGGCGATGAGATTTAGGGATTATGACTTATAGTATTTTAGGGGAGTATTGTGCAACTGTCGCTCTACTTTACAGTTCGCGGGCCTCTCGGACTTCGGGTCTACGAGGGCATCGGACTTTCTGTTCCATCGGCCGTCAGTTCTTCGAGCTATGTGTCCTGCCCATTGCCACTTTAACGTGCTAATCCAGCTATGTCAGCAAAAAATGTTTTTTTTTTTTCAAATATTATTTCATTTAAAAATAATTTGTACTACTACTAAATGAATAACGAAAGAGCATTGCATTTCATAAACTACTGCAGATATAATTCTCCAAATAGGTGGGAGTTTGTGTCTAAAACTTTTAGTATCGTCCGTCGAGTCTGGTTATTTAATTAACTACAACCTGATATTTCAGCTCCGACGTACTTTTCCTGGCCTTACTGTGTTCTCTAAATATAACATATTGTAGTGTTGCTGTCTATAATATGTAATTATATCTATATCAATATATACAGCTGAACAGTATGTTTCTTAGGACCCGAAAAATAAAAAACGGGAGCCTGTGACAAAGACTTCGCTGTCTGTCTGTCTACCACCAGGCTGTATCTCAAGAACCGCGATAGCTAGACAGTTGAAATGTTCATAAATGATGTATTTCTATTGCCGCTATAACAACAAATACTAAATATAAATATTGAAGGAGGGCTCCCATACAATACTTTTTTTGCCCTTTTTGCTCAATATCAATTGCTTGAAAATGGTAGGAATCCTTCGTGCACGAGTGCGACTCGCACTTGACCAGTTTTTTTGAACACGCTAATCTCAAGGATTTCCTCTTGGTCCGATTTGAAAAAGTCTTTCAGTGTTGGCTGAAGCCTGTTATGTATATTTTGTACTATACTTACTTCTCGTGCGCGGTTTTACTTCACAATTAAATATAGCCTTAACTAATATTTAATCGAGGAAAGATTTGATTGTTTGCAATAAATAGGCTCGGAAACTACTGAATCGATGTTCAGGATTACTCCTGAATAAGGTAGCTTTCATGCTCTATATTTATTTATTAAGTTCTTACAGAAACGAGAATTAAGCGGGTGAAAGCGCGCGCAAGAAGCTAGGAAAATATAAAATATTATCTTGAAACAACCGTTTTCAAATAAAACGTCATTTATTTTCTTGCCAATACGCCACTATTGCTATTGTAAAACAAAATTATAATATCTCTGTCCAATTTAAATTCACTGAAGTGTACAAACCAACTGTCAGATATGACGCGGAGTTGACAACCATTTTATTCACTTAGTTAATTAAATAGACGGGTTTTGTTAATGTCGAGACACCCTGTATATCTGATTTAATTTTATCAAAAATTTAAGTGAAATTATATTTTTCTTTTAGTTAGTTAGTTTTTAGTGATTTTATTTGGCCGCCAGTGTAGAGTTAAAGACCATTAAATAGATAGTTTGGAATAGTGTTGCCTATCAATAGTCGACTATCGATATAAAGGAATATCGATACTATCGATAGACTATCGATAGTTGACGTCATATCAATAGTATCGATAGTCTATCGATAGTATCGATATTAGTGATAGTATCGATACTATCGAGGACCAATTTGTGTTTAGGAGCAATACTATCGATAGTATCGATAGTATTGCTCCTAAACATGGGTTGGTCTTCGATAGTATCGATAGTTTTACAAACCATCGATAGTATTGATAGTTTTAATCATTTAATGCAACGATGCTATCGATAGTATCGATAGTATTACTTTAAAAATATCGATACTATCGATAGTATTATAATGTAATAGTATCGATACTATCGATACTATTACTTCCAATCAATACTATTAGTTAATTTGTGATATCGATAGTATCGATACTATCGATAGCACTATCGATATTGTTACTGTTTTTCGAGGTCAACTATCGATAGCGAAACTATCGATAGTTAGGCAACTCTAGTTTGGAAAGTTTAAGTGTGTCGGAGAATGGAGAAAATTATAAAGGATGCATTTGAAGTTGTGACGAAAGTTTCAGCTGCTCAATGGAAATTCATTTAATAATTCGGAGTGTATTAAAATAACTAAAAATGGGGTTTGTTAAATTGCAGACGTAGATTGATGAACATTTGAGGTATTCCTCGAAGCGCTACCATTTTGAGGCGCTTCTAATTAGGCGCTCCTTTTTTATTCCTCGGAGCGCTCCTTCAAGTAGCGCCTCCCGATAGTAATTAAAAATATTGCAATTTTATACCTTGAAGCCCACCCAAGGTTTTCTTCAATTTTAATATTTTTAATGACTATCGGGTGGCGATACTAAAAGGAGCGCTCCGAGGAATAAAAAAGGAGCGCCTCATTAGAAGCGCCTCAAAATGGTAGCGCTTCGAGGAATACCTCGAAAATTTTTGTTTTTAATGTTACAAACACTATTTATCATTTTAATTTGATTTGTTTATTAACGAGTTTTAAACGATAAAAAAAAATTACTCAAACAATCAAGTAACATTGCTGTTATCTAAAATTCACTGTCCATTTAAATTAAGTTTCTGTAATAATAGGCATGAGGCAAGATTTTGAAATCCTCTTGCGCAACGTGGGTAGTCATTTTCTAAGTACGAAAAACACAATATTTCGGTAATAAATATAAATTTAACGAAGTTTAAGCCATATTTCTATTAAATTTTAAATAGCGCGCGAAAAAAGACCTCAAGTGTCATGGCGTCGGCTATGACGTCACGCTATTGTAAAAAATGTCATTGAGTCCGCCAAACCTAACGTAGTGGTTAAATTCTCTTTGATGGTTACAATATCGTGACGTCATGCGCCGTGATTGGTGTTTCAGTCAAAATGGCCGATTGCAGTATTTTAATCTTTTATTTTATTAAAAATCACATTAATCTCAAGGTTATATATAAAACTAGCGGCCCGCCCCGGCTTCGCACGGGTGGACTTTTATACCCTACCCCTGCCCTACCCTACCCCTACCCTACCCCTACCCTACCCCTACCCTACCCCTACCCTACCCCTACGCTACCCCTACCCTACCCCTACCCTACCCCTACCCTACCCTAGCCCTACCCTACCCCTACCCTACCCTACCCCTACCCTACCCCTACCCCTACCCTACCCCTACCCTACCCCTACCCTACCCCTACCCTACCCTACCCTACCCCTACCCTACCCCTACCCTACCCCTACCCTACCCCTACCCTACCCTACCCTACCCCTACCCTACCCCTACCCTACCCCTACCATACCCCTACCCTTCCCCTACCCTACCCTACCCCTACCCTAAATATTATTTAAAATTTGACACTGCGATGGTAGCGCCGTCTGTCGAATCCAATGTAAAACATCCCAAAATCAACAACTACTAATAAATTAAAAATTAATTAAAAAAACATTGTCCAGCGGACAAAATTGTGAATCTAAACCATTCCCAGATCCCCTTGAACACACACAAAAAATTTCATCAAAATCGGTCCAGTCTTTTGAGAGAAGTTCAGTGACATACACACTCACAGAAGAATTATATATATAAAGATAAATAAGTGTAATAATTTCTTTTTATATGTACTTTCCCCTAAAAACATTAAATCTTTAATTTTTTGATACTGTCGTCACGCCTATTATGGACAACCTCCGTAGCGTAGCGGTATTAAGCTCGCTTTAAATCTCGGAGGTCGATCCTCACACCGGACAAGAAAATCTTTGTTTAAATTCTAAGATTTCCCTGTGCCGAAGGGGAGTTTATTAATACTTAATTAACGGACACTAAAATAAATTAAAAAAAAGTTTTTATTCACGTAAACCTATTACAGGTATTTGTAAATAGTCAAAACATATTTTGGTTTTTAAATTTACTATGTTAAATTACTTAATTTTATTTGATTATAATAGTTTATAAAGCTTTAGCCTAAAAGCTGTCAGGTATGAAAATACAATATTATTTTATATCTATGATTAAATATAAGTTCTGTCCTTTGAGTATGTTATTATTTAGACGGACCATAAGTAACTCGACGAACGCGCTTTTGTGCTACCACCGCATCCAATACACCTGAATACTCACATTTATACAAAAATGTTCCTATAATTGAATAATAGGTACTGATCAATTCTATATATAAGAAATGCTCCTTTTAAAGACGTTTCTCAGTAAAGTCTTTCCAACTTTGGTAACGGAGAAAAAAGACGAATTCTACTGAATCGATAATTAGTTGGTGACTACTTAGTTAAGAAAGTTTTAACTGGCGTTCGAGATCGAATCATTATCTCGGTTTATTAGCATTACAATAAGTTACTTGTAAAACGAGTTTGTTTTATTTCGTTGAAATGGTGTCACGTTTTATGGGTAGAAGTTGTTTGAGTGGATTCTCGAATATAAAATATTTATTTTGCACTCATTGCACTTTAAAAACTCGATCAAATCAAAATGTCGATCAAAATCAGACTATATTATTTATACCTTTGTTTGAATCGTAATTTTGCATTCATGACTGTTGATGATCAGACATCCATCATCAGTCTTGCATGCAATTTTATTTTATTTATTCATATTAAAGAAAAATTAAATCCGTATAATTAAGCACCCGTAGCCCAATGGCAAGGGCGTCGGACTTGTGATCTTGTGGTCGCCAGTTAGATCCACACCCATTGCACTACCGACGAACCCATTCGTTACTCAAGCATTTTAGCTTAGCACGGGGGGTTAACAAGAATACTAGTAGATTGCAAAACTCTGCCAGTAAGCTTAAAAAAAAAGATTCAATTATTAAAAACTAGCGGCCCGCCCCGGCTTCGCACGGGTGGACTTTAATACCCTACCCCTGCCCTACCCTACCCCTACCCTAACCCTACCCTACCCCTACCCTACCCCTACCCTACCACTACCCTACCCCTACCCCTACCCTACCCTACCCCTACCCCTACCCTACCCCTACCCTACCCCTACCCTACCCCTACCCTACCCCTACCCTACCCCTACCCTACCCCTACCCTACCCCTACCCTACCCTACCCCTACCCTACCCTACCCTACCCTACCCTACCCCTACCCAAAAGTATCCTATGTCCTTCTCCCAGTTCTTAGCTACCTCCCAACCAATTTTCAGCCAAATCGGTTCAGCCGTTCTTGAGTTATAAATAGTGTAACTAACACGACTTTCTTTTGTTTTTAAAATGTATTCTGCTATTCGGGACGGAAACAAATCCAACAAATCAAAAACCAAGGCAATCGGTCCAGCCGTTCTCGAGTTATAAGTGTTGTAACAAACACGACTTTCTTTTATATATATAGATGTCAATCGAAACAAAGTACAATCAGAGAAGCGTGCATTTATTCTATGAAATAGATTCTAGTGAAAGAACATTATCTCCTCTCTTCAGTATGAGTCTTCCTTTTAAAATAAAATAATAATAAAATAAACAAATTTATTGTAAAACAATTCTGCTTCCAAATTACTCAGTCGAATAAAATAACGTTTCTAATGGTATCTTTTATTTCAACAGATAGACCAGTCCTGACGATGTCTTTGGGCAGTACTCTCAATCCGAACGACATCAAGGAAGGTGATGATGTCTACTTCGAGTGCAACATCAAAGCCAACCCCAAAGAACATCGGATATCCTGGTACCATAACGTGAGTGAGTCTTAAGGTTAAAGCACATTCATTGTTAAATATAACAGATGGAAGACCATACATAGCCATAACTTTTATCTTACAGCATCATAAAAGTTTTAGATTTCCAACAACTTTAAGCTGGTATCGTAAGTATGTTTCCTAATGAGTTAAATGAAACCTATTGCTGGTTTCAAATTAATCTAGAAACTCCCAAATTTTTTTAGTATCCAAAAATAATTAAAAAAAAAGTGTGAAAACCGGGTGGTGTCATCGTTTAATATTTAATACCAAATGCGACATTGGAGATATAATTTGTCGAAGTGATGCGGATCATTACCGATAGATGGCACTAACGTCCCCCTTAGAGACGTGTTACAAAGAGATTAATAAATTTCGATGACCGGCTGTGGTTCCACCGTAGCCTAATTAGTTAAAGGCATTAGGGGCTTTACCTAAGATGCAGGTTCGAATCCACATGCAGTATAAGGTAAAAAAAATCCATAAAATGTTATAACTTTTAAAAAAATTACAACCTTCTTAGCGTTGCGGTATTTGGCTCGCTTTAAGGAGGGATTACACTCCGTGTCTCGAAAAGCTCGCTAAGCCGTTGGTCTCGATTGTTATAACATCATCTATAACAATTTTATACAAGGGGCCATCCCCTTGTATACAATTGTTATAGATGATGTTGCAGCGGCGTTTCCTGGTATTTTACAGGTGTTTCAACATAATACTGCGGTCACCAACCCGCCTGCCAAGCGTGGTGGCTATGGCAAAATCCCTCCCTCGGGAGGAGGCTTATGTTCAGCAGTGGACGTTAAACGGGCTGATGATGATGATAAATAGTAACAGAATAATCACTTGTGCATACTTAACGATTACATTCTGTATTGCATTAAATTGTCTATCCATATTTCATTCATAGGATCAACCAGTGAGCCAAAATATGTCTTCCGGAGTATTCATCAGCACCAAGTCCCTGGTACTCCAAAGAGTGACGAAGAGGGATGGAGGCTTGTATACCTGTCGAGCAGCCAACCAAATGGGAGAGTCCAGCAGCCAAGCGGTGTATTTGAGAGTACAATGTGAGTAGAACTATAGTAAAACTAGGCCGCAGCCTAATGGCTAGGGCATCGGATTTGTGATCTTATGTTCGCCGGTTCGATTCCCACCCATTGCACTACCGATGTGAACCCACTCGTAACACAAGCATTTTAGCTTAGCACGAGGGGTTAACAAGAGTACTAGTAGACAGCCAAACTGTGCCAGTAATCTTTAAAACTTACGTTTGTGTGTTGGAAAAAAGAAGGAAAGATATAATATACATACTATTTAATTTAGCACAACACATAGGATATTATACAGCAAATATTTTGTTAAATGTAAAAACAATAAGACGCCTTGCATTTTCTGCTGGAAAAGTCGTCACCTCAGCGTAGGCTAGGCCTACAGTTTTTAGGGTTCCGTAGCCAAATGGCAAAAAACGGAACCCTTATAGATTCGTCATGTCTGTCTGTCTGTCTGTCCGTCCGTATGTCACAGCCACTTTTTTCCGAAACTATAAGAACTATAATGTTGAAACTTGGTAAGTAGATGTATGTTGTGAACCGCATTAAGATTTTCACACAAAAATAGAAAAAAAACAAAAAAAATTGGGGTTCCCCATACTTAGAACTGAAACTCAAATTTTTTTTTTTCATCAAACCTATACGTGTTATGGATATAGTTCTTCAAAAATTATATTGAGGTTTCTAATGTCATTTTTTTCTTAACTGAATAGTTTGCGCGAGAGACACTTCCAAAGTGGTAAAATGTGTGCCCCCCCCCCCCCCCCTGTAACTTCTAATATAAGAGAATGATAAAACTAAAAAAAATATATGATGTACATAACCATGCAAACTTCCACCGAAAATTGGTTTGAACGAGATCAAGTAAGTCGTTTTTTTTTAATACGTCATAAACCGTAAACCACAATTTACCTTTCATTCAATCAACTATTATTAACATCGATCAAAGTTGCAACTAGTACGGAACCCTTCGTGCGAGAGTCCGACTTGGCCGGTTTTTTTTATTTTGAGTTTGAGTTACTCAGGTGAAACCGCGCGCGTAAAGCTAGTTAGAAATATAAAAGTGTAAGAATATCAAAGAGATCGCAACAAAAGGTTGCTGTAGTAACTACTTATCGTTAATTTTAAAACATATTCAATTTACCTTCAACTTTATTAAAAGTATGAGTAGCGTTAAATTGGATCAAGAGGTAAAAATAGTTTTTTTTTCATATTATTATATATATTTTTTTATGGTTATTGCATCTTTGCAAGATTAATTTGAATCCTTGGCAGTGTATAGCTTAATGGCTATTTATTATTCAGTATTTTAAGAGATTGATGTTACCTAATGTACTTAATACAGTGGATAGTTGTTTTAAATATGGATGATATTCCTTCTTTCTCTTTTTTCAAGAAGAAAGAAAGAAAGGTTTTGTTACTTAGTGCCCGCGTATAAAGAGCGAGTTGTAAGTATTTTAAACGTGGTGGGTCGCGTTGGATATTAAATGGGGTCACAGGCCAGTCGGTCTATCACAGTAAGACCTTAAAACGTTCAAACTATGCATAAGATGCATTTATTAAAAGAATACATTTTAGTTTAGTATTAAATAAACGATTAATTATAATTTAACATTGACGACATAAAAATGTTGAGGAAACAATGGTAAAGATGAACTTAACATAGTAATCATGTATTCTCGTGACACACAGTTACCCCGGTTTGCGCACAATCGTCGCCGCTGTTGATCGGCGCGCGGCTCGACGAGCCATTAAGAGTTCGCTGTACTGTCAACGCGGATCCCGCTGATGTCACGTTCTACTGGCAGTTTAACAACAGCGGTGAAAGCTTCCAAGTATCACCAGCGAGATATGGTAAGAAAAATAAAAAAATAAGTTTTTATTCACGTATGTTGACGTGAATAAAATAGTAGATTGTTTATCTAGGGAGCAAACAACTATTTTAAAGGCGAGAGTGTTTTTTTTAATCTAGAGCGGAGCGAAGGATTCTGGAGTAGAGAGTAGAGAGTTACTAGAGGGATTCAAAGTATGTCACTCGAGCTTAAAATAGTGTTGCTCCCGAGGTGGACACTCTACTTTTTATCACCCTCTATGAGAAAATAAGTAAGTGCAACTTATGAACAAGAATTTATTTACGTACAATGAAGAACCATAAGACATAAAATATAATTTTCATCAACTTTTTTTAAATTTGGCGCGCTCGCTGTTTTTCAGCCAGTCACATATTCAATACATTGTTCCCGGATGGTTTGTGATTCACCTCTTTGCTGATTGAAAAATTATTTACAATATCCACATTCCAAATTCAAATCAATTTTGGTCCCTAAGGGATTAATGAGCTATTTTGGTCCCTGTTTACGAGGAATAAACTAGCTCTTTTTGAATAGATGTGATAAAAACTTATTTTTTACAGGCATTTGTAAATAGTCAAAACAAAAGTTTTTTTTCCTAGCCCATACTGTCCATGGTCTGAGCTGGCTGGGCAAAGGCCTCCCCCAAAACATATTTTGCCATATTAATAAAGTTTACTAGCTCACCCAAAATACGTTGTCCTGTCTTAACTAAACTACGATATTAAATTGAACTTTTAATATTAAGATGATAGTGAAATAATGAATTTATTCAGCACTTAGGTATTTACATACACTTGTACTTGTCAGAATCACAATGTTATACAATTATTCTTATTCTATGAATTAAATTAGATACTTAACTAACCGGTAACAAATTGTAGGATATTACAGACAAAGTAGTCCGTCCGTCAGCTGGTCATTATTCCTCTACTCTTAACAAGTTAAAGTTCTCATAAATTATAATAGATTTTAGTGAATCAATATAGAAATATTTGGTAAAACATACAATTAAGTGACACACACCTGGAGGCACCCTTAAGGGGTTAGGACCACGACCCAGTGATACCACTGATACTGATAGCTCTGAACTAACCGTGACGTGCACTAAGAGCAGCACGCATCCTGTCAATGTTATATCAATTTAATTATGAAGTTTTCACTGGAACGTGAACTACATGGGTAAACCCTCGAAAGGGAAGCTAGTGTTAAATCCAACGCTTGAATAAGTAACTGAAGAATCAACGCACAATCTAAAGAAATCAATATTGTGTAACTCTTTGCTTTTGCTAAGCTTGTTCTTTGAGTAACAGTATATTCCTGAGTTCAGTGTCATCATCGTCAGCCCGTATAACGTCCACTACTGAACATAGGCCTTCTCCCGGGGAGGATATTTGCCATAGTCACCACGATTGGCAGGCGGATTGGTGACCGCAGTCACAATTTTTTAACATACCAGGAAACGCTGCTGCCCATTACCTGGGTTACAATTGTTATAGATGATGTTATAACAATCGGGACCAACGGCTTAACGTGCTTTCCGAGGCACGGAGGATAATCCCTCAACCAACCAGACCCGAAAGCAATCTTAGAATTTACACAAATATTTCCTGTCCGGCGTGGGGATCGAACCCACGACCTCCGAAATTTAAAGCAAGCCAAATACAGCTTCGCTACGGAGGTTGTCAGTTCAGATCAGAGTTCAGCGTGTTTCTTGGTGACGGCCTCCTCTAATAGCTTCCCTTGTTTCCTATCAGTTGCAACTCTTGTACAATTTGGAGTTGCCGTGATTTCCAGTTCGCCTTCCCATCTTTTTCGTGGTCGGCCTCTATTCCGTTTGCCATTTCTAGTACACCATTCAGCCAGAATTTATTAAATATATTAAGTCATACACAGGTAATGTAACTTAGTGAGGGGCCGTGGGGACCGGGAGCCAAATTAATTTATAAATACCTCCCAGCGGCCCTCTTTAGCATTGCCATTCATCGGGGTAATGCTGCCAGCATTCTGGAAACCTTGCCAAGTAGAATAGATTTAGAATAGTAGTATTACATAACGTCGCTTATCTTTCTAACAGACGTATCTGAATTTTCGTCAAAAATTTTGAAGACGAAACGATCGGTCTAATAAACGTTTCTGTATCTTCAAGCGTTACCGAGAAAACACATTTTGGCAGGTAGACGTATGTTGCTTTTTATACAAATATTAATCTGCTAACCGACGTCGGTTAGCAGAAATCATATATGTATAAAAAGCGTAATTTTTGACGAAAATACAGATCCCTACATCTGTTAGAAAGATAAGCGACGATAAGTTAGTTATAATTTAAATTACCTACTTTTAGTTGTATATTATGTATTTTATCGATGTAAATAAATTCACTTAGTGAGGTAATTAATATATTATTTGTATTTATAAGTGTCAACGGGCGGCACGTCCAGCGAGCTTCGCTACCGAGCCGCGAGTGAGCGCGACTACGGCGCGCTGCTATGTCGCGCGACTAACTCGGTTGGACGACAGAAGCGACCGTGTGTCTTCCAAATCGTTCCTGCGGGTGAGTTTGTTATATTTTATGACTAGCGGCCCGCCCCGGCTTCGCACGGGTGGACTTTTATACCCTACCCCTGCCCTACCCTACCCCTGCCCTACCCTACCCCTACCCTACCCTACCCCTACCCCTACCCTACACCTACCCCTACCCTACCCCTATCCCTACCCTACCCCTACCCTACACCTACCCTACCCTACCCTACCCCTACCCTACCCCTACCATACCCCTACCATACCCCTACCCTACCCCTACCCTAACCCTAACCTACCCTACTCTTACCCTACCCTACCCTACCCTACCCTACCCTACCCCTACCCAAAAGTATCCTATGTCCTTCTCCCAGTTCTTAGCTACCTCCCTACCAATTTTCAGCCAAATCGGTTCAGCCGTTCTTGAGTTATAAATAGTGTAACTAACACGACTTTCTTTTGTTTTTAAAATTTATTCTGCTATTCGGGACGGAAACAAATCCAACAAATCATAAACCATGGCAATCGGTCCAGCCGTTCTCGAGTTATAAGTGTTGTAACAAACACGACTTTCTTTTATATATATAGATAAAAATATATTTAATCACACGTAATACAAGTAGGGCTACCAGATCGAAACTTCTAAATATTTTGAAAAATAGTATTTTATACTGAATACACCAATTTTGATCCTTTCAGACTATTGAGGTAAGATTATGAGAATTTCAGATTTGCCTGAAAGTTTGCACGAGGATAGTTTATAAGCTGGACTAACATATAGGCTACGAAATATCACGCTCTGACCCACTGGAGCAGAGTGACGCGGGCAAACCCGCGGGGCGCAGCTAGTTTTTATTAAATTGAATGTATGTACAGTCAGCAAAACAGATAGGTTAATTTACACCCTGTAAAATGCATTTTAAATTTATATGTACACGATACTGAGAAGACTTAACTAGGATGTATATTTGAACAAAGCTAGCAGCGAACTATTCGCCCATAAAGCATTTTCGCCCATGAAAATTTATATTATAAGAATCTAGATAGTGACGGTGTATATCTATCTCTTTTGATGACTGTACATAGTCGAGATCGATTGTACTACCAAATACAAATATTTAAAAAGAAACCGGCCAAGTGCGAGTCGAACTCACGCACGAAGGGTTCCGTTTCAGTTACAAGTGCGTACCTATTTTTGATATCAAGAATAAATAAAAAAGCGTATGTTTATGAAATTAAATGTTATTTTATATTTTTAATATTCGTGTTGATTAGCTTGAGATTAGATTGAGCTAAATTGCGGTTTACGATTTATGACGTATTAAAAAAAACTACTTACAAGATCTCGTTCAAACCAATTTTCGGTGGAAGTTTGCATGGTAATGTACATCATATATTTTTTTTAGATTTATCATTCTCTTATTTTAGAAGTTACAGGGGGGGGGGACACACATTTTACCACTTTCGAAGTGTCTCTCGCGCAAACTATTCAGTTTAGAAAAAAATTACATTAGAAACCTCAACATAATTTTTGAAGACCTATTCATAGATACCCCACACGTATGGGTACGATGAAAAATTTTTTTTTAAATTTCAGTTCTATGTATGGGGAACCCCAAAATTTATTGTTTTTTTTTTTCTATTTTTGTATGAAAATCTTAATGCGGTTCACAACATACATCTACTTGCCACGTTTCAACATTATAGTTCTTATAGTTTCGGAAAAAAGTGGCTGTGACATACGGACGGACAGACAGACAGACAGACAGACAGTCATGACGAATCTATAAGGGTTCCGTTTTTTGCCATTTGGCTACGGAACCCTAAAAAACAAACGTGTTGTATAATTTATCCAATAATGGAAATTATACTTAAATAGTACTTGTTAAGTTGACATAACCTATATTTAACGAAATATCAATTTATTAAAAAAATCAAACATAATTTATTAACAATATTCAAATATTCTGTATTTAACCTATGTATAATGCATGAATAACTGTGTTACACAATGTCGAATACCGAATGGCTTAACCAAATATTATGAAACGCAACATTCATATTATTTCACATCATTAAATAGTATAAAACAAAGTCGCTTCCCGCTAGGGTTGCCACGGTTTTTTGATGATTAAATAGTATTTTTTCAGAACATTAGAAAAAAATATAGTACTAGGTATTAGGAAATTCAAGAAAAAAAACATCACACATTCATTTTTTTGTAGTCTGGTTAACATACATAACATGACGCCTTTACATACTCTCACTTTACGCTTTTGGTAAAGGAAACTGAGCTCAATACTGTCAAGAAGTTGTTTACCTGCCGTCGCGCGAAAACTTAATTACCGATGAAAATGTAGTATTATTCGTACTAAATATAGTGACTGGTAATTAGTGACCGATACCTAAACACATGATTGTGCTCATGATAACAAACAACTTTTACTATGGCACCAACCCTGAAATCGCGAAAAAAAAATCAGCTGCTCCCTACCATGTTGACGAGTTATGTGAACATGAATGTATGGAACAGCTGATTTTTTAACAGTATCTATATTTCAAATAAGATCCACCCTAAACCGACGTGCTTGTATGAAGAATATTATGACAGTGAATGAAGCGAAAGATGTGTGTAGGGATCGTAGCAAGCGGAGGTCCAATGTCTCTGCCTACCCCGCTGGGAAACAGGCGTAAGCTTATATATGTATGTATATATGAACTATTAATTTGATGAAATATGACGGAATTCCAAGTCAAATTTAAAAACTAGGTTCACCGCTTTTTCTCCCACTTTAACTCCCATTCCCGTGGGAATCACTAAGCAAATACGTTTAAGGTAATTGACAGATGTGTTAAAACATTTTCAGTGTAAGTATGAGCTTTGCCACTAGTTAAAAACTATTTGCATATGTTAATGTATTAAGTAGGCACTTGTAATTATGCATAGAACTTCTACATAAAGCTACTTCGTTGTATACTTAGGGCGGACTTTTTGTATTAAACATTCGTAAGTTCATGCAAAAATGTTGTAACGTAGTACGTGTTGGTGTAGCCAACCACGTGTTACATAAATGAAAAGAGATGAGTTTTATATACAGGGTGTCCCAAAAGGTTAAGTAGCTGGGAAAGGGGGTGACAGGGGTGGACACAATGGTCACTAGAAAAATAAAAAAAAATCCGCTCTGGGTATTTAAAAAAAAAATTGCATTTTTTTAAAAACTTAAAATTTTACACCTTGTTATTTTTGATGTTGATGTTGATGACCTTGTTGTTATTGAAGATTACATAACAGCATTTTTTTTAAATACAGCCATATTTGTAGGTACAGTTAGCACAAGGTGTAAAATTTTTAGTCTTTTAAAAAATGCCATTTATTTTTTTAAACACCCAGAGGGAATTTTTTATATTTTTCTGGTGACCCTTGTGACCATCCCTATCACCCCCCTTCCCAGCTACGTAATCTTTTGGGACACCCTGTATAAAGAGAGGAAATAAACACAGATCACTCAGTATACTATAGTTTATTTAAAATAAGAATTAAAGATTTACAACAATTAGAATAGGGGGCAGGTTCTTGGACTCGGTTTGAGTAGGTGACCAGGTAGCTAGTCACTAAACACTTAGCTTGTTAGAAAGCTGGATGGTAGTAGTCTCGCTGACGCCTTAGGTAGAAGGTAGCGGCAGCGAGGGAAGCAGGGCTCGTCTCCACGTGTCCAGTCCGGATGGTAGTAGCAGGCTGGTGTATGGTGTCGACCGCAGCGCGAGGTTGTAGTGAGGTAAAAGAGGTCGCGGCATCAGTGCGCGCCCCTTTTATAGACACAGCCACCGGTCGGCGGCTGGGCTACGGGGTAAGGGGTACGGCGACGAAGACGCATCGTCACAATGTGTGGTAGCTTATAAAGCTGAATTGGTCGGTATTTTCTCAAACTAGATTTCCACATGCGGTTTCACCCGCGTTCCCTTTAGAACTCTTTAATTCAATATATAGACTACTAGCGGCCCGCCCCGGCTTCGCACGGGTAGACTTGTATACCCTACCCCTGCCCTACACTACCCTACCCCTACCATACCCCTACCCTACCCCTACCCTACCCCTACCGTACCCCTACCCTACCCCTATCCTACCCCTACCCTACCCCTATCCTACCCCTACCCTACCCTACCCTAATTTTGTCTGAAAAATAAAAATAAAAATTTAGGGGTGGACTACCCCTAACATTTAGGGGGATGATAAATAGATGTTGGCCGATTCTCATAGATACCGGATAAGCACAAAAAATTTCATCAAAATCGGTTAAGCCGTTTCGGAGGAGTATGGCAACGAAAACTGTGACACGAGAATTTTATATATTAGATAACCTCCCTCGATAAATGGAGTATCTAACACTGCAGGAATTTATCAAACAAACAAACTCTTCATCTTTATATATAAGTATAGATATTGTGTCAACACAAAACAGCTTGTTTTGTCTTTATAGTGTTAGTCCTAGACAATTTACCTTTTTAACTGTTACAGAAGGTCTATTACATTATGACACTCATAATTTCAAGGGTAAGAATTGTAATCCTACAAATATTATAAAAGCGAAAGTTTGTAAGTATGGATGGATGGATGGATGGATGTTTGTTACTCTTTCACGCCAAAATTACTGAACAGAATCGGATAGGTTAGGCACCGGGATAGGTTATACGCTGGATTAACATATAGGCTACAAAATATCACGGTCCGACCCACTGGAGCAGAGAAACGCGGGTAAAACCACGGGACGCAGCTAGTAAAAGATTAAGTACCTATTAAAGTTACGTGCGATCAATACGCCTACGTTATTTCACTATTTGTAGACGGTACCAATTAAATTACCCCAAAAAATAAATTTTGATTATAATATATTTTATCCTCATAAATAGAGTTATTGAATTCCATGAAAAATATATTATTTAAAGCATCCTAAAACAACAACAAAATAATGAATCTTTTAACTTTTTTTAAAATGTAGGCTAAATAATTGTTAGCAATTCTCTTATCAAAACAACGGAATAATTAACAAATTTATCGGTATTTTATATAACACTAGCGACTCGCACCGGCTTCGCACGGGTGCAATGCTGATGTATCATACATATAAACTCTCTATCTATTAAAAAAAACCGCATCAAAATCTGTGGCTTAGTTTTAAAGATCTAAGCATACGTAGATAGGGACGGACAGACAGCGGCAAGCGACTTTGTTTTATACTATGTAGTGATTAGACCTATCGCGTGGTTTTATAGACAGTTCAAATCAGCTGTGTTCGCCGTTGTGTGTAGGTACGTGCGTTTGCTTTCACTCTGACAATATCAATTCAAATTTTTCGTTTTTATAATATTACTAGCTGACCCAACAAACGTTGTCGTGTCTCAACTAAAACTCTTTATTAAATTGAACTTTTAATATTAGGACAAATATAGCAGTACGCATTCTGTCAATGTTATGTCAAACGTCATAAGATTACATTAAAAATGTTAATACAACAAATAAAGAATCAGTGAAATTAGTCCATCCGTTCACGCGTGATGCGATGACCAAGGGAAACAGGGACTCATTTATATATATATATATATATATATATATATATATATATATATATATAGATGAAAACGAAAGGTTGGATTGTTTATTTGTTTGTTTGAATTGAATAGACCTATTAACTATACTATGTCTCGATATTCTCTCATTTAAGCCATCATCATCATCAGCTCGTATAACGTCCACTGCTGAACATGGGTCTTCCCCAAATGAGGGTATTTTCCATAGTCATAATGCTTGGCAGGCGGGTTGGTGACCGCAGTATTATGTTGTACCACACAAGGAAACGCTGCTGCCTGTTCCTTGATATACGATTATTATAGATGATGTTATAATAATCAGGACCAGCGGCTTACCGTGGTTTCCGAAACAAGAAAATTTAAGTTTATATAAAGCTTTTAAGATTTTTAAAATGAAAACTGTGTTTTGATGGGCCAAACACAGTTTTCATTTTAAAAACCTTAATAACAAAGTGAAATTAATTAGGTAATTGGTTGAGTTTAAATTAATAAATAAATAATTCAAAAATGGGGACGGAGGGTAGTCCCTCCACCAACCCAGACCTGGGAAGAAATCTTAGAATTTACCCAACGATTTTCTGTCCGGCGCGCGGCGTGGCGATCAAACCCACAACCTCCGAGGTCTAAAGCGTGATAAATACCGCTACACTACGGAGGTTGTCATATAAGCCATATCTCATGAATAAATATAACCGCCGGCTTTTTACGAACATTCTACCGCATGGCTTTCAAAGGTACTATTCTATGAAAATCCCGGACCCACAATTCAGCTGACTTAACAGAAACCTGCTTGCTTCCGGACCGATTTGTGGTCACATTCGTAGAGCTTACCAACATTTATTTCTAGCGATATCGATTGAAACAATTTGTAAGCTGGCGTTTCTAATTTGGTCCTATTTGGTACTTGGTTTGTGGTTATCTTGATTGATCTGTTTTTATTGGAGACTAGGTTTCCCGCGCAGATTCCGTTCCCGTGAAAACTTTAACTTATAATAAAATACGATTATTTAAAAACTAAAAAACCCGACAGCGTTTTTGAGTATTTTTTTTTATTAAAAAAAATGCTAAAATTTTAATTTTGCCGCCAGACATCCGCCATTTTGTTTTTGTTTATTTTGATATACTCAGTGTCACTCTTATGGCTTGATTACACCTACCGAGTAGAGTGGCGAGACAGTGCCCCCGGTCGAGCACTCGGTATTAATAAACACATTACCGAGTGCTAGGCCGAGTGCTGTTTAGATCCACCGAGTGACAAAGCGAGACAGTGTGGGGAAGCGGGGAGGTGGGTACTCGCCCTAGTAATAGAACGGGGTCCGAGTGACTGTCTCGGCCTGTTGCTAGGCCGAGCGCTCGGCCTAGCAATCGGTAATATGTTTATAAATACCGAGTGCTCGGCCGAGGGCACTGTCTCGCCACTCTTTTCGGTAGGTGTAATCAAGCCATATCTATAGTGGCGAGTCAGTTCAGTTTTGATCACGGTTAAATGTCTGCAATGGATTGCAAAAAAAATGAATTTATACGAGTTTTCAACCGACTGTTACCAGACATTATTAACGCATTGTGTGATTTATTAGAAGATGAAGACCAAAGAGTTTGGACCAGAACATGAACGTTAAGGCGAACTGCGCTTGGAGCCACAAATAGCCTTTTTTAATGAATTGCAGTCAGAAGATCCCAAAGAATTTAAGGCACTTTGGGAATGACTGTATAACGTTTTGAGACATTACTGGGGAACATAACAAATTTTATTGATGTTTCCAAGCTCCATTTGTTAGCGGACATTTTAATTGAGATTAGGATAATTTGAATCAAAAACAGCACGCTTGGTGACGAACGAACGAGTGGCGAGTGGCCGAGTGACAAGCGTGTTTATACGTGCCGAGCGGGATATCGAGTCGCTGCGGGGGCAGAATAATGGTGCGGGGAGGTGGGTACTCGGCCTAGTAAATAGATTGGGATTCTAGTAACTCTCTCGCCTCTCTGCTCGACCTAGCAGCCGGCCGAGCACTCGTTAAAGTGTTTATTCCAACCGAGCACTCGGCCGAGGACACTGACTCGCCACTGTACTCGGTAGGTGTAATCAAAGCATAACGACACCTCTCAAGCTAAATTCTATCAAGCCGTTCAGGCTGCAGAGCGTGCCAAACAATTATACAAACATACTAACTGCCTTAAAACATAGCCCTCCTTTTGGCGACACTCACAAATTACGTAGTTTTCTATTGGTAAAATATTTTTTTTAATCGGTTCAGTAGATGCAGAGATTACCCAGAGAGTACTTAGTCACAAACTCATAAACTTAACAATAATATATACTAGCTGACCCGACAGACATTGCCCTCTCTTAACTAAAACTCAATATTAAATTGAACTGTTAATATTAGCCATGATAGCTTTGAACTAACCGTGATGTGCACTAAGAGCAGAAATTCTGTCAATGTTCTGTCAAACGCCATAACAAAAGATTACATCCTAAAAGTTTATATTGTCAAAAGCACTAAGGTTACCTAAGAAAATTTTATATGGTGGTAAAGAAATCAGAAATTTTTAAATTTGCGCCATTTTATTTTTATTTTTTATTAGAACCTTCTCGTGACAGTTTTTCAAAGCGGACCAGTAGTCGATGACTTTATCGCGTTCAAGTACACAAACAAACTCTTCAGCTTTATATATAAGTATATAAGATTCGTATAGTGACACAAAAATGCTACGTAATATCATTCAAGTCTTCCAAACGTTGTTGTTTCATTCAGGCATAAAGCGACATTCATCCCGTTCTATTGAAAAAAGGTAAAAAGAATATTGGACCCAAAGAAATTCCACTTTTTGATACAAATCTTTCTTCTCTGAAGTCATAAGTCTTGTAATCTACAGAATTTAGCTTTGATTTTGTTTTTTAAATGTTGATTAATCGATTAGGCCACTGTTTCAATTTTCAGAGAAATAAATTTGAATGTTGACTGATTTTGTATAGAATAGGTATGTGTCTACATCTAAATTTATACGTCTGATTTTTTTTTTATATATGAGGTTTAAAAATTGGAGCTTAATGTGATTAGAGATATCTTAAGGTATGTTGTTAACTTTATTTTATTTATTTATTTATTTAAATCTTTAGCACACAACTGTACATAGGCGGACTTAATGCCAAAGGCATTCTCTCCCAGTCAACCATTGGGTGGTGCAGAGACAAAAGTGGTAGGTGCAATGAAGTTGTAAGTACTCGTAATGAAATAAATACCGTCAAGGTACTATTTAATTAACATACATAAAATATTTTACATACATGGAGACAATACAATATTATAGAATATGGGAATACTGAAACTGAAAATATCATTCAATATGGGACACTATACATTCACATACATACGTATACATAAATAATATATAAAAATATATACAAATATATATATATTATACAATATCATGAATAAGATATTCTACCGCTGTAATGACTCTGCTAACTTAGTTCTGATAAGCTCACGGACTTTCTTTTTAAAAGTAAACCGAGTCTTAGCCATCCTGACTCCAAGAGGTAGTGCATTCCAGAGATGTATGGACTTTACAAAGAAAGAGGAATGTATGAAATTGGAACGGTGTTGAGGACAGTGAAGGAGACGGTTGTTTGAAGAACGCAAAGATTTGTTGTGATTGGAGAAGCAATATTGGAAATGAGATATCAAGTAGGAAGGAGAGGAAGGAGAATCAAGTAAGGAAAAGAGTGTAGTCAATGCCCTCATGTTTCTACGATCCCTTATGGGCAACCATTTAAGTTGGGTACGAAATGCAGAAACATGGTCGTACTTGCGGAGATTAAAAACGAACCGAATGCAGCTATTCAGAAGTCGGTCGAGTTTGTTGAGTTTATCTGCATTCAGGTCAAAGTAGCACACATCACCATAGTCAATTATCGGGAAAATCAAAGCCTGCACTAACATAACTTTTGTTTGGACTGGGAGGAAATTCTTTAGACGGTAGAGAGACCGCAAGATGCCTGTCACTTTGCTGCAAATAGAAGCCATTTGCTTATGCCAATTTAAAGATGAGTCTATAAGTAGGCCCAGATCCTTAACACTAGGACTGTACGGTATGACAGCATTATTAAAGGAGAGGGGTGGCAGGGAATTAAGGTCAATTCTAGACATCAGTCTTGAACTACCTAGCACAATAGCTTGACACTTAAGGGGATTTACTGCTAGACCAAACTTATGGGACCAGTCGTGAAGAGCAGCAAGGTCCTGATTTAATTTATAGATAGCATTTGGCAAATCCTCAATACTCTCCTGAGCATATAGTTGCAGGTCATCGGCATACAGGTGGTACGAACACTGAAGATGATTAGTGACAAAATTAATGAAAACTGAAAATAAAAGAGGAGAGAGAATACCGCCTTGAGGGACCCCAGCTTCTAAGTTACACCACTTCGATGAACATTCATCGACGCGAACTGACTGCTGACGGCCCCGAAGATAGGAAGAGAACCACTCCAGTGCTTCGTTAGAGATCATTAGATGTGTGAGGATAGAGAGAAGGATGTCGTGACTGACGGTATTAAAGGCATTTGAAAAGTCCACCAAAACCAGCACAGTGATTTTAGTGTCCTCCATACCCGCCCTAATATCGCCAGTCACTTTTAGGAGGGCGGTTGTGGTACTGTGGCCAGGTCTAAAGCCGGATTGGAAGGGACTGAGCAAGTTATGGGAAAGGATAAAGCGGGAAAGTTGTTTGTGGACAACGGACTCAATTACTTTGGATAGGAAAGGTAAAATAGAGATGGGACGATAATGACTAGGTAGGGAGGGGTTTGAGGTTTTAGGTAAGGGGAGTACAAAGGCTTTACGCCACTGCGACGGAAAAGTTCCGGAATGTAGGGAAAAATTGACTATGTGAGTTATAGCCGGAAGGATATGGTCAATGATAGGGATTAGTAAGCGTCGCCCGATGCAGTCACAACTAACCGTAATGTATTTTATTAATGATTATTAGTTTGTAATCGTAATTTTGATTACTTTTTTGATTGATGCATACTAACTACATTTAGGAACGCGAAAAATAAAATCATTAACATTGTAAATCATCTTTATTTTTTGATCAGTCTCATGAATTAAAATTTTTTAATAATTATTATTACTTAAGAAAACAATCAAGAATTATTTTTATGTGTGCCATGTGTGGCTTAAATTAGATTTTAAAAGCACCCTCTTTTCAAACATCTCATCCGAAAGTCTGTGTGATTTAGGTAAATTGGTCATGGTCGCATATGAGAAAAGTCTTTCGACAGGACCCGATGACGGAAGATGTGTGTTATATTTTTTAAAAACACGTTTAATTTCAGGGTATCGATTTAGCATCGATACATCCCGATCCTGGTCCGCTAAAAAATGAGAAATAATGGCATCTGCCTTTGAGGGTTGTATTTGGTACATATCTCCCGAATCAGGCTCTGAAGAATCAGTGTCAAACTCAAAATAGCTGTCTTCATATTATATATTATTAGGTGTGACTTGAAGCGTTTCAGGTGCCTCATGGATTTCCTTGATTACAGCTCCTTTAAAAATAGATTTGATTCTGGAATGGTATTCTATATTAACATAAGCAAGCCATTTGTCCTTGAATCTGGGGTAAGACATTGCAGCAACTGCTGCATTTTGAGCTACTTTTGAGGAGAAATCAAAAAACTCTGCAAATCGCGTTTCTACGCTCTCCAAATATTTCTTTACCAACATTTGACAAAAAGTAAGAGATTAAGGATTTAAATAACGAAAGAGTACAAAACGTCCATGACATCCAAATTGGATCAGAAGTTTTTAGAAAAACGCAGACATACAAGATACATACCGATTGAATAAAGAACCGCATTTATTAAAAATATGCTTAAAAAAATAATCAAATCTACCCATGTAATTAAGATTACTGACTATTGTAATCAAAACTAATGATTACAAATGTAGTCATGATTGAAAGTAATCAAGATTAAAAGTAATCATGATTGATGTATTCATGATTACTTTCAATCAGATTATTAATCCGATTACAAAAGTAGTTGATTACGCCCAACTCTGATTACAACATAATAATGCGGTCACCAATCCGCCTGCCAAGCATGATGACTATGGCAAAACCCTGTTGTAAGTGCAAGTAAGAGGCCGATGTTCAGCAATGGACGTTATACGGACTGATGATGATGATGATGATTGCTTATAAATTTTAATGTATTATGTACTTCTAAGAAATACATTAAAATCCGCCGTCATTACTTCAGCTGTCTCTCTGATCGGTTAAAGATTCTGTGTTTACGTGAAAGTATGTTCAGTATTCGTTGCACTGCACGTACGTCCTCTGTCGTAAACTCTAAGAATTTAATCGACTTTACAGCAAATAACTTGAAAATTTGTAATTTTATTGCTCATTCTAACTTAGTGTGCCAATTTAAACTACTGTTATATTTATGCTGCTGCATATTTGAATCTACTTTTTAGGGATCCGTTACCAAAGGGTATCTCAAAAACCGCGATAGCTAGACAGTTAAATTTATCCATTAATTATGTATTTCTGTTGCCGCTATAACAACAAATACTAAAATAAAATAAAATAAATATTTAAGGGGGGCTCTCATACAACAAACCTTTTTTTTGCGCTTTTAAGCTCGATATCAATAACGGCAACATGTAGGTACTTGAAAATGGTTCGGTACTCTACGACCGAATCGCACTTGGCCGGTTTAAAAAAAAATTAATAGCAGAATTATTGCAGACTAGTAGTCTTATTCTTGTTAACCCCTAAACTAAAATGCTTGTGTTACGGGTGGGTTCACGTCGGTAGTGCAGTGGGTGGGGATCGAACCAAAGATCACATGATCGCAAGTCTGACGCCCTTGCCATTAAACTTTCACCATGCAGTATAAAATTACTTAAATTGTAGTTATAAGAAAGTCATTGAAATAATACATTGGAATACATAGCAATGATTAGATAACAGATTGGTCGCGCGAGTTCGACTAGATACCGCCGTCGTAATTGAAAAATGCGGCAAAAAATACTACGCCGAAATCGGCGTACCCGAGCCAGTCGCGCTCTGTGTAACCAAAAAAATATTCGTTATATTAAGTCAGTATATTAAGTAACTAGCTTCCCGTGCGAGGTTTCGCCCGTGTAACTCCCATTCCCGTAGGAACTACATAATTTAATATAACCTATACTTCATCGAGAGAGACAACCTCCGTAGCGTAGCGGTATTTGACTCGCTTTAAATCTCGGAGGTCGTGGGTTCGATCCCCACGCTGGACAGAAAATCTTTGTGTATATTCTCAGATTTCTTTCCAGGTCTGGTTGGTTGAAGGACTACCCTCCGTGCCTCGGAAGCACGTTGAGCCGTTGGTCCAGATTGTTATAACATTTCTATAATAATCGTATATCAAGGAATGGGCAGCGTTTCCTTGTATGGCACAACATAATACTGCGGTCACCAACCCGCCTGCCAAACGTGGTGACTATGGCAACTAACCTTTCTTAGGAGGAGTCCCATGTTCAGCAGTGGACGTTATACGGGCTGCTGATGATGATGTTGATGATGATACTTCCTCGATAAATGGGCTATCAAACATCAAACATTTCAATCGGACTAAGATTAGCGCGTTCAAACATACAAACAAATAAACTCTTTGGCTTTATACTAGGTGACTTTTTACCGTCTTTATAATTGTATGGTGTGTTGTGTAAGTGGAATAGAATCAATAGACCACAGTATATTTATTTGTACTAGTATTTCGGTAATTAGAGTTTCGAAAATCTCATGAATTACTTAAAAGAAATACACCCTACATAGCGCGTGCATAATAATAAAATAGGTGCCTATAATACCTTGGCCGCAATCACACATGAACGAAAAGAGTGAGCGAAATAGCGAAACTACCTTCAATCTATGTCGATAAAAAAAAAGTTCAAATAACTACGCCTTAGACATCTATTGTGAACAGACACTTTCTAGGCAAGCGTGTATCATCTTAGGTCTTATCTTCGCCTTCCATCAAGCGAGATTATGGTCAAACGTAAGCCTATATTTAATAAAAAGAAAAACGTATCACTCCCTATTATTTTCAAGACGGTAAAAAAAAAACACCCAGTATATACTTAAGTATAGATGTAGTTTGTTCATCCGATCAGATAAATATCGAAACAAAATTAAAGAGAATTCTCCGCAATCCGTCCCTCAATCACCCTGAAATCCAAAATCCAGAGAAACCAGAGGAATCAATTAATCAAAACTCGATCTGACAGACTTCCGAATAGATAATTCGACGTGGAAACTGGTGTGTTAATTAATAATTTAGAAGTTAATTTAAATTTTCATTAAATATGGTTTATCTTTTACTGGTTCTAGGTTGAATTTATTCCGTAACTAGCTTCCCGTGCGCGGTTTTACCCACAAAGCTCCCGTTCCTGGTAGGAACTTCATAATAAAATATAGCCCACAGCCTTACCCAATACATAGGCGATCTAAAACTAAAATAATTCTCCAGATCGGACAAGTAGTTCCTGAGATAATTGTGTTCAAACAAACAAACAAACTAAATAACTTCAGCTTTATACATATATTAGTATACTAGCGACCCGCCCCGGCTTTGCACGAGTGCAATGCTAAGGCATTATGCATATAGGGTGACTGGTAATTAGTGACCGATACCTAAACACATGATTGTGCTCATGATAACAAACAACTTTTACTATGGCAACAACCCTGAAATCGCGAAAAAAAAATCAGCTGTTCCATACATTCATGTTCACATAACTCGTCAACATGGCAGGGAGCAGCTGATTTTTTTTTCGCGATTTCAGGTTTATTGCCATAGTAAAAGTTGTTTGTTATCATGAGCACAATGATGTGTTTAGGTATCGGTCACTAATTACCAGTCACCCTATATAAACATTCCTCTCGAATCACTTTATCTATTAAAAATAACAAATGCCCATATGTACATTTTGCCAAATAATACATAGATTTTATGTAACGTTCAAAGGAACACAAAAAATGACACGATTCAAGACAATGTGTTAACTTTCTTCTCTAACAATTATGAATTTCTCGCAAGCTTTAGTAGTTATTATGATATAAATAGAAAGGAGGGTCTAGACAATATAGTCGCTACAGAGGACCGATCGCTAGCATATAATGCTATGCTATCTACAAGATTTATGAAACCAAAATTCAAACGATCGAATACCTCGTTTCAAAGAAGAATCTACCAATGAATGCTCGTCATTCTGTAAATAGAATCGCGTAATCACAATCATCGAATAAAACTGAATTTCTTAATGCACATCAATCACTAAAAATATAGTAAAAAGATCCTCTTTGAATCGTCAAAGAGGATCTTTTTGCTAGATTCTTTGATTTGCAGCACGCATTCTGTCAATGTTATATAAAACGCCACAAGGTAGCATTAAAATTGTTTATATTGACCAAAGCGCTAAGGTAATCATTAAAAATGTAATATGGTAGTTAAGTTAGGGGGATAATGCTGTTCGCGTCCGTGGGCTTTAGCTCTAGTCACCCACACGTGTCCCCTGGGTAGCGCCAAATGAACAGCACATCTGGTGGTAGGTTTCGACCGCGGTTTGTCACCACCCTCAAGGCAAAGCCATGCCGCCAAGTGATTTTTGTCGCGTTTCGGCATGTTGCCTTGAGTAGCCATCGTGGAAGGGGAGTCTGGGCAGTTGTGTGGTATTGCGAACCGGTCCCGGTGCTGCGTGGTGTCTGTGCTGGGTGACTGTTCGCGGAGGGTAGCGGGATCCTAAGCACGGTCTTCCGCTGGCCGACCGCAGGTAGTAGGGGGCCCAATTAGTAGGAAAGCCACCTATGAAAGGCTGCCCCGCCAACTAGCGAAAAATCCCAGGATGCGTCACCGTGCCGGTTGGCGACCGGATGCGAGGGCCCGGTGAACATCTCTGGGGGGGTTAGGGCGTCCCCGCGCGCTCCAGATCAGTCTCCCGTCGGTGCAGCATTACGAATGTATTGCGTGGTACTCGCTCTTGCCATACCTCGCCCAACTGTCCCTTTCCTGCTTGTCTGTTCGCCATCAAAAATTAAATGAATAAAAAAAATAGGAAACTGGTAAAACAGCGGTTGCACTCCCTCGCACTAAAAGTGCACCTCTCTAACATCCGAGGTCTGCACTCCAATCTCATCCCGGTCCATCACCACCTTGAGACCGAAAAACCACATCTGCTGTTCCTCACGGAGACGCAAATCAGATGTCCAGCTGACGCAGCATACTTGCGCTACCCAGGGTACACCCTGGAGCACAATTTTAAGCCACGCGCTGGCACTTGCGTGTATGCTCGCGATGACATCTGTTTTCGACGTCGCGCATCATCGGCGCAGCTAGTTTTTCTGGGGGACTTCAATGCCCACCACCAGGAGTGGCTGTACCCATACCAGAACACCGACCATGCTGGGAGATTAGCGTATGCATCTGCACTGACGCTTGGTCTCTCCCAACTGGTAACTGGGCCGACACGGGTGCCTGACATTGATGGCCATACGGCCAATTGCTTAGACCTTCTGCTGACAACCGATCCAGACCGATATCAAGTCGCGGTTTCCTCACCGTTGGGTAGCTCCGACCACTGTCTGGTGAAATCTGTGTATGTCTACTCGCCACCCGATCCCGATCTCAAGGGGACTAGGCGAGTATGGCGATACAAGTCAGCAGATTGGGATGAGATGCGGCATTTCTTCGCGTCTTACCCTTGGCTGCGCTTATGCTTCTCTTCAGACGACCCGACTCGCTGCGCGGAGGCTGTTTCTGAGGTGATTTGTCAGGCTATGGAATATTTCATTCCATTTTCTGACATCTCACTCCAAGACAAAGCCCGTCCATGGTTCAACGCTGAGTGTGATAGTGCTGAAGCACATAAACACTCTGCTTACCAAGCGTGGGCGGATGCTCGAGCCCGCAAAGCGCCAAATATTCGGAAAATGAAGAAAGCTTACAATAGTGCTGCCAAGTCTTGCAAACGTGCCCTACGCAAGGCCCGCTTTGACCATATTGGCCGCATTGGAGCCAGACTAGCATCTTACCCATCTGGGAGTAAAGCTTTTTGGTCTCTTGCCAAATCGGTCGAAGCCAATTTCTGTCGGTCCTCTTTGCCGCCACTGCAGAAGCCGAACGGTTCATTAGCTCACACCGCCAAAGAGAAAGCAGACTTGTTTGCGTCTATATTAGCGAAGAATTCACAACTAGATGCTGCTGGTAAAAGTCCACCCAGGCTACCACATTGCACTTCCACTATGCCTGAGGTGCACATTCGGCAAAAAGTGGTACTTAAAATTCTCAGCACTCTAGATGTGAATAAGGCTAGTGGGCCTGACGGCATTCCAGCCATTGTCTTGCGGTCATGTGCGCCTGAGTTGTCTCCTGTTTTGACTCGCCTCTATCGTTTATCCCTGAAGACTGGTCTAGTTCCAGCATCCTGGAAGATTGCCAACGTTCAACCGATCCCCAAGAAAGGTAGTCGTGCCGACCCTGCCAACTACCGACCAATCGCAATCACCTCCATACTCTGTAAGGTTATGGAGCGTGTTTTAAACAACCGTCTCCTGGCATACCTGGAAGACAACGACCTCCTCAGTGACCGTCAATTCGGATTCCGTCGAGGCCGGTCTACTGGGGATCTTCTTGTATATGCTACTCACTTATGGAGCGAAGCGATTGAGAGACACGGTGAGGCTCTTGCCGTGTCTCTTGATATCTCTAAGGCTTTTGACAGGGTTTGGCACGCAAGTCTCATTGGTAAGCTTCCGGTTTACGGTATTGCTCCCGTACTTTGCACCTGGATTCAGGATTTCTTGAGGGGAAGGTCGATTCGAGTTGTCATTGATGGCGCCTCGTCCGATCTTCTTGGTATTAATGCCGGTGTCCCTCAGGGATCTGTTCTCTCCGCGACTCTCTTTTTGCTGCACATAAACGACCTGCTAGTTACTCCCGGTATCTTTGGGTATGCAGACGACAGCACAGTCTCGGTGTGAGATACTTGTCTGGTGCGAAGTCGGGGTCAATGGTCCAGTCGTTCAGGGAGTCGATGATTGAGGGGGTGAACTCGATCTTGGAGGCTGTTTCCTTATGGGGTGATGCCAACCTGGTTGGGTTTAACCCCTCAAAAACACAGGCGTGTCTTTTTTCGGCGAAACGGAGTCCATTCCAACTGACTCCGACTTTCCGGAATGTCTCCGTTCCGATCAGCGACCATCTTGAGGTCCTAGGGCTTGACCTCTCTTCTAATCTAAACTTCGGTCACTACATCGAGTCCATTGCAAACACTGCAGCCAAAAAACTTGGCATTCTCTCCAGGGTGAGGCGGTACTTCACATCGGAGCAGCTCTTAAGTCTTTACAGAGCTCAAGTTCGCTCCTCAATGGAATACTGTTCTCATCTTTGGGATGGGTCTGCTGGATATCAGCTGGATGCTCTGGACTCATTGGAGCGCCGAGCGAAGAGAGTCATAGGCAATAACTCACTGGTGGAGGCAAGTCTTCAGAGCCTCGAACACCGTAGACGAGTGGCCTGCCTATCAGTTTTTTATCGGTTGCATTTCGGGGAGTGTGCGGAGGTTCTACATAACCTGATACCCCCTTCACCCTTCCATCACCGGACGACAAGGCGCGGCGAGCGGTTTCACCCTTTTGTTGTAGACATTCCTTCCATACGCACGAAGCGATTTGCTTCTACTTTCATAATGCGGACGGCTAAGGAGTGGAATTCTTTGCCGGCGTCAATTTTTCCGGAACGCTATAATCTGGACATCTTTAAGGCTAAAGTGAACAGACACTTTCTAGGCAAGCGTGTATCATCTTAGGCCTTATCTTCGCCTTCCATCAAGCGAGATTAAGGTCAAACGTAAGCCTATATGTAGTAAAAAAAAAAAAAAAAAAAAAGTATTCTTAAATTTTCTGCGCAAGTTCATTATTTTTTTCTTACATTAAGAACCTTCTCCTGACAATAACATTTTAAAGTATAATTGTATTACACAGTACGTATTATAACTATATGTATATTATCATAATTTTAATTATATGTTCCTTCATACCAAATTATTGGTTTTAGATTAAGTTAATAGACTTCAATTTTTTTAATTGCACACTTTCTATGTATTTTGCTTAATTAATTCCATTCCATCCAAAGGTTCTCTGGAAGAAATTGCTTTATGCGATAAGTCCACCCACTGTACTGTATCTACTAAGTGTTCTTTCTTGTTTTGTTGTATTTTATTTGCTTATGTGTACAATAAAGAGTATTCTATTCTATTCTATTCTATTCTATAACACAATAAAAAAAGAATGAGTGAAATCGAACCAGAACCATAGGACCTTAAAAATTTCACTACGGACGAGCGGTCGCTAGCATTTAATCGCTAACGCTCATGCTATTCCAGCTACAAGGTTTATGAAACCGAAATCCAAACGATCCAATTGCTCGTTTCAAAGAAGAATCGACTAATGATGCCCGTCATTTTTTAAATAGAATCGGTTAATCACGTGACAAATGTCAAGTACCATACCTACATTTTCGTTAGCGATTTTATGCTAACGATCGCTCCGCTGTGGTGGCATTCTGTCTAGGTCCTCTGAATTTAAAACTTTTTACCAAACTGCTTCCAAAATAGTATCAAATGAGTATTTAATCCCAATATAATATACTTACAATGCGTATTTGTAAGTAGGACTAATAAAGTCAATCTGTGATATTCAGAATGCTCCATTAATCTATGACCTAGTTTAGCTGATTTAAATTACGAACTAAGTTTAACTACAGACAAGGTTGTCAGACCAAAAATATAAATACCTGATGAAAACTAACATAAAACCTGATTTAGGGAATAACTTCTATCTTCTATCTTCGACCACCAGCAGGACTCGAACCTGCATCTTAGGTAAAGCCCCTAATGCCTTAACCAATTAGGCTACGGAGGAACCCCACAGGTCATCGAAATTTATCAATCTCTTTTATAACACGTCACTAAGCAAGTCCTGGCCGGTGGTCGAATTTAATTAATCTAAATTTTGAAACATAGTATATAGTAAACTTTTCCGTAAAGTATTCAAACATTAAAAATGTGGTGATTATGGTAAAATGCACCCTCGGGAGGAAGAACATGTTCAAAAAATAGGTTTTCTTACTTAGCTATATCCTACCGGTGGTCTCAATTTTTTATTAATCTCAATCATCGAAATGAAAATAGCTTAGTTTATCCAGAACTGAAGTATTAAGTAAAATAAATAAACCGAAGCTAATTATAGACGGAAAGTTGTAAAGCTCCGGACAAAATCAGAACAATTTCTAATAACTGGCAACCCTGACTGCAGCTAATTTAAACATGCCCGTTTTTACTAGAAAACTTTTTACGTGTACCATATTAGTTGGACGATAAACTTTCGGTGGAAGTTTGCGATTAGTTAATCCGAGTTCAAAATAAGACTAATGATTTGGATTCTATTCATTGCGCTGTACATGGGAAGAGCAGTTGACCTGGCACGTAACGATTTTTTTTCATCATCAGCCCGTATTACGTCCACTGCTGAACATGGGCTTCCTCCCGAGGGAGGGTCTTGCCATAGTCACCACGCTTGGCAGGCAGATTGGTGACCGCAGTATTAAGGTGTAATACACTGGGTAACGCTGCAGCCCGTTCCCTGGTATACGCTTGTTATAGATGATATTATAACAATCGGGACCATCGGCCTTTCCGAGGCACGGCGGGTAGTCCCTCAACCAACGAGACCCGGAAAGAAATCTTAGAATTTACACAAAGATTTCTTGTCCGGTGTGAGGATCGAACCCACGACCTCCAAGACGTTAAGCGAACTATTTACCGCTACGCTACGGTTTTTGTTAGTTTCAGTCAGTCAGTGGGGTTGGTGTGATGTTGTTTGATTTTTTTGAATAAATGATATTTATGCAGCACTAACTGACCTGCCAGACGTTGGCCTGTCTTGACTAAATTGATCATTTAATATAAGACGTGATAGCTCTGAACTAAGTTCTAAGAAAACTGAATTTCTTAGTGTACACCAAGCACTAAGAATCTAGCAAAAAGATCCTCTTTGACGATATTCTTCAATGTTATGTCAAACGCCATAAGGTTAAATTAAAATAGTCCCTCAGTTTTACCCGCGTCACTTTGTTCCAGTGGGTCGGAGCGTGATATTTTGTAGCCTATATGTTAATCCAGCTTATAAACTATCCGCGTGCAAACTTTCAGCCAAATCCATTTACTAGTTTTTGCGTGAAAGAGTAACAAACATACATACATCCACACATACAAACTTTCGCATTTATAATATTAGTTGGATAATTAGAAGCTGGGCCGGATTGCTTATGCGTGCCCGGCCCCCGCCAACGGCCGATCGGAGGACTGTCCGGGGGGTTTTAGTGGTGTAGGGTCCTCTCCTCGCGGTATGAGTTTGCATACCACGCTAAGGAGAGGGCGAGTTCGGCATATCCCACCGCCAGCGCGCGAATACGCTGCAGCGGCGGTGGGGATGCGTAAATGCATTACCCCCGGATAAAAAAAAGGACAATTAGAAGCTGTTAATTAATTTAAACATGCAGATTTTGACTACGAGAGGTTTTTGTCGATTTGTCCCAGATTTACTTCATTTTGTTTATTCCCAATAGTTTGGGTTTGTGTTCCAGTTTGGATTGAACTTTAGACCCATGGACAATCAGTGCTTTTATTAGCAGTTATTTCATTTCGTACATCTTTTTATGGTGACCTTGACAGAACTTGAACCTGCAATCTTCGAATCCGAATCAATCAATTAATATACGGAGTTATTTTGTCAAGTCATTTGTTTCATTTTGTACGTCTCTATATGGCGACCGTGACATAACTCGAACCTGCAATATTCGGATCCGAAGTCCGAATCAATCAATCAATATCCGATATTGATTGATTGATTAGTTATTTTGTCAAGTCAGTTGTTTAATTTCGTACGGTTCTATATGGTATAATAACTTCGTATATTGATTAAATATTCTAAACATTGCTTTATGCAGGGTTATTTTTTCAACATTAACATTCACTTTTACTATGAGACAACCCTTGAATCGCGAAAAAAAATCAGCTGTTCCATACATTTATGTTCACTTGTACCTCGACAAAAGGTATGGAACAGCTGATTTCTTTTCGCGATTTCACGGTAGTCCCATAGTAAGTTGCTTATAATCATCAGTATTTCACCCCCTGAAAGGTTGTTAATGTTTTAAAGATAGCCCTGTATATTAATAATTTCACTACAATCAATTTCACTACTTAGTATAAAACAAAGTCGCTTGTCTATCCCTATGTATGCTTAGATCTTTAAAACTACGCAACAGATTTTGATGCGGTTTTTTTAATACATAAAGTGATTCTAGAGGAAGGTTTATATGTATGATACATCAGCATTGCACCCGTGCGAAGCCGGGGCGGGTCGCTATAATAATATAAAAGCTCTTATTTTTATTAAATTTTAGGTTACAATCGTAGAGAAAAAATAAATAAAAACGAAAATTATAAAAATGCCCATAACTAGATTTCACTTTATAACATAAGCGACCTAATTAAGTCAAAACGTGCAGTTATTTTATGTACCTACGTTTGTTATGTGAAATCAGATTCTATATAAGTTGTTAATCGTTACATTTTTTTTTCTGTTTTGCAGTAAAAAATTTACCCCATTTTCGAACCCATTTTTCCCAAAGAATAAAAGACCTAAACGAAAAGAAATAAAAAGAAGCATGCTCGTTTTTGAGGGTGCAAAACAAAAACAGTGCGGTATAAGTCTCGGAGGTCATGGGTTCGATTCCCACGCCGGACATGAAATCTTTGTGTAAATTCTAAGATTTCTTCTCGGGTCCGGTGGGTTGAGGGACTACCCTCCGTGCCTAGAAAAGCACGTTAAGCCGTTGGTCCCGATTACTCCCGATTGTTATAGCATCATCTATAACAATTGTATACCAAGGAACGGGCAGCAGCGTTTCCCTGTATCAATACTGCGTTCTTCCATCCACCTGCCAAGCGTGGCGACTATGGCAAAACCCTTTCTTTCGGGAGGAGGCCCATGTTCTGCAGTGGACGTTACACGGGCTGATGATGATGATATAAAACTCAATGGGAGTGGTGATCGTCGTTTTAATATTTACTTTTAAATGCAACTTTGGAGATAACTAATTAACCATTATGTAAAGATGGCTTGTGTTTTCTTTACAGGCGTGTTATAAACAGATTAACTATTTGCGACGACCGCCATCTACCGTGGTTGAATGATCTAGGTATTAGACCATTCAGATACGGTGTAGTCTTTACCTAAGATCCAGGTTCGAATCCTGTCGGTGTTCTAAATTTATTTATAAAGTTTTGAAATTTATTGGTTAGGTATGCGGTAAACTGTGTCGTAAAGAGTTTTAAAATTAGATGAGTTTCGAAAAAAAATACAAATATGAAGAAAATATCTATATTAATATCATAAACAGGTAAAGTTTGTGAGTATGTGACGTTGTAGGTGGTAATCTCCAGATCTACTAAACCGAATTCGAAAATTCTTTTACCAATAGAAAGACTTGTCATTAATGATTGCAAATACATTTTTTACATAAATATTGTTACTCGTATTAATAAATCTTTTAATTCCAACAGCTCGACCATCCTCGCCTCGCAATTGCACTGCAAATCGAGTCCTCAAAAACCACGAGTCGTACCTCTCAGTGAGGTGTATAGCGGGGTACGACGGGGGATTGAATCAGCACTTCACACTCGACATCCTGGGCGACAATGGGAGGGTCCTGGCGAACACCAGTTCCAGTTTAGCTGGTAAGTGTCAATATAGATATCTGAAAGCTGTAATGATTTTAAATCAGGTTCTGTACAAAAACAAAAACATTTGCGATGCTTTATAATTGAAAAATACAATTGTAAGAGGTATGTGTAACTATCTTTGCACTGCAAGAAAGAATATTTTATATTCTACCTCTTCCTATAAACTAACTATCATAAGTTAGATTTCATTGTGGAACTCGGATCGCTTGTGGAGAAAACAAATAATGATAGCTGCAGTATTTTGAGAGATATTTACTAATTTATGATTTTTAGAAAACATTTTTTTTCCATTTTCCTAGACTTTATGCAATATTTCTCACTTGATATTGATGCATCATATAATTATCTATACTATCTATCTGTTCTAGGTCGACCTGATTACAACATTTTGACTTTATGTTAAAATTTTACAAAATATTCTTAAAAAACAGTTTTTTAATAAAATCAGAAAATATTATTTTTTTACAAAACTAAGCAAAAACGACTACTAGTTGCTTCCCTAATGTTTGACATTATAGTAATATCTAACAATTAAGCTCATAAAACATGGATGACCGCAAGTAAGGCAAAATTTCACACTGTGCGCGCGCATCTCCCGTCATTCGGCCAGACACCCAAAAATATGTGACCATGGGATGGTGGAGGCAAGTGTCCCCGGAACATTCTGAAATAAACGTCCCATCTTACATTCAAAATCTCCCACCAAGCTATGGTGAATGAAATAGTTAATACTGGTGTGGCAAAAAGACTGCCTATTTTTCGGACGGACATATTTAGTTAGCTCCGAGACCTTTGCTACTTCACCGGGCATAAAGGCGAGCTGAGCTCCAGCCTAGATAAATGGTTTTAACACTACAAACTAAGCAACATGCGCAAGAGGGCGTCCCCTGTGGGACTTGGACCTCGACTCAGGGCGGTCTCTGGCGGGGAGATTGAAGGATTATGGCATTTAGTTTTTTAGGGGTGTTTGTGCCACTGCCGCTTTATTTTACAGTTCACGGACCTCTCGGACTTCGGTTCTACGAGGGCATTGGAAGGTTCTTAGCAAACTAAGGGCCGGGAGGGCGAGAAAAAGACTGCCGTGCCCGCGTCCTTACCCTTTAAGTGCTGAAGAAAAAACTGCCACAGCAGCTATGGCAGTTTTTCAAATCTAGTTCTATTATTATTGTCACATGTTAATGTACCTGAGTTTAGCGTTAGCAATTATGTTCCTCATTATTCATCTACTGATTATGACCTATTTCGAAATAGGACGAACCAATCATACACAAATGACATGTGCCCTAATTTTGGTTTCAAATAGTTTTGTTTAATGCTCTCACGTTTCGAATAGTTAGTGAAGAAATTTCAATAACCTTTTGAAAAACATGTTAGGTAATTTGGAAATTTGATTAATTGTGAGTTTTGTCGTTTGTTCGTTGGCAGACTCCAAGTGCGGACTTCTGATACTATGTGAGTGACGCTTCATAGGTGAGGGTAGGGAGAATGTACATGTCCATGAGCTTTCGTTTCAGTGAAAGATATCAATACCAAGTACTTATATTAACAGCAGATAAAATTATCAAAACGGATCATTAATGTAGGAAATATCTTTGACTGTTCTGCTTTCCGTCTCAAAATTTAATCTCCGGCGGCAAAATATATTAGGAATTTCTGAGTAATTCTTTGTAACAGTTCAAAAACTGGCGTTGTGCTCAATCTATGGTAACATTCCATTGAGACATGACCTATCTCTTGAAATGGTTATAATATAATGTGTTATTTGATTACAACATTTAATTAGAGAAAATACGTTTTTTTAACGAAGAAACCAAAAACACAACTTTGAATTTTGCTTCATCTGCTTTTCTTAAGAAAAAGAGTTATTTTGTATATTTTTTCTTCGTAAAAGTGGTTCCATTTAATTGGAATCATCAAATTTTCTATCTTTCTGCTACCTTTACCCGCGTTTTCAAAAATAACTTTGAAATTGGACCGATTCAATCCCATGCATTTTTGTCACAAAGTCAATTAGAAACTTTATCATATGCTACAGATTTTGGCTTTAATTAATGTTTTATGTTGGCCTCTCTATGATTGACTCATGAAAACACTCTTATTTCTAAAAGTTACTGTTTTTAGTTATCTGTTAAATTCTCCAGCAGATTTGGTGGTCTGGTTCAACATAAGCTGGACAGCTGTGGAGGCGCTGGGTGACGATGAAGACTTAGGAGTGACAGCCCGCAATAGCAAAGGTTCTTCAGACCCTGCCCTTCTGACAGACCTCGTGTTTAGAGACGCGGAGAAGAGAGCAGGTGGGTTTTTTTAGAAAGTATTTGTGTTAACCTCGTCCTAAGTTTACGACGGATATCAATGTCTTCCCATGGGTGTCGTAAGAGGCGACTAAGGGACATACAGCTGAAGGATGGGCAGCAGCATCTATCAGCTTAAGGATACTTACCATGTTACTGCGATCACCAATCCGCCTGCCAAGCGTGGTAATTATGGCATTATCCCTCAACGACCCTAGTTTCGCATGGTCTATTAAGAGGAGGATCATGTTCAGCAGTAGACGAAAACGGGGTGACGTTATTCAAGACAATTTTATAAGAATATAAATAAAACAAAGTCTGCGGAGAGTGTATTTACTATGTAGTTTAAAGTAAGTTTTAGAGTGGACTAGTAGTATTTTAACATAAAGTCAGGAGAAGCTGGGCACAACTAGTTTATACCAAATATTATCATATCTAGTACGTTATCCGCTAATGATAAAAGTTCTTAGTTATATACAGAATACGGCTCGAAGGACCAATTATTATGTCCACATGAGCCATTACGGCCGTGCAGAGTTTAAATAAATATGACTGCTTATTTCTATGTTATTTTAGGCAGTAAAGAAGCGTTACAATGGTTGCTGATATTATCTTTGTATTAAAATCTACACCTCAGAAGCATATTGACGGATGTATTTCTTTAGAAGCATTGGTCGAGTGTGTCACTTTGCGATAAAGGCACATACGACGAATGATTGAAATGAAATGAAAACGTTTATTGATAATGTAGACGAATCGATCGTA
This sequence comes from Nycteola revayana, assembly GCA_947037095.2. Lineage (NCBI taxonomy): Eukaryota > Metazoa > Arthropoda > Insecta > Lepidoptera > Nolidae > Nycteola > Nycteola revayana. Next base: position 17,958,505 of record OX344856.2, on the reverse strand, counting down.
CTTATTACAAGTCAAATACAATGATAAAAGACACAAAGAATAAAAAATAATCTTGACTAATTAATTAGTATATATTGCAACAGTAATGTTATTAAATAGAAATTAAATCTACCAATGTGGCATGTTATAGTCGCGTATTATAAATATAATTCGAATCAACCAGCGTGGGCTGGGATTAGGTCAGAAGCATAGAACGCGTCGCGAGCCTCGCCTTGCAAGGACGACCGGACCCTATCCTAGGTTCTTACGAGTCTGTCTCTATCTACCTACATTCTGATAATATAATGTCACATCCGACCTTTTTTTTTAGTTAGTTTAACCAACAATTCTTTACATTATATACTTTTCTGACTAAATAACTAGAGCTAGAACATTCACAGATGCAACAATTATTTACAGGTTAACAACACATGCACATAAATAAGCGGCTTCATAATACCTAATATATAATACAAACATTTTTGCTTCTTAGTTCTAGAAATGTACCGGTGGCTCAGTGGTTATGATAGTTGCCTCTGAGACCTGGTGTTCTGGGTTCGATTCCCACCCGGGACAATTATTTGTGTGAACCACAAATAGTTGTTCTGAGTCTGGGTGTTCTTTGTGTCCGTTATATGAATGTTTGTCCCCCGCGACACAAAATTTATTTCCCTAGGGCGGGAGTTGTCGAAAAAATAAAAAAAAATAAAAAAATGTAAAAAACTTTGTAAAACAGTTGAGTGCACAGTCTTACAAAATGCCGTTCCCCGTAAAGTTTTCTAATATCTTCGATGCGATCTAACTAGTTGAAAACTTGAATAACCCTACATCCTACTGATGGTGGATTGGCTACGTCAATTCTAAATAACTTTTATGCGACGAAACTAAAATATGGAAAAATGTTTCAGATTGATATAGTTGTGTATAGTTTTTTACGCATCAAAATAAAATAGTAAAAAATGTACTAGGAAAACTTTTTGACTCATCATTTCCGCCGTAGGACGTACTGCTGGACATAGGCCTCCCTCATAGATCTCCAGTTGTTGCGGTTAGAAGCGTCCTTAACCAGATCATCGGTCCATCTAGTAGGTGGACGTCCTACTAGATGGACGTATATTTAATTATCTTTTTGACTCAACTTGTTAATAATGTTAAAATAGATATAAAAAGATGACGAAAAAAAAAAAATCCCGGAGTTTCTTTCTCCCTTTCTTCTCCGGGTCGTCCACCTAGGTAGCTAGTGAAAGGTTGCAGGTTAGCTAGGGTAGGATTCTCGCCGGCGAGGACCGCGTTGTACCCCTACCCCTGCCCTGTGATCCAGCGCCTGTAGGCCGTGCCAGCGATCACTTCCTCTTATATCCACAAATCTGACTTTAATATCAGTGGCACCTCTGGGTTGTGGTCCTAACCCCATAAGGGTGCCCCCAAGTGTGTGTCACTTAATTGTATGCTTACAATTTTTTTTTTTATGTAAATATTAACTAATTATGAGTAGAGGAATTAATAACACACGGACAGACGGAATAAATTGTCTGTAATGTCCTACAATTAGCAGCACTCACAGGTTGCATTTTTTAGTTATAGTTACCTAAGTAGTTCTATTCATAGAATAAGAATAATAACCTATTAATTATATTTCTTTGTTATTGTGATTTTGACAAGTACAAGTGTATGTAAATACCTAAGTGCTGAATAAATTCATTATTTCATTATTCTATTATAGAAATATTTTGTTTATTTTGTAAGTTTACCCCGCTGCATGAACGAGCGCCTTTAACACAGGACCGAAATCATTTTAGTCTGTAATTTAGATACTATACCTAATTAATTTTGATGAGTATTAGCCACGACTAAAAAATCACGGCGTATAAAGCAGCAGGGCGATCGCGTTAAAAATGCGATAGCGATTTCGCTGTACGCATTTTGTATTTACACTGCTCCATGACAGTTTCTATGAGTGAGGCCTACGTCCAGCAGTGGACGTCCTACGGCTGAAATGATGACAGTTTTTTGACAGTACCAGATGTTTGGCAGTGGGACTGTAATGAGTCAACGATGAGGTTAACTCGCAACAGTCTCATCGGTTTACACCAATATTACTTACATACAGTATAAAATTATAAGTTAGTACATTATACTTACATAAGCTACGTATCGATATAAGAATTAAAAAAGATAGCGTGCTAAAAGAATTCGGCAGTCAGCCAGCCTCGTACCATAAATCACCTTGCGACAATAATTTCCGCCATAGTAGCATTACTAGCATGCAATAGAAAGTAACATAGATACTTATCGATCGCCACATTTGCATAACATAGTACAGGGCCCCGAGTCTACTATCGTAATGGCGTGTCCATGAACTATCAATGACAGTTCAATGGTCGGTTTTTTCCCATTTGGTAATCTACTAATCCAAATGACGTCATAATGGTGTCAATATGACGCCACGATGACATTAGCGTAGTTGAATATAATAATAAATGATAAATTTATAAGTTTTGAAATCGCCTAAATAAACATTACAATCTCCCTAACCATCCCCTTTGCTACTTCTGTTGACGGCCTTTTTCTGCGCTAGCAACACCGACTGCTATTTCAGCGCCGACACCATAGTGAGATTAGTAGATTACCGTTTTTTGGCATAATGATATTACGATGGTACTACAGTGGCACAATACTTAAAAAAATAGCAGACTCGACCCCCAGGTCAGTGTGTTTACAATATTTATGACCGTGACACCTAAATGTTTTAGATCCCGCATCGAATTTAATCAGAAAGTTTATAGGAGGAGTTGGAAAGTAAAATTCCACTTCCTCCAGCGCAAAGCGGGAGACATACGAATGAGATATTTAACCTCAGGAAGAGACACTTACAATTGGATAAGCAAATTGCAAAGCACCACGGACATTGTGTCTTTTTTAATTAAGGGTCCTATTTTTATGTTAGGTGTTATGTTTGAGTCCAGAAGTAACAATGACAGAACCGTTTAAACGCACGGAACTTTCTCCTAGTTGCCACAAGATCAGTATAATAAACCACACCTGATACAGATTTCTAGCTGTCTATAGCTCTAGCATAGTATTGCCTTCGTCCTGCCATAGATACCACTCCCACAGAATATGATGAGCAGACTGTTCATATGTACAGTCTAAGGTTGAACATTGGCATGTCGGGGATGGAATTAATTAAATGAGAAAAGTTTACTTTTAAAATTACCGTGCCCGATGAGAAATTGAGCCGTACAGTGATCAACTCTCAGGGAGCCTATAGCCTTCCGCGATAAATACGCTATCTAAAACTGAAATAGTTTTTCAAATCGGCCCTGTAGCAAAACCAACAAAAGTAGTAAACCAACAAACAAACAAATTGACTTTAAACTAAACGTAACTTCAGGTTTATTTATACAGGTGACTTTTTTTACCATCTTAAAAATATAGATAGGCATAGAGTGAAAATCGTAACCGTCAAAAAGCGTACCTAAGTAGGTAGTTACGCTATTTCGCTCACTCTTTTCATTCATATTTGATTGCGGCCTAGTATTATAGGCACCTATTTTAAGTAACGTAACGTAACTACCTAATTAGGTACGTATTTTTATCGTCATGATTTTCACTATATGTCAGTAAAAAAATGATAAAATAACTATGCCTTAGACATCTATTTCATATACATATCACGCCCTATTATTTTCAAGACAGTAAAAAAGTCACCGAGTATATAAGTATAGATATATTGACTGCACTGGTGTCTCAGTGGTTACGGTAGTTGCTTCTGAGACCTGGTGTTCTGGGTTCGATTCCCACCCGGGACAATTATTTGTGTGAACCACAAATAGTTGTTCTGAGTCTGGGTGTTCTTTGTGTCCGTGAAATGAATGTTTGTAAAGTCCCCCGCGACACAGGGATTTATTTCCCTAGTGCGGGAGTTGTCTTTTTAAAAAAGAAAAAGAAAAATAAAAGAAGAGATAGAATTCTATAGATTGATTTCGTGTTTTGGCTCAAAAAAAGCGCTATATTATTTAATTACATCCATCGTAGAATTCAAAGCATGATTCTATAAACTGTAACATACGAAATTGGTCTATTTACATTGAATGGGAACGGCGTACGTACAAACTGCTAGTCAATTGGTAACTACTTGAATAGCGAATAACTGACAATACTGCATTGTGGGTCAACATTGGAATATCTAGTAGCCATTGCACGGTGTGCTGAATAAAACGTATGAATTTTTTTTGTTTTGATTTTATTTGATAACTAGCGGCCCACCCCGGCTTCGCACGGGTGGACTTTTATACCCTACACCTGCCCTACCCTACCCCTGCCCTACCCTACCCCTACCTTAACCCTACCCTACCCCTACCCTACCCCTAAACTACCCCTACCCTACCCCTACCCTACCCTACCCCTACCCTACCCCTACCCTACCCTACCTTTGTTTTATATATATAGATATCTATACTAATATATACAGCTGAAGAGGTTGATTCTTTGTTTCGTAGGACAGACGGACGGACGGACGGGTTATAAATCTGTGAGATCATAATGTAAACATTGTTTTTAGCTACCTAAGTAATACTTTAAGCGGCCGTGGGGCGTCGGACTTGTGATTTTGAGGTCGCCGGTTCGAACCCCACCCATTGCCCCACAATACCAATTATACACAAAAATTAGAAAGAATTCAAAAATCTTTCGTTCGATACCTTTTCAAGAAACTTTACAATTATTATCCGTATTTATACCCAACCCTTTACATTGTCGGTATGGTAGATTATAGAATGTTAGAAGTGCGTCGCAACGTCACTCTCGTCACCTACTTTTTCCGTCTACTTCGCGGTCTAACTTATAACTCAAGTCTTTTAGCACAAATAGCATGGCACGTGCCCCAGCGCTGCGCGGTGCGCGAGCAGTACCAGCGCCTGCTGACGGCGCCGCCCGCGCGCACCAACCTCGCGCAGTACGCGCCCCTGTCGCGTGCTATTAGGTACATCAACGAAATTCTGATATTTGACAAGATATTAGACATTTTCATATGTTCAGAATATCAATTCACTAGGACTGCGGGGCGTTACCTAGAGACTCTGACCATCCCTAGTAGTAAAACTTAATTAAAATCCATTTCTACCGGCTATTTAGTAAAAGTCTAGCTTTAAGTCTAAGTAATAATATAAAATAATACTTACATACTTGTACCTTATGTCACAGAATCTACCAATTTATGTTACCGAGATAATATTGTATAAAGATTGCTATCTGTTAACAATATGTATTTATACTTGAATAAATAAATAAATAAATTTCACTACCGACGTCAACCTACTCGTAACACAAGTATTTTAGCTTAGCATGAGGGATTAACCAAAATACTAGTCGACTGCACAAGAAGCCCAGTGAAGTGGCAAAAGCCTCGCAGCTAACTACATAACTCAAAACTAGGTCTTAAATAACTTAATAGATATATACTTCTAAATAAATGAACTATTAAATGTAATTTTTTTGCGACATAACAACACAACTACAGTTAGGTTAGGTGTAAGAGTGATGGCTTTACGTGCTTGCTCGAGGTGTTACACCATATACTTCCGGACGCCGGTTTGTTAAAGAATACGTTGACACTCTTCAGTGACGGACTTACACATTTGCCGCCAGTAGGCTATTTTTGCCGCCCCCTACAGACCTTAACCTAGTTACCTATAGTTACCCATACCAAATTATATTTTTGAAAATTTTGGTATAAGGAAGCGGCGCTGCACGCGGTAATTCATTCCAAAAGCTGACCAGCGGGTCAGATTCACGTTGAGACAGATGCACTCTTCAGACGTTGGAGTATTCTGTTCAATATTATATAGCCTACCTACTTAGTACTAAAAATAATACAATAATCTAATGTCTCAAATGTTTAAATCTAGAAAATTTTCGACGTATACATTTTCTTTTCCAGTAAGAAAAAAATGTGGCCCAAATTTGCCGCCCCCTAAAATCTGCCGCCCTAGGCTCCAGCCTACTGAGCCTGCTGGTAAATCCGCCACTGACACTCTTGTGTATAAAAAAAAATCTAGCAGAGTTCTTGCATTGTTAGCCCTCGTGCTAAGCTAAATTGATAGTGTTACGAGTGGGTTCATGACGATTGACGGTGTCATAGTTTATCATATTATAAGCTTCCCGTGGTTTCACAAGAAATCTTAGAATTAATTTTACACGAAGATTTCCTATCTGGTGTGGGGATCGAACCCACGACCTCCGACATTTAAAGCGAGCTAAATACCGCTACGCTACGGAGAGCCTATTCTATTGAATAGGCTTTCCAATCCAATATTTTTTTAAATATTATTTATACTAACTATGAATTCCTATTTTTACTGTGTATATTTAAAAAAAAAACGGAAAACACTTTTTCTGTTATTTATAATATTTTTTTTTAGAAATTGGAAATAAATTTTAAATATTTTTCATAGAACTTATTTCTATTTTGCACTCATAGGACGTGAATTCTGATAAACCATGAAACGTATTTAATAAATTGTTTTTAAAAGCATGACAATTTAATTTTATCTAAAACATTGCAAATACAAAGAGTTTTCCATACAACCTCGCAACCACTATTTCATATCTTTATAGTATTTTTTTAGCCCATCTTAGTGTGCGCCGTATCTATATATATAAAACAAAGACGGGTTTGTTACAACACTTATAACTCGAGATCGGCTGGATCAATTTTCATGGTTTTTGTTTCGTTGGATTTGTCTACGCCCTGAATAGCAGAATACATTTTAAAAACAAAAGAAAGTCGTGTTAGTTACACTATTTATAACTCAAGAACGGCTGAACCGATTTGGCTGAAAATTGGTAGGGAGGTAGCTAAGAACTGGGAGAAGGACATAGGATACATATTTTGGGTAGGGGTAGGGTAGGGTAGGGTAGGGTAGGGGTAGGGTAGGGGTAGGGTAGGGGTATGGTAGGGGTAGGGTAGGGTAGGGTAGGGGTAGGGTGGGGTAGGCGTAGGGGTAGGGTAGGGTTAGGGTAGGGGTAGGGTAGGGCAGGGGTAGGGTATAAAAGTCCACCCGTGCGAAGCCGGGGCGGGCCGCTAGTTTTGAATAAAATTAAACAACTTCACTTTGTCTAAATTTCACGTTTCTGCCATTAGCGCTTACGAATGTGCGTGCATCTTTATGTCAGAGGGACCTTGTAATTATTAAAAAGTCAACTGTCTTAGAAAACATTTTTTTTTTTTACTTAATATCGGCTTACGTTTGACCATAATCTCGCTTGATGGAGGGCGAAGATAAGGCCTAAGATGATACACGCTTGCCTAGAAAGTGTCTGTCCACTTTAGTGTTTATTTTCATAAACATCTTCATAGGAAAATAGACAGACAGTATAGTCTTCGTAATAGTTTCTCGCTTCTACCCTTGCCTATACATTAATCCAGCCAGTTAATGCCCTAGCTAAGAGAACAAAGACTTTCCAATAAGTAATCACTGGATCACAACTCAATCCTTCCACCAACATCGGGTAGGTTTATCCAGTATCTTCCACGTGCAACTGAAAGTCGGTAATAAACATTTTTCACAAATCCAAGCCAAGCAGTTTAGGACAAGTTTTTCGCAAACTTTCCTCCAGGGAATTAGTAGTTAGTTCTGTGATAAATTTTCCAATAGCTCCCAAGATAGGGAAAGAGCTTAAAGTATTTTTGACTTTAACTTTAGCTACGAGTATTCATACGGATATCTTTTACAGGGTTGCGTCGTGAAATAAATAAATAAAAGACGCGCATATATATCCACCTTCTTTCTCATCATCATCAGCCCGTAAAACGTCCTCTGATGAACAGGGATGGGAAAAGATAGGCCAAGTATTTGAAGTACAAATTCAATAAAATCAGAGGTAATGTTTTCTTGACAGCTTAACTAACGTAAGTGATAGAAATCAAAAACTTAATTAATGACTATTAGCATGCAATAAAATTAGTGTGAGATGCGGTGATAATATCGGCAGGCGGATCGGATGTTATATAGGGTTGCGACGTAAAATATGTAAATAAAAGACGCGCATATATATCCACCTTCTTTCTCATCATCATCATCATCAGCCCGTGTAACGTCCTCTGATGAACAGGGATGGGAAAAGATAGTCCAAGTATTTGAAGTACAAATTCAATAAAATCAGAGGTAATGTTTTCTTGACAGCTTAACTAACGTAAGTGATGGAAATCAAAAACTTAATTAATGACTATTAGCATGCAATAAAATTAGTGTGAGATGCGGTGATAATATCGGCAAGCGGATCGGATCTTTTATAGGGTTGCGACGTAAAATAAGTAAATAAAAGAAACGCGTAGCATCACGCCTTGCTTTTCATCATCATCATCAGCCCGTATAATGTCCACTGATGAACATGGGTGTCTACCAGGGCTGCCATGGTTACCACGTTAGACAGGCGGGTTGGTGACCGCATTATTATTTAGTAACACACAAGGGAACGCTGCTGCCCGTTCCTCGGTATACGCTTGTTATAGATGATGTTATAACAGTCAGGACCAACGGCTTAACGTGCTTTCTGAAACACGGTGGGGAGTCCCTCAACCAAGAAACCCGGAAAGAAATATTAGAGTGACAGTAAAAAAATACGACATTTGATTTTAAACAATTACTTACTTGCTGTTAAAACGAGATTGGACATTATAAGAGAAAACTGGAAAAGACAGATTTTGGTCATCTTTATAAATAAACTAGCGGCCCGCCCCGGCTTCGCACGGGTGGACTTTTATACCCTACCCCTGCCCTACCCTACCCCTGCCCTACCCTACCCCTACCCTAATCCTACCCTACCCCTACCCTACCCCTACCCCTACCCTACCCCTACCCTACCCCTACCTTACCCTACCCCTACCCTACCCCTACCCTACCCTACCCCTACCCTACCCCTACCCTACCCCTACCCTACCCCTACCCTACCCCTACCCTACCCCTACCCTACCCCTACCCTACCCCTACCCTACCCCTACCCTACCCTACCCCTACCCTACCTTACCCTACCCTACCCTACCTTACCCTACCCTACCCTACCCCTACCCAAAAGTATCCTATGTCCTTCTCCCAGTTCTTAGCTACCTCCCTACCAATTTTCAGCGAAATCGGTTCAGCCGTTCTTGAGTTATAAATAGTGTAACTAACACGACTTTCTTTTGTTTTTAAAATGTATTCTGCTATTCGGGACGGAAACAAATCCAACAAATCAAAAACCATGGCAATCGGTCCAGCCGTTCTCGAGTTATAAGTGTTGTAACAAACACGACTTTCTTTTATATATATAGATTAAATTGAAAAGACTATATTTTGTAATAAGTAATGACAAAATAACATTTTTTTTATTGAATGTAAATTACATAGTAATATCTACCAATAACATAATTAAAAATGGTTGTATGTCAGAATCTGATATTTTGAGAAACTGATATTATGCGAATAACGGGTCTGTCTTTCTGTGTACCTGTTTGTGCTGGCTTATCTCAGTCAAAGCGACACCGATTTTGACAGAACTGTTCGACCTAATCTTCAAAACCGTAGTATCGATTTAGCTTTAGTAAATAAAAAAAGGTTTTTATTTACGTAAACATATTACAGGCGTTTGCAAATAGTCAAAACATATTTTGGCTTATTAATATAATATATTAAATTAATTAATTTGGTTAAGTTATTATAGTTATACCTAATAGTTAATAATAAAAAGTTTGTATTTTATATTTATTTATAGTTTTAGCATAAAAGCTGTCACAATACAATTTTATTTTTTATCTATAATATAATAGTCTTAAGTGCTGTCCTTGTGAGTATGTTATTATTTAGATGGACCATAAGTATATCGTCGGACGCGATTCTATGCTACCACCGAAACCAATACGCCCCAAATGAGAAGACCCGGCGAAACAAACTTAGTGGGTTATTCTACTGCCGTTTTAATCGCGGCCTCATTTGTGTGTCATGTGTTTTATAAACAGATTTTGCAAATAAATGAAAAAGGTTTATTTATACATTATATATTTTTAGCGTGTAAATTTTACACCATATTTTTGAACGCATTTGTAAATAAACGTGTCCATTTAATATTTGAATTTACAAATATTGGTCTTATGTGAAATGTGAATCGTATAATTTTATCATCAGCTTTTATAATCATTTTTTCCTTATAAAATATTACACGCAGAGTTTTTACAGTCTACTAGTAACACGCATTTTAGCTTAGCACGAGGGGTTAACACCCTCGTGCTAAGCTAAAATGCGTGTGTTACGAGTGGGTTCACGTCGGTAGTGCAATGGGTAGGGATCGAACCGGCGACCATAAGATCACAAGTTCGACGCCCCTATTCTATCAATGTAGACATCTTTTACAGGGTTGTGACGTAATAAAAGTAAATAAAAGATGCGCATAGAATCCCACCTTCGTTCTCATCATGATTATCGGCCATTGCTGAACATGGGGCTCCTCCCGAGGGAGGGTTTTGCCATAGTTACTGCGCTTGGCAGGCGAGTAGGTGACTGCAGTATTATGTTGTGGAAAATAATACTGCAGTCATGCAGTCACATGGAATGGCTGCTGCTAGTACCCTGCGTATACTTGTTATAGATGATGTTATAACAATCGGGACCAACTCTCTTACCGTGCTTTCCGAGGCACGGACGGTAGTCCTTCAACCAACTAGACCCGGAAATAAATCTATTAAGTGATTTCTATCAAGTCTGGTAGGTGAAATCTGTGATACAAAAATATTTTATCGGGAGAAATCGAACCCGAACTAAAAAGGATCTTTATATCGGTCCAGCAGTTTTCGGAATATTATTAGTGTAGATACACCGACATTTTTTTACAAATAAAACTAGCTGCTCGCGTGCGGTTTCTTCTTGTGTAAATAATTATTTTTAAATCGGATCAGTTATTCCTGAGATAAGAGCGTTCAAGCTATTACAAACAAACTCTCCTACTGTATATAAGCTTCATATTAGTATAGGTTACAGATTTAAAAATTATTAATATAAAACGTAGATAATTGCCACTGTGACGTCTGTGACGAAATTATAATTTATTTTAAGTATTGTTCTCATGTGAGTGATTATGTGTCTTTTTTTAAAATAAATATCTTTAAACCTTACCTAAAATCTATTTCTACTAAGATGCTCTGGAGGCTAATCATGTAAAGCTATGACTATGACTTCGATAAAAATGTCTTCGCTGCAGTAAGGTAAACGTAACATCATCATAATCATCAGCCCGTATAACGTCCACTGCTGAACATGGGCCTCCTCCCAAGGCTTGGCACGCTTGGCAGGCGGGTTGGCTTATGTTGTACCACACAAAGAAACGCTGCTGCCTTCCTTGCTATACGATTATTATATTAATGGGAACCAACGGCTTAACGTACTTTCCGAGGCACGGAGGGTAGTCCGTCAACCAACCAGACCCGGAAAGAAATCTTAGAATTCACACAAAGATTTTCTGTCCCACTGTAACCCACGACCTACGAGATATAAAGCGAGCCAAATACCGCTACACTACGGAGGTTGTAACGTAACGCGTTTCCTATATTATCGTATACACGCATAATTAACGCTGAGTAGCAAAGTCATTTTTATCAAAGTCATAGTAACATCGTGACGTGATTACCTTCCTGTTTGCCTGACTTTAATTACCTTCTAGTATTTCAGTATCAGCGGTCAAAGCTAATGAGCTATAAGATCTTCAGCGCCATTTTGAGAAAGACGTCAAACTGTCGTTCCTATCTTCATGTAGTTAGTCATTAGTCATCTATAGTAGAGTGGTCAAAGCCAAGGAAACTGGCTTTGTACGTTTCAACGAGATATTAATATTTTGATTCTTGAATCATTTTTGACGAACTCCGTGGCATATCGGTAAGTCACGCTTTAAGTCTCGGAGGTCGTGGGTTCGATCCCCACGCCGGACAAGGAATCTCTGTGTGGCCGTAGCCCTAGAGGCGTCGTATTTGTGATCTTGTGGTCGCCGGTTCGATCCCCATTCATTTCACTACCCACATGAACCCACTCGTAACAGCATTTTAGCATTTTAAAACATTTAGTCAAGTGGACCCACGGGTCCTGTTGTCCTAAGACTCCTAGAAGACGACAAAACTCAGCTAGTAAACTTTAAAAAAAAGGGCTAACATTTCACATTTCTTTCCGGGTGTGGTTAGTTGAGGGAATACCCGCTGTGCCTAGGAAAGCACGTTAAGCCGTTGGTCCCGATTGTTATAACATCATCTATAACAAGCGTATACCAGGGAACGGGCAGGATTGTAAACACAGGACTAGTATCGAAGCCATAAATCCATACTACAGTAACTAACCAAAGGTATTTTAAAGTACCTAAAACAATTTATTTTTCCATTTCGCGAATGATGTAATCATCATCATCATCAGCCCGTATAACGTCCACTGCTCAACATGGGCCTCCTCCCGATGGAAGGTATTTTCCATAGTCACCACTCTTGACAGGTGGGTTGGTGACCGCAGTACTATGTTGTACCACACAAGGAAACGCTGCTGTCCGTTCCTTGTTTATTATAGATGATGTTATATAACAATCGGGACCAATGGCTAAACGTGCGTTCGGAGGCACGAAGACTAGTCCCTCTCCCAACCAGACCCGGAAAGAAATCTTAGATTTTACACAAAGATTTCCTGTCCGGCGTTGGGATCGAACCCACGACCTACGAGATTTTAAAGCGAGTCAAATACGGCTACGCTTTGGAGCTTGTCTGATGGACTAATTGCTATTTTAACGTAATCGCTCAGTCGAAGTATAAAACAATAAGCCAATTGATATATGGCTGTCTATTTTAGTTACACTTTCAATTTATATCGTGTTGCTACAAAGGTTCTGTATTACTTGTTATTTCAAAGCAGCCTCAACTATTATCTATCTTTAACAATGCGGATAGCGGGAAATTGAGAAATTGAGGCATAATTCATCTTGTTCCCGAGTAATTCTCTCACTGCTGTTCTCAAATTGAGGAAAGTTTTCCAATAGCTTTTATTTCCTAGGTGTAAACTGTTTTCTATAAGAAATATGGCTTCTATTTTCATGTATTTTTACTAATATTATATTAGGAAATTGTTTGATTTCGTTATATTGTTGCCCTCAGGTGGATGTCGCTTAACCTTAAGGCATCTGGAGGATACCTTTAAGGCATCTTACTATAATGTGTACATTTGTCATTTATCGCACAATAGACTGACAGACTGATTAAAAAATCTGTAAGATCAAATAATTTTAACAATGGTTTTAGCTACTTAAGTGATACTTTTGTTAGATTTAGTCTTACACATTGTAATTATGACAAGTACAAGTGTATGTAAGCTGTAAGCAAGAATACCTAAGTGCTGAATAAATTCAATTATTACATTATTATTATTAAGCTCCTGAACTACGGAATTGAATTAAAAAAAATCCCCATTTGAAAGCGACATTATTCAGGAGTAAAATAGGCTATACGTATTTAATTTGTATAGGTATTTAATTTGACTGCACCGGTGGCTCAGTGGTTACGGTAGTTGCTTCTGGGACCTGGTGCTCTGGGTTCGATTCCCACCCGGGACAATTATTTGTGTGAACCACAAATAATTGTTCTGAGTCTGGGTGTACTTTGTGTCCGTGAAATGTATGTTTGTAAAGTCCCCCGCGACACAGGGATTTATTTCCCTAGTGCGGGAGTTATCTTTAAAAAAAAAAAAAAGAAATTCCCACGGTAACAGGAGTATTGCAGGTGTAATCACGCGCGAGGACCTAGTAAGAAATATAACTTTTTAAACGTATCCTACTAATATTATAAACGCGAAAGTTCGTAAGTATTGATGGATGTTTGTTACTCTTTCACGTTAAAACTACTGAATAGATTTGTCTGAAACTTTGCACGGGGATAGTTCATCAGCTCAATTAACATATATGTTCATTCCAACATTCAGAATAAATATAAAGTTGAAACTGCTGAAATCCTGGCATAGAATCAACTTCAGCTAATCATAATTTATACAAAAATCTTATAAATATTGCTTATACAGATGACCCTCAATACATGTAGATATACATGTAGATGGATAGAGAGGGAGAGGAAGGCCAAAGAAAATATGGATGGATTGTGTGAAAAGTGATATGAAAGAACAAGGAGTTAGTGATAGTGTGACGGGTGACAGGACAGAATGGAAGAAACAAACGTGTTGAGCCGACCCCAAGTAATATGGGATAAGGGCGGGAAGAAGAAGAAGATGACCCTCAATCTGGCATAAGGAAATAGGCAAGTTATAGTGAAGCAAATATATGTCCGGATGCCTGCTAAGTATCAATTGTAGCCGGCGCTACTATTGTCAGTCCATAATTGTGGTTAGCGTAATTGTTTGTTGCCTATAGGCTACAAATAATTACGCTCCGACCCACTGGAGTAGTGTAACGCGCCGTCGCTGCCGTTGCCGGTTCGATCCTCACCCATTGCACTACCGACGTGAACCCAGTTGTAACACAAGCATTTTAGCTTACCAGGAGAGGTTAACAAGAATACTAGTAGACTGCAAAATTCTGCTAGTAAAATATAAAAAAAAAGTCTTTTGCTAGCAATAAACGACATTACCATGTAAGGCGAATAATAGAAAAATTCATCATCTTTACCATCATTTCCTAATTCTCCAATCAATTTCTTGTCATCAATCACAAAACAACAATGAAACCTATAAATAGATATTGGTCGATTCCCTCACAATACATCAATTTTTTTTATTAACAAAAAAAAATAGCGGCTTGATTCCACTCAAGCAAAGCAAAAAGTTATATTGCCTTATTCTGCGGCGTTGTTGAGCTAAATTTATTTTCTGCAGTTTCTCTGGTTAGCACCTTCATTTATTGTTTAAGTTTCAAATGGGTTTATGTCCACAAAGAACATATGTACCGGATTGAAAAGAATAGCTACGACTACGGCGGCGTGCTACGAAATGCTACGGAATACGTAAAAACTTATTATATTTTTATGTATATCGTAGCACTTCGTAGCATGCCGTAGCGGTAGCAGCTGTAAATACTATATTTGCTACGATCTGTACATATATTTTTTTCAATTCGTTGTGAATTGAAATTGATTGATTGACTTGATTCAGTGCGATTCCACGTCACTTTTACAATTTTATTCGACTACAATTTTATTACATTTTTTTACTAAATGTACAGGCAAAATTGAATAATGCTACAAATTATTGTTGAATCAGACGTATTATTTTATAACAATAAAACTTGGTTACTTTAAAAAAAATATTTTTTGAGTGGATTGAGTGTTAAAAATAAGATAAGACTTCCTTTATATCTCAAAATGATATAAATAAAGACATTATAATAAGGCAGCACTTTTGGCTTAAGGCCTAAAAGTATCTTCAATAGGCATGAGGCAAGATTTTGAAATCCTCTTGCGCAACGTGGGTAGTCATTTTCTAAGTACGAAAAACACAATATTTTGGTATTAAATTAAAATTTAACGAAGTTTAAGCCATATTTCTATTAAATTTTAAATAGCGCGCGAAAAAAGGCCTCAAGTGTCATGGCGTCGGCTATGACGTCACGCTATTGTAAAAAATGTCATTGAGTCCGCCAAACCTAACGTAGTGGTTAAATTCTCTTTGATGGTTGCAATATCGTGACGTCATGCGCCGTGATTGGTGTTTCAGTCAAAATGGCCGATTGCAGTATTTTAATCTTTTATTTTATTAAAAATCACATTAATCTCAAGGTTATATATAAAAATAAATAAGTGTAATTATTTCTTTTTATATGTACTTTCCCCTAAAAACATTAAATCTTTAATTTTTTGATACTGTCGTCACGCCTATTGGGACCAACTGTATGTGGTCGCCGTTTCGATCCCCACCCATTGTACTACCGACATGAACTCACTCGTAACACAAGCATTTTCGATTAGGCGATTAGCACGAGGGGTTAACAATAATACCAGTAGTATGCAAAAACTCTGCAAATTAAAAATAAATAGATAACTTAGCCAAACAGACTAAAGAAAACATTTCCATTAGCCAGCTAGAATATTTGAGTTAAAACAAAAAATCTCTTATATCCTATCCTTTTAATACACACTCATAATTCCCTAGTCAGATTTTTAAACCGCAAAGTGAACACTAAGCCAGTGGTTCCCAAATTGTATGGGCCTTGCCATATAAAGTGTGCTATAGTGCGCCTATCCGGAACCACAAATATTCGCAACCTTTTTTTTGCGCTCGCATTGGTAAAGAACATTTTTTATTTATCAAAATAATACAAATTTACAATGATACAGAGCAACAACAAACTATATAGTCCAGGAGAAGGGGGTGTGTACCTAGAAGACGTCATTTCAACGCACTGTATCTTCGTCATTTTTTGTTTTACAAACGAAAAAAATACGTGTCCAAATTTTTTTTTTGATGTCTGCTATTTTTAGAATGTTTTTTTTTTATGTCTACTCCAACCTTTTTTATTTAACTTTTTTTTTGCATTGGTAAAGAACATAGGTGGGTTTTGATGTACTTTGCAGATAATAAAGTTTAAAAAATTCACGATCCAATATCCTTTACATGCATAAGCTCCAGCTGAATTGAGTTGTGGAGATCACCAATCTCCCCCATCACACATTCGTCTGAGTAACTATCGTATTTTATAACAAATTGATAGTAAAAATACTCAAATTCATATTGTAAATGTTCGTATCTATTTCTTTTTCGGACGGTCATACTTAGTAAGCTACGAGGCTTTTGCTACTTCACCGGATATAAAGTCGAGCAGAGCTTCAGCCTTAATGAATGGTTTAAAAACTACAAACTAACTCTTGGCTTGGACCTCGGCTTAGGGCGGTCGCTGGCGATGAGATTAAGGGATTATTATTTTAAGGGGTTTTGTGCAACTATTCCTTTTTAACTAACGTAACTGTTGTAAGTACTTATTTCGTTCGATTGTATTTTTTTACCAAGGTGACAAGATAATACTTTTATAAATATACCGCTTTCTTTCCGGGTCTGGTTGGTTGAGGATGGCTTAACGTGCTTTCCGGCACGGAGGGTAGCCTCCGTGCCGGAAAGCACGTTAAGCCGTTGGTCCCGATTGTAATAACATCATCTATAATAATCGTATATCGAGATACGGGCAGCAGCGTTTCCTTGTCCTTTCCTACATAATACTGCGGTCACCAACCCGCCTGCCAAGCGTGGTGACTATGGCAAGACCCTCCTCGGGAGGAGGCCCATGTTCAGCAGTGGACGTTATACGGGCTGTTGATGATGATGATGTATATTTTTCATGGAGTCAAAATAATACTTTTGTAACTATACCGCGAACTGAAAAAGTTTGAGAATCTTTGAACTAAGCTATTGTTGCTTTGATTTTTTCCATTTCCATCGACGGCGTCAAGTCATTGACAGCCTCTAAAAGTTGCGAGTGAACGTTAGGCGAAAGCTAGAACTGACCTCAATAAGTCAGAGGCTTTTGACCATCTAGTTTCAATCGGAATTGAATGTGTTGGCGTTAAATGATATTACATACCTACACAAAGACATATTATTATGTGTAGTTTTGTAATATCTGAAGAGTAAGAAGTTTTTTATTTAATAGAAAGCACATAATTATGTAATTCGTGACGAGACTTTAGTCAAGCATAAAGTAGGACTTAGGACTTTTATAAACTACTTAATAGCATAGCATTAATGTGGATTAAAAAACCTCGGCAATATTGTTTAATTAAAATTGATTGATATATCATCTATATCAAAGGGGTGGCAAAATTTATTTGAGGAAATCGAAATCTACGCAGATGAAGTCGCCGGCAACAGCTAGTAATCTATACATATTATAATAAAACTGTAAAAGTCGAATTTGTGAACATAGAAAAAAAAAACACTAAACCCCGAGTCAGGGGGATGTAAGAAATAAAATAGAACACATCCAGTTTTTCTTTTTTGTTTCACTGTCTGTTTGTACGGGCTAATCTCCGAAACTGTTGCATCGATTTAAATGAAATTTGCCATGGTAGTACCATACAACCCTGGTCAACATTTTAAATACTTTATATTTTTAATTACAGAAAATTAATGAATAAAAAACCGAAGGAATAACAAACATCACGCGGACAAAATCGCGGGCAACAGCTAGTAATATATATTTAAAAAAAAACTATCCAGCACTTACATCTTTATCTAACTAAATAAAGATAGCAGTAGCCAGATCAGTCTAAGTAGTCTCCATTTTGTGGCTGAAAGCACATTTTGCACCGAATGAACAATCCCTAAGCCCATTGTGCAAGAGTATTCGCTGCTATGTAACTATCCATGATCACAAATAAATAAGGGTTGGTTTACCAATATAAATACTGTTTGGGGCCGTCCATTAATCACGTGAGGCTTGAAGGGGGGGGGGAGTTTGACAAAAATCACTAAATGTCACAAGGGGGGTGGGGGGTGTAGTAAGATATCACGTGTATTTATTTTTGGGAAATTATAAGTCCAGCCACACATTCTTTATTGGCCACATGATCAAACTTCTCATTTTATAACAAAGCAACGGGAAAATGTTATTTAAGATAATATTCTGAAAAGTTTAAGATTTTTTGTAGATACTAAAAATACACGTGATGTTTTAGTCTTAAACCTCACCATATATCACCAAGGGGGAGGGGGGGTTAAAAAATGCAAAAAAAAGATCACGTGATTAATGGACGGCCTCTTTACAGTTCTGGAGCTCAGAAGCATAAGGTCGGATGTGACATTATACGTTAGAAGCATTCGTCGTATGTGCCTTTATCGTAAACTGGCTCTTACGACTAAATGCTTCTGAAGTATTATCATCCGTCCTTATGTCTCTGAGGTCTAGAGTTGTTGAATGGTAATCTTTTAAATGGAAATGAAATCGTTTATATGTAAAATAGACGAATAAATCACTCTTATTGTACCGACCGTTTCTAGTTTGTAGCCGCGCAAGAGCGCCGACTTTTTGAAAACCTCATGGATGCTTATGCTCATAGTTAGCTTCAGTTATGCCCGATGAAGTAGCAAAAGAGTCGGGGTTATATAAATAAGTCCGTCCTAAAAAAAAAAAAAAAATTTAGCTTCATTGTTATAGTTAGCTTCACTTAAGTACTTTCTTACAGCAACAAAGTTTTACACTTTAAGGAGGTAACCATCACTATACAACAAGGAACAACAGAAATAAATCACCTTAATTTAATAAGAGTACTACCCTTACAACCCACACACCCAGTCCACGTGGGTATGGGTATAGCAAAGCAGGTTTCTTTTTTTGTGTTAAGCGTGCTCACCGGGCTAATTGCCTTGTTGGCCAGGACACCGACAGAGACCTGTTATAAAGAGAAAGCTAAAGGTCATTTAGTAAATCTGAGCTAGTTAATGATAGTTTTCCTGCAACAACCAAATTAGCTTTGTATTTCTATTTTTTCAATTATAAATTATATTATCTAAACATCCTATCCTATTTTTTTTTCGTAGACCGTGGGTATAGGTTTTATACTTAGTTGCCCAATGACCTTTCGAAGACCGCTTGGGATCAACCATGACTGAATGGTTCAGGCATTAGAGGCTAAACATCCCATAATTCCTTAAAATGTTTTAATACCTATCATATTATTTTGACATAACAATAGTAGTAAAATTTATTTAATACTAGCTTCCCGCGCACGCGGGTGAAACTCCCGTTCCCGTGGGAAATTCATAATAAAATATAGCCTATGTTCTTTCTCAGGCTCTAGACTCATTTAAATCGCTTCAGTAGTTAAGGCGTGATTGCGTAACAGACAGACAGACAGACAGAGTTACTTTCACATTTATAATATTATATATATATATATAGTAAGAATAGTAAGGAAGTAAGGATTATAATCGTTGAATTGTAAACTAATTTATTCGTCAAGATTTTTTGTTATTATCATTGTATTTGACTTTAATAAGTACGATCGATTCGTCTACATTATCAATATCAGTTTTCATTTTCATTTTCTTATATCTAAGATGCAAGTTCTAAACGTATTAATCTCAATTTTGAAAATAACATTAGTTAACAGTAACAATTTGATAACAAATAGTTAATATTAACAAAACATTGTTTCGGTTTTGTGACAGAAAGCACAACTCGGGCCGAGTCGAAGTTTCCCGCTGCCGCTGCTCTGGCCGCGCTCGCTGCTATAATCACTGCGGTCGCAGCTATTGTTGTCGTAGCTCTTCGGAGGTAAGTTTCGACGAGTCAGCCGACCATTCAGCCGATCTAAAATCAACGTTAACTAGTTCATAGTTTACGTTGATTTTAGATCGGCTGAATGGCCCGCGGTTTTAATGTTAAGTAGTGGATTAAAGTATTTGGTTAGTGGAGTTAACGTCTCTGAATAGTTAATATATCTTTACTAACAACCCGTCTTGGCTTCGCACGGGTACAATGATATTTATAGGCGCGCGCCCCGGCATCCTAGCCGGTACCGGTGCCGCAACCGCTATGTCCAGCTATGTCCCTGCATTTTAAATCTGTAATATCTTCGAAAATATTAATTAAAGTTACATATACAGAGCCATATTGATCTATATTGAATACACAATGTATTGAACGTACTTAAATATATAAGGATGCACTTAAAAATATTTTTAAATACTGTTATTACGATGCGTCATCTTTGTTTGTTTCCTACCAACAGTTCTGGACGAAATTGTCTTGATTGTAAAAACGTCTTGGAGGTCGGTGGTTCAACCTCCACGCCGGACAAGATCTTCAAGATCTTTATGTAAATTCTAAAGAATCTTTTTTGGGTCTGGTTGGTTGAGGGACTATATCTTACGTTCCTCGGAATGCACACTAAGCCGTCCCAATTGTTACGGGTAACGGGTAGCGGCGTTTCCTTGTATGTTACAATTTAATGCTGCGGTCAACACCGTTTGCCAAGCGTGGTGAGTATGGCAAACCCCACCTTTGGGAATTGGCCCATGCTTGGCATTGGACGTTGTAACTACGGGGTGATGATAGTGATGGTATAATTTAAAATGGTAGGTTAAGTCTTAATGACTAAGTTATGGTATTTATTATCCTAGTGCAGAAGTTGTCTTAAAAATAATTTTACGGTGGTTTAAGTACCACTTGGAACGAATGCAGTTCTTGGCTACCGGCCAATAGTGACACTAATCCAGATATCTTATAACTACAATTAAGCAATTGTTGCGAAGCGTTGAAACTATCAGTGAATAGTTTTAACGCCTCAATTTAACGTATATAGTTTAGTTAGAAGTCTAGTCTAGTGTGCTGATTTTTAAATAGCAATGAAACGAAGTCAAGACTGTGATTCTATAAGAACAGACGAAGTCAAAACTTTTATTTCCAAATTGAGCCTATCTTTGTCGGAGTCGCAACATATAGATATATACATATAGAGACTATAATAAAATTTTCAAAGGTCATAACCAAATTGTTTTTTATTATCTATACTTCTATACTACATAAAGCTGAAGAGTTGGTTTGCTTGTTGGCTTAAACGCGCTAATCTGAGGAATTACTAGCCCGATTTGAAAGATTCCTTCATTGTTAGATAGCTCATGTATCGAAAAGGCTATAGGCTATATATTTAATCATTTTTGTTAATCATGAAGTTCCCACGGGAACTGGAGTTGCCATGTAGCGGATAAAACCGCGCGTGGGAGGCTAGTTATCAATAAACAAGAGATTGACGTGAATGTTCTATCTTTGAATAATGGCAAAGGCTTTCGGTATACAGTCAACCAGCCAGTCACATAATATATACCTGCTCTCATCTCATTTAAAAAACAAATAAAATTCTGAAATAAAATAAATTACAATTCATATAAATGGAAACCATATTATATGCCACAAAATAAATTCAAATTGAAAAGCTGTTACCACAAATCAACATTATGATAAAGAAAATTAAATGAAGCAGCACGAATCCCACTGTGTACTATACTGTCAAGACAATGCACTAGAGAGCAGTAACTTTACAAGCTGCTAGAACTATGGCCGACGTCTTTTATAAGGTGCCATAAATTATAACTTCGCTCTTTGCATATTAAATGCACACGTATGGGGCAGAGACAATTCTCTGAACTCCGCCATACTGATTTTCATTTGTGACTGTTTCGTGTTTTGAATTGAGAAGTAGAAATATTAGCGGTTTCGTTTAGAAAGAGAATTTTACAAGATATCATAATTTTTTGAATCTAACTTCTTTACAAACTAAAGGGTTCCACCGTGGCCTGATTGGTTAAGGCATTAGGGACTATACCTAAAATGCAGATTCGAGTCCTACCGGTGGTCTAAATTTATGAATCTCATTTTTGAAATTTAGCAGGTAATAAATTTTGCGTAAAATAATTAAAAAAATTGAAATGTAAATACGGGCGGTGTCATCGTTGAAATAATTAATTCCCAATGCAACTTTGGACATATTAGTCGAAGTAATGTTGATCACTACCGATAGATGGCACTAACGTTCCCCTTAGAAACGTGTTATAAAATAAAATGATAAATTTGGATGATCGGTAGTCTGGGTTGCCCCGTAGCCTATTTGGTTAAGGCATTAGGGGCTATACCTAAAATGCCGGTTTGAGTCGTGCCCGTGGTCTAAATTGATTAAACTCAATTTTGAAAAAAAAACTTAATTAACTTATCACTTGGTCGCAGGATATTTGTTTCCCAGAAAGTAGCCACTAGGGCAGTCTAGGGCATTTGGTGTACCTCGGATAAAAAGGTAGCCTTTTTAGATAATAAGGCCAGGAAAACAATAAACGGACCGTTTTTTGATTTATGGTGTATCTACAAAAAAATAGTGTTCCTAGATGTACCTTGAACACAAATAGTTTGCAGTACACTGCATGGAACAAATAACCTGCGACTAGGGAATAGTTGAAACGAGCTATTTTCTTATAAGATCCTCAATATGAAACCACCATATTTGTTTACCTAATCGATAACTCGTTAATTTAAATTTACAATGAAATCAAACTTTGTGCTTAAGTTTGTAAACTTGATTTTCAAGGATCTGAGGAGTTGTTGATCCTTGGAAATGTAATATTCGTTAATAACTATGAAGGGTTTGAATTTCAAGTTTGATAATAGTGTAGAAAGACAAAAAAAATGTCTAAAGTTATACTTCTTTTGATGAATAGCTAGATGAGCTCCCTAAACAAAGCTTCCAGTCGCATTTTTTTTTGTTTAAAAAAGATTACTAGCAGTGTTTTGGAGTCTACTAGTATTCTTGTTAACCCTTGTGCTAAGCTAAAATGCTTGTGTTACGAGTGGGTTCACGTCGGTAGTGCAATGGGTGGGGTTCGAACTGGCGACCTCAAGATCACAAGTCCGACGCCCTAGCCATTGGGCTACGGCCGCTTATATAGCGCATTTATAGAGAGAGGAGACATATTATTATATCAAATTTACAGAACACAAACCACTTATGAAAGACTAATGAACCCACTTTCTAGTGATAATTTAAATGATTAATTTCAAAATGTGGTACACCATTCTCAAATTTGTCGCTTTGTTCATTCTCAGTTATACATGTAAAAAAATACTATGGCTGACCCCACATTGCCAAATCCGCCCAACGTCGTTTCAAACTATGCTAAATTTTTACGTCAAAGACGGAAATTCATTATTAATTTCGTTAATCTATACAGTATGTTAAATAACAGAGGGCGTTCCCTTAAACTCGTTAATCTATATCATTAATAGATTAAAACAAAAATATCAGCATAGAAAAATAAGCATAAAATAATCCGAATTCAAAAAAATAATTAATTGGCAATAAATTCGAAACCTCCTGTTTAAAATCAAAATAGTAGCGCGGAATAGTACCTAGGTACCTAACGTAGTACTAGCATTGCCTAAACCGGCAACGTCGCATGCGCACCATGCCGAGCGGGTTGTACCATACAGTTGCGGGTTAACGGGAACGCCCTCTGTTAGTTAACATACTGTATATATAAAAATGAATCCCTATTTCCCTTGGTCACGGCATCTCGGGTGAACGGTTGGACCGATTTCAGTAATTCTTTTTTTTTTGTTGTTATGTTATTGACAGGAGAAGATTCTTACGGAAGAAAAAATTAAGAAAGTTGCGCGGAAAATTAGAAAATTTTAGAATACTTAACCAAAATATTACATTATCTATATAATCTTCGCGCTTTTGACACTATAATAAACCTTTTAATGCAATCTCTTGGTGGCATAATGCGTGCTGCTTTTAGTTCACATCACGGTTAGTTCAGGACCCCGAGTCAACTATCGTAATGGCGAGCACATGAACTGTCAATGACAGTTCAATGGTCGGTTTTTTCCCATTTGGTAATCTACTAATTCAAATGACGTCATAATGACGCCACGATGACATTAGCGTAGTTGAATATAATAACAAATGATACATTTGTAAGTTTTGAAATCGCCTAAATAAACATTACAATCTCCCTAACCATCTCCCCTGCTACTTCTGTTGACGGCCTTTTTCTGCGGTAGCAACACCGACTGCCATTCCAGCGCCGACACCATAGTGAGATTAGTAGATTACCGTTTTTGGCATAATGATATCATGATGGCACTACGGTGGCACAATACTTGAAAAAATTAAAAATAAATTTGTTCCAACTGGCATTGCTTCCTAACTTGACAATTGGGAGAGAATACCGAGCTTCTAAGAGGTTTCTAAGATCTATGCTAATTGTGTACAGAGAGATGATTTGTTTGTTTTCACCATCGAAAAATTGCTAATTAGGAGTATCTTATGCATCCATTAATAATGAAGATCCCACGACAACAGGCGCTTTGCATGCGAGAACTCGCTCGCGAATTTAGTATTTAATAAGAGCAATATTAACAAAGCACGAACACTTTCTAGTACTAATTTGAAAATTTAATTCTGCAGTTTTATCACTGCAATCTACGGTTGAAATTTAATCGTTATTTTGTTGGTAAAACTAGAACATGTATTTTACTCAGAATATATTAAGTTACTCCGCTCCAGTGGGTCGGAGCGTAATATTTTTTAGCCTATAATTTGAATGTTAATCCAAACTATGCAAACTTTACGTGAAAGAGTAACAAACATCCATCCATCCATCCATGCTTACAAACTTGATATAATATTAGCAGGATGTGAAATTTTCTTCTACTGGACCGATCTGAAAAATTCCTTCACCGTTGGGAAGCTACACTATCCCCGGATGACATAGGCTATATTTAATTATGAAGTGTCCACGGAAACGGAAGCTTCGCGGGTGGAACAGGAAGGAATTGTCTTTGCAAGGAAGCAAAGACAATGGCAAAAACCCCTTTCTGGGAGGCCCAAGTTCCGCAGTTGAACTTATAGCGGCTGATGATGATGATGATTATGATGATTTATTAAGTTTTTTTTTTGACCCAGGCGGACGGAAACTACGACAACAAGCAAGCGACCTTCACAAAGCGTGGTTCAGGTAGACGCTCAGGGTCGAAGGTTCCTCATAGCATACCCCGCGCCCGCCGACAAGCTGGAGACCAAGCCTGACATTTTGAACCCTAAGTCAGGTGAGTAAGGATGTTCTTAATGTTTTTACTTGCCTTATAAATTATTTTTCCGTAGCCTGAAGGTATAATTATCTCAATGGTCGTGGGCTCAATTCCCTGGAAAACCTTAATGTTAAATAAAAATTAAACAAGTGATCTGTTTGTTTGGACAAGTGTGCTTTCGGAAACACAAGTAGCAGTGTTTTTAAAATGATACTTATTCACCAACATTACCTTCGGAGAGGCTTATCATGCTGATAATAATCATATCATATGATATATAAATAATAATATATATATAAATAAAAAATAAAAATAAAAAAAATTATTTTATTTTATTTTTATATATTATGGAATTGGCAATAGCGGTTTTAACATAAGTATTAAAGTCAAATATCTATTAAAACAGGCTACGCCGAGAGGTTTCTTGTTTCCAGTCATAGCTTTGATAAAGCACTGTATTTTGCCATTCGCTCGAAACTGGACCAACAATAAAATTTGTATATTCTTGTATGTTGTGTCTTGCGTTGGTATATCTATAGCTTAACTCACGTTTACTACAATCATAATACATACGATCTATGGCTGCTGGTAGATTCAATGTATCCAGAGTCACCAATTACTTTGGTGACAGAATACTAAACAAGATAATACCATACCTATTGAAAAGTCTGCCGGCAGACATAAGGAGCGGAACAAACACAAATAGAATGTTTTATGTTTTATATAAGTGTTATGTTCAATAATATTTAGTTTTAGTACATTTAAATATGTCTAGAGACTCATCGAACCCACAGTCCAACCATTGCAACGGATTTGTGGGGCTTAGTTTATAAGTTACTTACCTTTTTGAATTAAAGATAAATAAATAAAAATAAAAATTGTATGAACAGCTTCCAGAGTATGACAAACTACAATGCTTTATCAAAGTTTATTTTATATAAACACACAAATAGGATCACTTATTATTAATTATGAAATAAACAGGTGTAGTCGAAGGTCTTTTAAAAAAAGCAGATTACGTCGCGTCGTCGCCGCGTCGAGACGTTTCTTGTATCGTTACCTCTCATACAAATTTTATTGTTGGTCCAGTTTCTTTAGATGACTTGTTATTTACTGTGTTAATATTGTGCGCAGACGCCGAGCCTCCGCGTGTTGTCCTGGAGTCGAGCGACAACAAGAACTACACCATCCGAGACGCGAATGAGCCCCATAAGTCGGCATACAGCCCTCCACCTATAGACCAACATGTGGTAAGTATCAGAAAACCCTTCTACAATTTTATAATAGGTAGCCATATATTTACGTTTAGTTACCGGCTTCAAATAGGGCTCAAACACATAAACACGTTACGACAACGCAACGTGCCACGTTGCATGGCACGTCATCGTGACGTAACATCTCACGGTGCACTCCTGCAGCTGTGTCGCATTTGTTATTGAAATATATATGACAGGCTGGTTGGCTGTATGCCGTGCCGTGGCACGTTGCATCGTCGTAACGTGTTTATGTGTATGAACCCATAGACATGAGTTCCCATGAGTATTCTACGAGGACTAACGGACATACAGCTGATAGATAGGCAGCAGCATCTATAAGCTAAATGTTACTTACGATCTAACCGCGATCTCCAATCCGCCTGAAAAACGTGCTGATTGTAGCAATTTCTTACGTTAACTTCACTTTAACTGACTTTGCTGACATAGCTCAACGGATGAGCAGTAAGCATGCTAAGATGGCAATGGGTAGGACACATGGTTCGAAGAACTGATGGCCGATGGGGCAGAAAAGTTCTCGAGTGGCCGCCTTTTTTTTTGTCCGGGGGAAATGCCTTTACGCATTACCACCGCCGCTGCAGCGTATTTGCGCGCTGGCGGTGGGATATGTGGCACTCTCCATGCTAAACTCATACCACGAGGAGAGGACCCTACACCAATAAAACCTCCCGGACACTCCTTCGATCCGCCGTTGGCGGGGACCGGGTACGCATGAGCAATCCGGCCTCGAGTGGCCGCCTGCACGATGGACCGACAACGTCATAAAGGTCGCAGGTAATCATTCCCGCTGGAATTCGATAGGGGAGGCCTATGTTCAGCAGTGGACGGATCATAAAAGGTTGGGGAAAAAGTTTCTTCGCATTTTTTAAGAAAATTCAAAACATTTTTTAGTATAGTTTCTTTACATTTAACTAAAGTATGTAGGTACCATTTTGTTTGATAACTTTTTGCCATCTTGTAGGTAGGCACATGATCTTTGCTATTTTATTGCTATAGAAATTTTGAGACTTCTGATCAAGTGGTTTTGGCAGTCCTCTCGTGATGTTAACCTGACACTGCCTAAAGAATTCTGAAGAGACCGACACAGGTGGAAATCTGAAGGTGCAAGGTCAGGACTATACGGCGGATGCATTAACACCTCCCAGCCAAACTCTCTTAATTTTTGCTGAGTGGCTAAAGATGTGTGAGGTCTAGCGTTATCATGATTAAAAACTACAACCCTTCTGTTGTCTGTGTGTCCCATTAATTCCAGCCGCTTTCTCTCAACTTCCCATCAGTTGTTCGCAGTAGAATTCAAAATCGATGGTCCTGTCTGGTGGTAACAGCTCATAATGAATAATGCCCTTCCAATCCCACCCTACACACAGTCTATAAAGCCTGACCGGCCTTTGACCACGACCTTTTTCGCACGTTCTTGTCGTACGTGATCAATTTTTCATCACCAGTTATCAGCTTCTTTAAAAATGGTTCGGTTTCATTATGTCATAATTAAGAATCACAAATGAGTACACGGTTCATTAGGTTTTTTTCAGTGAGCTCGTGAGGTACCCAAATATCGAGCCTTTTTGTGTACCCAGATTTTTCAAATGCGCCAAAAATGTTTTGTGGTCAATTCCCAGTTCTTCAGCTACGTCGTAACTACTGATATGCCGAACTAGCTCCACTTTTTCAAAAATGGCATCAATTTTATCCGTAATAGGGTGACCAGAGCCGTGTATCATTGACATCAAAATTTCCGGATTGAAAACGCTTAAACCAAATTAGTGCTACTCTCACAGACACTGCACTAGGTCCATGAACATGGCAATTTTTTTGTCGCGGCTTGCGTTGCATTTTTATCTTTTTTGTAGTAAAATTTTTCTTCATTAGATTCAGTCATCTAGACAGTACGAAAAACAAATGAAAATCACACATTTTCCTAATTTGAATTTGAAATTACGTTCTTTCAAATTTAAACTTTCAATGATACCAAAACAAGCCAGATACAAATAGTATAGCCAAAGAGATTTTATTACAAGTTCATGCATAATGCGAAAAGCCTTTTTCCCAACCTAATAGGATGTCGTCCACTGCGTGTTATTTTTCGTATTATTTTACGTGTACTTTATTAAGAACTAGCGGCCCGCCCCGGCTTCGCACGGGTGGACTTTTATACCATACCCCTGCCCTACCCTACCCCTTCCCTACCCTACCCCTACCCTACTCCTACCCTAACCCTACCCTACCCCTACCCCTACCCTACCCTACCCCTAGCCTACCCCTACCCCTACCCTACCCCTACCCTACACCTACCCTACACCTACCCTACCCTATCCCTACCCTACCCTACCCCTACCCTACCCTACCCCTACCCTACCCCTACCATACCCCTACCCTATTCCTACCCTACCCCTACCCTACCCCTACCCTACCCCTACCCTACCCCTACCCTACCCCTACCCTACCCCTACCCTACCCCTACCCTACCCTACCCCTACCCTACCCCTACCCTACCCTACCCTACCCTACCCTACCCTACCCCTACCCAAAAGTATCCTATGTCCTTCTCCCAGTTCATAGCTACCTCCCTACCAATTTTCAGCCAAATCGGTTCAGCCGTTCTTGAGTTATAAATAGTGTAACTAACACGACTTTCTTTTGTTTTTAAAATGTATTCTGCTATTCGGGACGGAAACAAATCCAACAAATCAAAAACCATGGCAATCGGTCCAGCCGTTCTCGAGTTATAAGTGTTGTAACAAACACGACTTTCTTTTATATATATAGATATACCTACAAAATTTGATCGAAATATAAAATTAACAAACAATTGCTGGTTCATCAACAATATCATTGATTTCTCGCAGTACGTGTTGTGGTGGGCAAGTGCGGTTTGAAGCTTTAATATATAGTTCGTATTACATTTACAACCACTATGTCCTTATATTGTAATATGACTTAAATTGAGGCTGTATTTTATTAAAATTTGGGCTATGATGCCTCCGTAGTATAGCGGGATTTGCCACGCTTTAAATCTCGGAGGTCGTGGGTCCGATCCCCACGCCGGACAGGAAATCTTTGTGTAAATTCTAAGATTTCTGTTCATGTCTAGATGGTTGAGGTACTACCCTCCGTGCCTCGGGAAGCACGTTAAGCCGTTATTCCCGGTTGTTATAACATCATCTATAACAATCGTATACCATAACTTCATAATAGTGGGGTCACCAACCTTCCTGCCAAGCGTGGTGACTATGGCAAATATCCCAAATATCCTCCTTCGGGAGAAGGCCCATGTTCAGCAGTGGACGTTATACGGGCTGATGATGATGATGATGAATGGAAGGAAAATTTTGATTATTTGTTTGTATTGAAAAAACTCCGGAACCGTGGTAGTGGTCCGATTTCAAAAATACTAACATTATTGCACCATTAGAATGATATTAATATTATACAGTATACATATTATTATGTATTTTATTATGAAGTTCTCACAAGAACGATAGCTGATAGGTGAAACCGGTTTCACCCGCGTAACTCCCGTTCCCGTGGGAACTTCATAATTAAATATAGCCTATGTCACTCAGGGTGAATGTAGCTTTCCAATGGTGAAAGAATTTTTGAAATCGGCACAGTAGTTTTGGAGTTTATTCATTACAAACATACACACAAAAATACAAATCTTTCCTCTTTATAATATGAGTATAGATTGAAGTTTGACTTATATTTTGTCACGATCAGCACCGTTTCCTTGTGTGTTATACATAATACTGCGGTCACCAATCCCCATGCCAAGCGTGGTGACTGTGGCAAATACTCCTCGCGAGGAGGCCCATGTTCAGCAGTAGACGTTATACGGGCTGATGATGATGATGATGATGATGATATTTTGTTTTTCAGGTACCGGAAAGATAGCATACAATGACATCGGAGAGTGAGTTGTAAATATATAAAGACTACTTATTATTGTGTAAATTCCGAGAAATGCCAACAATAACATTTACTATTAAGTCATCTGTAATATATTATTATAAATAAAATATTGTATAAGCGAATTCTTCCATATCAATTTAAAATTTTTATTATACAATTTTTATCTTCAAGGCGTTTAAATTTGACTATTTTTTGTTATAAAAATAAACAACTTATTAAAGTCAAATTTAATGTGTGTTCATTTTCGTTGAGAATTTTGATCGAAATTTGAATATAACTTCGATTTTTTTAATTCAAAGTACGTCGACGAAATTTTTAAATTTTTATGAAAAATGTTTTACGACAAGGAAATTAATTGAATTTCAAAGTAACATTAATTTATAAAGATTATGTTGTGAGTAGGTAATAAAATTTAAAAGTTTACCTAAATCTACATACTATAAAATGTTAATATATTATATTTGTACGCTACTTTTAATAAAACAAGTCTTGATTAGGTGGAACCCACATATCGCCAGTGAAACGGCAATACCGCCTAAGTGACAATAGCTTATAAGGTTGAAAATCAAATGTAGAAAATTGATTATTTTCTTTTTAAAATATATACAGGGTTGATACGTGTTTTTTATTAATCCGATACGGTATAAAAATAAAAAGCAACCAAATTGAGATTTTTTTTTTTAACAAACTAAATAGCTTACAAATTAGAGTAAAACATAACCACCCTTTGTAAATAAATTTCACTGACCTAGCAAAGCGGCAACGCCGCGCGCGCGCCGGTGCAGGATGTTTTGCAATGATTTGCGTCAGAGCGGCAACAACGCATCGTAAGGAAAGATACATCGTGTTCAAACGGCGCAAAAACTTAAAAAATCATTTGCGACTAAACTACTGCTCCTATTTAATTGATTTTTGGTACAGAGCTTGGAAATGGTACCTAGTATAGGCAGTTTAAAGGAAAGCCCCTCTGTCGTATCAACCCTGTATAACGAAAATATTTCTTGATAGATGAAATTGCACCGTAGCTACTGTCACTTACACGGTATTGCAGTTTTATTGACGATATGTCGTGCGCGTTCCTGAAACGTGTGTCACATACAGACAACGGCGTGGGTGACGGGTAGTGTTGCCAGGTGTCCCGATTTGCGTGGGACGTCCCGATTTTCAGGGGTCTGGGGACGCGACCCGATTTGTACCCGATCGGGACGCTAAATGTCCCGATTAATCAAAAAATTAAAAAAGATTAAATACATATTAAATTTAGGTAATTAATATACTACTATACTTGCACTAGTAGTTTAAAACGCAATAAATTAAACCCAGTCTTAAAAACCCCTTGTTTTTGGTTTACTGTCCCGATCTGCAAACCTAAATCCGATTTTTTAAAATTCATGGACCGATTTATATCAAATTGGACCTGGCAACACAAATGGCGGGTGAGGGGTAGGGAGCTCGACGATCGCGCCATAAGCGTGTTTTTTTTTTAAATTATATAATTATGATTAATTGATGTTACATTATATTATTGTTACAAGTTTATCTTAATAAATATGTTTATTTTTTTTATTATTGTAAATAATTTCTTGTAAACGCCTTGAAATAATAAAAAAATAGTTTTAATAAGAAGAATTAAATAATGTGATTATAATAGTATAATAAACGTTGGATTATTAAATAAATTAAAAGATTTTATTTGTGTTGTTTTTATTACTTTTTCCACTAAGCAAATAATTTTTTCTATATTCATTAAGGCTAAACGTTCGCATTTATAGTATTTAAAATTTGTATAACATTATGATAGATAATGTATTTTATCTGATTTTTTGCGTATGTAACAAGCCATAACAGATCTATGCATATTCATCATGAGGTCAAATATAATAAAATACTAATACTAAATAAGTATTAATTCTATACTAATATATAAGCCTGAAGAGATTTTTGTTTGTTTGTTTGAACGCGCTAATCTCAGAAACTACTGGTCCGATTTGGAAAATTCTTGCAGTGTTAGATAGCTCATTTTTCGAAGAAGGCTTTATTCTGTAACGAGAGTTACGCGGGTAAAACCACGCGGGAAGCTAGTAGGTACCTACTAATATATAGTATACAAGCAACCCTCCCCGGCTTCGCACGAGTGGACTTTTAGCCTATAATATTACTCACGAATAACGTAGCATTCTAATGGTTAAAGAATTTATTAAAATCCGTTCAGTAGTTTTTGAGTTTATTCGAAACAAACATACAAAAATACAAACTAAACTAACTTAATATTAGTAAAATTATAATACTAGTTCTAATAATAAGAGTTTATTTGTTTGAACGCGCTAATTTCAGAAACGACTAGTCCGATTTGGAAAAAGAGCAGAGCATCAATGAAATGAGTGAATGAATGAATAAAATGTTAAAGCTACCGTAGCCCAATGGCTAAGGCGGCGACCTCAAGATCACAAGTCCGACGACTTGTGATCTTGAGGTCGCCGGTTAGAACCCCACCCATTGCACTACCGACGTGAACCCACTCGTAACACAAGCATTTTAGCTTAGCACGAGGGGTTAAGAAGAATACTAGTAGACTGCAAAACTCTGCTAGTAATATTTTTAGAAAAGAAAAAGAAGAATGTTTCAAAATCAGAGTTTACCCAAAGTATCAAAAGAATAAATTTGAACTTTATATGACGATTGAAATATCTAAAACGTTAAATAAATAAATAAATTGGAACCGATATCATGTTATTTCTGTTTGTAATGCCAATTTCCTACGAGTAAAATAAGATTTTTTATTTCCCACCGCATAAAGTATGCAAAATCCAACTATATGGTGCTAATGCAAAATCCGATAATCTATATTTTATAACGTACTATGTTTTATACTTAGAATCCTTTCGGGGTTCCGTACCCGAAGGGTAAGAACGGGACCTTATTATTAAGACTTCACTGTGTGTCTGTCTTTCTGTCTGGCTGTATCTCAAGAACCGCGATAGCTAGACAGTTGAATTTTTCACAAATATTTCCCTTGTCGCTATAACAACAAAAACTAAAAATAAAATTTGACTGCACCGGTAGCTCAATGGTTTTCGATAGTTGCCTCTGAGACCTGGTGTTCTGGGTTCGATTCCCACTCGGGACAATTATTTGTGTGAACCACAAATAGTTGTTCTGAGTCTGGGTGTACTTTGTGTCCGTGAAATGATTGTTTGTATAGTCCCCCGCGACACAGGGATTTATTTCCCTAGTGCGGGAGTTGTTTTAAAAAAAACAAACAAAAACAAACAAAATAAATATTTAAGGGGGGTTCCCATACAACCATTGATTTATAAAAACCCTAGATGCACAGTCACGAAGAAAAGTTACGCTCGAAACTGTCGCCGAACTGTCACCTATATACATAATATACCTATGTACATATATACCCTATTCATCGGGGCTTGAGACAAAGTGTAAACAAAGAAAACATTGTTTCTCAAACTTTTTTCAATGTTTTTTATTGCTATTTAATTTAATGTAGGGTTTCCTATTTGTGTGTCTAGCAGCTCGGGTTAAGATAAGGTACTTAACTATGAAGATAATAAAATCATAAATCGCTCTTATTGAATTAATTATTCGGAGAATTAGGAGGATTCTGAAGAACTGTCGCCATCGGGAATAACGAAGCGGTCAACTATATTCAACTATCAATTATTCCATCAATTTTAAGCATAATTTGCTCTTCTTTTTCACATTGTCAATGCACTTTTGTCAAGCCTCTACTGTTATATTTTTAATTGCATCGGCTAGTAAAATTTGAACTTAACTTAAAGCTTTTGTTATTCTCAGCAATAAATCCTTGAACTTGGGCCCATATTAACTCAATAGGATTTAATTCACTATGTCCTTTTAGAACCTGTTTACTGTGGCTTGCGATATTCCCATAATTTCAGTGGTTTAATTGATACCTTTGTACGGATACGAATCCTTCGACCACGTTTCTTCTATGAGTTTGAACACATTAATAACAGCCACCTTTTCCGTTGAATGCGTTTGAGTTTTCTTTGATCGCTTTTTCTTTGGCGAAGAAAAAGTGCAAGCGTTGCTTGGTCCAGGTGCACTCATGTTTTAAGCTCGAAAACGTAAATACTTATAACAAAAACAAAACAACCAACAAATAACTTTAAACTTCATAAAAGATATAAATTCAACGAAAATATCTATAATAATAAATAAGCAGAACTCTCGTATCAACAAGTTGATCTATAGTAAAAATAGCGGATATAATCCGACCGATAACCAAACGTCACATTTTTATGTAAAATGTTCGGGAGTACCTGTGGTCTATAATTTAGTCGTATTAAAATGCATTCGAAGTTTGGGAATCAAGTCTTTTTTGGGTGTTTTTACATGTAAACGATTTAATAAATCATTATACTTCATAAAAGATGACATTCCTAGGGTTGTTAAGATTTAAACAAATGTCGATAGTAATTATCGACTTTTCTTACTATTATTTACGATAATGTAACAAATAATTGGGATTAATTTAATTACAAACGTTACTAAATTAAACAAATATTTTAATATAAGATACATTTATACTCTCTGAAATCCAAAGTTTATTTTTAGAAATTGGATTTTATTTACTCACTATTATTTTAGATCAAGTACGCGTACATATGTTAATTGTATTATGATACTAAAATATATAATAAAATTTAATAATTAATTTATTTTGAATTAAGTTTTATATAAAAATATCGATAGTTTATAGTCGATGGCCACGATGATTCATTGCCCATCACTGATTAGGTCGCCATGCCCATAAAATATAACATTGGCAGGTACTGTCTGTCAGTACTACTAAATTCAAAATTTCATAGGCTTGATTGTACTGACAGCTGTAATAAAATATATTCACTTCATCAATCGTGACCCTTAAAGTACCCTTTTTATGGTTTGTTTACATTTAATCTCACGCCTCGATGAATACGGTATAGTTATGCTATAAGTATATGGTTTTGAAAATTCAACCTTAGGCGAATTATTTAAAGTTGTTTTTACAAAGCAGTGAGCGAAAAGCAATAAAATTGTACGACCGATCTTGGCAGTAGGACTAGGCATTGAGTGGAGACGAATATTCTTATATATTTTCTTTTTTCATAAGACCTTTTGTTATTATTTTAAAAGTTTGTTAAATTATACTCTTATCTGAGCGTAAATATGTCTGGGGTAGAATATGTGTATATCAATGATAATATTTATTTCATAAAAAATGATTTATTGAAATTTAAGGTTCAAAAGGTATTCAAAAAGAAAAGATTTTTTTATACGTTTAAACTCAAACTCAACTCAACACTAGGCCGTTGGCAGCCGTTTTATGAACACTTCTATCACTAGCATTCCGCATGTCG
This sequence comes from Nycteola revayana, assembly GCA_947037095.2. Lineage (NCBI taxonomy): Eukaryota > Metazoa > Arthropoda > Insecta > Lepidoptera > Nolidae > Nycteola > Nycteola revayana. Next base: position 17,922,393 of record OX344856.2, on the reverse strand, counting down.
CGAAACTATAAGTTATCCGTTAATAAAAATAAAAAAACATCATCAAATTATTAACGAACATAAAAAAACGTAAAATTGACTACCTCGTTTCATATATTATATTATATATAATGTATACATATTTGTAAAAAACTAAACACAAAACAGGTCGAAACTAAATAAATTTATTAATAAAAATATAACCACAATTTAAAAAAATCGACTCTATCAAACAAGGACAGGGTCACTTTTATTATGCGACTAAAATAAAAAGGTCATTTAAATCCATTGTTCCGACACTGAAAAAGCGGCTATTGAAATTTGCCGTATTATACTTTGACCGTTGAATGAAGTGTTCAGACAAATTAAATCAAAAACAATTAATGCTGCCTATAATCAGTCATAAAAACAACTAAAACTAATCAATAAACTCTTTTACTGACCGAAAATACGATATCCCATCCTTTTTTAGCCTTCTTAAAGTATGTAATATTTTTACAATTTGTCTTAGAACATTTTGGTATTTTTAACGTCCGTACCGAGACGCAAGCGACGCGATACTATTTGAAATGAGCGCACAATTTAGAATTGTGCGCTCATTTTGTGCGGACGGTTTTGAAACGTTGAGTGTGCATCTAGGGTTTTTATACATCAATGCATACAACAAACTTTTTTTTGGCTTTTTTTGCTCGTTATCAATAACGGCAGCAGGCAGACACTGGAAATGGAACCCTTTTATTTTATTTTTTTTGTTGTCCGGGGGGAAATGCTTTGACGCATTCCCACCGCCGCTGCAGCGTATTCGCGCGCTGGCGGTAGGATATGTGGCCAATATGGTGCCGCGGGATATGTGTGTAGCCTTTACAACAAAGATCAGTAGCCTTTACAACAAAGATCAGAATTACTGGGAACCGCTCTTTATATTGTTACTTGTTTGTTGTGTCATCTGACGTCACGGCAGCCATTGTTGTCAATACACTAACTCTAAAATAGAATAGTTCCATACCAACCGCCAAGTAATCCGAATATTTCTAGCTAAAACTTGTACGCTATCTCGTGAAGTTAGCGCCAACTTGTGGACGTTCCAAATTGAATAATGGAGGAGTGGCGTACAGCATCACATCAGTAATCCAATAATAATATCTTACTAGCCTAATTTACATTTAATAAGATGACAGCGCGAAGTATTTATTTAGTTTGGTAGTAAGATGTTCATTTTATACTTTTATTACCCTCGCTACTCTGCCCCAGTGGGTCAGAGCGTAATTATTTGTAGCCTATATGTTAATCCACCTTATAAACTAACAACATGCAAACTTTCATCATAATCCATTCAGTAGTTATTGCATGAGCGAATAACAAACATACATCTATATAATTATCTATACATTCTTACAAACTTTCGCGTTTATAATGAGCCTAGCGGCTTAACGTGATTTCCGAGGCACAGAGGGTAGTCCCTCAAGCAACAAGACCCGGAAATAAATTTTCGATTTTTTTCAGTGTAAGGAATCAAACCCTAGACCTCCAAGACTTATGGCAAGATTTATCCGTCGCACAACATTTTTTTTTCGATCTTGTCGTCAAGCCTTGTAATAGACGAAGAACTTCCTGAAATAGTAAGAAAAACAATGAAAAACAACTCAGAAAGAAGCTATTTACGACCACAATGGAACTCCATCTGCATACCAAATTGGAGGTGACGAATAGCCTCGAGTTCACTCGTAGAATAATGTAAACATTTGTTAAAATTCTGATAAAGTACAAAAATGGTGTAAGAATTCTTTGAATTGTTTCTTTGTGTGTTGTGTGTACAGTTACTGGCTGCTTAGCATTACAGGCCGCTTGTAAACCATAGTTACATGTTTTTTAAAAATAGAACAACACCATTGGACACATAGAATACCATTGAACACATAGAATACCATTGGAATGAACAGACATTGATTGTCGAAAACAAACCTTTGATTATTTTATTTGATTCCTAATCCTTACTCCTAATAAAAGGCATTCTGTATGTCAGCCTTTCACGCCAAAACTACTACCGATTTATATGAACCTTTTTGAATTCGTATACAGGTGGCCGAGGAGTTGACGTTCAAACGCAAAATTTAGATTATTTATGATGAGGAGTATCCGAATCACTCCCACGTATGTTCTACGATTTTGCGTAGTTTTCGAAATAGATTTTTTTTAATGATTTTTTGACTTTGTATTTCTTTGAGTTATGATCGTAACCCCCGTTAGCCCTAACTTTCTTCGGCCTTGTTTTAAAGTTTAATGTCTTAGGAAGTTTTTTTTTTTTTTTGATATTTTGAAAATGTATGAGTCCTGAGCTCAATCCCTAATTCTGAACTTTCGAATAAATTCTAAGTCAGTTCTGCAATGATAAGATAAACCATACTTTTTAGGGTGTTAGGTTAAACTATGCTTATTAGTTATCATAAAAAAACTGAACCAGAAATGTTCAACAGAACGAGAAAAAAGTCGAAAACTGATGTTACGTGAAATTTACGAAAAAAAAAATCTATCTCGAAACTACGCGAAATCGTAGAACATACATGGGGGTGATTTGGACACCCCTCATCATAAAGTATCTAAATTTTGCGTTTGAACGTCAACTCCTCGGCCATCCTGTATATAGAGCCTTATGTAAAAAATTGACAACTTTGAAAGCTCATAACTAAGAAACGGTTTCTCTTCAGAGGCTAAATGGTTTCACTGGTCAAGCTTAACAAGACGCTTCAACAAAAAAAAAATCGAAACAAAAAATAACGAACATCCCAAAACAATATTGCTAATTTTTTTTTGTTGTTTGTTTTATTTGCTTTTCTTTGTGCCTTTAAGCGTATACTCCAACTCCAAAAAATCCGCTCCTAAAACTACCCACTGCCCTGCCCATGTTCAGCAGTGGACGTTATACGAAATGATGCAGTACTCTCAATGTGGTGTGGTATCCGGCTAAGAATAGAATGGGAAGACATAGGGTGGTTTTTATTATTTCATTTAAAAATAACTCTTGACATAACTCCTTTTTTTTAAACAAAAGTAAACTTTTCTGCATGTTTAGATATTGACAAAGAAGTGCTAAGATGAATGTAGTTGTCTCGTAAAGCCTTAAATGGACGGTTTAAGATCTGTAGTCGTATTGTATTGAGATATCACCGTCATCTATGCAAAAAAACACAAAAAATCGAAAATGCGACATATCACCTTCATCCACTCAAGTCTTTGTATGATTTAGCATACCACGCTATGGAGAGGGCGAGTCCCACATATCTCACCACCAGCGCGCGAATACGCTGCAGCGGCGGTGGGAATGGGTAAATGCATTACCTCCCGGACAAAAAAAAAAGTCTATCAGCTCAAGGTTCATCAACACCATTTATTAAGGCTGCAGCTCTGCTACTGTTTAACTTGTCATCTAAATTATCAGGTTTGCCAATTCACAATAACCCAAATCAGCTGTATAATTTATTTTTTAACATGGTTATTGCTGAATATAATTCAATATTTACACCCAAAACTAAGTTAATCTGTAAGGGTAAGTTAAGTTTCAGTGAATGGGCAACACCTGGTATTTACAAAAGTCGTAATAAATTATATGAACTGTATTATGAGAAGACTTTTAATAAGAGTACGATTTTTAAGAATAAGGTAACTAGATATTCCAAAGAATTTAAAGAAGCATGTTCTACTGCCAAATCAATGTATATAAATAATAAAATTAAAAACTCATCTAATAAAATAAAAGAAATATGGAATATTATTAATAATGAAACAGGTAGAGCTATAAATTGTAATAGAGACTTTAATTTAAAAATAAAAAATGATAATATTTCGGCAGATATGGAAGTTGCAACTGAGTTTGAGAATTTCTTCACTAACATACCTCTAATAACAACTAAAACTCTAAATTCATCTTCAATATCTGCTGAGGCACTATTAAACGAAAGTGTTTCTGCATGCGTTACCGATTTTAGTTTTAATTTAATAGACTATAAAGATGTAGTTAATGCTTTCAATACCATAGAGAAGAAAAAAACTAAAGACCTATGGGGTCATTCTGTGAAATTTGTATCTAATATTATTGAAATAATAGCGCCTTACCTAGCATACATATTTAATAGTTGTGTTGATTCTGGTGTATTTCCTGACTTGATGAAGCATAGTAAGGTTATACCACTATTTAAATCCGGTGATAGCACTGATCCCTCGAATTTCCGACCTGTTTCTATATTGCCCACTCTGAGTAAAATTTTTGAAAAATTAATTCTTAGCCAGTTGCTCAGACATTTTAATAAATTTAACTTATTACACAAAAAACAGTTTGGGTTTACGAGGGGTTGCTCAACCATAGATGCGGGAACTGAATTGTTAAAAACTATATTCGCGGCCTGGGAAGATTCGCAGGAATCCTTAGGTATTTTCTGTGATCTGTCTAAGGCATTTGATTGCGTTCACCATGACACTCTTGTCAGGAACCAGGCTCTCAATCTTCTGATTTCTTACATGGGCAATAGAATTCAGAAGGTTGATATAAACGGCAAAATATCACCAGGCTCTGTTGTATCCATGGGCGTCCCGCAAGGCTCAATCCTGGGACCGTTTTTGTTTTTGGTGTATATAAACGACTTACCTTACTATGTAGGAAATAATCATGAGATAGTATTGTTTGCTGACGATACATCCTTGACATTTAAAATAAGTAGACAGCTACGCAGCTATGACGAAGTAACCAATGCAATCTCGAAGGTAGTCCATTGGTTTAATGTTAATAATCTACTTTTAAATGAAAACAAAACCAAAGTCATTAAATTTTCTACACCTAATGTGAAACAAATTGATACGAATGTGCAAATAAATGGTATTCGGTTGGAGCCAGTGGAGTCAACTGTCTTTTTGGGAATAACTATTGACTCCAAATTGCAATGGGGCCCACATATTGCGAAACTATCAGGAAAACTTAGCTCTGCGGCCTATGCTGTTAAAACTATGAGACGACTCACTGATTTGGATACTGCTAGAATGGTTTACTTTAGTTATTTTCATAGCGTAATGTCTTATGGAATTCTTCTGTGGGGAAACTGTGCGGACATTGACACCATTTTTGTACTACAGAAATGAGCTGTAAGGTCTATATATAAACTTGGTCCGCGGGTTTCCCTACGGGAGAAATTCAAAGAGACTAATATTCTTACAGTCGCATCACAATATGTCTATGAAAACCTTTTATATGTTCATAAGAATATAGATAGTTTTAAGAAAAAAAGCGACACTCATAATGTTAATACTAGATCTAAGCATAATCTCGTTTTACATGCTACACGTCTCCACAAAATTAGCAATTCTTTTATGGGGCAATGTATACGCTTCTACAACAAACTTCCTAATAATGTAAGAGATCTTTCAACAAACAAGTTTAAACGTTATGTCAAAGATAAATTATGTAAAAAGGGCTTATTATAAAATTTCTGATTATGTTAATGACAAAACTGCTTGGGAGTGAGTTGCTCTGAAACAATACTGCTTTATTAATAATTGTAAAATATAATTTATTTAAAAAAAAGGATTCCTCTGAGTTTCTTGCCAGTTCTTCTCAGAGTTGCCACGTCCAGAACTGGTGGTAGTAAAAGAATGGGACGCATCATAAGAACATGATTTAAAATATTTTAAATGTGTCTATATGAATAAAGAATTTTTGACTTTGACTTTGCTCGCTTTGCCTTTATGCCCGGTGAAGTAGCAAAAGCCTAGTGGCTAACTACGAAAGTCCTTCCGAAAAAAAAAACTGCAATCAACAACCCGTTTGCCAAGCGTTGTGGTTATGGCAATATACCTCTACAACCCTGACTTGCCAAGATCTCTTATGAGGTGACCCAGGTTCAGCAGTGGACGTATACGAACTAATACAGTACAATACACTAAGTACTTTACAAGAAAGAAAAATAAAACATAGAAGCAAACACATCCAGTATAATATTTTCTGATCAAACTACGTCATACAAATCCCCGGACATCACCCCCACTCAGTGATTTATTCATCACCATTCCAACGATACGAATATTGGATTAAGGGTAACATATAGGAAAACTCTTAACCAGCAATAAGAGCGTGTCCCTATTCTTTATTATTTGTTGTAGTAATTATATCAGAGGTTTCAGAGCTTTTATGGACTATCGGCCCCTTAAAAGTAAAAAAATCCCGGATTACGGTGGGTATCATACCTAATTACAGTGACTACGACCTGCGCCAAATTACATCTAAATCCGTTCCCCGTTACGGAATTGTTGAGTAACAGACATTTTAACCACGCTCCCCATTTATATAATTTATACCAATAGTGGAATATTTTTCCACTGTAGGTCATTATCATCATCAGCTCGTATAACGTCCACTAACGAATATGGGCCTACCTTGAGGCGGGGTTTTGGCCATAGTTACTTTGCCACTGCAGGAACAAATAACATATCCATTTAGGCTAGCCAACTTATTTCCTCGTCAATTTTGTCACAAATCGGTAGAAAATAAAGTCAAGTAAAAGTACTTTTCGATATTCAAAAAGGAAGTAGGAACTGTTTTTATGAAAAAAGGGCTGCATATTTTATCACAAATAACACCCTTCCTAAAAGCTGAATGCATTGGATGGATGTGTCGTGACGAACTTTATATAATTTATTTTAAGTATTGTTCTCATGTCACACAAAGTCACTCACTTTATCTTTTTTGAGAATCTATCTTAAAACCTAAACCGATAATGAATTCTTAATAAGTTTCCCCCAACATCCCTCGAACACAAAATACGAATCAATTATTCGATTCTCGCAATAAATCGGAAGCTTTACTCGAATGCTCGTATCGAGTTGCTTACAGCGATCCTACACAAATTATTTATTGCACGTGATATTTCAAAGTTATTTGAGACTAAATTATACACGGAGGGCGATTAGATGAGAACACAATTAAAACGAACATTCAGCTTAATTACATATTTTAAATATTTTTATGTAACACTGTCTTTTGCCTGTGGCTTCTATTCAATTTCTCCATACAAATTCTGATCGCTGTAGTAAATTTCCCTTAGTTTGCCAAAAACCTTCGGATGCCCTCGTACACCCGAAGTCAGAGAGGCCCGCGAACTGTAAAGTAGTATAATCCCTCAGCGTTTACCTGTGTATCTTCAACTTCTTCAACAGCCCGTTTACGTCCACTGCTGAACATGGGCCTCCTCTTAAAATACCTTGGCAAGCCAGGATCGTTGAGGGATATTGCAATAGGTAATCACTACGCTTGGCAGACGGATTGGTGATCGCAGTAGGATGTAAACCTTGAGCTAATAGATGCTGATGCCCATCCATCGACCATGTGTCCGTTAGTCGCCTTTTACGACACCCATGGGAGGACATGGGGTGATCTATTCTTAGCCGGAAACCACACGGCAACCTGTGTATATACTTTACATAGTACTGCGGTCACTAATCCATCTGCCCATCGTGGTGACTATGTCGACACCTAATTCGAAGGAGGCCCATGTTCAGCTGTGGACGTTATACGGGCTGATGATGAGATAGTGGTACTCAATCATTAGCCCGTATAACGTCAAATATTTATCATGTTTTTATGAGGATTGTTCATACTAATCATCATACAAACATATTTAATCTTTCAAAATAATACCACAAAAAGGGCTTCATAAATCCCTTAATATCTGTCTTGTAATCCCATCGATTTACTTATCCTTTGTAATATCTATTTAGAAGGGATGAAAGCAAATTGTCCCCTAGTTATGGGGAATCGTTCGCTTTATGTGATGCCATAAAAATAGGATTAAACTGTAATTTAAGATTGGTCAAAAGATGTATTCTTAACAATCACTTTACTTGCCTTTTAGCATCAAAATATTGGGGCCGTGGGAGCCAAATATATATAGAGTTTATTTTTTCTTTGTTTCCTTCTAATCTCATCTGTAAACCACATAAAATTGTTCTGATGTGAGTGTGCTTTGTGATCATGAATGGATGGATGATACAAAGGTCGCTTTAAATGACGGAGGTCGTGGGTTGGATCCCCACGCTGTACAGGAAATCTTTGTGTAAATTCTAAGATTTCTTTCCGGGTCTGGTTGGTTAAGGGAATACCCTCCGTGCCTCGGGAATACGTTAAGCCGTTGGTCCCATTGGTTATAACGTAATCTATAATAATCGTATATCAAGGAACAGGCAGCAGCGTTTCCTTGTGTGGTACAACAAAATACTGCGGTCACCTACCCGCTTGCCAATGTGACTATGGCAAATACCCTCCCCCGGGAGGAGGCCCATTTTCAGCAGTGGACGTTAAACGGGCTGATGACAATGATAAACATTTTACTCAAACACTATGTTGTTCAGCGCTTATCAATCTCTTGGGCGTATAATTGAAAAGAAGATACAAGAAATATATTAATACGATACTACTAAATAAAAAATTGGGTTACAAAATTTTCTTCAAGGATTTTCCTTCATTTTTCTTGTAAGAGCAGTTATCGTCGCTTGTAGGAACATTTATTGATTCTTAACATAAGCTGAGATCCCGCTGTGAAAAACTACTTTCATTTAAAATTGTATACTTACCTACTAACTAACTTCCCGTGCGCGGTTTCACCCATCCAGCATCCGACTATAGGACTTGCCTACAAAGCGTCGTAAATACCGTCGGCCTCGGGGCGTCCTAGATGACCCGGACGACGAGATAACAACTTACCAACTAGCAGTAAAAAGACTGCAAGAAACTAGCACCACTAAACAGAGACCACTCTATCCGACCCGCCGGAGAAGAGTGCTCTCGCGAACGCGACGCGTCCCCCCCGACCCTTAGGTTGCAAAGAACCATCCGATGCCGTCGTAGATCCGAAGTCCGAGAGGCCCGCGAACTGTAAAATAGAGCGACAGTTGCACAAAACTCCCCTAAAATACTAAAAGTCATAATCCTCAATCTCATCGCCAGCGACCGCCCTGAGCCGAGGTCCAAGCCCCACAGGGGGCGCCCTCTTGCGCAGGTTGCTAAGTTTGTAGTTTTTAAACCATTTATTAAGGCTGGAGCTCTGCTCACCTTTATGCTCGGTGAAGTAGCAAAAGCCTCAAAAACAAGTTTTCAACTCGGTCCGGTAGTTTCTGATATTAGCGCGTTCAAGCAAACAAACTCTTCAACTTTATATATTAGCATATCAAATTTAGAACCGTTATAAATAAGTACAAGATGATTTAACTTAAGTGTTAAATTACAAAGGAAGCTGACATAATATATATAATTATGGCTTTCCTAAAGGTATCGAAGTATATCGTCGTTCAATTCAAAACCACGAAAGTAATATGGAAGAAGCAGCCCTAGCCCAATGGCTAGGGCGTCGGACTTGTGATCTTATTTTATGGTGGCCGGTTCGAACCCCACCCATTGCACTACCGACGTGAACCCACTCGTAACACAAGCATTTTAGCTTAGCACGAGGGGTTAACAAGAGTATTAGTAGACTTAAACGTAAACTTTTGAGCATATTTTTTTTAATATAAACACGAAACGAGTTATTATAAGCTGACTATACGAAAATAAAAACGCGCTTTTATTACCTTACATTGAACAGTAAAACACAAAATAATTTCACTGCAGAAAATCAACTATTAAAATTGAAGTGTACATCAATAAACGAAACTTATATATTATTTATTCCCAGTAACGAAGATTTAAAAGAAATATAAAAATCTGAATGTATTAAGCAATGCTTAAAATACATCGAAGTTTTCGAAGTGAAACGTTAAATTTAAATACAAAAAAGCCGGCAAAGTGGGAGTAGAAGAGTTTCGTACTATACAACATATACAGGGTTATTTTTAAAACATTTACTATAGGTCCAATCCTGAAATCGCGTATAAAAATCAGCTGTTCAATACAAATGGCTTAGCTATATGGTTTCCGGCTTAGAATAGACGACCCCATGTCTTCCCATGGGTATCTTAAAAGGCGACTAAGGGACATCTGGCTAATGGATGGGCAGCAGCGTCTATTAGCTTTACGGTTTACATCTTACTGCAATTACCGACTGCCAACCGTGGTGATTATGGCAATATCCCTTTACGATCCTGGATTGCCAAGGTCTGTTAAGAGGAGGCCCATGTTCAGCAGTGGACGTAAACGGGCTGTTGATAATACATTTTGTCGAGGTAAGTGAACATAAATGTATGGAACAGCTGATTTTTTTTAACAAAGCCACAAAATAGATAGAGATAGTCTATGTTACTAAGGGATAATGTTGCAATTGTAAAAGAATTATCGAAATCCGTTCAGTAGTTTTTGAGTTTATTCGAAACAAATATACAATAATACAAAAAAACTATACCATTAGGTAAATATAGTCTAAGTCACTTCTGTATTACGTAGCTTTCTAATAATGAAAGGTTTTTTTTAATTCGGACCTGTAGTTCCTGAGATTTGCGCGTTCGAATAAACAAACAAACTCTTTAGCTTTATAATATTGTAGATTATTTGATTAATCGTATATCGTGACGATATTATTATAAAAGAAGTTTTGTTACACGGGAGCTCGGCGTACCGTGAGATATTATAAAAGGCTGGAACAATGAATCTGGCCCGTTGTGTATCAGAAAATATATCTATCGGAGGCATTTGAACCGAGTAATTTTCTTATAAAAACTTAGCTATTATTCGACGTATTGTTATTGTTTTGAGTTGCATCACTTTGTAAGGTAGGGTCTGTAGCTGCTGAAGGTTGGTAAATGATACTCTTGAGTTGTTAAATTAATGCGTGTAAAATATATTTTTTTATTAACTTAAGATACCTGGAGACATATACAAAATTGGTCATACAAGTACAAGTACACAAAATACATGTTAACGCCGTAGATTATTTGTAATCTACCAATCACGTTATAGCACAAATTTTATTGGGATCGGCCGCGCTCGATTCGCGCTCTCGTCTAGTATAAGGCCTCGTCCTGGACGCCAGCGGGAGGAGCGGGCGGCACGGGCGGTGCCTAAGGAAAACCTGCCGCTCGCACCGCTGTCGTCGAGAACAGCTTCACACAAATCTATGATCCCGCGCCGCCCGCTCCGCCCGCTGGCGTCCAGGACGAGGCCTAAGTACCGTGTGGTACGTAATTTTCACCAGTTTGCTCATTTGGCTCGCTTTAAATCTCTGAGGTCGCGGGTTCGATCCCCACGCCGGACACGAAATCTTTGTGTAAATTCTAAGATTTATTTTCGGGTCTGGTTGGTTTAGGGACTACCCTCCGTGCCTGGGAAAAACGTGCTTTCCGCCGTTGGTCCCGATTGTTATAACATCACCTATCATAATCGTATACCAACGAACGAGCAGCAGCGTTTCCTTGCAGTTACAACATAATACTGCGGTCACCAACCCGCTTGCCAAGCGTGGTGACTATGGCAAATACCCTCCCCGGGAGGAGGCCCATGTTCAGCAGTGGACGTCGTACGGGCTGATGATGATGATGATGATTGAACATGGACCCTTTTATGAGACCTTGACAAGCTAGGGTCGTTGGTGCACATAATACTTGCATGCTGCTGCTGCCTTAGCCTCAGTTTTATTCATCAATCATCATCATCATCAACAGCCTGTCTAGTTATCACCACGTTTGGCAGGTGGATTGTTTCTCGCAGTAAGATCCATCCATCCAAAATTTAAGTGCTTCGCACTTGTCTGTGTAGCTTTCTCCATCTATCCCGTTGTAGAGCCATCTCCTTTACTTCTTTATAACTGTCTACTTGTATTTTCTATTTAAGTTGGTCAGTAAACTTTCTTCTTGGTCTTTCTCTCCCTCTTCTTACTTCTATCTTCCCTTCTATTATATTTGTTATAAACTGGTCGTTTCGGATTAGATGTCCTACCATCTTACCCCTTCTATAATATATTCAAGAATCATCATAATCATCAAGAACCCCTATAACATTCAATGATGAATAAACGAGGGAGGGTTTGTGCGATCGAAAGCACGCAGCAAATAAGCATAGCAATGCTGCCAGCACTCTAAGAACGCTGCCCACTGGCGCCATTTTAGAATAATTTTTGATATAGTTTTTTTTTTTTTTTACTATGTGTAGGCTTACGTTTGACCTTAATCTCGCTTGATGGAAGGCGATGATAAGGCCTAAGATGATACACGCTTGCCTAGAAAGTGTCTTTGAGATTTTTGATATAGTAGTCACTTTTCATATTTGTTTGTTTTAATTATAAATATTATATTATTTAAAAAATACAGGCACTAAAAAGGGACCTCGATAATTAAAATAACTTAGTTTGCACCGTTCGTAATCCACTGGGCTTATTTCAGTTCGGTGGACCAACTTTTTGGCCTCAAGTGTAAATTCAATGGATTGGAACTTTGAAGTGACAATTTTACTGTCCCGTTGTGTATTTATTTGGATAAGTGAACTTGGTCATTTATTTTGTTTTATTGTTAAAATGCGGTGTAAGATTTAACAGAGGATAATGGACATGAAAAGTGGTTTTATTTGTAGGAACAAAGACGATCGTTTCTTCAAGATGTAAAGTTTATTTGAAGAAATAGAGAGGTGAGATAAAGAACAGGATTCCTCATATATCCCTATAACGTCCACTGCTGAACATGTGTTGAAATAGTGCAGTATGTTGTACGACTTTTGAAGCGGCGGTAGCACAATGGCTAGGGCGTCGGACTTGCGATCATGTGGTCGCAGGTTCGATCCCCACCCATTGCACTACCGACGTGAACCCACTCGTAACACAAGCATTTTAGCTTAGCACGAGGGGTTAACAAGAATACTAGTAGACTGCAAAAATTCTGCTAGAAATATAAAAAAAAAATTACTAGCCTAACTGATGCATGATGTAGTTCCCATAGAAACGGGTGAAACCGGGCGCGGGAAACTAGTATTTCTATAAAATAAAATATCAATGAATGATTTAAACATCATGAATTGGTTACTATTAAAATCCGGTATACCGGTATGTATTCAGAGGTGGCCGCCGGAGGGCCAGATTGCCCAGCATACCCGGCCCTCACCAACGGCGGGCGGAGGAGTGTCCGAGGGGTTTTAGTGGTAGGGTCCTCTCCTCGTGATATGAGTTAGCATAATATACCACGCTAAGGAGAGGGCGAATCCCACATACTCCTTCGCTAGCGCGGGAACGCTGCAGCGGCGGAGGGAATGGATCAGCGCTACCAGATTGAATTTTTTGAAAAGCGGGATTATGTTATTTTGTTATTGTAAAAAGCGGGATTCATTTGTTAAAAGCGAGACATAATCAGAAGTTGTTAAGTTCTCAAATAGAGTTTAAAATAATGTTTACATGATTACATGACAATAGAGAGTAATAATAGCCACTGAAAATGTATTTTAATGAAATATGTTACGTTAATGATGTAAACCTGATTATAATTTAGTCAAATTTAACCTACAGTGGTCAATTTCGAAAAGCGGGACTGAGCCTGTCCCGTGCGGGACTCTTAATTTTGATATAAAAATCGGGACGTCCCGCCAAAATCGGGACGTCTGGCAACGCCGGAATGGATGCTTAAATGCATTTTCCCCCGGACACCGAAAAATAAAATAAAATATAATACAATCTTATTCGAAGTTCAGGTAAATAATAATATGCACTCGACTATCCGATTTCTACTCATTAAGTAAACGTCAATAGCATGAACTAGCTTCCCGCGTATCTCCCGTTCCCATGGGAGTTTTATAATAAAACATAGCCTACAAGCTTTTACCCGTGGCTTCGCTCGCATTAAGGCCAATGTCCCTATGTTCCTTACCCCGCGTATCTCCCGTTCCCATGGGAGTTTCATAATAAAACATAGCCTACAAACTTTTACCCGCGGCTTCGCTCGCATTGAAGCCAATGTCCCAATGTCCCTTACCCCGCGTATCTCCCGTTCCCATGGGAGTTTCATAATTAAACATAGCCTACAAGCTTTTACCCGCAGCTTCACTCGCATTGAAGCTAATGTCCCTATGTTCCTTACCCCGCGTATCTCCCGTTCCCATGGGAGTGTCACAATAAAACATAGCCAACAAGCTTTTACCCGCGGCTTCGCTCGCATTGAAGCCAATGTCCCTATGTTCCTTACCCCGCGTATCTCCCGTTCCCATGGGAGTGTCACAATAAAACATAGCCTACAAGCTTTTACCCGCGGCTTCGCACGCATTGAAGCCAATGTCCCTATGTTCCTTACTAATACCTCCAAGAATATGTGTACTTTACATTACATAACTTTAAATTACTTACATTCAAATTAATAATATTAGTAGGGATAGTCTTTACCGATAAATATAACCTTCATCATCATCATCAGCCCGTATAACGTCCACTGCTGAACATGGGCCTCCCCTCGAGGGAGTGTATTGCCATAGTCACCACGCTTGGCAGGCGGGTTGGTGACCGCAGTATTATAACACACAAGAAAGCGCTGCTGCCCGTGCCTTGATATACGATTATTATTGATGATGTTATAACAATCGGGAGCAACGGCTTATCGTGCTTTCCGAGGCACGGAGGGCAGACTCGAACAACCAGACCCGGAAAAAAATCTTAGAATTTACACAAAGATTTCTTGTCCGGTGTGGAGATCGAAACCACGATCTCCGAGATTTAAAGCGAGCCAATTACCGCTACTCTACGGAGGTAGTCAATATTACCTAACAATAAACTATTTTTTTTAATTGGACCAGTGATTAGTAGTTCCTGATATTGGCGCGCAAACAAACAATCTCGTCAGATTAATATATTAGTATAGATATTCCATTAAAATGTCGAACCGAGAAATAATTAGGTTCCTCGGTAACGGATTTAATGTCAATTAAAATGACGTTATTCGTGGGGAAGCAACATTATGTTCGAAATTTACTGTGATCTGACACTTGGAATTAGTGATTGACTTGACAGTGTGTTATTATTGTAATTGTGGTAGAAATCGTCGGGGATAGTGCAATACCGCGTAAGTAACAATAGCTAATATAGTTAAAGATCAAATATAGCACTTTGATATTTTGCACTTTACTACACAATAAAGAAAATATTTACTGACAAACGAAATTACACCTTATTAGCAACTGTCTCATTCGCGGTATTGCACTATCCCCGACGAAATGTAGGTATTGTATTTATTCAAACGCTTGGGGCGTTAAAAACATGATAGCTTCGGAACAGTTTGGTCGTATTGGATCCGGTGGTAGCACTAAAGCGCGTCGAGATAATTATGGTCCGTCTTAATAATAACATACTCAAAGGACAGAACTTAGATTCAATCATAGATATAAAATAATATTGTATTTTCATACCTGACAGATTTTAGGCTAAAGCTATATACACTATATAATAGTGTATAAGTAGCAATAATCAAATAAACTTAATTAATTTAACACAGTAAATTGACAAACCAAAATATGTTTTGACTGTTTACGTAAGCCTGTAACTGCGCAATGAATAGTATAGTTGATTGTTTATCTAGGGAGCAAACAACTATTTTAAAGGCGAGAGTGTTTTTTTAATCCAGAGCGGAGCGAAGGATTCTTAACTAGAATCCTGAACGCAGCAAGGGATTAAAAGTATGTCACTCGAGCTTAAAATAGTGTTGCTCCCGAGGTGGACACTCTACTTTTTATCACCCTCTATGAGAAAATAAGTAAGTGCAACTTATGAACAAGAATTTATTTACGTACAATGAAGAACCATAAGACATAATAATACTTTCACTTGAGGAAGACGCACTCATTTTTTATAATTCTAAAATCTGAATATGAATCAACTACGAACGAAAGCATGATGCATTTAATTTCGCGCGTTGTTGATTTTTCATCAACTTTTTTTAAATTTGGCGCGCTCGCAGTTTTTCAGCCAGTCACATATTCAAGACATTGTTCCCGCATGGTTTGTGATTCACCTCTTTGATCTAACATAAATGCCATATCCAATCGCTTCGGAGTATTACCTTGTATAGTTTACGACCTATAGGTCACTGTCGGACCTCAAAGGTCTGGAATTCAATAAAGTTGTCAATAACTTATATGAAATTACGTTTCCCTCGTGACTCGGTGTCGAGTGAAAATGTACTGTAGGTGTACCTACAGGTTCTTGAGAAATAGTTTATTCTAAAGAACATATAATATTAGTGCACTAGTGCCGGATTAAGCAAGCGTGGGGCCTGTAGCATATTCTATCCAGAGGCCCCTCTTAATGACTCAGAGTCGCTCAACGAGTTTCTTTTTTAGGCTTATTAGGCCTCCTATTGTGAAGCACCATGATTCGGATCCATAGGATTATTTATTGGATCCAATTTCTTGCTACCGGTTCCAATTTCTTGACTTTACAACATAAAGGACCATCCGATGCTCTGGTAGACCCGAAGTCCGAGACGTCGCGAACTGTTAAGTAGTTGCACAAAACTGCCCTTAAATATTAAAGTCATAATCCCACAATCTTTTTTTTTTTAACGATTACTAGCAGAGTTTTGCATTCTACTAGTATTCTTGTTAATCCCTCGTGCTAAGCTAAAATTCTCACGCTCAGGTTCACGTCGGTAGTGCAATGGGTGGGGTTCGAACCGGCGACCTCAAGATCACAAGTCCGACGCGCTAGCCATTGGGCTACGGTCGCTTTTCTCATCACAGGGGGCACTCTCTTGCGCAGGTTGCTTAGTTTGCCGGTGAAGTAGCAAAAGCCTCGTGGCTCGTGGTAATACAAGGTTAAACGCAACTCCAAATCGTCGCGGGGCCCCCTAAATAGTCGCGGGGCCGCCCAAATCATAGCGGGGCCGTAGCATTTACCACTCTTGCTATATGGCTAATCCGGCACTGGTGAAAAGGTACTACCAACAGGTAGGTACTTTAGAAGTAGTTTATTGTATAGAACATATTAGTGAACTAGCTCTCTGCGCGCGGTTTCACCCGCGTAACTCCGGATTCCGTCATCATCATCATCATTATCATCAGCCCGTTTAACATCCACTGCTGAACATCGGGCCTCCTTCCGAGGGAGAGTATTTGCCATATTCACCACGCATGGCAGGCGTGTTAGTGACCGCAGTATTATGTTGTAACACAAGGAAACTGCCCGTTCCTTGCTATACGATTATTAAAGATGATGTTATAATAATCGGGACCAACGGCTTACCATGCTTTCCGAGGCACGGAGGGTGGTCCCTCAACCAACCAGACCCGGATTTTTTTTTCAAAAGTAATCATTTGTTTATTGATTAGTGTTACATTTTCATCGCATTTCAATCTTTTTCGTCATCATGGATACGTTAAAAATTCGAGTAATTATGGAATATGAGTACCGTTGTGGCAGCAACGCGGCACAAGTGGCACGCAACATCAACGACGTTTAAGGAGCTAACACTACAAACCAAAGCACCACATGTTTGCTCGCTTCCGTTGTGGAAATTTCGACCTGAAAAATGAACTTCGCGGTCGTCCGAAGACTTTGGTCGACAATGACGAAATAAAGGCGATTGTGGAAGCTGATGATACACAATCTACGGCTGAATTAGCAGCAGCTTTCGACGTTAGCGTAAAAACAATATTGGTCCATTTGCGTCAAATTGGCAAGGAAAAAAAGCTTAACAAATGGGTGCCCCACAAACTCAATGATCGCCAGCCTGAAGTACGCGTCGAGACGTGCCTTGCACTGCTCAACAGACACACAAATGAAGGAATTTTGAACCGCATTGTTACCTGCGATGAAAAATGAATTCTGTTTGATAACCGCAAGCGCTCAGTAAGTTGGTTGGATCCTGGTTCAGCACCTAAGCAATGCCCTAAACGAAAACTTATCCTTATAAAAGTGATGGTCACTGTTTGGTGGTCTAGCGCCGGTGTGTTTCATCACATTTTCTTACCAAACGGGGTGAGCATTACTGTAGATGTGTACTGTGAAGAACTGAACACAATGATGAAGAAGCTGGCACATCTCCAACCAGCATTGGTCAATCGCTCGTCTCCGCTGCTCCTGCACGACAACGCGCGACCTCATACTGGACAGCAGACGGACTCCAAGTTGCAAGAACTGGGGTTGGAAGCTCTCCGTCATCCGCCCTACTCACCAGACCTTGCACCTACAGACTACTACGTTTTCTAGAATTTGGAAAACTTCTTGGCGGGAAAAAAATTCAATACCCGAGAGGCAGTACAAAATGCCTTTGAAGAATTTGTTACCTCCCGTCCAGCTGATTTCTTTAAGAAGAGCATCAATAAACTGCCACTGCGTTGGCAAAGATGCATTGATAGCATGGGTAATTACTTCGATTAATACAAATAAAAAATACATAAAAAAAATCGTTTAAATTTTTTCATACAAAACGGCAATTTCATAGGTAAAGACCTATTATCGAAACACCCTTAAAATATCTCGAAAACTATTGAATTTTGGACATACATATGGGGGGTTCAATTTGTTGCATGTGACGGATATTATGCCGAATTACCAGTAACACTGTATAAACTAATAAGCGCGTGCAAAACTTAATACACCTCCGTCCGTGCAATTTCCGTAAAAATTAGTACCTACCTACAAAGTGATTGAGATATTGTATTAATTTAAAGATTATAAAATACAAACTTCACAAAACTCAGAGAGATTGTCGACAAATAAATTAGCAAAAATATTCAAAACTTAAAATTAAACCGAATAAATTAGCACACACACGCATTCCCAAGCGGCACAGAATAAAGTTCAAAGTTGTTCATAAATCAAAACTATGCAAAGTGCTTTATAACGAGACGGGTGTACACGAACATACCTCTTGGGAACTGGCTTTAACTTATGTTTTGCGTAGCTTATCCTAATATTGTGGAAATTTCGTTTAGAAATAAGTATTTTATGTAATGCTATCATGTGGTAACTGAAAAATTATATAAAATTCTGCTGATAAAATTTTGCTGCCCATCCATTAGCTGTACATATCTTAGTCTTAGCCTCTTACAAACTTACAACACCCAAGACATAGATTCTAACATATAATTGTTAGTGAAATGTAATAGTTTATTAGTAACATAGACGAAAAATTCGCGCTTGCTACGTCATTTACAATGCATTAACACATTTAAGAACATTATTTTTATTTACTTAAATTAAGAACAACGATAGGTATTTCATAATTTACATGTACGTCTCGTTTCGAGGTATTCCTCGAAGCGCTACCATTTTGAGGCGCTTCTAATGAGGCGCTCCTTTTTTCCTCTTAGTAGCGCCTGCCAATTGTAATTAAAAATATTAAAATGTTATACCTTGAAGCCCACCCAAGGTTTTCTTCAATTTTAATATTTTTAATTACTATCGGGTGGCGCTACTAAAAAGAGCGCTCCGAGGAATAAAAAAGGAGCGCCTTATTAGAAGCGCCTCAAAATGGTAGCGCTTCGAGGAATACCTCATCGTTTCAAATAAACTATATGTTAAACTAAAGCTATAATTATAATCTTATTTTTAAATTCATTAATAATAATAATGTGTATTATTTTAAAGCGAGAAAATAATAATAATAAGTCGCAAATAGTTTGAGAAATTAGATCAACCAGCGCGGGCTGTGAGTTTGTCTTTCTCTATCTACCTACGGTGATCCGGAGAAGGAAGACTGATAAGGGACTCCACAATTATTCATTTAGTCATCTTTTCGAAAATAACATACTTACATTCTCCTGTCCTTATCCCAATTTATTTAGGGTCGGCGCAACATGTCATTATCTTCCATACTCCTTATTAGCCGCCATCTCGACAGTCACCCCCCTTTCTAACCATATCATCTTTTACACAGTCCATCCATCGTTGGTATTCCCCTGCTGATCTTTTTAAAAATAAAGTTTTACGATGAATAACATTTCATTTCTAAAGAAGTCTAGATTCTTAATCATTCTTTAGCCTATTCTTGGAACTTTAACATATACAATATTAAAAGCATGTTCCTTTGTCCATGTGCCTATTTTATTATTTATTCGTGTGCCATTTGAGTGACAAACTAACTGTGAGTTTAATAAAGGCGACAGATATCAGAATGTCTCCGTAAAATTACTTTTTCACCTTTATTACTTTCTTATACAATGACAGTTGTCAGGGTCTTAGGTCCACGGTTTAATATTAAACTGTTCGATGCCAAATACGGGGTGGCCGGGAAAAGGGTCTTTTGTAAATAAGTGTAATAATTTAATAAAGAATGACATATTTTTGTATTTGGAATGGCATTTTAATTATTTGGGTCCGAAAATATATTATGTGAAATTAAAAAAATATTTTTATGTATTTTCTAGATTTTACCGCCGCGGCGCCGTTGTAGTCGTTTAAGTACTGTTCAGGAACACTAATTATTTCATGATAAAAAGAAAGTACGAGATAGTAAGTAGTCAAGTATTAAATTAACAAAATATCTTAGAAATGATCAGAAAGTCTAATTAAAATCACTTTTTTACCCCCATTAGTGTTTTATACAATAACAATTGTCGGTCTCGGGTAGGTAATATCAAAATGTTTGATGCGAAATAGGTTGACGTTAAAAGGACTCTCACCGTGAAATAATATCGTATTATTTATTTAAAAAAAAGGTGTATTAGGAGAAGTGTGTTTTCAACGTTTGGTTCCCTATCTCTCTCTGTCCCCACTAGTCAACCGCGGGATAGCCCCGTTTCAAAGGGCTATTTGAAAACTCAATTTCGGTTACGAAATATCCTTAAAAAGCGTTCTCTAAATCGCTAATTATTCGGATTAACGCTAAATGTTATTCCAAGTCATTGATCCAATATTTGGCGATTGAAATTGCCCTATACGTATATTTTTATAATTGTGTAATTAAAAATAGAAATATTGCCTTGATACATAATAATATAAGATCATCAAAACTAGTAAAACAATCAAACGGGCATCTTCAAAAGCTCATATACCGTCCACTGCTCAACACGGGCCTCCTCGCGAGTATGGGTTGTTGTCATAGTCACTACGCTTGGCAGGTGGGATGGTGACCACAGTATTATATAATTACACATACAAGGAAACGCTTCCGCCCGTTCCCTAGTATGCAATTGCTATAAATGATGTTATTAAAATCGGGACTAACGGTTAAACGTGCTTTTTGAGTTCCGGAGGGAACTCAATCAATAATACCCGAAAACAATTCTTAGACTTTACACAAAAATTGACGCAATGTAACAGAATCAATGAACAATAATTCTGTTATAAATATAGCATCACCATTTACCATTGGTATCGTTTAAATTTTTCAGGCGAGATGTAACCGCGTCGCTAAAATTATATCAAAGGTGTAATATTTCGGAAATAAAAGTATTTTTTTTTTAAATAGAAAGACTTTTGGTGTTTAACAAGATTTTACTTTTTGTGTCTGATATTCGTTGTCATAATAAAGATATGACACGTTTATATTTAGCTCATTTAGAGAGAGAGGAGACTTGGGCAGCGTCACTGTGTGAGCGCCCCTTAGGATCTTTGGGATAGATTTTAGCTTACAGTCAAGTTTATAAGTAGGAGAGTGCACCACTCCTTCTTTTTAGGGTTCCGTAGCCAAATGGCAAAAAAACGGAACCCTTTTAGATTCGTCATGTCTGTCTGTCTGTCTGTCTGTCTGTCTGTCTGTCTGTCCGTCCGTATGTCACAGCCACTTTTTTCCGAAACTATAAGAACAATAATGTTGAAACTTGGCAAATAGATGTATGCTGTGTATCGCATTTAGATTTTCACAGAAAAATAGAAAAAAAACAAAAAAAAAATAGGGTTCCCCATACATAGAATTGAAACTCAAAAAAATTTTTTATTCAACGTCACCAAAGTTTGTATTTCAAGCAACAAAATACAGAATTCAGCAGCGTTTCTTTGTGTGGCACAACATAATACTGCGGTCACCTACCCGTCTGCCAAGCGTTGTGACTATAGCAAATACCCTCCCTCGGGGGAGGGCCGTGTTCAGCAGTGGACGTTATACGGGCTGATGATGATGATGGTGAATATAAAGAATGATAGGTATTTTAACGTTGAGTAAAAATGATGATTACGACGTGAAATCCCTTAAAACCCCGCTTTTCGTTTTCACAACCATCTCCCGTACTTCCCCTATTCTCCACACATTCTAAGCCCTTTCATACCAAAACTCAATTGAAAATACACATTCCCGCTTTCAAAGAACGAAATGCATTTTCCAGTATTTTTTCAACACGGAATCCAAATACAGGGTGACCCATAAACTCGGAATCATTACGGTAAATCGTGTAGGTAGAATTCAAATGTTCGGTTGCGATACGAACGTGTATCGAGATCTGAAAACAATCGGAACACTTTCGTATACGAGAGATCACGTTTGAAAACGTATTGGGGTGCTACTGTTGGTTCTCGATTTAAATTCCTATGTTCTGTTTTGCAATAGTCGGCGGGCGAAAAATAAAAACAGACATATGAAATAAAAAGTAGCCTGTATTGTACTTGTTGAGCACCAGGCTGCAATAATAAATGCGGAAACACATTGTTAAAACGCGACGCGACCTGATGAAACGCGACGCGTGTTGAGTCGAATCAAATGTATTGTATTCTATTACACGAGAATCACACTATGAACACCCGACAAGACGCCACGCGTGCACTGACGCACAGTCAATATCATGACTGTGTCGATACGTGGCGTCACGTCGCGTTTTAATAATGTGTTTGCGCCTTTAGTTATGGCTGAGTAGACAAGACATTTGTTTTGTTTAATCTCTCAAAATAATTAAATTTTAAAAAGTGTAAATAACACCAGCCAGTACGACAATGTAAATATCTTTAAAAAGGTCGTTCAATCTAAAGCAATACTTTGAAAAATTTGCTAGCTATACCAATTTAATTTATACCAATGAAAGTCCCGTCAAAACCGATCCTGCCGTTACTGAATTTATAAATATCTGATTTATAAATATATATAAATAAAAATATTTTCATTATAAAAAGATTTCTAATTGCATACCAAATATAATAATATTTAAAATGCATTTATAATTACATACCTATGCTGAGCTAGTTTTAAAAAACTGACAGTGTAATTAATGAAACGCGTAAGCTGGCTCTTTAATTTAGCACTTAAAAGCATCGCAATAAATAAATGAGATAAGCCGTTTAACCAGTCATCCCATGAGGAAACATGAGTAGGGGATACTCACCCGTTTATCACGTCGCAGCATTGATTATCGGTCGGGACCGCGGACCCACCCGCGACGATTTAATCGCGCCAAACAATTTATTTTGTTTTCGCTACGTTTTCTATTCCGGTATGTAAAATGTGTACCTGCGAATAATCTTGGAGAGTGAACCTGTTATTTATTGATAGTGTGGTGTGCAGTCAACAAAAGAGACAGGTTAGGTTTACACATTGTAAAACGCATTTTACACACGATTAGTAAGAAAAGTTTATTATTATGTACTATGTGCTATATGACAGTTCGCAACGAAATGTTAGCCCATAAATTACCGGATGTCGTAGTGACAACCTCCGTAACGTAGCAGTAATTGGTTCGCGTAAAATTTCGGTGGTCGTGGGTTCGACCTCCACGCCGGACAAAATATCTTTTTGAAAATTCTAATATTTCTTTCCGGGTCTGGTTGGTTGAGGGACTTCCCTCCGTGCCTCGGAAAGCACGATAAGCCGTTCGTCCCGATTGTTATAACATGATCTTTTACAGTCGTATACCAGGGAACGGGTAGCAGCGTGTTCTTGTATGTTACCACATAATACTGCGGTAACCAACCCGCCTGCCAAGCGTGGTGACTATGGCAAAAACCCTTCTTCGGGAACCCTTCTTTGATGATGTAGTGACAAAAATATATTTATTTACATTATTTGATACTGAAGGTGTAAACCAATCACTTTGCTCTCTTTGGTTAACTGTACCAACGCAACCTACCCATACCATACCTACCCATGCCATACCTACCCATACCGTACCTACCCATACCATACCTACCCATACCATACCTACCCATACCATACCTACCCATACCATACCTACCCATACCATACCTACCCATACCATACCTACCCATACCATACCTACCCATACCATACCTACCCATACCATACCTACCCATACCATACCTACCCATACCATACCTACCCATACCATACCTACCCATACCATACCTACCCATTCCATACCTACCCATACCATACCTACCCATACCATACCTACCCATACCATACCTACCCATACCATACCTACCCATACCATACCTACCCATACCATACCTACCCATACCATACCTACCCATACCATACCTACCCATACCATACCTACCCATACCATACCTACCCATACCATACCTACCCATACCATACCTACCCATACCATACCTACCCATACCATACCTACCCATACCATACCTACCCATACCATACCTACCCATACCATACCTACCCATACCATACCTACCCATACCTACCCATACCATACCTACCCCTACCATACCTACCCATACCATACCTACCCATACCATACCTACCCATACCATACCTACCCATACCATACCTACCCATACCATACCTACCCATACCATACCTACCCATACCATACCTACCCATACCATACCTACCTAGCTCATCAGTTTTAGGGTTACTTCTCTTTTATTTCAAAATATTTTCGCTCAAGAATAGTAATGGAATTGGTTGTTACTTTATTGTGACGGGAAGATGAATTTTTGAACCGTGTGGTCGGTTATTAATGGTATTTAACCGGAAACAAAAATTGTTTGGTCGGTAGACCAACCCGGAAAATTAAGAACAGACCTTCTCATAGGTGTCGTCAAAGGCGACTCAGGTAAATGCAACTAATGGATGGGCAGCCAGCATCAATAAGCTTAAAGTTGCTCATCATCTTACGGACCACAAATCCACCAAGTTGTGGAGATTATGGCAATATACCTGATCGACCCTAACTTTTCAAGGTTTGACAAGAGGATCCCAATGTTTAGCAGTGGACGTTAACGGACTGTTAAAATAAATAAGTAACAACCTACCCACCCACCGAACATTTTTTATTTTTGTTGTCCTGGCGGAAATGCATTTACGCATTCCTACCGCCGCGCGCCGCTGCAGCGTATTCGCGCACTGGCGGTGTGATATGTGGGACTTGCCCTCTCCATAGCGTGGTATGCTTAACTCATACCACGAGGAGAGGACCCTACACCACTATAATCAAATCAAATCAAATCAAATCAAATCATTTATTTCTTTGCAAACATGGGTAATAGGTACATAGATGTTCGATTATAATAAGGTTCTCCACATTTTACCGTCACATGGGCATGCAAATATTGGGTTTGCAATTTAAATTTAAAGTAAGTGGCATGTCAATAAATCACAACAAAGATAATAAAAAAAATTAAATTTCATTGGAATTACAATAAAAAATTACAACCTGGAAAAAGTTTTAAACAAATAAAAAATACTATGAATAATGTCAGACGGAATAAAATGATGCCAACTAGAACAACAGTATGTCACTCAGAGTAAGTAAATCAATCAGTCAGTGAATCATCATTAAGAAAATCGTCAATTAAGTAATAGCTTTTCATAATCAAAATGTCAGTTAGCGCCCTTTTAAATTTAAATAAAGTTAGTTCTTTTATAACATTAGGTATTCTATTATATATGCGTGGGGCAATACCAAAAAAACTTTTTTGCATTAGTGCGGTTTTACACTTCACTTGACATAATTTATTGACGTATTGAGTCCGTATCGGATTCTTTCTGACCTCTGATAACTTTTGAAATAAAGGAATCCCCCGGACACTCCTTTGATCGGGGCGGGGCGGGGGCCGGGTACTCATAAGCAATCCGCCCCTTATAATGATGCGCCTAATATTCATCGGTAGTGTAGTGAGGTTGAGAAAACTCTCCGATAAAACTGGAATTATTTAGTGAGCGGCATAATGAAACAGACAGATGAAAACGGCAACTTTTTTTTATATAAACATAATAATGTTGCTATTATTTTATAAGTCCGTTAACCTCATAATGGCTTGAAGCTAAATATGAAACCGACGCGTTGACTTGAAGATCTGTTTGATGTCAAACATTTTTGTTAAGGGAATATTATGTACTTTGTGTATAATGAAATATTACCTTTAAGCTTTTGTGTGCGTATTTAATAATATTTATGTTAGATATACTACTTACCGTTGATTGGCTTGATGTGGCATGCTCTCACGCCTCCACTTCCTTCTAAGACGTAGTTAATTCAGTGTTACTAGGTAAATTACCTAAATTATAATTTCATGTTTATTTTCTATACTAGGTAAAGCTAATTATTCATATTATATAAGGTGTTTATAAAATTTATACCATCCCTTTTACTGGTGATTATAGTATAGGGAAATTTCATTTTTCATCATCATCCCGTATAACGTTCGCTGCTGAACATGGGCCTTCTCCCGAGGGAGGGTATTTGCCATAATCACCACGCTTGGCAGACGGGTTCGTGACCGCAGTATTATGTTGTGACACACAAGGAAACGGTGCTGCCCGTTTCTTGATTTATGATTAATTTAGATGGTGTTATAATAATCGTACATCATCGTATAACATCGTGATAGTACCTCAACCAACCAGACCCGGAAAGAAATCGTAGAATTTACACAAAGATTTCCTATCCGTAGTGGGGATCGAACCCACGACCTCCGAGATTTAAAGCGAGCTAAATAGCGCTACGTTACGGAGGTTGCATTTTTTATAAATCTAGAGTTAAAAAGCAAGGTCGGATGTATCATTATAGATCAGAAACATTCGTCGTATGAGCCTTTACCTTAACTGGCACTTACAACCAAATACTTCTGAAGATAATACATCCTTCTGTATGCTTCTGAGGTCTAGAAATATTTATTTGCAAAAATATGGTGTATGTAGACACTTAAAAATTATATTTCACACGCTTGCTATCTTTAAATCAGGCATACAAACTGTTGGCAACTGGCTGGGTAACAGTGTACACACACTGTCTTTTATGATACAATATTTATTTTTGATACTTGTTGCTATTTCTAAATATTGTCTTGTCATGTCTTTATAGTGTCATTGTGTGTATCATTTTAAGGTATTATAGAGGAATGGTTGGTGGTGTTCCTCCATAGAAAATGAAGATCTTCTTTGCCGAGCGAGGTGGTATGTCCGGCGGCCGACGGCCGGTTGTTAGTATTCAGAACTTGCATCTGGACTGGCAGTGCTGCGCAGACCGGTGCGTGTGAGGACGTGTACGCAGTGCCGTGGTGCTGTAGCCGGAAAGCTAGTTGCTTGCTGGTGATGGTTCTGGAGCGGGAGGATCTTGCTAAAGTAGCTGGTTGCGTGCTGTCTTCGGGGTCACCAATTGTAAAGAAACGGTTGGTGGTGTTCCTCCACAGAAAATGAAGATCTTCTTTGCCGGGCGAGGTGGTGTGCCCGGCGGCCGACCGCCATTTGTTACTGTTCGGAACTTGTATATGCTCGAATAGGCTTGCGAACTTGTATTGCGCGATACAGGTTAGTTGGGATGATAGGTGGTAGATGGCGCTGCTTGTCTTCATGTGGTTTCTCCGGCTACTATATTTGTCGCTACAGTGTGATTTTCAGAATATTTATAATAATATTATGATTCAACCAATTTTTTTCATTTCATTTCACCTTAAAATACAAGCCACTCGCTTGCTCACACAAACGAATACTTAATTACCTAGTATACAAAACAAATAAATGTTACTTAATTCTAGTCAATCTAACTATTTTTACAATAAAAGAAACATTACCTTATACAATAGCAAAACTATTTGCGTTTACGACTTAAAACACAATTGCCATGAAAGCGGATCACGGCAGCGGGAAATTGAAACTAAATATGAATTCCTTATTTCCTTCTTCAGTTGCAATTTTCAACAAATTTGTAACATAATGAGGGAGTTCCTTGTTACTGGAAAAATGGAAGCTATTTTAAAATTAAATGCGACCGCATGTTTGTTTATCAGTATCTGTGCTAACATTTTTGATTTAATACATTTATTTACTTCGGAGTAACTTAATAAAAATTATAAAGAAAGAACTTAAGTTAAATTATACAAAAAATAAATAATAATAATTAGTCTATTTACAATATGTATCTACATGAAAAATTAGGTCTTTCTTATATGCATTGGGCAGCGTTCCCAGAAGGCATTTTTGATTGATATTTTTGTATCAATCAATCAGCCTATCTCTGTCCACAGCTGGACATCATCATCATCATCATCAACAGCCCGTTGACGTCCACTGTTGAACATGGGCCTCCTCTTAACAGAACTTGGCAAGCCAGGATCGTAGAGGGATATTGCCATAATCACCACGCTTGGCAGACGGATTGGTGATCGCAGTTAGATGTAAACCTTGAACTAATAGATGCTGCTGCCCATCCATCAGCCATATGTCCCTTAGTCGCCTTTTACGACACCCATGGGAGGACATGGGGTGGTCTATTCTAAGCCGGAAACCACACGGAATAGCT
Source organism: Nycteola revayana (assembly GCA_947037095.2). NCBI lineage: Eukaryota > Metazoa > Arthropoda > Insecta > Lepidoptera > Nolidae > Nycteola > Nycteola revayana. Next base: position 17,893,901 of record OX344856.2, on the reverse strand, counting down.
GGACATAGGCTTCCCGTAATTTGCGCCATAACACCTGGTTTTCCGGCTTCCATCTGAATTCCGAAGACCTCTCTACAGAATTCAATATTCAATTGCATGTCGGCAATATGCTCTTTAAGCTACTCGACTGGGGGAGCAACTCCCAGTAAAATAATTCTACCATTCTAGCAATTAGGTAAAACTTACATAGAAAGAACCCAACACAGGAAAACTACTGCCTGTTCCCTGGTATACGAATGTAATAGATGACGTTACAACAATAGGGGGTAAAACTGCTTAGCGTGCATTCTCAGACATGAAGAGTATAATTCCTTCATCCAACCAGACCCGTAAAGAAATTTCATATTTTACACCAAGATTTCTTGTCCGGCGTAAGGATCGAACCCACAACCTTAGAGGCTTATGCCGCTACGCCACGAAGGTTGTCTGTTACATAAATTAATATTTAGGTAGGAGTAATATTAACTACCTAAATTGGTGACCCTATGACAAGAACACAATAGTAGAAAGCGCGGACGCTTCTGAGGTGACGAAAGCGGTGCCGGCAGAGATGTACCGCGTTGGTGACTCTCAACAGAACATCCAGCCTTCATCATGGTAACCCGTTCCACAACCAACCCCTTCATCTACCAAACCGCAGCAGCCAGCCTCCTTCAGCCTCATCGTGTGACCACCACCTGCAGAGGTACAACCGCAGCCTGGTCACACCTTTGGCTTCTCACCAGCGACACCAGCAACTGCAACATGGGCACTACTTCACCTACCGCCGCATTCCTCGGTCTACGCAGTCTAGCCAACTCCACGCAGTCAAGTCGCAGTAAACAACGAGTTCGACTCAAGGACTCGCAAACTGTCCCGACTCACTGGGACCTGCACCCGATCTCGACTCACTGGGATCCGCACCCGATCCCGACTCACTGGATCCGCACCCGATCCCGACACACTGGGATCTATCTATAGAAAAATAAGATTTCATACTTAACGTATAAGACAAACTGAAGACGTTTTAAATAAAGCAAAACCAAATCCCGAGCAAATGGTAGTAAAAACAATATATTTAACCTTCTTAAACTTTGCATTTGAAGTTGAGTTCCTTATGCCAAAATTACTGTCTTGGGTGACATTCAGATCAACTTTGTGTAATAAAATACTTTTGTTTACAAAAAGCGAGTAGACTTATGCTTTTCCTCCTTAGCTTTTAACCTAAATTCGTTTGAAAAATACAAATTAATTATCGTATCTTGTTTCGGGTTTACTTAGTCCTGTTTATTATTTATAGACGCAAATGGCTCATCCATTTGCGTCTCAGCAAATCGGTTGACATTATTACTGTATAGCTTTCTTTTCTAACGGACATATGTATTCAGCCACACGAAATCTCCAAGATACTGCAATGAAGATGCTATGTTGCTCTGGAGGTGTAACCCTAAACTATAAGCCACTGGATCACTTCCAGTTGAACTAATAAAACAATAATACTCGCTTCAAAAGATCACCCTATGACCAATATCAATACAAATAAAATGTTTACTTTTTAAATATCTCATTATAAGATTTTTAAAAGATTTTAATACTTTACGAAAAAGTTTGCCATGTAGGTACTATATTTCAAAATTGAGATTGATGAAATTGAGTCAAATTTTATCAATCTCAATTTTTAAATCTCCCATTATTGTACCTACTTGCCACATTTAGTGATCTTTGACTACCCAAATGCCTTACATGAAGGCGGACAGAACCCGGTGTATGCGATAGAGCGTAAGTCTCCTTTTCAACCGAAAACTAACAGGATATAAAAAAACCCCTAAAAGATGGCGTCAGAAACAACCACATTAGAGGGACGTTGAATGTTGCAAATATAAGCGACAAATTGCTGGAAAATACTATGTCCGGTGAAGTAACCTAACCTAACTAAGGGGTAACTACATACCGAACTACATCCGTAAAAAAAGGTGGGAAATAGCATATATGCTATGCTATGCTGGAATATAGCTTTTTCAGCGTCATAGGCTGGTATGACACTGAAAAGGCTAATGGGGGCCAACCCCAAAAGGAATGGGAAATAGGCTCGGGCCTCGGCAGATGATGATGATATGTACTTATCCACGCTACTTCACCGGGCATAAAAGTCTGCAGTGCTCCAGCCTCAGTATATGGTTAAGCAGTGGAAGTAAAAGGGCTTTTATGTTTACTGCGATACTGTACTGTGGTACAGTATCGCGCAGTGGTAGTGAAGGTCATCCAAAGGGTTAAGATAATGACCGCTACAGTTAATTAATTTCTAACGGATGAACCATATTGAGATTTGTTTGCGAACATTCAAGCCCGGATGAGTTACTCCATCTCGCAAATAAAAGGCGTCTCCAAAATATAAGCCGACCATAAAACAGTAGAATGTATAATGAATATTGTGAATATATTGTATATGTATACTAGCTGACCCGGCAGACTTCGTACTGCCTCAATCGATACATAAAAGACCTAAACATTTGTATAAAATAAACTGGGCCGTAGAGACTTCGTTTATGCGGTACTCCTACCCCTACACTACCCCTACCCTACACTACCCCTACCCTACACTACCCCTACCCTACACTACCCCTACCCTACACTACCCCCACCCTACACTACCCCCACCCTACACTACCCCTACCCTACACTACCCCTACCCTACACTACCCCTACCCTACCTCTACCCTACCCCTACCCTACACCTACCCCTAATCTACCCCTACCCTACCCTACACCTACCCTAAAAATCTTAGCAAAAAAATAAAGCTCAAATTGACTCTACATTTTAGTTAGAAAACATTTGTATGGGAAAAAGAAAAAGGCTGTTTTAAGGGGTTTTCAGGCAACTACTAATAAATTAAAAATTAATTAAAAAAACATTGTCCAGCGGACAAAATTGTGAATCTAAACCATTCCCAGATCCCCACACACACACAAAAAATTTCATCAAAATCGGTCCAGTCGTTTGAGAGAAGTTCAGTGACATACACACTCACAGAAGAATTATATATATAAAGATGTATAATGAATGCCCCCTATATAAGCAATTCCTTGCTTAAAAGGTGATCTCCAATAATTATGTATCGAAATATGAATTACGTTAGTGAAGTTTTTTTTTTTTTTTTAAATACTTTTAACTTTTTTTTTTAACAAAATATCGTGTGGTTTCCGACCACCCCATAACTTCCAATGGGTGTCGTAAGAGGCAAATAATACCTACACCTGATGAATGGGCATCAGCATCTTATCATATGCCGATATACTCGAGATACTCCCATCTTACTGCGTTTACCAATCCGCCTTCCAAGTTTGGTGATTACGGTAATATCCCGCTACGATCCTGCCTTGCCAAGGTTTGTTAAAAAGGAGGATGTTCAGCAGTGGACGTCAACGGGTTCATAAAGTATAGGTATTCAAATAATATTAAAGCATCAGGAACTGGAGTCAGTGTGTTGGTGGGCCAGATTGCTTATGCGTACCCGGCCCCCGCCGACGGTGGATCGAAGGAGTGTCCGGGGGGTTTTAGTGATGTAGGGTCCTCTCCTCGTGGTATAAGATAGCATACCACGCTATGGAGAGGGCGAATCCCACATTCCCACGTCCCACCGCCAGCGCCCGATTACGCTGCAGCGGCGGTGGGAATGCGTAAAAGCATTTACACGAGGAAAAAAAAAAAGTCTGTTTGTTGGCTCGATACCGTATTGGGGGATGACTTTATTTAAAACACAAAATAATAAAGGCGTCAAATTTATTTCACATAATTTTCTGCAGTACCGTAGGTAATCAGTTAACCGGATACCTACTATAATTATTGTTAAAGGTATGGTATATCTCTTTGCGGCACAGATTTTTATATTCAGAGTAAAACTAATATTTTTGTGTATTCTGTATTACTCAGGCTTACTTTTAAGAAGATTTTGCGGTTTTTCGTATGTGGGTTGATGGGGGAGTCAGATATGGGGTGGTTACTGTTGGTGACCACTGTGAAGAAAATAGCTAAATATAGTAAGATTTTTTTATTATTATAAAATACAAATCTAGTAAGAAAATGCGTACACACTAGAACGTGAGTATTGCAAAGTATTCTAAACACAAATTATTGTTTGTGGTGGTCCTCAAAACAAGATTTGCCCACTCGGTAGCATAAGGGAACTTTGCATATTTTGCAGCCCCAAATTGTTCGCACAGGCTCTTTTTTGGTGCTGCATCTACTGCAACGCCTGGAAGTTCCTCTAACTGGCTGATGATTTGCGACAGCTAGGCGAACAGATCTAGGAACTTCAGGTTTGTGTTTTTTTATGGAGACCAAACTCGGTGAGGCTGACTTGCTTCCAGACCTGTTTTTCATAAGCGTTTTATTTCTTACATATGCAGGCGCCAACAAATCTTGATACACACTACGTCTAAAATCTTTTAGACAGAGTTTGTCGAGACATGGGTTAGGATCTTCTTGAAGGTCCTTGTACAAAAGAAATGCATTGACTTCTTTCGCGTCTGGTAATTTTAACGTTAATCTTAGGGTCATGAAAGTTCGTCAACAAACAAACACACCGCTTGTCCTTCCATTTCATAAACGACACCATTTCATTATCACTGATACGGTAATCAGAATCACCGCGTTGCAGTTTATTGTCTGCTTTTAATTCCGGCAAGTGTTTACGAGAAGCATTGACAGTTCCACAAGCATAAACTTGTTTCTCTCGTAAATCTACTTGTAAAGCATAACTATTGAAATAGTTATCAAAATACACGCGGTGGTGTTTTCCTTCCAGGCCGTCACAAAACTTCCTTACAACTTTACCTCCTAAATCTGTCTCCACTCTATCTCCAACTTTTCCAGTATACATCTCAAAGTCAAGACAATAGCAAAAGTCAGTAGGTATGTGATGTGAGGAGGGGTCATAATCGTCAGGAGGTATAATGGAGTAGGATTTTTTCCATGTTGGAACCTGTATATCAGCCCGCGCAGTAGATGGTCCTGGTTGTGGAGCTGGTGCTGATGATGAAGGTAACGGCCGAGAAGAAGATAATCTGGCTAGAGGCGTGTCATCTTCTGATTCAAATTCAGAGTTAGGTTGATTAGTACCTTCGAAGTCTTCACCGAGTAAAATTTCTTGAGTCGTCGTACTTGGACCTTCGACGATGAGCTCATCTTCGACATCCGAACCATCGCCACCCACATAACTGTCATCATCAGAAGGTATATCGACATATTCCGATAAAGCATTCTCGATTTCCTGGGTAGATTAACCCGTTCTTTCCATTATCTGCAAAAATAAAACCAATCTATAATATAAAAATGAATCGCAAAATGTGTTGGTAAGCGCATAACTCTATAAAGCCTGGACCAATTTGGCCAATTCTTTTTTTTTTATGTTCGTGGAAGTTCAAGGATGGTTTTTACGGCGAGAAAAATTCGAATAATTGCCTGAAAACCCCTTAAAACAGCCTTTTTCTTTTTCCCATACAAACGTTTTCTAACTAAAATGTAGAGTCAATTTGAGCTTTATTTTGTTAATTAAAAACTTGAATTTTTTTGGGGAACTGTAGGGTAGGGGTAGTGTAGGGTAGGGGTAGTGTAGGGTAGGGGTAGTGTAGGGTAGGGGTAGTGTAGGGTAGGGGTAGTGTAGGGTAGGGGTAGTGTAGGGTAGGGGAAGTGTAGGGTAGGGGTAGTGTAGGGTAGGGGTAGTGTAGGGTAGGGGTAGAGTAGGGTAGGGGTAGTGTAGGGTAGGGGTAGTGTAGGGGTAGGAGTACCGCATAAACGAAGTCTCTACGGCCCAGTTTATTTTATACAAATGTTTAGGTCTTTTATGTATCGATTGAGGCAGTACGAAGTCTGCCGGGTCAGCTAGTATGAAATAAAACTAAGTTATAGAAAAAACTATACCTTTACAGTACGGTGGTAACCGCTGCTAACCACCTTAAATAAGGTGTAATTTTCAAAAACCTCTTATGTTTATTTGTGATATTTATACTTATTAAACAAGATTATTCATATTTCAACAATTTGAGCATAAAAATAAATCATATTTATAAATATTAACTTACCAATGAAACAAAACACTTGCAGAACAACGAATTTCAAATTTCACCAGTTTTCGTTTGATAGTTTAGTTCTCCTTTTAGCCGTCAGAGTATGACAATTGGCACTTTTCAAATGTTACATGCTCGTGTCGTTCATATTAATACAAACATTAACCAATCGATGTCGCTATATCATAAAACACGCAAATAAATAGGTGGTTAATTCTACTGACCACTGTGAAGAAAAGAGAACTTTAAAAGCACCTTATATACTAGCATGTAAGTAAACAAAACAACTATAAAGATTCTGATAATGGATAAGTTTAATTAAACCCGAAACTTGATGGCAATCAAAGATTTGAAGTCCTTTGTTTGAGGGTAAAATCGATACCTAAGTCAATATATTATACAAGTTTCAAATTAAGTAAATCTATACAAATATTATTAAGTTGCAGAGTTTGTTTGTTTGTTTGAACGCGCTAATCTCAGGAACTAATGGTCCGATTTCAACAATTCTTTCAGTGTTGGATAGTCCATTTATCGAGAAAGGTTAAAGGCTATATTTTATTTTCAAAAAAATTAAGGATCCGTCAGAAAATTGCGATTTTGTAACCCAAGGTGTAAAAGCGAAACCCTATTTATGCGCGCGCTGCAAAAACTATTGACAATAGAACACAATGATGTGCTACGGGTTTGTAGGTCTTATTAAGATCTACAAAAAAGTCCGCGAGAGCATATATCTAACTATCATAGTTTAGTCACAATAACCGCTTTTATGTTCATAAAAAAATACTAAATCGTCTGAAGAAAGAAACTACGTTAAATTTATATCGTTATATTAACCCTTATCCAAATTAAGTTATTATGTTATCAAGGCTATTTATGTAGAATTAAAATACTATTTGTTTTATTCCAATCGGACATTTCGTTGAGAAATTATCACGAGTGTAAAAATTGGTACCTAATAATGAGTTATTTGCCTTATTAGATAAAGCTGAAGAGTTAGTTTGCTTGAACACGCTAATCTCAGCAACTACTGTTCCGATTTAAAAATTCTTTCAATGTTAGATAGCCCATTTATCGAGGAAGGTTATAAGCTGTATTTTATTATAAAGTTTCTACGGGAACGGGAGTTACGCGGGTGAAACCGCGCGCGGAAAGCTAGTATGTATGTTATATACATACTTATTTATGCCACTAGGAGATAATAAGAATCGTGTGTTGATCAACTTCCTAGTTAGTTGATAAACTAACAAGGTTTCGGACGGTTAAAAAAAAACAATGCAGTAGAGTTGCCCTACTATCGATAGTTTCGCTATCGATAGATGTCCTCGAAAATAGTAACAATATCGATAGTGCTATCGATAGTATCGATAGTATCGATAATATCGATACTATCGATATCACAAATTAACTAATACTATTGATTGGAAGCAATAGTATCGATAGTATCGATACTATTACATTATAATACTATCGATAGCATCGATAGTATCGACATTTTTAAAGTAATACTATCGATAGTATCGATAATATTGTTGCATTAAATGATTAAAACTATCAATACTATCGATAGCTTGTAAAACTTTCGATACTATCGAAGACCAACCCATGCTTAGGAGCAATACTATCGATAGTATTGCTCCTAAACACATATTGGTTCTCGATAGTATCGATACTATCACTAATATCGATACTATTGATATGACGTCAACTATCGATAGACTATCGATAGTCTATCGATAGTCGACTATCGATAGGCAACATTGCAATGCAGTGCTACAGGACTTATTCAAGTTGAATTTTTATTGTTTTGTTACAATAGAAGCATAGTCTCGTTTGGTTAGGTTAAGTCAAGTGTCATTATAATTAAGAAAAAATATAAGAATAATTCGCGTTCATTGAAACTGGCCACTAACAATATGAGTGGCACGGAAGTTGACCTTACGATTCGTATTATTTTCCGGTGACATATAGGTACCTACAGGCAGAAGCAGGGTCGGGTCGCTAGTTATTATAAATAAAAACTAGCGACCCGCCCCGGCTTCGCACGGGTACAATGCTGATAATATAAACCTTCCTCTTAAATCCCTCTATCTATCTATCCTCATCAAAATCCGTTGCGTAGTTTTAAAGATTTATGCATACATAGGGACATAGGGATATAGGGACGGAGAAAGCGACTTTGATTATACTATGTAGTGATGATGAATCCCTATTTCCCTTGGTCATCGCATTACACGTGAACGGATGGATCAAAGTCACTACTACCTACTTTTTTTGTTGTGTTTATCATTGCCAGTAAAAGGTTCATATGAACGAAAAAAAATATAGAGTTGAGTGGAACATTAGAAGTTAAAAAAAAATTAACTGTAATACTATTTTACTAATGGAATTGATATTACTGTTAATTGTTCGGAATAACTACAACGATTGATAAAAAGCCACTAAATTAGCGATTGTCATAGGCTGTATTCTAAGGCGAGATTACCACGAGATCGGGATCTATGGGGCTGAAACCGCGCGGTTCGTTTATTTAAAGATAAATCTATTTGTATTAAAATTTGTAGGTGCCGTAGCAATAGCTAGGGCGTCAAACTTACGATCTGTTGTCGGTTCAATCATCCATTGCACTTCCGAAATGAACTATCTCGTAACACAAGCAGTTTAGCTTAGCACGAGGGGTTAACAAGAATACTAGTAGACTGCAAAAACTCTGCTAGAAATCTTCATAAAAAAACACTGCAGTTTGTTGTAATTTTATGTGTGATATATCTGGTTTGTGGTGAAATAATAAAACTATGAACAACTACTTTATTTATATAATTAATGCAATTCGGCTACCATTATGTTTTTATCATCTTTATAATATAGATCAATGCTTACGGTAGCTGCTGCTGACAGCTAGGGTTCTAGACTCCATCATCATCTGCCTGTTTAAGTCCACTGCTGAACATGGGCCTTAACAGATCTTGGCAAGCCAGGATCGTTGAGGGATATTGCCATAATCACCAGCAGTAAGATGTAAACCTTGAACTAATAGATGCTGCTGCCCATCAATCAGCCTTATATCCCTTAGTCGCCTTTTACGACACCCATGGGAGGACATGGGGTGGTCTATTCTAAGCCGGAAACCACACGGTAGTGTTCTAGGTTTGATTCCCATCAATTGATTATTTATGTGAACCTCAGATAGTTGTTTTGAGTATAGGTCTCGCTTTAAGTCTCTTTGCTATTTCACCGGACATAAAGGCGAGTGGATTCAGCCTTAATAAACTCACAAGCGCCTGACGGAAAACATCTATGAACTCTTGCAACGCTAAATGCATCACTCACGCGTCGAGCCTGGTAAGGTCATTTTGCGGTATTATAAGGTGAAAACACTTGCTAAGCCAAACAGATCATTGAATGTAAAAAACTTACACTACACATTTCCCCCCTCGTCCTCCTGACCCTTAGTTTGCGAAGAACCATCCGATGCCCTCGTAGACCCGAGGTCCGGGAGGTAAAGTAGAGCGACAGTTGCACAAAACTCTCCTAAAATACTAAAAGTCATAATCCCTCAATCTCATCGCCAGCGACCGCCCTAAGCCGAGGTCCAAGCCCCACAGGAGGCGCCCTCTTGCGCTGGTTGCTTAGTTTGTAGTTTTCAAACCATTTATTAAGGCTGGAGCTCTGCTCGCATTTATGCCTGGTGAAGTAGCAAAAGCCTCGTGGCTACCTACGTATCCATCCGAAAAAAAAAGCACTTCACATAGGTAAATAATAAAACGCCTGTAAGATTATTCTGAATAAAACCCAGTTTCTGCAGTGCTAATACTAAGTGAGCAGGCGCATACTAAGTATAAGTACAAAAACGATCTTATATGATGATAACCTCTGTGGCGTAGCGGTATAAATCTCGGTGGTCATAGGTTCGATTTCCAAGCCAGACAAAAGTTCTTTGTGTAAATTCTAAACTTATTTTCCGGGTCTGGTTAGTTGAGGGACTTCCCTTCGTGTTTTAGAAAGCATGATACCTAAGCTGTTGGTCCCGATGGTAGATTTATCATTGTTGTATCCTCGAGGAACACAATTTAGTAAACAAAATGATCACACCGTATAACGACCGAAGGGGTAGTTCCTTAATAACCACGCCCGGCATGCGGATTAGTGACCGCAGTTACATGTAAAGCATATACACAGGTAAAAGCAGCTGCCCGTTACGTGGTGACTATGGTCATAAATACCTAATAATTTGCTGAAAACACGAAAATCTAATTGGAATGATGGGAAACTTGTAAATTTTATTTATAATTATGTTTTGAACAATTTTACTGATATTCAGCTTGTTGTTATTTTATGCACCTTCACTCTCATTTTTTGGTCTAGATCAGGGTTTCTCAAAGTGGGGTACGCGAACCCCTATGGGTTCGCCATTCGACGGCAGGGGGTTCGCGACAAGATGTACGTAATGGTGGCTTGATAACTGGCAGGCGTTTTCTTCAACAGTCAATTTTATTTTTTTCCTTGGGGGGGGGGGATTTAATTATTTAGGGGTTCGCTGTCACCTGTAAATTTTAACAGGGGTTCGTGGAGCCGAAAGTTTGAGAAACCCTGGTCTAGATTGACCGGACTATGTTTTTCAGAGTCTGGTTGTTCTTTGTGTCCGTCATTTATGATTTGGAAATTCCCCTGTGACACAGGGATTAAATTCTCTTGACTTGACTTTACAAAAAAACAAAATTAAATAAAACCAATAATAATACACATGAATAATAAGTATAATGCAATCCCGAGTCATTTTAGACATTTTTTATTTTTTTACATTTTAATCACACAAATACAAGTAAACAGACTCAGTAGTCTATGTTACTTTACTTCTCTTTCTTAGGGCATTGTTCAGGCTTAACGCATTTTCCACTGACAGGGTCCCTCACAGTGGGAGGGTCGCAGTAGCAAGCAGTATAGTCACAGATTATTGCCTTCTCCTCTACGGGGTTCGGTTCCTCGCAGGTCGGCTCAGGAGTCTTGTGGCCGCAGCCAGTGGTGTAAGCATGGGTACCTTCTTCGCACTCCCGTTGACCTATGGAAAGAAAATATAATATTTATTAGCTTCCCGCTCGCAGTTTCCCCTAGCTCTAGTTCTTGTGGGAACTTCATAATTAATTCATAATAATATAGTCTATGTTCAGGGATAATGTAGCATTCTAATGGTGAAAGAATTGTCGAAATCCGTTAGGTAGTTTTTGAGTTTACTCCAAACAAACATACGAAAATATAAAAATACAAAATTTTCCTATTTTTAATATTAGTTTAGATTAATATACCAATGACATTGGTACTTAATTAATATGTAGTTAAATTCTAATATAGTAATTGCTTTAGCCATTTTCGATAATAATCAATAGATATAATTATTGAAGTTATAATAATAATGTTGTCAAATTACCAACTTGAACGTAAATAATGGCTTCTTGTTATTAATTATTGTAATTAACATACAATTAACAACTGTTATTATTATGATAGAACAGACGCCCTCAAAATTTAGTTCTCGTTCCTCTTTAAATATTCACCAGTTTCGGTGGACCCCCTGTTACTCCATTTCTCCCGTATTACTTCATCATCATCATCAGCAACGACAACGTTCTTCAACGAACTAGAAAAAAATATTAGTATTTATACAAAGATTTCTTGTCTGGCGTAGGAATTGAACTTATGACCTCCGAGACTAATACCACGCCATGAAGGTTGTCATTACACACTAACAATTTGTGAATTCGATTGTTTTTGCACTAACCTAAACCCCCGTCGTGTTTCAATAAACCCCTGGGGTTTTAGCAGGAACTTTGGAAAACACTGTGATAGAACATAATTAATATTAGTACTGACAAAGTTAACGTCTTCTCGACTGATTTTAGCCATGACAGCTCACGTCGTTTAGGCCCCTTACAAGGCATGGCTTAAGGGTACGGTTTCTCTAGTTGTAAATTACCCCGCAAGATTTTTTTTTTTCGAACGGACATATTTATTTAGCCCCGTGGCTATTGCTACTTTACATAAAGGCGAGCAGAGCTTCAGCCTAGATAAACAGTTTAAGCACTCCCTCAAGACTACTTATGTCTTATTTTCTTTCCAAGTCTGGATCGATGAGGGTCTACCTTCCGTGCCTCGAAAGCACGTAAGTCGTTGGTCCCAATTTTTATAACATTATCTATAACGTTTGCCTGAGTGTTACAACTTAATAGTGCGGTTACCAACCCGTCTGCCAAGCGTGGTGACTATGGCAAATCCCGACCTCGGGAGGAGGCTCATGTTCAGCAGTAGACGTTGTACGTGCTGATGATAAAGTGTAGTAACAGGGGGTCCACTGATACTGGTAAAGTTTTGAAAGGGGTCTACGAGAACTAAAGTTTGAGGGCCTCTGTTCTATCATTCTGACTGCACCGGTGGCTCAGTGGTTACGATAGTTGCTTCTGAGACCTGGTGTTCTGGGTTCGATTCCCACCCGGGACAATTATTTGTGTGAACCACAAATAGTTGTTCTGAGTCTGGGAGTTCTTTGTGTCCGTGAAATGAATGTTTGTAAAGTCCCCCGCGACACAGGGATTTATTTCTCTAGTGCGGGAGTTGTCTTTTAAAAAAAAAAAAAAAGAATTTTAATAACGGTTATTAATTGTGTTTTAATAACAATAATTAATCACAAAAGAAGCCATCATTAACATTCAAGTTGGTAACTTGACAACATTGTTATTATAACTTCAATAATGATATTATTGATTATTATCTAAAATGGCTAAAGCAATTACAAAATTAGAATTAAACTGATAATTAAGTAACGATGTCATTGGTATATTGATTTTTATACATCGCCTATTGCTGGTATTGCCATTGAACACTGTGAATAGCCCATCGCGTAGTCCAGTGATCGTCACACTTTCCTGTTCAAGGGCCATATCGTTGGTAATACTGCAATACCGCGAAAGTAACGATAGCTAATTAGATTGAAAATCAAATGGAGCACATTGATTCTTAACCTTGATAACACATATAAAAAAATATTTCTTGACAGATGAAATTAGACCTTATTAGCAACTGCCACTTACGCGGTATTACAGCATCACCGACGGCATTTGCTTATGAGGGGTATCACAGCGGGTCGACCAAATGTAATGGTTTATTGTGGGCTGTTTTAGTTCCATTATAGAAACCGCATTAATATCGTCCACGGGCCACATGCGGCCCGCGGTCCGCAGTTTGACGACCACGGGAGTAGTCTATATAGGGTGACTGGTAATTAGTGACCGATACCTAAACACATGATTGTGCTCATGATAACAAACAACTTTTACTATGGCACCAAACCTGAAATCGTGAAAAAAAAATCTGCTGTTCCATACCATATTGACGAGTTATGTGAACATGAATGTATGGAACAGCTGATATCTTTTCGCGATTTCAGGTTTGGTGCCATAGTAAAATTTGTTTGTTATTATGAGCACAATGATGTGTTTAGGTATCGGTCACTAATTACCAGTCACCCTATATATAACTCTATACATTCATATAAATAAATTAAATTGGTGTTTCTGTTTGTAATACACTACAACTACGTACACTACTAAATAAACATGTTGTTTTTTGTAATAAAATATGTTTATTTTAAAATATTAATATTAGAATAATTAGCAACTACTAAAAGTCACGGTATTTGTATATAAACTAGCTACCTGCGCGCGGTTTCACCCGCGCATCTCCCGTTACCGTGGGAACTTCATAATTAAATATAGCCTATTAGTCACTCAGGGTGAATGTAGATTTCTAATGGTGAAAGAATTTTTGAAATCGGCACAGTAGTTTTTGAGTTTATTCATTACAAACATACACACAAAAATACGATGAAGATGAAATGAGCCATGTAGGTATGTTTTTGAGTGTAACGAGTAGATAATGACGATTATTATTTCAGATTGAACAAAACTAGTTTTATCGAAGGTCGTTCGGGTCACGATTGGAGATAACTTAGTTTTATTTCATATGACAACTTTTTGTTTCATTTATTAGGGTTCCGTACCCAAAGGGCAAAAACGGGACCCTATTACTAAGACTTTGCTGTCTGTCTGTCACCAGGCTGTATCTTAAGAACCGCGATAGCTGGACATATGAAATTTTCACAGGACATAACAACAAATACTAAAAATATATATTTAAGGTGAGCTTCTATACAACAAACTTTTTTTTTTGCACTTGAAAATGGTACGGAACCCTTCGTGCGCGAGTCCGACTCGCACTTTGCCGGTTTGTTATATTAAAATTATCTTTTTATCCTCTGACATTCTGACTCTTCCAATAGGTAAAAAAAACTAAAAAAAACTTGTTCTGATAAGTTGTTAGTATACAAAACAGGTATCACAAAGACGGTTGTATACTTTGTCCATTACATTGTAAAAATGATCCATTCGTCATCTCGGTGCTTGAAAAACGATGCTCGGCGTCGAGATCGTCCTAATTGTTTAAATTTATTTTTCATCTGTTAACTCGACGCTCCATATGAGTAGGTACAAAGTATTTTTGAACATTCACTTAATCAATAAAAATGTTTTATAATTCATCAAGCAAATAGCATTTTTATAAACAATAAGATACACATCAATATCGTAAATTGTACGTTATAGCTTTAATTTAATATTTTCTAGCTAAATTGAAAAGAATAGTATACGTGATCGAATCAGAAATGAAGAGATCCGCAGGAGAACGAAGGTCACTGACATAGCTCAACGGATTAGCAAGCTGAAGTGGCAATGGGCAGGACACATAGCTCGAAGAACTGACGGCCGATGGGAGCAAAAAGGTTCTCGAGTGGAGACCACGAACTGGCAAGCGCAGCGTAGGACGACCGCCTGCACGATGGACCGACGACCTCATAAAGGTCGCGGGGAGTCGGTGGATGCAGGCCGCTAGCGATCGTTCCCGCTGGAAATCGATGGGGGAGGCCTATGTTCACCAGTGGACTACAACAGGCTGATGATGATGATGATGAGTATACCATAGGTATAGAAGACATATTATTATTACGCAATCATAATATCGCAAATGGCTTTAGTTTACATCAAATGAAACTCATAGTAAATAGTGATTATGACTATAGTGATTATGCCGAGATGACGAATGATGTTGTAAAATAAGAGATAATCTCGAAAATTATGGGAACGATTCATCATCAGAAGCTTTAATATTCTGTAGTGACGTTCAATAAGGAACGAGAGACGAGGAAATTTGTTATTAAAATATTAAATTCAGGATTCCAACTGATTTAGGTACCGACCGACTCATATTGTTCATCAAAATATTGTTTTTTGTGTATCCTTGGTCCGTGCGGTACTTACTATGTACTTGGGTTGCTAACTGAAAACCAGCGCAGAGTGTTGTCTAAATAGTTTTTTTTTTTTTTTTTGTTTTTACTTGGTTGAAATCTTTTACAGACTTCCCTCCGTCGTGGGGAAAGACGGTGGGGGCGTGTCTAACTCCTTCACTTACTCCCGGCTCTATGTAGGTGTTGTACCAATAACGACGTTTCAGCAAAATATTCAAGATTACTTATCATTGTTTTCTTTTTTATTTCCATTTAGCAACATGTGATGTTTATGTTGTGCTGAAATAAATGTGTTCATTGTTTATATCGGCCTAGGCAGGACGGCATTTTACAATGCGATGGAGGCTAAATACTAGAATTACAGTTCGGAAACCTATGTTACTTCTGAATACCATAGCTTTTTAATGGTAATTTTTTTTTTTAATCGGTTTTATTCAATGCAAGTAAACAAGCAATAAAATCTTTGCTCTTAATAATATTAGTATAAATAACTGACCTTCCACAAGGTGGCATGTGTCCAACTGTGAACATAATACAACACAAAGCTAATTATTAATAAAAAACCGATACTCACATCTCCCCATAACATAAATACATCCCCTTGAATGCGGCGTCCCGTATACCGCTGCCAAAACCGAAAGGACACACAAAGCGATTAAGCACTTCATTTTTATACTACTTTTCAATTTGTACGGTTTATACGCGATACGTTTGTTATCTATGAAGAGTATATTATGACTGACCAATGGAAGGAAATAGGTCGGTTTATATAAATAGGTACACGATTAGTGCAAAGTGATTATTATAAGTGTGTACAAGTACAACTGGTTTGTATTTTATCCTTAATGTTTTAGTTGCATATTGGCGATCCGGCGCGGTTTTACCCGCGTACGATTTACTTTATTTTAAGGGCTTATTTTCCAATTTTTTGAAATAAAACATCTTCAGCCCGTATATCGTCCACTACTAAACATTGTCCTCCTCCCGATAGACAATATTTGCCATAGTCGCCACGCTTGGCGGGCGGGTTGATGACTGCAGTATTATGTTGTACCACACAAGGAAACGCTGCTGCCCGTTCCTTGTTATACGATTATTATAGACGATGTTATAACAATCGGGACCAACGGCTTAACGTGCCTTCCGAGGCACGGAGGGTAGTCCCTCAGCCAACCAGACCCAGAAAGAAATCTTAGAATTTACACTAAGATCTCCTGTCCGGCGTGGGGATCGAACCTACGGCCTCCGAGATTTAAAGCGAGCCAAATACCGCTACGCTACGGAGGTTGATTACAAAAATAGCTCTTAAGTAAAATATATAAAAATAATCTTTATTGTATGTACACCAGTACGCGTATCACGAACGAATTTTTGTTAGTTTCCACTGTCAAAATATAATTAACTCTCGTATTACCAACCTAATACAATTGAAATAAGGTTCAAAATATTTCTTTACTATCGATTCGTAAGGTAGACCGTACAGTTGCATAGAAAAATCTCTCATACAAACCTCGACCTTATAGTTACGAATACAATGAAAATGTAATTAACTTAATTGGAAAAGTCATTCTCGAGTTATGTGCGTACATATATCAAAATATATGTACGCACATAACTCGAGAATAAAAAAAAATAAGAATTTGACGCCCAAGCGTCAAATTCTTATTTTTTTTATTTATATACCTAGATACTAAAGGCGTCCCTGTTACGTTATCTTCTAGACAGCCCCAAAATAGACTTGTTTGGAAAAATCAAAGTTAGGTGTAGCAACAAATACAATAAAGAAATTAGACACAACGGTATGTGGGACTCGTCCTCTCTATAGCGGTGGTATGCTGGTCATACTACGACGAGAGGACCCTATCCACTAAAACGACCCGGGTACTCCTCCGTCCGCCGTTGGTGAGGGGCCAATGAACGCATAGAGTTCTGGGGCCCAGGAACCTAAGGCTAGTAATTACCACATAATTGATTACAATTGTTTCCTCGCAAGTTGTACTGCTTGCTTTCCTTAAGCTTCAACGAAAGCATGAAAACCAATTACCGAATTGTTCAAGGCGTTCCCGAGTTTGATACATACTCGTAGCAACACATTGGTCAATTCATACTTATTCATACAGATTACTGAGAAGTGATTATTAAACTGTTTACTTGTAGACACTTACCTGTACACTGGTTTGTGTTTTATCAGTATGTTGTTTAACAAGTATTTTCCATTCATTTATTTGTTGTATTAGTAGATGTTATTAGCATGTGAGAAGTTTTAGATCTTCACTAGAATTATCAGATGGTTTTACTTTTGTAACTCCCGATATCTTCATAAAATAGGCTTATGGTACACACAGTGTGTGTACCATTAGCTTATGTACACACAGTGCCGGCGGCAGTGCCGCCGGGCAAGCTGCCGTGCACCCGGCGGCATTCAAAGCCGCCGGTTTTGCCACACAAAGGAGCCGCCGCACAGTGGATCGTCCCCATACAAGAGGTTGGACATAGAAACAAAAATTGAAAAAGTATTTAATTTAAAAAAAATATATTTACAGTCGCATTCCTCTATTGAAGAGCAACAAAAATGATTACTACGCGTTTTTTATTTGAGCACTTCACGAGCAAATCGATGAAAACTCTTATTTTTGTATGGAAACGAACACAAAAATGTCTGTATCTCATGATTCCCTCCTTGTTTCGATTTGCGGTTTTCATTACTGTTATTTACCTACTTTATGCCGCATTTTCTCCAAAGACACATGGTGCCCCCAGAGGGCCCCTTCCGAAATATTTTTCCTATAGCAACTATCTTTGTTATTGTATTACTGACGGAATAGAGGTACATTTGGCTTATTACCGAGAATTAGTTATCACTAAGCAGTTCCTTAAATAACAGGTGCATTAGTGAATAATTTAATGACTTATTAAGGCTTTTGTTGTAATATAACAAAAGCCTTAATAAGTCATTAAATAACGACAACCAGTACTAGCTTAATCTAATTAGTTATTGTAATTACTGAGAATTACACATAATTAAGAAAGTAAATGAAGAAAAGGCGCATTAGTATGTTCTATATATTGAAAAAAAATATCGCTAATGAGTTGTGACATTAGTTAGCTAATAACAAGTCGAAAAGAAAAGTTTTATGATGAATAAGAAAATATGTATTAAAATCTTTTTAATGCAACATGACACTATAAAATATCATTAAACCTTATAGTAAATTACAATTAAACCTATAATAATTTAAAAATAAAAAAATAAACAACTACCACTAACTAAATTAAAAATATTAAATATAATAAAAAATTAATTAATTAATACTACTATTTAGTTACTAACTATTAAATAACTATAAAGCTTAAACTACATTTTCTTCATCTTCATCATCATGATCATCATTGTCGTCATCTTCTTCAATGTCACTATATTCCGAAACTGCTTCAACTATTGTATCAGTTGAAGTGTCAATGAGCTCCAATTCACTCCGATCAGGTATGAGCAAATCGTCCAGTTCTCTAAATGAAGATTTTTTAACTTTATTGGTCATCTTCGGTCATAGGCTCGTAAGAAGAGGATCGGAAGATAACAGAAGATTATGAAGAATGTCTTCATTAGTGGCGATGCTACTGTGCTTCCGTGTATGATTTTCTCGAAATTTACGAAAATCTTTGTTTCTTGCTTCAGATGCTTCCTCAGACAAAAAACCTATAGGCACTACTGATAGGTGCTCCACTATCTGCGATCCATGAATCAGCAATTTATGTAAACTAGATGGCATGTTATACCACGGATATAACTGCACGAATAAATTTGCTGTTTCATCACAATATAATTTGAATTTTTGAATTTGAATTTTTTCGCCTGAAGAAATGCATTGCAAAATTACGGCGAGTCTTCTAATTAAATTGACGTCTAATTTAGTAATATCCGCAGTCATTTCAGGGTTTGCAAAAAACCTTCTAGCAGCATTTCCAGTGTTTGTATTGCCACTACCCTGCTTAACAACATCTAGAAGTAAGCCTGTCTTTCTTCGGAAAGCTGCTTGAATAGCTTCTTTCTTATCTTTAACAATTTGTTTGTTGTCGTCACCTTTTGCTTGCCATGATTTTATGTCCATTTTGTAAGCAATGTGTAATAAACATTCCATAGAACGAATCCAAGCATGCAACGAACTAAATCCATGCTTGTATAAATCTTCATTCACAGGTTTTGCTCTCACTTCTTCCAAATTATTCATCTCGCTTGGGCGAGCTTTGCACAAATCACACACTGCTGCTGATGTTCCAGATATTATTGAATGCGCTTTACCATCAATCATGGTTAACCACAGATTGTGCGTAATAGTAGCATAGCCGCAATCAGTTGGGATCAGTCCACGAATCTCAGTCTCAAATATCTCCATTTCAGCGTTCACGTTTGCCTCCGTTTCTTTCATAAACTTAAATGAAATCGGACGACAGTATGTGGTTGACGATGGCCGACTATTCTGCCACACTGTGATTCCACTAGAAGTCATTAACTTAAGAGGTATAAGACTTGCCATAAATACACTGCATAAATCTTGTCCACTGGTTGTTGTCCTTTGATGATAAATGCTTTGACTCGAAGCTCCATCAAAACCCCATTTACTGTGAAGCACAAGTTGTTCACCAGCATCAAAATTCGATTCAAGTGAATCGACCAGCCCCCTAACTGTGAGATCAAGGAGGGCTTGGAGCCGTATCTTTGCGGAAGTATCAGTCACAGTTACGTCTTCTTTTGCCGGGTAACACTTAAGCTTTTCTTTCACTAACATGTAATAGCTTGGGTATTTCGTATGACCTTCTTTAAAACTAAAGTCCCTAAGTGTGATGTAACGCCATTGGATAACTGCATGCTAACATAAAGAGCAAGGGCTTTGTGAGTAGGAACTTCATGAAACAAAGTATTCTGTTTAGTTTCCAGGACATTCAAAACTGTTGAGACGTGTTCAGGATTTCCCAGCAAATGTTTCATTATTCTGGCCACATCATTTTTTCCGGCAGACTTAAGTGCACTTTCAACAGTATGTAAAAGCTCATTTGGACGACTGCAACTAGCAATATTTTCATCAACACGTCTTCTTTTCTGTCTACTCGATAGATCTTCAAAGTGTTTGCGAGGAGAAATATATGTTGAAGTTGATGCATCCGATTTTGATGGACTGATTACCTCTTCTGCCTCATTTTCAGCTTCTTCAGTGGGAACAATATTTTCCTTAAAGCAATTTGGCCAAATTATATCGGAACTTAACCACTCTCTGTTCTTGTTCATGAACTTGTCGACTGACCTTCTTGATCGCACCCATTTGGAGTAAATCCGATAGCAAAATCGTCGACACCAGTTCTTTAGATCCGACACATCATTTTAACTTAACTGGACGTTACTATTCGACTTCAATGTGTTAAATAAATCATCATAGTCACGAAGGTCTTTATGATTACAAAGAGCAACATAAAGATAGTAGATACTAGATAAGTAGAAAAGCCACGGAAAGCCATAATGACAACACTTAGTAGAGGTTGTAATTACAACTGAAGTATATTTGCAAAACACACACATATTTAAAGGGCAGCAAGTTTGCAACTAGCAATGAACTTGATAAGCTAATGATGACATGAGCCAATCACAATGCATAGCTTAATGGCTGTTAACATAGTAATTACAATAACTAATTAGATTAAGCTAGTACTGGTAGTCGTTATTTAATGACTTATTAACGCTTTTGTTATATTACAACAAAAGCCTTTATAAGTCATTAAAGTACTCACTAATGCACCTGTTATTTAAGGAACTGCTTAGTGATAACTAATTCTTGGTAATAAGTATACTAAATGTACCTCTTTTCCGTCAGTAATACAATAACAAAGATAGTTGCTATAGGCAAAATATTTCGGAAGGGGCCCTCTGGGGGCACCATGTGTCTTTGGAGAAAATGTGGCATAAAGTAGGTAAATAACAGTAATGAAAACCGCAAATCGAAACAAGGAGGGAATCATCAGATACAGACATTTTTGTGTTCGTTTCCATACAAAAATAAGAGGTTTCATCGATTTGCTCGTAAAGTGCTGGTCAAATAAAAAAAGCGTAGTAATCATTTTTGTTGCTCTTCAATAGAGGAATGCAACTGTATATATTTTTTTTTCAAATTAAATACTTTTTCAATTTTTGATTCTATGTCCAACCTCTTGTATGGGGACGATCCACTGTGCGCCGGCATAGATACAACATGGTTAAATCTATTCTAATATTATAAAACTGCATAGTTTGTTTGAACGCGCTAATCTCAGGAACTACTGATCCGATTTCAAAAAGTCTTTTAGTGTTGGATAGTCTATTTATCGAGGAAGGTTATATTTAATCACGAAGTTCCCACGGGCACGGGAGCTACGCGGGTGAAACCGCGCGCGGGAAGCTAGTGGAAGCTATGTATAAAAAAGTACTATATTTTTTCGCTCATCCAATTTCACCCCTTTTTAATATTTTGATCGCACCCTCAGCGCGGCATATGAAAAAAAGAATTGTTAATTTATTTTAATATGGATCTAACATGTTCAGATTCTTATAATTATTTTAAAGGTAAAAATATATTGATGGCAAAAACAAATATACACATGGGAAAATAAATAATGTTTTAAAATAAATGTGTAAGTACTATTTTTTTTCTGAATTTACTATACAGGGTTATTTTTAAAACACCGAAAAATAACCCTGTATATACTATATAAACTTCCTCTTTACTCTATGTACTAAAAAACCGCATCAAAATCTGTTGCGTAGTTTTACAGATCTAAGCATACATATGAACAAACAGACAGCGGGAAGCAACTAAGTTTTATAGTATATAATGACAATACATGTGATGTGCTGCATTCACGTTAGTTTAAATTGTTTACTCATATTCAAGTGTGAACTTGAATATGAGTAATAAATGTAAAATTTTAAATATTGATAAACGTCTATTTACATTTTACATAGTAAGGAGGTAAGTATATACTGGGTGACTATTTTACCGTCTTGATAATATGGTGTGTTGTGTAAGTGGAATAGAATCTATAGACCACAGTATATTTATACTAGTATGTCGGTAATTAGAGTTTCGAGTTTCATAAATTATATAAAATAAATACACCCTACATAGCGCGTGCATATTAATAAAATAGGTGCCTACAATACCTAGGCCGCAATTACAAATGAATGAAAAGAGTGAGCGAAATATCGTAACTACCTACTGAGGTAAACATTTTTACCTTCACCTCTATGTCATTAAAAAAATAATGAAAAATATGCCTTAGACATCTATTTCATATCAGTGGTGGATTTGAAAGCAGGCTAAGTAGGCTGAAGCCTAGGGCGGCAGAATTTTAGGGGCGGCAAATTAGGCCATTTTTTTACTATAGAAAAAAAATCTTACCGTCAAAAATTTACAATAGTCAAATTTTCAGTGGTTTAATAGTATGGGCGGCAAAATTTGAATAGTGTACTAGCGGCAAATGTGTAAGTCCGCCACTGTTTCATAAACATATCACGCCCTATTATTTTCAAGACGGTAAAAAAGTCACCCCGTTTACATCTGTGATCTTCAACTTTTTTTATCAATATATTTTGTTGGAAATTATTATTGTTATATTAATAGATTTGATTGTTTGTTTGAATTGAATATACTCCGATACTACTGGACTGATTTCAAAAAAATCTGCCAAAGCTACGTTGTACAGGATTAACACATAGGCTATATTTAACTATGAAATTCCTACGGGAGCTTAAGCTTAAATATATATCGTCTGATTTAACGATGAAATATTTTTTGAAATCGGTTCAGTAGTTTCGGAGCATGTTCAATGCAAACAATCAAATATTTCCTCTTATAATAATAGTAGGTATAGACAAGTAATGATATAAGCGGCCGGCCAATGGCTTGGGTGTCGGACCTATGATCTTGTAATAGCCGGTTCGATCCCCACCCATTGCACTACCGACGTGAACCTACTTGTAACACAAGCATTTTAGCTAAGCACGAGGGGTTAACCAGAATACTTGTAGACTGCAAAAATTTGCTAGTAATCTTTATAAAAAAATTACATTATGTACTTTTGAAATCAGTTTAAAGTTATTTAAACAATGTAATACATATGGAATTATCACCTTTACTCACTTACCGATTAAACTCTGTATATTAAGATCAATGGTATCTTTAGAATAACATAAATTTATGTGCAATACATTCGACTGCACATATTATTGTGTATTTTATGCTAAAGATAAACAAACTTCCGTTACTCGATCCCATGAGCTGATCATAAATACCAGTATGAAGAAAACCTGTTGATTCCGGCCACTGAACGAGCCGCAGGTCAATTATATAACTTATTATAGCAACACGACAGCAGATATCCATAATTTAGCACATTAATTCTGGTTAGGGATGCTATTTGTGTAAACTGTGGCGGTTTGACACCTCCCCTCAACGTTTTGGGCAGTGGGCACTGCCACGTAGGACCTTAAGCGGAAGAAATATCATTGGTGATACCGCGTAATTGACAAATAACTAATAAGGTTGAAAATAAGTTGTAGCAAATTGATTTTTTTCTCTTCAAAATATAAAACGGAAATAATTCTTGGCAGATGAAATGACACCTTATAAGCCTACTGTCACTTACGCGATAATGAGCGTGCAATCGTCGGTAATAACTGACGATATGCTTCCATATCGTCAGTTATTATTCCATATCGTGACGGAAACATATTTCTTCCGCTTGGCGTCGAAACTATGGGTCCATATAGCCCAGACGCCCAGCATTTTTAAAAAGAGCTACCCAGACGCCTGGTCTCCCACTAGGCGTCTGGGCAGTTCGCAGTTGGGTGACCAAATTACCTCGGCCAATGAATAAGCTTGGCTATCCAACGGGTTAGTTTAGGGTTTAGGGCACCCTGATAAAATAAAAGAGAAGAAAAATTAATAATTTTATATATTTGCAAAAAAATTAAAGAAAAATGTCGCGTTGCTATTGCAATTGGTGGTCAGTTGTCAACTATTGCCACAATTTATGTTTCAGGAGGCTATGATAATGTCGCGTTGACTGACAATGCGTGTTTTGCGATTTATCACAATGACACAATTATCGCAGTTGCATTTTTTACGTAATTGTCCTGCGGGTCAGTAGCGCGATAAGCACGGGTAAATAACCTCTACGAGATAAGTAACAATAACAGTAATATTCATACGGATTTTTAATTACAAATCTTACATTTGTGATAATTAAATGAAGAAAAAAAATGTTGCCGCCTATATAAAGGAGCATTGCACTTTGAGTCCATTGCAAACACTGCAGCCAAAAAACTTGGCATTCTCTCCAAGGTGAGGCGGTACTTCACATAGGAGCAGCTCTTAAGTCTTTACAGAGCTCAAGTTCGCTCCTCAATGGAATACTGTTCTCATCTTTGGGATGGGTCTGCTAGATATCAGCTGGATGCTCAGGACTCATTGGAGCGCCGAGCGAAGAGAGTCATAGGCAATAACTCACTGGTGGAGGCAAGTCTTCAGAGCCTTGAACACCGTAGACGAGTAGCCTGCCTATCGGTTTTTTATCGGTTACATTTCGGGGAGTGTGCGGAGGTTCTACATAACCTGATACCCCCTTCACCCGTACATCACCGGACGACTAGGCGCGGCGAGCGGTTTCACCCTTTTGTTGTAGCCATTCCTTCAATACGCACGAAGCGATTTGCTTCTTCTTTCATAGCCGTCCGCTAAGGAGTGGAATTCTCTGCCGGGGTCGGTTTTTCCGGAACGCTATAATCTGGACATCTTTAAGGCTGAAATGAACAGACACTTTCTAGGCAAGCGTGTATCATCTTAGGCCTTATCTTCGCCTTCCATCAAGTGAGATTATGGTCAAACGTAAGCCTATATTTAGTGCAAAAAAAAAGCTTTGTTTGGTAACCACCTAAAGAAGAACGGTTGTTGGTGTTCCTTCGAAAAATGAAGAGCTTCTTGGCTGGGCGAGGTGTACCCGGCGGCCGACGCGACGGCTGTTTGTTGATAATTCAGAACTTGTATATGTTCGAATTGGCTGGCGAACTTGAATTGCGCGATACAGGTTAGTTGGGATGCTGAGTGCTAGATGGCGCTGCTGGTTATCTTGAAGTTTGTGCGGCCACTATAATTGTCACTACACACAGATTTCATAACGTCTTCCGTGTATGGAATTGACAAGATGCCCGTTGAATGCTGATCAATCAATCAAGTAATCAGTTGTTTATGTGATAAATAGGACTAACTTAACTAAAATTGTGTCCATTGTCTTTCTTAATATAATTTTTTTTCTTAATAAAACTACCAATTGCCAATTTAATGATGAAAAGGTTTGTCTGAAACGTTGTATAAAAAACCAACTTCCCATCGGACAATTCTGCTCTAGGTTCAATTGTCTGGTATTAGATTTCCGTGCCTCGAAATTACCAATGGTTATTTTTAACAATTTTTCAGACAACTGACGGGCAATATATTCATGTATATGTATATGATACGGGGAAATAATAAGAATCATGAGTTGATCAAAAATTCAGCTGTTCCATACATTTATGTTCACTTACCTCGACAAAATGTATGGAACAGCAGATTTTTTTTTTCGAGTTTAAGCGTGGGTCCCATAGTAAATGTTGCTTATAATCATCAGTACTTTCACCCCCTGAAAGATTATTATTGTTTTAAAAATAGCCCTGTATACCCAAGTAAGACTGGTTTTAGAATCACACTGTTTACTAATGCAGAACAAAACCAGCCTTATTTAATATGTAATTCAACTATGACATAATATTGTCTCGAGTTCAAGACCACGTCAAGGTGACTAAGCGTCAAGGTGTATTACGTTAAACTCTGTTGAATTTAATAATTCGAGAATTTCAAGATCAACTCTGTTTGACTTTAAAATGTTTTAGGCAATAGAGCAACTACAATAGACACGTATAGGCTATTCTGAATGTGTCCTATTCTTATTTGATACAAATGAAAGCTATGCTATCCGCGAAAATTCATGCACATTTGGGAAATTCATATTGCTTATTTTAATCTAATTG
This sequence comes from Nycteola revayana, assembly GCA_947037095.2. NCBI lineage: Eukaryota > Metazoa > Arthropoda > Insecta > Lepidoptera > Nolidae > Nycteola > Nycteola revayana. Next base: position 17,867,421 of record OX344856.2, on the reverse strand, counting down.
GTTTGTAGAACTAGCCATCGTGTATTGAAAACAGCGTCACCGTCTCGATTTTTATATCATTTTATTCTTTAAAGAAATAGATTACTAGCAGAGTTTTGCAGTAGTATTCTTGTTAACCCCTCGTGCTAAGCTAAAATGCTTGTGTTAAAAGTCCCGTGCGATTGGCTCTGTCCCACTTTTCGGAGTTAACTCTAGATGATTTTAAATGAAATTATTAAAGTAACATATATTCAAAACGGCCAGACGGGGACACGGCAGACCAAGAAGGAGATGGCGGGACGACTTGGTGGGTTTCCTCGAGAATTGGCAAGATGTAGCGCAAAATCGCGAGAAATGGAAGGAATGGAGGGAGACCTTTGCCCAGCAGTGGGACAGTACAGGCTAGGTATAATAATAATAATAATATTCAAATTCATTTTCTATGGTTACTTTTGCTATTAATTGTCTTGTAAACAACATTTTTAACTCAAATACCTAAATGATACATTTAAAAAAATGACTTTTTTTAAAAAATCCCGGTTTGCTAAGAAATCTGCTCGGAAAGCACGTTAAGGAATTCTGGGATCGTATCCCACCTGGGACACCTTTCTGTATGAACCACGGATATTTGTCCTGTGTATAAGTTGGAGGTTGGAGGCCCACGTTCAGCAGTAGACATTGTACGGGCTGATGATAAAGATGATGAATGGATACCTGCAAGTTTCAGGCCTGTATCATAACTGTAGAATATAGGGCGTCGGACTTATGATCTTGAGGTCGCCGGTTCGAACCCCACCCATTGCACTACCGACGTGAACCCACGGTATTTGGCTCGCTTTAAATTTCCGAACAGGAAATCTTTGTGTTAAAACGTAAACCAATTACAGGCACTTGTAAATCGTCAAACATTATTTGAAAATTAATTATTATTTATCTTAAATTACATTTGTTGTTTATTTATAAACCTATTAAAATTTCTTATTTATAATGAAATTAATTATTATAATTAATGTATATTGTCGCTAGAGACGCTAGAAAATGCATGTTCAGTCTATGTTATGCCAAAACAATTGTCATTATTTGGGTGGACCATGAGCATATAACGACGGACGCACTTTAATGCTACCACCGGATCCAATGCGCTCCAACTGAGAAGATCCGGCGAAACAAACTCAGTGGGTTACTCTACCACCGGTTTCAACACGGCCCACATGAGGCGGTCCGGCGAAACATACTCGAATGGGCAATTACGCGGGGTTTAGGTCCAGTTATTTTAATTTATATTTTAGTAGGCACACACATTTATTGCCCAAACGGTTGTCTTATTATTATTTGTTTATTTTTGATCAATAAGATTGAATGATATTGAGACAACTATTTAATTCTAAGATTCCTTTCCAGGTCTGGTTGGTTGACGGACTACCCTCCGTGCCTCGGAAAGCAGGCTAAGCCATTGGTCCCGATTGTTATAACATCATCTATAATAATTGTATATCAATGAACGGGCAGCAGCATTTCTTTGTGAGGTACAATATACTACTGCGGTCGTCAACTCGCCTGCCAAGCGTGTGACTATGGCAAATACCCTCCCCCGGGAGGAGGCCCACGTTCAGCAGTGGACGTTATACAGGCTGATGATGAATGAAAGATCGATTGGTCCAAAGAATGCATTGCGAAATAAACATTCTTACCAATAATTGAGTATTGTCATAATTCGGGTGCGTTACACCCTTCTGTATTAAGTAAATAACGGTTCGATGCCCTTACAATTTTGTATATTGACGACAAACATTTAGCTTAAATTAAAAAGGGTTGTTTAAAAAGTACAATTCTTTTAAGAGATTCGGCTAAACGAAATAAGGTCGTTTAAAGCGGCCGTAGCCCAATGGCTAGGGCGTCGGACTTGTGATCTTGAGGTCGCCGGTTCGAACCCCACCCATTGCACTACCGACGTGAACCCACTCATAACACAAGCATTTTAGCTTAGCACGAGGGGTTAACAAGAATACTAGTAGACTGCAAAATTCTGTTAGTAATCTTTAAAAAAAAAAAAAAAAAAAAAAAAAAACCGGTTTCTGCTCGGTCACTGACCGGTAAAACCGGTAAACAAGACGTAACATGTCCGTGACCTCTATCTCTTAATGATCATATAAATATAAAGTAGAGCGACAGATGCACAAAACTCAACTTAAATACTAAAAGTCATGATCCCTCAATCACTTCGCCAGCGACCGCCCTGTGCCAAAGTCCAAGCCCCACAGGAGGTGCCCTCTTGCGCAGGTTGCTTAGTTTGTAGTTTTGAAACCATTTATTAAGGCTCTGCTCGTCTTTATGCCCGGTGAAGTAGCAAAAGCGTCGTAAGTAACGACGTATGTCCGTCGGAAAAAAAGATGCTAGCCAAGGTATAAACCTTGATCTCGGAGTTTCTTATAGTCTTTCTTCTCCGGGTGTCACAACGTAGGTAGATAGAGAAAGACTCGTAGGAAGCTAGGATAGGGTCCGGTCGTCCTTGCAAGGCGAGGCTCGCGACGCGTTCTATGCTTATGACCGAATCCCAGCCCACGCTGGTTGATTCTGATTATATTTATAGTACGCGACTATCACATGCCACATTGGTAGATTTAAATTATATTTAATAACATGACTGTTGAAATGTATACTAATGAATTAGTCAAGATTTTTTTTTTTTTTTTTCTCTTTTTATATTTGTATCATTGTATTTGACTTATAATAAGAACGATCGATTCGTCTACATTATCAATAAACGTTTTCATTTCATTTTCATTTCATTTCATAGAAAGAGGAGACCCACGTTTACATCGTGTAGTTATTATAATTTGTATAATCTACTGATTTTTATCTGGCCTTCCCAGAACATCAGTAAATTGACCAACAACCGCCATAATGCGCAGGAGTCGGCGGATAATAAACATAATTATAAGGTGGGTTTAGTTCCTTGTTTTATAAGTCATCTCAAGTATGTAATGATGGTACACTAGGCTTTTCATACGTATTAGCTTTATGCATTTTTTTTTTTAAATTCCGTACCTGAAGGGTAAAAACGGGACCCTATTACTAAGACTTCGCTGTCTGTCTTTCACCAGGCTGTATCTCAAGAACCATGCTTAGCTAGACAGATGAAATTTACACGAATTATGTATTTCTGTTGACGCTATAACAACAAATACTAAAAACATAATAAAATGAATATTTTAGTGGGGCTCCCATACAACAAACTTTATTTTTGTTGCCCTTTTTTGCTCGATATCTATAAAGGCAACAGATAATCACTTGAAAATGGTACAAAACACTTCGTGCGCGAGTCCCACTCTTGGCCGATTTTTCTAGATTCCCGCTCGTGGTTGTACCCACGTAGCTCTCGTTATTGTGAGACTCGCACACGAAGGGTAGATGGTGTAAGGTCTGTTGCCCTATGACCATGATGGTCTACCCCCGTGATCATCAAACTGCGGCCCGCGGGCGCATGTTGCCCGTGGACGATATTAGTGTGGCCCGCGGGCTAACGGATTCTATAATGCAACAATTCAATTTTGCCGACCCGCTCTGATACCCTTCATTAGAACATATATGGCCCTTGAACAGGAAAGTCTTAACGACCACTGGTCTACCCTACGTGTGACGACATGTAGGTCCTTTTTGGGTCTAATCCCTCCCACACTACAACCACTAGAACTCCTGTAAGTGGGGATCAAAAGCGGTATACACGGAAAAGGCTCTAAACTGTTAGGCTCAAGCTGGTTCCGGGACACCTATAATAATAACAACGAAATGAAATAATGAATATATTTAGCACTTGGGCATTTACATACACTTGTACTTGTCAAAATCACAATGAAAAGAACTGTAATTAATAGGTTATTATTCTCATTCTATGAATAAAACTACTGAGGCAACTATAACTAGCAAGTGCAACCTGTGAGTGCTGCTAATTTTAGGACATTACAGACAATATACTCCGTCTGTCCGTTCGTCATTAATTCCTCTACTCATATTAAGGTCATATTTACATAAATTATTATAGGTATATATTTAAAATTTATAAAAGCATACAATTAAGTGACACACACCTGGAGGCACCCTTATGGACCACAACCCCGAGGATCCTTCTATACGGAAAACAATAGTGGATTAGTACAGACGAGAACGCAGACTTATATGCTAACTACGTCCTGTGGAACTAACTACTACAAAAGTTAGTTTTATACTTAACTCTCGTAATTCAAGCGTAGCACTACCGACGGAAACCCACTCGTAACATAAGCAGTTTAGCTTAGCACGAGGGGTCAGCAAGAAGACGGCTAAAATCTTAGTAATCTTACAAACAACAAAAAAGATGAAAGCGCAGGACATTTTATAGTCCTCAAGTTTCTGCGCAAACACAGGCACTCTCTTTTTCTTTTTCTCTCATAATCCGGTGCGGTTCTACCGACACTGGTTTATGAGAGAAAAAGAGATAGAGACTAACAAGTTACCAAGCTATCAGAGGCACGAATGAAACACCAATCAATTTTTACTTTGGGCCGATCCTTACTAATATTATAAATGTGAAAGTTTGTGAGTAGGCATGTATGGATGGATGGATAGATGTTTGATACTCTTTCACGCGAAAACAAATGAACGGGTCTCGCTGATATTTCCGCCTGCCTAGCGTGGTTACTAAAGCAAATACCCGCCCTCCGGAGGAGGCCCATGTTCAGCAGTGGACGTTATACGGGCAGATAAAGATGATGACTAGGGCCTATCCGCCCCGGCATCGCACGGGTAGACTTTTAGCCTATGTTACTCAGGGATAATGTAGCATTCTAATGGTGAAAGAATTATCGAAATCCGTTCAGTAATTTTTGAGTTTATTCGAAACAAACATGTATAAATATAAAAATACAAAACTTTCCTCTTTATAATATTAGTATAGATAGATGAACCACTGCAGCATGGTATCGGTCCAAAACAAATAAAACCGAGGGCGCAGCTAGTGCTTATATATTAAAGCCGAAGAGAACAATTTTACACAACCCTAGAGTCGAACCCGAGACAGTCCGCAGTCCGACAGTAACAAAGAACACAAGGTCAAGATTACTCACGATGTAAACAAGCTTAACATTGACCTTAGAATTCTTATACATGATTCATGCCTTCACAGAATATTTTTATTATTCTTTATTATTCGCACGGGTGCAATGCTGATGTATTATACATAAAGCTTCTTCTAGAATAATTCTATCGATTAAAAAAATCGATAGATCGATTTAAGCATACATAGATACAGGCAGACAGCGGGAAGCGACATGTTTTAATCTATGTATTGATTGACTACTTCTCACGTGCGGTTTCACCCACGTCCCTTTCGTTCCCGTGGGAACTTCATAATAAAATTTGCTACAGATGATGTTATGAGAATCAACCTCAATCACCAACGGCTTAACGTGCTTTCTAGTTCCACAGCCAACCAGACCCGGAAAGAAATCTAAAAATCTTCACAAAGATTTCTTGTGCGGCGTGGGGATCGAATCCACGACCTCCAAGATTTAAAGCGAGACAAATATAAAACAACAACAAATATAAATATAATAATACCGCTACGCTGCGGAGGCATGATTAAAAGCTGAACCTATATTGGACATGTACACATCGATAAATCGCGTGCAACTGCAATCATTGTATTGCACGAAAATGAATCTTAAGTAACCAATATTAGTTAGATGAATTAAGTAATCAATTATAATAAATTTTAATACAATGAAGATGCCAATGAGATGTGTAGGATTGCAAAATGTATTCCTTGGAGAAGTACTTCTCAACACTTCAACGACACGACACAAATCATTATTACTTGTGAATTTATTAAACATGAACGAATACCATTATTTTAATCTCCACATATGCAAGAGAATATGTTATAGTTACTTTTATTGAATACCTCATCATCATCAGCCCGTATAACGTCCACTGCTGAACACGAGCCTCCTCCCAAGGGAGGGTATTTGCCATAGACACCACGCTTGGCAGGCGGGTTGGTGACCGCAGTATTATGTTGTACCACGCAAGGAAACGCTGCTGCCCGATCCATTAACAAATGATGTTATTACAATAGGGACCAACGGCTTAAAGTGCTTTCCGATGCACAGAGTATAGTCTCTCAACCAACCAGACCCGGAAAGAAATCTTAGAATTTACAAAAAATTATCCTGCCCATGACTTCCGAGATTTAAATCGAGCCCAATGCCGATACGCTACAGAGGTTGTCATATTGAATACCTACTAGGTACTTATAAAAGAAGTAGGTGGTTAACCTAGTCTCTTTAAATAGATTTCTAAAGGTATGAAACATGAGCATGTAAAGCTCTTAAAACTTTCCTACGCGGTTTTATAAGTAGCTAGCAAACTTATTCTAAATTGAAACTAAAAAAACTAGTATTTTATCATTTATTTTACTTACAAATACATAATTCAGTCGCTCAATTTTTCAAATACAATTTGAAATTCGGTGTACACCTAGACTTAAAATAACAATCACATTGTACATATTTTTAAAATTTCCACATATGTTCGATCACGCTCCATTTCCTAAGCCCATATTCATTGCATTTAAAATATCACCATTGTCAGCATCGATTTCCCATGCGAATAGACCACCGAGCTTATTTTGTCGCACATATTTCGCTTTTTCAATGGTTGACCTCGCGTCATCGTAAGTGATCAGCTCCCCAGTATCCTTCTTAAATACGTATGGTGCCTGCGCTACTTTGTCATAGTGGTACTCCCACTTGCCTTGAGCGATTTCATTTGCAATTTCCCTGTAATCCACAACACCATCTTGCCATGTTCCTTTGCAGGGTCCTGTAGCGTTTCCAGTGAAAGGGTTGCCATCTTCGTAGCCGTGGACTCCAGACCAACCGCGACCATACATAGCAACACCCACAACAATTTTCTTAGGATGGACACCTTGGGCCAATAGGTATTTCACTCCGAAGTCTGTCGTATAGGTTTCTTTGGGGTTCCATGAGGGAGCGTACAGGGCAGCCTGGTGTCCAAGAGTGTCATTTGACCAGGCTCCCTTAAAGTCGTAGCTCATGAGGAAAATATGGTCCATGTACTGCTGAGCTTCCTTGTAGTTCACAACTTGGATCTTGTCCCAACCAGAACTGATAGCGGAAGTTAATTCGTATTTCCTACCAGTTTTCGCAGATAATTCGTTCAACATCTCTCTGAGTTCCTTCATCAAACTGACATAAATATGACCATCATCAGGGCCTCCGAGGTCTGGGTTAGCTCCCTGACCACCGGGGAACTCCCAATCAATATCAACGCCATCAAAGAATTTCCAGGTTTCAAGGAAGTCTTTCACCGATGCAACGAAACGGCGCCTCTTTTCAACATCAGTGAAGAAGAAGAAGGGATCGGCCAAAGTCCATCCACCAACAGAAGGAAGGATCTTTAGGTCTGGTCTTGCTTGTTTCAACATCATCAGTTGTCCAAAATTACCTTTGTATGGTTCATTCCAGGAAGATAGACCCTTTTGAGGTTTCTGTAGAGCAGCCCAAGGGTCATGGATAGACACTTTGAAATCTTCCCGTCCACTGCAAGAGCGTTGCAAAGCTTGGAAACTACCTTCGATTTCTTTCAAACTGTCGTTGATACCATCTCCACCACAAATTGGGATGAAGCCGTACAGCAAATGGGTCAAATTCGGGATTGGTATACGGTCTACAGGGAACTTCCTGGGATATACACCCCACTCTACGAAGTAAGCACCCACGACCTTTCCAGAGTTCTGCTTGAAAGGCTTATTCTTCTCTCCCATGGAATAGTCCAGGGGTGGTAAATGACTACCATCAGTATCAGCAACAATAATTTCGGTTGAGTCACTGTAGCTGCATCCTTCGGCATTGCAGAGCTCGACTTTCATTTGATAACGTCCACCTTTCTTCACTTTGAAAGCCGCTGAGGTAGCAGATCCGGAGCCGGACCAAAATTCTTTGTCGTTTAGAAGAACTCGGGACTTGTCTGCTGGGTCTCCAGACCACACGTTCCACGTAACTGACACATCCGCTGCATCTCTTTTCGTGACGAGTTGGTTGTAGGCGGTCGCTGCCTGGTTGACTTCGACAATCGCGAAGGTGCGCTCGCCCCATCCCAAGGATGGTTTGCCAGGAGGGCCGCACGCCGCCACCGCGAACACGGCGGCGCAGACTAAGGCCAACATATGACGCCTCATTCTAAAAAAATAAATACGAAAATTTTAACACAACCAACTTCTCATTTAAGAGTCGCGCCGTAACTGGATTTGCATCGGAGAGGTATCTTTTATATAGTGCTTGTATTGTAGGCCAACCGCTAGTGTTGTGGGCCCGCATTGTGAATATTGAATATTGGAATGATTTTGAGATACGTAATAATCGTTAACACACTTATTTATCCCGGTCACGTTAGTAGGTCGGTCAAGGAGACAAATGTATTTAATTGTTTATTTAATAATGCGACTTTGGCTTTGCCCTTTGTGAGCGAAGAAGGCGTTTGTTTATTTTTAACGAGGGTGAAAGTGTTACCGTAAATAAGAGACAGGATATTTTAAAATAAAAACGGTATTCTTCTGGTGAAATCAGTGTGGCTGTTTTTAATTTAAGGACTCGTTATAAATCTAATTAGCATGGTAAGAGCTTTCTTTCGATAAAAAGTCGTTGCTCCACTTTCTGCGTCATATTCAAAGTTCACGCAGCCAACTTACAACGTGCACATCTCTCATTATTTATAATATTAATAGATACAGATTCTCGATAACAATACATGTCAGCGATATTATTAATATCGTCTATAATAGTATAATTAATTATTCATAAGTGGGCAAATAAATAGCTCTTTAAGGCGACTCACGTTAAAATTAATCTCAGTTGCATCAATTGAATCCCTTCTTAGCAAATGCCTGCCCCATAATAACTATCTGCGTGCGAAAATTCAGCGTAATCCGCTGTGTGATTTACACCAGTGAGTAGGTCATTTTTAGGGTTCCGTAGCCAAATGGCAAAAAACGGAACCCTTATAGATTCGTCATGTCTGTCTGTCTGTCTGTCTGTCTGTCTGTCTGTCTGTCTGTCTGTCTGTCCGTCCGTATGTCACAGCCACTTTTTTCCGAAACTATAAGAACTATAATGTTGAAACTTGGCAAGTAGATGTATGTTGTGAACCGCATTAAGATTTTCACACAAAAATAGAAAATAAACAATAAATTTTGGGGTTCCCCATACATAGAACTGAAACTCAAAAATTTTTTTTTCATCGAACCCATACGTGTGGAGTATCTATGAATAGGTCTTCAAAAATGATGTTGAGGTTTCTAATGTAATTTTTTTCTAAACTGAATAGTTTGCGCGAGAGACACTTCCAAAGTGGTAAAATGTGTGTCCCCCCCCCCTGTAACTTCTAAAATAAGAGAATGATAAATCTAAAAAAAATATATGATGTACATTACCATGCAAACTTCCATCGAAAATTGGTTTGAACGAGATCTTGTAAGTAGTTTTTTTTTAATACGTCAAAAATCGTAAACCGCAATTTAGCTTTCATTCAATCAAAGTTACAACGAACTACAAGAACTTTTATACTATGTTACTTGTTGTATTCTTGATATCAAAAATAAGGTAGGCACTTGCAACTAGTACGGAACCCTTCGTGTGAGAGTCCGACTCGCACTTGGCCGGTTTTTTTATTAATTAATCTGACCACATTACATGGTACTAAATGGTATAAAATTATCAAGAACTCAAAATGAGTTTTTAATAGTTATTTATATCTTTACAATGAAAAACTACGTTTCCGTATTTAATTTGTGTACAAATTTTGTCAAAGACAATTGTTGTAGATAAAGTAACTCTGTACTTAATATATTCCGACCGATTTTAGCCACAGATCAAATCTCTAAGGATATCAGCTATATGCGCAGGACATATTATAGTGCACCAGTTTGTGCGAAAACACAGATGCATTCTCTATTATTTTACTCTTAAAATGCGGTGGGATTATATAAAATATTAAAATAATAGTAAGTTTATTAACCTAAACAGCAACGAATGAGCACGTATTCTGCGATTAAACCTAACAGTTTAATGGGAAGATGATTTGTATAATAATGTTTTTAAATAATTAAAAACAAAGTCTCAGATATTTATCGAAATAATCATACAAATACGATAGTCGTAGAATAATTTCTTAGGAATACCGAAAGTGTGACTAATTACCTACTTTCTTTTAGTTACAGAGTCATGTAAAGTCTACGGTAGTACATTCGATATTTTGTTTTCAGACGGACATACGTAGCTAGCCACGAGTCTTTTGCTACTTCACCGGGCATAAAGGCGAGCAGAGCTGGACCTTAATAAATGGTTTAAAAACTACAAATTAAGCAACCTGCGCAAGAGGGCGCTTACTGTGGGGCTTGGACCTCGGCTCAGGGCGACCGCTGACGATGAGATTGAGGGATTATGACTAAGTATTTTAGGGGGTTTTGTGCAACTGTCGTACTACTTTACTCTCGGATTTTGGGTGCACGAGAGCATCGGATGGGTCGGGAGGAACATTCGATCTTAACTATCAAGGTCGTTGGTTCAATCCTAGGGTCGGGCAAAGAATTGTGTTACTAAATACTAAATCAGAAATTTGGTTGTATTTCCCTGTGCCTCCACACCGTTAAGCTGTTAATCCTCCCTGATCTCTCTCCAGTCTATATCTGTCGGTAGAACTGTTTCATCGGATTTTGAGAGTAAAGGAATAAATAATGCACTTTTGCACACATTTTTGTACATATCTACTATATTATGTTCCACACTAAGAGTACTAAGAGCTGCTTGGTGATAGAGTGGCTACCGTGGCCAAAAACACCATCATTGTTATTATTTTATATATAAAAAGATTGGTATCATAGTTTTGCAGTTTACTAGTATTCTTGTTAACCCCTCGTGCTAAGCTTAAATGCTTGGGTTACGAGTGTGTTAACGTCGGTAGTGCAATGGGTGGGGATCGATCCGGCAACCCAAGATCACATGACCGACGCCCCTAGCCATTGAGTGACGGCCGCTTGTACGGGATTGTAATTCGTTTTTAATTACATTATCAACTTATTAAGGTCCACAGCTAAACATGAACCTTCTCTTAACAGATCGTGGAAAGCTAAGGTCGTTCAAGGATATGCCGTAATCACCACGCAGCAATTGCAGTAAAATGGTGAGTATCCAGAAGCTGATAGAAGCAGCTTCCTATTGATTAATTGACAACCTCCGTAGCGTATTTGGCTCGTTTTAAATCTCGGAGGTCGTGGGTTCGATCCCCACACCGGACAAGAAATCTTTGAGTAAATTCTAAAATTTCTTTCCGGGTCTGGTAGGTTGAGGGACTACTCTCCGTGCCTCGGAAAGCACGTTAAGCCGTTGGTCCCGATTGTTATAACATCAGCTTTAATAATCGTATATTAAGGAACCGGCAGCAGTGTTTTCTTGTATGGTACCACATAATACTGCGGTCACCAATCTGCCTGCCAAGCGTGGTGACTATGGCAAATACTCTCCCCGGGAGGACGCCCATGTTCAGCAGTGGACGTTATACGGGCTGATGATGATGATAATGATTGATTAATTGTATGTCCCTTATTACCCTCTTACGACACCCATGACAAGACATGTAGTGGTCAATTCAAGCTGTTTATAATTCATCAGCTTATACTACACGTGTGGTTTCCGGCTTAGAATAGACCACCCCATGTCCTCCCATGGGTGTCCTAAAAGGCGACTAAGGGACATAATAATATGGCTGATGGATGGGCAGCAGCATCTATTAGCTCAAGGTTTACATCTTACTGCGATCACCAATGCGTCTGCCAAGCGTGGTGATAATGGCAATATCCCTCTACGATCCTGGCTTGCCAAGGTCTGTTAAGAGGAGGCCCATGTTCAGCAGTGGATGTAAATGGGCTGTTGATGATGATACTATACTACACGTGTATTTTTATTTACCGTGAAACATTGTCTATACTAATATTACAAAGAGGAAAAATTTGATCGTTTGTTTGTATTGAAATGGCCCCGAAACTTATGGACCGATTTGAAAAAATCTTTTACCGTTGGAAAGCTACACCATCCCCGGATGACATAGGCTATATTTAATTATGAAGTTCCCACGTGAACGGGAGTTACGCGGGTGAAACCGCGCGCGGGAAGCTAGTTTTTTATAACATTGAAATGAAAATATATAGTTGGAGTTGGATAAGGTTATATTATAAAAATACTAGTCCTACTAATATTATAAACGCGAAAGTTTGTAAGTATGGATGAGTGGATGTTTGTTACTCTTTCAAGTTAAAGTTACTGAATGGACTTGGCTGAAACTTTAATTGTTAGTGAAGAATTCTATACTAATATATTAAGCTGAAAAGTTTGTTCGTTTCTTTGCTTGAACTTTATCTCACGAACTGTTGGTCCTATTCGAAAAATGTTTTCAGTGTTAGATAGCACATTTATCGAGGTAGACTATCCCACTTATATTTTAAACGCGAAAGTTTGTGAGAATGGATGGATGTTTGTTACTCTTTCACGCAAAAACTTCTGATTAGATTTGGCTGAAACTTTGCGCAGGGTTAGTTAATAAGCTAGATTAACATATAGGCTACAAAATATCACGCTCCGACCCACTGGAGCAGAGTGAAGCGGGTACAACCGCGGGGCGCAACTAGTTATCTATACTAATATTTTAAAGAGAAAAGATTTGCGTGTTAGTTTGCAATGAATAGGCTCCGGAACTACGGACCAATTTCAAAAAAACTGATTACGGGATGTAAGTTTGTCCAAGATATTTCCATGCCAACCTCCCCTCTCGACCTCCTGACCCTTAGTTTGCAAAGAACTATCCGGGACCCTTGTAGACACGAAGACCAAGAGGCCTGCGAACTGGAAAGTAGAGCGACAGTTGCACAAAACTCCCCTAAAATACTAAAAGTCATAATCCCACAATCTCATCGCCAGCGACCGCCCTGAGCCGAAGTGCGCAGTTTGCTTAGTTTATAGTTTTTAAACCATTTATTAAGGCTGAAGCTCTGCTTGCCTTTATGCCCGGTCAAGTAGCAAATCCTACGTATGACCAACCGAAAAAAAAAATAACTATGCCTAGGCGAAGAAAGTCGGGAGCAAAATAGTTTTTGATTAGCTTTTCAGTACCTAAACGAATACATTTCGAAATAAAACCTCTTTAATTGTTGAATCACTAGTAGTAGAAATAGTATATTAGTAACGTAGATGAATAATTCGCGCTTGTTATACGTCATTTACAAAGCATAACACATTAAAGTACATTTTTTTGATACTTAATTAAGAACAATATTTCTATATGGTCACTTATGTTATATTACTATTTTAATCTTATTTTATAGATCAATAAAATATATATAGATATATAGATAGAGTCGCGTGGTTTGAGAAATTAGATCAACCTGCGCGGGCTGGGATCTGGTCTGAAGCCAAGCCTTGGACGCGTCGCGAACCTCGCCTTGCGACCAACACCGTCCCTTTTTTTTTTTTGTTTACCGGGTTAAAAATGCGCAACCGCACTTCCTCTCTGGCGCAGGGATCACTTTATACGTGATCCCTGCGCCAGTAAGGGGCATGTGGGGCTCCCCTCTATAGAACGCGGTGCGCTGTCGCACCGCAGAGAGGATGTACCCACTAAAAAATCCCCCGGGTGTTCCTCCTTCTGTCGTTTGTAGTGAGAGACCCAAGTACCGGTATAGGCCTTTGGTTACCCTCCGACAGAGTTCAACTATAAACTCTCGCCCCGGTGAAAGGACTAGAGTTTCCTCCCCAATGGTTCAATCGCGAGTGTTAAGCACCCGCGATGGATACCTTCCTACTCCTATAGGGATTGCCAGAACACAAAGGCATCCCCGACCTACTTCATGAATGTGACCCTAGGGAGCAGATTCATGTTATCTGTTCCCCAGGGTCACCCCTTATGGCGGGAGACGGCGGAGAGGAACACCGTCCCTATCCCAGCTTCCTACAAGCTAATTAAAACGGATGTTAACTAAAATCGCCCTTTTAGTTAACACCCGCATATGATACATTGAGAATTATCTAAAATATTTCGTTTTGACAGTAATATGATTGAAAGAATTTCACGATAAGGTGCACGCTATCAAATAGGACTCAAATAAATTAAGCGATTTTAAACTTTAAGTCTAATTAATTAGGGAATATTATTCGTTAATAATTAAATAGAAAGGGTACAAGGGTATTTCAGTTACGGGTAGAACTAGATTTGCCCTTATGTGTTAGTGTAGGTCATGGTTTTTCTTCGTATGTATGTAGTGCAAATCAGTGATCCTTGAGAGTTTTCAAAATATGAAAAAGGTATATTTAGTAGGTATATACATATACAAGCATCCCGTGCGCGGTATCACCCGCATAGCCCCACGGGTTCACCCGCGTTACTCTGCTCCAGTGGGTCGGAGCGTAATGTTTTGTAGCCAATATGTTAATCCAGCGGATAACCTAACTCGGTGCAAAATTTCAGCCAAATCCATTAAGTATTTTTACGCGAAAGAGTAACAAACATCCATCCATACTTACAAACTTTCGCGTTTATAATATTAGTAGGATATTCCACATAAATTGATTCACCAAGTATCAGTACGGACTAGTGTTGCCTATCGATAGTCGACTATCGATATACTATCGATAGTCTATCGATAGTTGACGTCATATCAATAGTATCGATAGTCTATCGATAGTATCGATATTAGTGATAGTATCGATACTATCGAGGACCAATTTGTGTTTAAGAGCAATACTATCGATAGTATCGATAGTATTGCTGCTAAACATGGATTGGTCTTCGATAGTATCGATTGTTTTACAAACTATCGTTAGTATTGATAGTTTTAATCATTTAATGCAACGATACTATCGATAATATTGATCGTATCGGTAGTATTACTTTAAAAATATCGATACTATCGATAGTATTATAATGTAATAGTATCGATACTATCGATACTATTGCTTCAAATCAATAGTATTAGTTAATTTGTGATATCGATAGTATCGATACTATCGATAGCACTATCGATATTGTTACTATTTTTCGAGGTCACCTATCGATAGCGAAACTATCGATAGTTGGGAAACTCTAGTACGGACACGACATTCCTTTAAAAGGATAGCATATGTTTTGGAAGCACCTTATATATAATTCATAACATAAGATTTAAAACATCACCCTTTGCTGGAGTAGAGTAGGTAGGTAGTATTGCGACTAGTAATAGAGCCGATATATCATCAAAAAAGTAGGTAATTAAAATTTACATTAATTAATATCGGAAATTGAGTGTCTACATTCATTACTGTGTATTACTGCCATGTTTTATGTCAATGACATTATACAAGTACAGTCAGCAGGAAAAATAATTGTTCATCGTTTCCTATTTCTATTACTTCGGTGCTTAAACTTGACTTACACTTCATCTAGACTAGAGTTAATCAAGTTAACAAAACCTTATATCGACAAATTATATAACTTTAATTTATGTTTAGTCATCAATAAAATAGTGTTACTGTTATTTATTATACGACAAGCACTAATTTTATGAGTCTGTGGTACGTTTTTGAAGCTCTTAAATAAGACTAAAATTTCACTTTTTATAACAATGGCTGATCGACTGAACCAAACCGAAAAAAAAAAATTGATCGATCTTCCGGCTTCCGAGACATGAAGCAAGATTTAAAATTATAAAAGTTAAGTTTTATAAGTACCTGTACACATTAAATTTATAAATTTATATTATTATTAAGGACTGGGAGATAATGCCTTTGGCATTAAGTCCGCCTATGTACAGTTTTGTGCTAAAGATTTAAATAAATAAAGACTCATAATCTTGCTGCCTATTAGACGTCTCTTCCATACTCACAACTTTCTTACACATGTGTGTAATCATCTTTAACACTGTACGTCCATATTTTTTTTACCTTCCACTTTTATATCCATTCATCTTCATATTCAGCATTATTTTCTTACTATTAAAAACGATATATACTGTTGTAGCTGACTGTACATCATTCATACAATAATTACAATATTTTCTCACAATTATAGAAATTGGATAGAGTTTTTCCTACCTTCGGTTCGCAACAATAGATTGAATTATTAAGTTCTTTGACAATAATGTGACATGTATTATGGGCATACAGGGCGTTGACGACAACCTCCGTAGCGTAGCGGTATCTGACTCGCTTTAAAACTCGGAGGTCGTGGGTTCGATCCCCACGGCGGACAAGAAATCTTTTTTTTTTTTTTAAGAATTCTATCAGAGTTTTTCATTCTACTAGTATTCTTGTTAACCCCTCGTGCTAAGCTAAAATGCTTGTGTTACGAGTGGGTTCACGTCGGTAGTGCAATGGGTGGGGTTCGAACCGGCGACCTCAAGATCACAAGTCCGACGCCCTAGCCATTGGGTTACGGCAGCTTTATCTTTATCTTTGTGTAGATTCTAAAAAAACCGGCCAAGTGCGAGTCGGACTCTCGCACGAAGGGTTCCGTACTAGTTTCAAGTGCCTACCTATTTTTGATATCAAGAATACAACAAGGAACATAGTATAAAAGTTCTTGTAGTTCGTTGTAACTTTGATCGATGTTAATAAATTAGTTGATTGAATGAAAGGTAAATTGCGGTTTACGGTTTATGACGTATTAAAAAAAAACTACTTACTTGATCTCGTTCAAACCAATTTTTGGTGGTAGTTTGCATGGTTATGTATATCATATATTTTTTTTAGTTTTATCATTCTCTTATTTTAGAAGTTACAGGGGGGGGGACACACATTTTACCACTTTGGAAGTGTCTCTCGCGCAAACTATTCAGTTTAGAAAAAAATGACATTAGAAACCTCAACATCATTTTTGAAGACCTATTCATAGACACCACACAAGTATGGGTGCGATGAAAAAAAAATTTTGAGTTTTAGTTTTATGTATGGGGAACCCCAAAATTTATAGTTTTTTTTCTATTTTTGTGTAAAAATCTTAATGCGGTTCACAAAATACATCTACTTACCAAGTTTCACCATTATAGTTCTTATAGTTTCAGAAAAAAGTGGCTGTGACATACGGACGGACAGACAGACAGACAGACAGACAGACAGACATGACGAATCTATAAGGGTTCCGTTTTTTGCCATTTGGCTACGGAACCCTAAAAATTCCGGGTCTGGTTGGTTGAGGAACTACCCTCCGTGCCTCGGAAAGCACGTTAAGCCGTTGGCCCCGATTGTTATAGCATCATCTATAACAATTATATACCAGAAAATGGGCAGCAGCGTTTCTTTGAGTAGGTATATCAATAACGGTAACAGGCACATGAAAATGGTACGGAACCCTTCGTGCGCGAATCCGACTCGCACTTGGCCGGTTTTTATTTATGGTTTTCCCTGTGAATACAAATGGCGTAGTATTACATAATGTAATAACAAATAGTGACTATAGATTAAACGCATCATTAAATTTTAAGTAGATTTCTGATCTAGGTTACGGGTCTAATGACTTTTCAAGGTTATATTTATTTATGTCAATAAATCATTATGATATATTAATGAGTCATTTAATATTTATGAGTCTTACACTACTAATAGTACTTTTGCCACGAAGCTTTAGCTACTTGAGGTACTTCACTGGCAAACAGGGCTCCGGACTTGTTACCTAAATGTTTAGATTTTTAGGAGCGTTTGAATAGATTATGACCCCGATTTACAAAAAACTTCAAAACAAACTTCAAATACTTACAAAAATGTACATTTACATAATTTATCTACATTATTATGTTGTACCCACACAATGAAACGCTGCTGTCCGTTCCTTAATATACGATTATTATAGATGAGGTTATAACTATCGGGACTAGAGTTGCCCAACTATCGATAGATGACCTCGAAAAATAGTAACAATATCGATAGTGCTATCGATAGTATCGATACTATCGAAACTATCGATATCACAAATTAACTAATACTATTGATTGGAAGCAATAGTATCGATACTATTACATTATAATACTATCGATAGTATCGATATTTTTAAAGTAATACTATCAATACTATCGTTGCATTCAATGATTGAAACTATCAATACTATCGATAGTTTGTAAAACTATCGATGCTATCGATACTATCGAAGACCAACCCATGTTTAGGAGCAATACTATCGATAGTATTGCTCCTAAACACAAATTGGTTCTCGATAGTATCGATACTATCACTAATATCGATACTATCGATAGACTATCGATACTATTGATATGACGTCAACTATCGATAGACAATCGATAGTCTATCGATAGACAATCGATAGACTATCAATAGTCGGCTATCGATAGGCAACACTAATCGGGACCAACGGCTAAACGTGCTTTCCGAGGCACGACGGGTAGTCCCTCAACCATACAGACCCGGAAAGAAATCTAAGAATTAATACAAAGATTTCTTGTCCGCCGTAGGAATCGAACCCACGACCTCCGAGATTTAAAGCGACCTTTAGAGCTCAGTTAAATTGATTCACCATATAAATAAAGTACGAATGCAAACTTACAAACAATGAAAAGGTCAATAAGCTTGAAACTAAATATTATTACGAACCTAAGTATATATGAATACTATTTCATTCTTTAGTCAGTACTTACAAATTTATTAAACAAACCAATTTTTTTACCATTGACCCTTTGTTTATCATCTACCTGCTGCCCGCTACTTGGTACGCGTAACATAAATATTTTATAAGATTCTAGCTGCGCCCCGCGGTTTTACCCGCTTTACTCTGCTCCATTGGGTCGGAGCGAAATGTTTTGTTGCCTTTATGTTAATCCAGCGTATAACTTGTCCCGGTGCAAAATTACAGCCAATTCCGTTCAGTAGTTTTAGCGTAAAAGAGTAACAAACATCCATCCATCCATTCATAGTTACAAACTTTTGCGTTTATAATATTAGTAGGATCTAACAATGAGAAAGTCCTGTCGAAATTGGTACTACAGTTTGAATGTTATGCGGACAAACAAACAGAAAAACAAATAAAAATTGGCGTTTAACTAACTTAAAGAAACTACCTAGTTAAGTACGTACGTATTTTTATCGTTACGATTTTCACTCTATATGATTAAAAAAAAATATTGATAAATATATATATGAAACTAGCTGACCCGGCAGACTTCGTACTGCCTCAATCGATACATAAAAGACCTAAACATTTGTATAAAATAAACTGGGCCGTAGAGACTTCGTTTATGCGGTACTCCTACCCCTACCCTACACTACCCCTACCCTAAAAAATCTTGGCAAAAAAAATCAAGTTTTTAATTAACTAAATAAAGCTCAAATTGACTCTACATTTTAGTTAGAAAACGTTTGTATGGGAAAAAGAAAAAGGCTGTTTTAAGGGGTTTTAACCATCCTTGAACTTCCACGAACATAAAAAAAAAAGAATTGGCCAAATTGGTCCAGGCTTTGTAGAGTTCACCGCCAGCGCGCGAATACGCTGCAGCGGTGGTGGGAATGCGTCAATGCATTTCCTCCCGGACAACAACAAAAAAAAAAAAAAAAAAAAGGCTTTGTAGAGTTATGCGCTTAGCAACACATTTTGCGATTCATTTTTATATTATAGATAGATGCCTAAAGCATAGTTATTAACTTAGGCATCTATTTCATATATACATATCACAGCTTATTATTTTCAAGACGGTAAAAACGTCACCCAGTATAAATTGAATCAAAGTGTATGTGTGTGATAACCTCCGTAGCGTAGCGGTATTTACTCGCTTTAAGTCTCGAAGCACGTGGGTTCGATTCCCAGGGAACTTTGCGTAAATTCTAATTTTTCTTTCCGGGTCTGGTTGGTTGAGGGACTACCGTCCGTGCCTCGGAAAGCACGTTAAGCCGTTGGTCCCGATTGGTATAACATCATTTATAATAATCGTACATCAGGGAACGGGCAGCAGCGATTCCTTGTACATGTATAGATGAATCATAAAATAGGCTGGTCTAAATATGAGTCAATGTTTTGTAAGAATGTATATAGATAAAAATACAAACATTAGTTTATAATACCTATAGATACTTGACCTAGTTTTAATAATGTGACTAATACTTGCTGTACATACCTATTTTAATTGTTTTTGTAGTTTGTCATCGTTTGACAATTGTGTTGCAATGTTATGTTACGATAGCGGTGTTAGTCTCAAAGATCGTGGGTTCGATCCCCAGAATGGACATGAAATCTTTGTGTCTACGCCTCTTAAAGCAAGTCAATTTGTTGGTCCCGAGTGTGATAATATCATCGTAAGCAATTGTTTATCGGGGAACAGGCCGCGGCGTTTTCTTAAGTGGTCACCTACCCGTCTGCCACGCGTGGTGAGTACGACAAAATCCTTGCGTTGGGAGGCCCATGTTCAGCAGTGGACGTTATACGGCCTGCTGATGATGATGATGATCAAACATTCAACTACTCTTAGAACATATATTTGTTTAAATTACTTAAAATTGAAATGGCCCTGATTTACCTCAAATATCACATTACTTAGCTTTTAAAGGTAATTCGAAAGTTTTCTTACGTTAAAGATAAAAAACTTTCTACTAGACATTAAATTACAATTCGATTTTATGTGAGTTTATCAAAGATTTTATCTTATAACTAGAGCTGTTTATAACTAAGTACTTAATCTTATACTAATATATAAAGCTAACGAGTTTGTTTGTTTGTTTGCTTGAACGCGCTAATATCAGTAAATTCGATTCAATAAAACCGATTTGAAAAATGATCACAGTGGCTATATTAAATTATGAAATTTCCACGAAGTTACGCACGTGGAAAGCTATTTTATGTCTAAATACACCTTGAGATTTTAGTCGTTATGAATACTCAGCAATGGTTTATTTTATGGTATTATTTAATCGATCTATGATATGGACATATAGCTCAAAATGGGTCACTTCCCGAGGGCTGGTCTATCATAGTCAACGCGCTAGGCAGGCGGGCTGGTGACCGCAGTATTAAGTAATAACATCTACGGGTAAACGCTCCTAGGCACGGACGATAATGGGCCGGATTGCTTATGCGTGCCCGGCCCTCGCCATCGGCGGATCGAAGGAGTGTCCGGGTTGTTTTAGTGGTGTAGGGTCCTCTCCTCGTGGTATGAGTAAGCATACCACGCTATGGAGAGGGCGAGTCCCACATATCCCACCGCCAGCGCGCGAATACGCTGCAGCGGCGGCGGCGGTGGGAATGCGTTAATGCATTTCCATACGGACAAAACAAAAGTTAGCTGTAACTGTATCAAAATAAGTTTTTATACATTCTTTGTTATGTTTATGGTTTTTATGGAATATATTAATGTCTGTCTGTTGCGAACAGTTGACGTGTTTTATTACAGACCCGGAAAGAAATCTGTAATTTTACACAAAGATTTCTCGTCCGGTATGAAGATCGAACCCACGACCTCCGAGACTTAAAGTAACACTTACACCGCTACGCCACGAATGTTTAAAGTAAGCAAACTTAAAAAAAGAACACTAACCAAATATTGACCACCTATTAAAATATCTAAACCATAACCTACATATATTTACAGTTAGCAGTCTCTAGGCCAATCTACACAAGACAATACATCATACAAACAGATTAGAGGAAAAAAAATCAGACGTTTCTGTCACCGACATTAACATACAATGCAAAAGCAAGCATTATTATTTTTCCCGTTCATCGACCTGTCTATAAAGTGCTTATAATATGAGTAGGATCACCAACCGTACCCTATTTTGCGGGACCGTTTCACATGGCATGAACATTAAAAAATTCTATTTAGTCCGTCAGTTAGATTACTAAAAACTTTTACGTAGGTAGCCATGAGGCTTTTGCTACTTCACCGGGCATAAAGGCGAGCAGAGCTCCAGCCTAGATAAAAGGTTTAAACACTTCAAACTAAGCAACCTGCGCAAGAGGGCTTCCCCTGTGGGACTTGGACCTCGGCTCAGGGCGGTCGCTGACGGGACGATTGAGGGATTATGGCTTTTAGTTTCTTTAGGGGAGTTTTGTGCAACTGTCTCTACTTTACAGTTCGCGGGCCTCTCAGACTTCGGGTCTACGAGGACATCGGAAGGTTCTTAGCAAACTATCCCCACCTATCCACGAAATGTCATGAAATATGGCCATCTTTCTTAAATATGTATGACCAATACAAGGCTACACCCGTGTTCATACTAAGAAGACATTTAATTTAAATCTCTGCGTTAACTGACAGTTTGTATTCTTTATGATTTTGAATTGCAATGTCAACTTTGAATTTAGAATGAACGACATGTCTTGAATTAAATAAATTCTCTTTCTTTAATTTCATTCGATAATTGAATACACGTGGATGAATATGGAATTATTCAAAGACCAAAAGACGTGAAAATTAGGTTAGAATGTTTTTAAAAATTAATTGTCATAAAATAGGAACCCGATTAACCGGATTAAAAACCCAGAGAAATCCCTAGTAGATTTCAAATACAAATTAAACAATGCTTTTTTTAAGTTAAGAGAGAGCAGAGTTTTTGCAGTATACTGGTATTCTTGTTAACCCCTCGTGTTAAGCTAAAATGCTTGTGTTACGAGTGGGTTCACGTCGGTATTGGTGGGGTTCGAACCTCAAAATCACAAGTCCGACACCCTAGCCATTGGGAGAAATGAACAATAATTAACTACATGATATCTGTGTCATTTAGAACTTTCATAGGAAATAACTTTTGCTAGATTTTTTTATAGCTAGGTAATGAATCGTATCTTTCCAGTCCGGCCAAATCCTTGATGCGATTCAGTAATAACAATTGTATCGGTTCCGATTTGTTATTTTATTACAGCTCTAAATAGTATTAGCGTAATCAAATAATTCGACTTGCATCCAAAATATATTTTTGTCAAACTTTGAATGAGGTCGTTCCTCTTTTTATTCGCTTTGAATCCCGCACGGCCACCACCGACATGTGGCTCACTGGCGACGGGAATACAACCTCGCACTTATCTCTCAATCTTCTCTATTAAGGCCTTTTTTTGTTGTCCGTGGGGAAATTGATTTACACATTTCCACCGCCGCTGCAGCGTATTCGCGCGCTGGCGGTGGGATATGTGGGACTCGCTCTCTCCATAGCGTGGTATGCTAAACTCATACCACGAGGAGAGGACCCTACACCACTAAAACCCCCCGGATACTTCTTCGAGCGCATGAGCAATCCGGCCCTCTCTATTAAGGCCTAAAGGTTAAAGGACATGTTATAACATTTATAATTGGATCTTCGGCTGGTGATTATATTTTTGCATGTTGCTTCTATCTCTCCTGCATTTTGGGCATAATTTTTGCGGGCGGAAGGGCAGTGCAAAAATAACGTTAAGGCATATAAACACATTTTTTTACGGAATTAACACTAGATATTTTGTCTTATTAATTTAGCTTCATAATTAAAAATTAATTATATTAGTAACATAACTTAATTTTGCTTTAGTTTTTTTCTAGCACTAATTAATTTTATTACCTGCCTCATTCAGGTGTCGCAGGTTCAGTGTAATGACATTAATGCATTTCCCCCGGACAAAAAAAAGGTTTCAGTGTCATGAATGTAATATTTATTTGGCTGTCATAATATTTTAGTCAAATTCATAAAATAAGTGATATTGTTATTGTAACACGCAATTTTATATTTGACATTAAAACAAAAGTTACGATCGCCCGTCATTTTTTTTTTTCAGCAGAAATTACTTAGTTGAAAGTCATAAAGTAAAACATTGGTAATACCATAGACTATATAATATACTGGGTGATTGTATATGAAATAGATGTCTATGGCATAGATATTTTACCTTTTTTATTTTACTGACATAGAGTGAAAATCGTAACGATAAAAATACGTACCTAATTAGGTAGTGTACGTGGTTTCACCCGCGTAACTCTTCCTCTTGCGCAGGTTGCTTAGTTTGTAGTGTTTAAACCATTTATCTAGGCTGGAGCTCCGCTCGCCTTTAAGCCACGTGGCTAACTTTATGTCCGTCCGAAAAAAACACAAATAATTGTATAATAGATAATAGTTGGGAATTTATTCAGCTACTTTGTATCCCGGATAGATCTAAAGTGCTACGTTTTCCATGAGATAGAATCCAGTGCGTGAAATCATTAATAAATATTCCCACTATTAAATAATGAAAACTATATAGTTTTACTTTCATTTGAATTGTTAAATGTAAAACAAGTCCTATAATTTATTGTTTAGTTTTAAAGAAACAACTTTCCATTTTTATATTTTTTACAAATTGGCGAATCAAATTTAATGAGGTGTTAAATGTAAATGTAAATTATTTAAATCCTATACTACTTTAAATTAATGTCTAATAAAATAAATATAATGTGGTGTTTAAGTAAATGATTGAATACGTTGAAATTCTATTTGTAAAAAATTGTTCGACATATCTGAATTAATAAGTAAAATACAGGTATTTTATTGACTTTCTTTTAAAGCTTATATTTTTTCTTTAAGATCTGTATTTATAATGAAGTTTATATATTAGTACAGATATAATGCTGAAAATTTTGTTTTATTGAAGGCGCACATCTCTCAGGTAGATACTATTGGTCCGATTGGAAAAAATCTTTCAGTGTTAGTTGCCCATTTATCAAAGATTATAGGCCCTAAATTATGAATTTCCGACGAGAACGGGAGCAATGCGGGTATTACTGCGAGTGGAAGCTATGGTATCTAAAACAAAAATGGGTAACCTTTGAATCCAACGCTACGGTCGGCTGAATTATCTACACTAAACAAATTCATATTGTTAAATTACTAAATACCTACTTTCAAACATACCAATTTCAAAACCACCAAAACTCATCTTTACATTCTTAATGCAAAACTAAATGAAATCAAAACCAGAAGAATCCTTACACACTCCAAAAAATACCACCAATTTAACACAAAATATACGCGCCAAAAACATGGCCACCATTTTGAACGTTTCCTTCTGTCAAAAATAAACCCTATTACACATTTACGACTCTAAAAACACGGATGCGACCGTGTTAGCAGTACATTAATAATTCCTCCAAATGGAATGTAGCCTAGGGATTACGTCTGTTAACCTTTGCAAAATGTAAGCGACGCTTTGTTTCCACATTAGTGCAATGTTAGGGCTGACAGTATTTATGTTCCTGTACATTTTCTGTGCTGGCAATGTTAAAATCTGTTTTAAACAGATACTTTTTTGTGCTGGCAATGTTAACTCCTGATTTAAACATAGAACAAAAAATTTTAACGGTCAGTGTCACTAGACAAGCGCTGCGTTTTAAAAGCATTTTGTTAAACTGTTTTAATTAAATAGGAACAGATTTAGATGCAAATGTATTCTTAATTAAATTGTTATTTTATGCAATATTTTCTTACAATTTTCCTTGTAAATTTAAATAATAATTCCGGTTTAGAATAGACCACACAATGTCTTCCTTTGTGTGTCATAAATGGCGACTGAAGCATGTACAGCTGATGAATGGGATGCATTATTCAAATTTCAATTGATATTAGTTTCCGAGTACTTTAACTAAAAGGTTATACCTATAAATATATAATAATCATATATCAAGGAACGGGCAGCAGCGTTTCCTTGTGTGGTACAACATAATACTGCGGTCACCAACCCGCCTGCCAAGCGTGGTGACTATGGCAAATACCCTCCCTCGGGAGAAGGCCCATGTTCAGCAGGGGACGTTATACGGGCTGATGATGATATACCTATACAATTCACCACCAATTTATCTACCATCAATATCATCATCAGCCCGTACAACGTCCACCGCTGAACATGGGCATTCACCCGAGGGTTTTACAATAGTCACCACGCTTGGCAGGCGTGATGGTCACCGCAGTATTGTGTTGGGAAACACTGATCCCCATTCCCTTATGATGATTATGAAAACGATGGTGTCAAGCAAGATGATAAGAACGATCAGGACCAACGGCTTAACGTGCTTTCCGAGGCATGAAGGGTAGTCATAGTCAACCGACCAGACCCGGAAGAAATCTTAGAATTTACACAAAGATTATAATTTATCGGCGTCGGTTTTTTGTTTCGGATGGACATACGTTGGCGCCACGAGGTTTTTACTACTTCACCGGGCAAAAAGGCGAGCAAAGCCCAGCCTTAATAAATGGTTTAAACACTACAAACTAAGCAACCTGCGTAAGAGGGCGCCCCCTGTGGGGCTTGGACCTCAGCTCAGGGCGGTCGCTGGCGATGAGATTGAAGGATTATGACTTTTAGTATTTTAGGGGAGTTTTGTGCAACTGTCGTTCTACTGTACAGTTCGCGGGCCTCTAGGACTTTGGGTCTACGAGGGCATCGGATTGTTCTTTGCATCGGCGTGGGCATCGAACTCACGACTTTCAAATACTTATACCGGCTCACCATGGAGGTTGTCTTCACCATCAATTAGGTACGCGGTTTCAAATTTACTACAAAGTACTGCAAATCGATAATTTTATCGGGAGCAACTGTATACGATCCTTGCTGCAATAACTAGATTATCGTCAGAACTTCAACCCCTTTTAACCCCATAAGGATTAAATTTCTGAAACTTGGACATGAAATTCAATGAATTCATCTGACAGTTCCTTTGTGGATGCTGTTTCTCGTCTGTATCAAGTTAATATTTGAAGAATATTCGATAGAACATTTTTATAAGTTTTATCACTACATAGTATAAAACAAAGTCGCTTTCTCTGTCCCTATATCTCTATGTCCCTATGTACCTATGCTTAAATCTTTAAAACTACGCAACGGATTTTGATGCGGTTTTTTTAATAGATAGAGGGATTCAAGGGGAAGGTTTATATGTATGAGCATTGTACCCCTGCGGAGCTAGGGCGGGTCGCTAGTCAAGTATTCTTCTTCTTCTTCTTCAACAGCCCGTTTAAGTCCACTGCTGAACATGGGCCTCCTCTTAAAATACCTTGGCAAGCCAGGATCGTTGAGGGATATTGCCATAATCACCACGCTTGGCAGAAGGATTGGTGATCGCAGTAGGATGTAAACCTTGAGGTAATAGATGCTGCTGCCCATCCATCAGCCATGTGTCCCTTAGTCGCCTTTTACGACACCCATGGGAGGACATGGGGTGATCTATTCTAAGCCGGAAACCACACGGCAGTCAAGTATATTCTTCATATATGAGTTTTCTTGAACTGCGCTTATCTCGGAAACTATTGTTCTGATTTGAAAAAATATTTCAGCGACAAATATGGTGGAAGGCCCATTTATGGAGGAAGGCGATATTTAAGTAAGTATGAAAAAAATCCTACTGGCACGCCAATTTATTTCTTTTCAAGTTTATTTCTGTTTCGCGGGTTCTACTAAGCCCGCGTTACTCTTCTTTATATGTTAATACAGTACTTTTAATAGCTTTTGCTTAGAAGTTTCAGACCCGATCCCCGCCCGCGCTGGTTTATCTTAATTATTTTTTATAATAAGCGATTACCACATGCCATAATCACATTGGTAAATTTTATTTAATAACATTATTGTTGACATGTCAACTAATTTATTACTCACTAGCTTCCCGCGCGCGGTTTCATCCGCGTAACTCCCGTTCCCGTAGAAACTTTATAATAAAATATAGCTTATAACTAAAATATAGCTTATATATATACAGGGTGTCCCAAAAGGTTAAGTAGCTGGGAAAGGGGGTGACAGGGGTGGACACAATGGTCACTAGAAAAATAAAATAAAAATCCGCTCTAGTTATTTAAAAAAAAATGGCATTGTTTTAAAAACTTAAAATTTTACACCTTGTTATTTTTGATGTTGATGTTGATGACCTTTTTGTTATTGAAGATTACATAACAGCATTTTTTTTTAATACAGCCATATTTGTAGGTACAGTTAGCACAAGGTGTAAAATTTTTAGTCTTTTAAAAAATGCCATTTATTTTTTTAAACACCCAGAGGGAATTTTTTATATTTTTCTGGTGACCATTGTGACCATCCCTATCACCCCCCTTCCCAGCTACGTAATCTTTTGGGACACCCTATATATATATATATTGCTTTCAAGAACCAACTAGCACAATATGTAAGAAACAATTATTAAATATTTACTAAATTCAGTTACGGTATTCGAAAGGTTAAAGACTGAATGCATTGGATGAGTTCAACAACTTACTTACGCGGTGACGAACCTTTGTTATTAATAATTTAGTATAAGGAAAAATTGTTCTCAAGTAAGTGACTTTGTGTGTTTTTTGAGAAATAAATATCTCTAAACCTATATTCCTCGATAAATGGGCTACCTAACACTGAAAGAATTTTTCAAATCGGACCAATAGTTGCTGAGATTAGCGCGTTCAAGCAAACAAACTCTTCAGCTTTATCTATTACTAGCGACCCGCCCCGGCTCCGCACGGGCGCAATGCTGATGTATTATACATATAAACTTTCCTCTTGAATCACTCTATCTATTAAAAAAAACCGCATCAAAATCCGTTGCGTAGTTTTAAAGATTTAAGCATACATAGGGATATAGGGACAGAGAAAGCGACTTTGTTCTATACTATATGTAGTGAAGATTGTTTTTTCTTTTTTCTTTTAATTATCATTGTACTAGCGACCCGCCCCGGCTTCGCACGGGTGGACTTTTATACCCTACCCCTGCCCTACCCTACCCCTACCCTAACCCTACCCTACCCCTACCCTACCCCTACCCTACCCCTACCCTACCCCTACCCTAACCCTACCCTACCCCTACCCTACCCCTACCCTACCCCTACCCTACCCCTACCCTACCCCTACCCTACCCTACCCTACCCCTACCCCTACCCTACCCCTACCCCTACCCTACCCTACCCCTACCCTACCCTACCCCTACCCTACCCTACCCTACCCTACCCCTACCCTACCCCTACCCAATAGTCCTATGTCCTTCTCCCAGTTCTTAGCTACCTCCCTACCAATTTTCAGCCAAATCGGTTCAGCCGTTCTTGAGTTATAAATAGTGTAACTAACACGACTTTCTTTTGTTTTTAAATTGTATTCTGCTATTCAGGGCAGAGAGACAAATCCAACGAAACAAAAACCATGAAAATTGATCCAGCCGGTCTCGAGTTATAAGTGTTGTAACAAACCCGTCTTTGTTTTATATATATAGATTTGACTTATAATAAGTACGATCTATTCGACTACATTATCATTACACGTTTTCATTTCATTTCATGTAACAAACATAAATCGACCCATACCTACTTACAAACTTACGCATTAATAATATTAGTATCATTAATTAGGATTTATCAATCTATCAGCCCTAATGTTAAGAGTGTTAGAGCTCACAATTTGTATTCAAGAATTTACGATGTTCTCGTGTTAACAATGATTTACTGCACATTGAACAAGTGCTGATATTATATGGAGCTATGATTCTATTGCTATGATACATACGATACTATTATACTCGACCTTTATGTAATGGAATTCAGAATTATTTGTAATCCGGGTTTGTAAATCCCGTATTTTAATGACATTTTTGATCGAGAGCACTAACATTCAACAACGAAACTCCGGTGATAGTAGCTTCCCACCATCATCAGCCCATATAACGTCCACTGCTGAACATGGGCCCGAGGGTGGTTATTTGCCATAGTCACCACGCTTGGCAGGCGGATTGGTGATCGCAGTATTATGTTGTACCATATAAGGAAACGCTGCTGCCCGTTCCTTGATATATGATTATTATAGATGATGTTATAACAATCGGGACCAACAGCTTAACGTGCTTTCCGATGCATGGAGGGTAGTCCCTCAACCAACCAGACCCGGAAATAAATCTTAGAATTTACACCAAGATTTCTTGTCCGGCGTGGGGATTGAACCCACGACCTCCAAGATTTAAAGCGAGCCAAATACCGCTACGCTACCGAGGTTGATTCCCAACGGTGAAATAATTTTTCAAATAGGTCAAGATGTTTCGGAGCATATTTAATACAAATAAACAATAATATCTTTCCTATTTATTCTGAATTCTGAATCATTTGAAATACGGGATCGTTAATCCCGTATTTTTTTTGTTTGTTATTTTTTGGCCCAGAGCACTAAGTGCTCTATAAGTGGCGACTAGCGTCTCACTATCGTGGTCTCTCGCCCGACCCCTAGTTTGCAAAGAACTTTCCGATGTCATCGTAGACCCGAAGTTTGAGAGGCCTGCTAACTGTAAGGTTAGTGTAGGTGAGTTTTGTGCAACTGTCGCTTATCGACTGTTGCACAAAACTCTTCTAAACTAACTAAAAGTCATAATCCCACATCCGTCCGATTTTTTCCCCGGAAACAATATTTTCTTTATTTTACGCGGACTAAGTCGCGTAAGTAAGTACTTTGTTTATGATATCTCAATTTTATTTTTTCAGAGGTTCCATTACACTCCTTTTTTTTTGTAAAGTAGGACGTCCGATGTACCCAAGCGTCCCGCTGTGATCCATCGGACGTCCCACTTTTTTTCTCTTATTCCGTCGCTTACCTTTAAGTTCTTTATGACACAGTGAAGTGATTGTAAGTCGTACATTTAAAACATACTAGCAACACTAGGAAATAATAAAATTAAATGTTTATCAGATTTAATTTGATTTGAACTAATACAAGTGATATTATATATGATGATTATATATGACGTTTCCGCTAATAAAACTGTTCAAATGACTCCTTAATTTATGTTTATGATAGATTGGAAATGGCAGATATATATTGTAGGTATTTATATGAACATCATAACACTTTTCTTTCCGCAGTAGATATTTCAACATTTTTTTTTTTAACTTTCTTCCCGCGGCCAGTTTCATGACCTTCCCATAGGGACTTCATAATTATTTTTCATAAAAAGATTTTTTCAAATTGGACTAGGATTGAAGCTAGGCTCAAACCGTGGTGTAGACGGAGTTTGTTAAACAAACTCATAAATTATAAAACTTTTTAATTTTGGAATACGTAAAACGGCACTTAACATCCAAAAAAAATAATGGCCGAAAATATATTTAAAGAATTAGCTTAAGCATAAGTTACAATGTAAACAAATTTCGGGGTCAACGTCCAATGTTTATCTTTATCAAAGATCGTTAAATGCACTTTGCAAACATGCCGAATAATCGACCATTGAAATTTAAACCTTATATAGTATGCAATAAGTCTTATAATACAGTGGTCGCATTTTTTTTCTCAGTAAAAGGATTGTCTCAGTGATTTTGCAAAGGGACATGTAACGGTAAACAGTAACGGTTAAACAATAAATGAAGTTCCAATTTTGAATTCAGTTGCGCGACCACAAGTTAACAGTCGATATGTATTTTTCTTTAACTAGCTTGTATGTATTTTCTTAACCCTGAGTATTATGAGAAAATGTAGTTTCTAAAGATGCCACTAATAGTGCAGTTAGTTATCTTAACAAGATACATTCAGCCGTTATTTAACTTACAATGTTTGTGTGTTTATTCGGGTCAAGTCTTACACGCAACTGAATTTCAAAGCAGACAATTCTGTATACAGTTTCAACTTTGCTTAGGGACTTAAATGAATAGTTACAAATATTAGTTTATTATTCCATTCAAAATATTTTAATTCAAACTTTACTTCCAACATCAACAACAAGTATGAAAGTCCTGGTACGCTTACTCCCTCAGTACAATCTCCGAAACGACCCCGCGAAGATTGCGTCTCACGATCGTGGAAAAAGAATTTTATTTCAAATTCGAATTTAGAAGAAACAATTCGAAATGTTTTACCTGATTGGAAACATTCTGATTCAGCCAGTGCGAATTATGCTGAATGGTTAGATTTTTTTTCGAATTCTATATTTAAATCACCAATTTTTTTTTATGGATTCTATATTTGATTCTCCAAATTGTATGCTTATTTAATTCCACTTAGGTCTTGTGAATTAACGCACACTGCACCGAACTCAGTCCGCATAATAAAGTATCTATTAATACAGTACACTAACACATATCCCAATACGTTACTATAGTATATTAATTATGATTGTGTGTAATGATGTTTAGGCTCTAAACTCTATGACACACTTTATCTTTTTATAAAAGACAACTTGGACTTGACAAACACATAATTCACACAAATTATTGTCCCTGATGGGAATTGAACCCAGAACACCAGATCTCAGAAGCTACTAACATAACAACCGTAACTAAATATACAGAGTAGTTTTCGCGTGGAACGTAAAAAAATCACGTACATTTAAATCATTGTTAAAATATTAATACCACACGTTTGTTAAGAACTAAAATTACCTACTTACTTGTACATTGCAATAAACACGAATAAAATTAGCAATTCGAATAATTGATAAGATAATAAATTTAATCAATTTATGTTGCGGTTACCTATCATGTTACTGCGTAAATATTCGTCATCCTCGACTAGGAATCGTGTCATGCATTGTTTCACATTCAAAATTGGAACTCGAATTGTTACAAAAGGGCAATGGAACACTTTCACACTCGTTTTCTTTGATTGACAATAACGGAATTCTACATTCAAAAAGTCGGTCACAGATTAACTTAAAGATACCTCTACTCAGATGCTTGTAAAGGTCAATAAACCAAAACAAACCAGTATTTAAGGTCAACCAACCAATTATTTATATTTAGAACAAATATTTAAACTAACAAAACAAATATTGTTCTAAATTTGAAATAAAAAAAAAACAACGCACCTTTTATGAAAATAATCCGTAAATATGAAATCACCAGTGTTCTATCTAATTCAAATTTCGAATTGAGAGCACTTTTTATCGAATTTCAAACTTGTCTATTTTTCTAGACTATAGATAGCCGTACCGGCGCACCTGCGCCTGCGCAAGCCCTCCCAATACTAACTCTAGTGTACAATAGTATGCTCCAGGAAAGCAATGTAGGGACTTATTAGTATTGCAAGCGTGTGCGACGGCTGACATTGAGTTGACTCGGTTCAGCAGTAGAGGCATGCATGAGGAAGTTTCTTTGTTACGGATAACGTACGTATAGGAATATTGTAAGTCTTTGTTTGGTTGGATTAGTAAATTTATTATCAGGAAAAGAAAATTGAAAAATTTAGTAACATAAGAAAATGTCTATAAACATCTCTAGGTTTTTTTTTCCTGGGGGAAATGCCTTTACGCATTCCCACCGCCGCTGCAGCGTATTCGCGTGCTGGCCGTGGAATATGTGGGACTTGCCCTTTCCATAGCGTGGTATGCTAACTCATACCACGAGGAGAGGACCCGACACCACTAAAACCCCCGGACACTCCTTCTATCCGCCGTTGGCGGGGGCCGGGCACGCTAAGCAATCCCCCCGATGGCATATCTCTAGCTACCTATCTATAACACACGGCAGTGGCTTCCAAGAACTGGTGTTCTGGATTCGATTCCCACCCGGGACTATTATCGTGTAATACCCTAATAGTTTTTCTGAGTCTGTTATCTTGTTTTCGTGAATAATTATATGTTTATAAAGTCTCCAGGCATTTATTTCTCTAGTGTGCGAATTGTCGTCTAAGAAAAGAGATTTATGTTATATATGCCATCCGTTTAACCGTAATTAGTATAATGTATAGTGGTTAGGGAACCATATTTATAGGACCAAGGAACGGGCAGCAGCGTTTCCTCTTTGTATCACAACATAACACTGCGGTCACCAATCCGACTGTCAAGCGTGGTGACTTGCAAAAACCCTCCCTCGGGAGGAGGCCCATGTTCAGCAGTGGACGTTATACGGGCTGATGATGATAGTAGTTAGTGAAGGTTTTTTTACTTTTAATATAATTTATTTTTCGAAATAAAAAGTTAAACCATAAGAATATTATAATACGAAACAAACACCAAAGGATGTGGCAAGAACAAAAAGACAGTATTGGCAACTATATTTTGTGGAAAAAATATCCTTACTATCCTTACTAATCCTTACTAATCCTTACTAATATTATAAATGTGAAAGTAACTCTGTCTGTCTGTCTGTTACGCTATCACGCCTTAACTACTGAAGCGATTTAAATGAAATTTGGTACAGATATAGTCTAGAGCCTGAGAAAGAACATAGGCTATATTTTATTATGAATTTCCCACGGGAACAGGAGTTACGCGGGTGAAACCGCGAGCGGGAAGCTAGTTTTTATATAAATATCTATTTTTCATATTATATTAAAAATATTATTTCACAGAAATACTTCTTGTGTAGGCCACATGCCTCGGTATATCACGGTGTAAGAAAGGCGAAACCCCATACTATTTAAAAATCATTGTTTTTTGGTATGGAAAAATAAATTTGTCACATAAAAGCAACTACACACACCTAATCACCAAAAGTGATAGCTTTTATTGACAGTTAAAGGGTAGGCATATACGTTGGAAGCGCCTTATGCAATGGAATAATGACTCCTACTCCAATTGAGTCACGGTTTTATCTATTACATTTAAATCTGTGTAGGTGTTAATTCATGGCCGGATTATCAAGCGTAGGTACTCGGCCCTCAACAACGGTGGACGGAAGGTTGTCCGGGGGGTTTATGTAGGGTTCTCTCCTCGTAGTATGACTAGCATACCACCGCTATGGAGAGGGCAAGTCCCACATACCCCATCGGTTCGGAAACGTTGCAGCGGCGGAGGGATGCGTAAATGCATTTCCACCCGGACAACAAAAATAAAAAGGTGTTAATTCATGAATGCCTATCATCATCATCATCATCAGCCCGTATAATGTCCACTGGTGAACATGGGTCTCCTCCCGTGGGAGGGTATTTGCCATAGTCACCACGCTTGGCAGGCGGATTCGGGGCCGCAGTATTATGTTGTACCACACAAGGAAACGCTGCTGCCCGTTCCCTGATATACGATTATTATAGATGTTATAATACCAACGGTTTAACGTGCTTTCCGAGGCACGGAGGGTAGTCCCTCAACCAACCAGACCCGGAAAGAAATCTTATAATTTACACAAAGATTTTTTGTCTGGCGTGGGGATAGAACCCACGACCTCCGAGATATAAAGCGAGCCAAATACCGCTACGCTACGGAGGTTTTCATTAATGACTAATATGAAATTAATTTTCTTGCAATGTTTACATACCTACTCACTTTTAATAATTGATCGATTTTTTTTTAACTTATTCGAGATATGTATGCCTCATTTAAAAGAGGTTTAGGTAAAGCTACTCGTACCTAAAACCATTTTTAACCGATAATAAAGACAGTAATGCTATATAATAGAGCTGTTATTTTAAAGCGGCCATAGCCCAATGGCTAGGGCATCCGACTTGTGATCTCGAGGTCGCCGGTTCGAACCCAACCCATTGCACTACCGACATGAACCCACTCGTAACACAAGCATTTTAGCTTAGCACGAGGGGTTAACAAGAATACTAGTAGACTGCAAAAAGTACGCTAGTAATCCTGTTAAGTAAAATAAAAAATAAATTGTTATAAACATTTAAATAATTATATAATATACATTAATAAATGTTAATTTGGTGTGACGTTTATTATCTTGAGAGTTGTGCTGAAAAAAAAATGTATTTCCTTTCTTTCTTTCTTTCAATAATCCCATTACATTAAAATACATGCGTTACTAACAAAGAATCTACCACTGCGTTTTATAAACACACTAACACTATTACACAATCGTTTCATTGACTGACCGCACGCTATCTAACATTAATATAAGGAGCATGCAAAGTATCTGCCATCCCTCTAACGGCAAATAAAATCACGTGTGGTGATTACGGCAGTAAAGATATCTTTGTGATGTAAGAAACTAATTTCCCGCGCTCAAGAACTTCATAATTAAATATATCTGTCTTCATATAATTTAATTTAGAGTAAACTAGCTTTCTGCGCGCGGTTTCACCCGCATGGTTCCCATTAGCGTGTAAACTTCATAATTAAATATAGCCTATGTTACTCCTGGGGGCCGAGTCTGCAATTTTTTTAAGTATTGTGCCACCGTAGTGCCATCATGATATCATTATGCCAAAAACGGTAATCTACTGATTAGTAGTGAGATTTCACTATGGTGTCGGCGCTGGAATGGCAGTCGGTGTTGCTACCGCAGAAAAAGGCTGTCAACAGAAGTAGCAGGGGAGATGGTTAGGGAGATTGTAATGTTTATTTAGGCGATTTCAAAACTTATAAATGTATCATTTGTTATTATATTCAACTACGCTAATGTCATCGTGGCGTCATAGTGACACCATTATGACGTAATTTCGATTAGTAGATTACCAAATGGGAAAAAACAGACCATTGAACTGTCATTGACAGTACATGGACACGCCATTACGATAGTAGACTCGGGGCCCGGATAAAATAGCTTTGTATTGGTGAAAGATTTTTTGAAATTGGTCCAGTAGTTCCGGGACCTATTCGATGGAAACAAACAAATCTATTCTCTTTATTATCCTACTAATATTATAAATGCGAAAGTTTGTAAGTTTGTAAGTATGGATGGATGGATGGATAAATGGATGGATGGATGTTAGTTACTCTTTCACGCCAAAACTACTAAAGGGAATTGGCTGAAATTTTGCACCGGGATCAGTTATACGCTATATTAACATACGCTACAAAACATCACGCTCTGACCCACTGGAGCAGAGTAACGCTGGTAAAACCGCGGGGCGCAGCTAGTACAAAAAAAAAATCAAAACATCATTCACCTAAACCTATTACAGGTATTTGTCAATAGTCAAAACATATTTTTGTTTTTAAATTCACTATGATAAAATAAATTATTTAATTTTATTTGATTATAATAGTTTATATAGCTTTAGTCTAAAACCTGTCAAGAGTATAAAAATACAATATAATTTTATTATTTTTATAACTATGAGTCTAAGTTCTGTCCTTTGAGTATGTTATTATTTACATGGTCCATAAATATCGACGAACGCGCTTGTTAGTGCTACCACTGGATTCAAATCGCCCCAACTGAGAAGACCCGGCGAAACAAACTTAGTGGGAATTTTTACTACTGCCGGTTTAAGCGTGGCACGACCTTATCGACACGATCCGGCGAAACGTACTCAGATGGATATGTCCAAGAAGTATGCCAGCGGCGAAAAACATACATATTAGTATAGATAGTACAACCTCAAGAATTTCAACATAATCACTACACATAATATTGTCTACTGTTATACGGATAGCATATATTTCGGTAGCACCTTACATACATAACATTCCTTACAAACGCTAACTTTATGAAGACAATACAACAATTAATTACTATAATTTTCTATAAAGAATTATAGTAATTTCCACCATAAATTTCATAGAGATATTTATCGTTATGATTATGTAAATATTACATATGTTCTGATGTAAGTTGCGGCAAAGTTGTGAAGATAAAAAAACTACAATAATTAACCATTGCTTACATTGTAACCTCCTCCGTAACCATAGACAGACGCAACTTTATATTTTACAAGCTTCCCGCACTCGGTTTAACCCGCCTTCCTCGATAAATGATAAACATTAAATTTACAGAATTTCTCAAATCGCACGAATAGTTCCTGAAATTAACGCGTTCAAACTAACAGACAAACTTCAGCTTTATAATATAAGTATATCCTATAGACTAGATCAGGGGTCTCCAAACTACGGCCCGCGGGCCAAATCCGGCCCGCCAGTGCCAACAATCCGGCCCACGACAGCTTAAGACTAGTGTCATTGTTCGCGCCGTCTACGAGTCCTGGCCGATGACGTCACGCGAACCGGACGAGAGGTGCGGCGCGGGCCGGCCGCGGGACACTCGCTCACAATACTCAAGAACGACGCACGCGCATCGCCTTATTATTTTTTCTTAAAACTATTTTGTTGTAACGAAATTCATTAAACCAAATCAAATCATAATACTTTGTTTTTACTTGTCTGCTCCGTGGACAATATTGGCGACCGTTAAGGCAAAGAATTTGCAAAATCTCAAAAAGTTTGAAAAGTAACGGAACATCGGTGACGAAACAAAGGAATCGAGATCAAGGAGGTGGCTGCCGGGTGTGCTT
This sequence comes from Nycteola revayana, assembly GCA_947037095.2. NCBI lineage: Eukaryota > Metazoa > Arthropoda > Insecta > Lepidoptera > Nolidae > Nycteola > Nycteola revayana. The sequence goes on along the minus strand of OX344856.2, from coordinate 17,829,315 downwards.
CGGCTGCATTACTGAACCAGGGGAGTGCTCTTTCCTTTATTCCTTTGATCCATACTATTCCTTTCTATTTGTGTAAAAGTGTATTTAACATTAAATCTATAAAAATAGGGAATTGTTTCACGCGAGTTCCGTTATCTGCTTGCGCGCTTAGCCGGTGCAGTGAGTGCATTTTACGCTTAATCTTGGTGCTTAGCTATTCTTTATGCTTCCAAAGTGCACATCGCAACGAGTGGTTCCATAATTATAATCACCGTCTTAATTGCTAATGTGCAGAATAAGTACATAATCATATTTTGTGCGTGCTATTTCTTAAATACATAATTACTTACATAATTACAGCTAAGCATTCATTTTAACTGTCGCAAGCGTGATATTCTTTCACATAATTAGCTCAGTCTTATGCTTAAAAATAGCAAATTAATAAATTTTTATTTTACCCACATTCTTAATTAATAATCGGATTTCTTTGTGTGATTAATCTTTTCACAAGCCACTTCTCATGCCCAAACTTATTCAGATTAATTCAATATCATAAACAAAGGCAGTCACCGCAGTTTGGCCGAACATTCCAGGATATCAGCGGATCGCGCGTTGTGCGCGTGACCTACATTAGACCGACCGGCCGGCTGCGCTAGCGCGCAGGTGCAAGGGTCCAAGCGGTTACACCGAAGCGTCCGCCGCTCGGCCGTCTGTGACACCGTGCAGTAACAGCTACGAAGATTGGATCGCCGCATAATCAACATTGTGGTTTGATGCACATTTATTATCTTATCTAATTTGTTTATTTGCCCTTAACAATAATTGTATTTATTAATAATGACTTCTGGAAATGATGAAATTCAAGAAGTCGCGTCGGTGAATGCAGGCTTAAAGGAATTAATAAGTTTAAGAGGCACTAAAAAAGGTCAATTAACTAAGTTTAATAATTTCGTAAGCACTTTATCTGAAATTCCTGTTCAATCTATTACAAATAAACAAAATAAGGAATTAATTGTTCGGTTGAGTAAAATAGAAAATATTATTCATGAATTCGATGAAATTCAAAACAAAATCGAAGTGATGACCGAGGAACCTAAACAACGTCTCGAGCGAGATTTATTCGAGGACCTTTATTATTCTAGCGTAGCGTTTGCTCAGGAAGTCATTGAGTCGTACTCGAAAGCTAATCCTGATAATAACAACGACGTAAATAGTCAACCTTCTTATAAATCTGCGAACACGGGTTGCAATCACATGAATAATATTAAGCTTCCAACTATTAATTTACCTACCTTCGACGGGAATTATCTTAAATGGCTCGAGTTTAGGGACACCTTCGATGCGTTAATAAATTCAAACGAGTCAATGTCCAATATAAACAAATTTCATTATTTGAGATCGTCTTTGGTAGGCAGCGCGACTGTAGTCATTAAGTCCATTGAATTTACGGCTCAAAATTATATAATAGCATGGGAGCTGTTATGTGCTCGTTACGATAACAAGAAAATTTTGATAAACAATCATTTAAAAGCCTTGTTTGCTTTAGAGCCCATGACCCGTGAGTCGCACAAGGCTATACAATTTCTGATTGATCACATATTAAAAAACTTAAGATCACTTGAGACCTTAGGTCTACCCACTGATAAGTGGGACGTTCTTATTATTTACGTTATGACTACGAAATTGGACCCGGTTACTTTATCAAAATGGGAAGAACATAAAAACAATTTTACAGACTACCCTACCTTAAATGATTTTATTAAATTTATACGTAATCGGGCAGACATTCTTGAGACTATGTGCGTTAGTAAAAGCGACAAACCGAAACAAAATGTTTTTTCTTCACAAAAAGATATAAAAAGATCTGATAGTGATAATAATCATAAAAATTCGTTTCAACAAAAGAGTTCGAAAAGTTTTGTCGCTTCTGCTAATAATAGCAAGTCAAAGCATAATAACACTGACAATCATACATGCCCATTCTGCAATCAAAAGCATAGGATTGTGGAATGTAGCACATTTAAAGACTTGACACCGCAAGCACGATCAAGTGAGGCCATAAAACTTAATCTTTGCTTGAACTGCTTGAGGAGAGGCCATGCCGTAAAAGACTGTCGCTTGGATGGCAGTTGTCGAGTTTGCCGACAAAGACATAATTCTTTGTTACACGTAAATCAAAACAATGATAATAATCAAACAGGCTCAAATTCATTATCAGTTTCGCTGTCAGCACAGTCACAAGGTCAGGTACTTTTAGGTACTGCTGTAGTGCAAGTCATGGATCCTAAAACAAAAAATATTTATACTGCTCGCGCGTTGCTTGATGCAGGCAGTCAATCATCATTCATAACAACAAACTTAAAAAATACAATGAAGTTAAAAACTCAAAACACTAGTTTTTGCGTTACCGGCATTAGCAATAATACGATTAATTTGTCGGACAGCTGTGAGGTGATTATTCAGTCACTAAACAGTCCTTTTATCACTCATCTTAAGTGTTTAGTGATGCCTAAAATAACTGGTCACTTACCTAACATTCCTGTGGATGTTTCGCGTCTTAATCTACCCGCGAACATAAAGTTAGCTGATCCTAATTTTAGTCAGCCATCAGAAGTCGATCTGCTTTTAGGTGCAGAGATATTTTTCGAAGCTATTTCTCCTAACAAACATAATATGGGGCCGGGGATGCCCATCCTCCAAGATTCTCAATTCGGATGGATTGTAGCGGGACCTCTTAATATAACAACAGGTTCACTTAATAAATCAGGGATTAAAAATACAGTTTGTAATTTTACTAAAGAAATTAATAATAACTTAACAAAATTTTGGAATATCGAGGAGGTTTCTACTTCAAAGCTACCTTTATCACCACATGATGAGTTCTGCGAACAACATTTTGTTGAAAATACTACCCGTTTGGAAGATGGTAGATTTTCAGTTAAAATGCCATTTATTGAGAATCCTGAAACAGCGCTTGGCGAATCCTATTACATGGCTGAAAAGCGATTCTTAAACATTGAAAGGAAATTACTGAAAAATTCAAGCCTAAGAGAACAATATCGTAATTTCATCAAAGAATACGAGGAGCTTGGTCACCTTACTAAAATAGATAGACCATCCTTCGGTTACTTTATACCTCACCATGCGGTGATACGGGAGACAAGCGAGACAACAAAACTCCGGGTCGTCTTTGATGCGTCAGCTAAGACTACTTCAAAAAAATCGTTAAATGACATTCAAGCCATAGGTCCGACCATTCAAGATGAATTGTTTGACATTCTAATTCGGTTTCGCCAGCACAAATACGTTCTGGCAGGCGACATCACGAAGTTTTTTAGACAAATAAAAATTGACGAGTCTCAAAGAAATTTACAGCTTATCCTATGGCGCGATGATGATTCAGGGCCCATTAACATTTTACAGCTTAACACTGTCACATACGGTACCGCTGCTGCACCGTTTTTAAGTACAAGATGCCTTAAGCAACTAGCAGATAATTGTACAGATCCTATAATATCAGAGGTCATAAAACATGACTTTTACGTCGATGACCTACTTACTGGCTCATCCAATCAAAATGACTTATTACACATTCATAAAGGTGTGACAGAGACACTAGCGTCAGCTTGTTTTCCCATTCATAAATTCCGTACAAATTGTTCCCAGATATTCACATCCCCAATGGAGACTAAATCTCTTGATCTAGATAAGGATTCTAATGTTTTAGGAGTCCTGTGGGCTCCAAACACTGATTTACTTAAATTTTCTATTAATATAAATACAGACACACAAACACTCACAAAAAGAAACATTCTATCCAATACATGCAGAATATTTGATCCTCTTGGCCTTCTGAGCGCTTGCACAATTACTTTAAAAGTATTGTTGCAAAAGTTGTGGAAACTAAAATTAGAATGGGATGATCCCGTCCCACAGGATATTAAAAAGTCATGGGAAAAAGTAATTAGCAATCTTAACCTTTTTCTTACAGTATCTGTTCCGAGGTACGCGATGGGTTCCCCACCCGTTAAAACGGAACTACACTGCTTCGTGGATGCCTCCCAAGACGCCTACGCAGCGTGTGTGTACTTACGTTCACTTGATGCTGATAACGTCGTAACTATAAAACTTTTGTGTTCTAAAACTCGTGTAGCGCCTTTAAAGCCTGTGACAATTCCGCGACTTGAATTGTGCGCGGCATTGCTGGGTGCTCGCCTCATGCATAAAGTCAGTAACGCACTGCGTTGTGGAATAGACAGTAAATACTTTTGGTCTGATTCAACCATCACGTTAGGTTGGATTAGAACTCAGCCTAAATTATTGAAAGCATTTGTATGCAACCGCGTTAATGAAATACATGAGCTTACCGAACGAAACTCTTGGAGATACGTACCAACCGATCTTAATCCTGCGGATATGGCTTCAAGGGGGGTAGCACCGAGTATTTTAGTTAACTCTTGTTTATGGTGGGAAGGCCCACCCTTCCTCTTAAACTCGGTATCGGAATGGCCTACTCACCCAAACATAAAACTAGATTTACCAGAAATTAAGGTTAATATTACTAAAGAAATTCATAAATTCATTAATTTTGAAAATTACTCTAGTGCTACAAGGCTTAAAAGAGTCTATGCTTATGTATTTCGATTCATTAGTAATTGTAAAACTTTAACTAAAAACAAGTCGCCGTTGAACGACGTTGAACTTCAACATTCTCTTGATTTTCTTATAAAAATGGCTCAGCGAGAATCTTTCTTAAATGAAATCGAAACTTTATCTAACGGTAAGTGTCTTAAGCCTAAATCACATATTTTAAGTTTATCTCCATTCATTGATAACAGCGGTGTGTTGAGAGTAGGCGGTCGACTCAAAAATGCTGCTATTAAATATGAGAAAAAACATCCAGCTTTGCTAGATTCCAAACATCATTTCACAAATCTCTTAATGACAGCCGATCACCTGCGTCTCGGTCACGCCGGTCCTCAACTTCTCCTATGTTCATTCAGAGAACAGTTCTGGCCTATAGGAGGCAGAAATTTAGCCAGAAGTATAGTTCGTAAATGCATAATATGTAAAAGATTTAAGGCTAAAACTATAAATCCGTATTTTGGTGATCTGCCCTCTAGCAGAGTTACTGAATTTTATCCATTTCAGACCTGCGGAACTGATTTCGCTGGCCCCTTCATGATATCAAGTAAGAAGGGTCGCGGCAATCGAGTGTCTAAAAGTTATTTATGCATATTTATTTGTTTCGCTTCAAAAGCAGTACATCTCGAGACAGTCAGCGATCTCAGTACCGCAGCTTTCATTGCTTGCCTTAAACGATTCATTTCCAGAAGAGGGAAACCTTATAGTATTCATTGCGATAATGCAAAGAATTTTGTAGGGGCGAAAAACGAATTGGGTAGGATGTTGCGATCCAGTCTACGTTCTGTTCATGATTTTTCTAGCAATGAAGGCATTAAATTTGTGTTTAATCCACCATATTCTCCTACTTTCGGTGGGCTATGGGAAGCTGGCGTAAAGAGTGCTAAGCATCACCTTAAGCGTATTGTAGGAAATGCCAGTCTTACTTTTGAGGAGTTGAGTACGCTTTTTACACAAATAGAGGCGATCCTCAACTCCCGACCTCTTACTCCTTTATCACCTGACCCCAACGATCTCTCTCCTTTGACCCCAGGGCACTTCCTGATCGGGCGGCCACTGACGTCACTGCCAGCACCTCCAGGCGAGAACAAGAACCCCAAGAACCGATACATCTTAATTGAAAACTTAAGACAACAGTTTTGGGCACGGTGGACGCAAGAATATTTATCAGAGTTGCAACAGCGTACAAAATATCGCCTACAGCAGCGAAACTTACAAATTGGTGACCTGGTAGTTTTCAAAGAAGAGGGCCTTCCACCTCTCAAGTGGAAGATGGGCCGAGTACAAAAAGTATACCCAGGCGCTGACGGAGTAGTCCGCGTCGCCGACTTCAACACATATCGGGGAACGGAGCGGCGCGCCGTCAACAAAGTATGTCCGCTCCTAACAAACCATGAAGAGGAGGAGGAGGCTGAATAGAGTCTTGAAAGTGATTGCTCCTTTCAAGGAGGGGCAGGATGTTCGCGCCGTCTACGAGTCCTGGCCGATGACGTCACGCGAACCGGACGAGAGGTGCGGCGCGGGCCGGCCGCGGGACACTCGCTCACAATACTCAAGAACGACGCACGCGCATCGCCTTATTATTTTTTCTTAAAACTATTTTGTTGTAACGAAATTCATTAAACCAAATCAAATCATAATACTTTGTTTTTACTTGTCTGCTCCGTGGACAGTCATCAATCTAGCCCGCGCCAGTCTAGAAATAACAGTATAGTTAAGGATTCAAAAAATTAAAACTGTTTAGTTTTAATTTTTCAATCCTTAACTAAACTCTAAGCCAGGGTTTCTCAAACTTTCGGCTCCACGAACCCCTCTTAAAACTTCCAGGTGACAGCGAACCCCTAAGTAATTTAATCCCCCCCCCCCCCCCCGAGAAAATAATAAAATAGACTGTTGAAGAAAACGCCTGCCAGTTATGAAGCCATCATTACGTAAATCTTGTCGCGAACACCCTGCCATCGAATGGCGAACCCCTAGGGGTTCGCGTACCCCACTTTGAGAAACCCTGCTCTAAGCTAAATAAGCCAAAATATGTTTTGACTATTTACTAATACCAGTAATAGGTTTACGTAAAAAACGTTTACGTTTTTTTTTTTTTTTTTTTACGCTTATTTCTAGACAAGTAGCCCTACGAACATATTGAAAACATCGTTATGGTCCTAAGGCTTCAAAGTTTGGAGACCCCTGGACTAGATGATATCCATGTCTTCCCATGGGTGACGTAAGAGGCGACTGAGGGTCATACAGCTGACAGATGAGCAGCAGCCACACATCTTACTGCGATCAAAAATCCACTTGCCAAGCGTGGCGATTATGGCAATTTTTTTCTACAACCCTGGCTTACCAAGGCGTGTTAAGAGGAGGCCCATGTTCAGCCGTGGACATAAACAGGCTATTAAAGAAAAGTAAGTTTAAGACACACGTGAAGTCGACATCTTCATCTTCTTACTGCCCTTATCCCATATTACTTGGGGTCGGCGCAACACGTTTGTTTCTTCCATTATGTCCTGTCACCCGTCACACTATCACTATCCCTTTTATTTCAAATCACTCTTCACACAATCCATCAATCTTTTCTTTGGCCTTACTCTCCCTCTCCATCCATCTACATGTATACTTACTTAAAACTCTTTTAGTAACATGCGTTTCATACCTCCTCTTCACATGACCATACCAAGATAAACGATTCCCCTTCAACTTTTTAGTACCATAAACAAGTAAATTTAAATACAAACAGATCTGATTTCAGGGTCGATGTGTTAAAATTGCAATGATTACCGTAAACTCGACCTTATTACCTTAATATAGTATTATGCCTTTCCCCAAAAGTAACCTATCTCCTCACATTATTACTACAGCCAAAACTTTATTGATCGATGATGTTTATGTTCATTGTTAAAATCTCTCTAAGAGATTATGTGTTGTAGTGACACTGGCATTTAATTGAATGTCTAATTTCGAAAAGAACAGAGGGCCTAGACATAATTACACTACAGCGAAGCGATCGTGAGCTTAAAATCGCTGACGCAAATATAAATACTTGACATTTGTCACGTGATTAGGCGATACTATTAAAAAATTATGGGAATTCACTTGTTGATTCTTCTTTGAGTCGAGCGATTTGATCGTTTCATTTGGTTTCATAAACCTTGAAGAAAGCATAGTAATTACATTATTCTTACCTACTTAAGTTACTTTTGTTAGATTTAGTCTTTCACATTGTGATTCTGAAAAGTACAAGTATATATAAAAAACCTTTTTTTTTGTTGTCCGGGGAGAAATTCATTTACTCATTCCCACCGCCGCTGCAGCGTATTCGCGCGCTGGCGCCGGGATATGTGGGGCTCGCCCTCTCCATAGCGTGGTATGCTAAACTCATACCACGAGGAGAGGACCCTACACCACTAAAACCCCCGGACACTCCTTCGATCCGCCGTTGGCGGGGGCCAGGTGCATGAGCAATTCGGCCCCCAGACGGCCATTGTGGTACCGCGGAATCATGATTATATAAATACCTGCTGAATAAATTTCATTATTTCATTTATTGCTCTACCTCTCATGAACCCTCAAATAGTCAAAGCGTGATATTTTATAGCCTACTTGATTGATTGATTTATAAATTCGATATGTACGTGTCATAAGTCATCAAAATCTAATCACTATTTTTCCAGTGGCGTTTTATACAATTGTAAACTAAAATATTAAATTTTAGTAGCTTGGTGGCAAAACTAAATAAATGGCATTGTTGTTGGCATTGTATTCTGATATTCGTGGGCTCGCCGAAACTTTAGTTGTCCAACTATCTTATAGGGCAGTGTTTCTCAGTTAATAGTACCTACGCGTCCCCCCAGGGGTGATTTGTATGGCCGGATTGCATCGTGGGTACCCGGCCCCCGCCAAGGACGGATCGAAGGAGTGTTTGGGGGGTTTTAGTGGTGTAGGGTCGTGTCCTCGTGGTATGAGTAAGCATCGACACCGGACAACAAAAAAGAAAGGGAGGGAGTTGCATCAAGGGATAGTAGAACATTCGATAAAAAATATTTGACATTTTTAATCGACCAATGTAAGTAACGCGTATCTTTTATCGCCCGAAATTATATGTACATATAGTTAACTTAACAATTATGATTTTAAAATGAGTTGGTGATTTAAAAACAATAACTCACGACGAGGGTCTTTTAATAGAAGAAATGGTAATTTATGGTTTTTATTTAAATATGTACAAAAAGAAAAGCTGGTTAATTCTTAATAATACGCCACATTATACGAGTACCTATCACACGAAACAATATTTAATCATCATCAGCCCGTATAACGTCCACTGCTGAACATGGGACTCTTCTCGAGGACTTCTCGAGGACCGCGTTGTTGCTTATTCTCCGAACTGTGATCTCGTGCCAGCGATTACCACCACTGTTCGTAAATCTACTCTTTACTCCAGTGGCACCCCGAGCGATGGTCCTAACCCCTTAAGGGTGGATGTCGCTTAGATTTGGGCCGGATTCTTGGAATTTTTAGACCTGTTACCTCTAAGGTATCTCACTATAATGTGTACATTTGTTGTTATCGTACGACAGACGGACAGACTGATTAAAAATTCTGTAATATCAAATAATTTTAACAATGTTTTTAGCTACTTAAGTGATACTTTTGTTTGATATAGTCTTATACAGTGTAATTTTGACAAGTACAAGTGTATGTAAGTACCTAAGTGCTGAATAAATTTCTTTATTTCATCATTATTTCATTATTTCTCAATGGAGAGTTTTGCCATAGTCAACACGCTTGGCAGGCGGGTTGGTGACCGCAGTATTATGTTGTAACACACAACGAAACGCTGCTACCTGTTACCTGGTATACGATTGTTATAGATGAAGTTATAACAATCGGTACCAACGGCTTAACGTGCTTTCCGAGGCACGGAGGTTAGTCCCTCAACCATCCAGACCCGGAAAGAAATCTTATAATTTGCACAAAGATTTCTTGTCCGGCGTGGGTATCGAACCCATGACAACCGAGATATAAAGCGAGCTAAAAACCGCTACGCTACGGAGGTAGTCATAAAATTATATTAAGTAGTAGTAATTAACATTGGTAAAATTACATACAACATAGTATAAAATAAACTCGCTTCCCGCTGTCTCTCTGTGCCTAAGTATGCTTATATCTTGAAAACTACGCAACGGATGTTGATGCAGTTCTTTTTAATACATAGAGTATTCAAGAGGAAGTTTTATATGTATATGTTACGGCTAATAGCCGAAGTGCGGCTACACCTAGTTTTAGCCGGCTACAACTAGGTCTAGCCGACCACATGCGGTTAAACTTAGGTTAAGGTCTCAATAAGTCCCTATTCAACTCTAAATTAAACAATACCTATGCATGACACAAAAAGAATTTGGGGTGGTTAAAAAAAAAACCTAAACCTAAACCAATGGAGTTGAAAAGGGACTTATTCAGGTTGATCTGAGTTTAACCGCATGTGGTCGGCTGGACCGGTAGTTGTTGTAGCCGGCTAAAACTAGGTGTAGCCACACTTCGGCTATTAGCCGTAACATATACATCAGCATTGCACCCATGAGAAGCCGGGACGGGTCGCTAGTTAAAAATATAATCGTTGAAATGTAAACTAATTTATTAGTCAATTTCAATTAATTGAGAACCACTGGTGTAGGTATACCACAAAGTGATAACTGAATCTGTATTCAAATAGTTTGGATTCATGAACGAATAGAATCACAGTATTGTTTCAATATTATTAGGAATTGTTAGAATTCTATTTCTAGTTTTCTTCTAGTTTTAAGACCCTTAAAACTTATATTTTGCGTGTATGATCTCATTTGGTAATTTCTATTGATTAGATTAGTGATTACTATATCCGTGGCGGTAAAAGTATCGTAATAATTATTGGAGTAGTCTGCAGTCTGCACACATTGCACGTGTGCGTCCCTCGAGCGTGTTGACGACGCGAACGAGGCAAGCGCCGTCCGATGTGGGGTCAGTCTAAATTAGATTAGATATTTTTTTGTCTAGCATAGCATGATATAATATCGAGGGGTGAAAGGCTATTTGTTTGAAGCGACATTTTACGAACTTTACAGGAGAGCCATTTAAAGATTCAAAATTTGGAAAAAAAATCGTTATGAAAAAACTAGTGCTCTTTCTATAATGGTGATCGCAAATTTTTATTGAAAAAAAATCCCTGAATGTTTTGGTATAATTTTCAATTAAAAAACAATTATGAGTATAAGATAAATTGTCGCTTAATACAAAATGATCTGTATCGCCTTATTTTTAGAGTAAAGAAAAATGATTCAACTTCCAACATTGTCACTAATCAGCAGCAGGCAAAATGGTTTAAGTGACTTTACAGTACTTATGCAGGAGAAAGCAAAATGATTGAATCGACGTTACTCAATAATAATAGGAATAGGCTATTTTGTTTTACTACCAATTTGGGTTTGGGTTTTGGGTTTTGTTAACGATACAGGAAAGTTGGCTTAAGCAACGATGAACATTCTTCAAGAGTTGTTTGATGTCTCAGATTTTGAAAGGAGTTATATAACTTGGTTGTTCTAAACAGAGTGAAAAACAGTTGTAGCGAAAGGGTTGAACCGACGACATGTCTTAATGAATTTGGCTGACGGCAAATTGTTTGAAGCGACATTGCACAGAGTAAGTAGTCGTAAGCAAAATGTTTGAAGGGACTTTTCATCTAAAGATAGCTACATCGAAAAACGATTTATCTGCCATCGAACTAAAATTTTAGGAAGGGAATAACGGCTAATGATCCGATTCTCTGTTTTTGTATACAGCTTAAATGATATACTAAAAAATATGGCAATTTGAAGTCTGATCATACATCATGTTTGAGAATTATGCACTAAAATGGCATTGTTTTAAGCGCCATAAAAGTGCTCAGAATTGTACGAAACCCGGCTCAAACGACGCAGAAAAATTCGCTGAATCCGAATATGTATATAACTCCATATCGTCCAAAATGTCGCTTCAAACAAATAGCCTTTCACCCCTCGATATATATTATTGCTATATAGTCCCACCAAATTCAGACAGGGTCACCAATTTCTAAGGTGATTCACCGAAGGACATATTTTAATGCACAAGTGTTTGCGAAAACATTGATATGTCGGTATAACGCTCCCAATGATAGAAATGTGAAATTTGGACAGTTGTTTCAATTCAAAATTCGGACGCATACTAAGAAGGGATTTTAAAATACTTATGTTTACCCTAAAGGGTTGCTTTAAATAAGCAACGACTTAGCTCTTAAAAACATTTAATTTAATATGTGTTTCACGGTTTATTAGAAATCATCCCCTGAGGGGTCAAAAAAGGGTTGAAAGTTCCTATAAAAAAAATCATAAATTTGCTCTAATTCTTATGAAATTTAGCAGAACAAGTGTTGTCCGGTCCTTTGAAAAACATCCCCAGGGGTAGTAGGTAGATAACATTGGCTAAATTTAATTATAAAGTTCCCACGGGAACAGGCGATACGTGGGTAATACCTGTGCGCGGAAAGCTAGTTAATGATATTTTATATAATTGTTTTTTAGTACATTTATGTATTTAAATACAAACTACGCCCTGCTCCAGTTGGTCGAAGCGTGATGTTTTGTAGCCTATATGTTATACGAGCCTATGCCGTTCAGTAGTTTTAGCGTGAAAAAATTACAAACATCCATCCATCCATCCATACTTACAAACTTTCGCGGTTTTATATTAGTAAGATAGGATATAATTACCCGGAAATAGCCAGTATCCCCAAGCTTTGTGCCTTATCATACCGAGGTGTTCGACCGAACGCAAGTCTTTGTCCAAAACTGTTTAGCATTCCGCGCACGGTGCAAGGCCGAGATGCGCTAACTACTCAGTGTTGCCATTGAGATTACCCCACGGAATTGGGGAGGTGGGACATTGAGATAGATTTTATTATTTCAGTAGCGATTTTTTCTTTTAAGTAGTTTAGAAAAACGAAGCAACTTACTTTGTAGCGATTAGTTTTTGTAATGTCATAGGTACCTACCATAAATCATTTGATTTAACATAAATGTTTTTGACAACCTCCGTAGCGTAGCGGTATTTGGCTCGCTTTACATCTCGAACGTCGTGGGTTCGAACCCCACCCCGGACACGAAAAATCTTGTCATAATATAGAAATTTACACATCTTTGTGTAAATTGTCAGATTTCTTTCCGGGTCTGGTTGGTTGAGGGACTACTCTCCGTGCCTCGAAAAACACGTTATAACATCATCTATAACAATCGTATACAAGGGAAAGGGGCAGCAGCGTTTCCTTGTGTAGTACAACATAATACTGTGGTCACCAGCCCGCCTGCCAAGCGTGGTAACTATTGTAAATACCCTCCCTCGGGAGGAGGCCCATGTTCAGCAGTGGACGTTATACGGGCTGATGATGATGATGAAATGTTATGCCACGACGTTTTGATCTCGTATTCCTTAAATATGCCATCCTTTAATCGAATGCGATACCGCAGGATACTCACTAGTTAGATTTATATACAGTAATAATAATAATATTTATTTCTCATTAAAGTTACATAATTTGGTTGGAGTTCCTAGACCTCACACTAGGATTCCCTGTGTCGTGAGGTCCAGGCTCTTTCGTTCCGTACACAAGAAATAATCTTATGTTAATTACAAATGTTATTAAGACAGATCACAATCGCTAGTATTTTTAAAAGTGTGTGTGTGTGTGTGTGTGTGTGTGAATGTGTGTGTGTGTGCATGTGTGTGAGAGTGTGTGTGTGTATTTGTGTGTGAGTATGTGTGTGTGTTTGTGTGTGTTCGTGTGTTTATGTTTAAATGTGTGTGTATATGTGTATATCATATATATATATATATATAGGGTGACTGGTAATTAGTGACCGATACCTAAACACATGATTGTGCTCATGATAACAAACAACTTTTACTATGGCAGCAAACCTGAAATCGCGAAAAAAAAATCAGCTGTTCCATACATTCATGTTCACATAACTCGTCAACATGGTAGGGAGCAGCTGATTTTTTTTTCGCGATTTCAGCTTTGGTGCCATAGTAAAAGTTTTGACTTTGTTAATTACGTTAGTTTTATTCAATTATTTTTATAATAATTGACTCCGTCTTTTCATAATCTAACGTAAGGAGCCACGCGCCGTGTGGTTTCCGGCTTAGAATAGACCACCCCATGTCCTCCCATGGGTGTCGTAAAAGGCGACTAAGGGACATATGGCTGATGGATGGGCAGCAGCATCTATTAGCTCAAGGTTTACATCTTACTGCGATCACCAATCCGTCTGCCAAGCGTGGTGATTATGGCAATATCCCTCTACGATCCTGGCTTGCCAAGGTCTGTTAAGAGGAGGCCCATGTTCAGAAGTGGACGTAAACGGGCTGTTGATGATGATGAGATTTTGTTGCAGCCAGTTTGCTACTATTCTTATCCCGCTCTCTACTACATCCTGTACCTCTTCCCATGTTTTACCATAAAACACTATGGCGGTGTCGTCAGCATAGGTAAATATTTTTGCTTGGGTTAGTTCTATTGAACATAGCCCATTAATATAAATAATGAAGAGGGTGGGCCCTAGCACGCTGCCCTGCGGGACGCCAAAGCTAATAGAATTTACGTCACTGCCATGGTCACCTAGAACCACCCTTTGCATTCTATTGTGTAGATATGATCTGAACCAATCCAAAGCAACTCCGAGGACGCCTAAGAGTGACATTTTCTTTATAAGATTTTTTCTAGAAATTGTATCAAAGGCTTTCGCCAGGTCCAGAAAGACGCCAGTACAGGCCTGTCCTTTATCAAGTTTGTCAGTTATAAAGTTAACTAAGTCCGTTACTGCATCCTCCGTAGACCTAGCAACTCTAAAGCCGTATTGATTTTCCGACAGTAATTTGTTTTTTTCTAAGTACTCCAGTAGTCTCTTATTAACAGCTTTCTCAAGTATCTTAGACAGAGCGGTCAAAAGCGATATCGGACGATAGTTAGCGGGTACTTTAGGATTCCCACTTTTAAATATTGGACAAATATTTGCTATCTTCATACAGGTACGGTGCCCGTTGACAGGCTCAAGTTACATAAAAAAGTAATAGGTCTAATTAAATCAGGGGCACACAGCTTAAGAACTTTATTACTGATGCCATCATAACCCGAGGCTGACTCAGTTTTAAGGTTGGTAAGTATCGTACAAATTTCTTTAGTATCAATAGGGGTAATGAAAAAAGAATTTTGACTAGTGTGTACCGTACTAAATTTCTCAATTTTACTAGCTAGTTCGGTTTCACTCTTATCGAGATCTTTTAGTGTCTTGGCTGCAAGGTTCTCGCCAGCTGTTGCAAAGTAGTCATTTACTTTATTTAGCGTAAGTTTTGCATCCTCGCTATCACTTAGGAGGTCATGTTTACGTGATTTTTTGTTATTAATGTTGCAGATTTTCTTTATTTCATACCATAGTTTCTTGCAATCTCCGTTAGTATTTGCTAAAAGTTTTCGATCATAGTCAAGTTTTAAGTTGGTCAATATATTATTACAATAGTTCCTGTACTTTCTATAGTCTTGTTGTATGATAGGGTTACTGATATTTTCTTTCTTTTTTGCGTTAGCGTGACTCACACGCCGTCTTATACACTTTAATAGGTTTTTTTGTTATCCACGGTTTAATGATCACCTCCGAACTTCGGTATACTCGAGTAGCGGTGTTCTGAGTGATTTTACCTGAAATCGTTTCGACAAACTGTTGAAATGCGTCTGTTACGTTAGTATGCTGATATAGACTGTCCCAAGATTGACCACTGATATCTTTTTTAAATTTTTATAATCTGTTTTCGTGTTACGTTTTTTATTTTCATGTGCGGGAAACTCTCTACAAATGGAAAAAAGAACAGTCTCATGGTCTGTTATATCAGTGTCACAAACAATGACAGTAGAAGTCTTTTGGGTTTTTAACATAACATGATCCAAACAGTTGTTCCCACGTGTAGGATATCTATGACCCGGGAAGTAACCGTAGTGGCTAGCTAAATCTAGGTATTCATTAGCGCGCCGATCGGTACTTCCTAGTTTAAAATCGATGTTCAAGTCCCCTACAATGGCACATGTGGTCGACTGGCTGGATTCCATAACTTTTGTTAACGAGTCATTAGGATCCAACATTTGAGTACATAGCAAATATATAACAATTCAAGATTTCCAAAATATTAATTTGTTTATTATACTGATGGAGATCTATATTCATTTTTCTGATCAGATAAATAAATAAAAATTATATTGAATTTAATCGTAAAAAAATTTAACTTATTAGGTGTCAAAAACATTACCGTTCACCGGGGCAAATCTGCCAGCATTCTGGACACGTAGCCAAGTAACATAGATTAAGGATACTCGGTTAGTATTTTATAAGTTAGTTTAAGTTTTAATTAGGTACTTTTATTTTTTAACTGATGTCTAAGTCCTGTGCCTTAATATTATGCTGATTAAATTGTAATTTTCTCCTAAAACCAGGTAATATTATCTCAATCTGGCAACACGGTCGTTTCATCACCGGAGTTCCGTATTATTGTTGGTCCTGTATCAGGAAACCTCACTGTTAATAAATCGCATTAATAAAAACGAGACGTGACACCATTGTATTTGCGTTTTATTAAACATGTAGGTACTAAATAAGTTTGTTATGTTTTTAGATCTATTGTGTGTAGTTACCGATGTCATTTGAACAAGAATTTTCTGCTAGCAAAGGATATGCGATCCTAACGTATGATCAAGGTAGAACTCCTGTTTTATTGGAATACCTTTTAGAATGATATAATCGCGCGATTAAACAGCAGTAAGACATTCATTATACTATGCAAACAAATTATCCCACTAATATTATAAACGCGAAAGTTTGTAAGTACCTACGGATGGATGGAAGGATGTTTGTTACTTTTTAACGCCAAAACTAATAAACGGAATTGGTTGAATTGCACCGGGATAGGTTTTACGCTGGATTAACATATAGGCTACAAAACTTCACGCTCCGACCTACTGGAGCAGAGTAACGCGGGTAAAACCGCGGGGCGCAGCTAGTATTATCATATTCCAAATTACTAAACACAATAACATAGTTATGATCATATCGTTACGAAATAATGTATTTATACATTTATTGTAAATTACCTATAAAAAGAGCGAAAAATTCGTCTATGTTACAAAATAACTATTTCATTCAACACTAGCTTCTCGCGTAGGAACTTCATAATTAAATATGGCCTTCCTCAATAAATGGGCTATCTAACACTGAGATAATGTTTAAAATCAGTTAAGTAGTTCCTGAGATATCATTTTTTTAAAGATTACTAGCAGAATTTTGCAGTCTACTAGTATTCTTGTTAACCCCTCGTTACAATGCTTGTGTTACGAGTGGGTTCACGTCGGTAGTGCTATGGGTGGGGTTCGAACCGGCGACCAAAACTGCCGTGATATATCTATAATGCCGTTATCTACCAAAACCGTATTTTTGAATAACGAACAAAAACCGCGGAAAAAATTAAAATTGATGTAACTTTTCAATGACAACACTTATTTGAGAATTGGTGGTACCAAAAAATAGGTCAAGTTTAATACTTTCGAATGACTCCCCTGTCATATCGTAAATATTATTTAATTTCATGAAAAAACGTTTTTTGCATTTTAGTTTATCATCGGTGTTGCCAAAATCTTAACGGTCATCGACTAAAATGCCGTTACGCATAGCGCAACGGCATTTTAGTGTATCTATTTCATAACAAACTATTGTCTGTTAAAATGCTAAAAAAAATCTCTTTGGTGAATAACTAAAACGTCGCTAAAGCACATAACGTCTATTTAGCTTAATAATAATATGTAATATTGAACTGACTCATGTTAGACTTTAGTGTGTTTAACGGTTCTTTACTGCTTTTAAGTCTGGTAACCTATTAATGTATTTAAATTTAAGGGAAAAACTTGAATCATTGTTAAGCTTAATCGTGGTTAAAGTAAAAACCTTATAGTTTAACGGCATTAAAGCGCAACAGAAGGTATAAAAAAATAGTGAACCAATAATATTTAACAACATGAAGTTACTAGAAATAAAGACATTTTTTTAATAAAGGTCATTATTTTATCAATCACTTAGTCAATATATTATTTTAAAGCTTTTAAAATAGGGTTTATTTTTGCTAAAAGTTTTAACTTTGACAAAATTTCACTTAAAACTAGATTTATTAGGAACTTTTAGTTTTCACAAATACAAATATCACGTCAGTTATTTATCCATATTAATTAGGTACAACTTGTACTTTCATAATAATATAATATAAAATAAATTTTCAATCAAATAAAATTTACATACAGAATACTTAATTAAACCTGAGACACTTTATAAACAATCAAGACTAAGTGGACTCTTCTCCTTAAACATCAAACTGTAAATTTCTATTATCAATAAAAAACAATCATCCTATACTAAAAACAAAAAAAATAATCTGCCTTATTTAAATTTTAGTTTTAACTTTTTATCTACATTTATAGCCTTCTTGATAATATTTACGTATTCTTAAAAATATGGTATTCAAATCTTAACACAGTCACTTTACCAAATAACTTAAAATAATATGACAATGTTTAAAATTAAAATTATTAGGTATTTAGTTAAAATATTTAATCAGTCTCAATAATCTAACATCAGTCTATATTATTATTCCTATAATCAGAACTTGTACCGGATTTTTTTAAGTATGTCACCTTTTCTTTTAGATTCGATACATTTCGGTTCAATCTTAAATTCAAATACAATAATTTACAAGTAGTGTTTGGTGAAACTGTAACGATAAGAAAGACATTTAATAGACAACTACATGATTATGACAAACTTAACAATGCACTCTCTAAAGTTGTTCATTGGTTGCATGTTAATAATCTCTGTTTAAATGATAAGAAAACTAAAGTAATCAAGTTTTCAACACCCAATGCTAGACAGGTTTCTACTAATGTAAATGGCTTGGACCCTGTGGAAACTCTGTGTTCTTAGGTATCACCATTGATTCCAAATTACAATGGGGACCCTACATTGAGAAAATGTCAGCAAAATTAAGTTCTGCAGTAAATGCAGTAAAAACAATAAGACGGCTTACGGGTATTTGATGTTGATACTGCTAGAATCGTTTATTTCAGTTACTTTCACAGCATAATTTCGTACGGAATTCTTCTTTGGGGTAACTGCGCGGATATCAATAGCATTATTATACCTATTGAAAAAAAAGAGTCGTAAGGGCTATTTACAAACTGGGTCGCCAAGCAAAGTTTGAGAAATTTATAGAAATAAATATTGTAACCGTTGCATCATAATATATAGTAATATATGATAATGTGTTATATGTAGATAAAAATATTGACTCATTTTGTAAAAAAAAGCGACACACATAAGTGTATATACTAGATATAAGCATAGGTAATCTTATTGTTCATGCTAGCCGTCTCCGCAAAATAAGTAACTCTTTTATGTTTTATCTACAATGTATTCGGTTCTATAACAAACTTCCCAAAAGTATAAGAGATTTTGTCTATAAATAAGTTTAAAATGTGTATTAAAACCAAATTTCAAAATTTTCCGAATTCTCAGAAAACAATCTGATTATCTTTGTGACAAAAATGCTTGGAAATAAATTAATTTTGAATTTGAATCATACAAACATTGACACCCCTTCTTACTTCCTTAGGGGCTGAATTTAGCAATATCCCGTCTCAGTTAGCACCTATGTCCTAAATGAACCCACAAAATTTGAGACTCCTGATCCCTTTGTAGTTTCTAAGATTTCGAGATGAGTGAATGAATAACCTTTCGCTTTTATATATGAGTTGATAAATATAAAACGTCAGTATGTCCATAATAAGTGAAAAAAGTAGACCAATATATTTGTTTGCAGATGCATACGACGTTATTTCGTAGATTTTAAGGTTTAATATAGCTTATTTTGACAATGTTTATCCCCGCCTACATAGAAATATAACAAACTACGTTCAAACTTCATCAAAATCGTTAAAACTGGTTTGGACTTATTGGATTTTGGACATATTATGTAAATAGATATATAGATTATGACATAGATGTATCCTACAAATATTATAAATGCGAAAGTTTGTATGTGTGGATGTATGTATGTTTGTTACTCTTTCACGCAAAAGCTCTTGATTGGAGTCCTCGAGTCCTCACCCAAAAAGTGCCTGCTGTGCGATGCTCTAGTTTCACCCCCGACCCCTCTGATCTCGGAACAGGGTCGTTACATAGCCGCTGCCCCCCAACCCGCGCGAGATCAGTTAACGGCTTTATTGTGTATTAGTGTGAGATAACGTCATTTTAGTCTAATAATGACGGACAATTAATTTTTGTTTAGTTTTGGAAATGCCGCCACTGGCTTATAACATACGTAAAGTCAAAATACAAGTATGTCAAATATTAACCTATAATGCCGTTAAACATCCTTAATCACATGAAAGTCTAGCATTTTCAATTAACGGCGTTATAGCTTAACAAAAGTAAACTTCTATAATAAAAAAAGATTAACAATAAAACAGTTAAAGTACCTTTACCGCTTTATAGTGTACAAAAGACTGTTAACGGCAACCAAGAGAAGCAGACATATGAAAAACTTGTCATAAAAATATGAGTTAATGAACTATAGCGGCTGTATAGACTCACAAAGTTACTTAAAGGCATTTTTGCTTATTTCACAAGAGGAAAATATGTACGTAACGGCTTTCTTAAAATGATTATTTCCAAAACTATTCAAGGTATTGAAAATTCGGAAATACAGATCGGTAGATTTTTCTTTTCTCGTTATAACAGCATTAAAAGTTAAAAATCGACCAGATGTCGGATAACGGCATTTTAGTTATGCCACGGCAGAAAATATCACAAGTCCGACGACCTAGCCATTGGGCTACGGCTGAACAAACAGACTATTTGGCTTTATATACCTACTTAATAAGTAGGTATATAAAGCCTATAGATTTCTGTTGTCCTTCTAGAGCTCTGAGAGATTGAGAAAGTCAACCAGCAATATACATATATATAATAATAAACATCAAAAACATAATTTACGCAAACAAAACTCCAAAACAAACAAACCGATCCAACCACCGATAAAAATAAATGGGCCACAAATACAAAAATCGCAACTTAACACTTAACAAAATTTAAACTGCCATCGCAAATTGATCGGGCGGCCATTAAAATAAAATAGTGCAGTTCGAATTTGCCCTTATCTTCCAATATATCCGGGGGCATGTTACCCAAAAACTTGGTTTGCAAACGGCTCAAGTTGTCAAATGAGCGGTACCACCTAACGAGAAAACTTTTTTGATCAGCTTACCCCAATACTGGGGTAATCATAAGTTTGATCGAGCGAACGAATTGAGTTATGTACAGCTACTTTGGAGGTCAGGAGACTGTAGGCACGTTGGGTGTTGGGTATCGAATTTCTTATATAAAAGTGTGAAGATAGTTTTAGTTTGTGAATCTGAAGATTAGCTATGAATCTTTGATGGACAGACTGCACCAGCTCAGTGGTTACGAGACCTAGTGTTTCCGGGATAATTATTTTTTGTAACCCACGAACAGTTGTTCTTAGGGAGGGACAGGGATTTATTACCCTGTCATAAAAGGAAGTGAGTGTGTTGGAGCTCTGTTTGAACTTGTATTATGTTGTGACGTTGATTTCATCCCTTATTTTTATCCCAAAGGGAAACTCATTAAGCATCCTTTAACTATGGTATGCTATTCATATCACGAGGAGAGGAGGAGAAGAGCTTATCACCAAAATGGGTGTCTGAGTTAATGAGGGCCTCAGGTACCGGCGCACTCTCTGGTGGTCCCGCGGGATTTCCTGGACTCTCAAAAGAAAGTCCACAACTTTTGGGCCCATGAGAGGTCCATAACACTTAGAGGGACTCCGAGACGGAGGAGGGACGCACCAAAACGTCCCTCCTCCGTATGATGATTCCACCCTGTGCTATGGAGGTTATTGTTGCTAGATACGTAAACATTTTATTGACTTAGTCGTTTAGCTACCGTTTATTTCTTAACGGCCCCATTTTCTATAGCAATCGTAATACTAACTTCAAACTGAATTACTAAATTAAATAATTAAGTATAATTACATAATGATGTAATTCTAGCGCCTGCGAACTCTTTATGACACAAACCCGAGGCATACGAACATTTACATGTTAATATTGATGATGATGAATTTAAGATGTAGCAGTATACGGCTTGCTTTAAATCTCCTAGGTCGTGGGATCGATTCTCTCAGGACAAAAAATGTAAAATCTAAGGTCCTGTCCAGGTCTAGTCGGTTGAGTGACTCGTCGTTCCTTGGAAAGCACGTTCAGCCGTTGGTACTGATGTCCATAATATCATCTATGACAAGAGGTCATATTATATATGTATATTTAGTGAAGAACTAAGAATTGGGCTGACGCTTCCTCCTAAACGTGTCAAGCAAAGCATACATTTTGTTTATTTGAGGAACTGATCGCACATTTCCACCATGCAACTCCTGGGTACAATGGCACACACTGTATGAATGAATGGCAATGAGAACCGAGGCTCACCAAGTCCCGGGAAAATGTTGAACTACTTTGAGACACGCAACGAATTCAAGAAGATATAGAAGGAGTTAGAAAGACTTATGTTTTCACTTCCCTGCCCAAAGCGGGAGACAGTAAAAATAAAGTAATCCATGCATGCAAAAAACCAACTAAGTAATATTAAAATCTCACGCTTCTGCTTCATCAGGGTCTACTCGTTACCTACTTTTGTTAGACAATGTAAAAATAGATTATCTAACTGGAATAGTAAGTTAGTTTTTAGTGCTTATGTGGTCTTAAGTAAGTTTTCCGACTAATCTTGATTCTAGACTTAGCACTGAGAACTTGGGACTTCGACATGCGGTCGGGATTAGCTGTCTGAGACTGGTGCCAATAATTTTCTTAGCTTAAGATACTTTTCTACAGATAAGTTTAAAGTTAGACACTTCTAGGTACAGATGAGCTGATCTTAAATCTTTTTTTACTAATTTCATCCATATTACTTACTATCATCATCATCAGCCCGTACAAAGTCAATGCTTAGAGTTTTTGCCATAGTCACCACGCTTGGCAGGCGGATTGGTGACCGCAGTATTATGTTACACCACACAAGGAAACGCTACTGCCCGTTCCCTGATACAGGTACGCTTGTTATAGATGATGTTATAACAATTGGGACCAACGGCTTAACGTGCTTTCCGAGGCACGGAGGCACTTCCCTGTACCAACCAGAACCCGGAAAGAAATCTTAGAATTTAAACAAAAATTTGTCTTTTTCCGTTTGGGGATCGAACCCACTACCTCCAAGACTTAAAGCGAGCCAAATACCGCTACGCTACGGAGGTAGTCTTACTTATTGTGATTGTTGCAAACACTTCGTATATTTACAATTATTGTATATTTTTTTATTTTAACTTTAATCTGTCATTCATTACATACTTATGATTGTTCGTTTTTATATCATACTTGCTTCCAGCTCACGGTTTCACCTACATTTAACTCCCGTTCCCGTTTCATAATTAGCTGATAGCCTTCCTCAACAAATAGGCTATAATAATATAACACTGTTTCATCAGTTTTAGGAGAGCTCATTTATCGAGGAGGGCTAAAAGCTTATTTAATTATGTAGTTACTACGGGAAGCGCGGGTGAAACCGCGCGCCGGAAACTAGTCTAATAAACCGGCCAAGCGAAGACACGACCTTAGTTAAAGATGAAATTAAGAATAAGTTATTTTGTACCCGAGAATCGTAGGGTTTTAACAGCTTACAGACCAACGGGTCTATTTGGTTCGCTTGGTATGCATGAGCCCATTTTTAGGTCGGACATGCAACGGCTAAAGGTTAAACCATACTCCTACGCGGCATAAAATAACAACGGCGCAGCGCTACATGACGCAGATTTTTTCCTAAAAGTAGCTGATATTAACTTTGCTAAATAGAAAGAAGAATTAGGATCTTTTTAAGGAACTTAGCACTTATAAATTGTCTTCAGATTCATCTACCAATCGCTCAGTTTTAAGCAGAAATCCAGAGAATCAAACACCGTTTGAGTATGTACGGATTTCATTTTACTATTTATGTTTACGTCGTTAGACCAATATACAACAAAACTGCAGATTAGATTCGGAGTAATTCGCTCAAATTCCTATAAAATGATAAATAACGTCGTGTGGTTTTCCACTAAGAATTGACCACTCCATATCTTGCTATGCTCCTGCAAGCCAGGATCAACAGTGGCACACACTGTTGATCCTGGCTTCGTAAGAGCTGTCGTAAAAGGCGACTAAGGCTAACATTTGATGGTAGTAAGATGTAAGTTGATGAAGATGATGGATGGGCATCCATAAGCTCTATCAACTCCCACCTTATTGCGATCACCAATCCACCTGCTAAGCATGGTGATAACGGCAATATCCTTTTATGACCTGAATTCCCAAGGTCTGTTAAACAGGAGGCTCATGTTCAGCTGTGGACATAAACGGGCAGATAAACACACTTTCGGTCATAGCATTATAGACCAGGTATCTTACGCGGGCGTGGTTGATTGTGCCGCTTTTGCCGCCGCATCGCAGTTCTTCCTAGTGCAGTCTTACCTTTAACTAAGATGGATTTATTGCAGCGAATATTGGCAAGGAAAACCATTTCTGTTTTCCCAAGATCATAGAATTATGCGCTAAATAAAATAGAAGTTCAACGGCTCACTAAACGTAATGTAAAGGACAGCTTAATATGGAATAGAAATAACAAAGAATATCATCATCATCATCAGCCCGTATAACGTCTACTGTTGGACATGGGCCTTCTTTCAAGGGAGAATCTTGCCATAGTCACCACGCATGGCAGGCAGGTTAGTGACCGCAGTTTTATGTCGTAACACAGGGGAACGCTGCTGTCCTCCCCCCTCGTCCTCCTGACCCTTAGTTTGCAAAGAACCATCCGATGCCCTCGTAGACCCGATGTCCGAGAGGCCCGCGAACTGTAAAGTAGAGCGACAGTTGCACAAAACTCCCCTAAAATACTAAAAGTCATAATCCCTCAATCTCATCGCCAGCGACCGCCCTGAGCCGAGGTCCAAGCCCCACAGGGGGCGCCCTCTTGCGCAGGTTGCTTAGTTTGTAGTTTTTAAACCATTTATTGAGGCTGGAGCTCTGCTCGCCTTTATGCCCGGTGCCTTTATGCCCGGTGGTTATGATGATGATGATGATAACAATCGGCAT
Organism: Nycteola revayana; assembly: GCA_947037095.2. NCBI lineage: Eukaryota > Metazoa > Arthropoda > Insecta > Lepidoptera > Nolidae > Nycteola > Nycteola revayana. The sequence goes on along the minus strand of OX344856.2, from coordinate 17,804,360 downwards.
AAACGGCTCAACGTGCTTTCCGAAACACGGAAGCACCTCAACAGATCAGACCTGGAATAAAATCTTTGAAGATTAAGCCCTCCGATCGATTCCACGACCTCAGAGACTTATAGGCCACGAAAGGAATCAACCAATCTTTTTTTTTTTTTTAAAGACAACTCCCGCACTAGGGAAATATGTCCCTTTGTCGCGGGGGACTTTACAAACATTCATTTCACGGACACACAGAACAGCCAGACTCAGAACAACTATTTGTGGTTCACGCAAATAATTGTCCCGGGTGGGAATCGAACCCAGAACACCAGGTCTCAGAGGCAACTATCGTAACCACTGAGCCACCGGTGCAGTCTTGTAATATTGTAAATCAATTAAATAAGCTATTTTTTGCCCGCGGCTTCCTTTGCGTTCAATTCGGGATAAATTTTGGATGCCCGTTCAATGTCATGTTTTTTTTTGTCCGGGAGGAAATGCATGTACTCATTCCCACCGCCGCTGCAGCGCATTCGCGCGCTGGCGGTGGTATATGTGGGACTCGCCCTCTCCATAGCGTGGTATGCTAACTCATACCACGAGGAGAGGACCCTACACCACTAAAACCCCCCGGACACTCCATCGATCCGGCGTTGGCGGGGACCGGGTACGCGATAAGCAATCCGACCACCCGTTTCATGCCTTTAGGGAGTGAAATTTGATAAAATCCAATTAGTTTACATAGGTTTTCTAAGTATAAGCATGGAATTTATTGATGCTCATGATTGTGATCATTTCCGCATTAGAAGTGTTAATTTTAATGTAGTTGAATTTAATGTAGTTGAAATATTGTCAAAAACAAAATATTGTGTAGAAATTCAATTGAGACGATTTTGGATTGGAAATTAGGGGTTGAAAAAGGTAGTCTGAAGCTAATATTCATAAATGATTGTGTGATAATACTGTTATATACATTGTATAACAAAATTAACTGATAAGATTTAATTTGATCTATTAACTGAGTATGTACAGTCGACCAAGTAAGTGGGTGTACAGATAGTGAAATGCATTCTTATTATATGTGTCCACGTTTATGAGAAGAGTTCACTGTTAAGTGTATTAATTATATATTAATACACATAACAGTGAACTCTTCACTTAGCTTCACTTCAAGTAGAAGCGAACTTTTCACACCAAAAAAACCGGCTACTATACTTACATAAACATATTTGTTTACTAATGAATTGATACAAAAGATGTTAATCTATCTCTTTGGTCTACTGTACATTATTTAATTACTAGCTTCCCGCGCGCGGTTTCACCCGCGTAACTCCCGTTCCCGTGGGAAATTCATAATAAAATATAGCCTAAGTTCTTTCTCAGGCTCTAGACTATATCTGTACCAAATTTCATTTAAATCGCTTCAGTAGTTAAGGCGGGATTGCGTAACAGACAGACAGACAGACAGAGTTACTTTCACATTTATAATATTAGTAAGGATTACTATAAAATAGTCTGTGGTGAATGTCCGAATTATGTGCAATATAAGATATCAGATATTTCTGTATCAAAAGAAACTAAACGATAGTTCTCTATCGTTTAGTTTCTTTGCGTTCTGTTAGAGGGTTATGTTATGACACATTATTCTTCAATCAATAATATGACTGATGAATAATGTGCGCTTTAAATCTTGGAGGTCGTGGGTTCGATCCCCACGCCGGACAGGAAATAATTATGTAAATTCTAAGATTTATTTGCGGGTATGGTTGTTTGAGGGATGACCCTCGGTGCCTCGTAAAGTACAATGGCTTATCGTGCTTTCCCACCAATCCGCCTGCCAAGAGTGGTGACTATGGCAAAATCCTCCCCCGGGAGGAGGCCCATGTTCAGCAGTGGACGTTATACGGGCTGATGATGATGATGATACTATGTTTCGTACCTTAACATCCCGTTAACGTCCATTGCTGAATATGACCCTCTTACAACACCCATGGGAAGACATAATATGGTGGTCTATTTCAAGTCGTATACAATCTTATAATGTTTTAAATATAAAAGTACCTTCTGACTATTTATAAAACGTAACATATAGGCAAAAGTTGCTTCCCATTAGGAGTAGGGACGCCTCTACACTCCGGGCGTCCCTATTATTGGGCCAATGGGCCACTATAAGTGTGGCGCAGGAGATCCCGCGGTGCCATATTGGCCGCGGGTGCCGTCGGAGGGCTGGATTGCTTATGCGTCCCCGTCCCTCGCTAACGCCGGATCGAAGGATTGTCCGGGTTTTGGTAGTGTAGGGTCCTCTCCTCGTGGTATGAGTTAGCATACTACGCTATGGAGAGGGCGAGTCCCACATATCCCACCGCCAACGCGCGAATACGCTGCAGCGGGGTGGGAATGCGTAAATGCTTTTACCCCCGAACAACAAAAAAAAATAGGCAGAAGTTGCTTTCGTACGACTACACAACCTCAAACAAAGTCTGAAAAATATATTTTACACTTGAAGCAATACACAGCCTACCTTTTGTCGTAGATTAAGGCGCGGTGAATAGACGACTATTACGTATTAGTTTTGTCACTGTTGCTCCGCGTATAAATAAGAAAGAAAGAAAGAAAGAAAATAATTTTATTTACGGCACATACAAGGAAATAAAACATAAAAATTGATTAATACTATTACAGTTATATGCACCATAAATGGGAACTGGCTTCAGCATTAAGCTACAACAAAAATCTAAAAGATCATTGCGCAGCGCTGGTATTCTAGCCAGCCCCAGTTTTGACGCCACGCATGCCAAACGTCAAATAAAAATATATAGACAGATAAAAAAGTTAGCAGTAATTCATGCAAAAATTATATTTAGATAATTACAATCCCCGGCACGTAAGTTGAACCAAAATGGCTGTCGTCGGCGCAGGTATAATTACAGACCAAAGTGTTATTAAGGATTTTGCGCGGTCACCCGCGCAATTTAAAATTCTCATTTTTTTAAATAAAGATTTATTCAAAATAAAATAAAAAATAAGTAAAAAAGAAACATTCACTAGTCACTATAACTCATTGTCATTGGTACGACACCTTCCACATAATTTTGTGGTTCAATGGAACCGGAACTCGGACCTGGAGCGGAGAAGTCGTCTTGTGAATCAGACGATGTACCCGATTCCGAGATGTTGCTGTCACTATCATCTGTCACTCTTATAATAAATTTATCGGTCATTTCGTCAATAACATGGTCGCTTTTTGCGTACAAATCTTCTATTTTTTTTACATTATCACATAACTTTTTCCACTCCTCTGGTCCCATCATATTTACTTTTTCTTTAATAAGGTCTATTATTATTGGCATATTCCATTTAACATTTCTTTGGGCGACGTATCCTTTTATAGCTGCCCAGGCCATTTCAATAGGATTCAGGTCGGGGTGATATGGCGGCAAACGAAGCACGTCATGGCCATATTCTTTAAAAATGTTGTCTATACTAAATTGTTTAAACCTGTCTTTGTTGCGCTTAATTAAATCATATAATTGGGGCTTATACATTTCAGATCTAAATGGTATATCCCTTTCCGTCAACCAAGCTTCCATAACGCTTCTTCTTTCAGTAGAATTTGGTGCTAGTTTATACTGTTTGTTATGATAAGGGGCATTATCAATAACCACGACCGATTTTGGAGGAAGATTGGGTATTAGTTGTGTTCGGATCCACTTCTCGTAATTAACGAAATTCATATCATCGTGATAATCGCCTGTCTTCATCCCGGATTTAAATGTCAACAAGGCGTTGGGAACAAATCCAGCCTCTGAGCCAGCGTGTACGACCACAACACGTTGACCTTTTGATATAGGTTTTTTTAAACCTTTTGTGGACCCATCTGTCCAACCCTTGGATGCTGTGTGAGTAGCATGAACATAGGACTCGTCCGTATATATTATTGGTCTATTTTGTTGCCGATACAGTTTAAGTTTTAGTAGATAATTTATTCTTAATAATCTAATAGATGACGATTCGATCAATAGTTTACGATTATTTTCAGTTGCTTTCCACTTGAATCCGAGTTCCTTAATGATGCGGCGCATACTCTTTTCAGAACCTCGAAAATTTATATCGGAATGTAATTTTGCACGAAGTTTTTCAAGCGTCGGTACTTCATTTTCGGTTTTATGGAAATTGTGGATACATCGCTTTATAACTCCTTTGTCAAAATCGTCGATATCTGTAACAGGTTTCATTCTACGTCTATATTTACCGGGAGTTCTAAATACTACCAAAAATTCGGATTTTTTACTTTCTTTTATAATCCTCTTGACGGTGGATATTGACGTTTTAGTCGCTTCTGCTGTTTTATTTTGCGAAACCGTTATATTATTTTCTTTCAAAAAATAATTATAGACGTCAAATACTATCTTTCTCGCTTGTCTCTTCAAAGTTGGTTGTGGACGAGGCATGTTTCTTCCAACAAACTGCTCCACTCACAAAACGAAAACTTTTATATTAACTTACGACTGTGCGCGATTGTATTTCAAGACAACGGGGAGCGTGTGAACGCGCGCGGAGTGAGGAAGCTACTGCGCGCATGCGCGGAAGGATAACGTCGCTACGTTGCTATGGTTACGGAGAGTTTTACACGTCGCACCTCATACCGCACCTCCTTTGATACCTGAAAACGTCGTACTGCGCATAGGTCAACTTATGAGCCGGGGATTGTATTACTGATTCAATATTTCATTCTAATTTTGATAACCAAATAACTAAAATAAACCATAAATTAAATAAAAAATAAAAAACCAAATAACTAATAACAACAATCAGATAATTACAATCAATACAAAAAACATAAAATTAAGAATTGAAATAATGATAAAATTAGGGTAATTGAATAAATTTATGAATTAATATAATTAACTAAGATTAATCGAAATTAGATTTCGGCCGGAAGCCGGACGCATCCTAACGTTCCATTCTAAATGGGTAAAAAAGAAGAATTTTAGTCTGTGCACCCCGGCTACTCGAAGAAGCGTCCCTACCAGGGTTGGATTTCGTACTATAATTATAGTATTTGTACTACAATTTCACGACGTGTACTATATACTATCGCGAGGGCAGGATTGGACGCAAAAATACTATAATTTTGTGTTGGTCAGGTACACCACAAAAAAATGTATAGTATTCCTACATTTTATTTTATTACCCTTAATATAAGAAATTTTATTACGTATGGCAACATCATCTATGAGCTTGCAATGCATTAATTGGTTCGGTCACTCTGACAGAAAGAGATGAATATGCGTATTGTGTATAAGTGGGACAAAGATAGATATATAGTTTGAAGTTTGAACGGCTAACGAAGCCCGCAGAACAATTCGCCTCAGTATTTTCCAGACAGAAATCTGTGCAATTTTTCAAACACAGTAACTTTAATGTTTGTCCATGTTTGTTATCCATTTAATTAATAAAAAAAAACAACACATCATTTGTTTTTTATATAAATCTACAATTAAAAAACGATTCTGTATTTTTTGGCAAAATACTATAATTTTTGGCAAAATACTATCTTTTTGACGTCCATAGACAATAATTTTTTGAGAGTCTGATTCCAACCCTGGTCCCTACGCACGGCGGGAATTAAAAAATTCAAGATGTCACGACAAACTATGTCACGTAATGCACTAACTTTTTAGTTGTATGGAATTAATAATTAAGAATACTTGTTTAAAATGATTTTGATGTGTTATAATAATAAGTAGTTGTGAGTGTAATGTGTGTTTGTTCTGAATTGGAGTGTATATTTGTGTAAACATCCCGTAGTGTACATTTTGTGGTGAATTTATCTACAGTTCTAAAGTTACTGCTATACAAAGTGTCTCATCCTTCGCCGCAAGTCTAAAATAATTAAAAGCATACTGCCACCTTCCTAATCCATAGAGACATAATTCCAGGTAAGTTTGACTATCTATGCAGGTTTTTGTTGAGAAAGTAGGTATAATTTCAACTTATCCTGGAATGTTTTGATTGATTTTAGGTTTCTCAAAGGAGGTGGCAGTAAAACGTTCCAAATGTGGCTTGCGGCAAAGGTGAAACATCCCCGGAATGCAGATGTACGATGGCGAGGCGTAACCATGAGGTAAGCTGAGGCTCTAGTATTATGCTCGTTATAATATCGAGCCCAACTCAACTTCTGATGCAGATATGTAGGTTTCTGGGATAATATTACACCAAACAACATAGTAGCAAAGTGCAGCTTCCTCCTTGCTGTCATTTTCATGAGATTCCCATTGTTGAGATATGGAGTTATGTGAGTCCTTGGCGGGATATTATAACAAAAGCGAGCACATGCGTTTTGAACTCTTTGAATGAGCTTTTCTGTACTGGCTAGTAAACAAGCGCCATATACAGAATCTGCATAATTGAGCTTGGATAGTATTAATGACTCACACAACATGATTCGGATATCCTCACTAAGGTAGGGGCGAATTCGGTATAAAATCTTCAAGCGATAGAAGCAGTTTCTAACCGCCTCCATGATATGGGCTTCAAATGTAAGCTGTCCATCAAATATGACTCCCAAATTACGGGCCTCTGCTACTTGTTCTACAGGACAGCCCTCTATTTGTATATTACCAGCCAGAGATCCGACGTTAAGCAAGGACTTCTTTGAGCCCAATAAAAGAAACTTGGACTTATTTGGGTTGAGAACAAGGCAATTTCTATAAGCCCAGTCTGACACACCATTCAGATCACAATTTATTTTATTTACAGCCTCCATACTATGTCCTGGTTTAAATGGAAGATACAATTGAAGATCGTCAGCATACAAGTGATATCTACAGTTGACAATGCGCTTGGTGATATCAGAGCTGTACAAAATAAAAAGAAGAGGTCCAAGGATTGAACCTTGCGGAACGCCCCTGGTCACTGGACTCACTGTAGATGCCCTTCTACCACCATCCGCATCACAATCCAGCTGTACAAATTGAGACCTGCCTGTGAGATAACTGTGAAACCAACGTACTGATGCAGTGTCACAACCATAATATGTAAGCTTAGAAAGAAGAAGAGAGACACTTATAGAGTCGAAGGCACGAGAAAAATCTAGAAGAGCAAGAATTGTACACATACCAGCATCTCTACTGCGTAGAACATCATCCACAACTTCAAGCAGAGCAGTAGTGGTGCTATGACCCTTCCGGAAACCAGATTGAACATCAGGCAATATCCTATTTCTCTCAAGGTATTTTCTCAACTGGCTACAGACTACTTTTTCCATTACTTTTGATAAACATGGTAGGATGCTAATAGGTCTGAGATCTTTAGCACAGGAAGCGTCCGGTACTTTAGGGATAGGTCTAACTATTGCAGTCTTCCATTGGTCAGGATAAGTTGATGTAGTTAATGACTTATTAATTATGGCAGTAATGACTGGCAATGTTTGAGGTAGAGTAAGCTTAAGCATTTCCAGAGACATATTGTCAGCACCCATGGCGTTAGATTTGAGACTTTGAATATGTCCCAAAATAGTTGTTTCATTTACTTTTTCGAGACTGAATCTGAACTCTTCATTATACCTATGGAACTCAAAGTATGTATGGTCGCTTATAGGAGCTACATCCTCACCAGGCACACATAAGAAGTGCCGGTTTAAAAGGTCCGGATCCCTGCACTCAAAAGGAAGAGTGTAATTATCTGCCTTAGTCAGGATAGATGCCTTTAAGTTTTTCCATAGCTTTTTAGGATCCTTAATTTTGTTATTAATATTTGTTCTGTAATATGCTTGCTTTTCCACCTCAATGGCCTTGATTACAATTGTTTTTAGTTTTTTGTAACACTGTTTGCCGCTGTCTGACTTAGATGACTTATGTCTTCTTTGATACTCATCCCGTAAAGCCATCATATCCTGGACTGTCTGTGTGATCCAAGGATAAGTCTGTTCCTTTACAAGAATTCTTTTCAGTGGAGCATGCAAGTCATATAAACCGATGATACATCCATTAAAACATTCCACCATATCACATACACTATCCATATTAAGGATTCCATCCCACTGAATCCTATCCAGGTCCTGGTTAAGTTGATCTAGTAATATATCTTTCATAGGTCTCATTGTAACATAGTGGGGAATGGGTTTCTCTATTTTAAGACTGAGCTCCATACTTATCATAGCATGCTGCCCCAGTTCCTGTTTATGCAGAATGTGCACCCTAGAAACCTTGGCATCCGTACATGCAACATCAATCAGTGTCTCACTATGGTCTGTGAAATGAGTAGGAGACTCTACTACCTGCTTCAGATTTGAGCATTGTAGGAAACAGTTCAGTATTTTTGCTTTGCTACTGTTCACATCCAGCATGTTAATATTAAAATCTCCCAGAATTATGACCTTGTCCGAGTTGGAAAATGTGGACAAGGACTCCGTGACAGCATCCAGAAATATATTAATATCCAACCATGGGGGTCTATAAGCTGTGCCGATGATGATGGCCTGTGAATTTGCTGTCAGCTTCAGCCACATTTGCTCTACTCCGTCAGGAGCATAGGGGTGTTGTAATATGCTTGTTCGGAGATCACGCCGTATGTAGAAGCCAACACCGCCTCCTCTTCCTCCCCGCACATTAGAGCTTCTGGGGACATGCTTAAGCCTAAATCCTGGTACTGCTGGGGCTATCGAGTCCTGCCCAGGTCTAAGCCAAGTCTCATTTATTGCCATGATGTCTACACTCACCTCTTTCATAGCTACAATAAAGTCATCCTGCCTAGAGCCCAATGATCCCGCATTGAATAGACCAACCTTAAGGGACTTACCTCTAATCATTTTTTAATAGGTTTATGTAAGTCACTGATACATGTAAGAATGTGTAGATAGCTAGTTTCAATAGAATAAGTTCATTAGGGTGTGCTGTTTTAAAAATATATTTTCTTTGATGAAATTTTACTAGCAATATAATAATAAATTTGAAATAATTGGAATTATAAATATTAAATAGAAAATAATTATTGGAATAATAAAATTGTTTATATAGGTGAATTATTTGATTAGTTGATTTTGTATAGGCATCATGCTTAATATAATTAAATAGTATAGCATTAGTCATCATTAAGTAAAGTTTGCAAATGTTAAAATCGAAATAATCTTGCTGTGTAAATTGAATAATATATAGAGTTAAGTGTACAGTGTTATTGTTAAGTTTTAAATATGTATATGAGTAGGTAGTAAATAGCATTGTTCTAGTAGGGTGAATTGTCAAGTAGTTATAACCTTTATTTTTTTTGTAAGATGGTTTGCCGTGGACAATCATGCATAAACAATTGTAATATAAGTGATGGTGATCATGCTCAAATATGGGGTCGCACGAAACAATCACACCCCAAAAATAGTAGCAACGTCTTTCTCGCAGCGCACTCGATCGGCTCTAACGCCTTCACCTTTGCACGTCAGGATCGCACCTCGCCTCGTCCAAATGTACTTCCACCCGTGAAGGCGGGCGGCCTCCCGGGTCAGGAAGAACAGGCGTCGGTTGGTCTTGGTGAGGCGCTCGTTGAGGTACACTCGCGCCGGCGCGCCCGACAGCTGCAGGTCGGCGGACGACAGCGTGCGGCGCACGCGCGCGGCGCGCAGCAGCGCGTCCCGCGTGGCGCGCCGCGCCAGGCGCACGGCGATGGCGCGCGGCCGCTCCGGCGCGGCCGAGGCGCCGGCGGAACTGTCCCAGCGGTTGCGCCGAGTGGATCCTACTCGCTCCGCGAAGACCACGTCGCGCTCTTCGAGATCCACCCCCAGTACGGTTGAGGTGACTTTGACGATGTGGTGCAGGCTCTCCTCCTTCGTCTCAGGTATGCCGGTGATTTCGAGGTCACACGATAATATTTCCTGGTCACGATCGTTTAATTGCATTCGCAACTCATCGACAGTGTCGGATAGGTTGGACTCAGGAGATGAACGGCTTGCAGTGTCTTGTTCTAACTTGGACATCCTTTGCTCCATCTCAGTGATCCGACTGTCAAATGCCACCACCGTCGCCTGAAATCTTTTAACCTCTTCAGTGCAGCCACATATTGCAGTTTTCAGATTGGCTTGTTCCTCTCTCATTGATTTCAGTTCCAATCTAAATGACCTGATTTCAAGCGCTAGGTCTAACTTGATGTCCATGGTCTCATCATGGGCTGTGTCATCTAACAGAGACAGTGGACTATTATTATGAGTCCTGATGGTGGTGTCAAGCGTTCCCTGGGTGATGAAGGCATCACTCACTCCCTTTACAGGGGTAGCAGAATTGTCTGTTCTAGGAATCTTTACCTTACACTCGGGACACATCCAGGAAGCACCAACAATGGCTGTGACAGGTATGGCCACACAGCCACGATGATGCGGCGTCGAACATATTCCACATCGCACACTGTCAGGAGCTGATATTGAGATAAACTTGCCACAGGCTCCACAAGATTTAGGCATTGTTTATCTTTTTAGTTCCGCCACTCAATAAAAGATGGCGCTGTTGTCACAGTTGGCTTCTTAGTTATTTCTATTTAAGAGGATGATCTTAAAGCCTATGGAGTACCTCAAGGTGTAGTAAATGAAATTTATTGCCTTAATTCACCAGAAAGGAAAACACCTATTTATGCACTTCAATTATTTTTATATAATAGTTATATATTATAGGGTAGTTCCGTACTTGTTTTATCACTATTTTAATGTTTTTTTAATTTAACGCTAAATAATGTTCACTAAACTGTGTATTTTATTGTATATATTCACTAAATATTTGTAAATAAACTTTTTATCAATAAACACTTGGTTAATCTATTTAATTGAATTTTTGTAAATCACTGTCTCAACAAACATGTACGTCGCGGTTGACATTCGTGACGTCACTAAATGAAAGAGAAGCGAAGAGACGCCGTGATGGCGCAACGTTTCGTTCGACTCGTTCGAGTTATTAAATACATTAATCCTTGCAAATATCTTATTCCAATCGATAAATAAAAATAACAGTTCCCTTTATTATTATATATTACATCACTGTTATTAATATTATCCAGATTTGTTTATAAATAATACAGTTACAATTGCTACAATTTCAATTTAAATGGTTATTTTATTGTTTTTTTTTTATCGAGAAAATTTACCGAAAACGTGTTTTGAACACAATGGTCCCCCCATAAATATGATCAAGATTAACATATATTATTTTAGCTGCTCTAAAATGTAAACATTTGGCTAAAAAACTGTTTTGTGAAGCCTATTTTGACTAAGTACAGCGCCTTAATATTTAACCTACCACAAAAGTAACAAAGGCTTAACAAGGAAAAAGTTATTTAAATTAACTGAAAGTTGACGCAGTTATTACTATTAGCCGTCACATATACTATACAACAACTCAGCTAGATCTCAGGCAGTACAATATAATTACGATGTAATTTGAATGTCTCATGCTTACATCCGATACGTTATTTGCTGTTCAGTAGCAGGGTTTGTTTCCATTGATTTGTTGTTAGACCAGCCAAAATATATGTACTAACGTTAATTTGTTGAACCCGCTTTTCTCAGGAACTGGTGGTCCGATTTGAAAAATTGTTTCAGTTTTTAAATGTTTTTGAATACTTTACGGAAAGTTTAGCATAAACTATGTTTCAAAATTGAGATTAATAAATTTCGTCCACCGGCAGGACTCGAACCTGCATCTTAGCTGAAGCCCCTAATGCCTTAACCAATAAGGCTACTGTGGAACCCAACCGGTCATCGAAATTTATCAATCTCTTTTATAACACGTCTCTAAGGGGGACTTCAGTGCCATCTATCAACCAATGATGCAGGTTCGAATCCTGCCGGTGGTCGAATTTTAATAATCTCAATTTTGAAACATACTTATTTCAGTGTTAGATAGCCTCGTAGAAGGCTATATTTAATTAAGTAGTCCCTGCGTAAGATAGTCTCAGATAAGTATAATATATCCGCAAAGTGTCGCTACGTAGGTATATGAAGCTGAATAGCTTGTTTATGTGCTTGAACGCGCCTTAACCAATTTTTATTTAGCTATCGATGTTCATAGTTGTCATTCTTCATAATGTTTTTCCTCACACTTTTGTTGTTAAAACGTTTTAGGGTTTCGAACCCAATGGGTAAACAGGAGACCCAATTACTATGACTACGGTATCTGTCAGTCTATCACCAGACTATATCTCAAGCACCGTGATAGCTAGATATTATTCTTTTTACAAATTATATAGGTATCTCTGTAGCCGCTATAACAACAAATACTAAAATGAGGATAAAATGTTTTTTTAAGGGGGCTTCCATACAATAAACGTGATAAAACCGAAGTTTCTTGCTCGGTTGGTAAAAAAACAACCTAGCAGACTTTTGACACACAAGTCCGACTCCATAGCCAGTAGGTTACGGCCGCTTCATAACCACAGAATATGTAGTTGTATATTCACTTTTATAATGTTATATAGATTACGGAACCATTCGCGCACGAGTTTGACTCGCACTTTTTAGGGTTCCGTAGCCAAATGGCAAAAAACGGAACCCTTATAAATTCGTCATGTCTGTCTGTCTGTCCGTCCGTATGTCACAGCCACTTTTTTCCGAACCTACAAGAACTATAATGTTGAAACTTGGCAAGTAGATGTATGTTGTGAACCGCATTAAGATTTTGACACAAAAATAGAAAGAAAACAATAAATTTTGGGGTTGCCCGTACATAGAATTGAAACTCAAAAAAAAATTTTTCATCGAACCCATACGTGTGAATAGGTCTTCAAAAATGATGTTGAGGTTTCTAATGTAATTTTTTTTTAAACTGAATAGTTTGCGCGAGAGACACTTCCAAAGTGGTAAAATGTGTGTCCCCCTGTAACTTCTAAAATAAGAGAATGATAAATCTAAAAAAAATATATGATGTACATTACCATGCAAACTTCCACCGAAAATTGGTTTGAACGAGATATTGTAAGTAGTTTTTTTTTAATACGTCAATAATCGTAAACCGCAATTTAGCTTTCATTCAATCAACTCGAATATAAAAATATAAAATAACATTTCATTTCATAAACATACGCTTTTTTATTTATTCTTGATATCAAAAATAGGTACGCACTTGTAACTGAAACGGAACCCTTCGTGCGCGAGTCCGACTCGCACTTGGCCGGTTTTTATTAACTACAAGCGGAACTCATAATAGTTAGTCACCATATATTTTTATGAATACTAATAACATATTATTAGTATTAATAAAAATATATATAATACTAATAACATATTGTTATTACATTATATATTACAATCGCAAACCAAGGAAAGTGCAGTTGCATTTCCCTGTACGTTACATAATACTACTAACTCATCTATCTATATATATAAAAACAAGTCCCCACTGACATATAGACAGACATTGGTAGAAATGAGTACACACACTTACACAATAGGGGTTGAGATTTGAGATTCATACATATTATATCTATCATATATATATATTCATAGCCCAATGGCTAGGCGTCGGACTAGTGATCTTGAGGTCGCCGGTTCGAACCCCACCCATTGCACCGACGTGAACCCACTCGTAACAAGCATTTTAGATTAGCACGAGGGGTTAACAAGAATACTAGTAGACTGCAAAACTCTGCTAGTAATCTATAAACAAAATAGAGATATTGTGAACCGTAATATACCTACTAATTAAATGTCGGGGTATAAATAACGGGCTAGCCTTTTTATCAAATGGCTAATTTAACTAGATGGCTTCGAAATTCGTCTCATGACGTATTACAATGGAGCTAGCACTGTTTGCTCAAGAAGACTCTATATGCTATATATTCATGACTACGTCTTCCTCTACTAACTACGCGCACTATATACATACATAACATGCATGTATGTATGTATACGAGTGTCTATTTAGACAATTTAGTACCAGATAATATATTATGGCCCCGAATATGGATACGTTACGGGTTAAGCCAAAGGGCGGTTGTAGCTTGATTGTAGTTTAACGTTATTAATGGGCCGATGAAGGGTTAAAGGCCATATAGACCTTATGACCTTAACAAGCTAGAAAACAATTCGTAAATAGATTTAAAAGAAAATTCATCTCCGTGGCCTTGCGGTATGAGTCTTGCAAGTCGTGGATATGATCCCATATCTTTGTGAAAAACCAAAAATTACCTTCCAGGTCTGGTTGGCTGTGGCAGTACCTTCTGTAGCTTGAAAAGCACGTTAAGCCGTTGGTCCCAATATTCATAACGTTGTCTTAACAATCGTATACTACTACAGTCACTAACACACCTATCAAGAGTAGTGACAAAACCTTCCATCGGGAGGAGCCCCATGTTCAGCAGTGGACATTATACGGGCTGATGATGAAATAAATTTATAGCCAATGTCAAATTATACTGACTGTCTGTCTATTCGTCTGTCCGTCTATTTGTGAGCTCAAAATCTAATTAATATATTTTCATGCAGTTTTTTCAATAGATCAACTTTCATAAGGAACGGAGGAAGGCATATAATTAGGCAAGGTTTTATGCCCACCTTCGGGCATTTAAAGCATATATAAGCAAATAATATATTATAGTCAGTGATATTGCAATACGAATGTGACTTTAACTAATAAGGTTAAAAATCACATATAGCAACATGATGTTTTGCCTTTTACAACACAGATATTCTACTAATATTATAAACGCGAAAGTTTGTACGAATGTATGTTTGTTACTCATTCACGCAAAAACTACTGAACGGGTTTGGTTGAAAGCTTACACGCGGATAGTTTATATGATAGTTAACATATAGACTACAAGATATCACGCTCCGACCTACTGAAGCAGAGTGACGCGGGTAAAACCGCGGGGCGCATTTAAAAGCAAATATTACTTGACGGATGAAATATTTTCTATTAAATGCGATTACACCTTATAGCACTATCACCGATGGTTTGCTTTGTTACCCATATTCGAAGGGTCGCTAGATTATTATTATAGAATAAGTAAGAATTTAGTGGGCGAATGTGAAAGAAAGTTGGAAGGGAAAAACCAAGGCGGCTTCCAAGATCAAATCGAGGATGTTCTTAAGAAAGGCCAGGTTAAAAGTACCCTAAACCGAAGGACATGGGGAGATTAATGAATGTAGAAGAGGCGAACGTAGTATGTCAAGTTCGTAGCAAGTGGTAGGAGATCGTCTCTGCCTACCCCTATGGGAAAAAGGCTTGAATGTATGTATGTATGTATTATTATTATTAGCCATTGCTGTCAAACTCCTGGGCCTCCCTCCATTCCTTCGACATGTTTCTGTCTTGTCCCTCCTCTTGCCAGTTTCTGATGAAGCCATGCAAGGCGCCATCTAAGATAAAATTTAAGACATTTCCCAGTACAAATTCAGAGGCAGAGAATAAATTGTCATAAAAATATCGTGTGCAAGTTTATGATCAGCACTTTAGGATCGTTAGTCGAACCTACAGTCGCAGAATATCGGTAAAACAGGTATTAAGAATAAAAATATCACTCAGAGGTCAAATGTAATAAAGAAACCGAATTCCAGAAGTAACGATCATATTTATTTATGTAAAGGACCTTTAGAAATTATTCGGCCAAGTCCTGAGAGTATTCCGCAGTCATTCAGCCGAATACTTTATCGTTCATACAGGAACCTCTTTATAAAATACCGTTATTTTATCACGTAACTAGCTTCCCGCGCGCGGTTTCACCCGCGTAGCTCCCGTGCCCGTGGGAACTTTGTAATGAAATATAGCCTATAACCTTCCTTGATAAATGGACTATCCAACACTGAAAGATTTTTTGAAATCAGATCAGTAGTTTCTGAGATTTGCGCGTTCAAACAAACAAACTCTGCAGCTTTATAATATTAGTATAGCTAATTGGCAGGATGATTTGCATAGTATTTCTTACTGTTTAACAGACCTTGGTAAACCAGGGTTATCATCATTCATCATCATCATCATCAGCCCACTGCTGAACATGGGCCTCCTCCCGAGGAAGGGTATTTGCCATAGTCACTACGCTTGGCAGGCGAGTTGGTGACCGCAGTATTATGTTACACCACACAAGAGAACTTTGCTGCCCGTTCCTTGATATACGATTATTATAGATTATGTTGTTCGATGATGAACGTGCTTTCCGAGGCCCGGAGGGTATAGTCCCTCAACCAACCAGAACCGGAAATAAATCTTAGAATTTACACAAAGATTTCCTATCCGGCGTGGGAATCAAATCCACGACCTCCGATTTTTTTTTTATAACGAGCCAAATACACGGTTGAGGGACGTAATCAAAACGCTTGGCAGGTTGATAGATGCTGCTGCCTTTCATCAGCTGTATATCCCCATAGGATAACATAGGGTGGTCAATACTAAACCGGAATGCACACGACAATTAATTTATTTAATCTAATACAGTAGAATCCGTTTAGTACGCCTTCGCATACAACAAACAACCGTTTATAGCGACGTTAGTATAGGCATATGTTTGGTTTTATTAAGAGCCTCTATGAGAGTTCATCCGTTTATTACGACTCCGCTTATAACGACTGACCGCTTTTAACGACGGAATTCTACAAAAATGACCTGTTACAACGACGAAGATGAAACACGTGTTTACAAATAAAAAGTAGATTTCATTTTTCGTAATGTATAGGTGCATTAGGTGCACATTGTGAAATAATTATTTTGATTTCATGTTTTTTGTCTCTAATAATCAGTAATCACGTACATATTATTATTTATAAACATTATATAGTTATTAGTATTTAATTATTTTTATTAAAAAAAAACTAAAATTGAAATTGTATGTTCTTTTATAGTACGTCTTCCGGTTACAACGTCGTAATATCGTAGGTCCCTTGGCCGTCGTTATAGCCGGATTCTACTGTTTTTTTTTTTTTTAAGGTCAGGGGGGTAAGAGGAACATAGTTTACTGGTTTTTGAACATTACGACCTCCAGCAAGTAAAAATATGTACGTATTCTAATAGCAATACAAACAAAGTTTCGCTAGCGAACCATGCTTACTGTTATTTTAACACATAAATTGATTCTTCCAGTAATAACGGAACAATCTGACTACAAAGCCAGGTCTTCTAATTGTTTCTCTTTCCGAAGTTTGGGGTAAGAGAAACGCTTCGATTCGTACAAGTAAAACCACGTATTTTTATATGTATCTCTAAAAATTTGAGAACTGCCTTTCGACGTAATGGAAATGAAACCATACCATAGTTAAAATATGGTCTAATTTAGCATTACCGAACAATAAAAAAAAATTGGGGTAAGAGGAACATATTAGTAAGGTCAGGGGTTGTAAACTAGGAATGTTAAAAATATAATACTATACTTAAATTTCGTTTTTAATAAAAAAATTAAGGAAAATATACGATGAATGTCACTAAGTGAGTGTGTTTTTATTTTAAATGTATCTAAATCGGTTTTCCAACTTTGAGTAACTCAACTGAATAAAAACAAACACAAATAATTGTAAAAATCTTTGTTTTACTTAAACAAACGTACAAAAAACTTAAAACACTTTTCTGTCTTTTTTTCACTCTGATCGTTATGCATAAACGAATATACTGCACTGCGCCAAAATATTCTCAACTTATAACTAAAAAATATTCTCCATTACTTTAATCAGTCTCAATCAACATGACTATGTTCTATTTAAATAAATAAACAAAACTAAAAAAACCTTTGCTTACTTTCTATATAAATATTACCAAAATAAAAAAATAGAATAGGAACTTCTAAAATCAAATTGGCATAGGCCTTAAATTCTAATATACTAGGCTTATTTTCAATAAGGCTGCATAACCCGACAGTGCACCACTTTTAACAGCCGCCATTGCTTCTAACAATTTTTCTTTCGGGTAAGAGCTCCGTTCCGTTTTCCTTATATAATTTCGAGGCATTTTACTTTTTCTGTAACAAATAAATATATTTGTACCTCCAATACAGTAAAAATAAATTACAGGAATAGATTATATTCTATTAACAATTGATTAGTGTGGTGTGTTTTATGCAATTTAGCAATTAACAAAACAAGATATTTATAATCATCTTGATCAAACCCTCTATAAAAAAATAACAAGCCTGTTGTATAGAGATATCAACACATTTTGGCGCGCACACAAATTAAAGCTGTATAAAGCGCATGCACAAATAGCTCCGCGCGCCAAGATGAGTTAAACCATGTATTTATACTTACCTAATCTAGATAGGTGATTTTCAACTTGCAAAATGTTTGTTACCCCTAAAACCGGGAAAGAGGAACATAATGTTTCTCTTAACCTGGTATGGTAGCTCCTCTTTCCCGGCTTGGTATTTTGTAGGTTATGTTTTTGATGTCATCGAAAAAGCACTAAAAACACATGCTACAAACAACATAACATGCGGAAAATAAAGATTCAACATTAGAATTACACTTACCAACAAAATTTGCCGTATGACAGATGTTTCTATCCCTTAAAAAATCGCCCACAAAAAACACCGCTAGGTCACATTTTTATAGTTTGTCAACTGATTTTTTCCTTCTGTTTTACTCACCTACTTATTGTGTTGTAGTGCCATCTATCCATAAAATATTGAAACTATACCTAATACTGTTTTATCGACAGAGTAACCATAGAGCTGGGCTTTATAGTTTTCTATTTATGAGTTACTGTTTCTCTTCACCTGGCGTCCCTCTTACCCCACCTGACCTTAGTCTCTTTTTTTTTCTTCCGGTTACAACGTCGTAATATCGTAGGTCCCTTGGCCGTCGTTATAGCCGGATTCTACTGTATTATAAAGTGGAAAGTCTTGATTGTTTGTATTAAATACCTGACCAATTTGAAAATTCTTTCACCGTTCGGAAGCTACTATGCCCGGACGACATAAGCTATATTTTATGATTAAGTCAATTTTAATTATATTATGATTTGTGAATCTAAACCATACAGGGAGTCACACAAACGCAAAAAAAAAAATCGGTCCAGCCGTTTAGGAAGAGTTCAGTGACATACACACGTACAGTAGAATTATATAAATAATGATAGTATACAGGGTTACTTCTGAGACAGTGCGCATATTTTTTCCATGTAATCAGTATCGTTAATAGAACACATTTCACGAAAAAAAATCATATCGCTGCTTCAATGTAATAGTGACACAAAACCAAATGTGTAACTTAACGATAATGCATTTTAGTCGCATGATATTACGGATCAATTTGTGTTGAATCATAACCTTGTTTTGTGTCACTATTACATTTAGGGTGCGATATGTAATTTTTTTGCTAACTATTTATTAGTTATCGTTTATCCACCGAAATTTTCAAATACCACGCTCACCCTATGCACGGGAGTGAAAGGGGTAATAGCGCGGGAAAGGGCGGGGGAGAGAGAGCGCGGGCGCAAGGACGCGCGCGCGTGTATCAGTCAGCTCAGCGCTTCCGATCGCCGTCGGTGTGCGCATTTTAATTATTTTGTTCGAAGCATGGTAAAACAAAAAAACACGGGTATTTTTATTTTTTAAAACCTTTCTGTAGGTAAAATTTGCGCACTGTCTCCGAGGTAACCCTGTATACAACGTTGATACGACAGAGGGGCATTAAATTACGCTACGTTTACTATACGTGTTTTTTATTAATCCGATACGGTATAAAAATAAAAAGCAACCAAATTGAGATTTTTTTTCTTTCAAACAAACTAAATAGCTTACAAATCAGAGTAAAACGTAACCACCCTTTGTAAATAAATTTCACTGACCTAGCAAAGCGGAAACGTCTCGCGCGCGCCTGTGCGGGATGTTTTGCAATGATTTGCGTCAGAGCGGCGACAACGCATCGTAGCTTATACTCAGATTTATTGTTTTAAGGTGCATGACCTATGCGTAGACATAATCAGCTGTTAGGTTAATCATACATCGTGTTCAAACGGCGCAAAAACTTAAAAAATCATTTGCGATTAAACTACTGCTCCTATTTAATAGATTTTTGGTACAGAGCTTGGAAATGGTACCTAGTATAGGCAGTTTAAAGGAAAGCCCCTCTGTCGTATCAACTTTGTATATACTTTTTTAAAGATTACTAGCAGAGTTTTTGCATATATGTATTTAATATGAATCGCTTTAGTGTTTGAACTAAGTATACACAATAATATGTAATCGCATAACCCAAGACCATACAAACCAACCAATATAACCGCAACAGTTTAACTAACTAGCCGACCCCCATACAACAGTAGCACAACCACGAGTTGACGGTATATATATATTGACTGCACCGGTGGCTCAGTGGTTACGGTAGTTGCTTCTGGGACCTGGTGTTCTGGGTTCGATTCCCACCCGGGACAATTATTTGTGGTTCACACAAATAATTGTCCCGGGTAAAATAATTGTTCTGAGTCTGGGTGTACTTTGTGTCCGTGAAATGTATGTTTGTGTTTAAAAAAAAAAACAAACAAAAAAAATGTGTTTCTAGGGGGCTCCCACACAACAAATATATATTTTGCCCGTTTTTGCTCGATATGAATTACAGCAACAGTCTACCTGTTGAAAATGGTACGGAACCCATCGTGCGCGAGTCCGACTCGCACTTGACCAGTTTTTTACTAAAGATTATTAGGACTTGCACACCACTAGTAATCTTGTTAACCCCTCGTGCTATGCTAAAATACTTGTGTTACATGTGGGTTCACGGCGGTAGTGAAATGAGTGAGGATCGCAAGTCTGACGCCCTGGCTACAGCCGCTTCAAATTTTGACATTAACCCAATGGCATATGGTTAAAGTGTTTGTTGGTTGTACACGGTAATGCCCTATGTTCACAATTATTTTTCTCATACTCGGGGTTTGCTGGAAGAAAATTCATAAATGAATTAAGCTCGCCTTTATGCTATCGTATTTCTGCATAATACATGTATATTTTTGTGTTTCTATGTGTGCAATAAAGAATAATTATTATATGGTTTAACTAATCAGATGTTCCATTAACTGTTCTAGAAATTTGAAGTAAATAATACGAATATAAAAACAAATATTCTCCCTAATATTACCTACACAAACTGATTGCGGGGGAGTCCAAATAAGGTTATGATTTAAATGTGTAATTAAGTAATACAATGCATATTTAAAACTAGTAAAAATAATTAAAACTAAGAATAAAACTAAAATAAGATAAGATAAAAAGGAGGGATATTAGAGGGCATCAAAAAATCGCTCCGCATCGATGTCCACCGGAAGAGTGCCCAGAAGGCTGGCAACATTGCCACGTTGAATGGCAATGCTAATTCGTTGTGCTAAATACAAGCCAGCCCTCTGGTCACGAGTGGCGTCGACCAAGCGTTTAGAAAGATCTTTAAAAAGTTTGTTAGCGCTGGGACCCCATAGCCCCAATGTTACGACCCCAAAAGGCTCAAATATGTAACCTCCATTAAGGCTACAATACTTGCGCCGCTTCAGGGTCTCCGCTGAAGCCGCTGCAGCGCCTGCAGAACCCGAAGTATATGTAAGATGGGTAGGAGCCAAGGTGTCGACGCATGTGGCGTCCCAGACCAAGGGTCTACCCATTTTCCACGGCAGCAGTGACATCCCGTCAGGCCTCTTCCCATCGTCGCGTGTCAGGCCATTGGGTTCCATTAAGTGTTTTTTATTTGATGAGAACATGTGAATATCACCGTCAGTACTGAATTTAGTTTATAACAATGTCGCAGAGAGTGTCGTGTTTTATTATCGCAGAGAGAGTCTCCAAGACATGATTAATGTATTGAAGACGACCGACCCAGACGACGTGCCCGATTTCGTGGCGAGGGAGCTGAGTAAATTGCCCCCCGTCACGTTTGACCACGTCGATGTGACGAGACTGCTCAAGGACATCACATCATTAAAAACTGAGATGACCAAGATGCAGTCCAGAATGGAGGCCTCAGATGACATCATCGCTGAGCTGCGTGCGGAAATTTCATCACTTCGCAACGTTGGATCAGTAATTAGGTCGCCTGAGCTCTCAAAGGTCAACACTCGTCGTGGAGCGCATAATGTGTCAATTGGCAGTTTTGAGTCAGCTAATACGAGTGCGTCACAAACTGCCGATATTGCTGACAAAGCTCCGGTCGCCCGCACGTCTGCACTGGCCGCTGTGACGTCAAACGTAGGTACGTCAACCCCGACACGTGACTACGCGGAATGTGTCGCTAAGACAAAGCGACCTAATGAAAGAGGGGTTACAAAGAAGCTCTGTATATCTACCACTAAGGATAGTAGGATACAGCCGAAGGAGAATGTCGACAGGGATGGCTTCGTGATGGTGCAGAGAAAGAAAAAGAAGCCAACCCAAAACAAGTGCGGCACTGCACCGACCGGACCGAAACACCTGCTGCGTCCTGCTGCACCCGTGACGCCGCTCTACGTGTCCCGACTGCATTACTCTACAAAGGCCGAGGAGATTGTAGAGTACATACAGGTCAAGACGAAGTGGACTTTGAGAGTTGTGAGGTTGGAATCACGTCACAACGTGAGTTTTAACTCCTTTGTGGTGAGAGTGCCAACTGAGCACCTTTCAAAATTCACTTCACCAGAATTCTGGCCTAAGGGAGTTCTATTCCGCCGTTTCCGTGGCCGGATACCGGATCCTGCGCAATGCACGGCGCCGATACTGCTGAACAAGCAGTAATCGTGTATAATTTTAGTTATATATTTTAATTGTTTATGTATAGTATTTTATTTTATATTGTATAGTATTATGTATGTAATATGGGTCTTTGTTACCTGAAATAAATGAATAATAATAATAATAATAATAATAATTATTATTCACCTAGGAAAAATGGATAGTCCATTTATCGAGGAAGGTTATATAGGCTATATTTTATTACGAAGTTCCCACGGGCACTGGAGCTACGCGGGTGAAACCGCGCGCGTGGTTTAATATTCCCAGTGCGTGTATTTAAAGAAATAACAATAATAATTTAAAAAAATAAAAATACAAATTCACCTTGTAGCCCGTCTAAGCAAAGGCCACATTTCTGCCAGAAAATAAAATCAATGACAATTTTTATAAACCACACGAATGACATTTCTGGTATGCCTGCCTTACGTATCGTAATAGAATCAGAGGCCTATCTGCTAACAATTTATTGCTATCCCGTATCTATTAACAGAGAGTATATTAACAAGAGGAGGATTATTATATAACAAACAACAAACACACGAGCACGATGTTGTTGACAATAGCAATCTATTCGCTCCGAACCCATAACGATGGGAGGTAGTAACATCCAATTAATTACTTTCGATACGATAAAATATTAAATTTAAAACTATATTAAAGTATTAGAGGATAATTTATAATATAAATGTGAAAGTAACTCTCTTTGTCTGTCTGTCTGTTGGCCTTGCACGCCATTAGTACTTAACCGATTTTAATGAAATTTGGTACACAGATGACCATTTTTCATTTTCACATTCAAATATAACTTATCAGAATCGTCATACATCAAACTAGATTAGAACAACTAGTAGACATTTCCATAAACGACGCTGAATTCAATTTCATTGACATCGCCGCTTCTCTCCAATTGGCAATTTTGTAAGCAACTAACTGGATTTTACTGGTTATACATTTGTAATGCTGATTGAGAGATGGAAGAATTATGTATTTCGCTGCGTGGTATCTGGCTTCCCGCCGCCTGCCGCCCTAGGCTCGGCCTCGGGGAGTGGGGCTCATGGGCCCCGCTCCCTTCGAGGCCACCCCATGAGGAGTAGGGACGCCCCCAGACTCCGGGCGTCCCTATAACTGGGCAAATGGGCCACAGTCAGTGTGGCCCAGGAGATCCCGCGGCACCATATTGGCCGCTGGTGCCGTCGGGGACCAGACTGCCTCGTGCGTGCCCGGCCTCCGCCAACGACGGATCGAAGAAGTCTCTTAGCTCATGGATACTCACCCACTTACTGCTATCACCAATTCCCTTGCCAGGTATGGTGATTACGTCAATATCCCTCAACGACTCTGGCTTGCCAAGGAATGTTAAGAGAAAGCCCATGTTTAGCAGTGGTGGTAAACGGCATCATCATCATATCAGGCAGTAGGTCTACCCCGCCACAATATACTACTCTCCGACGGCAACAAGGTAAGGAATTTCTATCAAAAATAAGCTACAAATGCCCTGAGTGGTGGCTGGTATTCGATCTATGATGATGTTTTTGCCGAACCTGAAGGTATTTAATCGGCTATAGTAACAATTTCCAGTTAAAACCTAATGCTTTAAAGTTGTAAGACTTTTTTGTTGAAGATAGAAAGGCTACAAAAATTAACCATAAAAGATAAAAGAAAACCTTTAGGATCACTTGTCTGTCTGTTTGTCAGCAAGACAAATGTTGCGTCTTATTTTGCGACAGTGTACATCTATACTTACATATAAAGCTGATGAGATTGTTAATTTGCTTGAACGCGTTAAGCTCAGGAACAACTAGACCGTTTGAAAAAATCTTGTAGTGTTAGATAGCCCATTTATCGAGTAAGGATATAGGTTATATTTGTTAACAAAGTTCCTACAGGAACGGGTATTACTTGTATTATATAGTTTTTCCTTCAAGTTGCAAAATTTCAGGCGACTCTCAACATAAAAAAACAACAACTAAACTGAATACCTCAATGGTTTTAATTAGAACGGTTGTTGGAAGTTAGAAAAAGAGATTCCACAGCTTTCGAATGAAAATGTGCAACATTTTTTAAGTAAGTGAGGTGGAATTTTAAAAAGCAAGCTAATCCATGTTCGAATTTTTCATTTCCTACGAAAAACTTTCAGATTTATGACCGTTGCAATCATCTGTTCTGTTTATATTTTTTTTTGCAAAAAATCTACAGACTTAATGGCGTTCTGATTAAGTCAAATCAGTTTTTGGTTTCGTGAAAATATAGTGGATACAATCAATTTAATTGGATTATTATTTTATTCGCCGAATAAGGGAAATACATCTGATGGATGGGTAGCAGCATCTATTAGCTCAAGGATACTCTGATAGTACAGCAATCACCAATCCGCCTGCCAAGCGTGGTGATTACGGTAATATCGAGCAACGACCTTCGCTTGTCCTGGTGTGTTAAAGAGGATAAAGTAGAAAAGATGAAGTATACATGCCTTCTACTCATTCATGTAACTTTGCTATTTCTCTTCTAATTTATCTCCTGGGTGGCATATTCGGAAACCACACGGCCATGTATATGCTACCACATTACAGATTTATTAATAAAACATAGATTTGCCAAAACAGTATTCTACATACAGTAAAATTTCACGACCAAATTAAACCCGACGCTTCCGATATATTTATGTTACAATGTTGTGAACGAATAAATGTGGAAACTTATACTGATTACATTCTGACACAATTAAGCCATAAATAATTAAATGTCTTTCTCCGTTTCTTAACGCGAAATGTAACGAAAATGTAACGTGTATGTCGGCAGTTCCGCGCAATTGGAACCTACCGTATAGCTGTAGTTGCGATGCTGAAATCTTCTTAAATAGAAACTTTGGAAACACACGAGATACTAGAAGAGTTTAAGACGTTACGGTTTGTAATTCGTCAGCATCCCGTATTAAGTCTTGTTTCCGAGGCATGGTATGGTTTCCGAGGAGTGTAGTCCCTAAACCAAAAATAAATAAAGATATCTTGTCCAGCGCGGGGTCGAACCTATGACCTTGAGATTAAAAGCGAGCCTTGTACCGCTACACCTCGTAGATTGATTTTCCTAGATGACACCAATGTGAATGTGGTGCCTCTGCTCTCACCATGCTCCACCTCTTATTTTGCCCTGTGTGCCTTAACAGCTGCATATGTCTACCTGATCGCCTTCATTGATACCATAGCCATGGTGGCTGAATTTAGACTAGGAATAATCTTGTAATGCCGAAAGAAGAAGAATCTTTTCTGCAGCCATCATAGCTTTAAAGAATATTTAAAGATAAATTTTAGTTAAACTTGAATGTGATCTTTTTTCTGAATTGTGCATTTGTATGCATATGCATACCAATTTGTTTGTAATAAATAAACTCAAAATTAACTTTACTATTAGAAAGCTGCATTATGAAGAAGTATAGCATTTTTAGTGGGGATTAAATCCTGCACAAAAAAAATATGATCATGATAACATGTAACTGCACGGGACGTCTGTTCAGCTAACTGCGAGAACGCATCTAATCTGTCTCTCCACGCAGTCAAATAAGAAGAAGAATGGGAAGACAGAAAGAAGATAAAGTTTAAATTTGTTCAGCTGGCTATGTGAAGGATTTTATTCTCAACTGCTACTTACTGGCCTCCCTGTTACCTACATATCCACAGCCCAAATCTCAATTTACCAAATACTAACGTTAAAAGAGCATATTTTTGAATATTGTCTTTGAGGATTGTCTTGCGTATATTATACATATTGTTTCATTTCGCAGACTAAATTATAATATATCCTCTATACTTGTCTATATCGTAATGTCTTTGCTTTACAGTATTTGAATATCAAGAGATCATATTCAAGAGTATACTGTAAAACTATTACAACTAGACTAAACAATAAATAGTTCTACATTCCGAATGTGTCTGATCTTGAGTTTTTGTTACTATAGTCAATTGGAAATTTCTTCATTCATTCAAGACATGTAAGTATCTCGGGATCAGCCCAAGCCTGACAAATTATTTAGAGCCTCTTTCGTGATTGCCGTAATTGATTTTGATTTAAAGGAGTTACAGTGGAAAAATTATAGGAGGATGTTCCTAAAAAAAATCTTAACTGCCCACAATTAAAATTAAAGCACAATTTCAAATTTTATCCGGTCATTTTTGCATCTACGAATGGAGTAGTACAAATATTAAGAATGCAATATTGAATTAAGCTGCACTCGTACCGGCTACAAATCCAGGCGCTAATCCGCTCAGCTATGCACCAACCACGTTTACAGATCATATTGGTTGATTAACAGCATTAAACACCTAGCAAAAACGTGCTAACCGCACAAAATATTCAGCCATATAATCCAAATGCAAACGTTAGGAATTGGTGGAAAGCTGTGAACGGTGAAGCGACGCCTACAGTGTTCAACATAACGATGGCATTAACAAGAATTTGCGCTAACTACTATGCAGTTTAGTGTAACCATTATTTTCGGTTTGTGGGAGATATTTTGAGAGTAATAGACAATAGAACTAAATGGAAATAGAGTATTGGGTTGGAGAACAATAGATTAAATGGGAAATAGGAGCGGATTACTGGAAATGTGATGACGGGAAATGTTGTCGATGTTTTAGGTGCCAATATAATCTGAACTCTACGAGGATTATTATTCAATAACTTCTATATATTTGAGGTGATCCCAAAATATATGCCATCCGCTTAACAGAAGGTAGTAATTAGTGAATAAATTTCGATGAAATAATAAATTTGTTAATTTTTTACTAAGACTAAACTAGGTAAGATAATTTTAGTTTATATAAAAAATACACTAAAGCTATTGCTCCTTAGCTTCTTGGTTGTTTCTATACAAGATTCATATTATTTACAATCCAATGCTTCACACAACGATAAACATCTAAGCCTGACCCTGCACACGCTCGACGAAAGTGCATTTATTTATTTCAAGTTGATATTTTTGCGGCTTATCCGTTTAAAGGGTTGTTTTACATTTTCAGTCTTTTAGTTGTAGGTATACATGTATTTTATTCATGTAGCCCTTGTTATCACCAAACTTATCACCAATTCTTACACTTCTTAATTGTTAGATTTCTTTTCGGGTCTTTTTGAGGGCCTACACTCCGTGCTTCGGAAAGCGCGTTTAGCCGATAGTCCCGATTGTTATAAAATCATCTATAACAAGTATATACCAAGGTACGGCAGCGTTTCCCTGTGTATTACGACATAATACTGCGATCACCAATCTGCCTGCCAAGCGGGGTTAATATGGCAAAACCCTCCCTCGGGAGGAGGCCAATTTTCAGCTGTGGACGTTATACGGGCTGTTGATGAATAGTAGATGGTGTCGATGATGATGGTTAACCAACAGTAGTTGTCAGAAGTAACTATCGTGGCAAGTGAGTCACTAGCGTGCACTTCCAACCATCTTTGGGTCTTTAGTACCTGAAGTGCATCATCATCATTATCATCAACGGCCCGTTTACGTCCACTGCTGAACATGGGCCTCCTCTTAACAGACATTGGCAAGCCAAGATCGTAGAGGGATATTGCCAAAATCACCACGCTTGGCAGACGGATTGGTGATCGCAGTAAGATGTAAACCTTGAGCTAATAGATGCTGCTGCCCATCCATCAGCCATATGTCCCTTAGTCGCCTTTTACGACACCCATGGGAAGACATGGGGTGGTCTATTCTAAGCCGGAGACCACACGGCAATGCCTGTAGTGCATATTTCAGTTATTTTTAAAGTTCTCTAGATACGCGAAGTCCCAGGCAACCAGAAGAACTACTTTGAGGTCAAAGCTCTAAAAAAAGCCTTCATGTTGTCTCGTGTCTAAACAATACTTATCCTACTATCATCCTGCATCATGGCCCCACTACACCAGTAACACTGACGGAAGCATTACAAGCTACTTGTAAATATAGATACCGAGTAAGCTGCCTAACTGCTCATTATTATATACATACTTGTGTAAACATGCATGCAGTTACTCCCTATGAGCGCCATTGTGATTCCCAGTGGAAGAAGTTTCTAGAAATGTCTTCAGACTGCATAAAGCTTTTGATATATGCTGATCTTGAGATTACTCCGATTAGAGAAGCCATGAAATTAATCTTAAATATACAATGATTATTGATTCCTTTAAATCAGCTTTTCATATTAGCGAAAGAATGAAAAGATGAAGAAAAAGCCCGGAGTATTTTTCTCCCTTTTTTCTCCGGGTATATCTGGGTAGCTAGTGAAAGGTTGCAGGTTAGCGTAGGATATTCGCTGGCGAGGTCCGCGTTGCGCCCCTACCCCTGCCCTGTGAACCAGCGCCTGTCGGCCGTGACAACGATCGCTTCCTCTTATGTTCATAAATCTAATTTTAATATCAGTGGCACCATTGGGTTGTGGTAACCCCTTAAGGGTCATTAATGCATCACTGTTAATAATGAGTGATGCATTAATAACTAACGGATGGACGGACTACATAGTCTGTAATATCCTACAATTTGCTACCACCTGTTAGCTGCCTAGTTTAACTCATAAAATAAGAATAATAATGTTACATTGTGATTCTGACAAGTACAATTGGAGTCTTTATCAATATTTTGTTTAAGTTCCGCAAAGTGTGGTGCGGAATGTTGTTAGTAGCTTTTCGTTGCCTGGGACACCATAGTGCTTTCTCTTCCAAAATAGCTTTAAATGAAAATCTACACTCTATTTAATACCAGTTTTGATCAGGGCCTCTCAGATAAGGACTGTCTCAGTGTGGCTTATGTAGAAGTTTTCAGCGAGAAGAAATTTTCAAAACATTACCTTCGTGCAGTTGTTGGACTCTTCAACACCACCCGGATGATGCTGCGTGAAAAAACTAATATTATCCATTATGGTGGGCGGACGGATGGTGCTAAAATGCATCCGAGCATTTAGATTTTATCGGAATTCATACATATTTACAGATTTTGTAATTCTAATCAAGATTAATAAAAATTTTGGCAAAGTAATGCCTGATTCATATTAATCTTTTGTTGAATTAATAAGAGCTTAATTCGCGGTCGCCAAATTATCTACTATCAAACCCAAACTCTTTGAATTTTTTCTACAAAATTACCGAGTATAGTGTACCTATTTTATAAAGAAAGATCTTTTGTTCTGTAGGTACCGCAACAACGCCGACGTAAATTTCAGTGTTGCTGCGAAATATATTTACGAGCAAAAATCACCCCAAAGGCGTTCGTCACGACCTAGTAAATTATGTAATGAGGCTCCAAGAAAATACCTTTTTTTCTTTTGTATAATGTAGTTGAATAATTTCGTCTGTGAGTTATTGGCTCGCCTCTTTTATTTTTAATGAGCAGTTATGGAGGCAGAGTTGGCTTTAATTTTTGTAATTCTTCGCATTTCTTTAAATTATATATATTTGAAATTATTAGTGTGTATTGTTTGCCTTTTGATTGTTTATTTATGTTTTTGTTTAATCAAATAAAATAGTTAAGAAGTGAATTTTAGTGTATTACGAAATTAGACTGGGGAAGAGTATTGTTCACTGATGAGTCCAGGTATTGCCTTAAGCCAGATGATGGAAGGGTCAAAGTGTAGATATAACCAGGATAATACAAACCAGGATATGCATAGTGTAGGAAGATGGATCCACTCCACATCGTAGAAATGGATCTCTGACAGCGGTACGATACGTAACTGAAATTTTAGAAGACATTGTAATACCTTTTGTCCCATACATAGGAGATAATATTCTATTCATGCATGATAATGCTCAGCCACACACTACCAACATAGTTTCGCCTTCAGTGTTTTGGAATGGTCAGCCCGCTCACCAGACTTAAACCCGATTGAAAATGTCTGGGATATACTGAGAAGACAAATAAAAAAAAGAATTCCAGCAATAACCAACTTAAGACAACTCAAAACGATGTTGGCAGAAGAATGGGATCAAATGAGTTTCAATAATGATTTAATAAAAAGTGCCTCCATTCGTCTGGGCATCCAGGCGAATGGAGGCAGTTTTAACAGCGAGAGGAGGTAACACCAAGTATTGAATTTGCCTACAAGTGCTCATGCTACCTTACATTATAGAAGAACACAGCCATTTGATAAATTTTATGATAAGATGAAAGTTCACCGTTTCCTCCACAGAGTTACGCGGGTTGAAAAGCGCGCGGGAAGCTAATTCACTAATAAATATTTTTAAAGGGATGGCATATATTTTAGAAACACCTTATATAATTTACTTTGACATCTTTTTTATTATGAGCAGCGCTATTAAAAACGAGGTGCCACACTTTAATTAGATTTGTTCTAGCAATTTTATAAAAGGTACAACGGAGTTCCGGGACCAGCACTTTACTGACTTACCTACTGTAATTGGAGTTGCATATTGAAAAATGCTCTTATACTTAATTAGTTAAGTTTCAAAAATAAAATGTGACTATTTACTCGCCCTTTACGGCTAGCCGTGTTGAAAAACGTATGGCTTTTCATTCAGCAACATTCAATCCGGCTAATTATTGAACCGCCGCATTTCCAAACGGCCCTGTTTGAAAACTGCCCTGTTTAAAAACGGCCCTGTTCGAAAACGTTCTTATGTTCTTTCGAAGGTTTCACCTCCTAGGAGGTTGAACCTCCGAAAATGATGAATGAATGAATTATGAAAAACTCATCTTGGGTATATACAGAATATATTCCTAAAATATCTTTAAGTAGCCGTTTAAGCTGTAAATCATCATAAATCAGTCGCTCAATCACGCACTGTATTTTTATATGTAAATTGATTTGAAAATAAAAAAAGATCACGAAGAAATGTTAAACCTCAGTCACACAATATCTATACATTATTTTTGTTCCCAAGGGCTGCTAACGAGTCCTCTGAATCATCCAAGATTTACATAATTTTAAAAGGCTCGAGGTATAAAAAATCAATAAGCGATATCCACTTAATTGAACGAGCTGCCGAAGCCTTTAAGTGGCTTTAATCCTTATTACCTCCAGCTAGCGGAAAATTGCTAATGAGCGAATATCTATTCTGTAGGCGGAGCGGTAAAATGGTGGAATTTAAATATTGTTCTGTCATTATTTATTTGGTTCAGAATTTTTTATTGTTCATTATTTAATATATATTTTTTTTATACCTTTCACTTTGTAAAATATGTGTGAGTAAGTTACTTGGTTTTAAAGTCCCCCCCAACACGGGGATTAATTTCCTTAGTGCAGGAGTTGTCTTTATATAAAGGAAAAAAATCGGTGATTTGGCACTACCGACACGATCGGTGAGAGACCAGTCACAGGGCTAACAGCTTAACTTGCTCCCCGAAGCACGTGTGAAACACCACCGATGAGAAAAACCGGCCAAGTGCGAGTCGGACTCTCGCACAAAGGGTTCCGTACTAGTTGCTTGTGCTTACCTATTTTTGATATCAAGAATACAACAAGTAATATAGTATAAAAGTTCTTGTAGTTCGTTGTAACTTTGATCGATGTTAATAATAGTTGATTGAATGAAAGGTAAATTGCGGTTTACGGTTTATGACGTATTAAAAAAAAACTACTTACTTGATCTCGTTCAAACTAATTTTCGGTGGAAGTTTGCATGGTAATGTACATCATATATTTTTTTTAGTTTTATCATTCTCTTATTTTAGAAGTTACAGGGGGGGGGGACACACACACATATTTTACCACTTTGGAAGTATCTCTCGCGCAAACTATTCATCTTAAAAAAATATGATATTAGAAACCTTAATATCATTTTTAAAGACCTATCCATAGAAACCGCAAAGGCGTGGGTCTGATGAAAAAAAAAATTGAGTTTCAGTTCTAAGTATGGGGAACTCCAAAATTTATTGTTTTTCTTCTATTTTGGTGTGAAAATCTTAATGCGGTTCACAAAATACATCTACTTACCAAGTTTCAACATTATAGTTCTTATAGTTTCGGAAAAAAGTGTCTGTGACATACGGACGGACAGACAGACAAACAGACAGACAGACATGACGAATCTATAAGGGTTTCGTTTTTTGCCATTTGGCTACGGAACCCTAAAAAGAGAATCTAGTAACACTATTTTGCTCGACCCGAGAATCCAACCCACGGACGAACATATTACATCAACGGTCAGTCGTATTATAAAGAACTGTCGTTTATAACAAAAATATTGAACGAAAATTACGTAACCCTTCTTAAACCCCTTACTGTTAAAAAAACATTTTACGTCCCAATACGTGTATATCAAGTATAGCCGTTTGAAACAGGGCTATATTTTTCACTAAAATCCACAACATATTTTATTTACAATCTTAAACCTGGTTGTCTAGGCGACGTAACTCCATCGTAAATCAGTTAGTTTCGTAGCAAAGCGCCAAGCTACGGGCCCGAGCTACACACCTTTCGGCTAAGCATCCCTGCCATTGTGCGGTGTACTACAGAATGAGATCTTATTATAGATTGTAGGATCGCAGCTTCTGCAGTCATCGATCTGCTTTACTTATAATGCCTTTAATATGTTGTTGGGGTATTTTTTTTTCGTCTACGCATTTAATATTACAGGGTGTAACAAATACATACTGTCTTTGATAATTAAATAATCCATTTTTTTATTGTTAATGTAAATGTTCATTATAAATTTCAATTAGATACCAGTAATAATTTTGAAAAATAGAGGGAGAGTCCCACATACCCTTCGCTGGCGCAGGGATCACGCAATAGTGATCCTTGCACCAGCGAGGGATTCGTAACGCATTTTACTCCGGAAAAAAAATCTTTGACAAATATTAAAAAAAACCATATTCTCTTTATATAGCTTTTTAATATGAACTTCATACAAATATATCGTAGATCGGTTGTTACTCACTTAGTTTCTGTAGTTTAATAATTGTGAGGGGTTTTTTTTATTCATCTAGACATTTATTTGTACACGATGCAACAAATACATAAAGAAATATTATGTCCCTTGTTTTATTTATATAAATATAAAATCCAATAGATTGTTTTATTAAATAGCATTTTAGTTCGTCTAAAAGGTAAAGAACTTATGTCACCATTTTTGGTAACATTGTGCCTATTCATTTTATTATATTTAAAGTAAAATTGTAAAGCATTAAAAACATAATATAAAAAAAGATTATTAATTAATTGCTTGTTTCTAGATAATAACATGTCTTAACAATAAAAATATGGTAAATAGTTATTCAAGAATATTTTTCATAAAAATAATATGACGTTTCCAAGTCACCCTGTATATTCCAGCGGCAGTAAGCTTTTTACGATAAGTTTTTTTGTGTGTCCAAATTAGGTGATATTTAGCAGAGTTTGTTCGTGGTGTAGGTATTCGTATAAAGTAGGTGATATGTACCAGAGCTCGTGTGTGGTGTATGTTCGTGCAATTGTACGTGAAAGCGGTGTTTTTTAAACAGGAACTCATTTTGTCGTTTTCGTTTTACCCGCATTTTCTTCTCTCCTTTATTTTAGTGGCAGAATGGTTATCGTCGTTAGCTGTATACTTGATGTGGAGTAGAGTCCTAATTAGAAGCTATGGTGCCTCGTTGGCCAAGCTGCTGTTTGGCCGTAACTAGTGGGTTCAAGCCTTAGGGCAGACACAAAGTTGTTACAATAAATATTATTTTGACAAAATAATACTAATGTTTGTTTATGTTTCCTGTTGTGCAGACTATGTAAAGACATTCTGCTGAATTGTTAAATAAAATGTATCCAAGAAAATGTTTGACTTTTTTTATTATCCGCGGCATAGCTCGCGTAGTCAAAGGGGCAACCGTTCGATGAAATAATGAATTTATTCAGCACTTAGCTGTTTACATACACTTGTACTTGTCAGACTCACAATTTTATACAATTATTCTTATTCTATGAATTAAACTAGATACTTAAGTAACAGGTAGCAAATTGTAGGATATTACAGACAAAGTAGTCCGTCCGTCAGTTTGTCATTTATTCCTTTACTCATAATAAGTTTAAGTTCACAATATTTATTATAGGTTTTAGTGCATCAATATAGAATTTTGTTAAAAACATACAATAAAGTGATACACACCTAGGGGCACCCTTAAGGGGTTAGGACTACGACACAGTGGTACCACTGATGCCCTTGTAGACTCGAAGTCTGAGAGACCCGCGAACTGTAAAGTACAGCGACAGTTGCACATAACTCAGGACTTCCTTTATCTCCGCGTCAGCCCTTTTGTTTGTCCGTCCAAGCATCGGACATATGACCTCCAAGAAATATACCTTGAGTTACATCCACGGAGGTTAAAAAGCATCCAAACGTCTAAGTTCACATTTTAAGTTGATGATTAGGTTAGATATTCTACTCAAAGTCTGCTCTATTTAGTAACAAAAAATAGAAAAATACTCAGAATGGAGGTCTGGTGACCTGAAATACAGGCTAAGCTGATTAAGCTCCAGTCTCCCATAACAAACTGTGCTAGGAAATAATGTCATTTATCTTATAAATCTAATATTGTGGCGAGAAAATAATAAACATTATTATTTTTAGAATAGAATAGAATAGATCATTTATTTGCAATGAATGTAGGTACAAGATATTAGGTGTTACATATTACTACTAGCTTCTTTCCGCGAATTCGTCCATGATCAATTGTTCAGCCCCAATTTTGAAACATTTTTAACTGATGTTCAGCTCCTATTGGTGTTAGTGTGATTATTAGCCTTTCTCCATAAATGGAATATCTAACACTGAAATATTTTTTCAAATGGAACCAGCAGTTCCTGAGCTTAGAGAGTTCAAGCAAATAAACAAACTCTTCAGCTTTATAAAATTGGTACGGATAAAGTAAATATTAAAAGCAACATTCATTAATACATATTAGATGAAACAAACTCTCAACACATTTTTACTTCCGTCAAAAAATTTTGAAACCACTAAAATATGCACGATGCCTTTATGACTCACTTCCCTTCTTAAAAGAAAAATATCCATCTAAACTTGTTGAAAAAGTACCGTAAGAAACTCGTTGTCACGTTTTTAAACTGTAACTTTAACAATATCGTAAAAATATAAACAAACTCACGTTCTATGAGGGTAAAGATGAGTGAAGAAAGTTCACAAAATGTCGTCTATGGCTACAAAATACTAAGAATTATAGAATTCGGATTATCTACTGCAGAAAAATGTGGCGGGTCACCACCCTGTCGTATGCGCCTTAGATAATAAAAATTGTGCGTTTTGTCTTAGAGCATCATACTTTTTTCTCCGGAGGGAAATGCCCGATACCCTCGTAGACCTGAAGACCGAGAGGATCGCGAACTGTAACGGAGAGCGACAGTTGCACAAAATGCCCCTAAAAATCTAAAGCTATAATTCCTCAATCCCCCAGCCAGCAACTGACCTGAGCCGAAGTCCAAGTGCCACAGGGGGCGCTCTCTTGCGCAGGTAGCATAGTTTGAAGTTTTTTAACCATTTATTTAGGCTGGAGCTCTGTTCGCCCTTATGCCCGGTGAAGTAGCAAAAGCCTCCTAGCTAACTGCATAAAGTCTGTCGGAAAAAAAAACAGCGGTGGCGTATTTAGGCCTCCCCTCTCCATAGCGATGAAATGCTAATCATACCAAGAGGAGAGGGTTCATCATCATCATCAGCCCGTATAACGTCTTCTGCTGAACATGGGCTTTCTCCCGGTGGAGGATATTTGCCATAGTCACCACGCTTGGCAGGTGGGTGACCGCAGCATTATTTTGTACCACACAAGGAAACGCTGCTGCCCGTTCCTTGATATACGATTATTATAGATGATGTTATAACAATAGGGACCGACGGATTAACGTGCTTTCCGAGGCACCGAGGGTAGCCCCTAAACCAACCGGACCCGTAAAGAAATCTTAGAAATTACACAAAGATTTCGTGTCCGGCTTAGGGATCGAACCCAAATACCGCTACGCTACGGAGGTCGTGTACTCCTCCGAACGTAATTTTAAAATTTTAAAAAAGACTTACCTTTTGTTTCGCTTTAAAGCTAGCCCAAGAAACAGCAATGACAAATGTACTCGGCAAAATGCTAGCCGCCAGCTCTAAAGCATTACATAGCGTGCAATCTTAAGTGCAATATAATCTTGGTCACAAAATCAAATAAATAGGCGTGAGATTATATTATAGTCTAGAATAGTACTGTAGTGAGGTTAAGCTATATATTTTCTAAGAAAACAGAATGGTTCCCGTATCTTATACGTACCTATATATCTCTTCTCGTCGTCAAAATCTACGTAAATCTATGAACTGACAAAATTTATGAGCTTGTGTACCAATAGAAAGTCATAATATTTGTGAGTGGCAGCTTCCCACGAGATCGGGATCTACGCGGGTGAAATCGCGCGGGACAGGTATCCTAACATAATATTATAAATGATAAAGTAACTCTGTCGGTCTGTCGCCCTGTCACGCCAAAACTACTACATCGATTTAAATAGCCGCATCCACACCGGACGATCCACCGCGCTCCGATCCGTGTGGACGTTTGTAATATAATTCGCAATGTATTCGTTTAATATCTGTTTATGGGGAGAATAAATGTTTCCTAATGATATCAATTACACAAATAGAGGCGTAAGAGAAGATGCTTGGCGGCACATTAATCGGGAAATGAACAATATTCCAACAGCAGAATTAAAGAAAAAAAAATCGTAATTTTTGTCGTAAATATATAAGTAAAATATAGCTTGTGTTGCTACGGCTATTTGTCGCCGTAGTTGCACATGTGACTCCATAGCCAGACAAAGTTCAACTGATTCAGTATGGATCGGCAGGAGGGTGTTGGAGCAGCCAGTCAGGATCGCAAAAGATTGCTGTTGGATCAGCCTAGTACGAGCCACGCTCCACGCATCACGATCTTGGATCGCGGATCGCGGGATCGCCGATCTATTTTGGATCGTCTGGTGTGGACCCGGCTAATGGCACACAGATAGCGTAGAGCCTGAAAAAGGACATATGCTAAAAGGACATGGCTACTTTTAAGAGCGATAAAAGGTTTGTTGAAAAGGGGGAATAAAAATAACTAAAAATGCTACTGAGTCACTATTTCACGCGGGCGGATTTGCGGGCATAGCTAGATGCTTAACAAGTTATTCACCATAGTGCCAAAAAATCCCCCACATTTCCCACTAACCGTTCTGCCACAATATATGTCTCTGTTAGCTCTTAAAATGTGCTCTTACAATATTGTATTATTTATTTAGGACGCTGCCGCAGCTCCCTCCCCCAGGGCTGACACTTGAGCAACTTTACTTCACCTACTTATTCTAAGTTTATTTGATTTTGTGTTACAATTCTGAAAGATGTGTCTGTAAAATATTTGCGTTTGACTTTTCTAGTTTTGTAAGTGACTGTACGTTTTTTATTTGAATACTGTTTGTTGATTTGAAAGACATGTTCATTCAAGACAGATTTAGTGTTTAATTGTATGTCTTTTGATATAATATATGTCACCGGAAAATAATAAGATTCGTAAGTTGATCATCTTACTAGTTAGTTGATCAACTTTCTAGTTAGTTGATAAACAAACGAGGTTTCGAGTGGTAAAAAAAAACCTAAACCCATTATTTTACTTATTGCCGTCTGGAGGGCAACTTAATTGTTAAGTTTGGATAGTTCTACTAATGGCAAATCGTCCTGCCATTTATTATGTGTGTGTTGCCGTATGGGTTCCGGATTAGAATAGCTCACCCCATTTCTTTCCAAGGATGTCATAAGTGGCAACTAAGGACATTAAACTTTTCCTGCGCTTATCTAGACCAATTGCCCGTTTTATCCCATGTAAAGGGGAATCTCGAGCATTGAAACGTCCCTTCTCCACTCGGGTCAGCATCTAAGACCTGGAACACATAATTGTAGTTAGTACAATATTATTAATAATAACATTTTACAATGTTTCGATCAACTTTCAAAATAATACGAAACAATGTTAACCGCAGCAACAGCCCTGCCATTTGATAAACTCAGAAAATGGAATCCAACTCGGAACTCAATTATTCGTGGAGATATAATAGTATTTATACCTGCAGCAACTTTGTTCATGTTTTGCTGCCACA
Organism: Nycteola revayana; assembly: GCA_947037095.2. NCBI lineage: Eukaryota > Metazoa > Arthropoda > Insecta > Lepidoptera > Nolidae > Nycteola > Nycteola revayana. The sequence continues at coordinate 17,765,685 of OX344856.2, read as the reverse complement.
ACTATAACTCCAGCTAAAAATAACTGATACAAGTGTCTTAACGTAATGGATCAATCTTAAACAGTACTTGCTTCTTTCTGCCCACAATACATATAAATTGTAGACCCCTGTTAAATGCCCATCTGGAGCGAATTTTGGAATAATTCTTTCTCAATGGGTGCCTTCGTTGTAATAACTATCTGCGTACCTTATGTCAGCGTAGTTTGTTCTGTGGTTGGAGCTGCGAGTGCTGATAGATAAGTTTGTACTTAAGAGAATAGAGTTTTGTATTTTTTCGAACGGACCTTATGTAGTTAGCCAGGAGGCTTTGCTACTTTACCATACGTAAAGGCGAGCAGAACTCCAGCCTTAAGTTTTTTTTAACTATAAACTCAGCAAACTGCGCTAGAGAGTATACCTTGTAGAACTTGGACTCGGCTCAGGGCGGTGGTTGGCGGGGGATCGATTATGACTTTAGAGACACCACGGTCTTATTCAAACGTGCCCAGGAGGTGCATGCATACTCTGTATGGCGCGCTCTATTATAGCTTGCTTATATATATATAAATATGTATATTACTACAGCAGCATGCATCAAATCAAAGATTGATTTTCAAAACAAATGAAATCTCTAAAGCCAAACTTAATATCATATTCCCAATACCCAAAACATAGCGTAGCTTATAACATTATCATGACGGTAGGACCACGCACCGTATTACACATACCGCATAGGGCATCACACATTAACTCATGGGCCATTCAATTAATCGCTTTAGGGCAACTCAAGACAATAACTTTCACAGCAAATTGCTTATTCTAAAAAGACGGAATAGCAGAAATACAAGATTTTAAATCGTGTGATACTAATTAAAGCACAGAACCCCAGGAGAATAACCCTAATTTGATTCCAACTACTTTTAAAAACATTATGTGAATCTAAGTTTTTTAATTAAAGCTGGTTAATTTTCTTTTTGGACGATATCCAGAAGTGTTTTCCAAAGAATAATTGTTGCTTTTGCACCAAAAGAGGAAAGTCTATCTTTATTGGGAATTAGCCTATTCGCATGGTTTTAGGAGCTATGCTCTTGTTCTCGTGGAAACGTTTTCATATATTGATATATTGATTGATATATTGTATGATACCGTGTTCTAATATGTGAAGGGAGGTTTAAAAATAGATCTTACATGATTCTTATCTTACATTATATAAATCGTAAGACTCATAATCTCCCTCCCTTATTCCAATTCATTTGGAGTCGTCGCAACACTTTTTTCTCTTCTCTTCTATCCTATCAGCCGTCACGCAGTCACGCTATCACTAATTTCCCTTTACTCTCATTTAATCTCACAAAATCCATCAATCTTTTCTTTGGCCATCTACACGTCTTTCTTCATCTACATTAATATGCAATACTCTTTAATAACTCGATTCTTTCTCCCTCTTTACATGACAATACCAAGACAACCGATTCCCTTTCAGCTTTTCTCTCACTGGTACCACTTTCAAATTTCCCCTAATATATATTATTAAATCATAAGACTAATTGCAGAAAACATCCCTGAAACCGCAAAACACGCAAAACGACCCACCAAAGTAATTAATAAATTCCACATGAGCTCAAAACAAGACCCTTTTTAACATACACATCAAATTGTGTATCAAAATTGTACCAAAATCCATTATCTCGGCAAGAAAAGTGGAAAATTTAATTGAAAAATATAATTGCACGGGAATTAGGCAGTTCCATAACTCAATTACGACGGTCTGTTAGAGATAAATATAATAGAATTGAATGTGTGGCTTCTAACGAGAATGTAGGATAAAGGTTTTATTACACAGAAACACTTTAAATTGATATAAACGATCAAGGTATATGTCACTGGAATATGATAAAAGTCGTATGTTGTTCAACTATCTAGTTAGTTGATAAACTTACGAGGTGTGTGTAAAAACAAAATAACCTTAACATAAACAGTACTTAAAGTTTTTTTTTTATTTTTTTTATTTCGTTACTAGAGTAGCATAGTCTCGTTTGGTAAGGTTAGGTTATATAACGTAATAACATAACAATTAAGTAAATAATATAATAATGATGTGCGTTCGTTGCGTAATTTAACGATATGAGTGGCACGGAAGTTGATCAACGAACGATTCGTATTATTTTCTGGTGACATATATAATGTTATTATAAATGTGAGAGATTTGGACATTTTTTACCATACCATACCATACCATAAAGACTTGCAAAGATCCAAGTCGATTGCGCAATAATAGGTAACCTTTAAGAGTATTGTACAATTGCAACGGTGCAATTTGCGGGCCTCTTGGACTTCGTTTTTACCAGGTTATTACAAGGTTTTTACAATCTTTGCAGCAAACCAAAGAAAACAAGAAAAAGTTCCTTCCTCCTCGGAAGAGACTTTTTCTCTGTTTGCGTCCTTTAAATGTGATGTTATCGACCATATTTTTTATGTAGTCATGTCTTGCGTTATTCAATTAATTATCGGAAGATTTGGATGACATATCTTACCATGGATGCTATAGTAATAGGCGACTAAATAACACACAGCTGATGGATGGGTAGCAGCATCTATTAGCTCAGGGTTATTTACCATCTTAGTGTGATCCGGATTCGCCGCTTTCCAAGCATGGTAATTATAGCAATACCTCTTAACAACCCTCACTTTAGTCGTTGTAAGAAAAAGTGAAGTTGAAGTGGAATCTGGTTACATATAAGGTAAGAGCCATGAGGCGGCGGGTGTCATGGTATCCGGTATCCCTTGGTTCTTCTGCCCTTCATTTTAAGGCCCGTTAAACGAAAATTTAGGGTTTAGAGTCGAACCATATGTATAGTTAAACTTTACGTCTTGTCGTCATCAAGTCAAAAGCCTAAGAATGATAAAAAATTAGATAGTATTTAGATACTGGGTGACTTTTTTTACCGTCTTGATTTGATGGATGAATAATATGGTGTGTTGAGTAAGTGGAATCTAATTACTGAGATTTTCAAATCTCTAATTACCGAAATACTAGTTAGGTAGTTAGAGATTTGAAAATCTCATTAATTACTTAAAAGAAATACACCCTACATAGCGCGTGCATTGTAATAATATAGGTGCCTATAATACCTAGGCCGCAATCACATATGAATGAAAAAAGTAAGCGAAATAGCGTAACTACCTACTTAGGTACGCATTTTTACCATTACGATTTTCACTATATGTTAGTTAAAAAAAAAGATAATTATAACTATGAATTCGACATCTATTCCATATAGATACATATCACGCCCTATTTTTTTAAGACGGTAAAAAACGTCACCCAGTATATGGGTAAAGTAAATTTCTACCAAACATCTTTAAAACCCAGCCATCCACATGATTCCAAAAGCGAAATGCCAAACATATTTTTCTGTTGTTTGTTTTTTTATTGCAAGTGTTTCCCCCCGTAATTTGTATTCGTCACGTAATCGTGAATAACACGAAAACACAAGTTCGCTTTTTCTATTCTAAAATTACAAGCGAAGCAAACATCCACCATGTAAATAGAGTAAATAAAACAAGCGGATTAAAAGAACAAATAATCCCTTATTTGTTACTATTGCTTGTTGTTTTAGTAGGGAAATGTGTTGTTCGTTGTCTTCGTTGATATTGAAATTGATTGCACCGGTGGATCAGTGGTAATAGCAGTCGGTTCTAAGACCTGGTGTTCTGGGTCCCATTCCCTGTCGAGACAATTATTTGTGTTTGTTTGATTGTTTTTTTTTAAAGCTTTCTTGCAGAGTTTTGCCGTCTGCTAGTATACTGTTAACTCCTCGTGCTAAGCTAAAATGTTACGAGTAGGTTCACGTCGGTACTGCAATGGGTGGGGTTCGAACCGGCGAGTCCGACGCCCTAGCGCCTGGGTGGGCTTTGTGTCCGCGGATTAAGTGTCTGTAAAGTGCTCCGCAACACTGGGATTAAATGGCCTAGTGCGAGATTTGTATTTTTAAAAAAGATGAATTTATACTCTCTGATTGGTACATAGATTTGTAAAAAAAATCTGGCAATTTAGTGATATTGGCTGCTCCAAGACATTCCACCTCTAAAAGAAGCTTTGCGATCCTCTACGATGCATCTGTTGTAAATTAGTAGTTTTCTGACAGGCACCAGCCAATTTTCAATCCTGCCGATCATCATTATCAGCCTGTTGTAGTCCACTGCTGAACATAGGCCTCCCCCATCGATTTCCAGCTGGAACGATCGCTAGCGGCCTGCATCCACCGACTCCCCGCGACCTTTATGAGGTCGTCGGTCCATCGTGCAAGCGGTCGTCCTAAGCTGCGCTTGCCAGTTCGTGGTCTCCACTCGAAAACCTTTCTGTTCCATCGGCCGTCAGTTCTTCGAGCTATGTGTCCTGCCCATTGCCAGTTCCGCTTGCTAATCCGTTGAGCTATTTCAGTGACCTTGCCGATCATTCCCTGTTCAATCCTGTGAGCTCTGGCCTTCTCACGCACAGGAACACAACATTAATACATTAATGTTATTTGCCTGTGAAGGTATAGCTTCTGGTATCCTTCAAGGTGGAAGCACTTTTCCAGTCGAGCTGCTGGCTCTACCTCTTGTAAATGTTAGACGTTTTATGTATTTTTCTGGTTCATATTGTATCTCTTTCAATGAGTGTTAAGTTAACACTTTGACTAGTAGGCTCGCTTGAGTGAAGTAATAAAACCCTATCAACTCTACACTTCGAGGGGAAATACATCTTACATATGCAGTTAAGAGAATAAGACGTCTCACAGATATAGACACGGTCAGCCTAGTATATTTTAGTTATTTTCATAGTATTATGTCCTATGGAATTCTTCTATGGGGAAACTGTGCGGATATTAATACCATATTTGTGCAACAGAAACGCGCTGTTAGAGACATATATAAAATTGGACCGCTGGTTTCCCGACGGGAGAAGATCAAAGAAATTAAAATGGTTACTGTGTGCTTCACAATACAATACTTTATGACCCTGTCCGAGCGGTGTTGCCAATTTACATTTAGATTCCACATCATGAGGAAGGTATTCTACCTAATTTTGGACGAACAAGTATGTAGTTAATTTTAATATATCTTAGTAAAAAAAGTAGTGATCATCATAATCATCATCATCAGCCCGTATAACGTCCACTGCTGACCATGGGCCTCCTCCCGAGGGAGGGTATTTGCCATATCTATTCGTCACCACGCTTGGCAGGCGGGTTGGTGACTGCAGTATAATGTACCACACAAGAAAACGCTGCTGCCCGTTCCTTGATGTACGATTATTATAGATGATATTATAACAATCGGGACCAACGGCTTAACGTGCTTTCCGAGGCACGAAGGGTAGTCCCACTGCCAACCAGACCCGGAAAGAAATCTTAGACTTTACACAAAGATTTCCTGTCCGGCGTGAGGAGCGAACCCACGACCTCCGAGAAAGCGAGTCAAATACCGCTACATACGTAGTCAATTCGTATTTGGTGAAAAAAAAAAAGAGCGGTTTATCATATAATTGGCTTTATAATTTTTAAATGACATCAATTTTTAAAATTTGGCACCTTTATAACCTCCGTAGCTCAACGGCATAATTTTCAACTGAAGTCTCAGAAGTCGTGGGTTCGATACCCGCGGCACACAAGAAGACCTAATTTTAGTGTACAATCATACAGTCCCGTATCTATTTGGTTGAAAAATTACACTCCGGGCTTCGGAAAGCACGTGAATTCAAGCATTACAGTATATTAATGTCAATACTAGCTGCGCCCCGCGGTTTAGACCTGCGTCACTCTTCTCCAGTGGGCTGGAGCGTGATATTATGTAGCCTATATGTTAAACCGGCTAATAAACTATCCGCATGCAAACTTTCAGCCAAATCCATTGAGTAGATTTTACGTGAAAGAGTAACAAACATCCATCCATCCATACTTACAAACTTTCGCGTTTATAATATTAGTAGAATACTGTAATCATCAAACCCTATGGCAAGCGTAGTGCAGTAGTAGTTAGTGGCTATAGCAAACCCTTTACAAACCATTTACAAGTCCAAGAGGAGTAGTTTTTCAACTCATCAGCTACACATAGACGACAGAAGACAATTTTAACACCACAAGACTTCTTCTTCCTTATCCCATATAACTTGGGGTCAGCGCAACACGTTTGTTTCTTCCAATCTGTCCTTTCACCCGTCACACTATCACTAACTCCCTTTTCTTTCATAGCACTCTTCACACAATCCATTCATCTTTTCTTTGGCCTTCCTCTCCCTCTCCATCCATCTACACCACAAGACACAAGCTGCAAAGACAAAAATTATAATCAAACGATTTGTAGATACTAGTAGTATCCCTATATAATATCACAGCTGCTACAAGGTCACTAGAACGCTAGAACGCCTTATTTTTATCAATTTTACGGGCATATTTTTCGCTCCTCAAAATATGTCCAGCAGTTTATTAGGTTGGGGACCCAAATGGCCAATTTCCGGCGTATCCCACGCTCACAAAAATTGAATAACGGGACTGTAACTTGGTTAACCAGCGACGATATATGGGATATACACGGATTGGGTAACTCGGGGAGAACTTTGGAAGTGGTTATTATTTAGATTTTGTAGATATGTTGAAGTCAGATATTCATCATCATCAGCCCGTATAACGTCCACTGCTGAACAAGGGCCTCCTCCCAAGGGAGGGTATTTCCCATAGTCACCACGCTTGACAGGTGGGTTGGTGGCCGCAGAATTATATTGTACCTCACAAGGAAACGATGCTGCCCGTTCCTTGATATACGATTATTAAAGATGATGTTATAACAATCGGGACCAACGGCTTAACGTGCTTTCCGAGGCACGGAGGATAGTCCCTCAACCAACCAGACCCCGAAAGAAATATTACAATTTACACAAAGATTACCTGTCCGGCGTGGGGATCGAACCCACGACCTCCAAGATTGAAAGCGAGCCAAATACCGCTACGCTACGGAGGTTGTCCGATATTATTGAACTAGTACTCAGAAAAAGTTATGATGGTAACTTTAATAACGGTAACTTGGTTCACATGCGATGGTATATGGACTGGGTTACACCGGGACAACTTTGGAAGTGGTCGTTTTTGTATATTTGGTCGCCATATTGAAGTCAGAACAGAAACTTTTCGTGAGACTTTATTTATAAAAAAAATTTAGGTACTAAGCACTGACCCAAGTTTTTAATTGTTGTCATCAATAAACTAATTTAATCATTAGTATATCGTCGATGTTACCGTGACTGCGGATCATTACCGATAGATGGCACTAACGTCCCCCTTAGAGACGTGTTACTAAAAGATTAATAAATTTCGATGACCGGCTGTGGTTCCACCGTAGCCAAATTGGTTAAAGCATTAGGGGCTTTACCTAAGATGCAGGTTCGAATCCTGTCGATGGTCGAATTTTATTAATCTCAATTTTGAAATATAGTATACTATAAACTTTTCCATAAAGTGTGCAAAACATTTTAAAAACAGCTAATAAAGTTGAAATACAAATGTAGCAAATTGATTGTTTGCCCTTTAAAACATTTATCAAGAAAACAGTGCGGTACCTATTTTAGTTTCAACCATAATATTATTTGTACTGTTGTTACACGGACAGACACTACCATGTAATTGTTTAAAGTAGAAAATATAAAAACGCACCAGAACTTTGTTCCACTTTTATGAGAAAAAATATATGCACAAGATAGAACTTTTAATTGCAAGCTACGCTTTATAAATAACTCAATAATAAAACCTTCACACAGAATACAAACATTCTTTTTCTCCTCCTTCCTATCTAATATCTCACTTTCAGTGTTTCTGTGAGCACAAACCATGCAAAAAATCTTCGCTCATCTCACAACCGTCTCCTTCAGTGTCCTTCTCATCGCACCAACTTTCTTCATTCTTCATTCTTCGTTCAGGCTATTCTTTTATGGAATGCCTTGCCCCCTGAAATTAGGATGGCAAAGAGTCGCTTTTCTTTCAAAAGAAAAGTCAAAGCTCGCATGCTTGACAATATATTGCTATCGGATTCATCTCATTGGTAATGTTTCGTATTTGTGACAATTTGTGTATATAGATTATGTATTTATATATGTAAATATATATATATATATAGGTTTTCTTATTTATTTTTTATAACACACAGTAAATATATAAAAACTCAATTCAAGAAAGTAACAATAACAAAAGCATTATTAACAATTAAAGCTAAAATGAAAAAAACCCTAATCTAATAGACCACTACCAGTTGGCAACGTTCCCAGAATGCTGGCAGCATTGCCACGTTGTATGGCAATGCTTAATCTTTGGGCAAAATATAGGCCAGCATTCTGGTCACGTGTTGCTACGACCAGACGCCCAGCAAGATCTTTATAAATTCGATGGGCGCCTGGTCCCCACGGCCCTAGCGTCTCAGCTCCAAAAGGTTCAAATAAGTACCCACTATCGAGGGTACTATACTTTCGCCTTTTGAGGCTTTCAGCTGATTCCGCCGCCGCGCCAGCCCTATTTTTAGTTGCTGGAAGATGGGACGGAGCAAGGGTGTCTACGCAGTAGCATCCCAAACTAGAGGCCGCCCCATCTTCCAGGGAATCAAAGTCATTCCGTCGGGTCTTTTACCATCGTCACGCGAGAGGCCACAGGGTTCTAAAATGGCTGCGCAGTTGGCGGTGGTAAAAGCCCGACGGATTATGTCATTGAGACTTGAGTGGCGCGGAATCCTTCCTGCACTTCTGCTACAGGAGAGGCCGTGGTGACCAAGCCGGTCCACAGCAGAGCCACAGTGGCAGCGGTGAGGGGCACAACACGATGCGCCCAAGCGGAGCGCCGCTGCAATGCGGAACGCTGACGAATCAATCAGCGTTCCTGTGTTTGGAGAAGGGAGGGCCTGTAGCCACAAACCCGATTCCCACTCGGCAGCTGCTAAGAGGCGGGCTCGGTCTGCGGAGCTTAAGCACGTATTTAGAAGACGTTTCCGTACTAGCTCGCAGAGCGGCCCATCCCATAGCCTCTGCGAAGACAAGGTTTTGGGCAAATCGGAGATTGGGCAAGCTGACAACCACGCATTTCTGGCCTCAGTCAAAAAGCTTATGTCAAAATTATTGTCTAAAGAGGTAGCAAGTATTTTTTTTGTTAAGTTTAGAGTACCATGGACCGAGGACAGAAAAGCGGGGAGAGCCACGCCAGAAATTGATCTGATGCCTAGGCCCCCCAAACGAACTGGCATTGACGCCTGCAACCACTCTCGCTCTTCTAAATTAATGTTTAAAATGGAAGCCAGTGTTTTTTACGATGTTGTCTAAACTCTTAAGAAGCTCTGAATGCTTCCAGAGTTGACAACATCGTATAGTATATGTAAATTTTGGGACAAAAAGACATTACCGGATTATGGTAAAAGCCATGTGTACATTAATTTTGGTCAAACGGTCTGAACATTGTGTAAAATTTTGAATTTTTTCTTCAAAAAATGCGGGAAAGGACTCGTCAAGAATAGGGGAGCCCAACAAACGCAGAGAACATTTGTCGATTACTGTTATATTGGGGGCCAAACCATTAAATTTTCGTATAACTAAATCTTTTGCAGGGCATGTGTCCGAAATAAAAAGTTCACATTTTGAAAAATTTAGCTCGAGGCCGACCGCTCGGAACTCGGCAATTAAAAACGAGAGATCGTTAAAGACAGTATCCACGTCACCACCCAAAGTCCCATCATCCAAGTACCAAACATTAAGGTTCGATTTAAGGCGTTGGATGATGGGGTGGATGGCGAGGCTAAAAACCGCTGGACCGAGCAGATCGCCTTGCTGGCAACCAACCGCAGAAATAATTTCGTTGCCGAGAAACGTTAATTTTGAAGGAGAACTATAACATTGCCAGAGAAAATTGTAAAGATTTGGAATTTTGTCTTTCACTTGCGTTAATAAGGCTCCCCTATCTACGGAATTGAAGGCGTTCTTCACATCAACTTTCAGCAGCACCTCTCCACAATTTTGATTCAAGATCGTTCTAACAGAATGCACGGCAGCCTCACAGCCACCTCGCGAGCCGAATCCTAACTGTATAGGCTGAAAAAGATTTGCCAACTCAGGTGCCGTTTTTCTGCAGCATATTTTGGCCGCGAGGCGACGGTATGTAGTACCGACTGCGATTGGCCTGATGCCGCCGTCTTTCTTTTTTAGAGCACAAAGATTAGCACCGTATAAAATCTCAATGAAATCACCGTTGACCAGACCTGACAACATAAGATTGACTAGTGCCGTCAGGTCCTTAAGAAGGGCCTCACCGGTTTCGCCACTAGCACCGCACAAAAGGTCTTTAAGATGCTGCGGCGTGAGAGCATCAAGACCACCAGCGGAGCCCTTCTGGAAGGACGCAACGGCTGCGGACACGTCAAGGGCGGTGGCTGCAACGGTGCCATCGGACTCACTCGGTGCTACAGGTAGTTGGAAGGTAGCTGCGGGAAGTGGATGCTTTCCTTCCAAAGCTAAGAGGGTTTCAGGGGTAGCAGGCGCTCTTGTGTCACTGGAAAAGAGGATTCGTGCAGCGCCTTTTATATCACCGTCACCAAGTTTGCTTTCTTCAAGTTTGTAGGTTGCAGACTCTGTGGCGGGTTTGACAGTTAAATTGGAATTTTGAATTGAGATCAAATTTTCATCCGAAACTAATGTTGGCTCTACCAGAGTACTGTACTTCACGTAGTTCTCTTTGATACGACTTGTTAAAGACTTTTTATTATCCCTTTCTGGACTAACGTGGCTGTACTCCACGTTAGTCCAGAAAGGGAATGTCCATATGGAAAATATAACAAATGTTCCCCGGCAAGACTTGTATTCTGTGTAATCACAGACTTCAAGGCTTGAGATAAAGCAAAAGCTACTGAGATGCGGGCACCACGTGGAATTCTTTTCATAACGGGTTTTGAAATTTTGGCTTGCGAAAGGACTTTCCAATAGGGTTGGTTAATTGGCTGAACAATACTTGTATTGAAATCTACATTAGAATTTGGAGCCGAAAGGGGGAGATTGGCATTCTTGTGGCACTTACCCTGGTGAATTCTTAACCCTCTCTGACCCTTGAAAAATCTTACCTGAGAACATTCATTGCACTGCACTCGTTCCTCCAGGGACATACCATGATGGTTTATGGGATCACTGTTGTTCGCTTCAACGCAACGTGGCATGTCCGTTATTAAATAAAAATACTTTTATATACAAACCAAAAAAACTGAAAAGAAAACTAAAAAAACATAACATAAATAGAAAAAACGTTCACAAACACAGATTAACACCAAAGTAACAGAAGAAATATAAGAAAGAGAAACACAGCACAGACTAAAGTAGGAGAGTTACAGCCTGTTGCCAAGGACGCGGCGCCGTCAAAAATGTTGGAAATTCGTGAAATTTTGTGAAAATATGAAAATGGTAAATCCTGCCAAAAATAGCAGCGCACGATATATGTACCCACGACGGACACTTTAATAAAGAGCTGTAATTTGGCCATGCACTCAAAAATTAATTTATTATAAAATTATTACATTAATTTGACATCTTTTGGACTCTTGACGTTGTGTATTCTTAAATTTTCTTTATATATATATATAAAGTATTTATTCATATGTATGTACATTTATATATATTTAGATGTGTATATGTCATAATTTAGGTATGTAGTGAAATTATCTCTCTGGCTACTCATTTTTGCAAAGCACCTACCACATCGTCTCTGCACTACCCTAAGGTCGACTGGTAGATAATGCCTATGGCATTAAGTCCGCCTTGGCATGTTACATTGTGTGCTAAAGTTTAAATAAAATAAATAAATAAACATAACCGCGGAGGACTTTTAAAATTAAATATTCCTCATAAAAGTCACAAAGTACTGCCACGGTTTGACGATTAAATATTATCTTCATCATCAGCCCGTACAACGACCACTGCTGAACATGGGCCTCCTCCCGAGGGAGAGTTTTTGCCATAGTCACCACGCTTGGAATGCGGGTTGTTGACCGCAGTATTATGTTTTATCATACAATACAAGGAAACGCTGCTGCCTGTTCCCTGGTATACAATTGTTATAGATGATGTTATAATAATCGGGACCAACGGCTTACCGTGCTTTCCGAGGCACAGAGGGTAGTCCCTCAGCCAATCAGACCCGGAAAGAAATCGTAGAATCTACACAAAGATTTCTTGTCTGGAGTGGGGATCGAACCCAAGACCTCCGAGATTTAAATCGAGCCAAATACCGCTACGCTACGGAGGTTGTCAATTAATTTAAATTAAAATATTATCTTATTTAAATGATATTCCACTTAATCAACCTAACTTAACTCTTAATTTAAAATGAGATATAAAATACTCAAAAGACAGAAGATTATCATTCAATTTAAGAGTAATGGTCTTATCGTTGAAGCGTCTTTCATTCTGTCTCGTTCCGTCTCGATTTTCTGAGAGTTCTTTGACTTATATTATCTCAAACTATCTTAAACTATTAATTTAAACTAAGTACTATTTTAATTAAATTTAATTTACTACATGAATAACTTCAAATAAGTTTTGTCCACTTACAAATAACTGCCATAGGGTTACGTGGATAAAAACTATTACTTAAACTGTTAAGTGGTTTGCACTCAAATACCCTCATCTTGATGTAGGATATATTGCGGAATTTCCTTTATGGGTAGCCAAGTTGCATATAGCCGAAATGGCCCAGAAAGAGTTAACAAAATACATTAAAGTGATTATCTTGCAAATATTCAAATTCTCCATTTCAGACTTGACTGCACCGGTGGCTCAGTGGTTACGGAAGTTGCTTCTGAGACCTGGTGTTCTGGGTTCGATTCCCACCCGGGGCAATTATTTGTGTGAACCACAAATAGTTGTTCTGAGTCTGGGTGTTCTTTGTGTCCGTGAAATGAATGTTTGTAAAGTCCCCCGCGACGCAGGGATTTATTTCCATAGTGCGGGAGTTGTCTTTTTAAAATAAGAAATAATAATAAGAAATAAGAGACACATGTCCATAGTGTTAGTATCAACAAAATAACTTACTGACTAATACTTAATATAACTAATACTAACCAGTATTAAGAAAAAATATTTAAAATATCTGATCGTATGGATCCTTACCCAATGGCGCCTACCTACCAGTCCTACCGATCTGAGAACACCCTCACGAGACCGGTGCTGGCGGTGCGTAGGCGACCAGCCATGGAGGCGGTCCTTTTTCTAATACGTTTGCAAACATAGTGGTTTTTTTTTTTTTTGAATGTATAAATAAAAAAAAACTGTTTAACAATAAAATATAATAAGTCTGCCAAACTGCAGAACAGTGTGTCGGCAGTTATTCTCGTTTCACAATAATATGATTTTAACAAATTTCGATTTTAATTGCAAAATAACTAACAAAAAATAAACGAAGTTCAGTTTACAGTAATAACAGTCATTGAAAATGGCTATGGACACAAAGACAGGTGGTGTTTTTTAAGAATCTTTTTAAGTTGGTATTTATATTTGACATTCGATATCAACTGTGGGGGTAACTGATTCACTAACGATGGCACTACATACTTTCTTGTGCGCTTACCATATCATAAAACATATCATCCCTTTCAAAAATATTTATTACTCATGAAGTGTGGTTTCCAACTTAGAATAGACCACCCCATGTCTTGCATGGGTGTTGTAAGAGGTAGCTAAGGCGCATACATAGCTGATGGATTGACAGGAGCATCTGTCAGCACAAAGTTACTTACCATCTTGCTGTGATCGCAAATCCAACTTCCAAGCGTGGTGATGGTAACGTCCCTCAACGACCACAGCATAGCAAATTAAAACCGACCAAGTGCGAGTCAGACTCGCACATTTTAATATTTTCAAATAAAGAACCTCCGTAGCGTAGCGGTATTTGGCTTGCTTTAAATCTCGGAGGTCGTGGGTTCGATCCCCCCATTGTGTTAATTCTAAGATTTCTTTCCGGGTCTGGTTGGTTGAGAGACTACCCTCCGTGCCTCGGAAATCACGTTAAGTCGTTGGTCCTGATTGTTATAACATCATCTGTAATAAGCGTATAACAAGGACCGGGCAGCAGCGTTTCCTTGTGTTGTACAACATAATACTGCGGTCACTAACCCGCCTGCCAAGCGTGGTGGTAATGGCAAATACCATCCCTCGGGAGGAGGCCCTTGTTCAACAGTGGACGTTATACGGGCTGTGATGATGATTGTTACGCACTAATATATTTTATTTTATTTAAAAGAAATAAAAGGCGCTGGTCTTGGTAACGTTTTCTTATAATTTATTTTTTGTTCGATTCGTTATGATAATGAAATAAAAAGCGATTGCAATCGACGTTCACCCATTGTCGTTATGAAATGCTTATCTGTTTTAGTATTCGTTATTAGCTATAGATGATGTATTTCTGTTGGCAAAACAGCATCATCGGTAGAAATATATAAATTTCAACTGTGCAACTATCACGGTTCAAGAGACACAGCCTTTGTTTTTTTTATCACTAGGGCATTGCTTTTACGCATTCCCACCGCCGCGCCGCTGCAGCGTATTCGCGCGCTGGCGTGGCTGGCTGGCTCCATAGCGTGATATGCTAGCGAGGAGAGGACCCTATACCACTAAAACCCCCCGGACACTCCTTCGATCCGCCGTTGGCGGGGGCCGGGTATGCATGAGTAATCCGGCCCCCCATGACACTTAACCTAACACGAGACTATGCTACTGTTGTTACTGAACAAAAACCTTTAACTTCAATAAGTCCTGTTCCTATCCTGTCCTGTTTAACCCCATTGGTTTGGGTTTAATTTTTTTAACCACCCAAAACCTCGTTAGTTTGTCAACTAACTAGAAAGTTGATCAACTAACTAGTAAGTTGATCAACTAACTAGTAAGTTGATCAACTAACTAGTAGGTAAGTTGATTAACTTACGATTCTTATTATTTTCCGGTGACATATATATATTGAGATACAACCAGATGACAGACAGACAGTAGAGATTAGGCTATATGACCGTTTTTATCCTATAAATACGGAACCTTAAAAAGAGCCTTTAACCCTATGAATACGGAACCCTAAAAAGAGCCTTCAAAGGGAGTGCCATCTTAGGTTCTAAATTTCGTTTAATATGTAGGGAAGATACATCTTAATAAAAGCCTAAATCTAACGATCATTATATAAGTAAATCTCATACACTATAGGTAGATATTAACATATCATGCCTTTAATTTTTAATGGAAGAGTATTGCGAATCCTTGCGAATAAGGGACCATTCAAGTATTACGTAAACAACTAAGAGTCGGGGGTCGGGGGGGGGGGGGGCATATCTTTAATAACTTAATAACTTGGAGTCTAAAAATCATCCAACAACAAAATGAAATGAATGTTGATTAAATTGGTTCACTTTAAATCTCGGAGGTCGTGGGTTCGATCCCACGCTGGACATGAAATCTTAGTGTAAATTCTAAGAGTTCTTTCCGGGTCTGAATGGTTGGGGGACTACCCACCGTGCCTCGGAAAGCACCTTTAACCGTTGGTCCCGATTGTTATAACATCATCTATTATAATCGTATATCAATGTACGGGGGGCAGCAGCGTTTCCTTGTGTTGTACATTTTACTGCGGTCACCAACCCGCCTGCCAAGCGTGGTGATTATCCTCCCTTGGGAGGAAGCCCATATTCGTCAGTGGTCGTTGTACGGGCTGATGATAATAATATGTAAATTTATTGCAGGTGTACTAGAAGTCTGCCAGTCTTGTATCAATAAAGAAGTCCTTAATATATAATTAAAGTCATTAACTATTTGCTGTGTTTGTTTGTTCTGTGTCAATAAGGAGGGGGAGTATTAAACCCCCTAAAATGTTTCTAACATAATTATTGTATAGCCCCTAATTTTCTCTTTTATAACGTTCTGTACATCAAAGCATTGTTTTTAAACCTAGGTTTAAAGTTATCTAGACATGGCTTTGTATAAAATGACGGCTACTCTCACTTAAGTTGAAGATAACTTGCTAATTAGCTAAATGCTTTATTACACGTGAACGGCGTGTAAGTACTTATATATTTTATCCTTACTATCCTTACTAATCTTATAAATCTTTACTATATATATATATATATTTATATTATATATTTTATCCTTAACTCTGTCTGTCTGTCTGTCTGTTACGCTATCACGCCTTAACTACTGAAGCGATTTAAATGAAATTTGGTACAGATATAGTCTAGAGCCTGAGAAAGAACATAGGCTATATTTTATTATGAATTTCCCACGGGAACGGGAGTTACGCGGGTGAAACCGCGCACGGGAAGCTAGTATACTATATTATTATTATTAATATTAAAAAAGGGGAAAGTAACTCTGTCTGTCTGTCTGTCTGTTACGCAATCACGCCTTAACTACTGAAGCGATTTAAATGAAATTTGGTACAGATATAGTCTAGAGCCTCAGAAAGAACAAAGGCTATATTTTATTATGAATTTCCCACGGGAACGGGAGTTACGCGGGTGAAACCGCGCGCGGGAAGCTAGTATGAAAATATGAAAATAAAAATGTTTTTATTTTCGGACGGACTTAAGTATTTAGCCCGAGCTCCAGCCTTGATAAATGGCTTAAACACTACAAACTAAGCAACCTGCGCAAGAGGGCATCCCCTGTGGGACTTGGACCTCGGCTCAGGGCGGTCGCTGACGGGGAGATTTAGGGATTATGGCTTTTAGTTTTTTTAGGGGAGTTTTGTGCAACTGCCGCTCTACTTTACAGTTCGCGGGCCTCTCGGAATTCGGGTCTACGAGGGCATCGAAAGGTTGAATATAAATATGGCTGTGGATACCTATTTTCTCTTGGAGGATCTTCTGAAGGGAAACTATTCGAACCTTGTTTTTTTTATGGACAAATATAATCTATTTGCAACCATACTACGTTACTAGGTATATATCTCGCTCAAGTTACTTTTACACGACTGAGTTATTAACAGACCTCACATATGATCAACACTACACACACACACACACACACCCAGACATAATATAACAAAACACTTATTTTCTGTCCTTCTCTTTGATTTATGTAAATAATCTTTCGCCCTGGACTAGCCAAAATTGCTATGTATTATATGTAATTACTCTTTACTTTAATTGTTTGTATAACATTGCGCATAATATTATAATATTTTCGACCTTATGCGCACTTCACATCGAAGATGCATTCATTTCTATGATACAGGTAATTCCTAGTATTGAAGTCAGGATGTATAGTTATGGTGCACCCAGCTTGTTCCTAAAAAATGACACATTTGTGCTTGGAATGGTGTTGCCTATCGATAGTCGATTATCGATAGACTATCGATAGTCTATCGATAGTTGACGTCATATCAATAGTATCGATAGTCTATCGATAGTATCGATAGTAGTGATAGTATCGATACTATCGAGAACCAATTTGTGTTAAGAAGCAATACTATCGATAGTATTGATAGTTTTAATCATTTAATGCAACGATACTATCGATAATATCGATAGTATCGATAGTATTACTTTAAAAATATCGATACTATCGATAGTATTATAATGTAATAGTATCGATACTATTGCTTCCAATCAATAGTATTAGTTAATTTGTGATATCGATACTATCGATAGCACTATCGATATTGTTTCTATATTTCGAGGTCATCTATCGATAGCGAAACTATCGATAGTTGGGCAACTCTAGTTTGGAATTTTATTTTTCTTTTTAAATATTACTAGCAGAGTTTTGCAGTTCACTAGTATTCTTGTTAATCCCTAGTGATAAGCTAAAATGCTTGAGTTACAAGTGACTTCACGTCGGTAGTGCAATGGGTGGGGTAAGGGGTTGGAACCGGCGACTTCAAGATCACAAGCCGACATCGACAGCAACGTGTATTTCTAAGCTAGTATAGTTAAACAAGTCAGCTTTCTAAGCAAAAATTACCAACATAAAATAAAAAAAGACAAAAAATATTGTAGACCATCCACAAAGAGATTGTAATTATCTTGCCGTTTATTATTAAACCAAAGAAAAATATAATTACTCAGTAGCAAGACCTTTTGGAATATTAAATGCACCTAAATAAGGAAGGTATAACCTAACCAAACAGACCGTTATCTCGAAGTTTAGCGTTATTTGAAGACATTTATATTTTACCTCCCGTTCCCGTAGGAACTTCATAATTAAATAAAGCCTTTTTCGATAAATGGGCTATCTAAACTGGGTGAATCAAATTGTTCCAGTAGTTCCCGACATAAGCGCGTTCAAGCAAACAAACAAACTCTTCATCATCATCAGCCCGTACAACGTCCACTGCTGAACATGGGCCTCCTCCCGAGGGAGGGTTTTGCCATAGTCTCCACGCTTGGCAGGCGGATTGGTGACCGCAGTATTATGTTGTAATAAACAGGGTAACGCTGCTGCCAGTTCCCTGTTATACGCTTTTTATAGATGATGTTATAATAATCGGGACCAACGGCTTAACGTGCTTTCCGAGGCACGGAGGGTAACAAATCACCAAACTCTTCATCTTTAGTACAGAAGTATAGATAACGTCTTCTTTGAAGGCATCTTTATTATGTAAAAACTGTAATATTTAAGATTTTTTTAGATGCCTCTTTGGTCTAGCAGTAAGATGTTCGACCGTAAGTAGAGAAGTACCGAATCCCGTGGCTCAGACTTGAGACACCCAACTCTGAGGGCCTATGCCACTGTTTTTTTACCACCACACCACGGACATATGTAGTTAGCCCTGAGGCTATTGCTACTTCACCGGGCATTAAGGCGAGCAGAGCTCCAGCCTAGATAAACGGCAACCAGCGCAAGAGGGCGTCCCCTGTGGGACTTGGACCTCGGCTCAGGGCGGTCGCTGCCGGGGAGATTGAGGGATTATGGCTTTTAGTTTCTTTAGGGGAGTTTTGTGCAACTGTCGCTCTACTTTACAGTTCGCGGGCCTCTCGGACTTCGGGTCTACGAGGGCATCGGAAGGTTCTTAGCAAACTAAGGGTTGGGAGGGCGAGGGGGAGCCAGCCTTCCCTTGGTCACGCGTGATGTCGTGACCAAGGGAAATGGCGATTCATTTTTATATATACAGAAGAACTGTACTATTTAGTTGCCTCGTTGGTCTAGCAGTAAGATGTTCGACCGTTAGTAGAGGAGTACCGAATCCCGTGGCTCAGACTTGGGACACCCGACCCTGAGAGCCTAGACAATATGCCACTACAGCAAAGTGATCGCTTGTAGAAAATCGCAAACGCGAATGAATGGATACAAGATATTCCTCACGTAATTAATAGGTGTGGGAAAAAATGACGGGCATTCATTAGTTTATTCTTCTAGCATATTGATTTTAATAGTAAACTTGTTTTGCCGTGACCTGCGTTCCGCTACCCCAATGGCTAGGGCATCGGACTTGCGATCTTGAGGTCGCCGGTTCGAACTCCTACCCATTTCACTACCGACGTGAACCCACTCGTAACACAAGCATTGTAGCTTAGCACGAGGGGTTAACGAGAATATTAGTAGACTAACTCTGCCAGTTATATTTAAAAAAAAAATCTAACAGTCCCCTCCCCTAGTTTTCTTGCAAATTCTTTTTCTGTCTCTGTTATTAAACACTGGAATGCGTTCCCTCTTCATATTAAAAAATCCCTTAATAAGTTTATTTTTAAACGTGAAGTCCGTGATCACTATCTTCGAACATTATAAGAATAAAATTAGCCTGTTCCAAATTCTTATTTAGTATTGTATTAAATATATTTAATATGTGCGACCCTCCCCGTCTTCGCACGGGTGCAATGCTGATGTACCATACATATAAACCTTCCTCTTGAATCACGCTATCTATTAAAAAAAACCGCATCAAAATCTGTTGCGTAGTTTTAAAGATCTAAGCATACATAGAGAAGGACAGACAGCGGCAAGCTACTTTGTTTTATACTATGTATGTAGTGATGTATTTAAGTATATTCAGTTGATGAAAGTATTAATATTTAAATTGCTTCTTATCTATCTGAATTTTATTACTTAGTCTTTGTTTGCGCCGCTTAACTTTTCATCTTAACACAAAGGTTGACTGGGAGATAATACCTCTTGGTATTAAGTCCACCTCAAGTACAGACATGTAGCATAAAGTTTAAATAAATATAATAAATAAACTTGTTTTAAAATATAGTTTTTCGTCTGTTTAACTGTCACTGTATTCTTCATTTAAAAAAAAGCATTTTTTTTACATCTGATTAATCATCGCTACAAGGAAACTGAAATCAGAATAATAGAATAGCTTGTTTTAATGAAGAATCAATTAACGAATGCCCGTATTTTTTTCTCGCGCTCGCTTAGTCACGTGACATATTATGTCAAGACTAAGTATCCATACATTTCCGTTGGCGATTTTCATCAGCGATTACCCCGCTGTAGTGGTATATTGTCTAGGCACTCTGTACAGCTAGTTTTGTTAGACATCCCAAAAACACATTAGGTAGGTACCTTGTTTTCATCGCCGTCTTAATGTACCGGCTTTACAACCGAAGTGGAAAATTGTGTTCACTTACTACGACTCACTGTAAACTCAACAGACTAGTTTTAGCTTAAATGTGTGAGTATTACTCAGTGTCTGAAAGGGATATCAAAGTTGAAATTAACCAATTTAAAAAATAAATGTCACCGGTAAGTTATAAGAATCGTCAATTAATCAACTTGTTAGTTGATAAACCAATGAGGTTTCGGGTGGATAAAAAAAAAACCTAAACCTAGACCAATGGGGACCAATCCAACATGACTTTTTGAAGTTAAATTTTTTTGTTAAGTTACAACAGTAGCATAGTCTCCTTTGGTTATGTTCATCATCATCATCAACAGCCCGTTAACGTCCACTGCTGAACATGGGCCTCCTCTTAACAGACCTTGGCAAGCCAGCATCGTAGAGGGATATTGCCATAATCACCACGGTTGGCAGACGGATTGGTGATCGCAGTAAGATGTAAACCTTGAGCTAATAGATGCTGCTGCCCATCCATCAGCCATATGTCCCTTAGTCGCCTTTTACGACTCCCATGGGAAGACATGGGGTGGTCTATTCTAAGCCGGAAACCACACGGCGGTTGGTCATAACAATTAAGTAATTAAATAATATAATAATTATGCGCATTCACTGAAACTTTCAACTAAATTTAACAATATGAGTGGCATATTATTATTTTCCGGTGACATATACGACGTGATTTGTTAGTCATTGCTAATACTTAGCGAAATAATTTACTTTACATAAATTTTTAAGTAATTTTTTTATTTAGGTAATCAATTACTTAATTATTGTGACAATTGTTATTGAAATCATTACATAGTATAAAACAGAGTTGCTTCCCGCTTTCTGTCTGTACTTTTGTATGCTTAGATCTTTAAAAATACGGAATGGATTTTGATGCGGTTTTTTTAATAGATAGAGTGATTCAAGAGGAATGTTAAGCGTGCCCGCACACGTCATACTTTTTGTAGGTCCGATAATCGGTCAGATTTTTCCTCCGATTCTTATGACCGATTTTGTGACAAGTGCCCTGGCAGCTGCAAGCGGCTGACTGTCAGTGATCAGTGTGCGTTGACACATACATCTGGGGGCACGGCAGTGCCCCCCCAAGTCGAGTAAGAAAAAAAAAAAAAAAAAAAAAAGTTGCACGGCCGTACCTATCTTTTCTCGAAGCAACTCAGCCGATTTTCGACCCCCTGTAACTTCGTTGTGGATAAAGATAGGAGCCTGAATTTTCAGTAACTAAACAAGCTTTGTAAAACTACAGTATATTTCAAATTTCATTCAATTTGAACCAGTACTTTACGAATTATAACTAGTCAAAGTTTGGTATTTTCGGTAATTTTGTCACTCGCTCACTGCTGACTCACCGATCATCAAAATGTTTAGGCACTTCTAGCAGACGTAGAAGCTTCAAATTTTGAGTATTAGGAGAGTTTAGTGTAAAACTCATGGGAAAATTCCAACATTTTGCAATTTCGGTCTAGTTGTTCAGTTTCATCAACTGCATTAATAACTTTGTTATTTCTTTTAAATGTATAGGATTACAAAGTTACATTTGCAGTCAGTGAATACGTGTACATGAATATGTTTGATTTAATGGAGGAATAGGTGTAGATAGGGACCTAGATGGAATTATGTTGAAAGGTGGTGTCTAAGTGGTTAGGTTAGTTGTTTCAGAGACCTGGTTTTCTGCGTTCGATTCCCACCCGGGACAATTATTCGTCTGAAATTCAAACAGTTGTACTGAGTCAGGGGGTGCTTTGTTTTCGTGAATCTATTGAGCGGTGAGACCGTGGCGACACAGGGATTAATTTAATAAGTAGTAAAAAAAAAAAAAAAAAAAGTCGTAGGAAAAAAAAAAAAAACAATGGATTGTAAAAGTAAGATAGTACATAAGTTGTGCTATGAACGATAGGATACTAACAATCATAACAGCGTCTGATGGAGGTGGCTTGCCCGCTTGAGCCATGTCTCAGCAGGAGGCTGCGGTCCCTTGAGAAGTAGGGACCCCGTGTAATCTGGGCGTCCCTGAAACTGGTTATTTGGGCGCAGGAGAGCCCGCAACACCAATTGAGTCGCGGACGCTGCCAGAGGGTATCCCAGATAGGCAACAGTACCTGGGCCCCTCACCAATTGCGGTCGGAGGAGTAACCAGGGGTTTTACTCTCATGTTATGATTAGCATTCCACTGCTATGAAGAGGGCGAGTCCCACATACCCCACTGCCCGTGCCGGAACACCGCAGTGGCGGAGGAGATGCGTAACATTCTTGCATTCCTCTGGACAAACTTACACCACGGCTTTCACGCTTCCCGTTCGAAACACCGAAAGACGGTCACTTTCTTCCAAGCAACTAACAAATCTTACTGTGATATCGAAGGTATACACACAAACCACGTTTTATTAATCTGACACAACCATTTTGTATTATGTAGTTGTACCAAAATTCCATCAAAAACAATTCATCAATTTCGTAATTTTAAAAACCTTTGACAGGCCGGAAGCCGGAAGGCCGTGAGTGCCATACATAAGTTCATGTTAATCCTCTGTTAAGCTTGATGTTGTAGTTTTCGATTTCGGACAGAATTTTATAGTGTCTGCCATGAGGCTTTTGCTACTTCACTGGGCATATAGGTGAGCAGAACTCTAGTCTTATTAAATGGTAAATAAACTACATAAGTCTAAGTAAGCAACTCGCGTAAGAGGGTGCCCTTTTCCCAGCCATGAGGCTTTTGCTACTTCACTGGGCATATAGGTGAGCAGAACTCTAGTCTTATTGAATGGTAAATAAACTACATAAGTCTAAGTAAGCAACTCGCGTAAGAGGGTGCCCTTTTCCCAGCCATGAAGCTTTTGCTACTTCACCGGACATAAAGGCGAGCAAGACTTCAGCCTTTATTAAATGGTTTATAAGCTACATAAATACTTACTAAGCCACCTGCGCAAGAGGGTGCCCTTTTACCTGTTGGGCTTGAATCACGGCGCAGGACGGAGGAATAGGGGGATTGTGAGTTTTAGTTTTTTAGGAGAGTTTTGTGCGACTGTCGTACTTCGCATTTGCGGGCGAACTCAAACTCAAACTCAAATATTTTATTGCATTCCATGTGTAGGTATTACATAAGGTGTTACAGATAATATCAATTATTTAGATCTAACATGGACCCTGTCGGGCACAGCAAAAATGGACGAGAGGAAGTAGGACCAGCCATTGTCATCATTAAAATTTTTAAATACTATTTTATTTATCTTTATTAACATTCACTTAGAAACTTGTTTTTTTTAAATATATTTAGTATATTATATTTTTAGATATTTATTATTTTATTTTCAATACATATAATATAGGGTGACTGGTAATTAGTGACCGATACCTAAACACATGATTGTGCTCATGATAACAAACAACTTTTACTATGGCACCAACACTGAAATCGCGAAAAAAAATTAGCTGTTCCATACATTTATGTTCACATAACTCGTCAACATGGTAGGGAGCGGCTGAATTTTTTTTCGCGATTTCAGGTTTGGTGCCATAGTAAAAGTTGTTTGTTATCATGAGCACAATCATGTGTTTAGGTATCGGTCACTAATTACCAGTCACCCTATATACTTTTCTTAGCAGGTAATTCAATGAGGCAATGCTGCCAGCATTTGGGATCGCTCTGCGCAGCATAGATTAAATTTTACTTGTTAGTTTTAGGTTAAATTTATTTGATTTTTAGTTTTTTGCATATAGGGTTGTTAGTTAGTTTTAAATAATTTCAATATATATGTATTCCTTCATTGGAAGGCTGATGATTGCATACGGTCGGTATTACCGATGCAGCTTCTGGTCCTGTATTAATATTTTTATTTATTTGTATTTTTGTTTTCAATTGGATTTAATGCGTGTTAAAGTATTAAAACATGACTGAACAAGGGTCTGCTCCCGGAGGATTTGCAATATCCACCGCGTTTGGCAGACGGGTTGGCGTCCACAGTCCCCATAGAAACGTTTACGTCCGTTTTTCTGTTAATAAAACGAAAAAATTGCATTTTATTCGATAGTAGGTCAACTATTTTTGTATTATTAATATTCCAAAATACAATACAAACTTAACTCAAACAATCAACTTTCATAACCATACACATTAATGTTAACTGAAGTGAGAACACAAAGCTCTTACTAAAATGCATTCTAATCGCTTAACTTCCTGTCGATAATAACCAACGATTTCAAATCCTACAATGTTCCACCGAGAACCAATTAGTTCTTGGCTGACTTGGCTAAACGTAGTCTAGACTTCGCAATTAGTGTTGCTAGAGTAAGTGAGAGAAAAGAAATCAGAATACAACTGAAGAAGCTGCTTTGTTCTTACATATTTTAAAAAAAATAAGGAACCAATTCAAATCTACCTTTTGCCGTTATTATTTTTAAGCTAAAAAACAACAAAAAACTACATTTGTTGTTAAATCGAAAATACTTTATTCTATTTTTAATATTTGACGTTAAAGCGGCAACAGAAATACATCATCTGTGAAAGTTTCAACTGTCTAACTATCACGGTTTATGAGCCTGGTGACAGACAGATGGGCAGCGGAGTCTTGGTAATAGGGTCCCGTTTTTAACCTTTGGATAAAGAAACCTAAAAAGACGTGGGGTTGTTTTCTTTTTTCTTTTTTTTTCTATGCGTACAAACCATACTGACTGTCTAAACAATATTACGCAACCAGTCAACCGAAAAATAAATAAATGTCCCGGGAGAGAATCGAAGTTAGAACCCAAGATTTCTTAAGTTATGAATGAGCCACCAATAATAATAAATTACATTTTTTTTTAGGAACAAGCTAAGTGCGCCATTACAAAAGACCCCGACTTCTAAACTAGGAATAACCTGTATCTTAGAAATCAACGTCCAATAGAGTCAATTATGAGTTAAGCTCATATATCAATTCAAGGTTACTACCATCTTACTGAGATCATCAAATCCACCTGCCAAGCGTGATGATTATGGCACTATCCCTCAAAAACCCTTATTAATGTCTCGTTGAGGCACATGTTCAGATGTGGAAGTAAAGGGACTGCTGAAGAAGAATTAAGAAGACCTGTGCGAAACCGGGACGGCTACAGTCAACTAACTGTAGCGTTTAAGGGTCAATACTCAATACTCAATTGTTTATTGCATTCCATAATGTAAAGTACAGGTGGTTTGTTTAAAATTATTGAAACAATTATGGACCCTGTCAGGGCACAGCAACATAGTTCAGTAGGAGAGAGGAAGACGGTTTATTCTCATTTAGTTATTACATTAGATTATCGATTTTTGGTTATATAAATATAGAATATTAGATTGTACTGTATTATGTTTAAGTAATTATTGTGTATTATTTTAGATTACATATTTTATATTATAGAGTATTTATGACAATTTTATTATTTTTTATGTGATTGAATAGGTAATGAATTAATGATGGAAAATTATTAGATTTATTTTTATTAGGTATGAAAAAATCAAAAAAAAGATTATAATATTTTAATTTGTAATTAATTTGTCATCGAAATATTCATTTATTGTGTAGTAGCATTTAGCTATTAAAAAGTGTTTTAATTTGTTACTAAATTTGTTGTTATCACTTTCGTCTTTAATATCTTTTGGTAATTTATTATAGATTTTTACAGTCATAACTAGAGGGCTGGACGAATGAATCTGTAATTTAGAAATTGGTAGTTTGAGTCTATTTTTGTGTCGTAGTGTATATTTTGTTTGTGTTTCTCCACGAGTGTTATAAAATTCTGGGTGTTTTCTGACAAATTTGCTTATTTCGAAAATATAAATGCAGGTAAGGGTAAGTATTTTGTGTTTTAGAAATTGGGGTTTACAACTTTCTGTCTGTTCTATATTAGATATTATTCGGATTAATTTCTTTTGTAGTGTAAATATGGTAGGTGAGTCTACGCTACACCCCCATAGAATAATGCCGTAGCTGAGCCATGCATAGGCATATGCGTAATAGGTTACGAGAGCAGTTTCTATGTTGGTTGTTTTTTTAACTTCGCGTAGGGCGTATGAGAATTTGGAAAGCTTTGCTCTTATTTTTTGTATATGGGATTTCCAATTTATATGTGTATCTATAGATAAACCAAGGAGATTGAATTCGTTTACTTGTTCTAATTTTACGTCGTTGAAAGTGAAATTAAGTTTAAGTGGGGCTTTTTGATAGGGATGAAAGGTTATTAATTTTGTTTTTGTAAAATTTATTTCCAGATTGTGGTTTTCCATCCAATCGATCGCTGAAGAAAGTAGGGAATTGAGTTTTACGTTTAAATTTATGTTGTTTTGACATGATGTGAGTAAAGAAATGTCATCTGCAAACAAAACGCAGGGTCCGTTTATGGTCTTAGGTAGGTCGTTTATATAGATAAGGAACAAAAGGCACCCTATCACACTTCCTTGGGGAATTGACGCATTAACTGCTTTACTTCCAGATCTTATTTTTTCTATTTCTTTTGTTTGGCTATTGAAATGCTCAATCTCTACTAATTGTACCCTATCTTTAAGATATGACGTAAACCATTTATGAGTATTCCCTCGTATCCCTATTCCATATAATTTATCCAATAGTATTTTAAAATTTATTTTGTCGTAAGCTTTGGTCATATCTATCAAAATACCTATGGCGTACTTCTTATTATTTATAATATTTAGAGCCTCTTGTACATATTTATAGACAGCTAATGTTGTCGACCTATTCTTACGGAAACCATTTTGGCAGTCATCTAGTATTTTATATTTTTCGCAGAAAGAGTAGACACGGTCACACATAGCCTTTTCGAGGATTTTTGAAGCCGTTGGTAACAGAGCGATGGGTCGGTAATTATTTGCGTCTGTTTTTTCATTTTTCTTATGGAGGGGCTTTATTAAGGATATTTTTAATTGATCAGGGAATGTTCCTTCTTCGAATGATTGATTAATTAATTTATGAAATGGTAGGGTAAGTTCTTCTGCACATTGTTTGAATAAAAAAGGGGGGATTTCATCTATTCCATGACTCTTTTTATTTTTTAAATTTTTAATTATTTTATTTACTTCATAGGGGTACACTGGGGTAAGAAACATTGTATTTTCTGTTGGATAAACAACAGGAGCACCTTTTGGCTCACTACCGAGTGCATTGGTGGTTTTCTCCCCTATGGACGCAAAGAAATCATTGAAAATGTTAGCTATCCGTTTAGGCTCACTTATTAATTTATTATTTAATTGTAATTTTATATTATTTTTTTGATTTCTAATTTTTTTATTTGTTCTCTCGTTTATTATGCTCCACATAGTTTTTACTTTATTCGTGGATTTACTTAATTTATTTATATATTCAATTTTTTTTGCAGTTGTTACTGACTTTTTGAGAAGTTTTTCATATATTTTATAGTGCTGCAATAGTATGGGATTATTTGTTTTTAGTGTAAGGGTTTTAAGGAGTCTTTTATTTTTACAAGATAATTTAATTCCTTTAGTTAGCCAATATTTTTTACGTTTCGTTTTCAATTTAGTTCGTTGTATAGGGATACACATATTTAAGATATCGGACATTCTACTACTGAAAGCTTCATAATTTTCATGTATGTTTTTATTTGTTGTAATTATTTCATGCCAATTTTGTTTCTTTAATTCAGATTTGAACTTAAGTATGTTTTGAGTACTGAAAAACCTTTTTTTTGTGTACCAATTGGTCTGTTTAGACTGATTTTTCAAATACGTGTGTAAAATGGTTGCACTATGGTCCGAAAACCCTAATTCTTCAACGGTAGTATAATTACGTTTATCTTGAAAATTTGTAAAAATTAAATCCAAGCATGTTGAGGTAGTTTGGCATATGCGAGTGGGATCTTTTACATGTTGTATAAATTTATGTTCTAACATGAGATCTAAGAATAGGTTTGTTTTTAAATTATTATCTAGTATGTTTATATTGAAATCCCCTCCTAGTACCACATTATATTTTAAATATTTGTTATTTATATAATACATTATTTGTTTTAGTTGGTGAATAAAAATTTCTTCCTCTCTTCTATTCCAGTAAATAGTAACTATTAAAATTTTTTCTTTACATAATTCAATTGCACATGCTTCTATACAATATTCTATAGACATATCTCTGATTTCATGCACCTCTTTGAATTCTATATGGTCTTGTGTTAGAATGCAGACTCCGCCGCCTCCTCGAAGAGAGCGACAGTACGATGTGGCAATTTTATAGCCGCTAATTTGTAGTATTTCAATTTTTTCTTGAGATAACCAAGTCTCACTTAGGCATATAACATTATACATTGGTTTATCTTGGATGAAAGCTTCTAATAGGTGATGTTTGTTATAAATACTTTGTATGTTTTGGTATATAATTTTAAATGGTTGTTCTTTGGTTTCGAAATATATGATTTTCAGTAGGTTCGTTATTTTTTGTTGTGTAGAGTTCGCTTAAGGTGTTATTATTTAATCCGTGGTTATCCGTTTTGCTCAAAAATTTTCGTTTTCCGTCTATAAATAGTTGATTGTTTCTAATTATCGCATATTGACCATTTTTCCGTGCTCTCAGCATTTCTTCGCGCAGTAATTTTCTATCTTTTCGTGCATTTTCATTAATAAAATACTTTTTAACCATCTCCCAGAGTAATCATCGTAAATCGTGCGACAATATCACAATATAAAAAGACTAAGCAACCATCTTTGTTTTATGAACAGGATCTCAGTTATCAAGACTTCATCTCAAGTTTTGATCGCTCGTAAACTCACTCGTAAACTTACTATATGAGTATCAACGAATACTTACATTAAACTTAGACTCACAAACTTACTATCAATGTGACGTCATGTCATAAAATGGGTTGGTTTGTTATGCGCCGTAATGTGACAAAAGATTTTTAAGATCATATTTAAACGACATAGCTTACTTATTGCTTTTAAGATTCTACTCATTATGCAAATTCTTCAAATTTGGTAAAGGACAAAAACCTTTCAGTTTGGCTAATCATGATATAAAAAAAATAGAATAAAAATAACACTGTTTAGCAAAAGAAACAGAATTGTTACTTACATGTTAGCTTAGCTTAGAAGCATATGGTCGGATGTGCCATTATACGTCAGAAACATACGACCAAATGCTTCTGAAGTGTAATAGTACATCTGTCCTAACGATTCTGAAGTCTAGATTTCTAAACAGGTGTCTGGGGAAATCTTTCACCAACCATTCCACGCTCGAGCACACAATATGTCACTACATATAGGTATACAGATGAGTTGATTATCTGTAAAAGAGGTATTACAGATAGCTCAACTAATCTGTGTCAATGTTTGGGCTCAGAATAACTACTCGCGGTTCACACAAATAATAATCCAGGATGGTAATCGAACTCAGAAGACCAGGTCTCAGAAGTAACCACTGAGCTACCAGTTTAGTTAAAGATCAAAGATATAAAAATAAAGTCAGAGGAAATAACAAACAAAAAGTTTTCGTTTGACTCGTCTTTTAATACAAGAACAGACATAATTAAAAAAACACCTTGTGCCCAGGCTCTTGAATGCGCCCGGCACAAAAACTCAATACTATTCTCACTTTCAAGTTCTGTTTACTCGGAAACGTTCAATATTCATTGACTAAGGTGACAAAAGCTTAGAAAGGTGACAATTACTATCTTTTTTTAGTCACAATGAAAGCGAATAAGAATGTCCTCTCATTCATTAGAAATTGTTCGTTATTCCGTAAAGTGTGTGTTAAAAAATCTTGTAGAGTCATCCTTTTACTTAAGTTTTTGAACAATTTTGTCTAGCCGTCATCGTTAAAATGCAACTTTGGAGATATGCTACGAATCTGAATCTAAGGCTTAACTTAGATGCAGATTCAAATCCTGCCGGTGTTCTTAATTTATTAAAAATGGTCAATGTTGACTGACGTTCAACCTCTTTTTCTATAAACTTTATTCGTTTATTTATTTTTCTTTTGTAATTCAAATTTTTCTCTTCCATATTTCTTTTTCTGCCAAAGTATATTGCTTTTGATCAGTGGTGACAACTCACTAAGTTGTGCACAATTATGTTTTACCGTAAATATAAATTTATTAATGTAAACCTTGAGCTAATAGATGCTGCCCATCCATCAGCCATATGTCCATTAGTCGCCTTTTACGACACCCATGGAAGGACATGGGGTGGTCTGTTCTATGCCGGAAGATTTTTTTTAAAGAAATAGTTGCAATAAATTCCTGTATCTGGAGGCTTTTTCAAGCATATAATCGACGGACACCCAGACTCAGAACAACTGGTAATCAAACCCAGATGTTTCTGAAGTAACCACAGAACAACATTGCAGTTCTAGACATATTTCATTAAAATGGAGGTAGTCGTATATTTTCGACAAGAAACAATTTCCATCTAAATGACTTTCATTTTAAGCTTTAAACCTGCAATTGCTGAACTGAATTGCATTGTGCTACAAATATTAAGCAATCTTAACGGACCGGCACGAACTGCTGGAGTATTAGTACCTTTTATAAACAAGTAGGACAATTTTATGGTGTTTACCTGCCACCTGTATCCTATTTACCTATTTTATTGAGTACAGTAGGTATACTGCATTTATTTATTTAAAAAAAAACTCCCGCATAAACATACAATTCCTAGTCGCGGGGGAATTTACAAACATACAATACAATTTAAAAATAACACTCGAAGCATTCTTTTTTTTAACCATAATAATGGGCCTAGTATGCTTGATATGCATACTGTATAGTTCTCTTAGCTATAGTGTCCGGCTTTGATAAGACTAGCTCATGTCTAAGTGACATTTTTTGAGGGAAGGACAGTAGCATCTATCAGATTAAGGCTACTTACCATCTTACTGCAATCACCAATCGGCCTGCCAAGCGTGGTGGCAATATCCCTTTCCGACCCTGGCTATTCAATGTCGGTTTAGAGGAGGCCTACGTAGGTCTCCTTTATAGTACAGTACAGTACTTTTAAGCAAGAAAACGCTTACTGGCCTGATGGATCAAACAAAACATTACTGCGGAGTTATCACTTATTTATTGGTGGGCATATATATAGCTTAACATTACGATAATTAATTAATAATGATCCCTTTCAAGAAACAACAAACAAAATAAAACAAAAGTACTGGGTCAACAAGCATGCAATTGCTTACAGACTAGATCCGGTTCAAATGCACACTTAGGTTGGAGCGAGATCATATTTCGGAGGCCCTTATATCGGGGAGTGAAGGTGGAGGAACAAGGATTGGCACAACTTCTTCTATGCCATAACCTAATTAGGCCGATCAATAAAATCGAAGAGAGCCTTGGTACCTGACTGAGGTTCAGCTTCAGGTAGAAAGGCCTGATAATATTGTTATCACCAATAAACTAGCTGTGTACTTGCAGATTCGTTCCTATTTTTTTTTCCGAGCCACTAATCACAATTTTGCCATAAAATTATCACACGAAAAAACGCAAATCGTCCCACCATCACAGGCTGATACCCTTAACCTTCTTAATAAACCTATGTTACAGCCACATACCAACTGACCGACACGAATAAAACACTTTTACGATCAAACATATAAAAACTTGGGAGTCATGCTTACATCGTTACA
Organism: Nycteola revayana; assembly: GCA_947037095.2. Taxonomy (NCBI): domain Eukaryota; kingdom Metazoa; phylum Arthropoda; class Insecta; order Lepidoptera; family Nolidae; genus Nycteola; species Nycteola revayana. Next base: position 17,733,512 of record OX344856.2, on the reverse strand, counting down.
CATACGACGTCCATTGCATTCATAAATAGCGGTATTCCTATAAAACCTCGAATTACGACAGCTATGGAACGTGAAAAAGGTGAAAGTACCTTAATATTTACGATTTCAGTATGTTTATGATGGGTAATTTATACTTATAGGTAATTTGAGACAAATTTCTTAAGAAGCTATGATTAAAGATGTATATATATGAAGTTTTTTTTTTAATCATCATCAGTTTAACAAACTGTGAAACAATATATTCCCTTATTCCATATAGTCGTGTGGTTTCCGGCTTAGAATACACTACCCTTTGTCTTCCTATGGATGTCGTGAGAGCCGACTAGAGGACATAACTCCAGTCGATCTATAAGCTCAAGGATAGGTACTCACCACTGTACTGCGATCGCCAATCCTCCTGCCAAGCATGGTGATTATGGCAATATCCTTTAACGACCCTGACTATCCAAGGTCTGTTCAGAGGAGGCCTATGTTCAGCTGTGGACTAAAATGAGCTGATGCAGTAAATGATTTAATACAACAAATAAATTTTAATAAAATTACTTACCTAATACAAGCACAAGTAAGGTAAGTTGTGTCCCCATGCTCTCGTAGACTACAAATTTGAGAGGCCCGTGAACTGTGAAGTAGAGCAATAGCTGCACAAAATTCCCCTGAAATTCACCGATCTGCAATTGCCCCGCTAGCAACCGCTCTCAAGGTCCATTACCCGAAGGGGACGCCATCTTGCGCATGTTGTCGAGTTTGTCATTTTTAAACCTTTCAATTGGGCTCGTCTTTATGCACGATAAATTAGCAAAAACTTAAACTTAATAACAACATATAACTGTCTGAAAAAAAAAAGGTTGAAAAACAGATCTAAAGCCTAATATCTTAAGTAATATATCTTCAAAACAATTAAAAAACTAAAGGCGTTTCTACGAAAAAGTAAAACATTAGCTACGAAATACATTTATCAATGTCTCTTCAATACTATCAAGACAAAAGAAACCTCAAACCAAGTGCCTATCTCCAATTTTTTGTCTTACACCCCAACTTTTCCTCTCCAAACTTATTCGCCGCACTGAAAACATCTTCCCGACCGTTCAGACCAAAATTATTACCTCTTTAGTCGATTCCGCAAGTGCCCGCATTTGAACTGCTGACTGAAGAAGTATGCACATTGCAATCCCCTGATTGCCCTAATGGTAAGACCGTACTTCCTCCACGAATGCTTCGGAAGCAAAAGAAGTTTCTTAAGTCCATTTTTTATTTGTTGGTTCCGTTTTATAGATTTTAGTTCGGGTTTTTTGACGGTTGCGTGGTATTAGTTGTGGTTTTGTCAATTAACTGGTGATTTTAACATGCCATGGATGATGTCGTTCCTACACCTTCCTTATCTAATAGTTTTTCTTAATTGAATTGAGCCTTGATGATGCATGTAGCAGATTTCCACTTAGAAATAATATTTGAATAAAATCCAAGGTAAAAACATGATGAGGACAGTTATGATGTTTGAGTTGGATTGTAAATATATTTAGAAAATATTGTGCACGCACATAATTTATATAGACACCCCCTGGAGCGGAGCAGCAAAAATCTCGGGTATTGTATAAACGGGGAACAGCAAATTAGACAAACAATAATATAATTAATATTTTTGTCCTTTTTTACCGACATTCATGTAGTCAGCTTCGAGGCTATTCTACTTCGCCGGGCATAAAGGCGAGAAGGGCTCCAGCCTCATTAAATCGTTTATAAACTACAAATTGACTTGGTCCTCGGCTCAGAATGTAATCGAATCTTTTTAAACGCTCCTCCTGGTTTACACATAAATATAAAAGTTCACGTACTAGTCTTAATGCAGCAAATTTGATCGTGAACTTTCCACTTTCGTGTTAAATAATTGCCTTACTACTTATACCAAGTTGAACTATTAATGGGTAAGACAATTTACCCTGCAGTATTTGAACTTTCGCCTCCGAACGCCACCGGAGCGTAAATTGCCTCGCCTTTTATCTGTATAAGACTAGACGCATAAAACTTTTACATAAACTAAATAAGTTTTTATTCAAGTATTTATAAAGTCGTATTTTTGATATTTAATAAACATTGTAAATTCATTTGTTACACGAACTACGTTTAATATTAAGGCTGGAGCTTTGCTCGCCTTTATGCCCGGTTAAGCAGCAAACGCCTCGTGGCTAAATTCGTATGTCCTTCCGAAAAAACAAACTAGTATCACAAAAACGAAAGTTACTGAATATGTGTGGATGGATGGTTGGATGTATATTATTTTTTTACGCAAAATCTACCGAATGATTTTTATAAAAACGATTAATGATTATAGGCTGATATTTAATTATGAAGTTCCCACGGGAACGAAAGCTACGCGGGTGAAACCGTGATCGAGAAGACAGTAGACATATTATTATGTAGCAACTAATTAAAACAATATGAAACAAGTTTACGTAAAATCGATTTATGAATTTATATTTGAACCTTATTGTTACCCGCGACTTCTTCAGCCTAAATTTCGATTTCTCCATTAAAATATGGAATCCCCGTTTAATACCTTTAGAAAGTGATTATTGAAGAATCCTGTGTTACCCGTTAACCTTCGCTACAATAACTATCTGGGTAACAAATATTAACGCCATCATATAGACACGAATATTTTTTAAATTTAAAAACAGAAAGTCCGGTTCGTTTTTTGTTTTAACATATCGTTTGGCTACATTATGTCTTCATATGGGTGTCGTAAGAGGCGACTACTGGATATGCAGCTGATGGATGGCCAGCAACATCTATCAGCTCAAGCTTAGTTACCATCATACTGTGATCACCAATCCGCCTGCCAATATCCCTCAACGACCATGGTAGGTAATATAAAAAGAGCTGAAATGTTGCCCGCCCGCTTTGCTCGCTCGCTCGCTAGCTGGTGGGGTGGTTTGGGCGTAAAGTTTAGGAACTGCGCTGCTATATTTTTCACATATTCGCTGCCTTCATCATCATTATCAGCCCGTAAAAAGTCCACTGCTGAACATGGGCCTCCTCCCGAGGGAAAGTATTTGCCATAGACACCACGCCAGTATTATGTTACCACACAAGGAAACGCAGCTGCCCGTTCCTTGATACGATTATTATAGATGATGTTATAATAATCTGGACCAACGACTTAACGGGACGGAGGCACGGACCCGCCAACCAGACCCGGAGATAAAACTTAGGATGTACACAAAGATTTCCTGTCCGGCGTGGGGATCGAACCCACAACCTCCGAGAATTTAAGCTTAATACCGCTACGGAGGTTGTCTCTGCCTTCATCAGTCTCAATTTGCTAAGTTGTTTTTGTTTCGTGTTGTACAATCTCGGAGTCAAGAGGGCGAATCTGATAGCACACAATGATTTAGTAGGATATAATTATTCAGCCAATTATAAAGCAATCCGCAAAGTGTCACGCTTCTTCCAATAAAGTCGGTTACTAATTACAACACTAAAGGTTATATTTAAACGAAAAAGATGAGAAATCTTGATACCATTGATTTTGGCCAGTACTGCTAACTTTAATAGGACTTTTTGGCTAGATCTGGCGATACAATATATCATCATTGTTTTACTGCCTGGTTAGTCTAGAAGTAATGTATTCGACCGTGACTAGCGAAGACCCTGGTTCGAATCCGAGGTCGGAAAAAAACTTTCTCTCGGGAAATATCTAAGCTCGAAGTCAAAGAGTTGGAGGTTTCTTTTATCCATGCCTAGCACAGACTTAAGCTGTAGTTCCTGTTGAGATTGCTTATCCATCGTGTCGGTAAAACCTTTCCACCGAATTTTGAGTGTAAAGAAATTAGAAGTTCATCTATATTTGCGCACACGCTTGTACTTTATAATATGACCCGCGCAAATGGCAATGTAAAACGTCTTTGTAGATAAAGTATAATTCATCCCATCGTGCTATTTTATAAAGAGATCGCGGGATGAACTAGACTTCTTTTCAAAAAACTCGAAAAGCTTTCCTCCTTCCACTTTTGCCGAAGACAGGGATAAATGGAAAGTGGAAAGGGACGCCTCGCTTTCCACTGTACTGTAAGACAAATTGAACTTAATTTATAAAGGAAGTTTTCATAATCAAAATACTATATGCAGAGAGGACATACCCACTAAAAAAGCCCCCGGGCGTTCCTCCGTCTGCCGTATAGTGTGAGGGGACCCAAGAACCATATGGGCCTTTGGTCATCCCCCCACGGCAGAGTTCTACAACAAACTCTCGCCCCGGTAAAAGGGCGAGAGTTTCCCTCCCCCTTGGCCCCATCGCGAGTGTTAAGCACCCGCGATGGGTCTTCCTACTCCTACAGGGGCGCACGGACGCAAAGGCGCTTGCTGAGCAAAGGCCTCCCCTAATTCCTTCCAAGAACTCTTTTCTTGAGCCGCTTCGAACCAGCCCTCATGGTAATCGTCTAGGTCGTCTCGCCACCTTTTTTTAGGCCGGCCTCGCCGTCCATCTCCCGGCACCCATTGTGTGAAGATCAAAAATCTTAAGGCAGTTTAATTTTTCTTGCGGCTTGATGAGCTTTTGTGCTCATTATCATATTCAATGTGTCTGTTGATCCTAGTTGACAAGAATTGCAGTGATTATGGGTCCCGAAATCTGCAGAAGCAGTCTTTTCTAACGGCCATTTCTAGAAATAGCCTGTCGCATTTTAATGCTTTTAACAGACAATTCTAATGTTAAACACAAACGACTTCTAGTTACTATCAATTCCACAAATACTCATTTTAACCAAATATATTATAAATTATAAATTTAGCCAAACGGACTTACCGTTACAGCAACATTGATTTTCGCCAGACTTAAAACGTACAGTTACAAGTAAATCGTGTCTTATAATGAGACCTATCACGAACAAATGGATCGGCAAACAGTATTATTTAATAGTTTTCAAATGTCAGGAACATCTTTAACTTAATACACATGGAGGCGACGAACTGACGGCGTAATGACAAGTTTATAACACAGTTATGTTATATGTAACTAGGTTTGCCGTGTGATTATGGCCGCGTAGCTTACTTGACGGTAGCAACCTCATTATTAAATGAGGTTCATGTATTTAGGTCCTGAATAATGTACGTTGAGAAAAAAATTTTTTTCATGATGATTATTTATTTCATTTTTAGGGTTCCGTAGCCAAATGGCAAAAAACGGAACCCTTATAGATTCGTCATGTCTGTCTGTCTGTCTGTCTGTCCGTCCGTATATCACATCCACTTTTTTCCGAAACTACAAGAACTATAATGTTGAAACTTGGTAAGTAGATGTATTTTGTGAACCGCATTAAGATTTTCACACAAAAATAGAAAAAAAAAACAAAAAAAATTGGGGTTCCCCATACATAGAACTGAAACTCAAAAAATGTTTTTTCATCGAATCCATACGTGTCTATGAATCCATACGTGTCCATACATCTACTATGAATAGGTATTCAAAAATGATGTTGAGGTTTCTAATGTAATTTTTTTCTAAACTGAATAGTTTGCGCGAGAGACACTTCCAAAGTGGTAAAATGTTTGTCCCCCCCCCCCTGTAACTTCTAAAATAAGAGAATGATAAATCTAAAAAAAAATATAATATGATGTACATTACCATGCAAACTTCCACCGAAAATTGGTTTGAACGAGATCTTGTAAGTAGTTTTTTTTTAATACGTCATAAATCGAAAACCGCAATTTACCTTTCATTCAATGAACTCGAATATAAAAATATAAAATAACATTTCATTTCATAAACATACGCTTTTTTATTCTTGATATCAAAAATAGGTACGCACTTTTAACTGATACGGAACCCTTCGTGCGCGAGTCCGACTCGCACTTGGCCGGTTTTTTAGTAGTTACTTTTTTAAATCATTTGTGCGGAACCTTAATTATTTTCCTGAAATGTTAGTCACTTATTTTATGACTTGATTTCAGCTAGCTCCTATTGACATCACTAGAAGTATTTGTGACACGAGCTGTCAACTTTGAAAAATGGCGGAGTTCCAAACCACATTAAAAAAACCGGCCAAGTGCGAGTCGGACTCTCGCACGAAGGGTTCCGTAGGTACTAGTTAAAAGTGCCTACCTATTTTTGACATCAAGAATACAACAAGTAACATAGTATAAAAGTTCTTGTAGTTCGTTGTAACTTTGATCGATGTTGTATTTATGACGTATTAAAAAAAACTACTTACTTGATCTCGTTCAAACCAATTTTCGGTGGAAGTTTGTATGGTTATGTACATCATATATTTTTTTTAGTTTTATCATTCTCTTATTTTAGAAGTTACAGGGGGGGGCACACATTTTACCACTTTGGAAGTGTCTCTCGCGCAAACTATTCATATTAGAAAAAAATTTCATTAGAAACCTCAATATCATTTTTGAAGGCCTATCCATAGGTATCTACACGCAAACGTATGGGTCGATGAAAAAAAAATATTTGAGTTTCAGTTCTAAGTATGGGGAACCCCAATTTTTTTTGTTTATTTTTCTATTTTTGTGTGAAAATCTTAAAGCGGTTCACAACATACATCTACTTGCCAAGTTTCAACATTATAGTTCTTATAGTTTCGGAATAAAGTGGCTGTGACATACGGACGGACAGACAGACAGACAGACATGACGAATCTATAAGGGTTCCGTTTTTTGCCATTTGGCTACGGAACCCTAAAAAGTAATAAATGTACTCATTCCGCACGTTTTCATTCGCGTCGCTCCCTTAATTCTGAAAAACTTACATATTTAATAATGAAAGATCTGTTGAAATCGATTCTGTAGTTTTTAAGTTAATTAATTACAAGCAAAATATACTCACTTTCTCTCTTTATCATATTGGATCATAATTATATAGTAGCTTTTCTCGGGGAGCGGTAAAAGGTCTTTTGTCTTGCATTTCTTGGTTAAGTTATAATTTAGTTAATTACTATTTGTGTGGCCTTTTTCTTAATTAAATAATTAGTATATATTTTAATGAAACCACGATATATGCTCTCTTGGTCGTGATAAGAGAGAGAGATATTTTTTTATTTCTTATTATAATATACATTATATTTTATTAATCTTTACGTAAAAAGGTGCGTTAGATTTATTTTTCTTCATAAAGGCTTAATTATCTACTGCAAAACTATAACAGTTTAAAAACCTATGTCATAGACAAACAAATATACAAATATTCTCCCTCTTAATAATGTTAGTATAGAAGATATAACTTCATATGTAAATACTTAATTGGGTTGGAAGACTAGAGGCACAAATTTAATTATTTAATTGAGTCAAGTTGAACTCAGATGTAAGTATTTAGGCTTCGATTAAACGAAATTTGGTGTTAATTTATAACACTTAACTGCAAAGGTAATTCATAAAGTACACGGCCGCAATCGCGGTAGAATCCTCTCGACCACTTGACTTAGTTTGAAAATAACCTTCAGATGCCATCATAGCCTCGAAGTTTAAGAGGTCCACGAAATGTACTGTAACAGCTGTTCCACAAAACTGAATGTCAGCAACAAATATTAAAAAATAATATTCTTTTCTTTATTTAAACAAATCAGTTAATAATTGGCAAAGGTTGTTCGGAAACCTGACTTTTTAAGTACCAGGCACCAGGGCTATTTGCCTACTACGTGCATGTTACAAAAAATCATTCTCGCCTAATATTTGCAAACAGGCGAAACTAGGATTTCTATTTCAACCAATAGAATAGCCTCGCATTTATGTAACAAATTAGTTTCATCTAAAACACAGTGATTGCTGAACAACCTGCGTATTTGCGGCGTGCAAGTTCTGTTAGTTCACAGTTAAACAATTATGTGATCACAGGGCCGCATCAAGGTTAGCTTAATCACATAATTTAGATTAGTTAGATTTAGTATTTATTCATTTACTGTTTCCTATCGCAGGTCAGCTGGAAAAAATCTCTTGAAATAATCTGTACTTATGTGCTATTGTATCCTTCTTTTATTCTTTTGTTTTTGTTATTCCGTGTGTACATAAACTATTAAATAAAAATAAAAATAAATAATTTATCTGTACTAATATTTAAAGTTTGTTTGTTTGCACAAAATCAGGAACTTTCAGTTTTCGATAGATTATTTCATGGAAGGTTTTAGGATTTATTTTATTAAGAAGTTACTACGGGAACGGGAAATACGCAGGTGAAACCGCGCAAGGGAAGCTTGATATATGTGATTTATATTAAACTTACTGCCCGAGCGCGGTTTTACCCACGTAGAAACTACTTAATAAAATATAGCCTAGTATATCCTTCCTCGATAAATTTTTAAATTGCATTTACAATGAAAAAAGAAGCCGTAGCTCAATGGCCCCCAACGTAAACCCACTCGTAAAAAAAGTATTAAAAAAAAAGTAGTTGTTACCTAAGATTATGAACATCAGAGTCCCGGCGGGTACCGAAAAGTAACAGAAAAAAACTAATTCATTTAATCTGATCTATGAATGATTACCGAAACAGGGATGGCAACAGTACAAAATAAATGATTAATATTTGAGTAAAAGTTATTTCCTGACCTTTGATCTTCACTCCAAATTTATAAAATACAAATTATAACTATATTATCTTCTTTAACTTCAAAGAACAGGATAACTTTATCATTGGAAACTGTCTTAAGGTCACTAAGCATTTTGTAAAGCCCCTTCAGCGATTCGGCCATGTCAAATTGTAACTAGGACTTTTTATAGAAAGAAATCTTCCTGAAAAAAAAGGAAAAATAAATCTCTTGGTAACAAGCAACGGTGTGAAAATTACTTTTTGCTTATAATTTTATAACTATTTGTTACTCAATCTCAAAAGGAACAAATTCGAATTAAATTTAGCATGTTATTAAAAGTAGCATCTTATCTCGATTAAGATGATGATGATGAAGACAAAAATAATGATCTCGGAGTTTCTTATAGTCTTTCTTCCCCGAATGTCACACCGTAGGTAGATTAGACAAAGACTCGTAGGAAGCTAGGATATGGTCCGGTCGTCCTCGCAAGGTAAAACTCGCGAAGCGTTCTTTGCTTCAGACCCGATTCCAGTACGACTATAGTGCCGTGTGGTTTCCGGCTTAGAATAGACCACCCCATGTCCTCCCATGGGTGTCGTAAAAGGCGACTAAGGGGCATATGGCTGATGGATGGGCAGCAGCATCTATTAGCTTAAGGTTTACATCTTACTGCGATCACCAATCCGTCTGCCAAGCGTGGTGATTATGGCAATATCCCTCAACGATCCTGGCTTGCCAAGGTCTGTTAATAGGAGGCCCATGTTCAGCAGTGGACGTAAACGGGCTGTTGATGATGAAGCGACTATCACATGCCATAACAACATTGGTAAACTTTATTTAATAACATTATTTTTGAAATGTAAGCTAATTTATTAGTCAAGATTGTTTTTTCCATTTATTATCATTGTATTTGGCTTATAATAAGAACGATCGGTTTGTCTACATTATCAATAAACGTTTTCATTTTCAAGTACATACTTTACTGATTGTTTGACCAAGTGGGAATCGCCGTGGATTAGTATAAGAAATTATAATTATTAAAATGTCACTGCTAGTATAGAATTCATTCACTTCAACACAACAATTCAAACACATTAAATAATAATGTATAAGAACCAAATGATGTTCCAGAAGAGTACTACGTCGCGTTGAAACATGTTGCGTGTCGTAGAACATTGAATAAAGATCATATTTTTTTAAATAATAATAATATAATTGTTATTGAAATAGTATAATAATAGTATTATTGTTTAAAGAATTATGATTTAAGCTCGGCCAAGTCCAAAAAAATAGGGCAATATTCATGAACAAGGTTTATAATAAAAAAAATCAAATGGATATAAAACTGTTCTAAAAATACTTTTTAAGCATTTAGTTTCATACATACAGAAAATACTAATGTAACATTACGAAAACTGTTCATGCGTATATAAATTATTCTATTTTATTCCATTCCTTCCTAAATACAGTCCTGTGGACAAGTCACACAATGTGTTTGGTCAATGTTTCGAGCCAACTGTATCAGTCATATGTTAATGTTTTGAGTATTAGATAAGCATATCAGCACGTTGTTTTGATGAGATATTATTAACTTTCTCACTAACAACAATAAACTCTTTAGAGTAGGCACGGGTCTCAATATCAGTACATTTTAAGGCGAAATATTTCCTTTCTATTAATCCGACATTTTGACATGTTTTACTCTAGTCGTGGTCCCAGACCAACTTTCCGTGTCCACAGGCTAATGAAGATTATCATCGTAAACATATTAAAACTCACAATAAAATAAATAACACTAGTCTTGTGTAGTTCGTGAACGATGAACGAATAGGAGCCGTATCTTCGTACTGTACTAGAAGAAACGTTTCCGAACACTGATTTGTAATCGGTCTAATAGGTCAAATAGCTCTTTTCGTACTTCGTACATTGTAAACCGCGAGATCGTATAAGTGCGAGCGAGAACGAATAATAAAACTGACTGATTGTTTTTGACAAGTACGTCATACGAATTCATTCATAATAATGTAGGCGGTTGATCAGAATGACAGTCCTTGAGTCCTAAGCCTGTTCAAGTATGAAGGAAAATCAAATATGTTAAATTATTACAATAGTAACCATAATTTGGTCACCGTGGTGATTTGGTGGCTGCTCTGTGGTCCGCAAATACGCTCTAAGTACTTAACAATGTTCCTAGAGAACGTATTTACTCTGTGGTCCGCGCTGTCCTATATGGAAATGCTGACCGAGCGCAAAGACCGAATAGAGCTGTTAGAACGAACTAGTTCACTGTCCGAAATGAACTAGTACGGAGCGATCTTGAAAATGACCGAGCAGGCACAAGACTAAATAACACACCATTTGCTGCAAAAACATTATTTCACAGTAGAATTTCCCCAGTTGCTCTCGTATTAGCGTAAAAGGTCTAATTTAATAAGACGTAATGCCTAAGTTGCGATCCATTGTCTGGAGTCTAGATTAATTACGAGTGTGGGGCCATGCGGGCACATCCTACTACAGGACTATTCTGGACAAATAATTTTAAATTAAATATTTATATCTAGGATACACTCATCCGATTTAACATCTTTATTAACATGATTGTACAATTGACGATCCACGTAAAATCCTCATGTCCCAGTGATCGGATTTTTTTTCAGAAATAGTACAACTCCGAGGATGTCGTAGTTTGTCAGCATAGCCATGTTAACGCCATGTCAACGCGTTATTTAAATGTCAATGTCCAGAGTGACTTGTGCCAACGTTACTCTAGCGAAGCCTCAAGTCTTTGTTAGCGGGGCAGCCATCTTGAAGAAATACTTCTTTGAGAACGCTGTCCAACGGTAGCCATCACACATGTGCCTTTCGATAGTGTTAATAATGACTTATATGATTACGACATTATTTTCGTAAAATTGCGATGGAGGCTTTTGTTTTTTCTTCAACTACTCACATATACTACTCCCCACCAGGATGAGTTCTGGAGAAGGCCGTCCTGCACTTTCAAGTAGATATATAACAAAGGAACAAGTTTCAAAAATGTAATCAAAAATCCCTTTAGCCAACCAGTTGCCAACAATATTAACATTATTTGACTCATTGTTAGAAACCATTACTTTCAATGTAGACAATACTAATGTCAAGTACTGCTTTACTTAAAGTACAGACAAAGGGTAGATTAAATAAACTCAACAAAACAATTTCATTTCAAATTGAAAACAAGAAACCACGCCAATAATACCGCCTTTAATATGGTCCATAATTGGATTATAATTTACAAAACATCTCAATATGAAATCACAATTGATCCCGTGATGAACAAACTTAACAAAGGCGAACTTAGAGGCCCACAAGCCTAACAAATAATTGCCGGAGAATATTATCTCTTATGTTTTGTGCCTGTTTATCAAATGAGACAAAACCTTAATCTGATCTGAGGGCTACTTGATTTGGGTGACTATCGTTAAAGGCTTTTGTAGGACATGATTTTGGTTCTGTTTCTAAGATATTTTGAACTGAGTAAACTGATAATTTATAGACAATGCAAATCCTTAATGTCTACATTGAAACATGCCTCGTTTGTCTATCGGTGACATGTTCGACCGAAACCACCGAAATACTAGGTTTGATTTCCGGGTAGGGCAAAAAATTGTTACTAGAAATTTCCTCTCGAGTGCTAAGTACCAGCATTAAGTCAGGTACCTCAGACAGTACGTTAAGATCTTCGTCCTGCAAATGATCTTTCTTTCAAAAGATCTTTGTACATACATACTCAAAGATTTCTTTCCGGGTCTGATTGGTTGAAGGACTATCCTTCGCGCTTCGGAAAGTACGTTAAGCCGTTGATCCCCATGTTTTAAACATCATTTAAGACAATCGTTTGATAGGTAACAGGCAGCAGCTTTTACTTATGTTTATGCTGTATATAATAATGCGGTTACCTGTGTGCAAAGCATGGTGAATCCATAGTCACTAAAATCTCCCTCGGAAGGAAGCTCATGTGGATCTAATAAATTGTTACAACATTAAAAGGAAAATCACTAAAAGGGAATGTCCACCTGCTCTATGTAAATATAGTCACCGCAGTCACCCGATTGTTTGTCAAAGAGACGGTTTATCTGTTTGTTAGTAGTTTCTGGGGCTTATTCGTTTTTAGCTCGATTCCTCTGAGTAGTATGTTTATTTAATACGGAATTTGTACGGGTAAACTCAAATATTTAACCATTTTGTGATTGCGTACTTACAGAACAATATATTTAAGAAGTAGGTCATTGTTTGACCGAAAACATGTTTTTCTGGACGGCGGTGGGACATAAGGATCTTTTGTCTGGGATTTGGTATGGTGTAGTACTTGTAGATTTAACCTCCTTTTATGTGTCGTGTATGGAACATTTTAAGTTAATTGGTTGACCAGATATCTACTAATAAATTTGGTGAATTTGCTTGTTTGTCACAGATTGTTCCTGAAGGGTAAAAAAATGAGCGAAACTGAACTAAAACAGTTAACAAGCACACTGATAAAACTCTCATATTCTCTGGGAAAACGTAATACGGCCACCACGATACCAAGTTGGTCTTTATCTACAAAAGTTGCCCTTTGTCTGTAGAGTTTAATTTTATCTGAACCAACTTCAAACTAACTGGAGATTTGGCAGTTTGGTACCTTCAAATTATTGGACCTTTCGATCTGGAGTATAACGACCATGGCATCACGGTAAAATATTGCCTTAAATGTAAAGGGAAATGAAAGAAAATTAAATCGATTGCATACGATGGCGACAAACCAATTTTAAATTAAAAATATCCTCAGTTACCTGAATAACAAACAATGTGGAAAAATAATAATTATCTAAATCTGCGTCGTTGGTCTATCAGTTCATAACCTGTGAGGTCCCAGATCCCAGTCGGGCAAAAAAACGGAACTCAGATTTTTTTCTTAAAAATAATCTAAGCACCAGCCCGAAATCAACCAGCCAGAATTGAGTGGTGGCGGTAGATCGAAAGCACGATAGATGTCGGTTCTGATCCCTTACTGATTTTGAGAGTAAAGAATAAGAGTGCACCAGAAATAGAGTTGGACTAATGGGAGAAATCAGCCGGGAAAACTATACTTATTTAAACTTCATAGAATCCACATAGAAAACACAAATAAGAGAATCTCATGGTTCAAACACAGATTTGCGATAAAAGCCCCCACTTCAAGTACCATTTCCATCGCAGATTTAATAAAAATGTTATCGCGAAATCTATTTTACTTAAGTGGTCCAGAAGGCTGCTTATTAGAATTGGTTTTGATAAGAATTTCGTTTTGAATATCTGTTTTTAATACTCCTCTTTAGAAAAAATTGAATGGGGCACGGCAGAGGTGTAGTCTAATTTGTTGTTTTTTTGTATAGAAGGTATCACAAACTTCTGTCAAACCTCTATTGTCTATAGAGATCACTAATAATGTGGCAAAACCCTTTTCCGTCAAGCTTTGATTTTCATAATACGTATTACTCACATGACTTTACTTTCTCCGCGGATTCAGGCGCCATGCCAGCCCTACAATAAGGCCCGGAACAGTGAAACAGAGCGAGGGTGTCGACGTGCCGGGTCCCACACCAAAGACCGTCCCATCCTTCAGAGCACTAGAGTCATACCTTCAGGCCTCTCACCGTCATCGCGAATCAGATATTTAGTCTTTAAAGTAGCTGGAAAATTTGCCGGGCTAAAGGTATTAATTGTGTAATAGAATATCAATTTTAACCAAATAGAACACCGTTACGTTCGTGGATTACCTGTGTGGATTCCGACTTAGAATAGATAAGGGTCCCTATATTTTTCCATGGGTGTCGTAAGAAGTGACCAAAGGATAAATATCTAATAAATGGGCAGCGGCATCTATCAGTTGCAGGTTACTTACCATCCTACGCAGTATTCCTCAATGACCCGGCCTGCCAAGGTCAGCTAAGAGGAGGCCCATGTTCAGCAGTGGACGTAATCGGACTATTGAGATGTCAGATATAGTTCTATGAAGCATTTGAAACTTTGCAAGTTTAAAATCGATACGAGAGTTCTAGAAGTAGGTGAAATCAATTTTTAAGAATCGTTTGCATAGTCAATCGTTTACAAAGAAACCCGTTGAACTAAATATGACTATTTTTATAAACATTATGCAGACAGAAGATTATATCGATTATCGATTAAATTAGAAAAGTAGTGAACCGATTTCAAACATCACTTTATCAAAAGAAAGCTACAAAATGCAAGTTTAATTAATTTAAAAGAAAAAGTTCAGTTTTTTTTAGATGGACATTTATATAATCCACGATGCTTTGCTTTGTCTTTCCTCGTAATAATATTAGTATAGACCAGTGTTCTTCAAGGAGTGGTCGTTATATGGTGTCTCGGAAAAATATATCTCATAAGGCTAAATAGACGGATTGATTCATTTATGGTGTATCTCCCAAAAAATCGTTTTCTTAGATGTACCTTGGACACAAAACACGTTTGCGGAACGCTGATATAGACGGGTTACCCTGAAAAAGCCTTAGGTCATTGCCCCGTAGCTCTGCTATGGTAATCAAACTAGGCCATAAGTGCTTTTTAAAACTAGATGCTACAAACCAGCGGTCTGGAAGTTCGTAGTTCTTCGTAGGCGGTCGGTGATCAATTAAATGCACTCGGCAAAAAGTCCACAAACTTTGTGATCGAGTATGTAGTTAGCTCCAAGTTTGTGAGCTCATTTCGTTAGATCGATATGGACTGTATTAATACAGTTTGTATTACTTCGTATGTTGGTTTCGTTATCCAACTACATTTACGATAATAAAGCTGAAGACTAGCTATTTGATCTGTTGAACTACTGGACTATAGGTCCTGTAGAGGAACGGATGGTGGAACACCACCAACCGTTCCTGCACAGAAAATGAGGCCGCGTCCTGGACGCCAGCGGTCGGAGCGGGCGGCGCGGGCGACGACGGCACGCGCGTCTTTATCAAAGTTCATAGATTTGTGTGAAGCTGTTCTCGACGACAGCGGTGCGGGCGGCAGGTTTTCCTTAGGCACCGCCCGCGCTGCTCGCTCCGCCCGCTGGCGTCCAGGACGCGGCCTAAAGATCTTCTTTAGACCGACGGCCATTTGTTACTGTTCGGAACTTGTATATGTTCCAATTGGCTTGCGAACTTCTATTGCGTGATACAGGTTAGTTGGGATGCTAGGTGGTAGATGGCGCTGCTTGTCTTATTGAGGTTTGCCCTGCTACTGTAGATGTAGCTACGCTTTTCCATTATAGGAAAAAATATTTCAGAGTTACATAGCCCATTAATCGAGAAATATAGTGTAATAGCGTGTACCAGGATCCTACGATGACTCAGAGGATGATGAAAAGACGAGTGGACTGTATAATCTTATAATTCTCGAAAGAATATCGTTACAACTGTTGTCGCGTCGAAAGCGCGAGCGCGGGTGTGCGTCAAGACGGATTGCAGCTGACTGGCGCGGGCGGCGGTGACGGCGGCTCGCGCGGACGACCACGGCGACTTGCCCCACCCCGCAACCGGTTGTATCCCTCAGCGTGCTTGTTCGCCCTGCTGCCATCTTAATGTTGAGAAATGTCTTAACATATAGGCTACTAGCTGTCTCAAGTGGTTATCCCGTTCCCGTGGTAACTTTAACTTAAAATATAGCCTTTGACACACACAAATGACGTGGTTTTCTATTTGTAAAAGAATTTCAAAATCGTTGCAGTAGTTCCAGAGATTATCCCTACAACGTGATAAACTCACAAACTTTACGACAGTTGCACAAAACTCCCCTAAAGAAACTAAAAGCCATAATCCCTCAATCTCCCCGTCTGCGACCGCCCTGAGCCGAGGTCCAAGTCCCACAGGGGACGCCCTCTTGCGCAGGTTGCTTAGTTTGAAGTGATTAAACCATTTATGTAGGCTGGAGCTCTGCTCGCCTTTATGCCCGGTGAAGTAGCAAAAGCCTCAGGGCTTACTACATCACAAACTTTACCGCTTTATAATATTAGTATAGATAACATCACGCTAAGACCATAGAAGCGGAGCACCAATAAAGAATGTTTCAGAAACGAGATGTGATGTGCCGCAATTAACTATTCCACGCGTACAAAGTCGCCGGCACAAGCTAGTTATCATCTAGGATATTAGTGATAAGTAACGTAGGCATTGATATTTTATTCCTTGAACTGTTAACGTGTCTTAATGAATAACGTAGTCACTATATGATCATCATCATCCAGCCCGTATAACGTCCACTGCTGAACATGGGCCTCTTCCCGAGGGAGGATTTTTGCCATAGTCACCACGCTTGGCAGGCGGATTGGTGTCCGCAGTGTTATGTTGTAATACACAGGGGAAACGCTGCTGCCCGTTCCCTGGTTCGCTTGTTATAGATGATGTTATAACAATCGGGACGAACAGCTTAACTTGCTTTCCGAGGGACGAAGGGTAGTCCCTCTACCAACCAACCAGACCCGGAAAGAAATCTGAGAATTTACATAAAGATTTCTTGTCCGGTGTGAGGATCGAACCCACGACCTCCGAGATTGAAAGCGAGCCAAATACACTCACAAACTATATAATCACCTTTATAATCTGTAAAAGATTTACCTGTGTAAAACTATTAAGTGTATGTATTCTGTGACGAAACCTTCCACTTCTATTTTACTGAATACCGCTAAGATTAATACCAAAAAAAAAACATCTAAATATAATTCCGGCGGGCGTCAGTAATCCAACTAATTATAATCTATCAAAAAAAAATCCAGACATTACAAATGATATTATTAAGCTATACTTCAAAAGACTTATTAAATTTCAAAATAAGTACTGAATCAAAATCTATTTGTGTCATCATCATCATCATTCCTTTCTTTATTATTTAGTACTTATTTTTAAATTTAAATTGAATAAACATAAGCACAAACGCGTATTTTTCAGTCAAATACGACCCCGGAACGCGCGGCATGTTTTTTTTTTAACACCGGGCATAAAGTCAAGCAGAGCTCCAGCCTTCATAAATGGTTTAAAAAGCTAAAAACTAAGCAACCTGCGCCTAAGCAAGGGCGCCCCCTGTGTGGCGTGGACTTCGGCTCAGGATGGTCGCTGGCGATGAGATTGAGAGATTATGACTTTTAGTATGTTTTACTGTCGCTCTAGTTTACAGTTCGCGGGCCTCTCGGACTTGGGTCTACGGGGGCATTGGATGGTTCTTTGCAAACTAAGGGTAGGGAGGAGCGCGACATGCATGCTAAGCGTTGTGACTATGGCAAATTCTCTCTTAAAGGTATAAGCAATATACAGGCAGTGCCGGAAATAGCCTTCTCTGCGCCCTGTGCCAGCTTTTATAACTGCCCCCTTGTTTTTTTAAATATATATAATAGGTACCCTCCATTCTCGAAATTGTGATCGAATACATATATCTAGGTCAAACGATCCAACTAGGTAGGACCAACTTAGAGAAAGAGGTCAATCGTCGAATCCGACTCGGCTGGGCAGCGTTTGGGAAGCTTCGAGAGATCTTCTCGTCCAAAATACCTCAGTGCCTGAAGACCAAAGTCTTCAATCAATGTGTGTTACCAGTGATGACATATGGATCTGAGACGTGGTCTCTTATTGTGTGCCTCATAAGAAAGCTCAAAGTCGCTCAGCGAGCTATGGAAAGAGCTATGCTCGGCGTTTCCCTGCGTGATCGAATCAGAAATGAAGAGATCCGCAGGAGAACGAAGGTCACTGACATAGCTCAACGGATAAGCAAGCTGAAGTGGCAATGGGCAGGACACATAGCTCGAAGAACTGACGGCCGATGGAGCAAAAAGGTTCTCGAGTGGAGACCACGTACTGGCAAGCGCAGCGTAGGACGACCGCCTGCACGATGGACTGACGACCTCATAAAGGTCGCGGGAAGTCGGTGGATGCAGGCCGCTAGCGATCGTTCCCGCTGGAAATCGATGGGGAAGGCCTATGTTCAGCAGTGGACTACAACAGGCTGGTGATGATGATGATAATAGGTACCCTAGCTAGAGCAATGTTATGTATAGGCACACTTTATTTAATTAAGTAGTGCTCGATCCCAACACGTACGTACCTAACGTATATTTTGCACTAACGGCTCCGCGGGAACTTATCAAACCGAAAAAACAATAGTTCTACCTGGTCCGGCCATTCTTGCGCCCTCCAAAGTCTACGACGTGTGCTTGAGCACCGGTGGCACCGCCCTATTTGTTCAGGTTATAATTTTTTTCTCAAATATCACGCAATCAATTTAAATTAAAAAACCTCTTGCAATCAAAGTTACTCCTCAATTCCTAATTTAAATATGTCAGTCCATTTTGAATGGTTCCAGGTGAGTGGGTAGTTCCATAAAACGTTATAATATGGTTTCGTTAGTTTTAAATTGAGCGCCGCCGGCACAACTTTATGTCAATGAATGAATTTGTTTCCAGTTAATTCTCTCGTTTACTGTACTAAGTTTGAAGAGGTAATTAAAGTTTGGGCATGGATGTGGTAATATAATTTTTAAACATAAGTATATTTAGTGGATAAAGAATAGTTACTAGCTGCGCCTCGCTGTTATGTCTACATTGAATTGTAACTATCAGCTGATAAACTATATTAATAAATTTACTAGTGCAAATTAATTATGAATGGTGTAAATTGAGTTAAACTATAAGTACTTGCTACAGTTGTAGGTACCGTCGAGCACCCCCGCCAACGGTGGATCGAAAGAGTGTCCGGGAGGTTTTAGTGGTGTAGGGTCCTCTCCTCGTGGTATGACTTTAGCATACCACGCTATGGAGAGGGCGAGTCCCACATATCCCACAAAAAAAAAAAAAAAAAAAAAAAGGTACCGTCGAGCAGGTACTAGTATTTTATTACAAAAAAATCGGAGAAGTATAAAACCGATCGTGAAAACAAACTCTTATAAAAGAATGTCTTTTCTATTATTATTTTTTTATAAAAATTACGAGCAGAGTTTTGCAGTCTATTAGTATTCTTGTTAACCCCTCGTGCTAAGCTAAAATGCTTGTGTTACGAGTGGGTTCACGTCGGTAGTGCAATGGGTGGGGATCGAACCGGCGACCACGTGATCACAAGTACGACGCCTCTAGCCATTGGGCTGCAGCCGCTTTACACTTGTTATACCGTGACTATGACTTATGGCACCACAGCAGACTCATATTCAGTAGTGGACGTTAAGCTGGTCATTGATGAACATGATGAGTACATGGTAGAGAACATGGTAGCGTCACCGTCGCGACGCAGTTGCTTTACCACTGTACTTATGTTTGCGATTATGCTTAACAAACGTCAACACTAAAGTAGTACACAAAATGATAAATAAACCTTCTTTGAAGATTTGCCGTTATAAAGTAGAAATGTGTAATTTCCGGCTTAGAATAGACTACGCCAAAACTACAGCAATTTAGTCTTGTGTAGTTCGTGAACGATGAACGAATAGGAGCCGTATCTTCGCACTGTACTAGAAGAAACGTTTCCGAACGCTGATTTGTAATCGGTCTAATAGGTCAAATAGCTCTTTTCGTACTTCGTACAGTCCTAAGCCTGTTCAAGTATGAAGGAAAATCAAATATGTTAAATTAATACAATAGTAACCATAATTTGGTCACCGTGGTGATTTGGTGGCTGCTCTGTGGTCCGCAAATACGTTCTAAGTACTTAACAATGTTCCTAGAGAACGTATTTGCTCTGTGGTCCGCGCTGTCCTATATGGAAATGCTGACCCTGACCGAGCGCAAAGATCGAATAAGAGCTGTTAGAGCTTATAGAATGAACTAGTTCACTGTCCGAAATGAACTAGTACGGAGCGATCATGAAAATGACCGAGCAGGCACAAGACTATACAGCATCCATTAGCTGAAAGGTACTCCCATCTGACTGCGATCGCCAATCCGCCTGTTAAGCTTGGTAATTGAAGCAATATCCCTCAACAACCTTGGCTAGTTGAAGAAGGAGACCCATATTCAGCTGTGGACGTAAACGGGCTACATTAAAAAGACAAAAAATATATCGTGTTCATTCAGCTAAATAATAGCGGAATTTACACTTACCCACCTACCTTCACCCACGTAGCTCCCGTTACCGTGGGAACTTCATAATAAAATATAGCCTATGTTCACCGGAGATAGTGTAGCTTCCCAACGGTGAAAGAATTTTTATAATATAATTATCCGTCAAGTAGTTGAAACAATCAAATCTTTCCTTTTTATAGTACAAGTGTAGATTAATATGGATTTCCGCAAAGAAACGCCTGATTCTATTAATTATAGGAAACGGGCTGATTAACTTAAGTTAAGTAACTAGTAGATAAAAATGTATCGTACTTAACAGAAAAATAAAAAAACAAAATTAACTTATCCATTTCCGTATTATTCTACGTTCCGGACGCATAAGGTCGAAAGTGCTCGCGATAGTAATTGCAGTTTCGCGACACAGTTCGCTACTTTGCTGTCGTCTCGACATTTTTACAATAAATGCTGTTTACGTTCTAATTAAAATACTCGATGCTTTTTTAATAGCTTTTTATTATTTGTAATATAGTAGTGGCGTTTTGCGACCATTACTTTCAATTCAGTTTCGTTGTTATTGAAAGCAATGTTCCATTTTTAAAGGTGTATTTATTTTATTATTTTTTGGAATAATGTTAATAAATGTTTTATGGTTCATAAAAGGTGACAACGGGTCAATTTTTTTTTGTTCATTATTCGTGTATAGGTGTAATATAAACATTTCAAACCAATGCCTTAATCATAAACATAAAAAAAATATGTGACACGATAAGTTTTTTTTTTTTTTTTTTAATTATTGTCTAATTCTGGAACATCGACATCATGTCATAATCATAATGAGTTCTGTTTTCATTTTAACAATGTTCCAATACTGTTAGCACTTTTAACATTAGCATAGATAGGTACATTTTCAATATTTAAATTATATGTTCATATATAAACAATATATTCAAAATTATCAATGGAAAGTAGAATATAAAAAAAAATCTTGAACTCTGTATCACTACGATACGCTTAAGCACTTGTTCACTCAACGAAGTCTAGCAGCAAAGTGCCCTTCTTATTTTTTTTCGGAAAGACTTACGTAGTTAGCCACGAGGCTTTTGGGTTGGTCCCCTGTGGGGCTTGGACCTCGGCTCGGGCGGTCGCTGGCGATGAGATTGAGGGATTATGACTTTTAGTATTTTAGGGGTTTTGTGCAACTGTCGCTCTACTTTTTATTTCGCGGGCCTCTCGGACTTCGGGTCTACGAGGGCATCGGTTCCACATAAACATTACCTTTCCAACTTATAGTGATACTTATCGACGAATGTTTACGATCAAAATTTAATCCATTCAAAATCGGATCTTATGTCATCGACGTCACGGCGGCCATTAAAGGCAATAAACAAATGCTAACTGTAATGCAATTAAAAACACGTTAAAACAGTGGTGTATCTTGGAATTGTCACTGACGTCTCGGTCGGTTCTTACACATTTGGTAATCTACTAGTGTTGCCTATCGATAGTTGACTATCGATAGTCTATCGATAGTCTATCGATAGTCTATCGATAGTATCGATACTATCGAGAACCAATTTGTGTTTAGGAGCAATACTTTCGATAGTATTGCTTCTAAACATGGGTTGGTCTTCGATAGTATCGATAGTTTTACAAACTATCGATAGTATTAATAGTTTCAATCATTTAATGCAACGATACTATCGATTATTATATTACTGTATTATTATTTAAAAAAATATAATTGTATTACTTTAAAAATATCGATACTATCGATATTATCGATAGTATTAAAATGTAATAGTATCGATACTATCGATATTATCGATAGTATTATAATGTAATAGTATCGATACTATCGATACTATTGCTTCCAATCAATAGTATTAGTTAATTTGTGATATCGATATTATCGATACTATCGATAGCACTATCGATATTGTTACTATTTATCGAGGTCATCTATCGATAGCGAAACTATCGATAGTTGGGCAACTCTATAATCTATTTATCCTATAGAGAGCATTATGACTTCGCGGTGACATCATCTTCATGGTTTATTTGCTAATGCACTACACAATGGCATTAGGACGGTCACGTATATCCGAAGTCTACTATTATTTCCATAGTTCTTTGAGAATTGAGAGACCAGTCTTGGACTATTCCGCAACTACACACTTTGTAGTTGCGGTGTTCACTGACGTGTTCCCAAGAAGCTAAATTATGTTATCATGAAATTTATTCAGTACATATATGTATATGTCCAAAGTCAAAGTAACACTTGTATTTATTAGAATCACGTTACAAATCTTCCGTCCGTCCTACGATATATGAGTAATGTACACATGATTATAAGATGCTTTAGAAGTTATACCACAAACTGACACTATATCAAACTTTAAACCACTAAAACAATCACCATAACACTAAAACAAACTAAAATAATGGAGTTAATTATGATAAATTTACCTCGGGCTCTAATTAGATTCGGCTACAATGTTGTACTGTCTAAATTTAACCAACACACCATCAATTTGGGAAGTTAAGTGTTTAGTTTAATTTGTCTGACTATTAAGTTTTAGATTGATCGTTATTGCTAAGTTGTAATAAATTTGAATACTAGGTTAGATTAACGATGAACGGCTTTATAAAAAACTAGCTTCCCGCGCGCGGTTCACCCGCGTATCTCCCGTTCCCGTGGGAACTTCATAATTAAATATAGCCTATATTAATCAGTGATAATGTAGCATTCAAATGGTGAAAGAATTTTTATAATCGGTCCAATACTTTTTGAGCCAATTCGTTACAAATACAAATCTTTCCTCTTCATAATATTAGTATAGATCTCATTATTATCAGCATAAACACTAAAAGTGTGGTTAGAATAGACCACTTAGTCTTCCCATGGGTGTCGAAAGACGACTTGGGGACATACAGCTGATGAATGGGCAGCGGCATCTATCAGCTCAAGGATACTCACCATCTTACTTAGATCACCAATCTGCATGCCAAGCGTGGCGATTATGGCAATATCCCTCAAAAATCCTTGCCAAGGTTGCCAAGCTTGCTTGCCAAGGTTGCCAAGGTTGCCAAGCTTGCTTGCCAAGGTTGCCAAGATTGCTTGCCAAGGTTTCATAATTGGAGGCCCATATTCATCGTTGAATATAAACGGTCTGATGTAGTAGGTAGACTGACGAAACATTAAATATGGATCCATTTCAAATGATACCTATTTCTACAGCTACCATGTAATAATATAATAATCATAGTCAGCCCGTAGCTCCCTCCCTCCCCCCGCGTTCCTGAGGGAGGCTTTGACCACAGTCATCACTTTTGGGCCGCAGTATTATGTTGTAACTCGCTGGGAAACGCTGCTGCCCATTCCCTAGTACCTATACAATAGGCAAATAAACGAAGAATAAAAAAGTCTATTTAATCCGTCAGTTAGATTACCAAAAAATATACAAGTAGGACACATTTTTTCTCGTTCCTCAAACAAAAAATTACGAAGATGCAGCGCGTTGAAATTTCGTGTGACGTCACTTCTAGGTACAATTTTACCTATTAGTGTCACAAGCCCCCATTTTCTCCGACTCATGACCGGCCATTTCCGACGAAAAATTCTCATGAACTTTTTAGTTTGTTGTTGCTCTGTATCTTTGTCAATATTTATTAATTTGATAAATAAAAAAACTGGCCAAGTGCGAGTCGGACTCTCGCACGAAGGTTTCCGTAGGTACTAGTTAAAAGTGCCTACCTACTTTTGATATCAAGAATACAACAAGTCACATACTATAAAAGTTCTTGTAGTTCTTTGTAACTTTGATCGATGTTGTATTTATGACGTATTAAAAAAAACTACTTACTTGATCTCGTTCAAACCAATTTTCAGTGGAAGTTTGTATGGTTATGTACATCATATATTTTTATCATCATTTTTAGTTTTATCATTCTCTTATTTTAGAAGTTACAGGGGGGGGGACATACATTTTACCACTTTGGAAGTGTCTCTCACGCAAACTATTCAGATTAGAAAAAAATGACATTAGAAACCTCAATATCATTTTTGAAGGCCTATACATAGATATCGCACAAGTATGGGTTCGATGAAAAAAAAAAAATGAGTTTCAGTTCTAAGTATGGGGAACCCCAATTTTTTTTGTTTTTTTTCTAGTATTGTGTGAAAATCTTAAAGCGGTTCACAACATACATCTGCTTGCCAAGTTTCAACATTATAGTTCTTATAGTTTCGGAAAAAAGTGGCTGTGACATACGGACGGACAGACAGACAGACATGACGAATCTATAAGGGTTCCGTTTTTTGCCATTTGGCTACGGAACCCTAAAAATACGTGTCCAATATATTTTAGTAATCTAACTGACGGACTAATTATATTATTTTAGTATTTACGCCTATTGTTATAAATAATCGGATCTATCTTGTCCGGAATGGCGATTAATGTTTTGATCATTTTTGATAATCATCAAATATATAATTATGTCCGTAATAACCTTGCGATACGTCTTTATGTTTTTTTAAGTTATCAAAACAACAATAAAATACCGGGCCCCACCAACTGCCTTCCATCAAGCAGTGGATGAAAGAGGCGTCGGAACGCTTCTTTAAATCCGCGGCTCAACACCCAAACCCGTTGGTTGTTGCAGCATCCGACTACAGGCCTTTGCCTACAAATCGTCGTAAACACCGTCGGCCTTGGGGCGTCCTAGACGACCCGGACGACGAGATCACAACTTACCAACTAGCAGTACAGAGACTGCAAGAAACTAGCACCACTACACAGAGACCACTTTATCCGACCCGCCGGAGAAGAGAGCGCCCGCGAACGCGACGCGTCCCCCCTCGCCCTCCCGACCCTTAGTTTGCTAAGATCCTTCCGATGCCCTCTTAGACCCGAAGTCCGAGAGGCCCGCGAACTGTAAAGTAGAGCGACAGTTGCTCAAAACTCCCCTAAAGAAACTAAAAGCCACAATCCCTCAATCTCCCCGTCAGCGACCGCCCTGAGCCGAGGTCCAAGTCCCACAGGGGACACCCTCTTGCGCAGGTTGCTTAGTTTGTAGTGTTTAAACCATTCATCTAGGCTGGAGCTCTGCTCGCCTTTATGCCCGGTGAAGTAGCAAAATCCTCAGGGCTAACTACAAATGTCCGTCCGAAAAAAAAAACCGCCACTTCGCTTCACTTCGCGTTTCTTGTGCTTGATACACCCAAAGTATGGCCCTAACATTCCCGAACAGATATAAAGGAAGGCGTAGGAACGATGAATTTTATAAAATTCCAACCTTGCATAGGTAACCTAGAATTTCAGCTCTGAACTATTTGAGCGGGAAACGTTAACATCGTAGCTACTTTTATTTACATTCCTGATGTAGATGGACAGGACATTCAGTTGATGAGTAGGTACTATTGTATGGATGTTGGATTAATAGTTATATTACATAATAATATACGTATTTTGATGGTGAAACAGTTATTTCAATAGACTTTGCTGAGATTAAAAGTTCTATAACCAATTTCCAACGGCGGCTTCTTTCGAATTTTTAAGTTAGTTAGCCCCGAGGCTTTTGCTTCTTTACTGAGCACTAACACCAGCTCCGATGCCCTTAGATATGATATGTCAGCAAAATTAATTCTAGAACACTCGGTTGCACAATTATTACACGTGTAAATAATTGCTGATTCAGCTAGGGTTGCCACCCGTACCATATAGTATAGTATCGTACTATATTTCAGTCCATTGTACTATTTATTATAAAAAATAATATAGTACAGTTTTCGCACGACGACGAAGTTAACGTCAACTTCTTGGCAGTATTGGGCTTAGTTTCCGTTACCAAAAGCGTAAAGGGAGAATATGTAGAGGCGTCGCGTCGTTGACACGCCGACAAATATAATTTCAGACTTTGTTAACCAGACTACAAAAAATAATTGTGTACTATTTTTTTTCTTGAATTTCCCAATAGTACTATATTTTTTCTAATGTATAGAAAAATTCTATTGTAGCATCAAAAAAAGGTAGCAACCCTAGATTCAGCTCCTTCAGCTTGTTGCTACATCTACTTTAAGCTGATTATGGATATATAAGGTGAGCATCCGCATCCATCCGTTATCGTGCTACTCCCGCTGACCGCATGTGAATAATGAATAAGGTGAACGCAGCGCGCGCTGCGACAACTCTTGAGATCGGGCTGCGCACACGCCTCTTGTGGAACGCGGAGCTTGTGCTGCTAGTCGTGCGCAAAGCAACGTGGAGGCGGAGCGTCGCCCACGCCATGTAGTCAGCATTAAAGTGACAAAATTTTACTTATTTTTTCGTCACACAATATGACTTAATTCTAAATTTGATACGCGACAGCCTGAAAACATAATCGTAAGCCTTAAAAATAAAAAGTTATGGGTAGGTTTCATGTTTTATTATTTGGACAATATTATTTTTAATTAAGCCACTTGCATTTAAAATATATACACAACTGGGTCATGTCAGCAAAAGCCTTTACAACTTTATACGGCGCGGACTATAAATAAAAAAAAAGATAAACGACCAAATTGAAAAATGCAGGCTTGACTTTTGTGCAGTTTATTGAATGAAAGTTTATGATAGGGTAAATGAAAATTTATCGCTTATTCTGACTTTGTCATAGTGGTTTGTGGCTTGCGGCATGATTTATTGCACCTACGATGTGTGACAGGATAAACGTAATAATTCACTGGTGAGGTTACTGTGAATAAATAACTCTTGGTAACTAGCTTAAGCTATTGCGCCGTGGCTGGGTCGCGACACAGGCAGAATTGCCTATACTGGGTGATATTTTTAGTGTCTTGACTATATATATATATATATATATATATATATATATGGAAAATATGTCAAAGGCATAGTTCTTTAATCATTTTATTTGTTTTACTTGTGAAAATCGTATGAGTTATAATGCGTACCTAAGTAGGTAGTTACGCTATTTCGCTCACTCTTTTCATTCATGTGTGATTACGGCCTAGGTCTTATAGGTACCTATTTTATTATTATGCCCGACCTATAGGGTGTATTTCTTTTAATAGTAATTTATGAGATTTTTGGAACTTTAATTACCGAAATACTAGCACAAATCGTCATAGTCATAGAACAACGAAGGTTTTGATAATTTTAGCTTTTTTTAAAATGACATCTAAAGCCCGATTGTTAAACTGTTATGTGGCGTAATATAAACTGTAAAGTTGCTGTTTTGCAGAACCAACTTTGTTCTACGACTATGACGAAATATACTGTGGTCTATAGATTCTATTCCACTTACACAAGACACCATTTTATTATGAAGACGGTAGAAAAGTCAGCCAGTATACAAGGTGTAACGGAAAGGGTATATAAATAGAAAGAGCAAGGCTTCTTTGGATCATAACAAACGATATGGCAAGGGTTATTTGATCCTATCTCTACAAGTCCGGAAGTAATGATATTTTTAAATTCATAGATACCAGAAACCAACCTTTTCAAATTGAAATAAATACATCACTAGCACTCAATCAGCTGATCGATGTCAATGAACGTGGAAAGTTATTGACCCACGTAGTGCGATGACACGTTTGTTATGATTTGAATTCAGGAAACATATGATACCGAAAATTTGGTATCAATTCTTGGAGTATTTTATTTTGAGTTGAAACCCTTGCCATATCGTTTGTTATGATCCAAAGAAGCCTTGCTCTTTCTATGTATCTACCCTTTCCGTTACACCTTGTATTTAGATTCAAAAATTGTAGTATATTATTATTTTGACTTCTTGTTCAAATTGAATAGCCCGCTTACGTCCACTGCTGAACTGCTGCCTCTTCTCAACCTTAGCAAGCCATGGTCGTTAAGGGATATTGCCATAATAACCACGCTTGGCAGGCGGACTGGTGATCGCAGTAAGATGGTAACTAACCTCGAGCTGATAGATGCTGCTGCCCACCCATCGGGTGTTTATCCCTTAGTCGCCTTTACGACACTTGTAGCAAGACATGGGGTGGTCTATTCTAAGCCAGAAGGAAGGAAGACAACCTTCGTAGCGTAGCGGTATTTGGCCCGCTTTAAATCTCGGAGGTCGTGGGTTCGATTCCTATGCCAGACAGGAAATATTTGTGTAGATTCTAAGATTTCTTTACGTGTCTGAGGGACTACCCTCCGTGCCTCGGAAAGCACTTTAAGCCGTTGGTCGCGATTGTTATAACATCAACTTAAACAAATGTATAATAGGAAACGGGCAGCAGCGTTTCCCTGTATGTTATAACATAATACTGCGGTCACCAATCCGCCTGCCAAGCGTGGTGACTATGGCAAAACCCTCCCTCGGAAGGAGGCCCATGTTCAGCAGTGGACGTTATACAGACTGATGATGAATAGGAGATGGTGTCGAATACTTCATTACTCTGCTGTGCCCTTACTGCGTAAAATAGAGCGACAGTTGCACAAAACTCCCCTAAAGAAACTAAAAGCCATATTCCCTCAATCTCCCCGTCAGCGACCGCCCTGAGCTGAGGTCCAAGTCCCACAGGAGACGCCCTCTTGCGCAGGTTGCTTAGTTTGTAGTGTTCAACCCATTTATCTAGGCTGGAGCTCTGCTCGCCTTTATGCCCGGTGCAGTAGCAAAAGCCTCAGGGCTAACTACATATGTCCGTCCGAATAAAATAAAAAAAAACCCTTATTGTAGACCTCAATACCCTTATTGTAGACCTCAACCGCGTAGATCCCGTTCCCGTGAACACATTAACTTAAAATATAACCTATGACACTCACAAATGACGTGGCTTTCTATTGGTAAAAGAATTTTCAAAATCGGTTCAGTAGATCCAGAGATTACCCCCTACAACGTCACAAACTTACAAACTTTACCACTTTATAATATTAGTATAGATATTTATAAAAGAATACGGCTTCCAAAACACACTGTGATTTTTTATCGTTGCCAATAATTGGCAGGACATTTTGCCATGAGTAGAACAATCAAAACATTACATTAAATTTATAATATAGACTGTATATTTACGGTTAAAAAAAAACTTAATGGTGTCGTGGGACACCAGGTAGGAACGAAGTTCCTTCGGCTAATGTAGAATCGACGGTACCAATTCTTTTTATACTCGTGATAATTTCTCAACGAAATGTCCGATTGGAATAAAACAAAAAGTATTTTACTTCTACATAAATACCCTTGATAACATAATGCTTAATTTGGATAAGGATTAATATTATGATATACATTTAACGTAGTTTCTTTCTTCAGACGATTTAATATTTTTTATGAACATAAAAGCGGTTATTGTGACTAAACTATGATAGTTAGATATATGCTCTCGTGGACTTTTTTGTAGATCTTAATAAGACCTACAAACCCGTAGTACATCATTTTGTTCTATTGTCAAAAGTTTTTGCAGCGCACGCATTAATAGGTTTTCGCTTTTACACCTTGGGTTACAAAATCGCAATTTTCTTACGGATCCCTAATTTTTTTTGAAAATAACCTTCCTCGCTTTTGAATATAGCCCGTAACCTTCCTCGTAGAATAGAATTTTTGAAATCGGACCAGTAGTTCCTGACATTAGCGCGTTCAAACAAACATTTAACGGTTTTATTCCACGGACTTTTTTCCACGGTTTTACTATCACATTTTTTTCAGTTCGGTCGCGCAGCATAATCACTATCTCCTCCAAGCCTGCCGTAAGGAACTTCGTTCCAAAACTACAACCTAAGAAGAAACCTTGACAAATGAGAAGTCCAGTGTGAGGAGGATATAGGAATTAGGAAAGTTTTTTGCAACTGTTGCTCTACTTTACAGTGCGCGGACCTCACGGATTTTGGGTCTACGAAGGCATCGGAAGGTAATCGTATTCATAAAAGCAAATTAAGAAAAAACTAAAACAAACAAAAAAAATTACTTGATCTCGCTAATCTCAGGAACTTTGATGACCGATTTGAAAAAATATTTTAGTGTTAGATAGCCCATTTCTCGAGGTAGGCTATACTTAACTATAAAGTTCCTACGGGAACGGTAGTTACGCGGATAAAAAATTTAGAAAATAAATTTTAGCCTTTTTTATTCAAGACGACCCGATATTTAGATCGGGAAGGATGGTTATATGGGGCGAAGAATGGTTTTACGACCTTTTACTTCCCGTGTGCTTCAGAATAGTGGGCACTTAAATACCCATTGGAAGCGTACTTACGGGTATGTTTAGATACTTTTATGACGTAGAAATGCTATACACTAATATATTCCTCAACCTTCTACTTCAACGATTCTGTGGTCATTGACATCCTCGTAGTTAGGCTACGCAACTAAAAAAAAGACACACAAACACAGTACAGTACAAAAGGACTTTAATAGCTGTAAGTTTTCCTATTATAATACATAAAAATAAATAAAATTCGTAACTTTAACATTATTTTTAGTGCTTAGGTATGTACATCACTTAAATAAAAAAAAAACAACTATTTTAAAATAGGAATAACAATTCATCAGCACGTATAACGTCCACTGCTGAACATAGGCCTCCTCCCAAAGAAAGGGTATTTGACTTAGTCACCACGCTTGGCAGGCGGGTTGGTGACCGCAATATTATGTTGTACCACACAAGGAAACGCTGCTGCGCGTTCCTTGATATTCGATTATTATATATGATGTTATAACAATCGGGACCAACGGCTTAACGTGCTTTCCGAGGCACAAAGGGACCCGAACCAACCAGACCCGGAAAGAAATTTTAGAATTTACACAAAGATTTTCTGTCCGGCGTGGGTATCGAACACACGACCTCCGCGATTTAAAGCGAGCCAAATACCGCTACGCTACGGAGGTTGTCCGCATTATGTTATATGGAGAAATATAAATCGCCTCTTTGCTTCAATAACGTGATAAGTTTTTTAAGTCCACTTTTGAAGATGTCACATTATTGAAGCAAAGAGGCGAAATAATTAAGATTATTTGCTTGAATAGTAGAAAGTGACTACGATAGTGAAGAAATCTACTGTTAAAGAGATTACATACATTTTAGAAGCAATATACTTACCTAGAGCGTATTATTTGCGAAGACACCATCTTAAGTGTTCTTCTACAAATAAAACTAAACCAAGATGATAAATATACGCAGAAAAAAATACACACAAAACCTCAGCAACGCCGCAGGCCCCCTAAGCATAAAAGCGTAAACGGAAAAACTGAGTTTATCTGCAAAACCCCGCAAATCTCCGTACATTACCAACTACTACATGAAATTACTAAGTCTATCATGAAAATGGCTGCGAGCTAAAAGAACTCAAGATATCTGCCAGTGTTTACAGCAAACAAGTAACAACTGGCGATATTACTTCAATTTCTTCGACGAGTCTTATCTCCGGGTTGAGAGGGGACATACAGTCCCCTAGTCTACCTAACAAATGGAGAATATGCTCGATTAGTTTGGTATAATATGTCTTGATTTGCCTGTATGCCAGCTAGCACGATTACGAGAAATCGTATATGCTACCTACCCATAGTTTAGAAAGAATAATAAGATGCCATCGAACCCCCGAAGTCGGAGTGGCCCGTGAAATGTACAGTAGTACGAAAGTACCCAATAACTCCGCTAAAACTCTTAAAAGTCATCCCTTCGCAATCTCCCCACCAGAGACCGCCCCGAGGATCAAAGAAGGCGACTCGCGGACTGTATGTCGTTTTTAAACCATTTAATAGTGCCAGTGCCCTACTCATCTTTATGTCCGCTGAAGTAGCAAAAGTCTCTTGATGCTCAATAAAAACTACGCTAATTTTACAGGCATCCGACGGTCACCGTAGCCTAGTTGGTAGTGCTCCTGCCTACGAAGCTGGTGGTCCTGGGTTCGAATCCCGGTAAGTGCAAATATTTGTGTGATGAGCACGAATATTTGTTTCTGAGTCATGGATGTTTTCTATGTATTTAAGTATTTATCTATCTATATAAGTATGTATATCGTCGCCGCGTCTTTTCATTCTATACAAGGCCAGAACGCAACCATAGGAAACTGTTCGTGTATATTTTGTAATGCTGTTTTGAAGTCTTTGATTACAATATATACACGAATTTTGCGTACTAATCGTGTATAGTTTGTACCGTGGATGCTTGCGTCTTCGTTCCAGACTATACTACACAACTTACTTACGATTCGCGAAGTGGGGCTCCGTCGAGCTTAGTTAGTAGACGCCATATGAGGTTTATTTTAGGTTTAATTGTGAATAAAAAATCTGTGTCTGCTAACTAAGCTCGACGGAGCCCCGCTTCGCGGGGCTCTTACTTCGGAATGATTAAAAAAAAAAACCACGAAGACTAAGGTCTTCTAACCTAACTTATCCGAGTCGGGTTGCACTGACAACAAAAACAACGTTTACAATGTTTCTTTTCTACACTATTGGTCCGCATGCGTACTGGCGCTGTACGTTTTGAAGCGCTGTACTTACTTACATCACTACAAAGTATACGCGAGTATTTGCGTACTGCTCTTGTATATATTGGAAGAATTTAGTAAAAAAGTTATTTCCAATCTGTACGTGATTAGTTTCACACCCTTGCGTTCTGGCCTTGTATAGAATGGAAAAACGCATCGTCGCCTGGTACCCATAGTACAAGCTTTGCTTAGTTTGGGGCTAGGATGGTATGTGTGACATTGTCCCTAGATATTATTATTATTATCCTGCCCCCGTGCCGAGAGCAAAACTTTAAAAAGAATATAGCATTAGTCTATTCTTTTCAATCGGACAAATAGATTTTTAGTTTATTAATTATAAACATATGTATAAGACAATATTAAAGCAAAACATAGTTGGCATTCTTTTCTTTAAAAAGACAACTCACGCACTAGGCAATTTAATCCTTGTGTCGTGGGGGACTTTACAACTATTCAATTCACGGATACAATGCCAGACTCAAAACAATGATCTGTAGTTCACACAAAAATTGTCCCGGGCGGGAATCAAATCCAGAACATCAAGACTAGAGTAGCAGTAGCAACTACAGTAACCATTGAATCGTCAGTGCAGCTATATAAATACACATTTTAAATCGCCTAAAGTGTAAGCGCCCCGTTCTTTCCGCCCTTGTGTCCCAAAAACTAAGGGCAATCTCAGAGTAGGGATGCGATACGGAATGCCCGCCGCGCCCAAGGGATCTCCGGCTGAATCCTCGAGATATATAAGGCCGCAGGAAAATATTAACATGATTTCTTTGCGGTTCCCTTGTTGAGATTCTGCCAACGAATTAGATCCTAGCAAACGCGTTATCAGAAATAGCAATGGGAAAAGCTTCGAGATTTATTTATTCTTGTCGTTTCTTTTTATGTGGCAAACACTTGAAGGCATTGAAGCTAAGTTATAAATTAATATATACAAAATAACACAGATTGGGGGGGCCAGCACACGTTGGGGCCGAAAAGCTCTCGAATGGAGACCGCGGATTGGCAAGTGTAGCGAAGACGTCCACCAACTAGATGGACAGATGACCTCGTAAAAGCCGCGGGATTACGATGGATGCAGACCGCCTCCAACCGTAGTAACTAAAAATCTATGAGGGAGGCCTATGTACAGCAGTGTACGTTGTACGGCTGAAATGATGATGATGGTGATTAACAAAAGTAGTGAAGTGAAAGAATGAAAAGCAAACCACTGCTAAAGTTAGGACTAGAAAAATAATTACTAGCTACTTAGCTATATATCTTATGTAATTATGTTTTACGTTTAAAACTTAAATTTCAAGATAAAATACTTGAAATTACTAATTGTTAGTCTTTTAGAGGATTAGCATTCAAAAGGTATGGCAATATATAAAAAAAAATATCCTTCTGCTTTAGATTTAAAATTGAGTATTATATCAATTATTTTCTACTACTTTTAATGACTACGTTTGTTATATATATCACCAAAGTCCTAGTTCAGTTCTTTGCTTTTTGCCTCGCTAAATGCTGAAAATGGCATCTGAATGTATGGAGTGCATGGTGTCGAGTTAAGTCGCTGCATCGAGCTCCCAAAACCGCCTTAATTGCTTCCACTGGAATTTGTACGCGAACCAACGGTCGAAAAAGAAAGCAAATTGCGAGTGCCGATGATAAAAGTGGCACGTCGGCTTAGACCCGAAGTGTTCTTACTTTGATTGGGAATCTATCGGTACCCTTTTCAAGCAAATTGCATGCAAGGAGTTGGGATTTAGCATTGATATGCCAATTAGAGAATTTCGGAAAGTTAGAGACGATTAAGCAGAAGCTCTTGTCCGCGGGGTTCATATATACTAATACTAGCGACCCGCCCCGGCTTCACACGGGTGCCATGCTCTTGAATCACTCTAACTATTAAAAAAACCGTATCAAAATCTGTTGCGTAGTTTTAAAGGTCTAAGCATACATAGGGACGGACAGACAGCGGCAAGCTACTTTGTTTTATACTATATAGTGATATAAAGCTGAAGAGTTGGGTTTTTAGTTGTTTGTTTGCTTGAACGCACTAATCTGAAAAACTGAGTAAGAACGCATATAAAGTATATATCGAGGAAGGCTATAATCTATATTTCATTAAAATTCTTACGGAAACGGGAGTTACCGCGGCTGAAAGCGCGCGGAATCTAGTCATTTTTATATGGCGTTGGGATATTTTTTGTCTATTTCTTAAATGGTTTAACAATTTTTTAATAGGATTCGAGACGTCTCAAAAATTATTTTTATGTTTATATGTATAAGTTCCGCAGATCTTGGGTTTGTGTAAATCTAAGATTTATTTCCACATCATCTATATCAGCAGCGTTTTCCTGTGTATATACTGTAGGTACATAAAACTGCGGTCACCAACCCGGGTGCCAAGCGTGGTGACTATGGCAACACCCCTTTAGATAGCGACTCACGTTCATCAATGGACGTTATACATGCTGATGATGTAAAAAATGTTAATATAAGATTGGCCTTCAAAAAAATATAAGCTTCCAAAGTATATTTGCCAGTCTGTACAAAAATGTCAAGCCAATGTTAACACTATTTGAAAATAAGCAAATGGAGCGGAAGGCAATAGTTAAGGAATAGTTTCACGAACCATTTAGCGTCAGCGACACAGGACATAATCCCTTTACAAAGTTCCTAGAAATACGGACGAGATTTAAGAAAGTTTCTTTGAACTTACTTTTATGAAGAGGCAGTGGGAGTTAGTCTGCGAATAAATAGTTATGGAACAGAAATCCATGCGCTCTTTTTGTAAATAAGAAAATCTTTCCGGATAATAGTACACTTATTTATTTATGATTTACACACATTACATTAGGGGGAAGGCTATGGTGAAGCTGAGTGCGGGATGCTAGTTTTTAAATAAAAAAAAATCAGCAGACCCACTAAAGGAAAAAACAAAAAGAGAACAAGAAAAAAGTATAGGTAAGGAAATTGATTGGAATTTCCGGGGAAAATAGGGGTGTATGGTATGGTGACTCAGGTTGTTCCAACTTCATTTGCCTTTCCCACATAACGATGGAAATTGATACTGGAAACTATGTCAGCATGACATACCGCCATATCGCCTTTGACGATACCCATAGGCACTCCTCCTGGGCCATTCAGGACTCTATAAACCAGATTATGAGAACGACCAAAACCAGCCTCTAGGACAGTGATGCCCATATTACCCACTACCCATAAATCTCGGTTGTTCATACAAAACTATTCTATTCAATACTCACATACCCCACTGATTTTAGTCACGGCAGCCAATTTTTATGGAGATTGGCGAACTGGGCCGGGCTTATGATAGTGCACCGCTATTATACGTGCACAAACACAACTGCACTCTCTATTCCTTTATTCTCCGCTAGGATGGTTTTATCGACAATACTGGTGAGATATCATGTGTCAACTGACTGCGTAACAAGTCACGGGTGAAACGGGTGGAAGTTGATGGTGTTCATGGTAGAGCCCCATGGCTGGTAATTAGATTTTTCTCAAGAGAAAACTTCTAGTATTTCCATTTTTTTTCCCGACTCCTGACTCGAACTCGGGTAACGCGCGAGTGAAGTGTATTTGAATGGTAATATTAAAATGAAAAGATGGTTGAATCGTAGTATTAGAACATATATTAAATCGTAAATCAACACGTAATGTTACACACAATAAAACATGACAAGACAATAAATTATGTAACATTTTATCTCACAACAACCCTCACAAATACTTTATAACAATAGAAAAGTGAAAGTATGGAATAAACCCCAAGAAAGCGTAACTTCAGCCCAAAATGTAAACCAATTCAAAAATAGACTCGACAAACATCTCAGCTGCAATAGAAGCTAGTAGAGAAGAGCAGGATACAGGCACTTACCAGTTGAATCAACTGCTTGCCTGATCACAAATAATAATAATATGAATAAAAAATAAATATAAAAATGTCTATAAGACAGAAAAACCTATTACCCAGCCAGTCGCCAACAGTTCCATATACGTCTTTATTATTTCATCTTACAGTAGAACTCTTTACTGCTACCTACACTCAATTATCACTTATTCTAACATTCAAGCAAAACTATAACGTTGAACTCTTTATAACAAAAATATATCAAAGTTTCCAAGTTCCACTGCGAAGTAGCTAAGAAAAATAGATTCCTGTGTTTCAATTAATTAATAATTCGCCGTCTGTGAAGCGGCTCCAAGTGAAATTTTAATGAGCCAACTCATTCAGCGGAGTACACTAAATTGTCTTTTTCTCGCAAACTGATGGAATTCTAAAAATGTTGCAGTGAGATCGTTTTAAAAGTGTTGCCGTGTGACCTACCTTAATTACAATTGAGTTAATTATAAACAGCTGTAACTAATTTTTTTAGACAACCTCCGTAGCGTAGCAGTATTTTGCGGCTCGCTTTAATTCTCGGAGGTCGTGTGTTCGATCGGACCGTACCGGACATGAAAATCTTCGTGTAAATTCTATGATTTCCACCCGAGTTTGGATGTTTGAGGGATCCTCCGTGCCTCGGAAAGCACGTTAAGCCGTTGGTCCTGATTGTTATAACATCAAATATAACAATCGTATACCAGGGAACAGGTAGCAGCGTCTCCTTGTACA
This sequence comes from Nycteola revayana, assembly GCA_947037095.2. Lineage (NCBI taxonomy): Eukaryota > Metazoa > Arthropoda > Insecta > Lepidoptera > Nolidae > Nycteola > Nycteola revayana. The sequence continues at coordinate 17,695,880 of OX344856.2, read as the reverse complement.
ACAGAATACTGCGGTCACCAACCCGCCTGCCAAGCGTGGCAAAACCCTCCCTCGGGAGGAGGCCCATGTTCAGCAGTGGACGTTGCACGGGCAGATGATGATGATGATGACTTCTTTTAGTACTTTTCCTATTATTTTATCTTGTTTGTTAGGCCATTTTACTTCAATCAAACTATTTTTTTTTTCTTTTTACAGCTGTGTGGTTTCCGGCTTAGAAGACCATTCCAATGGGTGTCGTAAGAGGCGACTAAGGGGCGTAGAGATGATGGATGGGCAGCAGCATCTATCAGCTCAAAGAAAGTCACCATCTTTCTGCAATCACCAATCCGCCTGCCAAGCGTGGTGATTATGGCAATGCCTCTTAATGTCCCTGGCTTTCCAAGGTCTGTTAAGAGGAGGCCTGCTCAACAGTAGATGTTAACGGGTTGATACAATATTATAGTACAGTAAACTTGTTTTTGGTTTTTATTTCCATAAAATTGAGGGGAAATTTAAAAGTAACATAAGTGTGTCAGCCCTAAATTACACTGCATTCCGGCAAAAGAACTTTTGAAATCGGTTCAATAGTTTTTTAATTACACTAAATGGTCTCTCTCGCTGGAAAAGTGTTTAAATTCAAAAATGTAGCAAAATAGTCATTTTAATGTATCGCCGTGTGAGCTACTTTAATTAATGAGTTAATTATAATTTTTTTTTGTTGCGTCGATAGCTTTATGTCGCTAACTACGAAGGGAATTTCTGCGACACGTCGTTTGCTGCAGCTTCATGTCGTCCGCTACCAACTTGTACCTTTAATGTCCATTTCAAAATAAAAGGTCTTACCTAATCTCTTCCGTTGTCACATCAATCGACAGCGGATATACCATCTCTAAATGCATCAGTACAGTTCTTACTAGTTTTTTTTCACTAGTTTTCTCCCGCGCGGTTTCACCTGCATATCTCCCGTTTTCATAGTTACTTCATAATTAATTTAAGCATATGGTACTCTTGGATGACGTAACTTTCTCAGGCCTCTTTTATGGAGACGCAGGGCGTCGAGCGGCGCGTCACGCGGCGCGTTGTGCGGCGCGGCCCGCCCTGAAATTAAACATATGGCGTTGCATGAGTACGAGTGAGATGTGAGACGGCACGCCGCACGCGACGCGCGATATTCCACGTTTCCGTAAACAAGGTCTAATGGTGACAGAATTTTTAAAATCCTTCCTGTAGTTTTAGATCCTTTTCAATGCACACAAACAATCATAATATTTATCCTTATAATATTAGTATAGATAAATTCGCCAAATATGGCCTGTTCTCAACTGAATATTAAGCCAACACTTGCAATCACGATGAAATAAGAAGAAACCTTTTAAAATCCTCAAGAAGTTTTTCAAGTAATTTAGGCTAACCGTTGCAGTCCCTTAATCTCAGAAAACCGTTACGAGAGTTAAAAGGATACATTTATTTTTAGGTAAGAGGCTGGCCCACCTGACGTTAAGTGGTCGTTGAAGGAATGGACTACATTATAAGATGAGCGATGAATAATTTAAATGAATGGATAAGCCCTTTTTTATCTCAATATTATGCTAAGGAATATGTATAGTGTACAGATGGGGATTTTATTGTTGGACCTGCTTTATTTTTAATTAAACTGCTAATTTTAATACCCACCTTAGATAAATGATCGGACCAATTATAATTATAGGATACCCACAATCGGCCGTAGCCCAATGGCTAGGGCGTCGGACTTGTGATCTTATGGTCGCCGGTTTGATCCCCACCCATTGCACTACCGACGTGAACCCACTCGTACCACAAGCAAAACTCAGCTAGTAATTTTTTTCTTAAGAATTAGCAAGCTGAAATGGCAGAAGCAGGACACATAGCTGGAAGAACTGACGGCCGATAGAGAAGAAAGTATCCGAGTGGAGACCACGTCCGCCGACACAATTATTTGTTATTGTTATTTGTTACACATTGTGATTCTGACAAGTACAATTGTATGTTAATAGCTAAGTGCTAAATGAAGATTATTATTTCATCCTCCCGACCGATTTCGGACGACAATCAATCTCTGAGGAGGGAGCTAACTACGCAGGACATTTATTGTCAACTAGTGCGTGAACTGTGAACTCGATATTCCTTTACTCTCAAAATATTTTACTATCTACACTAGCTTCCCGCGCGTGGTTTCATCCGCGTAGCTCCCGTTCCCGTGGGAACTTCATAATAAAATATAGCCTTACTCGATAAATTAGCTAACTAACAACTGTCTAACCACAGAAAAGATAGAAGGTGACCTTTTCTCTGTTTTGTGTATCTCTAACACAGAAATATTTTTTCCAATCGCGATCATGTAAACTCACAAACTTAACGTGCTTTCTGAGGCACGGAGGGAAGTCCCTCAACCAACCAGACCCGGAAAGAAATCTTAGAATTTACAATCAGATTTCCTGTCCAGCGTGGGGAACGAACCCACGACCTCCGAGATTTAAAGCGAACCAAATACCGCTACGCTACGGAGGTTGTCTAGATATACCTGTAGTAAACAGTGATAATAATGTTATTTTTCATATTTACTTTCTAAAGTAGTACGACTTTTATCAAAATGGAAGGCAATTTCTCTGCGAAACTTCAACGTTACTTTTTCAGATTACAGACAAACGTTGAGTAGTCTGAAAACGAAAAAATACCACGTTGTAAAAATACAAACAGCATTCCGTATTCTAATTTAGCTGATTGCCCATACATGGGTGAGTGAAGGTAGCTACGAGAGAAGTACTTAAGCATGATGATGATAATAGATAATTTTGTTCCTAAAATTTTGATTCTAAAATCTACGTTGGTATCAATAAACATACCAATGATTATACATTGAGATGTTTGTTATACTAAAATATAAGTAAGCAATGATTTAAGTCAAGTATATATATTTGAAGCGGCCGTAGCCATTGGGCTAGGGCGTCGGACTTGCGATCTTGAGGTCGCAGGTTCGAACCCCACCCATTGCACTACCGACGTGAACCCACTCGTAACACAAGCATTTAGCTTAGCATGAGGGGTTAACAAGAATACTAGTAGACTGTAAAATTGTGCTAGTAATCTTTTAAAAAAAAAAAACATATATATATATATATATGAATCTTTGTTTGATGTGTGTTTGTTGGTAATAATTCATAATTCAGTGTTTGAGCTGTATCAATAAAATGCTTAAAAGTAATCATACAATATGTCAGTCCGTTCCTACTCAGTAAGGTTGTACTCGAGCGGATCAGCTTTGAATCCGCCCAATCATGGAGGAAGACGTACACTCGATTCGTTTGTCTAAGGTGCGGGGGCTTCAAGCGTTCGTGTCGTCACCACCAAGAGAGTCCCGGTGCTTTAGTGCTGTCTGAGCGCCGACTTTCGGGATGAAGGAAGCGCGGTGGGTCTACCTACACCCGCCGCCGTGTGTGTGTTTCTCTGAATTGTTTAATGTCGAGGATATACGACGTAGGCTGACAATCTCATTCAAAAAATTACCAACGCAAACATCGCCAGTTAAGGTATTTGCCCCAAGCTGCTCACTAAGAATTGGCATTATTTAAACTGAGTGCTGAATTTGGCTGATCAAAAACATTCCTTTCAAGCAATCAGAACAATACTCGTTTAGAAACGAAACAGAATCGATTCAATAGAACCCTTAAATGTCTATAATAACAATCCTTTTTTCCATTCCAATACGGGATGGCTGCCACACAAATAGTGTGGCTTAGATGTTTGGGAAAAACGAAAATGATATGGCTTTTTTAATCTATAGTTATCGAGCACAAATCCTAATCCTTACTCCTTACTAATATTATAAATGCGAAAGTAACTCTGTCTGTCTGTCTGTCTGTCTGTCTGTCTGTCTGTCTGTCTGTTACCCAATCACGCCTAAACTACTGAACCGATTTAAATGAAATTTGGTACAGATATAGTCTAGAGCCTGAGAAAGGACATAGGCTATATTTAATTATGAAGTTCCCACGGGAACGGGAGTTACGCGGGTGAAACCGCGAGCGGGAAGCTAGTAATATTATAAATGCGAAAATTTGTATGTGTGGATGTATTTAAGTTTGTTACGATTACACGCAAAAACTACTGAATGTATTTGGCTGAAAGTTTGCACGCGGATATAACCTCGATTAACATATAGGGTACAAAATATCACGCTCCGACCCACTGGAGCAGAGTGACGTGGGTAAAATCGCGGGGCGCAGCTAGTTGTTAATAAAGTTGTGTAATACAATGGGCATGACGACTACAAAAATGTATTTAGTCTAGTTAGATTACTAAATAAAAAATATTGAACACGTATTTTTTTATTTATCAAATCAATAAAAATTGATTGAAAAGATACAGAGCAAAAGCAAACTATTGAGTTCAGCAGAGGGGGGCTTGTGACGTCACTATTAAGTAAAATTGTACCTAGAAATGACGTCATACGAAAATTCAACGCGCTGTATCTTCGTCATTTTGTGTTTGAGAAACGAAATAAAAAAATATGCGTCCAATATTTTTTGGTTATCTAACTGACGGACTAAATAGATTTTTTTAATCTTCATGCCCATTCGCGGCCATCAAAACAGAGGTTCGTATAAACAAAATTGTATTTTTTAAACCTGGAAGTACTTTCATAGACACACGCAAATTTTCAATCATACAATGTGTCCCTATCCGGAATTTTTCTTTTAAGCGCGCGGTTGTTTTATGCGATAAACGCTGCGTTACACGCAATGCGATTAACGCACATCATTTCATATCAGGTAATATAATTACAAACCATTGTTTTACGCGGTTGACGCAACGCCAAGCGCAGATATAAATTTACGACATATAGTTAATCGCATTGCGTGTAACGCAGCGTTTATCGCATAAAACAACCGCGCGCTTTAGTCATCTTTTAAAAATAACGTTATGACCTTGTTTGAATACCTGTAGAGGAACGGTTGGTGGTGTTCCTCCACAGAAAATGAAGATCTTCTTTGCCGGATGAGGTGGTGTGCCCGACGACCGACGGCAATTTGGTACTGTTCGGAACTTGTATATGTTCTAATTGGCTTGCGAACTTGTATTGCGCGATACAGGTTAGTTAGGATGCTAGGTGGTAGATGGCGCTGCTCGTCCACTAGTAGTTTGTGTGCGGCTACTGTAGATGTCGCTACATACCTGTTCCTTACCTGTTCCTATTGTTTGGAAGAACTTTTTAAAAGTTAAGTTTAATAAATACTGATTACATCTAAAATAAACACAAGTATTTTATATATTACACTATAAAATAAATTGTTAATTAATTATTTCTTTCTTTCAATTCTCCGAGAAATTAACGAATTAAAACAGTTTATTCGTTAGAGTGGCCATCTATGGTCCACCCACCTTAATCACTATATCTGGACCTCAGAAGCGGCAGTAGCCCAATGGCTAGGGCATCGGACTTGTGATCTTGAGGTCGCCGGTTCGAACCCCACCCATTGCACTACCGACGTGAACCCACTCGTAACACAAGCATTTAGCTTAGTACAAGGGGTTAACAAGAATACTAGTAGACTGCAAAAGTCTGCTAATAATCATTAAAAAAACTGGCATAAGGAGCACTACACGTATTATCCTATAGAAGCATTTGGTCGTAAGTGCCAGTTTACGTTTTCATTTAAGGCCTTATCTTCGCCTTTCATCAAGCAAGGCTATGGCTAAACGTAAGTCTATATTAAATAAAAAATAAAAATTAAAAAAATACGACGAATGTGTGTGACGTATAATGGCGCATACGAACTCCTTTTAAAGATATGGCATATATTTCAAAAGCACCTTGTTATAGATTCATGAAGCAATTTTTCCCAAGACTAATGCTTGCGATACCCATTCAAAAAAAAGTCATATAAGAAAAATATAATATACCTACGGATTTTTCACAACTTGCAGTCTGAAGTTGAGCACTGACATATCCTTGATTTAACTAATTTGTAAGAGAAATAACCTATGAAAACTACTGTGGTTTTGTACGAAAGTCTTTAAAGTCACGCGTCCATATACCTACTGTAGGAATAAAATACACGTAAAAGTATTTATTGTTTTAGAATATAGTTGCACAATTCAATATACGCTAGAGATAAAAACGAAAAATGATTTTACAGACTTTAACCATTTGTAGGCAAAAAAACCAAAATATTTTAAAATTGAAATAGAAAGGAAAATGGAAGAAATATAGGGGCTCAAAAAGCTATCAAAAACAGCAAATGAAGTTTTTTTTTCATTTTATACCTATGAAGTCAGAATATGGCTAAAATAGCGTTTTCGGCGTAACTAAGTTTGATATGAGTCAACTAGCCCATTAACTTCGAAAAAGTTGGCCTATCACATAAAATGTTTTTGTAAACAGTCATCGAAAACTTAAGAAAATTAAAAAGGCAAATCTATAATTAAAAATGAATCGCTGAATGTTCGAGAACAGCTGAAGCGATTTCGCTTATTCTTTTTTTGTTGTGTTTGTTATTTTCAGGAGAAGGTAATAATAAAAGAAAAAAAAATTAAAATGCGCGGGAATTTAGAAATTTAAGAATACATAACCACAATATTACTTTTTCTACGTAGGTACAACCTTAGCGCTTTTGACACTTTAATTTTTTTTAATGTAATCTTATGGCGTTTGACATAACATTGACAGAATGCGTGCTGCTCATAGTGCATATCACGGTTAGTTCAGAGTTATCACGCCTAATATTAAAGTTCAATTTAATATAGAGTTAAGACAGGACAGCTAGTATTACATACATATATTTGCCTTTATTATTTTCTTTATTGTTATTAGGTACAGAATTTCTTGTGATAACTGGCTTGATGTTTTGGCCACAAGACTTCGATAAAATTCCATATCGGCATAATTATGTAACTTTTGCATGGGACTCTTGAGCTTACTTTGTTTTTAAACTGCATATATCACCTTAAAGATACTCATAATTTTATTACGATCACAAAACCGCCTGCCGAACGTTTTTCATCCTTCAACGACCCTGGCTTGCGAGGACTGTTAAAAGGAAGTCCATGTTTAACAGTGGACAGCAATAACGCTGGAGCCCTGCTCGTCTTTATGCCCGGTGAAGTAGCAATAGCCTTCTGGCTAAAGCCTGAAAAATGATTTTGCACAGTATGTGTGTAATTTGTCGCAGAATTCTCAAAGGACTAGGAAGAAAATTTATTATAACTACTGGCTTGATATTTACTTCGAAAAACCTTAACAAATCCATCGCCTCGTCCGCAGCGTTGTAAATGAGGCGGCCAATTAAACCCGGGTCTTATCGCTACAAGATTTGTAATCCAACATGCAGCGGCGTAACTACGGTACCTGTTATTGGGCCCGTGGCAAAGATTTTTACACAATCTAGGTATATATTATAAGTGCACATTACTACTTTTTGCCGACTATAACCAAGGGGTATAAATTGAGGGTCAATTCTTACTGTTACTTCAAATACTAGGACATTATACTATATAAAATGCACGTTAATGTTTTGATATTAAGATGAGCTGGGATACAATTTGTCGCTCTGATACAATATTCCTGGATTACTGTAAAGCTCTAAAACATCACGCTTTACCTACTACTTTGGGGTGTACACATTAATCTGCGTAAAAACGCGCAACCAAAACTGAATCATTAATTTTCATATAGTAATATAATTAGTTTACCAAATAACTGAACACCATTATTACATTTATTTTGGCATTGTAATTTAATTTTATCTGTCTACTACAGAATGCAGGGATATAATTATCATATTATTATCATTCGGCAAAATTATTTACTGTATATTTTTAATATAGTAATTTACGCTACTTTCATATATTTTAATTCTGGCATGTAACTACCTAATTATTAACATCATCATCATCATCAGCCCGTACATCGTCCACTGCTGGCCATGGACTCCTCCCGAAGTAGGGTTATGCCATAGTCACCACGCTTGGCAGGCGGATTGGTGACCGCTTCCCTGTGTATTATGTTATAATACACAGGGAAACGCCCGTTCCCTGGCATTCGCTTATTATAGATGACGTTATAACAATCGGGACCAACGGCTTAACGTGCTTTCCGGGGCACGGAAAGTTGTCCCTCAACCAACCAGACTCGGAAAGAAGTCTTAGAATTTACACAAAGGTATCTTGTCCGGCGTGGGGATCGAACCCATGACCTCCGAGACTTTAAGCGAGCCAAATACCGCTACTTTACGGAGGTTGTCTTAACATCATGGAATGCCCTTAAATGTATTTTTGTTTTTGCTATTAACAGTATTTATTTCAAAGATGCATGATGCATGCCTTTCTATAAACTCAATAAGTCTTGTAGCGATATCTACAGTAGCCACCAATAGTACCTACAATAAAACTAGCAGCGCCATCTAGTATCCCTACTAACCGGTATCGCGCAATACAAGTTAACCTTTGAACATAGACAATTTCTAAACAGTAACATAAGGTAGTCATTCACCGAGCATATCACCTCGTCCGACAAAGAAGATCTTCATTTTCTGTGAGGGAACATCACCAACCATCTCTTTACAGTCTCATCAAAATAACATTAGATGGCTGCAGTAGATCCGCTTAATCTTTTATGACTAGTCCCCATCCTGCTACCTTATAACTACGCCACTGCCAACATGGCGGATTAATCACAACTCCGACATCGAGAATAAAAAAAAAATATATTGAAAGTCTGTGTTTCAGTTTGATATATTTCTCATATTAGGGCCTTTTTTCCTGGATTCGAATTTAAATGTTTTCAAAGAGACTTTTCCCGTAGCATTTTCGAATGGTTTTTACGAGCAGGCAATAAACCCAAACTCACCTAGTATTAAGTGATGGAGTCGCCCAAATAAACGTATTGTGTATTACAACATAATACTGCGGTCACCAATCCGCCTGCCAAGCGTGGTGACTATGACAATTGCCCTCCCTCGGGAGGCCCATGCCCATCAGTGGACTTTATATGGGCTGATGATGAATGTTGAGTGCGTCCACATTTGGCGAATGCGCGTCGAATGAGCAGATTGAGAGCCGCTCGCGCTCGCTACCGCTATTAACCAATTTGCGCGCGCGTTACTGCTACCTCCTTACTTCTAGCGCGCTAATTTACAGCTAGGACTAATCGAAACGAAGTGTAATCGCACGAATTATTTATATAAGTTACGATAAAAAGATACACTTGCATTAAATGCACGCGCGCAAATCGTAGACGGCTCTCGCACATTCTCCGCCGCCTACCGCCCTAGGCTCGGCCTTGGGGAGTGGGGAACATGGGCCCCGCTCCCTTCGAGGCTGACCCATGAGGAGTAGGGACGCCTCTACACTCCGGGCGTCCCTATAATTGGGCAAATGGGCCACTGTAAGTGTGGCCCTGGAGATCCCGCGGTACCATATTGGCCGCGGGTGCCGTCGGGGGGCCGGATTGCTCATGCGTACCCGACCCCCGCCAACGGCGGATCGAAGGAGTGTCCGGGAGGTTTTAGTGGTGTAGGGTCCTCTCCTCGTGATATGAACTTTAGCATACCACGCTATGGAGAGGGCGAGTCCCACATATCCCACCGCCAGCGCGCAATTACGCTGCAACGGTGGTGGGAATGCGTCAATGCATTTCCCCCCGGACAACAAAAAAAAAGGCTCTCGCACATTCGCGGCGCACGTTTACAGCTGCATATTCGCTAAATGTGGACTCATCCTAACAGACCTACTAAGTTGAGAATAGCACTATGTCAAATTCATGTTATAATGCACTTAATTGTAAACCTGAACAAACGAGTCTAATTGCTATAGGTAATGGTCTAATAATTAATACCTAATAGTGCTCCGCAGCTCAGCCCTAAGGGAATGAAGATATTAATATATTCATCTCTAAACGCTGTAGCAACCATTGACTTAAGTTATAACTAGACAGGCACACCTTATATACTCGCTGCAAACATCTGCCTTCACAAGATTGGTATCGATTTAGTATGGGAAAGCAAGAGCTGTGGCAATTTGTCTCTAAACTTATTTCTCTTGTCTTTTGTAATCTGATATTTGGTAGGTTTATTTGCGTTTTTATTGAGTTTGCCTATCTAGCTATTAACATAAATCTATGTATTCAAGCAGGCAAGAGTTAAACAGGTCGCCATCAAATATTACATCGAGATTCGAGATAATTAAGTTGTTCCGCGTTCCGTTCCACGCGGACTGCCAAGTTTAACAACTTTCTCACAACTCCTGGGAAACCTACAGCATGTTTTGAGCTCCGACTGAGACGTTATTTTCGTACTAAATATATTATATTATTTGAATGAATCAGTTGAATTAATAGCCTCCCTAAAGTAATCACCATGTTCATCAATGACCAGCTTAACGTCCACTACTGAATATGAGTCTGCTGTGGTGCCATAAGCCATAGTCACGGCTTAGCAAGTGTAACTATAAAGCGGCCGCAGCCCAATGGCTAGAGGCGTTGGACTTGTGATCATGTAGTCGTCGGTTCGATCACCACCCATTGCACTTCCAAAGTGAACCCATTTGTAACACAAGCATTTTAGCTTAGCACGAGGTTAACAAGAATACTAGTGGATAGTAAAAATTCTAAAAGTAATTTTATAAAAAGAAAGTTTCGTACGGCACCGGAACGTTTTTTTTCTCATTGCACTGGAATAACCGTAATGCCTAATGAAGTACCATAATCACCTTGGCTATCTACATATTATGCCCGACAAAAACTAGCAAAATCAATGGGCGATTACACTCCTATATTTACAATGCCAATATTTTTGATCCTTTACTGTAGCCATTAAGAACAAATAAAATTCAACCTTTGTTATTTTTTAATAAATCTAAAATAAACCCGCGTCCATAGGCACAATCCGATTAGTGAAGTCATTACAAAAAACAATTTACTTAGAGTACCAAACGCAAACGAAGTGGAAAATGAAACGGAACAACTTACTTTTTTATGCGCCAAAATATTGAAATGTTTGTTTGATGGGTAGCTGTGTCCGCGACTACACCAATGTGAATGCGAATTATTGACAGCTGTAACGCATTCTTTTGTTTTTGTTAGAGCGTTGTGTTTAGGCATATCTTCCATAAGATCTTCAAATTTCACCTGGAATAGGAGGAGGAACATCAACGTGGAAAATATATTTCTAGGCTCGTTTTGGCATGAATTTAAGTATAATCAGGCTGATCATCGTGAGTCTATTTGGCCTTGTCAACATTTTAAAGCTTTTGACATTTCTTTAGCAACTTCTTTACGTCGATGTGAGGTTATCGGGGCCACACATTACATCTGGTAATGTCATTTACTTTTTATTGCTGGGGTATTTACCACTAACTTCTAGCAATGGTATGCTATTCATACCGAGAGAACTGCCTGCCTACTAAAACCCCCTAGGTAGTGATTAAACGCCGATCAGTAAGGCGTCCAGGTTACCTTTTTGGTACTGTTTGGTTTGAACGCATTACATCTGATACCCTCCAGTGGTACCCGCGGCTTCTCTACGGACTCTTTGAGGCTAATAAATCCTTTCAATGGCAACTCCTTTACGTCGATGTGAGGTTATCAGGTACTGTTCAATACATTACATCTGGTAAAGACATGTACTTGTCTTTTGATTGCTGGGGTATGTAAGACTAACAATGGTATGCTATTCATACCGTGTAGAGATGGCATAACCACTGAGAAACCCCATGATACTCATTCAACGCCGATCAGTGAGGGTACCAGGTTACCTTTTGATACTGTTTGGACGCATTACATCTGGTACTCTCCGGTGGTACCCGCGGTGGTCTCTGCGGACTCTCTTTGGCTAATAAATCGCTACATTTAATTGCCTGAGTCAACCAGGATCTAAGCCCTATTTTTCTTGTAAATGCCAGTTAAGGGGCAATGTTTGCGCAAAAGTAGTATTGCCGACTATTGGCTTAATGCCAAACATTCACAATTGAAGATTCTACTTTAAAACTATTTCACTTACTATCCAGATGTTATTGGAATATGGCGATCTGGTGAAATGTTTTGATTGCAGTCATTGTAATAAAATTGCCTGATAATCTTAAATGATTTGAATTACGTGGGAAAAACTAAGTACGATGCAAAATTATCCAGACAAAGTTCCGGACTAAAAGTAAATAAATATGCTGAAAACAAAGAGCTAGTATTGATTGTTAATAACTATTAACTAAGATACAGTGGAGGCTTAGTTGCAGGGTATGATTGCGTGTTCGCGTCAATCACACGCTCAAAAAACGCACATACACAATGTGGGGCAGCCTAATCTATATCTATACTAATATTATAAAGAGGAAAAATTTGTATGTAAGTATGTTTGTAACGAATTGGATCAAAAAGTACTTGACCGATTTTAAAAATTCTTTCAACATTTAAATGCTGCATTATCACTGATTAATATAGGCTATATTTAATTATGAAGTTCCCACGGGAACGGGAGTTACGCGGGTGAAACCGCACGCGAGAAGTAAGTGGAAGATAAAATTATATTAAAAAAAAACATTTTCATGGATACTTTTAGGTATAGAACCGTAAATAAAACGATTAACTGCCACAATACTTTCTTGTAGGTTTGCTATCAGTCCATTTCCTTGCAGCGTTCGTAATAGTTTATCGATAAAGGAACGTAACATCTTATTTCCACTTTTACGAGTACTAGCGACCCCTCTACAGGCTACAGATTGAGAAGCACCGCTCTAAGGAAGCTTGTGGCTGGTTGTGCGGCAATTTCACGGGAATTTGTAGGGAGTTCCCGGCCGCGACTGCTAGCGAGGCTGACTCGGCGATATATTTCTTGTGGTCTATGGAACGGGATGAGACGATTTTAGGCGAACTTCATATTGGATGTGCTGTTACATACCTTGAGAAGTACAAAGAGCTGTATCAGTTTCTCAGTACTTACAGAATCTAAAATTACTATTAAGAGTTTTCTGTTTTAATTATTATAAACGAGATAGTTATTACTCAGCCGCGATTCTCGAGCATGTTTCACATGCGGACGACGGCGAGGGTAGTGGATTGCGCGGTGCGCTTGCGTCGTTCATGTCGATCACACACTCGAGGAACACGTACACCCCATGTGGGATCGGCCTATTGTAAGATATGATAAAAGCTTAGCTTCTCGATTACAAATCAAATCAATTCGCATAAAAATACAGTCCATTTCATATTAGCCTTTCGGCGTGCAAATTTTTACAGCTATAATACATTATTTATTATTTTACAATTATATTCCTTGACATATTAACTTAAAAGTGGTCATTAAAATATTCACCTAAGCTAGGAATTCCGTCCCATTTTGCAACATTTTTTGTCATTGTTTTTTCTAATTTCGGAAAATCTTGCCATTTACTATAAAAAATATTCAAAAGCTCTTAAATTGTACCACAGCTGAACGAATTAGCGAACAATAGAAGCCTGTTTACTTGGAGCTTGTCTGTAATAACGCGGAGTTTGTAACGCTTCAACTGTCGAGAGCCGCATTATCGCAGTGCTAATAGCTATGTGGGTTAATGCGATCTTTATTGACGAGCCTATGTGGAACATCACTTTTTTGGGACACAATAGTACTTTTTCATGCGTAGCAGAGGCATTTGCTACTTCACTGAACCCTTCAAATCCCGCGGAAAAATTATACATAATATGCAGGAAGGAAAATAAAAAACATGCAAAAATAACAACAATCAAAAGTTGAAGACTCGACACGTTTTTCTCCTCCACGGAGCATCATCAGAGTGGTGTTGTGGAGTTGAACGCGCAGAATTATTTGCGGGCGGGGAGGGGTCCATGCAAAAAGTACATCGCAGACATTTAGACACATTTTTTGAGCGGTATTACCACGACATATTTTGTGTTTTTAATTTTGATTAATTTGGATTAGCCCTAAATAACGCCTTATTTATTATAATTTTAAAAACTTCAAACTAACCAACCTTTGCAAGAGACACCATTTAAAACTAGTATCATCACTCATCGAATTATGGTTACGTTTCACATCAGGTACTTTTTGTCATAATTATGGCATATTAAGAAGAGCTGTGTACTGCTACGCCACGGTAGTTGTCCAATCCTACAAATATTATAAACTCGAAGGTTTGTACGTATGGATGAATGAATCGATGGATGTTTGTTACTCTTTCACGCCAAAACGACTAAACGAAATTGGCTGAAATTTTGTACCGGAATAGGTTATACGCTGAATTAGCATACATGTTACAAAATATCATGCAACCGACTCACGGGAGCAGATTAACGCTGGTAAAACCGCGGGGCACAGCCAGTGTTCTATAATGCATCCTATTCATAACCACTGAGCCACGAACTCAATGTATTGGACAGAAAAAAAAATGAGCTACTAATACAGGGGTAGTACCCGCATCTAATTACTACATCACTACGCGCCATGATTACAGAAATATATAACAATTTCATTTATATTAAAAACTTAATTCAAAGTTACAACCATTCCGCTTTCTCAATTAGACTTATTAGACAGAAAATCCCATTTAATCTTGAACAAATCTCCGTGCAACGGGTAGTACAGGATACAAAGTAAGATCGACTTCACCCACTGGGGCCCTTTTTTATTATTCTGGGGAAATGTATTACGCTTCTCATCCTGCACGATACCCGAGAGCATAACGTCTGGAACCCATCTGGGCCTAGGACTTGTCATAATTACTTCAAGACTGATATCATTACGCTTAAAGTTGATAGTATACAATTTTCATTTTAGCAACATCTAGCAATGCCATCTAGCATCACAAATAACGCACGCCAAATCGAACATATAAAAGTTTCGAGCATTTCGTGCCTCGGAAAGCACGGTAAGCCGTTAGTCACGATTGTTATAGTATAAAGTTTGTTTAATTGTTATAGTAGAGGTATAAGTAAATTTGTATGTCTGTCTGTTACACTATCACAATCAAATATAATATAAGTGAAAAATCACTTAGCCGATTGTGATACAATTGGGTACAGATGCGAATAAACACTATTTCAATAGCTACTAATTAAATAAAGAAATTAACATAACTCATTTTGGATCTTGGACCAAAAAGGATAAGAGATTCTTTCTAAGAACTTTATAAAGTGTTACCTCCTTACCTTTTTCGAACGATTTAACTTTCATGCCCTTTGGTATACATAAGGAGCTTCAGAAATATATGTCATCCCTTTAACTCTTTAGTCGTGTAGTAAAGGAATAATAACTTTTATTTCACTTGTTTTTTTTGTGCCACAATACATGCTCGAACACAAGTCCTCGTACTCCGCCATGCAACAGGAGGTACGGCTCCCAAGCGCATATTTGTGGGGTAGACGATAAGATTAAATAATTTAAAATACACGTTTGTTGTATAAGATTGATTGAGATATCTTCGGGGATAGTCCAATACCGCGCAATTGACAGTTGCTAATGAGGTGTAACTTTATCTGTCAAGAAATATATTCATTAATTATTATTTTTTTCGGATGGACATACGTAGGTAGCCACGAGGCTTTTGCTACTTCACCGGGCATAAAGGCGAGCAGAGCTCCAGCCTTAATAAATGGTTTAAAAACTACAAACTAAGCAACCTGCGCAAGAGGGCGCTCCCTATGTGGCTTGGACCTCGGCTCAGGGCGGTCGCTGGCGATGAGATTGAGGGATTATGACTTTTAGTTTTGTGCAACTGTCGCTCTACTTTACAGTTCGCGGGATTCTCGGACTTCGGGTCTACGAGGACATCGGATGGTTATTTTCTTTACTCGTGCGGTCAAAATATACTTAAAAGTGGTACTTTGATCTTCAACCTTATTAGCGATTGTCATAATTTTACTGCATCGGTGGCTCAGGGGCTTCTGAGACTCGGTGTTCTGGAGTCGAGTCTCACTCGGGACAGTTATTTGTGTGAACCACGGATAGTTATGACGGAGTCTGAATGTAACTTGTGTCCGTAAATAATGTGTTTGTAAAGTCCCCTACTCAGGGATGTTTTACCCGAGTGCAGTCTTTTTTAAAAAGATAAAAGAAGATATAATTTTATTAATGGGTATTTTTTTTTATTTCATATTAATTTATTTACTTACGTATGCACTATACATCACCGTAACTACTGTTTAAGGGACGGCATATATTTTAGAAGCACCTTATGTAATGTTCTGGTTTTAGTAGTTTACGAGTATTTTAAGGGCCACAAAAATCAGGTCGATGTAACATATATGTGTGTGTGTGAAACATATAGTAAGAAATGGAGATATGTATAAAGCCTGTAAATGCGTAAACAGGACTGTATAACTAAATATGTCAATACCCATACATAAATTAACGATGAACAAATAAGTAATGGAAAGGTTATGGACATGCTCCGAAGTACATACACGTGACAGGCAGGGTTAAGAGATGAGAGCATACAACAATTATGATCATTGATCATTTGACAGAATTTCTATACAAAATCTATCAAAATTGAATTGCTCTGATATTTTTTCACTTCTCAACAGCCCGTTTACGTCCACTGCTAAACGTGGGCCTCTTCATCACAAACCTTAGTAAGCCAGGGTCGTTGAGGGATGTTGCCATAACTACCTCGCTTGGCGGTTTGTTGATCGCAGTAAGAAGTTAAGGAAGCTTTAGTTGTTGCTGCTACTCGTCCACCAGATGTGTGCCCTAGTCACCTCTTACGACACCTAAGAGAAAAAACGGGTTGGTTTATGCTAAGTTGGAAAATACATGGTTATTTCTTTTTACTGACGATCGAGAAATTTGCCCGTCCTGTCAATTGTCAGTCAAGTTTAATTGAAGATATAAGACAAAACACCACGCTTCGGTCCACTGGATATAAGAAGCAACTCCAAAAGCGGCCCTTTTTTTTCGGAAGGACTTACCTAGTTTGCCACGAGGCTTTTGCTACTTAACCGGGCATAAAGGCGAGCAGAGCTCCAACCTTAATAAATGGTTTTGAAAACTACAAACTAAGCAACTCAGGGCGGTCGCTGGCGATGAGATTGCGGGATTATGACTTTTAGTATTTTAGGGGGCTTCGTGCAACTATCGCTCAACTTTACAGTTCGTGGGCCTCCCGGACTTCGGGTCTACGGGGGCATCGGATCCAAAAGCGGAACTAATCACAACTTCTCTATAAGCAAAAAGTCATCTACAAGTAAAATCGGATCGTGAGTAAAAACCGCAATGCGTTTTATTTCTTCAAGAAAAGCTCTCAGGCATAGTTCGATGCTGCAATTATAATAAATTCTGTAGAAACGTACGTAACTACAAGTTTGGCTGCAAGCGACTTATATTCTACGGGCCTCTTGGGGACCGCAATGAGGGTAACGGTACTACCAACGACAACGGTGTTTTAGGTGAGATTATCGTGAATTTAAGATAAATATTTAACGGAAATTATGTTTTGCTAGAAATCGCATAGATAGATTGAGTTGTTATTAAAAAGAAAATGGGAATTGTCACAATATTCTTTTACCGGAGAAAACGTAAATTTGGACGGGAGATATTGAGCCAATAATTTCAATATTCTTTGCCATTTTTTCCCCTATTCGGAAAGTAAATACCCAGTTGTAAATAAGCGTATTTAAAATGTGTATTTAATTATATTTCTAGAGAAATAAGAATTTCTTTCTCAAAAAAATTCTTGCGCATCAACTTTAAATTTCATGTCCCCACATGCAATGCCAATATATGGGCTAAAGTCTGACGGTGCCTTCATCTTGCATCCATTATTTTTGGGTCCATTAAATTCATTCGGGGAGACACATAGAGCTCCAGTGCGTCCTTCTTCGTCCAAGGATTTGATTTGCACGTTGAGGCAAGTGATGTGAATAAGTCAGATAACCTATAGAAATTCTTATTTTATAACGCTTTTCACTCCGACTGTGCCTCCCGTTCAAGTTAGATTAACTTGGCGCATATCAGGTACACCGTTAATCTGACATCTACATATGTTGTTGAAATGAAGAAATCGTTGCTGTCTCTCTCTCTTAGGTAATTTATCCTTGTCTGGCGTAGATAGATCTGATAGAACTAATTCGGGTTTCGAATTTAAAGCAGGTTTCTAGTTCTATGCTGTATTCTTCGGAATTGTGTTTTTAGGGATAAATTAAAGTTTAACTTTTATGTGTCGCGCCGTCCTATCGACACTGTTTTTTTTTTATTTATTTTTTGACGCCTGGAGCCTTATTAAATCTAGACTCTATATTAATATATAAAGCTGAATAGTTTGTTTGCTTGAACGCGCTACAGGAACTACACTCCCGATTTGAAAAAATATTTCAATGTTAGACGGCCTTTTTATCGAGAAAGGCTATAGGCTATAATTAATTATAAAGCTCCCACATGAAAGGCAGCCACGCGGTTGAAATCGCGCAGTATTCACTAATATTCAGATCAAAATAAATCCTTAACAAGCCAAATAAATAATTATCTTTGTAAATTAATAAACTTACAATCTTTTATTTTCTATTTAATAAAAAGCTAACAATGACGATAACAACTTAAATAATAATCACTTCCAAAACCTCAGGCTAATTAAGGATTGGCATATCGCATAAAGACGGTCAGTTTCCTTTAGCTAATTGATGTTATTGCGCATCCATCACCAGTCCCTTACCAGTCTCTTACGACACCCAAAGTAAGACATGGGGTGGTCTATAGTAATATTTACGCATACGTTATTCACGTAAGTAAGTGCAATGAAGGAAAAAATAGAAGCTATGATACAAAAGACGGCACCAATTGTACCAGGCGGCATTTATCAAAAGCCTAAGAGGTAAACAAGCGACGCGACGTCGGCGGCGCTTATTTAAAGAACTTTCAACTTCACGTCACCATCATTTGTTAGTGTATAAAATACTCTATGAACTCAAGTGGTCTGTCTGTGTCCTGTAGCCCGTCCAAGGTTTTCATTTTCGCTGGATTTTGCGAGAAAATATAATAATCTGACATTTTTATAAGCACATCAAAAAGTGAATCAGGCGAAGATACAGTCCGCATCAGATTCAGATGCTCTCGTTCCTGTGGGAACTTTACAAATGAAATATAGCCTATGTTACTCCTGGACTCCTGGGTAACGTAGCTTTCTAATGGTGAAAGATTTTATAAAATCGGTCCAGTAATTCCGGAGCCTACAATGCAAACCAACATTCAAAACTGTCGTATTTATTTGTTAACAGTCCACACAATAATCGACTGACTGCTCTAAACCTCTGTAACGCTGGTCACATTAATATGCGTCAAAACTGAATGACTGAATTGAAAAGTGAACATTAAATTCAGTACCTTCTACTAAACCACTGAAAGAATCGGTCGACAACCGTCTGACATCTTTACGTGGAAAGCAAGTGTGAACCACCTAAGTATGAGGTTAAGTGGGGTATTTGCCAAAAACAGCGACAATAACATTTATTTCTCTAATGTGTAGGTTGTCCAATAAAAATTGAAAGGCAAAAAACACTGTGAGCCGACAGTAAGACGTTGGTCTGTAAAGGTTCTATGTCGCGTAGTCGCGTTGAAAGACTTAAATTGTATGTAGGCATATATTGTAAAATTAAGATGTATGTCATTTTCTAATACTATTAATTTAATGCTGCCAATATCTGCTTTTAAATATGTTTTTATACCTGCCCTTAAACCCGTAGGCGGTGGTCCACTACACCCACAACGTACGCGTCTCTTATAAAACCGTTAGGTGTGGTATACGTTCGTGAATAAGTCACGTCTGTAAAATGCATACCAAAGTCGCCGACCCGCCGACCAATGTCAGCAACTTTTTGTTGGCGGGATACTCGGCAGCTCCGCTTACTGCAAATCGCAAACTGCAAACTTAGTCGGCGGCACTCGGCACGGCGCAGCGGCTCATCACGTCACTACAGCTCAAATGATATCGAGCAAGTGTCAATTGAGTGTGATACTGCGCCGGTGGCTCAGTGGTTATGATAGTTGCCTCCGAGTCCTGGTGTTCTGGGTTCGATTCCCACCCGGGACAATTATTTGTGTGAACCACAAATACTTGTTCTGAGTCTGGGTGTTCTTTGTGTCCGTGAAATGAATGTTTGTAAAGTCCCCCGCGACACAGGGATTTATTTCCCTAGTGCGGGAGTAGTCTTTTTAAAAAAAAAAAAAAAAAAAATACGCGGCCCGCCCGCTGACATGGAGGCGGCATGTCAGCGGGCAAAACGCGCGGGCGCATGGTATCCAAATGATTATTTTCATATAGACCGTCGGGTTGTGTCGGCAGGCTCGGCGACTTATTTATTGCGCTTAAACGACTATATACGGGATTTATATCTAGTGCGGGACTAAAATAAATTAAAATAAAATCATTTTTATTTACGTAAACCTATTACAGGCACTTGCAAATAGTCAAAACAATAGTTAATTATTAATTGAGCTATAATGATTACATTTTATAATTTTGTAAAATAAGCAGGTACTTAAGGATATAATTATTAATAATATTTTAGTCTAAACATAATTATTTAACTGCATTGTGACCAATAGTCTGTTCTCACTATATTAGGTTAGAACAATTGTCATTATTTAGGCGGACCATGAGTATATATAACGATGGACGCGCTTTAATGCTACCACCCAATCCTATACTGATCCAACTGAGAAGACGCGGCGAAACAAACTCAGTGGGGTATTCTACCGCCGGTTTTAACACGACCCACATGAGACGGCCCGGCGAAGCATACTCAATTAGCAGAACGTAGGTTTCGATCCAGTTACTTTTATTATTTACTAGCGACCCGCCCCGGCTTCGCACGGGTACAATACTGATACTTATACTACGGAATGTCTTTAAGCCTTTAACAAACGGGCGAAATTTGGTCAAAACAAACAGAAACAAATTAATATGGGTACCTACTAAAACTCAGTGAAATAAGTTGGTGGGTATACTTTTATCGTATGAAATACCTACCTATACTCTTCAGGACTAACAATACAACAAACACTAAATATTATTATTATTTTTTGTTTTGTGTTCGTTGTAACTATGATGGATAGATATCCCTCATAGTTACAACGAACACAAACCAAAAATTTGCCTTATAATTCTTAAGGATCGAGCGCGCATAATCGCATTCGGCCTACCTCACTAGCTGCGCTGCGAAAACACTCGCTGTTATTTTGCGATAACTTCTAAGTTATTCATTTAAAGTATATTGTGTAGGGGTAAAATAATCTGCATGAAATGCTTAAGAATATTAACATTTAAAATGATAAGGATAAATACTGAATCCGTCTTGCTTCTCCGAGCTTTACAATTACCGCATTAGAAATGATCATTTTTCTAAAAGATAAAATGGATATAGCAAGTTAACCTTAAAAGAAAGACATATGCTATGCAGACTTTTTCGTAGATCTAAAAGGGAAGAATATTTCCGCCATACATTGTTTTGTTATATCTCATAGGGTTTAGGCAGCGTTTTCGATGAAAGCTCCCAAATGGCTTAATTTTTTCCGACACCTCTGACAAATGTCAATATATATTAGTCAAATGTACACATAAACTAAACAAATCATATACGTAAACCTTCCGGAAGAATAGTTCTATAGATTGGTAACAACCGCATGAAAATCCATGTAGTAGTTTTTGAGTTTATCGCGAACAGATAGACAGCCAGACAGACGCGGCCGGGGACTTTGTTTTATAATATGTAGTGATGTAGTGATAGCGGTCGCCCGCGGCTCCGTGCTGATGTCGGTTACCGCTGCAAAAAGCCTACCCAGGAAAGACACGGTCAGCAAAATGATTCCCAGGTCAATTCACAGACACCGACACAAACATCGACGACGCAGTCATTATCCGCAGGCTGCTCATATTGTCTTTCTGTGAATGTTAAAGTTGTTAAAGATGAAAATATTTAAATGTAATACTAATAAAATACTAAGTTTTCACTTCTGCCGGAGTGCTACCCGTTGTTTTAGGATAGATAACTAAAGCGATTATTGTAGAGCTTCTCTATAAACAACATTTGACGTTAAATTATTTTCAGGTAACAAAATATACTGATGGTCGGGAGCCCCGACCCGTGATATGGCAACGTAAAGTTACCCATGCGTAAAATATTCTTTGCGTAAATCAATTCCTACTAATTTGATCGATCGTTAGTGCGAAAGAAATTTTAGTGGAAATTGGAGCCTTTTGAAGGGTATAGGCAAATCAGTAGGGATCATGGGTATTCTTGGTATATGAGCTAATTCACCAGCTGCAGGGCCGGTGATAATCTTCGCTACTATTAAATTATCTTCTAGTCTCGTGCCATGTTGGGGGGGCTTAAATTTCTGAGAAGCATTATCGGCGTGCCATGCCAACTTTTAACGACAGTTCATGAGGTGGTAGCCCAGCGGGGTTCAGAGAATTTGAAAATTCCTGGGCGTAATGCACTACGTCCTCGATGTTAGTGACGGTGTCCATGGATTTAGCAGAAATTTAGCCTATGTTACTCGTGGATAATGTAGCTTTCGAATGGTGAAAGAATTTTTGAAATCGGTCCAGTACTTTTTGAGCCTATTCATTACAACCAAACAAACAAACAAACAAAGTTTTCCTCTTTATAATATTAGTATAGATAAGGCACATTATTTGCACGAACGGGCAATATGCCTTACCAAAATTGCCATTGTAATATTTTATTTTTATTCTTGACTTGTCTATATCATACAAAACTGGTCAAACAAACGAATCGGCCGACGACAAGTCGTTGGTCTACACACTCTTTAGTAAGCCCGATGAACCGCACTATCACTGCGATCTCCGTTCATCCGCACATTTAGGATCTGACGGAGGTCGATCACCGGCAGTTGGCAAGATAAGTCACGGCTTCGATGCCCGGCTCAGTTAAACTGTTTGTTCGGCTGTTAATCTAAGTAATGGGACGGGTAATTGGCTATAGTGTTTTGATTGATTTCGGGGGGAAACAGTTGGTTTATAGATATTGTATCTTAATATATTTATTGAAATATCAAAATATTTAATTCCAAGCATAAGTTTGTGTGGATGGCCGTAAGAATAATTATTACTCTTTCACAAAAAAACTGCTGGACTGAATTTGCTGATATTTTACTTATAAATCTCTTTAAAGGTAGTTTAACATAATAAAGGCTATTAAACATCACGGTACAACCCACTGGAGCAGAGTTGCAGTCCAACGCGGATACAATTACTGGACGCAGCTAAACATTTATTTTAGCTGGGCTTGTTAAGTATCCATATTACCTAGAATGTGCATACTAAGGAAACATACCGCAATTCATTATCAATATTGCATCAACCAAAAATTGCTGACAAGACGCAACGCGACACACTCGGCGCATCAATCAAGGGCATCATATTCCGGAATCGACTCACTTTTGTTTCTAACATCGAACGGTCGTCACTTAGTTCGTCGAACGTCGTAGTTTAATTCAACTTTTGTAATACTTTCTTTATTTTAATAAATTAGTTAAGTAAATTTTGTTTTTTTTTGGAGTCTGCCTGCCTGCCTAACTTATCTGGCTGGTAGTGGATGTTTATCGTAATTGTCTATGTTTGAGACCATGAGACAACTACTTTTGTGGTTTCAGTCGCACAAATTGTAAAACGTGTGGTATTACGATTCATTCGTGTAGCAGTGGATGTACCACTGCTGAATGTGGACTTCCTTTATAATCGACTATGGCAATCTAGGCTCGTTGAGGGATATTGCCATAATCACCATGCTTGGCAGGCGGATTGGTGATCGTAGTATGATAGGAGTATCTTGAAGCTGATAGACGCTGCTGCCCATACATCAGGTGTACCTTAGTTGCCTGTACCGCCTGGTAAAGTAGCAAAAGCCTCGTGGTAGGAAGCCACGAGGCTTTTGCTACTTTACCAGGATACCGTAGGATTACCGTATGTCTATCCGAAATTGTTGCCTCTACCATATTAAGATATGGGATGGTCCATATATCTAAACCGGAAACCACACGGCGGTCGTTAAATAAAATCTCTAAATTCTCAATACAGATTCTTTTCCAAAGCCTAAAAAAAGAAAAAACTAGTATAAGTAAAAAACAACGTTCTCAATAAAAGGTGAGTTTTATTGTTCAGGAAACGTCTCTTTGTTTTCTTTATACGATTTGTTTGGATATAAATGTGTTTTGTCGCCTTCTTTACGAGCGGCCATTCCTGATTGCTACTTCATTGAATTTCTTTTATTTGTTTCTTCCGAATATTTGGAAGTTCTATGCGAAAGTGTGAAGGTATTACATTTTAAATTCAGTGGAATGATGACCTATTTATCTGTCGATTTGTCTTTGGATTTTATGGCCAAAAAATTAATGACACTGTCTGGATTGATTTGATATATCCGCCATGCTTAGTGTAGCGACATCTACAGTAGCCGAACAAACTACAAGAAGACGAGCAGCGCCATCTAGCACCTAGCATCCCAACTAACCTGTATCGCGCAATACAAGTTCGCAAGCCAATTAGAACATATAGAAGTTCTGAATATCAACAAATGGCCGGTCGCCGCCGGCATACCATCTCGCCCGGCAAGGAAGATCTTCCTTTACCGTGGAGGAACATAGATATTGGTGTCAATGTTTTTATGACTTTACAAGCTTCTGAAATAAATAAATAAATTTTTCAAAATCTTCGTGTCCGGCGCGGAAATTGAATTCTTATTCACTATGAGCGATGATTACCGCTAGCCCATGGACGGTAAATTAGTGTACGAATGTTTATTTACACACATTCCTCCTATTTAAATCATTCCTCTCAACACAATTAAACAAAACATATTTCCTTCGAAAACTCGTATACAAATTGTTATTTCATCAGCTGTCAGCCGAGGCGGTAATCATGAAAAATAAGGAAATTATTCCGCTTCCGACGAAGAACGTATACGTTTTCAATCCCTCGGTGTGTGACGTGTTATTTCGCGTATCTTCACAAAGATGCTTAGGAAAAGGGAACGCCGAAAAAGGGAAAATCAACGCAAAGGAAATGGGCGTAAAGTGTAAATAAATATTTGCATGCTTTACCAGACGGAATGGGTTGTAAATAAAATTATCCGATATGTCTGGATGTGTGGTGTGTTTTGAATAAATACGAGTAAACAATTTGGATATCGTTGGTGATAGTGCAAAAGTTGAGTGACAGTTGCTAATAACGTGTAATTTCAGACATCAAAACATTTACTTTATTGTTGTACTAAAGTGCAAAATTTAAGAATTAAAACTTTCGTGAGTGGTACACATATTTATATTAAGTAACCGGTTGTACTCACGATTTGTCATCATCGGATATGTCCGACTAGTTACTAGTTACTACTCCTTGAGAATGGACCTCGGAATGGTCTCGAAACTAATCTGACATATCCGATGATGACAAATGGTGAGTACAACCGGTTAGTTAATATAAAAAAGTGCAAAATATAATTTTGCTACATACTATTTAAGAAAATATTTCAACAGTGTTGTTTTACATTTTTTAACATTAAGCTTATCGCAGATATCGACAGGCAGGCCGTTCATCTAAACTTACCTTTACTCCATTTTTTAAACGTACTTTTTTTCAGCTTTAAGTAAAATAAATATTGTGACCATTTTATATATTTCACGTAAAACGGTTCTACAGTTAATGTTGGTTTAGTAGAGGGATTTCTAAAATAATTTCACACAGAATTTTAAATGAAACTTGTGTGAAGCCGGTTAAGTTGAGTCACTTCATTTTATGTGGCGAGGGAGGAGACGGCCACTTTAATAGAGGATTAAGTATATAATCCGTACATTTTTAATCAGGTCTTGGGTGACTGCTTTGTTGATACATCAAGCAGTATTGTATTTTTCACTACATATAATCTTAAAATGTTTTTATAATACTCAACTACTTTAAGCAAAATCGAAGCCACTTGCCTTATTTTCCAGGGAAAAATCTTTAAAAGACTTTCGTGCGCGACTTCTTTATATGTGCTTGGCTCCGAACATTTAAACCGCCAGGTTTGCGTGATACTACGTCTGCACCAGTGCCGCAGTTGCTATTCCAGCCTTTGGGATCCTTCTGGCGGAGCCAGCAAGCGGCAAGTATAGGAGCACCTGGGGGATTTTAATGTGTAACCAGTAACCTAATATTCATCTTATTTGACTTGTACATGCCTTGGCCTTATCTTCATTACCATAGTCACCACGCTTGGCAGGCAGATTGCTGACCGCAGTATTATACAAAGTATAACTTATAAAATTACTTCAAACCTGTGTTATTTAACAATTGTATTGCGATTCAGACCAACTTTTTATTGTGTGTACAAATAGCGAAAGCTTAAAAACATGTAGGAATAATATGATAACCAAGATATGTCACTTTTAATAAAATATATATAATACATAGGTAATACTGAAAAAAAAACTTAATTCGTAAAAATATTGATATAAAATTCTTATCAGGAGATACTACGATAAAACTAACAACATCAATATATCTTGTCCATACAAATTTGTATACACATGTGTGAAACTTCATGTCTATTTCAAAATGGAATATATAAAAAAAAAAAAAAAAAAATAAAGATAAAGATTTGAATGAATGTTCTGTTTGTTATTGGTAACGACCAAAAAAAACATAGTGTATAATAATAAAAATAAAATCTTCATCAAGTATTCCGTTCTTCTGCAAAGCGCCTACCAGATCTTTTAAATTACATGAAAACTCCACTAAAATGGCTACAAATAGCGACAATAAAGAAATCGTTAGCCTTAATCGTTCCAAGCAATACGAAACCTAAGCTTCATATATCTTTATAAACATATTACAAATACGAAATGTTATTGCAAACACTGCAATACGGTAAAGCATAAAGCTAAGCTCACACTAAGGTGTTGGCACAAGATTTCAACCCACACATTCTATTGTTGAGGCAAGGATACGTTTATAGAGGTTTAGGACGGTAGATCGGTTTCAAATATGTATATAACATGGATATATCCTGACTTAAGGTAATCGAGCGTGTTAAAAATGAAGGATGTCTTATGGTATGTGGTTGAGTAAAGTAAATATATTTTGAATGGTTTTAAACTTTCGCGATTTGTACACATAATTTATAGTAAACGTGGATATCAATCGCGGTACAATTTTACGTTTACGAATCATTACGTTTCTTATAATCCGACGTTTTGACACGGGTTACACCAGTCGTGGTCACGGTAGACTGATGAGTTTCAGCAACGGCGTCTTCGAACAGCGCGGGTTTCGGCAAGTAACCCCACTTAGTCGTGTTTTTTTTTTAAAGGTTTTGATTTAAACCTCTTCTACAATAAAGTAAATCTTTTGGCTATGTGATATGCACGTTATGTAAAAATAAAGAAAATACAGTTAATTCAGCACGATAATATAATATAAAATTCAAATTAAATGTTATACCTATACAAAAACAACAACAGCCGACAACAGGTAACAGGGTTACATGTTCTGCCGAAAAGGTCGCCACCTTAACACCTAGCGCTGGTTTTCGGTTGGCAACCCCAGTAGTTTCACACGGACGAATGGATTCACATATTCACATATAAAGCTTCTTCTATCGTGCTTTAAATTTTCTCCGTACAGAATTCAGCCACAGGTACTGCAGTGCAAAATTGTGCCGCATCACGGGAATAGGTAACCAGAGGCTACATCTCGTTACCTCTTCCCGTGACCCTAAACGCAAATCATTGCCCCTCCCGAAAGGAGTCGCTCACGAGACACAGACGCACGGCGGTGGTCCTGGTATTATGTCCACTGCCGAACATGGGCCTCCTCGTAAAATACCCTCCCAAGGGAGGGTATTTGCCTTTGTCACCACGCTTGAGAGGCGGGTTGGTGACCGCAGTATTATGTTGTACAACACAAGGAAACGCTGCTGCCCGTTCCTTGATATACGATTATTATAGATGATGTTATTACAATCCCACCGGGACCATCGGTTTAACGTGCTTTCCGAGGCACGGAGGGTAGCCCTCAACCAAGCAGACCCAGAATGATATCTTAGAATTTACACAAAGATCTCTTGTCCGGCGTGGGGATTGAAACCACGACCTCCAAGATTTAAAGCGAGTCAAATACCGCTACGCTACGGAGGTTGTCTATTCGATCTATTCGAGTGCCAAGAGCCATCGCTGCATCGTCGCGTCCGAGGCAGGCTACCGTGGTGTTTTTAGTAGGTAACCAGATGCCACGGCCCGCAAGCTACACAGAGCCGGGAGCAAGTGAAGGAGTCCCACATGCCCCCAGCATCTCTCCCCAAGACGGTGGGAAGTCTATAAAAGATTTCTACCACGTAAAAAAATCCGTACCGTTATCGCGAAACGTCGAAAAATATCGCGATGCCAGGCAACGCAACGACAGAATACGAAGCTGTAATTGAAAACTAGCCAATAACGAGCAACAGGAAATGTCGCGTCACTATAGGAACGCGACATTGCGACTTCCGAATAGAGAACAATTGTGGAACAATAGGCATGCTTTTTTCAAACGGCCGTATCTGTAGTCTATCGCGAGTCGCAAAGCCGCGTAGACTCCAGCCTTATTAAATCTATACTAATATTATAAAGAGGATAAATTTGTATTTTTGTGTGTGTGTGTGTTTGTAATAAATAAACTCAAAAACTACTGTTACCGATTTCAAAAAATCTTTCACCATTGGAAACTTACATACATTCAACCTGAGTGACATAGGCTATATTTATTGCTAGAAAAGATTAGGGATTCTTACTAAAACTTAAGTAACGTAACCCAAGGTGTAAAAAAGTGCCCTAAAACGTCTTAAAACGAAATTATTGATGATAGAACAAAAGTATGTTCTACAATATTAAAGAACATATCAATATCTCGAAATAACTTTGCGATACCATATGTCTAACTATAGTAGTTACTAGCTGGCCCGGCAAACTTCGTACCGCCTCAAAATCTACGCGGTGTCCTACATCTACCCTACCCTACCCCTACACTACCTCTACCCTACCCCTACACTACCCCTACCTCTACCCTACACCTACCCTACCCCTACCCCTACCCTAGCCGACCATGCCTAAATTACCACGTTATTCATATTTTCGTATTAATCTTTAGCCAAATAAATTATTCCTCATTTAAGACTGTTTCAGTACCTATAAATTACTTTTTAATTTATTAAAATCAGCTAATGCATTCAAAAGATATAACAAGTTTAAAAATGTGAATCTAAATAAAATATTAATATAAGCCGTGACACTGCAGCATCAAGACATTTCTTTCTGTAAGATTTTCGATTTCGGGTTGGATCGTGGTACAAAATTTTCAAGACTATGATCAGTTTGAGCCAATCTATATATGTTTATTCCAAAATGCTTAAAATAAAAGTCCACCCGTGCGACGCTGGGCTGCTTTATAAACTACAAACTAAACAACCTACGCAAGAGGGTGAACCCTGTGGGACTAGGACCTAGGGTCAGAGCGGTCGCTGATGGAAGGATTAGGTGAATAGGCCTTTAAATTTTTTAGGGAAGTTTTGTGCAACTATCTGTCTAAGTAACAGTTCGAGGACCTCTCGGACTTCAAGCCTACGGGTTCATCAGAAAGTTCTTAGCAAGCTCAAAAATAATATTATCGTTATACCTACTAACAGATAACAAAATTATAAGAAAGAATTCAGAGTTGTAGCACATTGAACCTAAGCAACCATGAAGTAAACAACTCCTTGAAAATTGGAAATACATATTTAATACTTCATTTTACTTCAAGCTATTCTCCTTTCACATTCCCCAAATTAACACAACTATTCACTGTAAATAAAATACCAATTGTCAACATCAAATTCAATTCGGTTTTTACTCGATTCAGATGGAAAGAATTTCGTTGCAGAGTGTCGTAAATACCTAGCTACTGTCGCTCTGCCGACCGTTCCCTCTGACGCTTTGAACCGAATAATTCACAAGACTTTCTACAAAATTAACCTTACGGTGAACATACACTTTATTTCTATACAATAAGAGCCATTATCCAATAGCAAAACCTTTTATAGTTTGGCAGAAACCAGCTTCGGGAAGCAGCCACATCGAAAATCCTTTTAAAAAGAATTGAGCGTCCTTCTAGCAAACCTTTGAAGAGATAAAGGTTTATTTAAAAATATATTAAAGAATCTATTATATTGTAAAATATGATACTTGGCGTTGTATGTTTTCTTGAGTTTGTAGTATATTGTAGGACTGTATAGTTCTTCGAATTCGCTTTGTTTTTAAATGAAAATACCAAGAAAGCTCGCTATAAACTGGATTGAGTGTAAACGTACATTGTTTGCAATTTCTTGTAAGATAAAATGCGAAATTCAAGTTGGACTACCATAAGGTTTTATATACATTCCGTGATCGTTTTAAAAGCGTTACAACAATTTCATTGAGTATTTCAAATAATCGACTCTATTATGTATGATATGATATCACCGTGATTTTTAGTCATTGCTCATTGTCATGCCTGCGAATTTGTCCACGTTGTGTTTTTTATTCCTTCGACTAACATTTGTAACGTGTAAGTCGATGAACAAAAATAAATTATGTGATTAAAAGTATGTAAATGTTGACCGGGGGTGTAAGGTACCACTATGCAAAAAACCGGACAAGTGCGAGTCGGACTCGCGCACGAAGGGTTCCGTATCAGTTACAAGTGCGTACCTATTTTTGATAACAAGAATAAAAAAGCGTATGTATGAAATGAAATTTTGAATTTTGAAATTATTTTATATTTTTATATTCGAGTTGATTGAATGAAAGGTAAATTGCGGTTTACGATTTATGACGTATTAAAAAAAAACTACTTACAAGATCTCGTTCAAACCAATTTTCGGTGGAAGTTTGCATGGTAATGTACATCATATATTTTTTTTAGATTTATCATTCTCTTATTTTAGAAGTTACAGGGGGGGGGACAAACATTTTACCACTTTGGAAGTGTCTCTCGCGCAAACTATTCAGTTTAGAAAAAAATTACATTAGAAACCTCAACATCATTTTTAAAGACCTATTCATAGATGGGTTCACACGTATGGGTTCGATGAAAAAAAATATTTTGAGTTTTAGTTCTATGTATGGGGAACCCCAAAATTTATTGTTTTTTTTTTCTATTTTTGTGTGAAAATCTTAATGCGGTTCACAAAATACATCTACTTACCAAGTTTCAACAATATAGTTCTTATAGTTTCGGAAAAAAGTGGCTGTGACATACGGGCGGACGGACAGACAGACATGACGAATCTATAAGGGTTCCGTTTTTTGCCATTTGGCTACGGAACCCTAAAAACAGTCAGTACAATTGTTAGACAGTACCTAGTTTCACAGCGGGAGGCTGCGGAGCGGATGAGAGAAAATGATTCCTTAGATAAGGTTTAAACCTTCGACAAGTCTATCTATCGTTTTGGAGTATTTAAATTTATTTATTTAGAATAGTGTTCATCATCATCAGCCCGTATAACGTCCACTGCTGAACATGGGCCTCCTCCTGGGGTAGTGTATTTGCCATAGTCACCGCGCTTGGCAGGCGGTTTGGTGACAGCAGTATTATGTTGTACCACACAAGAGAACGCTGCTGACCGTTGCTGATTATGGTATCGCAACCGGGACCAACTTAATGTGCTTTCCGAGGCACGGAGGGTAATCGCTCAACCAACCAGACCTGAAAAAACATCTTAAAATTTACACAAAGATTTCCTGTCCGGCGCGATCGAACCCACGACCTCCGAGATATAAAGCGAGCCAAATACCGATACGGTACGGAGATTGTCACTCCAATATTCCACTGAATATATTCTAACGCCATTTAATATTTCACGTATGGTTTGAAATAGAACGAAACGTAATTTTGTCCATTTGCAAATTGAATTGTAAATCCGATTTGAATACATCAGTTGATAGACTTTTTATATTTTCATCTAAATGTCAGTTTACTTTCATCTAAATAAGATAAGGGATAAAATATAATGACCACCAAAAATATATACTTGGCACCAGAAAAATAAAGTCTAAAATTATAATAGTATAGCTATTTTAGTCACGACTGCACTTCAAATTGTATTCGAACACCAAATGTAGTTAATGATCACCAAATCTTAGCGAGCAAATTATTGCGCTATTTCTACCTTAATAAAATCAATGAAAAATGACAATCGGTTAGGTTAGGTTAGAGCTGCGGCCATACAACGCACGAGCCGAGCGAGCGAAGCGAGCGGTGCCGCGGCAGCGGCCGGCGAGTGCCAGAACCGAATAGTAAATTAGTAAAACATTTAGGTACTTTTGGTGATCATTTACTACTTTTGGGTTAACAATGATTTATTTGGAGTCATTTTGCTTAAATACGATAGCGAAATGTTAAAACTTTGGTTACAATTTTACATTAAAATGCGGGTTTAATTTTGGTGATCATTTTTACTATATCTGATGGTAAGTTAAACATAAGCCATAAGATAATACCGTAGATTTAAGCAATGTTTTGGAATAGAAAAATGAATAATCATTTTTCTACAAGTTATCGCTACAAAGCGATACGTGGTAAAA
This sequence comes from Nycteola revayana, assembly GCA_947037095.2. Classification (NCBI taxonomy): domain Eukaryota; kingdom Metazoa; phylum Arthropoda; class Insecta; order Lepidoptera; family Nolidae; genus Nycteola; species Nycteola revayana. The sequence continues at coordinate 17,663,331 of OX344856.2, read as the reverse complement.
CTTTTAAACATTCCATTATTTTTAAGTGTTTTTGAATACTTTACGGAAAAGTTTACCATATACTATGTTTCTACTAACGTCCCCCTTAGAGACGTGTTATAAAAGAGATTGATAAATTTCGATGACCGGTAGGGTTTGGTTAAGGCATTAGGGGCTTAACCTAAGATGCAGGTTCGAGTCCTGCCGGTGGTCGAATTTTATGAATGTCAATTTTGAAACATTCCATTATTATTAAGTATACAAAAGATATTAGTATCGTGAAATGCACATTTAGTACCAACAAAATGCATATGTTTTATGTCGTTCGTCGTTCTAATTGTGATTTATTATAGAAACGTAATAAATGATCAGCCTTAAGCCTTTTTTTTAAAAGAATGTCCAATTTTTTTTTTTTTTTGTTTTCCGGGGGGATATGCTTTGACGCATTCCCACCGCCGCTGCAGCGTATTGGCGCGCTGGCGGTGGGATATGTGGGACTCGCCCTCTCCATAGCGTGGTATGCTTAACTCATAGCACGAGGAGAGGACCCTACACCACTAAAACCTCCCGGACACTCCTTCGATCCGCCGTTGGCGGGGGCCGGGTACGCATGAGCAATCCGGCTCCCCGACGGCACCCGCGGCCAATATGGTACCGCAGGATCTCCAGGGCAAGCGTCTTCTACCTGCCTGGCACTCAAAATTATGTGGCTTTCAGGGGGTAATCTGTGGATCTAATAAACAGAATTAGAAAATTTACCGCAAACTTTACCTTTGCCTTTTAGGTTTATTGTCTTAAGCCATGCCATGGACGACATCGAGTTTTTGATGATAGGATCACATAAATTAGGTTTATTATTCAAGGCGTCGCGCGTCGCCCAAGACAATTTACCTTTTACCCCGCGATATATTGTCTTGAAAAAGTTATAGTTTAAATATTGCTGTTTTATATATTATTTATACTTCTAAACTAATATATAAATCAGAAGAGTTTTATTCTTTGTTTGCTTACGCGATAATCTCCGAAATTACTGGCCCGATATGAAAAACGCTTTCAGTATTAGATAGCCCGTTTATAGAGGACTTCATACTTCAACTTCATAATTAAATATAGCCTATATATATTTAATTATGAAGTTCTTACGTGAACGGGAATAACGCGGGTGAAACTGCTCATGGGAGCTAGTTATTCATATTTCGATTATTCACTGATATCAACAATATTTTTTGAATACTAAACATGTTTGTACATTTCAGTGGTGTTAGGTCGCCATTGTGGTTGTGCTATAAACATAAATTATATTGGTGGACTTATACATGCATTCCAATTCAGTTTATAACACCCACCGCAACATAACATGCAAAATTATTTTGGTATTTTATTGCATCAAATATTGTTATGTAACATTGTACCAATAGGTAACCGTATTATATAGGTGTATTATATAGGTACATATTTTTTAATTGGCAGGATGATTTGCCATCAGTATTACCAGGTACGGATTTTTTTAATTAAAGTTTCATAAAATAGTGCAATGATAAATGTTTTTTTCATTGCCGTCTCCTTGAGGGTAACTTTTTTTGTGAACATGGTAAAATGAGCAGTAGGACCTTTCAATAAAAGAAAATTTACGTAGTAAGAACGGGCGCCGTAAAACAGGTTCGAAGTTTATAAAAAAAAAATATTACCTGCAGTTTTTGCAGTCTACTAGTATTTTTCTAAATCCCCTGGCTAAGCTAAAAAACGTGTAGCTCTACAAAGTGTTGCAAGAAGTGATTTTATTGTCATTTTTAATTTAATTGAAAAAGTTTAAGCATATATCCATGCTTAAAAAATAATGTAGGTAGTAAAGGAATTTGATTTAATTGAATTAACAACTTTTTAATTTAATAAATTATGTATAATCAAACTGCTACATATTTATTTCGATTCAATTTTTACTGTAACTTCGTCATTTATTTTCATAGGCGCCGGCGCAATCAACTGAGATATTTGTTCCCAAGCTTCGGCGTCTACCGTCAACAATAAATCAGACTCTAGGTATGCGGCTTCCACTGAAAAATCAATCATATTGGTTTATTTCAACTAGATATGCATCTATATTGTAACGGGCATCAATACTATATACAATATCATTAGGATTTGGGTCCAATAAGTTCCACATTTCGCTTTCATAATTTTACCTACATTTATTTGGAAATATTAGAATCAGAATCCTACAATATAACCAACAGCTTACGATTCTCAAGACACTGATGCTAGTATTTAACTAACCGGAACATAACAATAAACTTCTGGGATTTTTCAAGGCCACAAACAAAACCTGCAATCCAATTTGCTATAGCACATTGCAATTCTTTTCAATTTCTAGAAGAATATCGAAAACCTTTAAATTTTATAATGTAGCAATTATTACAGATACCAAGATTTACCAATACAAGAGGAACAAGTCAGTTTGTTGTTTTTAACGGGAAACCCATTCCTCATGACCCCTAGTTTGCAAAGAACTTTTCGCTGATCTCATAACACCGAAGTCTAAGACGCTCACGAACTACAAACCTACTATCTAAGGGCACGTTGGTAGGTATTTAGTTCGCGAGACAGCACTTCCCTAAAATAATTAAAGTTATAATTCCTCAACCCTATCGTCAGAGTCGCCCCGAGCAAAGGTCCAAGTCCCACAATGAGCGCCCTCTTACGCAGATGGCCAAGGTTGTAATTTATAAACCATTTAATAAGTCGGATTGAGAGGTCTCTTTGTAGCGGTGTTAGTTTCTTGCAATTTCTGTAAAAATAATGCACTGCTATTTGGTAATAAGGCTGGCACGATGAAGTAGCAAAAACCTGGTAGCTGGCATAATATCCTATCGAAAAAATAAGAGAAACGTATTGGGTATCACTATCACCGCAGCAGCGGGGAATGTAGAATTCCCCTCTCCATAGCGATTATATGCTTATCATACCACAAGGAACTCTCTGTTTGTTCTTCCGAACCCTAGTACCTAATGGGAATCACCGGGAACTGCTAATGCTTGACATCCAGTGCCACAGTTTAAACTCCCGAAATTTTAACAATAGAAAACAGCTAATTAATAAAAAGAATCCTGAACCGAGATGATATGTAAGTACCCGTCGTGCTTTTTGCGTAAACTATATTATATTTACTTACCTTGCATTTGATTTATGCTATTGACAATTTTCTTCATACCATCCAACTCCTTTTCAATTGCACTTTTGATATTATTAAAGAAGTCGGGATCTACAAAATCTTCGTAACATTTCACATCACTCGCCATTTTATATTGCTCAATTTTTATATTGTTGTGCTAAAAGCAAGTAAGCAAATGAATATTAGTATTTCACATATCAACTCTTTTAAATACAAATTGGAATCGTCTGTCTATCTGTCCGTGTCAATAAATGTTTAATTAACTAACAAAGTGGAAAATATTTGCGCGATATAATAAATGTTTATTTGATTTTATACTCGATGCCCCAAAAAGTTTGATATTCGCAAACGCGGGAAATGCATGAAAGTTTTTACTTTTTAAATTTGCGAATTAGGTCAACGATCACACGCGATTGTCGAGAACAGATTAAATACGAAACAGGTTTTTTACAAAGAATTGTAATATTTAATTATACTTTATAAACATTGTTATTTTTTCTACGTATTTCAAAACTTTTATACACATTTATTTCAGTTCGTTGTTTGTCATGTGCAAGGTTCGCACTTCAGGTATTACTTACTCAGTTAATAAAGAAATTTGTTTGGTTTCAAAATTCCTTTGTGTATAAATCATTTTTAGGGTTCCCGAAGAGTAAAAGCGGGACTATATTACTAAGACTTCGCTGTCTGTGTGTCCGTCTGTCTGTCCCCAGGCTGTATCTCAAGAACCGCGATAGCTTTTCACAAATTATGTATTTCTGTTGCCGCTACAACAATAGATACTAAAAACTAAATAAAATAAATATTTAAGGTGGGCCCCCATACAAAAGAAGGTTATAACAGTGTTACCTAGTCCATGGAACAGAACCCTTCGTGCGTGATTCCGACTCTCACTTGGCCGGTTTTTTTATTAAGTGATATCTGTAACTCTATTAAAAAGTCAAGATAGTAAAAAGGCTCAAAATCCGAGGATAAGGCCTATACGGCTTAAAGCTCGTTTTCATTTGATTGGAACTCAACAGTTGTAAGTTTGAGATAGTAGGCACACGGAGCAGCCCGTCATATAACACATAGAAACCATCGCCAACCATACCAATAACACACCTGTAAAATAACAATTAAAAAATATACAAAATGACTCAAATGAAATGTTTCAAATCAAATGAATGAATTGACTTTAAAAGAAGACAAAAGACTGAGTCTTTCTTCTTCGAGTGTCACACCGCAGGTAGATAAAGACTCGTAGGAAGCTAGGATAGGGTCTGGTCGTCCTTGCGACGCGTTCTATGCTACAGACCAGATCCGAGCCCGCACTCGCTGATTTTAAATATATTTATTATAGGTACGTGACTACCACATGCCATAACAACATGGTAAATTTTATTTAATAACATTATCGTCGAAATGTAAACTAATTTATTAGTGAAGATTTTTTTTGTCATTTTCATTATATTTGACTTATAATAAGCAGGTACGAACGTTTCTTCAACATTATAAAAAAAAACGTTTATTGTATAAAGATTATAGGTATTATTATATTACTACGCACATTCTAACCTCGAACGTCCAAATAACCAACAATATTACAAACAAACTGAAAAAAACGCATTAAAGCAATCCCCAATCAATTAACATTCGAATAATGATGCCAATCAGTCGAACGGCCGACTAAATCTGTTTTTGGATTCGTTTTGGTATGTCACCACGTCACTGAGCGAATGTCATTCGTTTATAAATACAGTCAGCTCCAGAAATAGTGGCTACAGGTTTTTCCAGGCGTCCCGACGAAAATAAAGTTGTCTGGATGAACAATATAATTGTCTTGGTCGGCCGTGGAGTATAGCAGTGAGCGTAAGAACACCTTAGTGCTTTAGGATTTAATAAACTGCCGTAGTTGCAAAATGGATGATGATTATGTACAACAGTTTTGTTTGCGCTGGCACAACCATCAGGTAGGTGAGTAATGATTTATTTTATCAACACACTCGACAAACAGGTACACTTACAAATTTTGAGACACACTTTTTTTTTTTGCTTGTGTCATATCAGTTGTAGCTTGTACGTAGTAGTTTACTTTTTTAATTGGCGTTTTGTGGATTTGGAATATGTAAACTTCTTTTTTTAAATAAGAATTGACAGTTTTATTAAATGCAACGTGTAATTTAAGTAGTGTGAACTATGACTATAAGGTATTCAATCTAATTTATGAAACATAATAAGTTAAAATATACCTATTCTTTATATCAATGTTATCAGCTGACGTACATAGCATATACATATATCTATGCATGGAAAGTTAATTTAAGAAACAAGGTGATTCTGTATTTCATTACAATAATTTCACGCTATATTACACATTGGCAAACATAATTCATAAATAAACATTAAAAATCTAATATTTAACGGCGTAGTAGGTAAACAAAATTTCTGATAATGTAAAACACACCCCCGCTTAGCCAAGCTTTTGCGCAATTGACACCAATATCCTATTTTAAATTGATCTCTAATCTTATACTTTGACATTAATTTTGTTCAACGTTTAGATATACGTAAAGATGGCTCAAATTATTTGAAGAGATCAATTCATAAATCGTAGCCTAAATAGTATGTTTACTAATGACGCACACGCACACCTACTAATCGACTATGTTACAACTAACACCGATTCAAATATTCGATTTTTTTGTTTTATGCAGCTATTTGGTTTAAATCCGTCGTTCGTTTTCCAATTTTAAATGTAAAGTGACATTCTGGCGTTATTTGTTTTTCTAAGATTTTTTTTTTACTTTTTTTTTATTCCTCTATGTAGTTACTTGTGTAGTACCTATTGGTTCGGGCAAGAATGTTGATACTAAATTTTTTTGTGAGAAAATATATATAAGAAAATAAAAAAATATTTTAAATAAATAATAAAATAAATAAATAAAAATTGATTTTTAATCGTTGCTAATAATGGAAACGACGATTTGCCATTAGTATAACTATCAAAAGGCAACATTAAAATTTAAAATAGACCTATGATTTTCGCAAAAAAGCCCTCAAGGAAACGGCAATGGCAAAATGTACTCTAGTACATTGCAATAAAACATCACCTAGGTTGTCAAAATGGTCACCCCTTACTCACACCCCCTTTTAAAGTCATTTTAAGCTGTAATTTATATTGTTATTGAAAAAGTATATACACAAATAGATTAAACTACCAAAACAAAATAATTTCCGTGGGTATAGATACGCATCGACAAAATTATCGTGATGTACCTATACTCTTCTGGACGTTCGTAACTCGTACCAAAGGTGTATTAAGAATACCTACTGCTTTTTATGACGGATTTCTCAAACGAGCTGCTGAAAACAGAATCTAAAACTTGTATCTTTTAACAGAACAGCGTGATAGGAGCTCTAGGACGTATGCTGAATACTGGAGCCCTAACCGACGTGACACTGAGCGCCAACGGCACCACAGTCAAAGCACACAAACTTGTTCTAGCATCATGCAGCCAATACTTTGCGCAGCTTTTCAGGGTATGTATATACGGGAATTATATCAATAGACCAGGTTAAAAGTAGGTACACTAAACCAAAGGACATGAGGAGATAAATGAATGTGGAAGAGGCGACAGTGGTGGAAGGAAGAAATCTCTGCCTACCCCTATAGGAAAGAGAGGAAAGAGGCGTGAATGAATGTATGTATGTATGATATCAATACAAGCCTTTTAGGTCTCTTTTTTTTTTTTTTTTTTTTTTTTTTTAATATATAGTTAGTAATTATTCCATTTAATAAGGCTGGAGCCCTTTTTGTCCGGGTTGTATGCATTTTCGCATTCCCACCGCCGCTGCAGCGTATCCGCGATTGGCGGCGGGATATGTGGGACTCGCCCTCTCCATAGCGGTGGTATGCTTACTCATACAGAGAGGACCCTACACCACTAAAACCCCCCATGACACTCCTTCCATCCACCGTTGGCGGGGACCGGGTACGCACGAAGCAATCCGGCCCCCCGACGGCACCCGCGGCCAATATAGTGCCGCGGGATCTCCTCGGCCACTCTGACTGTGGACAGTCCCAGTTATACAGGACGGCCGGAGTGTGGAGGCGTCCCTACTCCTCATGGGTCGGCCTCAAATGGAGCGGGGCCATGTGCCCCACTCGAAGCTGAGCCTAGGGCGGCAGGCGGCGAACGCTGGAGCCCTGCCCGGCTATATGGCCGGTGAAGTCGCAAAAGCCTCATGGCTAGTTACATACTTTTTCAGCCCGCCCTTTTACGTTCACTGCTAAAAATGTGCCTCCTCTTAAAACACCTCGGCAAGCGAGGATCGTTGAGGGATATTGACAAAATCACCACACTTGGCAGTCGGATTGCTGATCGTAGTAAGATAATGAGTATTCTTGAGCTGATAGATGTTGTTGCCCATCTATCAGCTGTATGTCCCTCAGTCAGGTCGGTGGGCTATTCTAAGCCGGAAACCAGACAGCCAGCAGATACATATTTATCCGAAAAAAAAAGAAAAATGTTCCAATTAGTATTGCAAATAGCTTTTTATACGCCTATAGCGATCTTCAATAACTACCGCTTGCAAGTGATAACAAGCGGTTGCTGTCAGTCTGTTTTCCACTGAAAAAAGGCTTAGACTTCCAACTGCACAATATTACTTTTACTTCCTTCCTTTCCTACCTTGCTTAAATTTTTAATTAATAAGCTATACTATTATTATAAAGAGGTAAATTTTGTGAGTTTGTGACGTTGTAGGGGCTAATCTCTGGATCAACTGAACCGATTTCGAAAATTCTTTTACCAATAGAAAGCCAAGTCATTTTTGAGTGTCATCGACTAGGTATTTTAAGTTAAATAGCTATAAGAAACTGTTTGTTTTCCAAATAAAATAAAATAAAAATAAAATAAAGTTTTTACGGAAACGAGATCTATGCGGGTGAATCCGCGAGGGAAAGCTAGTCTCTTTATGCATACAGAACTTTAAATACTTTCAGGAAGTGGAGGCTGAGAACAATACCTTAGTCGTGGTGCTAGGCTGCGATGCGGCAGAACTACGACTCCTGCTTACCTTCATGTATACCGGCGAGGTGACTGCTTCAAAGAAGGTGCTGCCTTCGCTGCTGCGGCTCGCCCAGACCCTCAAGGTTTCTGGACTTACCGATTCTGATACGGTAAGATCTTTAGCCACTGTAACTTAGCAATATATGCTGTCGATTCTCAATAGTTTGAGGATGTCGTTTTGGAAATGATTGTCCGTTGCCCAGAATAAATTGTGGTATGTAGTTCGGTTACCGACATGTCTTTTGCGAAAATTTCATTTGACATCTCTTATTCTTGACATACCGATTACTTAATTAAGTAACTTGACTTTAAAATAAAGAACAATTTATATCCTAATATTGTAAAACAAGAAGTAGCGTCATTTCCTTTAGATTTCTAGTCACTGATATATTTCTAGAGCTCAGGAGCATAAGGTCGTATGAGCCATTATACGTCAGAAACATTCGTCCTAAAAGCCTTTACAGTAAACTGGCACTTAGTACCAAATGCTTCTGAAAAATAATAATACATCCGTCTTTATGGTTCTGACGTCTAAATTTGTTTTGCTTCAAGTCTTTTTTTTTTTAATTCACTCAAATTCTGGCAACAACTTTCAGAACTCGACACTCACGCCCACCGAAACGGAACATCCCCAAGACGAAGCCCCCGTGAACCTCGAGGTCAAAAACGAGACCCCTATCAACGACAATTCCAGCTCTAGTTCCAAACTCTATGACGAAATACTTTCTCCCACGGAAAAAGATGGCGGATTCGCTAACGACTTTATGAAGACCGAAAAGGATAGATTGAGCAAACTGGACCAGATCGTGCAGAATCTATACAGTACGCATAAGATTGGAAATCCTAGTGTACCAAGTTTGGTTAGCCCTGTAGGTGAGTAGTCAATATTATAAGATAAAAAATGTCACCGGAAAAAAAAATCTTAAATTGATCAACTTACTAGTTAGTTGATCAACTTTCTAGTTAGTTGATCAACTTTCGAGTTAGTTTTTAAACTAACGAAGTTTCGGGTGGTTAAAAACAAGTAAACTAAACCTAAACCAATAGAATTCAACTGGACATATTGAAATTGAAGTTGTTTTGTTTTGTTACAATAGTAGCATAGTCTCGTTTGGTTAGGTTAGTTCAAGTGTCATAATAATAAGGTAAATAATATAATAATTATGCGCGTTCACTGAAACTGGCAACTAAATTTAACACGGTGACACAGAAATTGATTATTACATTACACTTGTACTTGACAGAATCACAATGTTACACAATTTTTCTTATTCTTTAAATTAAACAAGATACTTAACGAGTCCGTCAGTCAGCTTGTCTTTAATTACTTTACTCATAATAAGTTTATGTTTTGCGGTGACAGATAAACAAGACCGTTAGTATGTAAAAACGCAATTTCTCCAGTTCAGATTTTTGCAATCTCTTTTGAATATCGCCCTCAGACGAACACGGAAAGGGAAGTTAGGTGGCTGAAACCGCGCGCGGGAATTTAAGTATTTGATTAATTATGTATGTAAACTAAGTTATTTTCGCGAGTCTAAATACTTCTAAATTATGAATATTTCTAGTCGCCTTAAATAATTATAGCCTTGAATTTCGCCTACTTTACCTTTTCGTCGACCAAACTTTGCTTTTAGGCCTTTATATAAGGAAACGACATTAAATATTATGATTGTAACCTGCTAATTACGCTCCATTAAGTAGTTAAGAGTCTTAGATATTAATTTAATGAAACAAGTCAGGGAAAACGCCTAAGTAGATATAAATAAGTTTATTTACGTTTGTATGTATGTTATTTGTTTGTAAGATACAATTACCTACCTCGTCATCACCAGCCCGTATAACGTCCACTGCTGAACATGGGCCTCCTCCCGGGGGCGGCTTAAAGTGATTTCCATCCGGGGGTCTAGAGGGTAGTCCCTCAACCAAACAGAGCTAGAAAGAAATCTTAGAATTTACACAAAGATTTCCTGTCCGGTGTGGGGATCGAACCCACGACTTCCGTGATTTAATGCGAGCCAAATACCTGCCGCTACACTACGGAGGCTGTCCGCTACCTACCAACAACACAAAACTATCGGTGTTTCACGCAAATAGTTGTCCCGGGTGGAAACCGAACCCATAACAGGTATCAGGAGCAGAACCAGTGCTGTCATATTGATTTTTGAAATTATTTCTGAAATTATTATCTTACTAGCTGTTTGTGGCCAGATTTTCGCGTCGTGCTCTTTCCTGAACTCATCGCTATGAGCTTCCGAATTATCCATGTAAACGAATTTCGGAGAGTTATCTAAATCTATGACAATATAGTTTCAACTACATTTTGAATATTTTTGTTATAAAGTACAATATCAATTAATTCTACACACTGCTTATTTATGGCTAAATATATTATAACGAAAACATCTAATATTACACCTTAATGTTTCAGCTTCCGACCCTCCAGAACCGTACGACAGAAAATGGCGGCTAAACAGCTCTGTGTGCACAATTTGTAATAAACGTCTAAGCAACCAATACAACTTGCGCGTTCACATGGAAACACACGCGGGCAGAAGGCATGCCTGTAGGGCATGTTCCCATGTGTCCAGATCTAGGGACGCGTTGCGGAAACATGTGGCTTACAGACATGCCCCGCCGCAGCATAGACAAGGCAGAACTGACTAGTTAAAATTTTTTGTTTGGCTACAATTTGGATCGGTTATTAAAAGGTATAAGATAGGTAAATTACTTACAAATTTTCCCAGTTCATGTTTGGATGTCCCGAGAAACCACTATACAGTGCCGTTAATAGCTTATTATGCATCCAGTGCCATTTAACACAATAGTGGCACTGGCCATAGGAAAAAAAAGCAGTGCCGAACCAATCAAATTTCATCAAGTATTTGATTTAAAGAAATTATTAATTTATTCAGTAAAATGATGTTGACAAGATTTGGGACTGGGAATAAGGAAGTTATCTAAATTCGAGATATATTAATGTTTATGTGAATACACGTATAAAAATAAAATTATAATTTATAGCACACAGGTATTAACGCGATAAAATTACCTTTTTATACTTATTACCCGACGACGTTTCGATCAAGTTACATTGATCGTGTGCTATAAATTATAATTATGATACGCGGAAGTCTAAAAGTTTATAATAAAATTATAGTTCAATTTTCCTATATTGGAAGATACTACCTAATGCAAATTATTTATATGTTATGTAAACAAGTTTGTACTGTTTAGATAAGTATGACTGTAAATGAACCAGAAACATAGTTATTTGATTAGATATTCAAGCTCAGCTTATTTGAAATTTAATTAAGAAAAACAAAAAACATTTATAAATCTAGTAAAACTAGTAAAAACTATCTAATATAAAATAATTTGTTTGGAGTTGTTGGCCCGAATTCTAGGTAGATAGGTATGATATATTTTCATTTAGTCTCGACTATATATTTTTTTTTATCAAAATGAAACTAACATAAAAAATACGAAATATTATAAATAAATTATTCTACTTAGGCACTTTTTTAGTTATATATGAAGTTTCAAAAACTGTTTTCTATAATTTAATTTTAAATAATTATTTTTGAATACCCACCGATGCGACGGTAACACCAAAAAACATAAAAGACGTTTTTTACATTTTCTTTTTAATTTCTATTTTTTAAATATAATATGTACTTAAGTTATAGAATGATTTGGCGGTATTGCCATGCACTCAAGTGCTTAGATTTGTACTATTAGATATAAATTTTATACTCTGTATTTAATTATCCATTAAAATATATTTTAGGAATGTTGTTAACAAATTGAATTATGTATTACACTGTACTTATATATTACTGTGATATTGAGGAACTACTTTGCTTATGTAAGATAGATATGGATGTTTCTAACTTAATGAAAATTAAATGTGTTTCATTGTCTGTTTTAAAGAATAACAGATTCATAGCATAGATATTTTGCCGAGCATTGTAAATATTAACTAGTAGGTAACACGTATGAGAAATTAGATACTCTATTCAAGACAAACACATTTATAAGTAGGTATATATCTGAAATACTTAATTCCAAAACCTAGACAAATAAGTAAACTCAATGTTAAAAGTCAAAAAGCGTTAACAGTGCACTTTCCAGATGTATTAAGTATGTAGTTAATTTTTTTTTGTCTTGACTTACTTGTCATGTTTACACTGACACTTTCGCTTCATTAGTGAATGTATTATTTTTTACAAACTGTCAGTAATGCCTTGAGCACACCGGATGCGTATGCGTAGACGTAAGCGTAGACGTGCACGTACCGCTGAGTTGTAATGTATGGAACCGTATGAGACAGGACACACCGCTTGCGTAACGTAGACGTGCGCGTAGACGTAATGCGTAGCCCTACGCAATGCAGCTCCCAAGGCACAAACTGACTGCGTGACCTACGCCGTACCTTGCGCAGAGCAGAGCGGCAACGTTGCATGATGACGTTGTATTCAATGGCGCGCCTTATTGGACGTCACACCGAGCAGCAAAGGTACGTGCGTGTACACGCACGTACCTTTGCTGTGCGTAGCCCTACGCGCGTAACTTGCAGTCAGTTGTATTTTTTTACAAATTCACTGGCACGTAGTGGTGTTTTGTATTGTTTTTATAATGAATAGAAAAACTTATTGAAATTGTGCGTATTTATGAATGTATCTACAATCCAAAAAGTAAATTCTACAAAAATGCATCGTATAAATACGTATATTCCGCAGGATTATTCTGGCACAATAGTATTAATATTGCTTCTTCCTCGTCATGTCAGACATCGTGCACAACACAACCCTCGAAAACAGAATAAAATATGGCTGCCGCAGCCGGGTACGCAATAGGCCATGTGCGTTGCGTACTCGGCTCGGATGCGTAAGCGTATGCGTAACCCGGTGTGACATCGGGTTACGCCGTAACTACGCGCGTGTCTACGGCGTGATTACGCCGTAGTAACGCATACGCATTCGGTGTGCTCGAGCCTTTAAGTCTTAATTCTATTTGTTCTTTTAACGTCAACGTTTTGTTGCGTAGTTTTAAGTTGCAAAACGACATTACTTATTACGATCGCTAATATATCACAGTAGTTTGACGACCATAGACAAGGGAAATTTTACTCCCTGGGTGAGGTTAACGATGCCTGTAACTACAGGCTGGGGTGAAGAGAGTTAAATTACCCAATAGGTTATATGCCCAGGGCAATCCCTGGGCATATAACCTATTGGGTAATTGGACCAATTCCTAGTCGTCTATTTTGTGGGCATGTGGACCTCTGCACTTACCTAATGCCTATTAAGAATATAAATACTTCTTTACTATACTTGTTAACTCATTCACTTACTAAAGCTGGTAGTTCTTCAAACTTTCTCCCAATTGACCGTTTTACTAAACAGTAAAATAAAATGTTGCAATATTATTTTCTTTTTCGGAATGAGTTCATATAAAAAGTAAATAAAGGGAGATTCATTACATCATCTAGTCATTTTATTACATAGTATCAATTATACATGTCTTAGATTAAGCTAGAAAAGACACACATAAAAGACAACTTAGTTAATTTTAATAAATTATTTGTACTGTTTTCATGTTGTTTTTTTTTTATTACACCCACTAGATGCCACTGAAACGACTCTGCGGATAAAATAGAGACGGATCTACATAAAAGCTAAGGCTCGAAAACTTGGGGTCCCAAATGTATGAACAGCCTCTAGTCTTTCTTTAAGAAATATAAACAGAAAAACATTTTGTAAAATCTATTTGCCATTTGGTAGTATAAGTAATAGTAGGCGTCTTAGGGCCTAAGTACACCACGTTTTTTAAACGCGCCGGTAAAGCGCGTTTGTGCCCATACAAGTGCGAAACGCACGCAAGTCAGTACTTCGTTTCTAAAACGCGCGTCGACGGCGCGTTTAAAAAACGTGGTGTGCTTAGGCCCTTAATCGTAGAGTAGTAGAGTAGAGCCCAAGGCCCTACATGCCAGACTCCTTTATGCGAAGGTCTTCGTGCGAACTTGTATAGCTACAGCTCGCTCGGGCCTTAACAAAAAACAAATCAAATAGAATATACAACGTCCAAACGTAACAATAACTAAAAATTAAAAAAAAACCGATAACATAACAAATAAAAGCTTACAATTGCCTTATATTGTTCCGAATTGTTTCGGTTGATTTTCTGCCCAGGTGTTACATTAATCTGCACGAATTATAATTTTTATTTTCAGTAATCTCCAAATACGTATATTATTCATATATTTGGAGTATAAAGTATATTCTCAAAAATTTATAAATGTCACCGATGCCAATTTGAATACAAATTTATTGACATTCAGATTTTTTTCTTTAGAGCAACGGTCTACTTACTACGGCCCGCCAGTGCCAACAATGCGGCCCGCGACAATTTAAAGACTATACCCTATTCATCGGGGCTTGAGACAAAGTGTAAACAAAGAAAACATTGATTCTCAAACTTTTTTCAATGTTTTTTATTGCTATTTAATTAAATGTAGGGTTTCCTATTTGTGTGTCTAGCAGCTCGGGTTAAGATAAGGTACTTAACTATGAAGATAATAAAATCATAAATCGCTCTTATTGAATTAATTATTCGGAGAATTAGGAGGATTCTGAAGAACTGTCGCCATCGGGAATAACGAAGCGGTCAACTATATTCAACTATCAATTATTCCATCAATTTTAAGCATAATTTGCTCTTCTTTTTCACATTGTCAATGCACTTTTGTCAAGCCTCTACTGTTATATTTTTAATTGCATCGGCTAGTAAAATTTGAACTTCACTTAACTTAAAGCTTTTGTTATTCTCAGCAATAATAGGATTTAATTCACTATGTCCTTTTAGAACCTGTTTACTGTGGCTTGCGATATTCCCATAATTTCAGTGGTTTAATTAATACCTTTGTACGGATACGAATCCTTCGACCACGTTTCTTCTATGAGTTTGAACACATTAATAACAGCCACCGTTTCCGTTGAATGCGTTGGAGTTTTCTTTGATCGCTTTTTCTTTGGCGAAGAAAAAGTGCAAGCGTTGCTTGGTACAGGTGCACTCATGTTTTAAGCGTAAATATAACAAAAACAAAACAACCAACAAATAACTTTAAACTTCATAAAAGATATAAATTCAACGAAAATATCTATAATAATAAATAAGCAGTATCGTATCAACAAGTTGATCTATAGTAAAAATAACGGATATAATCCGACCGATAACCATACGTCACATTTTTATGTAAAATGTTCGGGAGTACCTGTGGTCTATAATTTAGTCGTATTAAAATGCATTCGAAGTTTGGGAATCAAGTCTTTTTTGGGTGTTTTTACATGTAAACGATTTAATAAATCATTATACTTCATAAAAGATGACATTCCTAGGGTTGTTAAGATTTAAACAAATGTCGATAGTAATTATCGACTTTTCTTACTATTATTTACGATAATGTAACAAATAATTGGGATTAATTTAATTACAAACGTTACTAAATTAAACAAATATTTTAATATAAGATACATTTATACTCTCTGAAATCCAAAGTTTATTTTTAGAAATTGGATTTTATTTACTCACTATTATTTTAGATCAAGTACGCGTACATATGTAAATTGTATTATGATACTAAAATATATAATAAGATTTAATAATTAATTTATTTTGAATTAAGTTTTATATAAAAATATCGATAGTTTATAGTCGATGGCCACGATGATTCATTGCCCATCACTTATTAGGTCGCCATGCCCATAAAATATAACATTGGCAGGTACTGTCTGTCAGTACTACTAAATTCAAAATTTCATAGGCTTGATTGTACTGACAGCTGTAATAAAATATATTCACTTCATCAATCGTGACCCTTAAAGTACCCTTTTTATGGTTTGTTTACATTTAATCTCACGCCTCGATGAATACGGTATAGGTACTGTCATCAATCTAGCCCGCGCATGTCTTATTGTTGTTACTATTGCTGTGATAAGTTGAAAAAGACAACACAATATGATAATTACTCGATTGCGCACTTTGCCACTAGTCAGAGTATCGTTAAGGATTGAAAAATTAAAACAGTTTTGGCGCTTCGAACATATTGAAAAAATTGTTATGGCCCTAAGGCGTCAGTTTGGAGACCAAAAGCAGGGGTGATTTAGAGTATGTTTTCATTGGTTCTATTTTGGTATTATAAGGCTAGTTTAAAGCAATACAAAAACTTCTTGCATTGTATATGAGAGAGAATTTAAAAACTTGAGATATACGCTAGCACACATTGAAGTTCCTCGAGCCTGCGTTCGACGCAATGTGTGTCAATATTTTGGCTAATTTAATCATAAAAAGGAAATTGAAATAAAATAACTATTACAAGTGTATACAAGTTTAATTTACCATCTTACATACTTCATTTTAGTAGAAATCGCGTAAAACTAAGAAAAAATACATCAGAAATTAGTATAAAAATACTGTTTTTAGAAAAACGCTTTTGTTCATTGTATATTATTTGGAAAGACTGGATATAAAATAATACATACATTTTTTTTAAAGATTACAAGCAGAGTTTTGCAGTCTACTAGTATTCTTGTTAACCCCTCGTGCTAAGCTAAAATGCTTGTGTTACGAGTGAGTTCACGTTGGCAGTGCAATGGGTCGGGTTCGAACCGGCGACCTCAAGATCACAAGTCCGACGCCATAGCCATTGGGCTACTGCCGCTTTTTTAAATTGAGACACTTTGGCCCAATTTTGATTCATTTTTATAGAAGTTTTTCAATGTATGCTTATTTCCGTGCTATATTCATCATTCCAAATAACACATTTTCGATAAATTCTACGCTATTATAAATGCGATCTCACACACGTTAGTATGCACAACTATATTGGTTTGCTGGTAACCACGAGCAAACATCTTAAACAGGGACCATCATGAGCATAGTATAAGAGATCTGAATTGCTATTCTAGTTTGATATCCCAATTAAGATATTTACTCGAATCACCAAAAACCGCGTAAAAAACATGGTTCGCACCAAATTTAATTACAAAATCAATCACAATGCTCGCATAGAAAAAGGACTATTTGAATACATACAAAAATCGATTAATTTGTTCGTACGTCTATAGTAAAAAATCTCATTGATATAAATGCATGGTGCTTGCAACTTAGCGATACTGGCAATTTTATTCAAATACATTATTTATTAGTAAAAAAACGCACTTTGTAACTTACAAGTTAAAAAAATAAATAACAAATCAGTCCGTAATTCTAAATGCGAACAACACAATTTGGACATTTCGGATTAAAATGAACTTTACTAATAATTTATATTTGTTTTCATTTACATATAATTTGATATGTATTCAGGTCAAATTGAGGTGTTTAGTGTATGATGACGTTCCACAAATATACAAAATATCACGCTCTCACCCATTGGAGCAGAGTGACGCGGATAAAACCGCGGGGCGCAACTAGTATCTTCATAAATGACCTTCCGTTTTGCTTTTTTGTTTACAGCTGGTACTAGTGGCGCCAAGTATGCAACTCTTAGCGTTTTATGTCCTTTGGCGATTAATAGAATAGAATAGAATAAGTTTGCTCAGAAAGGTACAAATTGGTATATAGTATCTGGTTTAAAAGCAAATTCGAACCTTTGTGAGAGCTGGAGTCTATACTGGGTTCGGGACCTGTATGACAGATCTCCAGGCTATAACCTATATATAATAAGATAGCCATTGGTACGGGATTTCCTAAATTAGTCTTTTAATTATTTAATTCAAGAAACAAATCACCATAATCATGATCTTAATACCTGGGCTCTAACTCGGGGTGATAACAATACATATTCCTATCGTGAAAACCAGATTTTGAATATAGCCTCCCTATTCAGAAAACATGCTATTTCAAGTTCAATTTATTCCGAAATGTCGACTCAATGTTAGAACAATAAATGATCTATTGTTAACTAACTGAGAGCATAATTTGATAACTTAATACAAAGCGAAATAAATACGTTAGTATTCCTCTTATAAATATAATAATAATAATTAATATATGCTAGATAATTTCCGTTATTTATAGATAGGTTTAACGAAGATGTATTCTTTAAATAAATAGAGTTCATTTTTCGAATTTAAGTGTGATAATTTGTATACGTAAATTCCTTAAAATGCCTTGACCGTTGTGTTATGATGGGTCCTAAC
Source organism: Nycteola revayana (assembly GCA_947037095.2). Classification (NCBI taxonomy): domain Eukaryota; kingdom Metazoa; phylum Arthropoda; class Insecta; order Lepidoptera; family Nolidae; genus Nycteola; species Nycteola revayana. The sequence goes on along the minus strand of OX344856.2, from coordinate 17,644,924 downwards.
CGGCTATACATGCCAGAAATTATAAATTCAGTACGCGCAGATTACCGTAACCCGTCAAAATTTAATTTAAAGTTCAGTAAATAAGGTTACAATTTGTTTTAAAAAATGATCGCCAAGCCATAATGAATAGAACTAACTTAAGTTATGCAAATTAAAAATAGCACCTGGTAAAAAAACATGAGCAAATTGTATAGATTAATCTAAATAGATTAAACTCTCATTTGTCAGTAGTATAATCGTTTTCACTGACCTAGAAGTCGGGTTATTCCAACATCTACTGAACATATATTTAAGACAGTTAATTAATAAACTACAGTCAAATCAATAGTAAAAATAAAATAGCTTCACGTATTATAAATTAGATTATATGAATGTTGTAGTAACTCAAAGAATACATCTCGTGGCACGTGCGTGTGTGGGCGCCTAGGCGTGGGGCACGGTCCAGCCGCGCGTGTTGCCGTCCTGTCCCACGGACACCACGCTCTCGTGGTCCAGCCACGCCACGCCCGTGATCTGGCTCTGGGGGTGGGCGTCTGCAATGGAGATTGAAACGTTACATATTTTTTTAAGACAATTTATACCAGGAGACTATTGACGCACAATCCACGGGCTCCTTAACCATTAACACATAATATTTGTCTTATGAGTAGAAATTAAACCTACAACAATATTTGTTAGAAGCCAATACAATTGAGCCTCCAACTTTTAATTACATATGAATATTTCTGTGTGGTGTAGCGGTATAAGACTCGCTTTAAGTTTCGAAGGTCGTGGGTTCGATGTCCAGGACGGACGGACAGACTATCATTCGTATTTTTATTCTGGTATGGTTGGTTGAATACTATCCTCCTCCGTGCCTTGGAAAACACGTTAAGCTGTTAGTTCCGATAGCTATAAAGTCATCTATAACAAGCGTATACTAGGGAACGGACAACAATGATTATTTATGTGTTACAACATAATATTGCGGTCACCAACCAGACTGCCTAGCGTGCTCATTATGGTAAAACCCTCCCTGGGGAGGAGGTCAATGTTTAACAGTAGACATTATACGAGCTGATGATGAATTTGAATTTTGAAATTTGTGAAGGCTCTAATAAAGGAAAGACGGGTCCCAAACTGCATAAATTGAATCGTCAACTTTGCGACCATATTTCCATATTCATATTCACTTATTTGTTAAAATGTGCTGAACAAGGTGTTATAAATTACGGAACCAGCACATTTACCACTTATGGTTGTGACATACAAATTTAAAATTACTTTATATAATATTTTGAATATCATCATTTCCTAAAATCAAACCTCCAAATACTCTCATACAATTACATATTGAACACCCCATCTATGTCGGATAAAGTAGCAAAAGCCTCTTGGACAATAAATAAATAAAGTCCATCCGAGAAAAAAGAATTACATTAGCTCCTTCTATGAATAAAAATGTGTTGGTTACTCACTTTTAATAGCAACATGCTTGGCGGGCGCGGCCACGCTCCACACGATGAGGCTGCAGTCCAGCGCGCCCGACGCCACGCGCGCCGAGTCCGGGCTCCACGCCACGCAGTTCACGCGCGCGCTGTGGAAGCCCCACTCCCTGTTGTGTGCCAGCTGGGAGGGGAACGAGACTTACAATCAATTCGCCCGTAGCCCCAAAATACGTGTCCAATATTTTTTACTAATCTAACTGACGGACTAAAAAATATATTTTTTTAGTCCTCACGCTTATTGAATACCATTCATCCAGATTGGATTGAGTATAGCCTTTATACAGGAGAAGTTTACTGCTCAGCGACATTTGTGATCGACGGCCCATCAATCAGTGGTCTTTCTTATTTGTAGACAGAGTTGTTTGCGTTTGGTGAAAATGTGTTTTTGCGATGTAAGCCTGATTTGAAGTATATGTATACTATTGTATACAATGTGATATTAGGACAGACTCTCCATGCAAACTCATCATAGGTGTTACTATAAACACCTTAACCACAGCCTTAATGCAGGTAGAAAATAGTTTGACAAAGAGTACCACAGTATCTTCCTTACAGAGGTATAGAAGCTAGCTCCCCATTGCACCACCACGGCAGTATCCATACCTCTTGGATTACCCTGAACTTCAGGTCCACCATCTAGGTGTACAACTTAAACCCGCGGCCAGTATGGCACCGCGGGATCTCCTGGCCCACACTTACAGTGGCCCATTTTCCAAATAATAGGGACGCCCGGAATGTAGAGGCGTTCCTACTCGTCATGGGTCAGCCTCGAAGGGAGCGGGGCCCATGTGCCCCACTCCCCCATTCAGATGTAAACCTAGGAATCTGTCGTTATGGTAAGTGAATATAAAGTATACCTTATATTCGTCAGTGGAGTACAGGATGAGCTTCCGGTTGGCGTCGCTGGCCACCAGGTACTTGGAGTCGGGCGAGTAGCGCACGTCCGTGACCGCGCCCAGGTGCTCCAGCGAGGACAGCTCGGACAAGCAGTGTCCGGCCAGCGAGTATATGTGCACTTTGCTGTCCGCTCCTGGGGGGGTCATGAGGCAATTAGTACTTCATGAGGTAAAATACATAGATATAGGAACATTTATTTATACTTTATTGCACACAGAAAATTACATGAAATAAATTCTATTATTTGGAAACAACATGTACAAAGGCCAGCTTAATTCAATTATGAATTCTCTTCAAACAAACCTTTAGGAAAGAGATACATAATAATGAGTGCATAGCAAGTGTACAACAGATTTAATATATTTTTTACCAAATTGGTAAATAATACATATCTATAAACATAAACACTGATAGTAACATATACAACTACATACGTAACATGATATTGTCGTGTGGTGCTAATGTTTATATGTCAATAGTAACATAACATAATCGTAAGATAACATCATGAACTTATTATGAGTAGAGGAATTAACGACACACGGACAGACAGAGTACATTGTCTGTAATGTCCTACAATTAGCAGCCCTCACAGGTTGCACTTGCTAGTTATAGTTACCTAAGTAGTTTTATTTTTAGAATAAGAATAATAATCTATTAATAATATATCTTTTTCATTGTGATTTTGACAAGTACAAGTGTATGTAAATACCTAAGTGCTGAATAATTTCATAATTATTTCATCTATACTAATATATAATAAAGCTGAAGAGTTTGTTAGTTTGCTTGCTTGCTTGATCGCGCTAATCTTAAGAACAACTAGACTGATATGAAAAATTGTTTCAGTGTTAGTTAGCCCATTTCATAAGAATGCTATCGGCTAAAATTGAAAACGAGCGCGGAAGCTTGTAATATATAAAGTTGAAGAGTTTCAGAAGTCATCAGCCCGTATAACGTCCACTGCTGAACATGGGCCTCCTCTCAGTGGAGCGTTTTTGCCATTATCACCACGCTTGGCAGGCGGGTTGGTGACCGCAGTATTATGTTGTAACACACAAGGAAACGCTGCTGCCCGTTCCCTGGTATACGATTGTTAAAGATGATGTTACAACAATCAAAAAATGGTAAGTAACCTTGAAATAATAGATGCTGCTGTCCATCTATCAGTTGTACGTCTCGTACGATATGCGGTGATCTATTCTAAGCCAAAAACCACACGGCCAGTAACAAAAGTACGAACGTTAAACCATAACAGATAAGAAATGCCTTTATGCCTTGTTCGTTAAAATTGACTGTTAACTATCTAAAGTAAAACTCTTTCGTTTTATATGTCATAAAAATTATAAGCTAATGAAATTAAAAGTTTAAATTCAAAAATTGAACATACCTCCGATAGCCACGTGCTTAGACTTGGCGTCAATAGAAACGCAGGTCGGTTCGTACGTAAGAGGCAGAGTTGACTTCTTGCTACCACCGACTATGACTATCACCTGTTAAAAAATACACATGAATATAAAAATGGAAAACTATTTAGTTTTTTTTTCGGTCTGACATAATAATTACGTGACATAATATTTTATTTTGTACTAGCTTTTCACACGCGGTTTCACCAATGTTAAAAGAGTTATCGAAATCCGTCTAGTGGTTTTTCTGTTTATTCGTAACAAATATACAAATCCTTCCTCTTTATTTGTAAGGTTTGTGTAATAAAGTGTTCTCTTCGCGCGATCGACAAGATACCGCACTCTCTTAAATCCTCAAAAATAGCTCCGTAAATGCGGCCATTCAATATTGTAGTGTGTACAAGTGACTATAACGATGGGTGTGATCCCGATGTCTTTCTTATTTCTCGTAGTGTTATTTTTACATAGTTTACTTCGCAAACTGGCATATTACTTCTATTATAATCAAATTTTAAAACTTTCGACAGGTATACCTAATACAGAGCGTAACTGGGGGTCTACTCTCTAAGTCCGTCAACGAAAGTACGGGCCCGTCCGAAAGTAGCTCGAAACTTAGAATAGTTTCGAACGGAATCATAGACAATTTTCGTGAACGAGAACGATAACAACTTTGCTGTCGCGAAAACTGACAACGTTCCGTCAAAACAAGTGTCAAATTCAATTTTTCGGACGGGCGAAAAAACATCAGGAGTAGGATGAACTGTCATATCATTTGGTCATTCATTCTTAGTTCGGACCCCGAACGAAACATATGTACGTTGGTGATCCGTAGTAGGAAACGTTCCGTAATTACGGCCGTAACTACGATTTCGTGCTTAGAGAGTAGACCCCCTGGCTCGGGTGCTATTTGTTGCCGCATTTGTCCAGTCCGACGGCGACGGCGGTATGCAGTCGAGCGCGAGACAAACATTTATTTAAATATTGCTACCTCTTTGACGGTGGCGACGATGGTGACGTCACCGTCAATGTCGTGGTCCAGCGCGCGGGGCTGCGCGCCCAGCGCGGTGGCGTCCGCCGTGTAGGTCGGGACCTCTCCTACAAATATTACGTTCACTTCATTTAAATATTATTTTTTAGGAAACAAAACAAGAACAAAATTTGTATATTAGGTTGCTGCGTTCGGCATTAATACTGTTGATTAATACTAAAAAAAGATACACCAACATAAATTTGTTAATTAAATTAAATAATAGTAAAGGTGAACGGCAGATTTCGTACCGCATATTTTTTTTGTTGTTCTGTTATAGAATTTGTACCACATATTAAGGCAACTAAGCCACTTAATTTCATGTAAGTGTACTATTTTTAGAACTTTGGAATAAATAATAATATAAAAAAATAATACAAAAATTAAACGTAATAACAATCGTAAACTAAACGCAGTTATTTCAAAATAACACAAATATCGTAATCATATTAATTATTATGAAAATGAAATGACATTAATTATAATTAAACACTTTTACACTATATCTAAAAATGTATAATTGTTACATATATTCATAATAATTAACGATTTAATGATAGGAATGATTTTCATTGTCAATACTTTTTTCGTTTATATGGCAATTATTTAATGACAGGTAAAGAAAATCTGTCAAAACAATGTTTATGTGCCTTTAAGTAACAATCTACATTGGTAAACTAGTACATAACCTCAAAAAACAAAACTGGTTATAACTTTTATATCCCAACTTCTAAAAATCTAAGAATTTAAAAAGGGCTTGTCTATCATAATAAGTACTAATTAAAACAAAAATCCCAAAACATGAAATTTTATTAGCGGTACGAAATTCCCATACAAGCCTGCCGTTCACCTTTCATATGCAGCAAATTTATTGTTGAAATAGTAATAATTATTATTTAACACTGCTTTAAATATTTTTACTGGCATGTTTTGTAAATATAACATTACAAATATTTTCCCTTGTTTTTTTAATTAGGACCGACTCGAACTAGACTGGACCATACATGGAAACCGTGAAGATATATTAAAATGGAGTATTATGAATGTAGATGAGCCGAAAGTAGTATGTCAAGATCGTAGCAAGTGGAAGGAAGTGGTTTCTGCCTACCCGTATGGGAAAGAGGCGTGAATGTATGTATGTTGTAACAAGTTACCTTCGGCCGCAGGTTTGGCGATGCGTAGACTGTCGTCAATCCCGCAGGTCAGCAGGTTGCCTTCCTTGGTGGTGCGCATGCCGTTGAGCTGGTTGCCGTGACCTGGACCCTTGAGGTGACGACCCTCACCTGTAATCGAAATGTAACGATGAAGTACTCGAGGAAAGAGTATAAGGATTATTAAGGACTGTATAATAAAAACGCTGTGGGTGGTTATGGAAACAAAAATGTGAAATATAATCAAAATGACAAGTAAAAAGATATAAAAACATAGACAATATTAAAAGGTTGTGCGATCTTGCACAAGAATATAATAACATCAAACTTTATCAAAAAATATAATTGACACGTAATAAATAATAAAAAAAAAACAAATATACAATAATTTTTAAAATTTTCAAACTTAACTGCAATATACAACGTTGATACGACAGAGGGGCATTAAATTATCCTACGTTTACTATACGTGTTTTTTATTAATCCGATACGGTATAAAAATAAAAAGCAACCAAATTGATTTTTTTTTTTCATACAATCTAAATAGCTTACAAATCTGAGTAAAACGTAACCACCCTTTGTAAATAAATTTCACTGACCTAGCAAAGCGGCAACGTCGCGCGCGCGCCGGTGCGGGATGTTTTGCAATGATTTGCGTCAGAGCGGCAACAACGCATCGTAAGGAAAGATACATCGTGTTCAAACGGCGCAAAAACTTAAAAAATCATTTGCGACTAAACTACTGCTCCTATTTAATTGATTTTTGGCACAGAGCTTGGAAATGGTACCTAGTATAGGCAGTTTAAAGGAAAGCCCCTCTGTCGTATCAACCCTGTATGTAATATACCAATTTTTTACCGGTAATTCACGGGTAACACAAACGTTCTTAAATAGCCGCTAAAATATTTCTATACCAGAGGGAATAAGGAGTTTTCCGCGTAATCCCCTAAACGGTATAGATCTAGACGGGATTGTCATTGATAGATAACTTCTGAAATCCTTATTATACGCGAAGAAGTCGGATAATCAAAATTATCTTACCAGTGCTAACATTCCAAGCGGTAACAGTGCCATCATGACTAGCCGTGTACACTGTGTGTCGGTCCTGATGCAGGCAGAGACAGGTGATGGGCTTGTTGTGTCCCATCAGTTCTCTCAGGGGTTTGTCGGGGTTCTCCATGTCTAGGTAGTTGATGACCCCGGATAGGGACACTGAGAGAAGGTGCTTGCCTTGCCATAGACAGGATACCTGTTAACAAAAATAAAATAGGAATAAAAATCGTACCCAAAAAACTTAGTTGTATCTTTAAATTATGAATTAAAATGCGGTAATTAATCTATTGCTTATACTAGGCAAGAACACTGCTGGCCTTTATGGAAGGTGGAGTAGCATAAGCCTGGGGTTTAACTACATAATATAAGATCATATAGTCTCTCGAAAAAAAATGCGCTTTACAAAAATATTGCAATTTCCAAATAGAATTTTGTTAAAAAAATTGTCCTACTCTAGTCCGAGTTTACCTTCGTAACAACTTAAATATGCTCGCTTTATAAAACGAGAGAACACTTGTATTTATTAACAATTTCATAACCATAAATATTTTACCGTTAAAAACAATTTTATCAAGTAGCAACATATACTATATTTTTATATTTCACATTCCCGGGAACGTGAGTTATTTAAGTAAAACCGGGATCCGGGATAGGGTAAACGGGGAGATAAATCTGTAATTCCATGGTAATTACCTGTTGGTTCTCAACATTGGCGCCCATGTTGAACAGCACGGTCCGTTCCCTGCTGGCCACGTCCCACACGGCGCAGGTCTTGTCTCCGGAGCACGACAACAGCTGCGTGCCGTCCGGCGACCACGCGAGCCCGTACACCCCGCCCTTGTGAGCCGGGGATCCGATCTGAGGAACATTAGACATTGCAGTGTTATAAAACCGAATAAAATCATAGAAAACAAATCTGATAAGTGTAAGTCATATTCGCGCACTGAGGATTCCGTACAAAAATGAACGGTTTTCAAATATCATGACACGCTCAATTCATGAACTAAACTCTCATCCAAACTATCAGTGGTTAACACAAATAATTGTCCTGGATGGGAAACGTAACCACTGAGCCACTGGTACAGTCATCAGTATATTTCTTATTCATAATTGTACTTTTTACACTTATTTCTTTAAAATTGTTTTAATGACTGTTGTTCTGGTCAATAGTAATATGTTATAATGTATTTAAATAATGAATTATTATTTTTAAGTTTATAACTAATGTATACGTTATTAATGTTACATTGATAGATGCACAATTTTATATAATGTCAACATAAGTTACCAATAAGATTAATATACACCATGATTTTTAGTACTCGTTAATAATAATCAAGACGATTTGCCATGAGTATGTATCGATATGTAACATTATTTTTACAAAATAGACATATATTTTTCATTCAATGACAAGTGTAATAGAAAAATGAGCTCTAGTACCTTATTATAAAAGTTCTCAATCAGGTACGAAAGTTAGGCGCCCAACTTTCTACCAAAACTAAATCATTTCGTGTGAATTTTAACAACGATTAAAAATAAACGTTGTATAAATTAAACAGCACAGACCTCTCCTTTGAGTTCAGAAGTAGCACCATCATACAAGTAGATCTTGCCATCGAAACCGGCCGAAGCGAATAAACTGCCATCGGGACTGTAGCGGACAGCTTGTGCGAATCTGGTGTGTTCCTGTCAAACATATATAAATAATATTGTACAATATATTTCATAGAATCGGGCGTTACTTTGCGAAAATCCATACTAGTGTTAATTCGGTTCAAAGATTGAGTACTTAATGCAAGCAACAATTATGCACAATATTTGGGAAGGAAAATAAAAACATGCATAAATACAATCACCAGCCGAAGACGGAATTTTAGCGGAATTAACACTAGAAATAGTGTTTTTTTTTTTTAATTTAGCTGTCTCACAGGCATTTTCATAAATCATCTGCAGTAGACAAGAATCAGTTTAGTCTCAAAAGCAACTACCGTAACCACCGAGGCACCCGTACCGTACAGGCTACTAATGAATTACCTGCTTAGTACACTTGAACTTGAAGGGTGGTCCTTCGAACACGGCAATAGTGTTGTCCTCCGAAGCGGTCACGATTCTGAAGGGCCGCGTCGGTTTGAAGTCCACCGAGTTGATGGGCTTAGACTGACCGCTGATCTCGCCTACCGAGGTGCCGGTTTCCGACATAAATACATGACCGAATCTGTGGAATAAATAAACAAATTGCAATACAAATTTAAGCCAAAAATTTTTTTTTTTTTTCGAATGGACATAGTATGTAGTTTGCCACAAGGCTTTTGCTTCTTCAACGAGCCTAAAGGCGAGCAGAACTCCAGCTTTAATTAGTTAAAATATTAATAACTAATTTTCTAAATAAAAAATTGTTTAAAAACCACAATCTGCGCAAAAGGGCGTCCTCTATGAGATTTGGATCTCGGTTTAGGGCGTCACTGGCTGGGGGGGGGGGGAATAAGTGTGTACTCTATATTCCTTAATTCTCAAACTGCGCTGGGGCGATTATACCAATACAACCAGTGACAGATCTCACGTGGTTCCTGAGGGCCTAGACAAGTGGCTTTTAACACTTTCGACCGAATAGAATCCATTACCCTAGATTTTAATTTTGTTTGTCGTGGTTGTGAGAATGTGCACTATATATAATAATATGTTTATAGCACAGTGTGACCTAAACCCGCATTTTACGCACGCATTTCCGTGACTTGAGTTGCCAATTTCGGCACGGTGCGTAAAGTAATCGACTAACTTCACAGCGAACAAATGTCAGAGAAAAAGTGACAGCGGAATCAAAGAGAAACGATGTCATATAGTTCGTTTCACGGAAATCGTAACTTTTGGTCTGAAATGCACTGACTTCGGGCAGTGAATTTAACGAAGATAAGAACAATGAAATTGTTCCGGACGCGATAAAAGAGATAGCGAAATCGGTGACGGTTGTTAAATGAATAATAAAATGATGACATTAAAAATTGCAATGATTTGAATGTGACTTTTAAATTAATAAATTCACCCCCGCTGCTCCCCTCCACCACACCCCGAGCAAGCTAACTTGACGCCGTGCAATAATAGACTGCTTAGGTCACACGTACCGTAATCCACCACCCCCCGCGAGTCCGGGGCGGGTTTATGTCACATCTGCTATAAAATAGTATACTATTGCACGGCTTTCACGCCGTTCAATAATAGGCTACTTAGGTCACACGTATCGTAATGTACTACATCATCTTCATTTTATCTATTGACCGAATAGAAAAAGCGATGGTTTCGTAGTATAAGTCATTTTAGCTAGCCCAAACACAGCCACGAAAGATTTTGCTATAAGTAAGCGATCATCCCGATCGAGCAATTAGGTTATGTGTAAGCCGTCTGATAACGATTACCGTGCCCCTTTTTCTTTTTCATCAGCCTGTTAACGTCCACTGCTGAACATGGGCCTCCTCTTAGCAAATCTTGGCAGGGGTTGTTTAGACATCCTACTAAACGCGGAAGTTTGTAGGTATGGACGGATAGATGGATGTTTGTAACTCTTTCACGCCAAAACTACTGAACGGAATTGGAACTGAAATGTTGCACCGGAATAGGTTATACGCTGGATAACATATAAGCTACAAAACATCACGCTTCGCTGGAGCAGAGCCCTTATAACGCGGGTAAAACCGCGGGGCACAGGAAGTTTCCCATGATTATCATGCAGGCGAATTGGTGATCGCAGTTAGATGATCAAAGTCAAAGTCAATAATATCTTTATTCATATAGACACAATTCAAAAACTATTAAATCATGTTCTTATGATGCGTCCATTTCTTTTCCTACTACCAGTTGAAAGACGTGGCAACTCTGAGAAGAACTGGCAAGAAACTCAGAGGAATCCTTTTTTAAATAATCAATTTATCATTTATTTTACAATATTGTTAAGCTGCAGTGTCATTCCAGAGCAAGTTACTCCCAAGCAATTCTGTCATTTACATAATCTGATATTTTATAATATGCCACTGTCAAACCTAAGTTATGTAAACTTAGCTTTGACAGTGGCTTTAAATTTACTAACAGATAATTCTCTAATATTATTTGGAAGTTTGTTATAGAAGCGAATACATTGCCCCATAAAAGAGTTGCTTATTCTATGGAGACGAGTTGCAAGTACTACTAAGTCATGCTTATGTCTAGTATTAATATTATGTATATCACTTTTTTTCTGAAACTTATCTATGTACGTATAACAAATTTTCATAAACATATTGCGAAACTATAGTCAGAATCTTAATGTCTTTGAACTTCTCACGTAGGGAAGCCCGCGGTCCAAGTTTGTATATAGCTCTTACAGCGCGTTTCTGCAGCACAAGTATAGTATCAATGTCCGCACAGTTTCCCCACAGAAGAATTCCATAGAACATAATACTATGAAAATAACTAAAATATACTAGTCTGGCCGTGTCTACATCAGTAAGCCGTCGTATTGTCTTAACTGCGTATGCCGCAGAACTAAGTATTCCAGATAGATTTTTAAGTTGTGGTCCCCATTGCAATTTGGAGTCGACAGTTATACCAAGAAAAACTGTTGACTCCTTAAGCCGATACATGCTGCTGCCCATCCATCAACTGTATATCCCGTAGTTACGGCACCCTTGGGAAGATATGGGGTGAATTAGGGTGGAGCTAAGCCGGAAATCACACGGAAGATAATTAAGTACCTAGATTAAGACTAGGACTATATACATCACGCTACAATCCAGAGCAAACTGAAGTCGACAAATTGTCATCTAAATATAACCAAAGTCAGTGGCTATAAACTGCCAGAGTAAATTTGGCTACGTTAATGTGACTAATATTTATTCAGTTTTGTCGTACAGTAAATATGTTGTATTAGTATCCCGCGCGCTTGTTCACCCGCGTAGCAATCATTCCCGTGGGAACTTCATAATAACATACATACATTCACGCCTCTTTCCCATAGGGGTAAGCAGAGACCACATCCTTCCACTTGCAACGAACTAGACATACCACTTCTTCTACTTTAATGAATCTCCTCATGCTTAACTTACTTAGTTTAGGGTACTTTTAACCTGGCCTTTCTTAAGAACGTTCTTGATTTGAACGTGGAACGTCCACCTTGGTTTTCCCCTTCCAACACTTCCGTTCACATTTCCCCTAATGGAAACGGGATCTTTAAGCGCCGCGCGCGGGAATCTATTATAACTGTTAATACATATATTTTTCTTTTATTACCTCTCTCTGCCCTCTCCAACAGCGACCATGCGCTGGTTGTCGGCACTCCACGCGATGTCTTTGATGGGTCCGCCGATGGGTTGGAACTCATTCTTCAAGATGTGCTCCTTGTTCACTGTGTCCCAGATACGAATCTTGCCGGAGGCGTCTAGAAAGAAAAACGACAATCGTCAATTATTTAAAACCTAAACTGGGTGGAACATCTTTAATTCCATTGTTCAAAAGAAGCTTCAGCATCAACTTCTGTCAACTTGGACCAAAAAATATGCGAAACCGAAAATTCACCCAAACGACGAAATCAAACCTACCCCGCTGGGAAACAGGCGTGAGCTTATGTAAGTATGTATGTAGGTACTATATGAAGTTGAATATTTTTTTTTGTTTCCTTGAACGCGCTAATCTTAGAAAATACTGGTCCATTTGATAAAAACATTCATCATTAGAAAGCTACGTTATCAAAATTCTTGGATAACGCACATAGGCTATATTCAATAATGAAACTCCCACAGAAACGGGAGATACGCGGGTGAAACCGCGCACGGGAAGCTAGTTATTAAATATACATGAGCGTATGTTAGGGTTAGTCTTCTAGCTATGAGAATGCTTTGTGAAACATATGAGTGGCTGGTTAGGACCACCGAAAGACTTAACTTATTTTTTCTTAAAAAAATTACTAGCAGAGTTTTGCAGTCTTTGCAGTATTCTTGTTAACCCCTCGTGCTAAGCTAAAATGCTTGTGTTACGGAAACAAAATGTACAAAGGCGAGCTTAATTCAATAATAATTTTTCTTGCAGCAAACCTTTATGAAAGAAGTATTTTATTAAAAGTGCACAACGGACGAATCTTTTAATTAATTAATACCAAATTTGTAAATACATATCAATAAACATACACACTAATATATACATATACAATTACATGCTAATATTTAAACCTATATATATATGTTAATTATAATATACTACATATACTAACTTATATGTCAAAATTTTGTAATGATATAATATAAATTTTGTAATATACTGAGTAAGAAAATACTCCTTTGTTCTTCTTTTAAATGTGTTGAGAGAACGACAAGCGCGAATGAGGTGTGGAAAGGAATTCCATAACCGCACTGCACGGACGGTAAATGAGTGGTCATATTTACTAGAGACATGAGGAGGGTTCTTTAAAAGAAGAGAAGTGGCGGTACGACAGGGTTTGTCACTAGGTATCAAATACTCGAAGCGTTCGCGAAGATATGTAGGGGCATTGGGAATGTGAAGGATAGAGAACAGAAGAGATTAGATATGACAGTCCCGATGCCGTCGAATAGGCAGCCACTTCATTCGCAATCGAAACTCTGACACATGGTCATATTTTCCGAGGCCAAAAATGAGGCATGTTACTTTTTAATATAAGTAGTAAGTGCATAGTGACGAAATTTCCAAATGTAATGTATTTAAGTAATTTAATCGTGAAAATCTTTTTTAATGACGATTAAATGTTTGATAGGTGGCCTAATTTTATTGTGTGTTATTGTGACAACCACCGTAGCGTATCGGTATTTGGCTCGCTTTAAATCTCGGAGGTCGTGGGTTCCTTGTATGTTACAACATAATACTGCGGTCACAATCCCGCCTGCAAAGCGTGGTGACTATATACTATATACTTCCTCGGGAGGAATCCCATGTTCAGCAGTGGACGTTGTACGGGCTGATGATGACTTATATTATTGTCCACCAAAATATATTAATACATCTTGGGACGTAAGATATCTGATATCTAAAATGGGTGTAATTTACACTTACATCTACTAATTCTAGGAAAATATAGCATTTTAGTTCAGTGATACATGGTTAGCTGATACCAACAATGATTTAATTGCAAATTGCATGGTAGATTTTCACTATCAGATTAACAATGTTAAGCAAACAAGATAACATATTACTACGAATCGAAAAATGCTGTAGATAATTAAATCTATAAATTTATACGATTTTAATTTTTATTCTGCATCTGGTTTCTAGTTTTACTTTATGATGCGAAACCTGAATTGACCGTTATTTAGTATAATGAAGTTTGCCACTGACAGTAAATATCATACTTTACTGTTTTAAAATAATGTTACCATGGAGTATGGTATTTATAAGACAAGTTATAAATACCATTATGTAATACTTAATAACTTTTTAATCGTTAAAAGGTTAAACGATTAAAAAATTAATTAAATTATAAAATAGCTTTCAGCGCGCGTTTACCGCTGCGTAGCCCCCGTTCCCGTGGGAACTTCATAATAAAATATAGCTTGTAGCCTTCAAATCGAACCAGTAGTTCCTAAGATTTGCGCTTTTTTAACAAACTCTTCAGCTTTATATAATTAGTTTAGATTCGAAAGTGAATGAATGGAAGGATTGTCAAGCACGCCAGAACAGCTTACTTAATCTGAATAAAATTTGGCAGAGATAGATCCTGGAGTGAAATTACAAAGTAAATTTTAACCTGGACACATTCCTGGTATTCACGCGAGAAAGCTAGTTTTCGGACGGACATTATGTAGTTAGCCAGATGGCTTCTCTACTTAGGGACGCCTCTAACTCCGGGCATCCCTATAATTGGGCAAATGGGCCACTGTAAGTATGGCCCAGGAGATCCCGCGATGCCTCAATGGCCGCGGGTGCCGTCGGGGCGTCGGATCGCTTATACGTACCCAGCCCCCGCCAACGGCGGACCGAAGGAGTGTCCGGGGGGTTTTAGTGGTGTAGGGTCCTCTCCTCGTGGTATGAGTTTAGCATACCATGCTATGAAGCGGGCGAGTCCCACATATCCCACCGCCCGCGCGAATACGCTGCAGCGGCGGTAGGATAGCGTAAATACATTTCCCCCGGACAACAAAAAAAAGGAGGATTCTCTACTGGCAACTTTACCGGGCATAATGGTTAGCAGACAGAGCTCCAGCCTAAATAAATTATAAAAAAAACTACAAACTAAGCAACCTGCGCAAGAGAAGCCCAATGTAGGACTTGACTTAGGGCGGTCGTTGGCGGGGGATTGAGGAATGATGCCTTGTAACTTGCAACTGTCGCTCTACTTTTCAGAGCCTTTCGGACTTCAGGTCCCAGAGGGCATCGATAGGTGCGACAAAGCTATATAGCTTTAAAACTCAATTGCTACTGTAATAACGACAATTTAAAGGCCACAATACCTACATTCCAATCATGGCTACTTCAATAACGTAATTGTATTATAATCATCCAAATTATACTGAGTTATCGGGTGGTTTATGATTAATGTATGGACATCGTTCTTTTGTGAATCAAATTCAATAGCGTGTGACGTATTGTATTCCAACATGTTATTTCTATTGAATATAAGTTAAAATTATGTGTGCATGTGTATGCACTAATATATAATAAACGAAAACATTTTGATTGTCACAGGCATAACTTATACATTGGATTAACATAAAAGTATCACTTATTTAGCCGAACATTATTCTAGTAAATAAGCAGTATTCAAAAAATGTTATATATTTGGTTTTGGTTCATTAAAAATGGTAATACTTTGATTTTTATTTAATAGCACGTTGTTATATTAAATAGCCAAAATAGGCCTGCAGAGCACAGCTATCATATGTTTGTTATCAATGATTTAAAAACTGTTTAAAAAAGGATAAAATGCGACATAACTACAACACGAATAAATGTCCGTACTTCGGTAGTAAATTAATAACAATTGTCATAATTAATTGCAAAAGTTAAATATATTATCCGTAATATTTTCCTTTTTACATTGTCACCCTCATTATTAACAGACAGATTCAAGAACATCGAGTACATTAAGGATAATCGCCTTATTTGTATTTAAATTGTTAAGTTGTTATCGAATAGCAATTGAATGAAATATAAATAACATTATGTAAAATCAGGGTTTCATATAATGTATCAGAAACAGTTGTTGTTCACGAATAATATTTTTAAATCAAAACATCGGTCAGTGTGTCGCCTGATATCGGCGGACACCCGTATTATTGTGTAATATACAATGTATATATATATATATATATATATATTAATATAGGTGGTTTTATAATTTGTACCATTGGGGTACAAAAAAAAAGTTGAGGAAGGTTTACCCACGGAAGCAACATTGCCGACCGTATATCAGAAACCAACTCAAAATATCATATGCCATGAAAACAAATAAATACTCATAGTGGAAGCTTAGTTCAGTTTAATTCTGGAGCTATCCATTCTTCTGGCGTACCGCCAAGCGTTATAACACGAAATCATGTTTATAAATGTAGCCCAACTTGTGAATCTTCTGATAATCGCGTTGACTTACGTTGGGTTACACAATTTTGTATATTTAACGCGGCTACAGGAAATATAATTATGAACTTTCTTGCTTATTAATGTTAATTCGCTTTAAATCTCGGAGGTCGTGGGTTCGATTCCCACACCGGACAAGAAATCTTTGTGTAAATTCTTAGATTTCTTTCCGGGTCTGGTTGGTTGAGGGACTACCCTCCGTGCCTCGGAAAGCACTTTAAGCCGTTGGTCCCGATTGTTATAACATCATCTATAATAATCGTATATCAAGGAACGGGCAGCAGCGTTACCTTGTGTGTTACAAAATAATACTGCGGTCACCAACCCGCCTGCCAAGCGTGGTGACTATGGCAATGCCCTCCCTCGGGAGGAGGCCCATGTTCAGCAGTGGACGTTATACGGGCTGATGATGATGATGATGAATGTTAAGAAAATGTCTCAGAAACGTCGTTGTTAATAATTGGCAGGACGATTTGCCACCAGTTTTATTATGGAAACGTAACATTAACATTTTAAAGTGGACATATGTTTTTTTACGTAAAGAGTTTCCTTAAAGGAGACTGCAATGATATGTACATGGCAAAATGAGCTCTAGTCCCTTGCAAGATAATCTATGTTGTACGAACGGGGCCCCTAACACAGGCTCGAAATCATTTTGATCTAGGTATAATGTTTAATGCTATCGAAACACATGCATAGATCGATTGTACTACCAAAATTAATCATTTCGCTGAAAAAATCATGGTGTTTGGTGTTTTCTAAAACTAATTTGTACTTTTTCACCATTACTTGTTAATTAGATTAGACTGCTAAATAATCAAATATCGAAATTCACACCTATGATAGAGTTTATATCATGTAAGGCCGGTTAGGCCAGACGCGAACTAGGCCTTGACCAATATAATTTATTTAAGATCAATGGCCTGAAGCAGTGTTTCCTTACCTTGGGGCAGACCTCAATGGCGGAATATTGGGCTACGCTCCGCAGTCTCAACTGTCTAAATCATTTAACAATAACAAAATAAGTGCTACCAAATGTATCTTTTGTTTTCAACGGCCAACCTACGACACACGTGAAATGCTTATTTAAGATTTAAACTGTTCATATATCTTATTAATATAACGCTTTGTCCTGAATGACTGAATGAAGGATGTACGAAACAGGAGAATTATCAATCATCAAAAGAAACAATATTAACACTATTATTTGGGCCCTGAGGTTTTAGTTAACATCCATGTTAGTTACAATTAAAGCAATATGCCCCGACTTCACGAGATAGTATACAAAATGAATTTTAATATCTCTGATACTACTGAAACTATTTAGATCGATTTAAAACATTTTAGAACAATGTGGTAATGAAAAAAATTACAAAAAAAAAACCTATTTACCTGGAAAAATTATTCTATATGGGTGTCATAACGGCCAGTAGGAGAAAGCCCTACTATCACTATTTTATACAGAAAATGTATAATAAATAAAATGGAATATATGTATATGTAGTAATATATTTTTCGTGGTGTTATAACACCCGGTAGGAGTAAATGGAATATGGTACATAATAAAACTTTCAACAATATCGGAAATAATAAATAAATTCTACCTCCGTGGCGTAGAGGTATTAGTATCGCTTTCAGTTTGTCAGAGGTCGAAGGTTCGATCGCACAAGAATTCTTTGTGTAAAATAGAAGTTTTTTTTCCGGTCGACTACCGAAGGTGCCTCGGAAACTACGTTAAGCCATTGGTCCAGATTGTTTTAACCATCGTATTCCAGGGAAAAAAATAATTCTATCCTATTCTAATCATTAACTTAATTTTAACATTATAACTTTGAATAAAATAATCTAAAGGACAAACAAAATGTTTTTGTATCAACTCCGCGCCGGCGCGGGCGCATCATAAATTACCGTTCGGATTACAAATAACATACTTCTAATAATGAAACTGCCAACAGTTAGGTAATTAAAAACCTCTAGCAATAAATCAGTGACAAGTGTTACGCTTATTAGAAAAGTAATTAACTATCAAAGATACTGGGTAATAGAGGAATAAACTACGGTTTAATTATGTGAAACACGGTTTTCTATCTAGCAACGATAAGTGTTGATGATCATTCATTGCGTATTATTAAGTAGGTCTTTGAATGCGGTTAATTTAACCTACTTAACCATAATTATATCTTTTAATAGGCAATGAAATCATTAAAACAGTCTGTAGTAGAGACAACAGATGTACTTATATATGGCACGTCGATTTAACATCTAGTGAACATCTTTAGGGGAATGGAATGGAATTACAACCTAGCTAGGATTACAGGACCTAACCTATTGCTTTAATTGTAGTGTTGTATATTAATTAAAGTGATGTATATATTTTGTATATGTATATTGTCATGTTTTGTAAATAAAGATTATTATTATTATAATTATTTCTATGTTAAGTATGAAGATAATATCGGCATAAAATGTTTGTATTTTTTCTGACACTTATGTAGATAGCCAAACTATTGATACTTCACCGGGCATAAAGGCGAGCAGAGTTCCAGCCTTATTAATAGTTTGTAAACTACGCAACTTGCGCAACAGGCCTAGTTTCCTAGTCCAACGCCCCGTGGGACTAGGAACTCTGCTCACTCAGGAGGAATTGAAGGATTATTACTTTTAGTTGTTTAGGGGAGTTTTGTGGAAATGTCGCTCTACGTTACAGTTCGTGGACCGCTCGGACTATTATGGCATCGGAAAGTTCTTTGCAAACTAAGGTTCGGGAAGGCGAGTGAGCACGCGTTTGCGAACGCACTATTCAAAAAAATCATTTGTACCTACTGATATTATTGATGTACTTTTATTTCTTTATTGAAAAAAACGGTTTCGAAGGAATCGCTTAGTGATAATGTAAATTATGACATGCTTAAAATCATACACATACACTCAAGTACATAACTATTATTAATATATTCTATCTATTAAATTCCCCTTTGATTACCACTTCATACAACATCTCAGCTTCTTCTGAAGCTGGAGAAGCCAAAATGATATTGCTTTCACCTACAGCATGGATATATTTGCATTCTTTCGGATGCGTTGCGGAATGTGAAACTTCAGATGTATGCATAGCCGGAAAATTGTTATTACATGTGACACACGCTCGAAAAACGCCCAAGCCCAATGTTTGGTCAGCCTAACAATTCAGAAGAACCAACGGCCTGATGATGATGATGACTGATATTGCTCCTTGTTGACCCTAGCTTCAGGTTAATAACCTATAAAACCGACCTTGGCAACGACCGGGAAATTACTGTGCGTCACACAAACTTCTTTCAGATCCAGCTTTTTATTTTTTCTAATTATCTAATGGCGAAAACCCAACGAGTCGTAAAGAAATTTGGCGCGGCTTTACAAGAGACAAATTAACGATATTTTACTAGCGTTCATAGGAAATATGCACCTTTCTTTAGTCAAGTAAATAAACACCTTATGTTGATTGGAATAAAGATCATTTGTTTTTTGTTGTATGATTAGATGAAGTTTTGTAACAAATCCCATCCGATAATATCTTGGAGGCAAATTTAATATGAAATGAAGCTAAAAACAAAATTATATACCTATCATGAATGTTTTACAGTAGACTGACTCTTCGTTTTATAAATATGACATAGCCTAGTATTTCATAATAACTGCATTAAATTCATCTTATATGTTTGTATGTACGTATCAGGGTTGCCATGTCAGCAATGAGCATTTTGCGGGACGTCAGATTTTTACACCGAAATTAGCTGCGCCCCATGCTTTTACCAGCGTTACTCTGCTCTAGTGGGTCGGAGCGTGATATTTTGTAGCCTTCATGTTAATCCAGGTGATAAACTATTCCTGTGCAATTTTTTACCTAATTCTATTTAGTAGTTTTAGCGTGAAAAAGTAACAAACATACATCCATACATTCTTGATAACTTTCGCGTTTATAATATTAGTAGACTAGCTTCTGCGCGTCGTTCCCTTAGGAGCTTTATAATTAAATATAAACTTTCTGTAGTAGGTAATAAGGCTAAGTAGGTAATGTTTATCTACAGTAAAATAAGCAGTAGGTAGGTATTATATTACAATTTTGATCTAGAAGTAGGTACAATGATCTTACAAAACGGTACTGTAAGATGATTATTTTAAGCACCTGCGTTCGTCATTTCCTGATGACAACATTACAAATAAGGAAATTTTAAGCCACAGTGACTAATATATTAATACTTCTGTTATTAAAAATGCGAAATATTTATATTTTAAGGTTTCAGTTAAAGTTACTTTATTTCTCATAAAGAATAAACATAATTCACTTACTGAGAAACAGTGTTTAAAACAAAGAATGATATTTTGAGCGCACCATAGATGGAGGATATATAGAGGAGACGTCATCCCCCTGCAAATGGTGGAAGCAGTATATACTTATGTTGTTTGCTATAGGAAAGAACAGGATGCAAATAGCAATCTTGCATCTCACTCCGCATATAGCTTTTACAAAGTATGTACTTATGTTAATAACAGACAATAACTATTTTTTATATTTTCAAATATTTGCATGTTTTTATTGCATGAATTTTGATTTTGTACCAGTTTTTGATTTGATTTTGATTATGGGTCGGTAAGGCAGTGGAAAACCATGTGGGTGGGGAGGTTGTTAGCCTTTGATAATGAAAGCCTTCAACTTATTATCAATGAATACCCCCATAATTCCGAAACATAGCTTACGTCGATAAATGGGTTATCTGACACTGAACAATTTTTTCAAATCGGCCCAGTAATTCCCGAGTTCAAGGAAATAATCAAACTCTTCACCTTTTTATATTAGTTAAGATATTTTTATAATCTTTTAAGGTAAGGGTTGTTCTTATCAATTCAGCCTTTGAGTCATAGTAAATATGTCACTGTACTGTATGGTGATAACTTCATAAATGTAAAGATGAGTCATAGAACACAATATTTCTATTATCAGTTGCTAAAATAAATTAGGCAATAACATATACAGTAAGACAGCTGGGAAACATTCCCTGGACTGCATACATACTTATAAGTAAAATTATTCTTATCAATTAAATACTTGCTATTTTTATATTTGTTGGAAATGAAAATTATGAAACACATAGTAAATAAAAACCAAATCTAGTCTCACAAAATTTTGAAAATGGTTAAAATTTTGGCTGATTTGCTTAAATTAGTCAAATATATGAAACATTTTTAAATATATGCAAGTATGATACAACTTAGTATAATAATTAATGCAAAGTGAAAGGTAAGCTGTTGTATAATTATGATTTTATTCAAAAATTATAGCAAATTAACATTTGTAAGTGAAAGTAAACATAAAATGTGAGACCATCTGAGTAAATAAAAATGTAAATACATAAACTATATGAAAAATACAATGATTTTTAAATAAATGTGTTTTTTTAAATGCATACTGACCTATTTTAAGACTATTAAACTAAGCCAAATTCTTATCAGAAATAATATAAAGTTTTGTTTGTTTTTTTTAACTATAATTTTAAAAATAAATTGATATGGATTCTGTGGTTTTTGATTTAAAAAAGAGCCTTCCATTATTAGTTTTTTTATTAATGATACTTTTTACAATAGACTATTTAGTTAATGAATAGAATAGTTCATATTTAAATTACCACAGCACATTTTTGCAGTTACAGTGGCTGCTTCTGAGTCCTTATGTTTCGGGTTTAATCCTCACTCTAGTCTATTTGTATGCACCACAGTTAGTTGTTGTAGTCAAAGTTTGTTATGGATCCATGAGTTGTCACAAGAGATGTATCAGAGAAATAAAATTTCATAATGCAGAAGTTAGCTTTTAAAAAATAACAAATTCAGATCATGCTCATCAGGTCTCTTTAGTCCTAGAGTATGGACTAGGATTTAAGAATTGGTCAGTGGGTTATCTTAGGTTTGTTTTCTAATAAGAATTAAATTTAGGTTGACTGCTGTTAACATTTTATATTGTTTGCCTGGTTAAATTCTTAGTAACCTTTTAGATTGTTATAAAACAAAATAATTTTTCTTATGAATGTGTAATCAATAAATGATTTTTCTCCTTTTCATTAAATTGCATCAACTGCTATGCTGCACAAAAACTATAAGCCTTAAATTCGCGTGAAACACTAAGGATTTGTTTCTGAAATTAAAATCCAACTGGTATTGTAATAGAAATAAAATAAGGGAAACAATTAGGTATGTTAGACTCACCTCCTGAAGAAATGTAGAAGCCACTAGGTGAGTATTTAGCGACATTCACTTGGCAGGAATGTTCCGTATACACATCAGCGATAGTAGGATCCTCAATATTCCGAATAATAACAGAGTTTCCGTTCGTGTACAGGAAATTCTTTCCCTTCGGATCACCACCTAATACGAGCGGAGTACCTCTCTGGGTCCTCGGCAGAGCCGCCCAAGTATATTCTGCGGACACAAGACCACACAATAAAACCACAATTCAACCACAAATTGTAACACTTACGAAAATATCACAATGTAAAAATCTAAGAGGAGAGCAACCATGCTGCCCCGCAAAGAAACCAAATTAGAACTTACTATTTGAATAAGACATTATAATAATACTCTTTGCTAACTATACACTACGTTTATAACACTAAAACTATTACTCTCTCAGTACTTTTACTTAATTTTAGAGAAACACCGTCAGCCGCTATGCCCCATAGCCCAACCAAAAAAATGACGTATAATATTTTTGTTATTAAGTTGGCACTAGTGTTGCTCGTTGATATTACTATATATGGGCATAGGAGTAAATTATTTTATTTTATGGTTTAATTATTTAATAAAACATAATAATATTGATTCTAATCATGACGCATTTACGTCTTTTATATTAATACGTGATTGATAATTAAATCTTAATTAAGTAATACTCTGCGTAAAATTTATGTCTATGGTAAATTATGTTGCCCGCTCCAAATTTGCAGATGAGAGCTGATTTATTTTTATACAGCAAATACACATTTCCATTGTTGAATAGCAATGTGTATTTGTGAAATTGCAAACGATATTGGCGCCCCTATTATTTTCATAACTTTTTTACCAAGCTATAAATATTATTCCACAATTTTCTTGGATAAATCTTTCGTGGTTCAAAGTGTGCGATTATGGAATGCGCTGCCTTTAACAATCAGGTGATCGCAAAGCTTGCCTGAGTTTCAGAGAAGAGTCCATGAACACTACCTGTCATTACAATTCACACAGCAACACTAGATATATTTCTTAGTTTATTATAATATGTATTTATGTAAGGTATTATTTTTATTTATTTTCATTTTATTTGTATATAAAAATTGTATATAACTTCTCTCAAGTACCCATTGGTACTATAATTAATATAATCCAGTACACCTAACTACCCCTCTTTTAAACTCCTTTGTATGGTCCCTTCCTCGGTTGCCTGGAAAAGATCACATTTTGTGATGAGGCCGCCAATTGTACCTATCTTATTTTAAGTTTAGTTTTAAGTCCTTTTCTGTATTTTTCTCTTTGTGAAAGTGTACAATAAAGAGTTTATCTATCTATCTATCTATATTACTTGTTATTACCAAAATTTCGAATGCAACATATTTTCAATGTTGCCATCTTCAATTTAATTACAGAATCAAAAAAATAAAAGCCATAATATTTTACTAAACTGCAATTAATATTAACTCCGTAGTATTTCGACTTACCTTTGTTTTACTGAAAACCAGGAATATCAATCCAATGTACAAGTACACCTGGAAAACACACTAACATGTTAACGAAAACGCGCGCCGAAAGAAAAGTACTTCGTCCGACAGCGTCCCTTTCTTAAAAATATATGCGAAATGATTATTTAAAAGTGACAATACTATTGGATATTTTACGAACAAACCGATTTTAACTGCGATGGAGAAGAAAAACAACAGTTTTTCAGTCATGTTTTTGTTAAACAAGAACGATTGATAATAATACAACCTTGTTTACTCAATTTTTGGCAACTTGGAGGTACTTACTGTTTGTGTAGGACCAACCCTACTGTTCTCACTCACAGACATTGTTCTCACTCTATGGTATATGTTTTTTCATAATGCATACAAGTTCCTTGGTTCGAAATCATGGAATATGGAATGGAAACTATGGCAATACTGCAATTTTTCTGTCAATCAATTCATTTGTCAAAAATGCTACGAAAGCTGCAGCTGCGAACGAACCGAAAACGCCATGTGATGAAATTGATTTAAAATACAGTTTTTGAAATATTATCTCTACAATTTTGTGTTTTACTTGAATGGGAAGAGTTATGTTAGCGTCTAGAACATTCTTTTCTCGTGCTAGTATACATTATACTGCTACTTTCTGCTTGATTATTTGACACTTGTTTCCACGTGTTTTACGTCAAGATCAGTCGACGTGTTAAGTCTGTAGTTTTATTTTAAAAGTTTTTCACTGCATTATTCGACGCAATGGAGTCATTGAACATATCAAACTTGAATCTATATAGTGGGAGAAGTCAGGGTTCTCAGCACAACGGCGTGAAGTTTGAAAGGACTGAAGAAAAATTTGAGATAAACGTAAGTAAAAACTATGTGTGATATTTTCGTTTTTATTTACTATAGATTGTGTTAGCGAAGTCATCAAAAGATAGATCGCTGGCATGTGACATAGCTTTGATAATAAACGAGAGCTTTATCACAAATTTAGTTAGTATATTATTACAATTATCAGATTAATTTTCATGACCAAATAAAGATGGCTATTTTTTGGTGTATTGCGAAAAGTTGCACGTATACTTACTCGTATTACATTATAATCGCATTTGTTACTTAAAAGTCTTGAAAATTGTGCAAGATGCTTGTAATAAATATGTCTGCACATACATATTACAAGTAAGTAAGTATTTGTTATTATGATGAAACAGCTGTTTTTATGAAACAATGCCTAACAACTAAGCATTGTGTAATTATAAAAAAAAAATAGAAAATCATAATTACCTACCTACATTCTCAGTTTAGTTGGGTTAGAATATTATTTTTGAGTTTAGATTTCAATAGTATTATATGTTTCATTATTATTATTTTATTTTTATTTAAATTAATTAATTTATGTATAAACATACAACAAAACAAATATAAAAAAATATTGCATAAGGAAAGAAATTGTACAAAGGTTTATTTTGTGTCATAAAATAATCAATTAGGTAATAGATTAATTAATCTAATAAGTGATTAGTAATCATTTGAAAGCAATAAAGATCCTTCCATTTGTTTCTATGACTGGTTATATCCTGGTGCAAGTCAGTTAATTTTATGATTAATTGATGAAATAAATGAGACCAATTTAGAAATAATTATTTTTAATATCATATTCAACCTATTGTTACAGTTTATTGAATGTGTATTTATTCAGTTTTTTTTCTTCTATAAATTTGTTTAAACATGCATAATGTCTTGGTTATCTGTACCCAGGTAGATTTATTTTAATTTAGCCTCCCATTGCATGGTTTCCGTCACATAACTTTCCTTGCCGTTGGTATATGGTATAATTACTTCATAATTAAATATAGTGTATTTTATTCCTGTATAATAGCTTTCTAATGGTGAAATAATCATTCAAATTGGATTAGTAGTTCCTGAGACTAGCTCTGTTAAGCAAACAAACTCTTTAGCTTTATAATATTAGTATAGATAAGTTCTGTCATAACTAGTGATTTGTGTACCTAAAAGCTGTGTTTGGTACTTGTTTTTCTGACATATATATCTGATTAGGCACAAGGCCATAAATGCGAGCATTGCTTCAGTCTTAATAAATGGTTTAAAAGCTACATCTTAGCGACCTGTGCAAGAGGGTGCTGTCTGTGTATGGGCATTTTTTTTTCTTCTGATGGACATAAATAGTTATCCACACCTTGCTACTTAGGACATGGGCATTAAGGAAGCATGACTTTGTGTATCTTTGGTACTTGCAATTGTTATTATAATATTAACATGCCTGGAATCTGAGGATTTAGAACTACGATTAGTGAAGTTGAAAATTATAAAAAGCTATTCATGGTCTTAGGAAGAAGAAAAAGTCTTTCCCCCTTTCCTGATTCTAATGATTTTTATTTATTTCATCTTTTATATGAAGTCCTTTGATATATAATATTATTAAAAATTAATTATATTTTTGTTAATTATTGTAGTCAATGAACCAAAATTGTCAAACAATCAAAAAGGTTTCATTATTTCCTTCCAAAACATTCTGTTCTTGGTGAAAACTTGATGTAGTTCAGTAATTTTGTTAAGTCACGAAATTATAATTTTAAGAATCAGTAAAATCATTTAAACACAACAACTTTAAGCCATAATTCTACCTTACATATCATATTTTTATTAATTATGCTGATATTACAGACAGTGTATTTGAATTAACTGACAAAGGATATCTATATTTTTCTGGAAATATGCCAAATATTTAACTTAGTTTTATTGATTGAAGTGTAATATGGAGGGTTTAGGGTTACTCATGGTGTTTTTCACTTCAACTTAGTGTTGCAACATTGTTTATGTCAATTATACACAATTAATGGTTCCTCAGGCAAACCAATTACAGTCAAATAATTTATATACTTAGAGATGAACTACTTTTTATGGTGGTATAGTGGTATTTTTCGGTTGAATTAAAACTAATATAAGGTTTCTTGAGGCTTTAAAATATCAACATCATTTCAGCCGTAGGACGTCCACTGCTGGACATAGGCCTCCTTTTTTTTTTGGGACGGACATACGTATTTGACCACATGGCTTTTGCTAGCTCCCCAGGCATAAAGGCGAGCAGAGCTCCAGCCTTAATAAATAGTTTAAAAACTACAAACTAAGCAACGCGCAGGAGGGCGCCACTGTGGGACTTGGACCTCGGCTCAGGGTGGTGGCTGGCGATGAGATTGAGGGATTATGACTTTTAGTATTTTGTTCGCGGGCCTCTCGGACTTCGGGTCTACGAAGGCATCGGATAGTATAGGCCTCCCGCATAGATTTCCAGTTATTACGATGGAGGCGGCCTGCATCCACCGTAATCCGTGGCATTTACCAGGTCATCCGTCCATCTAGTTGGTGGACATCCTACGCTAGGCTTGCCGATCCGTGATCTCCATTCGAAAACTTTTTGGCCCCGCGGCCATCTGTTCTCCATACTATATAGCCTGCCCATTGCCACTTCAACGAAATAATCCGTTGGTTAATGTCTCTCCTCATTTCTAATTCGATCTCGTAGACAAATCCCGAGCATAGGCCTTTCCATAGCTTGTTGAGCGACTCTGAGTCTGTTAATTATCACTGTAAAATATCACATGTATATTATTATATCTAGACAAATTCAGAAAAAAAGATATTTTATAAGCTAGTTACCAACTTAAAATTGTACGTATAAATTCAATACATATAATTCAGCACCACACACAATATATTACACAGCAAACATTAAGAAAACCAAAAAAAAAAAATAGATTTATGATAATTTCTGCTGTTGCAAATATTACAAACTATCATGATAAATAATTATACAAATATATAAAGCTGATGAGTTTATTTGCTTGAACGCACTAATCTCAGGAACTACTAATCCGATTTGAAATTTTTTTTCAGTTTTAGATAGCCCATCTATCAAGCAAGGCTAAGCAAGTATAGCTATACTTGATAGATGGGCTATATCTGGTTATGTTATGAAGTTTCTATGGGAATCGTTAGTTAGCTAGTTTATGTTTATATAATATGGGAGTTTATGTATAAATATAATTTATTGCATACATTTTGATATATTTATTTTGATTTCAGACTCTGACAGACCAAGATGAAGAATACCATTGTGAATACAAGGAAGAAATATGGAAGAATTTATTGGAACAAGAAGCAGAGAAACCCACTATACATCTACAGTCACCTCAAGTAAGTGTACTATTTTAAAACTTTTTTCAGCTAGGCCCTTTAGATGCAACAGAAATTTTTGCAAGACCCCATTTAAAAAACCGGCAAAGTGCGAGTCGAAGTCGCGCCTTGCGGGTTTCGTACAAACCTGTTTTTATTATAAGATGTTAGTTACTACATATTTACGTTTTTTGCAATTTAAGACATTGCTTCGTTGCTTCGTACCAAATTTCAAGATTATGAGTAATAAGAAAAATGTAGGTTTGGATTCCCTTGCGAGTATAGAAATTTGCGGAATAAACGGCCGTATCTTTCGATTGAGTTGGCTTAGAAGTTTGATTTTTTCACAGCTCCAAGGGACAGTAGACCTGAGTATTTGATATATAATTTCAGCTTGACACCACTAGTTCCGTTCCTCTGAAAAAAGGCCTTGACAGACAGACGGACGGACGGATAACAAAGTGATCCTATAAAGGGTTCCGTTTTTCCTTTCGAGGTATGAAACCCAAAAAAAAATTAAAATGATTTTATGGCAGCTGGTTACTTAAGTAATACCTAAGAATTGATGTATTTTTAATGACTGCACCACATAATGCTCTATCCGACCCATCAAAGATGACAGTGCCCGTGAACGCAGCGCGTCTAATCTTGCCTCTCTAACAATTATTTTGTAAATCACCTTCCAATGCCCTCATAGACTTCAAAAGAGGTCCTCGAACTGTAAAGTACAGTATCATTTGTACAGAACTCTCCAAAAAGTGAGGTATGAAAAATTCCGCGGCTTAAAACATCATCCAATTAATAAAAGTAGCAATCCTAAAATTAATTAGGCATCATTTTATTCATCACAATACCTTGATACATAACAGTTATCCATGTGTCCAATACTATTAAATCTAGAGTGAATGTAATTATATGAATCACATCTATGATTTGCATAACCATAACATTGCATCATACAAATTTATGTCATTCTATTTGAAGTTCTATTACCTTGACAATAAAGTTTAAAGTTGTGTGTGATTTTGTGGTTATTGATTATACTAGAATTTATTAGTGGGGAGTAGGGCATTCATCCCACTTTTTTACTGCATCATATGGCCTCCGATTTGGGTGGATTTTCCTGACCAAACTTGTTGTAGGTTCCTATTAATAAGTACCTATGAAATTATTGATGACATAATTATCTTGTTGGTTCATAGAACCTCACTGACGTTTTTTACGTCTGTTTAGGTTATAATCATGCGAAATGTGAATGCTTACTTGTCTAGAAACTTCTTATGTGTTTTTCGCGTCGCCCATTTTCCTGTGAGAACATCCCTTTTTGTTTCTTTTTGGATGGTCATCCTTAAATTATCCATGAGACTTTTGCTTCTTCATCGGGTATAATGAGAACCTTTTAGTAAAATTAAGTTTATTTTTAATCTTGGATATTGCTTAATAATGTATGTTGTTTTTAACTTTTTGCAAAAGGTTCACTAGTTTATGGTCATAATAAAAAGTGTTTAAAGACTGGTGGCAGTGTAATTTTTATTTATTTTTATACACACACACACATAACACATACAAATGAAGATAATATTATTATGTTAAATGAGTAACATGATACAAAGGTACATCTTATTTCCAAAAATAATTTTCTTAGAGTAATTATAAAAAAATCGATCATGGTTGTAGGTTGTTGCCTCTGAGGATTTGTCTCTGGTGTCCTGGGTTTGAATCCTAGAATAACTATTTGTGTCTAGAATTGGAAGTTATTCTGACTTATTGCCATAGTGTTGGAATAGTAAAAAAAAAAAAAACTTAGCGTCATTCACGCCAAAAAAAGATTTTACTTAATTATTTTTTTTATTTCAGTTGGAGTTCCGCGGTGCTTTAGTACAGCAGCTCCGCGATGTCAGCAAGAAATTAGGGCTCAGCATTGCGACCTTACACTCGGCGGTTGCTCAACTAGATCTCTTCATGGACGCCCACAGACTGAGGGCCGATCGGCTGACACACGTCGCTCTAGCCTGCTTGAGTTTAGCAGGTATATATTATAACAACAAACGATATTTTTTTTCCCCTTTTTATTGCTCGATATCCATAACGGCAACTGATTGCACGGAAACTTGCCGACTTCGGCATCCATCGTATAGGCGGGAGGTACCTCTACCTTCCGCCTCTGCGATGGTCGTTGGCCCCTTCTTGGCTATAGCGAAGTCACAAGAGGAGAAAATATAGTTTATAACCACCTGCATTAACATATCCCAAAAATCATGCTACGACCCAAAGAAGTGGACCGGATTAGTTGCTTCACCATTTTGTTGTTGATTTTATAACAATAACTAGCTTCCTGCGCACGGTTTCAACTACGTAACTCGAGTTCCTTTAGGAACTTCATAATTAAATATAGCCTATTTATTGCCTTTCTCGATAAATCTGATACTGAAAGATTTTACTCTTCTGCTTTATTAGTATAGAGTACCTGTATATATCAATGTACCGAATTTTACAAGCTTCCCGCAATAGTCCCGCTTGACTTCCCATAGGTAATTCATAATTAAATATAGTCTATAGCAAGGTTTCCCAAACAATGGGTCGCGACCCATTGGTGGGTCTCGAGTGGATATGAGTGGGCCACACCAACTGACCGAGAATGGACCGAACCAAATGGCCGGGTGGATTTTCTAGTATAGTAAATATTTAAACTAAATACGGAAAGAAATTTTGACTTATCAAACTCATTGTGTTGTCAAAACTGTAATAGCAATACCTTTTTTGACGTAGTTAATTTATTTAAGGATTAAAAAATGTATGAACATTTTGTCAGTTATTTGAAAAGGCCTTTATTAATAATGGTAACGGTTAAATTTCCTAGAGATGGGTCCCGAGTTTGTGAACTTGTATTAGATAGGTCGTAGCCCAGTGAACTTCGGGAACCACTGGTCTATTGCCTTCCTTGATGCTGGCAATGTAACACTAATTATTTTTGCAATCGGATCCGTAGTTCCTGAAATTAGCGCGTTCTAACAAACAAACTCTTCAGCTTTATATATTATTAGTAGATACAACAAAATATATGATAGTCCTAGAATTTGTTATGACTGGACTACCACTTAACGTGCTTTCTGAAGTAAGGAAATATTTAACTAATATTTTTAAAATGGAGATATAAAAATTCGACCACCGGCAGGACTCATACATCTTAGGTTAAGCCCCTAATGCCTTAACGAATTAGGCTACGGTGGAACCCTACCGGTCATCGAAATTTATCAATCGAGTTTATAATACGTCTCTAAGGCTCTCTCAATTTTTTAATCATAGTATATGGTAAACTTTTCCGTAAAGCATTCAAAAAAAATTTAAATATATTTAACTAATAGTTATAATTTTTCACTGATATTAACCTAGAGTGTTTATGCAAATATTGTAAATACAAATACCTGATACTTGAATCGTGATATGATAACACAATAATAATGATTATCGTCTTTATAGGAGGTTTACTTTTCCGCGTTAAATATTTATAAAATGTCATTTCCAATGTCAATACTTTTCGTATTTACTATAATTTTGACACTAGAAGGGCCGGTCTTCATACTATGGCCGACATTACACACTCAATCTGGATCGAGATCCGTGATCGCGGTAGATTGATATAAACTGATTTGGATTGTTGTCACATTACACAGTCAATCCAGATCACGTCAGTCCACTGTTCGCAATGATCACATGAAGACGTGTGCTCAGGGGATTCTGATTGCCAATAAATAAATAAATATGAAGCGTAGCGGTATTTGACTCACTTTAAATCTAGGAGGTCGTGGATTCGATTCCCACGCCGGGCAGTAAATCTTTGTGTAAATTCTAAGATATCCTTCCGGGTCTGGTTGATTGAGGGACTACCCTCCTATACGGGCTGATGATGGCGAATTGCAAAATGGATCTGAACAAAAAAAGCATGTGTAGTAATTAATCCTAATATATTTCTTTTTATTCTCTTATTACTTCTAGTAATTTTAATAGTATCTTTCGAATTACATGTTGCACATTAGATGCTCAAGCTGGATTGCGATAAACGGATCGAGATCATGGATTTCAAAATATTTGATAATTTGCGATCCGATGTCGCGATCCGTCAATCACACACATTAAACAGTCAATCTGGATTGAGATCATTGATCTCGATCCAGATTGAGCGTGTAATGTCGGCCTATACCTTCAAATACCGCAGCGGTCAATTTGACGGTACAAGAGATTCAGTCAGAGTACTTGTTTGAAATTATTGCGTATATTGCATTAATAAGGATCTGAAGATGCTGTTTATTTCTGCGCTGTTCTAGCCGCATTACATTACAATTTTAAGGCGTACATCATCATCAGCCCATTCAACGTCCACTGCTAAACATCAGCCTTTTCCTGCGGGAGGGCTTTTGCCATAGTCACCACGCTTGGCAGGCGGGTTTGTGACCGCAGTATTATGTTGTACCACACGAGGAAACGCTGCTGCCCGTTCTCTGGTGTTAGATGATATTATAACAATCGGGACCAAGGGCTTAAAAGTGCTATCCGAGGCACGGAGGGTAGTCCCTCAACCATCTAGACCCGGAAATAAATCTTAGAATTCTCACAAAGATTTCTTGTCCATGGGGATCGAACCTACGACCTCCGAGATTTAAAGCGAGCTAAACACTGTTACGCTGGTTGTCTCTACGCTACGGAATTTCGGGATTAATTTGGAGTCTAACACTAAGTCCATGGGAAATTGTACACGAATTGTATGTAAAATTTCATAGAAACGAAATATTACTTAGTAATGTTATTTGACTGTGGTATTTCACAAGTTACTTATCATTATATAGCAGCTCATTTAATGTTCTAATGTCTTGCTCTTTCGTTGTAAGATATCGTATAAATCTATGTATTACATAATCTATACTTCTACTACCGACCCGCCCCGGTTTCGTACAGGTGCAATGCTGATGTATAATACTTATAAACGTTTGGACTCTTGAATCGCTCTATCTATTAAAAAATACCACATCAAAATCCTTTGCGTAGTTTTAAAGTTCTAAACATGCATATATAGGGACAGACAACGGGATGCGACTTTGTTTTATACTATGTAGTGATACTCATATATAAGGTGCTATAAAAATATCTGCCACGGCTTTAATGGGAGGTAGTATTATGTTTAAAGATTACAATAGTGAAGAAAAATTATTGATAATGTGTTACATTTTTTTTTCATACAAAAAATTGTACGTATAAATTTGAATTGATTTATTGGCATAACACCATTCTGTAGACTTAATAAGCTGTTGCCATTCTTATCGCGCGGCGGTTGTCAAAGGAAAGGACAGCCCCGCGCGCCCGCACTCGCACCCGCACTACCCCGTTCGTCGCACGCGCTAGCCGATCGCCGCGCCGCCGGGCGCTCCCAGTCGCCCCCAGGCCGCGCCGCTCGGAAGATAGTTTTAGCGGTCAGCGACGGGAATATCGCGCGCCTTTATTAAAAATGCCTCCCAGACGACGGTATTCTAATCAAGAATACCTTGAAATGGTATTGTGCTACCGCGAGTGTAACTCCGTAACTGCACATGCCGTGAACTTATACCAGAGAGGTTTGGTGTGCGAGTTAGTCATTATACCATTCTGGATGCCGTGTACAGGTTTAGAGACCACGGCCGCTTTGACCCGCCTCCGGTTGACGCAGGCAGGCCTCCATACTAGTGTACTCCGACGTAGTGTTGTGCGGCCTGACCATTTTCAGACTCGGTTTAGTGTTAATGTGCGTGTAATTAACACTAGATACTGGGGAACAGAATACTAGGACCAGTGTTCTTGGACAGACTGGACGGAGAGTCGTATCTGCGTTTACTACGAACCCGTGTGAGAAGAATGTTGGAACGTATTCCTCTTGAAGAGATAAGAGGGCTGCACTTCAAACATGATGGAGCACCACCTCATTTCGCCATCAACGTACGGGAATTTTTAAACGGTGTGTGGTACGGCGGTGAAAGTTGGATAGGCCCGGGCCGAGGAGGGC
The DNA here is from genome assembly GCA_947037095.2 of Nycteola revayana. NCBI lineage: Eukaryota > Metazoa > Arthropoda > Insecta > Lepidoptera > Nolidae > Nycteola > Nycteola revayana. The sequence continues at coordinate 17,610,390 of OX344856.2, read as the reverse complement.
CAGTGCCGTGGCCTAATCGCTCGCCGGATTTAACCCCTGTAGACTTTTTTTTTGTGGGGTCGTGTAAAGGACCTAGTGTACGGCTGAACCGGACATGATATCAGAAGTGTGGTAGAACTAATAAGGTGAATCAAACGCGCATTTAGACAATTAAAAAGTGAAACGGATGTCACATTAAACAAAGTTAAGAGACACGTATGTAAGCGTGCCTACATTTGTGTGCAACGCGGACTAGTGCAACAGTTTTGTAGATAAGTAGGTAGGGAGTGTGTAAATAACTGTAAATACGGTGCAATTGTTGTAAATAAGATGATTAACTTTTAAACACGCCAAGTTACTGTAATTTATCGTTATTGGATACCAATCTAAGTACCTACCTATTGTTTAAAAATAATAAGAAAAAAATTGCGATTCTTACACTAACTTGACAGTCCAAAGCCTGTTTTAAGTGTCATGGGAAGTTTATCATCTTATTTACGTAAGTTTTTTGGAAGAATGCAGAAGCTGGTAAGTAATTGCACTTTTAAAACACTTGTTTGACAGCGTATTATTGCGTACCTACACGTACAGATAGTGATTTCAGTTTTCATTCACGGAACAGATGGAAAGAGATAGCAGACAGCAGTTGTTTTCATTGACGATGCGACACATCGCGCGTAATTTGTGAACGGCTTTATGCAGAGTATAGTCAATGTTTATTTAACTTATTTATTTTCTCAAATTGAAATAACTGTTCCAGGGTACGAAAGCTCTTCACTATTGTAATCTTTAAACATAATACTACCTCCCATTAAAGCCGTGGCAGATATTTTTAAAGCACCTTATATAAAGCTGAAGAGTTATTTTGTTTCTTTGTTTGCGTTTATCTCTAGAACTACAAGACCGATTTGAAATATCCTTTATCTATCAATATTTTATTTTGAAGTTACCACGGGAACGGAAGCTACGTAGGTGTAACCGCGCGCGGGAAGCTAGCATGTAGTAAATTTTAATTTATTGACAAATTCTGATGTTTTTCAGCAAAAAGCGAAGAGAAATTCAGCCGAGCGCCCACACTGAAGACCTTAGCAAAAATCAGTGGTGTCCAACTGTGCGGTAAAACATTCCGTCAGCTAGAATGGATGGTGGGTCAACATGTGCGCTGGAGGCTTCTGTCCCCCACCCCGGTCACATTCGCGGCTTTGCTCGCCCAATATGTGGTGACTGACAGCGATCTAACAACAAGGCATCCGAAGTTCGTTCGAAGGTTCAAGCGGGATGGCGCTAAGTTACTTGAAGCTTACTTGGATTTAACATTATCTGGTAAGTTGCCTTGTCGTCTGCATCAAATAGATAGTGACAGTGAAGATCCCCAAATATATAGCAACATTCAAAATGATCATAAATATTGACGCATCTACAGTAATCAAATAGTTGAGAGCTTCCTCTGTGTTCAAATATACCGGAGCACCTACAATACTAATACTTTATGACAACCAAGCCACCAAAGCATCGACAAGATTTACGTAATGGTGGCTTGATAACTGGTAGGCGTTTTCTTCAACAGTCAATTTTATTATTTTCTCTGGGGGGGGGGGGGTGGATTTAATTACTTAGTTAGGGGTTCGCTGTCACCTGGAAATTTTAACAGGGGTTCGTGGAGCCGAAAGTTTGAGAAACCCTGATCTATTTTATGCTGGTTGTACCCCATCGAACTACAAGGGCACAATACCCTTGCAAAATCCCCACATTTAACATAGATCCCTCCAGTAACGCGGCTTTATTGGCACAATATGTGGTGATTGGCAGTGGTAAGACAACAAGACAATATGTTCTAGTTCAAATCACTTTAATATGTGACTGTAATTGGCAATTTTGTATGACTTGTATAATTTTTTTTTTTATTTGAATTCTTCTCGGAAAAGTAACCAATTACATTCTAAATTACAAAATTGAAATTAATCAATTTAGACCACTGGCAGGATTTGAACCTGCATCTTAGGTTTGGGTCCTAATGCCTTAACCATTCGGTTCCACCATGGCCGAATGGTTAGGGCATAAGGGGCTAGATCTGTATTGATTACTTATCTTAGTCAACAGCTGTTCTATTTAATTCTAAGGTCCCAATTTATAGAGCTCAGAAGCAAAGCTTCTAAGTTACCAAAGCAGTAATTTCAAAATCATGTTATATTATATTTATAACTAGCGGCCCGCCCCGGCTTCGCACGGGTGGACTTTTATACCCTACCCCTGCCCTACCCTACCCCTACCCCTACCCCTACCCTACCTCTACCCTACCCCTACCCTACCCCTACCCTACCCTACCCCTACCCCTACCCTACCCCTACCATACCCCTACCCTACCCTACCCCTACCTTACCCCGACCCTACCCTACCCTACCCCTACCCAAAAGTATCCTATGTCCTTCTCCCAGTTCTTAGCTACCTCCCTACCAATTTTCAGCCAAATCGGTTCAGCCGTTCTTGAGTTATAAATAGTGTAACTAACACGACTTTCTTTTGTTTTTAAAATGTATTCTGCTATTCGGGACGGAAACAAATCCAACAAATCAAAAACCATGGCAATCGGTCCAGCCGTTCTCGAGTTATAAGTGTTGTAACAAACACGACTTTCTTTTATATATATAGATAGATATGAATTCGATAAAAATGTCTTCTTTACTGTTATTAAATAAGTTAAAGTATTATTGTAATAGGTTTTCTATGTTATTGTTACTGTATTATTAAAGGTATTTTAGCTTAATATATTGTCATATTAGGTATACAAGGTGTAACGGAAAGGGTATATACATAGAAAGAGCAAGGCTTTTTTGGATGATAACAAACCATATGGCAAGGGTTATTTAATCCTATCTCTACAAGTCCGGAAGTAATGATTTTTTTAAATTCATAGATACGAGAAACCAAACTTTTTAAATTGAAATAAATACATCACTAGCACTCAATCGGCTAATCGATGTCAACAAACTATTTGCAAGTAAAAATAAACCGCATTTTTATTTTTTGTTTGCAAAATAGTACTGACTCTTTTTTTTTTGAGTTTTAACCCTTGCCATATCGTTTGTTATGATCCAAAGAAGCCTTGCTCTTTCTATGTATATACCCTTTCCGTTACACCATGTATATAGTAGGAAAGACTTTTTTATCGAATTAATAGTTATTTCGTTAGGTCTTGTTCGTTCTTATGTAGTAATAATAGTCGTGCATCGTTCCGCAGATGTCCGTCTGAAGGTGGTGGAGTCGGTGGACGTGGGCTGCGCGTGCGTGGCGTGCGCGCGCGCCGAGCTGGGGCTGCCGGCGTGGCCCGCGTGGCTCGCGGCGCGCGCGCGTCGACAACCATCCGCCGTCGCACCCATCGCCAGACTCTTGCAGAGGTCAGACATTTATTGTACTTGCTTCCCGCGTAGAACCCGTTCCTAATTGAACTTATCGTATATCTATGCTCGGCATTTCCATGCGTGATCTGCTCTCTCTAAGAAGACGTCCGATGGAGCAGAAAGTTCCTCGAGTGGAGACCACGAACTGGCAAGTGCAGCGTGGGACGACCGCCTACGCGATGGATTGACGATCTCATAAAGGTCGCGGGGAGTCAGTGGTTGCAGGCCGCTGGAAATCGATGGGGGCGGCCTATGTTCAGCAGTGGACAACATGCTGATATGATTTTGACGTTACTCCTGTATAACGTAGCATTCTAATGGTGAAAGAATTATCAAAATCCGTCCATAAGTTTTTGAGTGCATACATAACAAACAAAAATAAAAATCTGTTTTCCTGATCGTGGCGTAGCGGTACAAGTATCGCTATAAATCTCGGAGGTCGTTGGTAAATTGGGAATTTAGTTTGCGTAAAACAAGGATTTATCAGTCGGTAACTTTGACCCCTAAAACCGCGAGTATCAGCTACAAGCTCGTTGTATTACAATATGAAGGAACTAAATGATGATCAAAGGCCGAAAAGACGCTCCTAAACGAGCGAGGTTGATATCCCAACAGGTCGATATCCCGATGGTTATAGCAAAGAAGCGAAATACTGATTAAAACGACACATTTAACATAATATCTCATGCTTATTCATCACATTAACCATCTATATTTGTTTCAGAATGATGCAAATACTCAAATCCCGTGATACAGTTGTGGAATCCGAGATCGATCAAGGTTATAGCAGTGCCAGGACATCTCCCAACCAAACACCATCGACTTCCCCAACCTTCCATGTATCACCCGCTTCGAGCACCTGCAGCACATCGTCCCGTAGCCACCTCAACGTAGACACTTCATACCGTCAACGTCCTATAGAACGACCAATAGACTCAGATTATTCCGTTTTAGATATGAGCGATTCTAACATTGCCCCCCAAACCGTACAAGTTCAAGATTACTATCGACTACCAGTTGATATGACTCTACAACGAGTGAATAACCCAGCTGATTACAGGTATTGTAAATCGCGTAGGCTTGTTGATGCTAGTTTAGAGTCAGTACAACCGTCGACTAGTATGGCTGTGAAACGTGGCATAGATTCCAATGTTGATATTGAGAGGAAACGGTATCGTCTCGCCTCTCAGATGTCACAGGTGGTTCTATGATCCTGTCTAGTCTTTAATTAAAGTAAGTATTCGAAGGCAGTTGTTTGACGTTCTATATTTGAAAATGACAGTTGCATAGTGTGTTGTATTTTTTTTAATTGTTAATTGCCTTTGTTGCACGGTATTTTGTCTTTGACACATGTAAATTGACAGTTATTTTTTTTATGTTATTTGTTGTTTTAAATTTATTTACGTCGTTTATTCTATAGAATGTCGAATAGCATTACTGTAAGGCCTGTAATACAAACTTTATAACAATAAATGCTTTTGATTTTAGCTTTTAAATTTTAATAACATACGTTGTACACTCTTATTTATTTATTATTACAATCAAAAGTATTTATTGTCCTTTTAGTTTGGCGTGCATATTCCAGAATATGTTAAATAAAAATTGCGTAGCTCATTTGTTTCAATAATAATTATGCTTTAATAATTAAGATGATGTAAGTGGAAATAATATTAATTATTTTAACATTTTCGTGACACTCGGGATATTTTTGTGTGTGTTTGCTGATTTCCTTGCCGGCGGGGATTAAAGTGCATTTAACTTCGTTAAGTCAAACACACGACAGTTTTTTAGGCTATAGCCACTAGAAATGAGCGAGGATGTGTTTTGTACACATGCGTCTGTTCATGGTCAAAAGCCAATAGAGTCACATTTTTGGTTCGAGCAGTTCTTTTGCATTATAACAAACACCATTACGGTCGCAGCGCATCTTGGCTCATCCCTTTTGGTAACGTTGCCTTAGGCTGGTTTAGAGTCGCTCTAATGGCCGGCCTTTTGTAATGTGTTTTCTTGGTGGGCAAAAGTGGCGCCGGGACACTACTTTTTGAGGTTACTGCTAAAATTACACACGAAATAGAACAATGGCCGATCTAGGCCTAGTCTGGCCTGGCCTGGGTTAAGCCGGCTTTGACCTAGAAGCATCTTTGAATTGTCAGCGCTGATCATACATATTACACTCTCAGCGTTGATAATCAACTTGAATCCTAAACAACCCCTAAGCCATGTTAAAATAAATATATTTTTCAACATAATAAACTGCTACATATACGGGAATTATAGTAAATAAATGTTACGATAATAATATTATCTCCTGATCGTACTAGTTTGTATTAAAGCAATAATAATTGAGGAGTTTAGTTAAAAAGTGAGTTTGAATATGTTCTTAATAGTAATTAATTGTTGTTATTAATACATAGACTGAAAAACACCGCGAATACTGCCAAGTCGCTATTAGAACACCAACTTAATTTTTATACCGGTAATAAGAACGTATACAACTGATAGAACACAATTATTTGACTAGCCATATATATGACTACTCAGTTATGCATTTCCTAGTTAGCAATAGTTAGTGACAAAAATAATGAGTCATAATTATATGACTATAGCTACTTAATTAAAGTTATTAATGCATTGGCATTTAATCGTGATATCGATTGAGTTAAACTAATCATACAGACTGTCTACGTTGCAATAAAATATGGGAAAGAGATGGCGCATATTGTTCTTTCTGTCGCACTTATGGGCGTGCTTTAGAATGCCACTCGTAAAGCTTGGAAGTGCGAGTGAGAGAGACTAGTAGCATCCTTTTCTCAGATGTTATTGCGCCGCGGGGTAAGTGGTTTTGTCATTAGTATAATACTTAGTGTATGTATGAGTGAATTAACATAATATGGTGGGATGAGTTAATGTATGTCGTATAAAATTTTGTCACAAACGTTGTTGGAGATAATAATTCATTGTTTACTGTTTTTCTAAAGACAGTTGTAAAGCTGTGCCAGTCATATGGAAGCTATAATTAATTCCGATGTGGAATCAAACCCGCAACATACCGGTGAAGGATGGTACACTGGTTTTTCGCTATATGTTTTTATTATTAGGGGGGTTGCCAATGCGCTGGTCCGCGATGCATTCGGTCATCAAAACATTTATTAATTACGTATACCTACCAAGAAACAGGAAGCAGCATATAAACATGTGTTTATATACTATAAATAATACTGCGACCACCAACCCGCCTGCCAAGCGTGGTGACTATGGCAAACCTCCTTCGAGGTAGACCCATTTTCAGCAGTGGAAATTGTACCGGCTGACGATGATGTATTTTGCTTTTTTTTCGGACGATATTGTAGTTAGCCAAGCGGTTTTTGCTACTTCACCGAGCATAAAGGCAAGCAGAGCTACAACCTTAATAAATGAGCATGAAGTGTATCAATAACTTTTTGTTTATCGTGTGGTGTTTTAATCGTTACTTACTTTTTGGAAGGATTAAAAATGTACTCATCCCACATATTATTGTGTTAACGTGTCGAATAGAAATGACTGCCTTAATTAAAAGCCATCACTACCTTAGTGATTGTTAAAGTAGATTTTTGGACGAATATCATACTTTAATTTATTATCTAAGGGATACAATTTTAATGGTTGTTTTCATGTGGAAGAACGATTATCATATAGTATTATAAAAATATGAGAAAATAAGAAAAAAATATGTAATTGAATTGTAATTTTTTTATGAAATGTAGTTAGCCCCGAGTCATTTGCTACTTCACCGGGCATAAAGGCGAGTAGAGCTCAGCCTAGATAATTAAATTGTGAAAAACAATAGTATTAAGCACACTTAAACGTCTATTTGGTAACACTCGAATATCGTACATACAAGTGAAGGCGATTCACAAATGTTCATCAATAAGCTCGCGTGTGTACATGTCCATTTTACATCGTAATTTTATTATAAACCGCCATAACTCTGTCATTTTTTTTATTGAACAAAAACATTGGTTGTCCTACCGGTCTGGTATAAAAAATGATTCTGCTACAAGAAAATTACCATTAAATTGTAACCCACTAATTAGAATTTTATATCGTACCATATTAAATAAGGTAATATTATGTGAAAGGACGAATCCACTGTGTGATAGGCCGAGCTTGGCTGTGGTTGCTAATAGCAACGATAAAATATTAAATCGAATTTCGAAATACTATTTTTTTATTTCAATTTGGAATAAACATGGCTTCACTTAGATTTGTCCTTTGCTTTATCACCATTTTTGACCACAATAGTGTGATACTATAATATTTATGTTATACGCTTGGATTTTATAGGCAAATTATGATGTTCCTTGTTCCTATATTAATATAAAGCTTTATCGTAAATGACTGAAGAATCAACGCTCAGCCTTAACCGCCGTCGATCTTAGAAACCTGCAACTTAGAGGGTGAATTCTGAACATGACAAACGCATCTAATAGGCAAGAATTTTCACAAATGTGACCCCTAAAACGAGGGTTGGAAAAGTTTCTACGGAGAAATCAAAATCCACGGAGTCGCATGCAAAATTATATTTTTGATACTTAAAGATTGAATCGTAATATGGTTTGACATTATAATATTATGGTGTTTATACTGTTGTGGTTTATATGTATATACTTTTTAGTATATTTTAAATACTGTATCTGAAATAGCGGAAATTGGAGTTCGCGAATTTTTAATACGAGTCATTTTTTTTTCTTTTAATTATTTAAATTGTTTTAGCTGTTTTGGATAAGTAGGTTGTGATAACGATCTTATAAATTATTGTATGTTAACCTCTTTATGCATATAAATGTTTTTTTTGTCATGTCTTTCATATTTGTTTTGGCGACGGCACGCAATATCGCGTGCCTGTGTACAGACACATAAAAAAAACATACGCAGCACGATTTTTTATGTTATGTTATGTTGCTATAGTTGAACTGAAAACAAGTTCTACTTTGTCCATTTCAAGTAAAAATATAACAGTTACAGATGAATATGTTATTGGAAGAAAAACAATAATACGACGGATGTCTATTATACGTCAGAAGCATTTAATCGTAAGTGCCAGTGTATGGTAAAGGCACATACGACGAATGTTTCTGGCACATCCGATCTTATGCTTCTGAGCTTTAAAATTGAATTAAGGGTCGTGAGCAGTTTTCTATGATTTTAGCTGTGAATCTTATTCCTGTGTGCAAGAACAACACCCAGTGGCGGATTTACCAGCAGGCTCAGTAGGCTGGAGCCTAGGGCGGCAAATTTGGCCTCATTTTTTTTTCTTACTGGAAAAGAAAATGTAAACGTCTAAAATTTTCACGATTTAAACTTTTGAGACATAAAATATAACATGATACTCCAACGTCTGAAGAGTGAATCTGTCTCAACGTGAATCTGACTCGCTGGTCAGCCTTTGGAATCAATCAGGCATTACCACGTGCAGGGCCGATTCCTAATGCCAAATAATTGAAAAAAAATTGGTGTTAAAATTAGTTGGTAACTAGACAATATTGTTGAGGTGTGTAGGGGCGGCTAAAATAGCCTACTGACGGCATATGTGTTAGTCCGCCACTGACAACACCTGATACTAAGATTTTGATTAGGAATGTCAGGTGCAGGTGTCACTTTGATGATTACTATTACTACAGCAATAGATACGTTATTGCTATGTTGGATTACTTACTGAAGTAAATACTTAAAGCTATGTATTGTTCTTGCATACGAATACTACAGTTATTGTCATTGAATAAAGTTACTATCGGCGCTAAACCTATATGAAATTGCATATTTGCGAATAAAATCATTTATAAGTATTGAAGTGTATTTAAATCGTGGAATAGAATCTTGTTTTAAATCTAATGCTCATTTTGTATTTTCAATGTTTAGGCCACAAAAGATGTTTTTTTTTGTCTTGTTATATCTGAGATTCCATTCCATGCTCATGATGCGTGAAAGCGGATGCAACAAAATAATTTTCCAGCAATTTTTAAATTGTATTATTTTATATTAAACTTGTTTTGTTGCAACTACTTGAACGTTTTTTTAGTTCATTGTAATCTGAAGTTTAAGGGTTTGTAAAATATTTTGTTTCAAGGAAAAGGGGAATTTATTTTACTATTTTGTTATGTTTTTAATTATATATTTCAATTAAAGCAATGATACCGATTCATTTGGGAAAGTTATAGTTACATAATTACAATAATTAGTTGATAGATCTGAAATATTTAAGTATGTATAAATATGATTGTATATTATAATGAAGTTAATTCTGTTGTTTTAGCCGGTTTCCCTTTTACCTTACGAAAATATGCGGGTTTATATTTGTGGTCTCGTAATTTCTTACATTTTTTTTAATTTACTCTTTTATTTTTTAAAAAAGGTTGATAATGTTTCGCTTGTGTACCAAAATCGTAATCAATTTTGTAGCTAAGATTTTAATATTACAAATTATACATCAATCAAAAACATCTCGAATGTTCCAACAATCATTTTATTGGTTGTTATTTATAACATTGAAATTGAAATAATTGATGTGTAATTTGTTATTAATAATAATTGAAGGCTTGATTGATGAAATAAAAGTTACCAAAACTATTTTTGAGTATTTTGTATAACTGTTACGTACCAATGTTCTAATTGTATTAAAATAATTATCTGCATATTGATACCGACAACAATTTGTAAAAAAGAATATTATTGAAGTAAACAGTGCTTCCTGTATTCCATTTCAAGAGGTTCTTTCATTTGTTGTTAAATTAATAATAAAATCTACAAATTAGGATTTATAATAGCTATCCAATAGAAACCTCGCATAACCTTAATAAAAATATGTAGATAAACATTAAAATAGATAGTATCACTACGTTTATTTTTGCAGATAATGTAACAAATATATATGTATATAAATAGTAGTAGATACAACACGCTGGTCTAAGGGAAATATTAATTCGACGAATGAAGGAATCTTAATTTGTTTAGAAATTAAAAGACGTGTTCTTGCAACGTACTTTTTATTATTTGTCTTAGTAATAATCTTTTAGTATTCACTATAAAAAATACAAATATGAAGAATATACGTACATAAAGATGTAGAATGATTGTTTGTTTGAAGACTGATGGATAGCTAGTAAACATTGGCGATGGACTGAGAATAATACGCGGACAGAAATTATTTTGTACTTCTAACAATTAAAGACACATTATAAACCTTGAATAATAAATATTTTACTTCTGTATCTACTGTGTTTTATTCCACGAAGTAGTATGTGTATTTTGATATTGAAAACAAGAAATAATTGACATGGACCACTTTGAAATTTAAGATAGTTTTACGTTTCAAAGTTGTATCTGTAAAGTATGTACATACTCTGAAACAAATACAATTTTCTGAGTAAAATTTTCGATGTGAAAAAGACATATCAATTGATGGACAACTTTGATAGGTGTATATAATTTAAACCTACTATATCTCCTTTACAATGCCTTGGTGAATTTGTTTTTGGTGATTGGTTTTCCCTAATTTACTCAATTAAAGCTAAAGAGGATCGAAATAAAATATCAATAGATGCTATATTTACACAATATATTACTTTTATTTACATTCATTTCTTTGAAAATATAGTTTGTGCTTTATATCTTTAGTTAAGCTAATCGATAGACCGAAGTTTCGTCGGGAGATAGGGTGGGCAGGCGCGGCGGGCGGCGAGGTGGACGGCGGCGGCGGCGGGGCTTGCACTCGCAGTGCAACGCACACAAACCAATGCCAGCGCAGCCCGACAGGAACAGGGGAACAGCCAGCGTCCTCGTCACCGTAGCCACCTGCTCTCCCCTTGACCACCGCGGCACCACTACAGAAACATCAGCTCTCGACCAATAACACGGATACTTCGCACCGACATAACCATAACTCGTGGTAAAATTCTCACAATCAACCAGCGGCGGATACCCACAACCCTTTATGTTGACGAACAAAACTGCCGGCCTCCATTCTTCCGAATGAGCTTTGTATTTGACGTGCAGCTGGGTGCATTTATAGGCGTCGCTGGTGCATCCTTCCCTGCACGATGCCCAGGTGCAGTTGTCTAAGCCGAGTCTGTCGTCCCGTCGTTCTGTCACGCATTCGGCTGGTATCGGGTCGAAGTCTGCAGCCAAAGCGCTTAGAGCTGGATCGGCGTACAGTGGTACGAGAAACAAAAGCGCAGAGCTGCCGCCACTGAGTATCGCTGCGAGTATAACTGTGATGTATCTCGTTAGTTTGGCACGGGTTTCTCCTCTTCTGCGCGAGGGTCTGACGACCAAACGCTCGGAACTACCACCCCTCATTTTATGCACTGCGTCAACCCATGCTGAATAGAAAACCTTGCCCCATATACAAATTGGGGTTTACGCATGCGCCAATGTAGAACATGCGCTCTAAATTTATTAAATTCTTGTTTGAAGAAGTTTACACAGACATAGATACCTAGGTATATAACTACCATACAGTCGCTTATAACAATTCCAGTTTCTGTGTGTACGTAGGTGGGTACCTACTTATCTCATAAGACACCTGCGTTGGGTGGCATATTCACATTTTTAAATGTACCTAGAATGAAAAAGATGTATGAATATTTCTATTAGTACCTCGTACCGAGGTTGTGGGACAGATACCACAAGCTACAAAAACAATCTATATAAATGTACGCGCATAACTTGAGAACGACTCAAATAATTTGGCTGATTATAGGTACCTAAGTAGGGTAGACCGGGTAAAGTTGAAACATTTTAATGTTTATCGTGTATAGCATCGGGATTAGTTAAGCTAGTGACTACGGAAATAGATGAAATACGAGACAGTATTTCCGTCTACAAATGGGCAATGTTATATGAGATCACTGTATTACTTACCTATATTTTCTGTGTAAAATAATATTTAAAAAAATGACAATTGTTTCTACCGTCCCCATGGCAGGGTCGGTTGAAGTAGTAAGTAATTATTCCTACGCCAAAAGTCTCAATACCGTAACTTTAATCAAAACTATAATAATGACAATATATTTCGAACAAAAATACTTACTTTTCTGTAAAAAGATCACAATAGGGCTTTCTAATCACGAGCACAGCGCGCAAAGAGCGATGCAACTCCCTTGGACTTGTCTCCCGCTTTGAACTCCCCTTGTAGTTTCTATCCTTTACCTTATCACGCACTGTTTACGAGATATTTGCTTTATAGCAACCGTCCACAGTTTCAACCGTCCCCGGTCTACCCTATTTTTTATTATATTACATAGTACATGCCTAGTTAGGAGAAAAACACATCGGACCGCGACACAACCAATTGCAATGAACAGCTATTTTCAGACGAAAATAATTATGTAGTTAGGCATTTGCTACTTCGGCGGGCGTACCTATAGGCGAGCAGAACTCCAGCCTTATTAAAGTTTAAAAACTGCAAACTAAGTACCTAAACTGCGCCTGTAGGACTTGGATCTCGGTTCTTGCACGGCTGGATTTAACTAGCCCAACACTTTATAGTACTTACAGTTACCTAACCCGGGTTTCATGGACAGCAACAGCATCAATTAAAAATATTAGGTACTAAACATTTCGTTTTTTTTTCGGATTGACATAAATATGTAGTTAGGCACCGGGCACAAATACCATTTTGTATACCCGGCCCCCGGCCGACTTGCTTGCTAACTTATATTGTACGATATACCTACGTCAGTTGTTATTGATATACGACGCGATATGCGTTAGATACTAGACGGTGCTCCTAGTCTTGTTGTAATTTGTGCAACCACAGTCGTTGGCGCCACATTATTGTTACTTAATTATTAGGAAAAACCTAGATACATTTAGTAAAAAAAGTGACTTTCACAATATAAATACTAGGAATAAGGACAAACTAGCTATGCCGTGCTTTAGGGTCAGCAAAGTTAGTAAGTCATTCATGGGAAATTGCATTAGATTTTATAACAAACTTCCCTCTCATATTACTGACATGCCTGATGCATTATTTAAAACACATGTTAAACGCATCCTAATGAGTAGGGGCTATTATAGTATTAAAGAGTATATAGATGACAAAGATGTATGGCCGGCTATACCCTCGTGCACTAGATCGGATACCCTATAGCTGATGAAGCATTGAAATGTGAACTGAAAGATCATGATAGTGTATTCTGTGTACTGTCTGTAATCATAATCATAAAAATAACACATGTTCTGTCACAAAATAACTTTTCTAATCTGTTAAATTAGCAAAATAAAAATAAAAGTTGTATAAAGACAGCCGATTGGTAAATTGTGTAAGCCAATTAACTAAATAAAGACAGTAACTGGACCTAAATAATGTTGACAAATTTGACATGCCCATCTGAGTATGTTTCGCCGGATCGTCTCAATGAGGCCGCGATGAAACCGGCAGTAGAATACCCCACTGAGTTTGTTTCGCCGAATCTTCTCAGTTGGGGCGTATTGGATCCGGTGGTAGCATAAAATCGCGTCCGACGATATACTTATGGTCTATCTAAATAATAACATACTCAAATGACAGAACATTAGACTATTAAAATAGAGATAAAAAATAAAACTCTATTTTCATACCTGACAGCTTTTACGCTAAAGCTATAAAAAAATCTAATACAAACTATTTATTATCATTATAACTATAATAACTAAACTAAATTAATAAATGAAATATATTATATTAATGAGCCAAATATGTTTTGACAATTTGCAAATGCCTGTAATAGGTTTACGTAAATAAAAAAAAAATATTTATTTTATTTATTAATATTAATTGTAATAACAAAATAATTTCTTTATTTTAATGTAAATACAGTACATGTACCTAATTGCTAAATAAATATAATTTAATACATACACATTTCAAAAGTAAGTGTATTAATTCGTTTCAAAGGACTAGAATAATCTTAGCTAAAGAGTAATAAAAAAGTGTAGTCCACGGCCTCAGCCGGCAAGGCAATAGACAAAAAAGAGTCAAAGACAAATAAAACATGCGTGAAGCGGCCATTTTAGATAGCCTAAACAGCCAAAATATTGAAAACTAGTAAAACTAAAAGTGAAGTGAATAATTTATATCGTTATATCCTGATACTTAGATAACGATTTAATCGAAAGCTATCTGTAGGTATGTCTGTCACATTATTTCGATTATTTGTAAATACATTGCGACAGAATCTACCGAGACATCCCATTCGATCAGGTAAAAACCCACATGGGCTACGTTACCTTCTTCATTCACATGTCTGTAATCGACTTGTTTGTATGTTTTTTATAGTACAATATTAGTCATTCAACTGCCCATAAAATTATGTTTTTATCGTTGTGAATATTATATACCATAAGCACGGAACAATGAAAATGCGACTACATCATAATTTGGTCAGTGAGTCGTCTTAGGGACGGAAGTATTACAGGTGTAACATCTAAATTAAGGGTCAATGGGTCGTCTTATTTATTTCAAAATATGCACTAGTTCGCACGTCCCCCAATATCTATAATTTACCTCTACACCTACCCGGTATAATGGCTTACTGCTGAACATAGGCCTCCTCCAAAGCGAGGTCTGCTGAGTTACCACGGTTGACAGGCAAGTTAGCGACCGCAGTTGCATGATAGACAGTTGTTATAATGGGATCAATCATACCAACAAAGGTACAGGCCACCATAACCAGTACCTAAGGGTAGTGTGTGGTAGTACACTTAATATGTTGCTAGACTTGAGAGGTACTTCCCTATTAGAAAATACTACAGCACATACTACCCCTAACATGTGTAATTATCAGTAGATGAGTAAGGTCACCAAACCTATATTTAATTGGATAATTGGTAATATTAAGGGATGGCAATGTCTCAATGATGCCAATATTATTTGAGTATTCATAGCTCACCTTTAAATTGTTTTCACCTTATGCCATAAAAAGTGGATTTCAATTATATTATATATTTATATCCTATTGTTATATATTTCAGCACCAAAATTTAGATCAATATCAGTCATGGAGGTTGTTACAAATGAAAAAAAGGAATCCGCAGAAAAGAATCAACCAGAAATAATTCAAAGTAAAAACTTAACTAGATTTAAAAAAAGATACAACAAACGACAGTGGGAAGAACTGTCACCAAACAAAAAAGAAAATGGAGAGTCTGATAAAAAACGACTTTGTGATAAACCGGTAGAAAGGATAAAGAGAAAAAAAATGGCTATGCTATTGGGATATTGTGGAGTTGATTATTATGGAATGCAGAGGTGAGTTATCTTACAAAATGAATGAAGGAAATGAATATCATTCTTTTTTGACTGCACTGGTGGCTCAGTGGTTACGACAGAGGCCTCTGAGACTGGGTTCTGGTTTTGATTCCCACTTGTGCCAATTATTTGTGTGAACAACTGCCATGTATAGTTCTTTAGTACAAAAGTTGTTGAAATAACAATTTTGCCTATAATTTCTAAATTGAAATTTACTGAAATGCATATGGGAGAATTGAACAAAAAATTATTCAAATGGCAAAATAACAAGAATTTAGCCAAATTTTGCTAAATGGGTCATATTCATCTAAATTGTACATGTTACGAAACGGAAACGAAACTGAAAATAACGAAACGGAACATAAGGGCTTGGGCACAGTCACAACCAACATATAAAAAAAAAGTGTCATTAGTTAGTGGTTATTACAAATAAAATATTCAGCAGTAATTAATAATTATATTCTGTTTTATTTTGGTTTAAAGCCACAAATTTAACATAAAAATTAGGGAAACAAAAGAAACCATATTATTCTCGAAATATTAACAAATTATGACACAGTCTTAAAAAAAAATAAGAAAATCAAATAACATGTACTATAGTTTAAAGTCAGAAACTTAACATAAAAATTAGGTAAAAACAAAACAAACCTTAATCATTCTCTAAATATTATCAAAAGAAGACACAAGTCTTAAAAAAAAAGAAAATCAAATAACGTGTACTATAGTTTAAAGTCACAAACTTAACATAAAAATTAGGGAAACAAAACAAACCATATTATTCTCGAAATATCATCAAAATAAATCAGTCTTAAAAAAAAAATAAGAAAATCAAATAACATTTACTATATGTTAGCTGAATAAAGGAATTTTATATGTAACAAACATGGCATATGTATTCTTTTTCCGCGACTTCTGCGAATGGACGACCTTTATGCACTGTACACTTCAGGTGGAATCACCTCGGACATTTGTCACACCCAATATTTTGAAGATCGTCTTCTTCAACGTCACTGATGAGATCCTCCTCGCAGCCTACACATTGTATGCGCGATTGCGTAGCTGTAACTTTGGAAGTCTTCTTATTTTTTATTTTGACTTTCACTGGAATCGTTGTACTAGTAATTTCTTTACGCTCTTCCATATTTTCTTCTTCTTGTAATGGATAAGGATACTCTTCCTCCCATGGGCTGTCATCTGATTCGGCATAAACAATATCAATTTCTGTGTCTGCATCTGAACCAGATGAAATTGAAAGCCTTGGTCTTTTATGACTATTGTTTTTGGTCCTTTTAGTTTTTGTATGGCTGAGTATAATATTCTTTACTAATTTGTGTTCCTTCAGATCATAACATTCACACAATCCTTGGTCTTCTCCACAAAAACAACTTATGTCTCGATATTTTATGACATTTGTGTTATCGGGAGATGCTAACACTTGATGGACTTGCATTGTGCCTTTTAAGGCCAAAATACTAATGTTAACATCATTAATAATCTTTTGTTGCAAATGCACTTCTTCTTCTGAAATGTAAAATAACTTGATTTTTGTTTTATCAGACAAAAACTTAAATGCTTCTTCAGCATGCGTTATGTCAATACGGGTCCGTAGGTTACGCCCCCAGTGTGTTTTGCCCCCGTGGTGGAAGCCCCCGATTTCGTTTTAGTACTATAATATTTATTAGTTAAATATTTTTATCAAAAGTACAGTCAGATAGCAAAGTGTAACCTATTATAAAAAATGTCTAAGTCATGGTTCATTATTAAAATCAAAATCATAGTTTATTATTATAAATCTTTATTAACAATGTCGGTGTAACAAACGTTTGCTTATCTAATAATAGGTACTAATGGGTAATAATAGGTAATACGTAGGTACTTAATATGTAATAAAAATTAAATTAAATGTCTAATAAATAATAATAGGTATCTACGTAAATACAACTTTGATAACAAATAAAACCAAACATTAAAATAAAGCAACAATAACATGCAAAATCACAGATACGAAATTAAAAATCACAGTTTAAAATTAGGATTATTTTAAGTACTTATATACTATTTACGTACTAAGTATATAGGTAGGCATCTACTTAAATATTTAGAAGATTGGTAACAGAATGTTCAAACACTAAAATATAATAAAAACAATTAACATTTAAAATCACAGATAACAAAAGTAACAAAAGAAGAAAAACATAGTAAAAATATTAGGATGATTTGAACTTTGTAATTAAAATTATGTAATTTAAGTCATTTATATGCAGTGACTATGGAGGTTACAACATTGATATAGATATAAAATTAAAATGTAGTAATTATGTAACAATAAACATGCAAAATCATTATTTTTAAGCTAAGTAAGTAGGTGATTATTTTTGCTTGACTTGCACATACGGACGGATTTGTTCCAAAAACTCCATAATTGTAATTTGTTTCTTTTCATATTTGTCTGTCAGCTTAGCAATGAGTTTGTCATTGATTATTGAAGATTTTTTCCTTTTACATATAGGACTGTCATTTCTTCGTAATCTGAAAGTATAAGATAAAGATTATTTACTAAGAGTAAAAAAAAATGAATTACTGATATATTAAGCGTTATGTAAGTAATCAGCATTTTACCTCACTTGACCTGTGCTATACGTAGAAATATCAGTTGTTATAATTTCCAAAAACGATAATAATGATGGTTTTCGGCCCAGATAGCACTGAAGCCGTTGATTCCAGGCCTCCACTAAATTTGTGGTTCTATGTCGTTCTTTATAGCAACACCACTTTGAGATCATCCCCGGAGGCTCAAGCCATTGTTCAACGAAATAATCGTTGAATTGGGTGACTTTTTCATCGGGAATACTGAAAACAAAAATTATGATATATATGACATGTCGTATATACCTAAGCATTATTTTTATTTTTGCGTACTTATAAAAACAATCTATGAGCTGTTAAAACTTTAAAATAAAATGAAAATGAAAATTACCTGTTTTCCATTACGGAAAGCCAACCATCTTCTATATCTTCTTTAGGAAGAAATGCTAGACAGGTGCACAGTTTCACATACAATGTTGTTTCTTCGTGTGCCAATAAACCTAAAGACTTCGCTTTTCTGTAAATGGCTCTTTGGAAGTGAACATTACAGCCATGTATTGTGACCGCTGGCAATACCTCTTTTATTGCCAGCATTGTAGCTGATTCAAAATCTACAGTGAATTTCATGGGGCTGAAGTCCGGCACAGCTTCTTTAATTTTTTTAAACATGACTTCATATGTACTTTTTTCTTTATTAACTAGTAGCACATAAAATATAGGCACAATATTGGTTGCTTGTGCATCACTTCCCATATCTCCATGAATGGTAAATATTTGGTAAAATGGACCTGGACAACAATCAAATGTACCATCCCCGAAGTAGTGTTGTATATTTTTGATGTGTTTTAAAGCCTGTGCTGATACGAATACTATAATTCTGTTGTCGTTCTCACAGTAATCAACTAATAGATATTTTTGAAAAATCTCAGGTATAATGACTTCAGCTGGATTACGAAACTGTGTCTTTTCTACATTTAAGGCTTTCTTTCGAGAGTTGTATAACTGTTGCTTGATATTATTGAATTTGGGTATGTATTCATCGAAGGCTGTGTCTGTGTTTTTTAACTCAGCAAATTTTGTTTCAAATTTTTGTTGTATAGAGCTCGAGAAACTCGTTTTCACTTCCTTTTTTAATTTTTCCATAACAACTCTAACTTCATTTTTCATTAAGTTAGGTTGACACTCAGCATTATGACACTTTTGGATTTGTACATTGTCACTTTCCTCACTTAATTTTATAGAACCACTACACTTGCCATGTCTTTTATTTACGCATGTCCACACACTCGATTTATTATTTTTCCTATGCAGATTATAAGCAAATCCGACATGTAGTAACGTTCTTCCACCTAGTTTATTTGAAATTATTTTGTAATTGGTTTGTGCTAAACCCCGTGAAGGACCTGGACTTGCCATTTTGAGTTAACATGACCGACTAAACTTTCTTATCAGTAACATATTGCAACTATGTGGGAAAGGGATAGAAATAGTGCCCATCGCTATGTTTGCTATTTTCACTGTCCGTCACCCTGGACTCTATTGTTTTCAACCCTATCTTTCCCTTTCTTTGACTACCTATCTCTTTCTTTTAGAATTCGATCTGGCTATTGTGTAAAACCAGTTTGGCCGGGCACGGGCGCCTCGTTTAGACAAAGTACAAAGTAATGCATCTAAAGTAAATAATTGTAATATAGTAATAAAGTGAATATCCTTGTAGCATGTTTATAGTATCCAATATTGTGTTAGTTAGAATACTTATTTAGTAAGTTTGTCTACGTATTTGGTTCCGAAACACTTTTTTCATCGTCTGTATCTAGTAAAAAATATTTTTATTTCGGCGAAATCAACTATAATAACTTAATTTAAAATCGGGGGCTTCCACCACGGGGGCAAAACACACCGGGGGCGTAACCCACGGACCCGTCAATACCATATAAGCCACATTCTGATCTAATTGTCTTTTTATTGCACCCCCTATTCCGTCAGCGGCGCCCTTTCCGTGTGAAGCTTCAAAAAAATTCCATGTTATGTATCGAAACTGAAATTCATTTAATTTACGTGTTATGAGAAAAAAGTTCTTTTTTTGTTTGTATTGCGTGCAGGGTCCGTCAGTAAAAAAGTGCAACACATTGATTTCAGGTAACTCTTTCCTTATAAATTCGATTACAGGCTGCAAATGCGCCCAAATAGCGCCCGGATCATGATCTGTGTTCGGGGAAAGAGAACAAAACGAAATTTTGGCAGATTGAGTGTAGATTACTCCAGTATGTAGCGAGACTTGATTTCTTGAAGCCCCAAAGTGCATACTTTGAATTTCTTCATGGTATTTAGCTGAATAATTCTCCGAAAAATCGCATATTATTGCGGCTTCGTTGAATTTCAAATTGTCTTTACAAGTCCTAAATTGGGATTGTTGGTGGCGATTGTTAAAATAGTGCTGTCTAAAATTTTGGCAATTGGCAAATTTTCAGCTCGAATTCAAAAAATTCGAGCTGAAAATTTGCCAAAAGGTCATTGATGACCCCAGTCTTGATAGCTTTTGAGTATTTTTTGGTGACCATTGTTGTAGAGGATCCGTCTGAGAGATTCTTTTTATTATATTCATGTTTTTTAAGCTCCCACTCCAGCCATGAAATAGTACCATTACCAATCTCTGCTACTGATGTATCAATGTCTTTCTCTTTACATTTCGAGCATTTTCCATACATACACTCTTTAGAGTTTGTATCACAAGCAATTTCCATTATAAGATCGTCCAGGTTTACTGTCTTAATCATTCCCAACTTCTTTAACTTTAGTACCTTCAAAGAAATATTACTATGGCGGACGCAAGCACATGTGTCCCTTTCGTTAATTTTTGGTGTTACAACATAAAATGGACGATATCTTATAAAGGTCGTATATGAAGCCTTTCCTCCTGATGCACGGTACGTTTTGTGTGCATTGAGCATTGAGTCAAGTAAGTACCTTTTTTGTTTTTTATGGATTTTCTCGTCAAACATTCTTTTTTTCCAGACGTTGCTCGACTGATATCGTCACGGCAAAAGAAATCTTCTATTTCCTTTGCAATTTTATTTCTCCTGTCTTCAATACTTTTACATTTCTTACTCTTCATTTTAATCCGATTTTCAGTGAAAGTTTAGAAGCAACTTTATATTTTTTACATATTTCATTCCGAACAACATTTTTCAAAGCCGTTTTCGAAACGTTTGATTGCGAAGCGTATTCATGTGCTAATGACTTTGATAAAACATTTAACTGAAAAATTTCTTTTTTTATTGTTTCCCGGTTTTCTGGAGTAGTAATGATCTGGTTGAACATAGTTTCTGTTTTCTTTCTAGGTGTAATTGTATTTTCAGTAAGAAAAGCTGTATCCGGAATGTTTTTATTTTCTAAAAAAGTGGGTACAATATTTTCCTTTTCCTCGTTTTTCTTTTTTAATCTATAATTTTGTTGTCTCAATCTATTATTACTTTTTTTTAGGTTCAGAATATATACCTTCAGGCTACGATTTTCCATAGCTAATTGAATATTTCTTCGTTTGAGTTATGTGTAATTTTTATCGGAAGCTTTTCGTTTTTGTATTGGGCTAATGTTCTTTTTTCTTTTTTCCTCCCTCCATTTCTGTCTTTGTATAACTTGTTGCTCCTTGCTGAGGTCTTAAATTTTTTTTTTTTTTGTTTCACCCTCTCTAAATGCTTAACTCGGAGTTCTTCGTATCGCTCCGAGTTTTTAAGTTTTTCGCGGTAACGCTTTTGCCGCTCAGCGTTCGTTAGCGGCATCTAAAATAAAACAGGTACATCATCTTAAATACATACCTACCTTAAAAGATTATATTGTGTTAATCCAGACTTTAATATACTCTACTAAAGGCCTCCCTAAATTCCTACAAAAATATTACTCTACTTTTTTGTATGGTCGGCTAATAAGAGCAGTGTGATCACCGCCTTTTCCATTTCGTTGCGTAACGAAACATAACTAAACCGACAGTAACAAAACTAACTAAACATAACCTAAATTACTGAATAAACATTCGCAAACACCCTTACAAGAACATATAAAGCGTAATTTTATCTGTGCACTACAAAAACAAATAAATATTATCATAATTACAAAGTTTTCTTACCTTAATCACAGAATTTGCGTAACTAAACCGAAAATAAAATTTTCAAAAATTGTCGTGACCAACTATTATGACAAGACGCTGCAAAATGGCGGGCTGTCCATGGTTCATACTTTGACACATCAGTATTGCCAACTTAAAAAAGATAAACAGGTTGTTTTCGATGACCAAATAACGTGCGCATTGTGTAACGAAACGAAATGTTACTAAACGGAAAATAAATCTGTTACAAGAATTCAAAATGTATTTTCTATTAAATATTATATAACGATATTAATAAACTATAAATAAATCAGTAGCTATGCTATAATATTATCAAAAAAATATATATTAAAGGATACCACTACAAACGGCAGCCCTGTAATAAAGCAAAATTTAATTGGCCATAGTATTGTTACATTATAAATGTGTATGGTGCAATAATCTTATATTTTATTAAATTAATATTTTTACATTTTATTTGTTTAAAAGTTGTCTATGTTTGATATTCTAGATATCAAAGAACACCCGGTTGTACATCATTTCAACTAAAAATATGATATTTTCATTTGTTTTAATTGCACAAAATCATAAAAAAGAACTGTGACATTTGAAATTTACAAATGTTCAATTAAAATGAATATGACCCAAATAACAACAATTTGGCTTTTTCAATAATTAACAGTATATAGGGTGACTGATAATTAGTGACCGATACCTAAACACATGATTGTGCTCATGATAACAAACAACTTTGAATAAGGCACCAAACCTGAAATCGCGAAAATTCAGCCGCTCCCTATATATATAGAATGTATAGAATAGCTGATATTTTTTTCGCGATTTCCGGGTTGGTGCCATAGTAAAAATTGTTTGTAATCATGAGCACAATCATGTGTTTAGGTATCGGTCACTAATTACCAGTCACCCTATATAAACTATCTGTGTATTTGTTTTTGTAATGATAATTTAATTTCTGTCAGTTAGATTCATCAACAGCCCATACACCATTCACTGCTGAACATGGGCCTCCTCCCGAGAGAGTTTTTTGCCATAATCACCACGCTTGGCAGGCGGGTTTGTGACCACAGTATTAAGTTTTAATACACAAGGAAACACTGCCATCTGTTCCCTGTTAATGAGATGATGGTATAACAATTGGGACCAACGACTTACATGCTTTCCGAGGCAGGAGTGTAGTCCCTCAGCTATCCAGACCCAGAAAGAATTTACACAAAGATTTCTTGTCTGGTGTGGGGATCAAACCCACAACCAAGATCCAAGATTTAAAGCAAGCCAAATACCACGCTATTGGAGGTTGATGTTCAGTTAGATTACTGGAAAATATTGGACACACATTTTTTTACTTATAAAATCAATAAATACTGACAAAGATACAGAGCAACAACACATTATGAAGTCCAGGAGAGGGGGGCTTGTGATGTCACTACAAGGTAAAATTGAACCTAGGAGTGATGTCACATGAAATTTCAAGGTCCTGTATCTTCGTCAATTATTGATTAATGAGGGAAAAAAACAAACATAACCAATATTTTTTGGTAATCTAACTGATAGACTTAATAGATTCTTTTAGACTCCATGCCTATTCTAGTTAAGAAGTATAAATTAGTTTTCTTATCTTGTCATGTTTTTGTTCTGTTCATGTATTTTCAGCTGACAATTTCTTTCTTACACCCAGAAATCCAGGAGTACGGACAATTGAAGAAGATTTGTTGAAAGCATTATTGGATGCAAAATATATAACAGATGAGGATTTCAATAACCAACAAAATATACAATTTCAACGAAGTTCTAGGACTGACAAAGGAGTATCTGCTGCTCGACAAGTTGTGTCCTTGAAATTACGTAAGTGATTATTTCTATCAGTTCAATATTTGGAAATGTTTGTACCTATATTAATATTATAAAGAGGTCGACACGAAAAGAAGAAGATTATAAAAAAGGAAAAGTTTGTATTGCTATTATCTCTGAGTAACCATAGGCTATAAAAGTCCACCCATGCAAAGCTGGGGCGGGCCATATATTCGTGAAAAATGTCGTGAGGAAAGTTTTGAATATGGATGTCAATGGTTATAAGAGTAGGGGAAGACCAAAGATACAATGTATGGACTGTGTGAACGATGATATGGTTAGAAGGGGGGTGACTGTCGAGATAGGAGTATGGAAAAAACAGACATCTTGCGCCGACTCCAAATAAATTGGAATAAAGGCAGGAGAATGATGATGATGATGTTTATTAAAATATGTTCTTTAAAAATGCATTCTTTCTTTGCAGCTCTAGAAGCAAATACAGAAGAATTAAACAAAAGATTGCCATCATGCATAAAAGTATTTGGCATTAAACGCGTAACAAACAGGTTCAATTCAAAATCAAAGTGCAATGCACGGACATATAGCTATACCCTTCCAACCTTTGTGTTTGAGCCTAGTTTAGTAACAGATGATGAGAGAAAGCAGTATAGAATAACAGAAGAGAAAATGGAGCAGGTTAAGAAGGTTCTAGGAGTATATAAAGGCACCAAAAGTTATCATAATTTCACTGAAAAAAAGTGAGTATAATGTTAATATTGATTTAATCATATAATAATCTGCGATAACTAGAAAAGGTGTAAAGTGATAACTTAATACAAAGTCTGTGTCTGATGGGTGGTGAAACTTACCAAAAATTTACAAATTAATTGCACATTAAAAAAAGAAAGAAAATGAGAAAAGCTAACTTATATTAAAAGTGTTTACATTTAAAATATGAACAAATGTATTAGACTGAGCTAATAATAGGCATAAAAACTAACAAAAAACTATTTAGTCTGTCAGATTACTAAAAAAATTGTTGCTCAAACAAAAAATAATGAAGATCTGGCTGGTTGAAAGTTCATTTGATGTCACTTTTAGGTACAATTATACCTAGTAGTGACGTCACAAACCACCCTCTAATGAACTTTGTAGTTTGTTGTTGCTCTGAATCTTTGTATTTTTTTTATTGAAATAATAATGAAATAATGAATTTATTCAGCACTTAGGTATTTACATACACTTGTACTTGTCAAAATCACAATAACAAAGAAATATAATTAATAGGTTATTATTCTTATTCTATGAATAGAACTACTTAGGTAACTATAACTAGCAAAAATGCAACCTGTGAGTGCTGCTAATTGTAGGACATTACAGACAATTTACTCCGTCTGTCCGTGTGTCATTAATTCCTCTACTCATAATTAGTTCATATTTGGGCATTTTCACTTTTAAGTGTACCCGCGATTTTAAGACTGTCCCACTAATTCAAAATTTTATAGCAAAATAAATCATGGGCATATGGTTTAATTTATGGAATAAAAAAGTAAATTATTCATTAAATTGATGAATTCATCTGAAATCCAGGTAAAACACGTATTAATTATTCATTTATGCGTATTTCAAATATACATAGTAACTGTTTTTGGCATGTCCCACCCCTTGCCAACATTGAATTGACCAAAATTACTAAAATACTACTACGAATACATTTAAAAGTTTTGGTGTGTTCATAGTGTATATCTTTGTCGTCACATAAATTAAATTTGTACAATTTAAACTATAATAACACAGGCCACAATACGTTTTCAAAAAATGTTCTAAATTGATACCGGTCGGACATGTCAGTTTAGTGACGGTTCCAGTTGTTCTAAATAATTACTAAAGGAACTCATAATAATTTAAATGGCAAAATTAAGTGAAGATGATCACGGCAAAAATTTTTCAAAAAAAAAGTTGCGGCTGTGTCTCCAGTTAAAGGTTGTTATTGTTTGTGTCGGCAGCTGTCTCCAGTTTTTTTGTCAGGTTAGTGACGTTATTTCCTTGTTAATATAGAACGTTTTACATCCTACAACTGTTTCAACCGAATCAGATAAAACTTACAAATATTTTCACATGTTTTATTCTTACTTAATATTTAATTGTGATTAGAAAACATTTTTCTTTAATATTTACCCGCGAATGTGACGTCAGTTTGGTGACATTTTTATTCCGTCACATATAGGACTGACCTCAGGACTGACTACAAATGTCACCAAACTGACACATAAAGCTAGGATTACATAGCTACAATGTGCAATATTTTATTTTTAGGTATTTTTTTTAATAAATCTCACTATGCCACTAAGTGGCGCGGAAAGAACGAAACGATATAGGGAAAAACTGAAATTAGAACGCCCTCAGGAATATGAAAAATAGAGGAAGAAAAATTTCTGAATTGCCGCCAGAAGAAGCTGACTGAACTGACCTATACATTGCAAAAAACGCAAGAAAACTTAAACTTCGCGGGCTAACACAGCCTATCCGCCCTCAGATATAAAAATATTAGTTTAAATACTTTTAATAGAAATGTTAAAGAATAAAGACTTTTATTTATCAACGCTATGTTTTATTTTGTATCATGTAATCTCAGCTTAAAGTTTTTCAATGTGTAACTTTGGTGACTGTCCCAATTTGTATGTGAACAAAAAATATTTTTTTAACTTTTGTTTCATTGTTAAATTATATTTGTTTGAATATTGTTTAAGCCTGTTGCAATATTGAACACTACAAAATACATTAATTAAAAAAACTAAGCCCTTTATCAAGGGAATTAATAAAAAATCGATCTTCTTAGCGTCACTAGTCACAAAATAGAAGTTGAAACCTCAATTTAGAGAAATGAGATTTTAATTAAAGGTTAGTATATATTTTTTTCGATGGATTGTTTAATATTCAGTAGAAAAAGAAAATAAAAATTGAGTCATATTACTTAAAATAATAAAACAGGATGATTTTTATGTAGTCACCAAACTGACACTTTTTCACTACAAAGTCCAATTATTTTCCGTTTTTAATAAGGAAAGCACTCGATTTATTAAAAATAAAATACTATCTCCAGTCCGTCATACTATGAAGTACAGGTTGAGATCTTTAAACATATTAAAAACACAACTTTAAAAAAAATATCGTAATTTTAACAGGGTACACTTATAATTGAAAATGCCCATTTACATAAAAAAAATTGAAAGCATATAATTAAGTGACACACACTTGGGGGCACCCTTATGGGGTTAGGACCACAACCCAGAGGTGCCACTGATATTAAAGTCAGATTTGTGGATATAAGAGGAAGTGATCGCTGGCACGGCCTACAGGCGCTGGATCACAGGGCAGGGGTAGGGGTACAACGCGGTCCTCGCCGGCGAGAATCCTACCCTAGCTAACCTGCAACCTTTCACTAGCTACCTAGGTGGACGACCTAGGTGGACGACGACGATATTGATATGATAAATAAAAAAATATGTGCCTAATATTTTTTAGTAATCTTAGTAATCTTACTGAAAGACTAAATAGATATTTTTTAAGTGTTCATGCCTATTACAAAGTTTGTACAAATACAACAATGGTTTGTAATACAAACCATTGTTGTATTTGTGACAGTTACATAAAAGAAAATGAAAGGCCTCACTAGTAATGTACACAACTTTTATCATCTCATATCAACAGACAAGATTTGCATAAAATCCATATCCAAGTTAAAACTTATCACCATTAGTAAGCTAAGTTACTCAGACGTAGTAACAGTTTATTTAACGCTTACAGTGTAATTTATTACATATTATTATCTTGTTCCAGACACAGTACTGACCCGTCATCTTTGAGATATATGATGGGATTCACTGTAGACAGACTTTTTGTAGAAACAGATATGGAGTTTGCTGTCCTGCTTGTCAAGGCAAGTTATAAAATAATAATATTAACAAAACATACAACTTGGAGATCTTAGAGTAAAATCAATGATTCCTTTCTCGATTTGGATGGCACAGAAAGTAGTTCTACCTTCTGTGCCTCGGAGAGCACGTAAAACTGTCCCAATAGTTACAATATCTAGTGCGGTCTCCAACCTACCTGTAAAGTGTGGTGACATGAGCAAAACCCTTCCAGGGAGGCCTATGTTCAGCAGTGGATGTATGTGGACTAATGATTATGACAATTAAAAGATGATTTCAAGACATATTAGATATTAGTAATATTTTATCACTCAGAAAAAATGTATTTTGTTTGTAGTTTATAGACCATATAATGTTGGAGCCCTACTCGCCGTTATGCCTGTTGAAGTAGGAAAAGCTTAGCAGCTAACAACTTAATTTTTTTCAAAAAAGCATACACTTAATATTCATACACTTTTATATTGTACTAGCTGACCAGGCAGACTTCGTACTGCCTCAATCGATGCCCGGAGAGACTTCGTTTATGCGGTGTCCTACATCTACCCTACCCCTACTCTGCCCCTACACCTAGCCTACCCCTAACCCTACTCTGCCCCTACCCTAAAAAACCTTGTCAAAAAATTCATGTTTTTAATTAACAAAATAAAGCTCAAATTGACACTACGATTTAGTTAGAAAACGTTTGTATGGGAAAAGGAAAAAGGTTGTTTTTAGGGTTTTTCCCGGCAATAATTCGATTTTTTCTCGCCGTAAAAACCATCCTTGAACTTCAACGAACATTTAAAAAAAAGAATTGGCCAAATTGATCCAGGCGTTGTTGAGTTATGCGCTTACCAACAGATTTTGCGATTCATTTTTATATTATAGATTAGAAGAAATATATACAAAGATTTATAACAAAAATATGCCATATTCTTAAACATATTTTGAATATGAGTGAGCTTAGGATGAATTATTTTATTTATGTATAATGTTGGCAATAAAAAATTGAGATATGTGTTTCTTTTTAACAGGGACAAAGCTTCATGTTGCATCAAATTCGCAAGATGGTTGGACTGGCGATAGCAGTAGTACGCGGCCATACTGATATATCGATATTAGAAAAAGTTTTTGGCAAAGAAAAAGTTATGATCCCTACCGCGCCTGGCTTAGGACTTGTTTTAGATATGGTATGTATTTATGAGCCCAGTTGTCTGTATTGATAATTATTTTTTATAGTATGTTTAAGGTATTTCACCAATCCAGAAGCACACCACAACTATTTGATATAGGATATTTTTATGTAAAAGTTGACATAATTTAAATTAAATAATTATTAACTGCTCCCTTTTTATCTAAACTGAGCAACTAAACTCTTAAACATGCTACCTAAGCAGGAAGAGGAGATTCTACTTCACTACATAGTATAAAACAAAGTCGCTTCCCGCTGTCTATCTGTACCTGTGTATGCTTAGATCTTTAAAACTACGCAACGGATTTTGATGCAGTTTTTTTGAATAGATAGTGATTCAAGAGGAAGTTTTATATGTTATAATACATTAGCATTGCACCTTTGCGCAGCCGGGGCAGGTCGCAATTTTGTAGACCTATGAAGTTATTTTATTTAGTTATACTTTTACCCTTAAATGCACATGGTGAACTTAATGCAGGTGGTATTTTCTGCCCGTCTACCCTATGGTAGACTGGCCGATTTTATTAGTTAGCGAATTATATATCCATATTAATATTATAAAGAGGTAAACTTTGTGACATTGTGAGTTTGTGATGTTGTAGGGAGTAATCTCTGGATCTACAGAACCATCTTTGAAAATTCTTTTAACAATAGAAAGCCACGTCATTTGTGAGTGTCATAGGCTAAATTTTCCACGGGAACGGGATCTACGCGGGTGAAACCGTGTGGGACAGGCTAGTAGATAAATAATTCTATATTCAATATTAATGTGGGTACTAAGTTACCCAAAGATTGTTAGTGTTGCATGTGGTAGTATGAGGTTTTACTATAATAATAATAAAACATTTTAATTCAGACCAGGTCCATAATATTATGTTAGTAACAATGGTAATTAAAGCTAATGTTAGTATTAAACATTTACATTGTTAAATTAATATCAATTAAAATCAAAAATTCACTAATCAGAAATACAAAGAATAAATAAATAGACACTTACAAAAAATTACATAGAAAACAATCACTGAATAAATGGTGACGAACTGGCATGCAGGTGCATCCACCTCTCCAATATCACCGAGTCCCACCGCTCTGACACAATATGACATAATGTTTGTCAATTTAAAAATACATTATTTGTTAACTGAACAACATGGTGGCAACAGTGGTTTAATAATAATAAATAAACGCAATTCATGGCGGTATAATATTGAGATGTAAACTAAACTCAGATCTGTACAGACTTCATGTGAGATGTATACCAATAAGCGGAAAGGGCAAAATTTTTTTTTTTTTTTTCAATTCTCGCACAACGAAGCAATTTGCCTCTTCTTTCATAATGCTGACGGCTAAGGAGTGGAATTCTCTGCCGGGGTCAGTTTTTCCGGAACGCTATAATCTGGACATCTTTAAAACTAAAGTGAACAGACACTTTCTAGGCAAGCGTGTATCATCTTAGGCCTTATCATCGCCTTCCATCAGGCGAGATTACGTTCAAACGTAAGCCTAGACTTAGTAAAAAAAAAAAACTTATTTCATTATTATTATTTGATATTATCTAAAGGCCATATATTTTTTAGGTCCACTATGAACGATATGCAGCAAAATTCAAAAATAGCCATGATAGCCTCACCTGGGATACAGAAGAAGAGGCTATTCAGAAATTCAAGCATGAATTCATCTATCCTATTATTGTTAAAGGCGAAATTGAAGGCAATTCAATAGGCACTTGGCTTGAAAAATTAAGTCAACATTCATATGTACCTTCTGAGAATACGACTGAGGCAGTTGATGAAAAAGAACTGGCTTATGATGATGATGATGACGCAGATGACGATTGTGACGAAGAGAAACATGATGACGGGAAATGTGATGACAAAGCTGAAGAAAACGACACAAACATTTGTTTCGAAGCCAACAATGAGAATGGTGATGCGAAAGTTGATGATAGTAGTGAAGTAAAAAGTGACAGTGTTATTGTTAATACTAAAAGTGATTAGATATATTTATCTAATTTATTATATGAAGCACAAAAGTGGTTAGGCAGAAGATATGCTGTAATAAAACTGTTAATATTGAAAATAGTCATGCAACATTTATATATTATTGTTTCTGGATATTATTTTATTCAATCACTGTATTTTGAACTCTATGGGTTTGTTATAAAGATCATAACCAATGAATACTCTAATCAGTGTTATGTATAGAAGAAACATAACTTGGCAAGATTTTAAAAGTTTGTGTATTATGATGCATATATAGATTTGTAATTACTTTTTGATGAAATTAAATTTCATACAAATAGGAACCTACCGTCGTTTATACAAAATTATTAGAATTGAAATAATATATTAAGATGGGAACTCGTAGTTTGTTAAGAACTTTTGTTTTCTTTCTTGGACCTTATTTTGATACACTTTAGCATTATTAACGTACGAATAAACATTAGTATATACCATAATTATTATTATTTATATACAGCAGTTATAATAATATTATCAAATATTTAGTTTAAGTAAAGGTATATTTAGATTAAGTAGCCCAATGGCTAGGGCGTCAGACTTGTGATCATGAGGTGGCCGGTTCAATCCCCACCCATTGCACTACCGACGCGAGCCCACTCGTAACAAGCATTTTAGCTTAGCACGAGGGGTCAACAAGTGTATTTTTTAAGACACTCGAAAATGAGCTTTAATACCTCTGTTATAAAATTGCAAAAATATAAACAAGATTATAAGACATTCTCAAACATGTATATTAAAACATGTACACATTATAGGAATAGTCTATAAGTACATTTTCGCGTTTCTTACAAGAATTCTCGCGGTTTGTGTTGGCTTTATTGAAAGCCTCCTCGAAGAAGGCAATCGGTCGTCATCACATATAAAGAGAAAAGCTTTGTATGCTTGTTTGCTGTTAACAGGTTAACTCAAATATAACTTAACTAATAGATACGTTATTGTGTTATATGAATAATTTCTCTTGGGAATCGGAGTAACGCCAGTGAAGACGGGGTGGACAGCTTGCTGTTAAACCTATATAGATTAAGGTTGTTTATAAGTTAACTGGTAAATTGTTTATAGTCACGAAGGATTTTATTACTCATCGAAGGACTTTATACAAACACTTAAAAGTTGTTGTATATTTGTAGTTGTTATTATTAAGATTTACAATAACATTTATTTTATTTATGAGACAAAAAATGGCGAAGGAAATTGGTTTCGTCGGTCGATCGATTTTATGTGATCCGGCCCCCAACTCGCCGCACTTTCCAACAGCGCGGTAAACAACAGTAGCGGTCAAACTATTGCTAAAGCTTCTTTTAGCGGTATATATTATAAACTATGTTATGCATGATTGGTGTCCCAAGTTTTTACCAAATATTTTGTACCATTGTTGAGTCATTGTGTAGCCAAAATAAATCCAAACTGATTAAATTGAAACGATTTTAATATTAATAAGTATTAGGCAAAAGTCTGAGCCATACGTCGTTTCATACAATATTTTGTTGATTTTCTTTATCCATTGTATCTCCCACGGCCATGACTCCTAAAAACATGAGCCCTGCGTATTAACTCGTTACCTCGACCTGCCAAATAGAATTATTTCTTATATCTTTAGCGGTTTATTAAAAACTACCGTTATTGGTCCTTTGTTTAGTTTTTGTTTCATGTAATTTAAATTGTCCAGCGTAAAATGAATTTGAATAAAACGTTGCGTTTGAAATTATAAATTACTACAAAGAATTTATTGAGGGTGGAGCTCGGCTCGCCCTTAGTCAAAGCCTTCTGGCAAAAAAAAAGTGCATCCGAAAAAAAAAGTATTACAAAGAATGGATTCTAAGTCTTATAATAATGCCAGTAATTTCACAGTGAAAAAAAAGTGAAATTGCTGTCATTATAAACAAACTCTTTAACATCCTTTCTTGTAAAAAAATGTTGTTTTCGTTTGCAATCAAAGAAAATCATGTCAACCAATTGTGTCGTATATTTTCTCTGTATTTTTATTTCTGGGTTCGCCTGTTAGGTATATAGGTACTGCGTTTTGCAGTTTGGTTCTGTTTCAATACTAAATATGTTGCCTTAACTCATTCATTGCCACATAAATTTAAAAACAACACCTGGGTGCCACTTAATATTTTTGTGGATAATAATAGGAAAAGGCGTAATTAAGTGTGTTAATTGATCTCTGTAGCGCCTTGAACGATTTAGAACAGACTTTCTTAAAATGAGTCTCTTCGAACGATGTTTTATAGAAGTAAGTCAAGGGATGTTGCTTTTCAACGAGAAGTTGCTTAATGTCATGCCATTTAAGTTGATTATTGTCCTCATCTATATTGAAATTATAGCCCCAAGCTTCCTGGAGGACTTTAAGGTCGTAAATATCGTCGTATGTAAGCTCTTTTAAAAGATATGGCTTTTCTGTTTTTTTGGCAGTACAAATTAAAGTAGCATATTGCTGTGGGCAATAAATAGGGCCAGATCTTAGTGTCCTTTTACTTGTTTTTCTTTAACACTGTGGACGTTGTCCCCTTCATTTTATAAATTTCTGCGGATCAAAAATTTATGGGTTATGGAATTAATGTGCGTGTGGTGTGAGGGCCACTTTGTTAACCCTTTAGTTCGCAGTGAAACAAAATTTATATTTTAGTTTTTTTTTTTTAGTTTATATGTAGGTAAATTGTGTATACATGTATACAAAAATAAATAAATAAATCTAGTTTGTGTATATTTTGGAAAAACATACGTTAAAAATACTCAAGGTTACGATGTATTGATAAAATTAGGAAGTAAAATGAACGTTGAGTATTTTCAACGTCGCTATATGCGTAGGTTCTTAAAACTTTTATAAATTAAACTCTTATTCATAATTATGAGACATTTATCATAAAAAAACAAGTGAAAAAGACATCAAAAATAATAATAATATAAAAATGAACGATACATTACTGAAAAAGGCACTATCAAACGTGTTAGTTATAAAAACAGTTCCTTTTAGATACAAAACACAGCCTTAACACGTTCACTGTGCATGACCCACGGGTGGGGCATATCGAGTTGCTCATTGTACGTGCATGACCCATCGGTGGGGTATGAGACGTTCACAAATTTAAAGGCTCATAACCTCGAACACGTGTGACTTTAGCTACTTTTATCGGTTTACACGTATGAACAATCAGTTAAGTAAAAATATTGCGTGAAAACCCGACGAACTTTTTTAATAGTTACCTACTGGTAAGTATTAAAAAAGTCAACTGGTACTACCCCATTAACTTAATTTTGGGTGATAAATAAAACTAAAATTATATTAATATTGTATTTATTTCAATGCAGACTATTAAAACAATTTAGGCAGAAAGCTTTTTGGCACGCTAAGCACTCCATATCCGTTTTTTTTGTTTTGCGAGCTGCTTCCACTGGTGTACGGCCTTCTTCAACTAAAACTTTGTAACAACCTGTACAACGTTTTCTAAAGGTTCTTTTTGGGTCACGTCTTGGTATTTTGGTGAAAGAATGCTTAGATGTTCTAGCCTGCTCAGTTGATAGGCTAGACCTAGACGAACGCGGCGTAGAGATATCCGTGGAAGGCGAAGGAGTCTGAAGACTTAGTAGTTTTTTTATTATTATTTCGTGGCCTTTTAGCACACTCATTTTACTTCGCGAGTTCAGGTCTTTATAGATCAATATTGCGTTAATTACACAAATCGCCATCAGATCTCCCGCAATTTTCTTGTACCAAAAGCAAGTTTTACGTACAGGTGATATAGCTTGCGAGCTGGTCTGCCACATCTATCCCCTTTTTGCCACGATTGTACTCCAATACTATGCGTGGCTTCAAAATTGGTCTAAATCCAGTTGACATCTGCATTTGATGGTTGTGGCATGTTGACATCACCAATACATCACGTTGATCCTTCCATTTTAGTACCGTGAGGATGCTATTTTGCTTAGCAGCAATTTCACCTTTCCTAAGGGTCTCATTGATTACATCTTGGGGAAGATCTCGTCTATTTTTACGCACGGTGCCGCAAAAATCTGTTCTGCGTTCTTTTAGATACCGGGCCAAAGGGACGCTGGAGTAATAATTGTCTGTCACCAACAACCTGCCCTCATTCAACAGATCTGACGCCAGTGTAACGACAACCGAGCCAGGTTTATCAAGACCTTCGACGGCTCTATCTTCTCCTGAATAAACTTTGTAACTCCATGTATATCCTGTATCCGTACACAGTTTATAAATTTTCATGCCATATTTGCTGCTCTTTTGAGGATTATAGGTTCGTATATTCAGTTTTCCTCTAAACCCGACCATAGATTAATCGACAGAAATGGTATCTCCTAGAGTAAATATTTTACGCGAGTTCTTTATAACCATATCTATTAGAGGTTGGATTTTATATAGTCTTCCAGTTTGTTCAGCGCTGTTGTCTGCAAAATGCCAGCATCGTAAAATGAGACAAAATCTGTCGTAAGACATAGAAACCTCATGTAAAAGTGGATGGAAGTACAGTTTATCTTTCTTCTAATAACATTCTGTTGTAGGAAAATCAACAAGTCCAGTAAACAAATAAATTCCAATAAACTTTACCATTTCCACTGTAGTAACATCTTTCCAACGTTTTATGCGCGAGTTGGGTTTCAATGTAGAGGAAGACTAATTGTGCGGCGTAAATATTTGTTTGAGTTACCATCAATTGTATCATATCGTCACTAACAAGTGAACGAAATATGGTCCACAAGTCTGTATCTTCCCCGAATAATTGATTTTGTCGCTTGCCGTTATCATATCCTGTAAAAATCTCTCTTTCCAAAGGCCGTAAGGTCAATGGAGGCTATTGCGACTAAAAAAAAATATGTTGAAACTTTAACCTTTGCCAAAAATTACCATTTGACTTTAAGAGGGTAATCTAATAAATCTATATGATTAAGCATATATCTGAGATTAGTTTTGGCCTAAAGTAACGTGAAAAAGCTGTAAGATTTAGTTAAAATCTTACTAAATAACCCATCCGGGCAGAAAAAGTCACATTAACCCCATGTGGAGGTAAATGCAACTATGTAAACTAACTCAATGGTTTTTGCAGCTTATATGCTCACAATCGGAATACAGGTCACCCAGTGTGAAATTTACGCAAAATTGATCTCAGAGTTGAACCAGTAGAGTCCCGATCAGACTAAAAGTATGTTTTGTATTTTTTGGGGCTAATGTGACTATTTTCTCTAAGGGTAGTGTTGTGTAGAAGTAAAAAATATCGATAAATCGTAAAATGTGTAGGTTATCGATAATTATGGTACCTAAGTAAAATAAAACTACAATTCATTTTTAATTTATATTTGTAATCAATAATGCTTAAGTTTAACTTCACTTTATACTAAATCAATGGCACATATTTATCACATTTTCATGAGATCTTAAAAAACTTACTTTAAGCTTAATTCTAAAGACACATACAAAATATTATGCTTACTTTAATATAACTTCACTTTGTGTTAAATACTCGTAACGGCACATATTTATCGCGTTTGTGTGTTTCAATGTAACAATAATAATATATTTAAATGTAACTTTATACTAAATCAATGGCACATATTTATCACGTTTGTAATGTTTCAATACAACAATAACATATTTAAGTGTAACTTCACTATACCTATACTAAATCAATGGCACATATTTATCACATTTTCATGAGATCCTAATAAAAAGGCTTTATGCTTAATCCTAAAGACGGATGTAAAATATTATACTTAATTTAGTATAACATAACTGAGTGTTTAAATAGTGGCACATATTTATCACATTTTCATAAGAAATTCTGAAAAATAGACTTTACTTACCTATACTTAATTCTAATAACAGATATAAAAATCCCAAAAAACAAAACGCAGACAACAAAAATTATACTTCGTACACATCAATATTGTATGGAAACTTAAATATTTCTCCATCTAAGCACTCTGGCTGTAGAAGATTAGTAACTATATCATCGTAATCTATAATTGAGATATCATCTTTGATTATACGAAAGGTGTTTTTCCGTTTGTAAGATTTCAGCCCTGTTACTACAATTTTGTCTTCCGAAATATCTTGTACACGGCACGAACTAAATTTGGCCACAACAAAAGTTCCTTCTTCTGGGACCTCTGAAACCAAAGCTTTTTTAGAAAATAATGGCATATCCTTAGATGTAGTTGCCATTTCTTTCGAAGTAGATGGTATTTCTGTAAAAGTAGTCGCTATTCCTATCGATGTAGATGCCATTTCCGTTGAAGTAGATGCAATTTCAGAATATTGCTTACAGGTTTCATTAGTAATGTCCAATTCATCGGTAAGTTCTGTACTTAGTAAGTTTTCCCAAAAAATATTTGCGTCTTCATCTGATGAATCATCTGATTGATAGGAACAACTGCTATTGCTGTCAGTTTCATTACGGTTCTTCTTTCTTTGATTATTTCTTTGAATGCCTCTCTTTCTTTTTTTGTTTAGTTTTCCAATTTTTGTTTCTTTATCCTTTTTAGCTTTATTTCCTTTTTTTGGTTTCTTTATTCTTTTTTCTTCTTGTTCCTTTTCTATTCTCTCAATAACTTCGTTATATGTTAGTATCTGTGCTCCTCTCGTCACGCGCTTTTTTTTATTTTTTGGAGGATCATTGCGAGCTATTGAATTTAACAGAAGTTCTTCAAATGATACGTTAAAGTTCTCTTCATTTATCTGGTTAGTGGTATTTGCTGCCTGAAGTAACTCGTTTTCGAAAATCTGAATTGTTTTTGAATATAACATGTTTTTTCTGTTAGGACTTGGAAGTGGTAGTTTATATGTACGAGGATCTTCTACGGTTTTTGGGAACGTGATTCTTTTTTGTTTTTCTTTTTCCAGAGTTATTTGAGTTTTGTTACAGAAATCCGGTAAAGCTGTCTCTTCTTTGTGCATTTTCTTACTTTTTTCATAGGTTCGTATTTCTTTACTTTGTTCTTTTTTTACTCTTAGTATTTGATTTATTTTAATATTTTTAGAACTCTTATTGTGGTCATGACATTGTATTGAATTATCCTGTTCTTGTCTTTCATAATTTATTATATTCTCTTTATTTTGCATATTGTTTTCTGTTTCTTTTGTATTGTTACAATATTTGAGGTTTTTATTGTCCGGTTGAGAGCTTAAAGTTTTAAGTGCCAATCTAACGAGAGTCGGAACATTGTTAAGAGGTTTGTTGACCAATTCATGCGTAATGTCTTCAAATGTTGCTTGAATAGTTTCATTAACATCTTCGCCCTTTTCGGATGTCTGAACGTACTGCTCCCATTTAGACCAAGTTAAGGGATCAAACTTTTCTTTTGGGATCACTTGCCGGTTTAAGGGATAGATACCTGTTTTTTTAAATCCATTAGCTAGAATAACAGGATTCATAACATCCCATATTTCAGTAATGATTCGTGCGAATTCACATTTAGGTAACTTTGCTCCGATATGAAGCCTTTGCCATTTAACCAGGGCTTCTTCCCATCGATCCTCCATGGGCTTCATTCCACTTACATCTAGCGGCTGAAGGATATGCGAAGAATGCGGTGGTAACTTCAAAATGGTAACATTTTCAGAAACCGCGAGTTCAATTACTTTTAAATCGACATGTGTGGAGTGGCCATCATAAATTAGTAAAACTGGTCGCTCATTTCCGATCGCAGGTAAAAATACGTTTGAAAAATATTTCTCAAAAATGGATGTTTCCATCCAGCCCTTTTGGCTGACAGCGTATGCTGTTTTCACAGTATTATTTTTGTAACACCACTCGTTCCACAGGTATTTTCCTTGAAAAATTATGAGTGGTGGGACTTTATCACCGCGTGCATTAGTTGCCAATAGGACGGTCGTGTTATCACGCCCAGGGGAACTAGTAGTCCTAGTAGAACTATACCCTCTCTGGCCAAGCACTTTACTCTTGGAAGGATCGTTGCAAAAACTGGTTTCATCTAGATTATAGATACGCTCGGGTTTCTCAGCCAGGTCTAATTCATTTATGGCATTTTCCAATAAATCAAAGTATTCATATACGGTGAATGGGTTGCAAGCTTTCCTTCTAGCTATTTCGACTGATTGTGGTTTTTTTAATGATAGATTATTTCTTTTGCAAAACCGATGAAACCAATCATGTCCAGGAATATTATTCTTAAATGGAGTTATCCATCCGTTTCGTACAACGTATTCCGATACTAATGTTATAACTTCCTTTTTAGTTAGAGGAAATCCATATTTTTCTAAAGTATGCAGATACGAAGCCATTTTTTGCTCGATATCTATTGAAAATACTGTCTTCATTCCAGCATTCACCTGTTTCTGACCGCGTGTGCCATATAAATGTGAAATTATTGTAGATCTCGGAATATTAAAATTTTTTGCTGCCTCGTAACTATTTAACTTTTTGTTTCTAACTAAATCGAGTGCCTCGAGAAGGTTTTCTTTAGAATAGGTCTTTTCTTTTTTCCTAATATACTTTCGAACCATCTAAAACAAGTCAAATATCAAATTAGTACAAAGCTTCTAATATAATTTAGGTAGGTATAGTAGTAGTACACGCGCGAATTGAATACATTTGGTCGGGGCCTAAGTAAACCGCGTAAATCAATATATTAATTAATTTATCTAACCACACTGTTTACATCTTAAAAGGAAAATAGATTTAAATTTTGGTGTGAAATTGTAATAAAACAAAATAATTGTAAGTATAACATTTATTTACGCAATTTACTCCAGGCCCTAATTGCATTCAGTTCGTGCATGTTTTGGTTTGTACTCCAAGTATATCGATTCGCAATTATCGATATTCGACATCACTAGCAATTTCTTTTTCATACAATCACGAAAGGGCTATTGTAACTAAAAATACTAGACACAATCGCCCCGCAACGCGGCTAATGTAACTATTGCGTTATCTTACGAAATATAAGATATATCGTCATAAAAATAAGTGTAAAGAGTACCTTCACTTTTTCTTCTTTTATGTATAAATCCTTCCTTAAAATGCACGAAAACTATTTTTTTTTGTCAATTTATATCGAGACGCTCGCTCACAAACACGTGTTCAAAATGGCGACTAACAAAAAAGCTCTGTAAGTAAAACAGTTTCAATCCCTGTGACACCATCTGTTATTATTAGGTTAAACTATGATTTTTCTCCAGGCCAATAGATGGCAGTGTATTTAAAAAACATTAGAATGGAAGATATCGCTGTTGGTTGCTTTCGCCCCATAGTACAATAGCCTCCATTGACCTTATTTCAAAAGACCATGCAGTAGGCAATAACCGAGAATGGTTGATTTGAGACTGTCTCGAATCACTGGATAGCATATTATTTGAAGTTCTTTCATGTTCGCTAAACTGATCAAAAGCAGTAAGCTCAAGCGTTGGCAACGTAGCAGATTCTTCATTGGACAATGGCGGAAAAACTTGGTCAGGCGAGTACATGCATTTTTGTAAGGCAGAAGCAGTAGGTGCGGGTGATAAGACGTGCAATTGTGCATCATTATTTTCATTTATAAATTCAGTTATATCTCCCACCGTTTCAATACTTGCAGAAAACTCACCAAACTCTGAATCTTCAAGAGCCTACACGATATTTTCTTCTCCATCACTTTCTTCTAAAATTCTCCACAACTGTTCATCCGTAAGTATAGACATCGGTCTGGATCGATTCATTATAACACGAAAGTAGAAACAAACTTTTATTGCTTTGCAAATGCCACTTTTAATTGACATTGACATCACAAAGAAAAATCTATTACTTGTCAAGTATTTGACTATGGAATAACCATAGATAATACAGTATAATAATAAAGACAAAAGCATGCAAGGATGTCATACGTGTATGACATACGTCTGGGGCATGCCTTTACGAGATTATACGTGCATGCCACACGGGTGGGGCTCACATTTACGAGATCATACGTGTATGACCCACGGGTGGGTCAATAGCTAAAAATATAATTTATGTGAAGGGGGTATAAAAAAAATAAAAACAATGTTGTCATAACATCAATTTTATAACTCACGCAGCATATTACACAGGTCAACAAGGTTTTTGTTGCACAGAAAAACACACATTTATTTGTCATCTCAGAGGATGATGGATATTGTTTCATCACTAAAAATATTCTGTCACCTCTAATTTTAGAGATATTTGACAATAAAAATTAGAAAATTGGCATTTAAGCCTTTTTTAAACACAGGTAAAAAGACTAATAAGTCCATTAGTATAATTGTATAATGACTGATTTTGTAAGTAGCTATTCTGAATTCCAATTAACATTTATGATTTTGTTGCTGTAATGTTCTTTTGTGAAAATATTAACAGTTGAGTGCCATCAGTAAAAACTCCATACAAAATGACTCTATTGAAATGTATGAGAAAAATAAAGACCAACTAAATCTTTAATATCTTTGCATTAGAAAATCTTAGAAACTTTTTGTAAACTGTATTAAAAATTTCGGTTGTTGGACTATCAATCTAATATATTAAGTTAAGGAACAACAATATTTTACTATTCTAAATAAAGTTGCGAATATAGCTAAATCAGCATATTTTTATATATTTACAAGCAAATATATCAAAAATATAAGGTGATATATATATTGTAATTATTGTTCAGATTTTAACTAACACTGATTAATACAAAAATTTAAATAGAAGTTCTGCAACATGAAAAATGTAAAATTTTGTTGACCTGTGTTATCAACAATTTGCATTTACACTTATAGGGTAGTCTCGCTCATTATAGCTGCACAGTCAACGTGTTAAGTTACATTTCGTACAATTGACATTTGTGTAACCCGTTTTACAGAATTTGCATCGCTCACAGGTTACAAATTTAGGCCAGTGTCCCGTGTTGTCATATCTAACCGAATCAGGAGGTCTTGGAGCACTAGGAGTTTGTATGTGCTGCTTGGCGTTGTCCACTTTTTTGTTAGTTAATCTTATTCGGTTTTTGTGTAATAGTTCATTTATAATTTGAACCCTAAACTTCTTCAGATTTAGGCATTTTTTTGGGTCTGAGCTTTCACGCCTGTATAACAACGAAGCATTGTTTACGCATATGTCAAGAGTTTGTGAGAAAATCGCCATGTACCATCTTTTGGTTTTGAAAGCAGATCTATACAATGCAATTAACATATCTGCCAAATTTACACCGCCCATATGAGCGGTATATTCTTTAACTATTCGAGGACAGTTCACTTCAATCCTAGCTTTGCTTTCTTTGCAGTATCTTTCAATTTTCCCTAACGGATATGAGTCAATAAACGAACTCGCTAGTGTGACCACCTTGTTATCCAACCATTTTACAACAGCTATTTTATTACTATTGCATACAACCTGCCTACTTGCACCTCCACCTTTCTTGGACAATTGTCTGTCAGTTAAAATTATATTTTGACATCCTCGCAACCGATTGGCTTTTATCGTTCCAAGGCTGAAAATACCGTATTCTTCCCGTAAATGGTGAATTCACTCTAAAGAGGTAAAAAAGTTGTCAAAGTATACTGTTGCGGGCTTTATTTTTATTGTCTGACAAAGTGCCAAAACAAATTTCGCCCCAATATTATTATCATAGTCAGTGAAAGTGTTATTTCTAAAGGTATCCTCCCCAGCGTGAGAAATAAAATCGTATACTAGCCCAGATACGCCAGCTCTCACAAATATTTTAAACCCCCATTTTTTAAATATTTGTGAGAGCCCCATTTTGGTTTTTTCGGTAAGTATTGACGTCTACTGCCTGCCCCCTAGTACCTTTATAGGGCACCATCATTTCGTCAATACTGTATCTACCTTCTTCTTTAAGCTTTAGGCAATTTTGTCTCACCATTTCCAAAAGTGGGCGAACTTTAAAATAGCGATCGTCATTCATGTCCATGTTGTCAACAAAGTGAAGATATTTTCTGATTTTTTCATACATTTTGACTGGCATTATATCGGCAATGGGGGGATATCTTAATTCGCGACTCCAATAATCCTTATATGACGGCATTTTTACCACACCCATTATAAGAGTGATGGCTAAAAAGTCCCGTATATCATCACTAGAGACATTCGCGCATTTGGCAGCATCATTTTGTACTGAATATAAGTTTGTATGATCTGTAATCAACTTAATAATATCTTCGGAAAAAAAATATATAAAAGTAGTCTAAAGGGGACATCGTAGTTGTATCAACAGGAAGGTCAAATGTAGTCTGTTCGATATGACCCAGTGTACCTAAATTTACCCGTTTTCCATTTGAATACCAACGGTTTTCTCACATACTAT
Source organism: Nycteola revayana (assembly GCA_947037095.2). Taxonomy (NCBI): domain Eukaryota; kingdom Metazoa; phylum Arthropoda; class Insecta; order Lepidoptera; family Nolidae; genus Nycteola; species Nycteola revayana. The sequence continues at coordinate 17,566,848 of OX344856.2, read as the reverse complement.
TTTATTTTCTTAGCAACTAATTTAGGTGTTGTATTAGATCGTCTCTTGGAACGGGTTGCTGGGGATATATTTGAAGAAACTTGTGGAGATAAGACTGATGAAACTTGAGGTGATAAAATAGACGAAACTGACTGGAGAACTGGAAGTTGATGTGTTGTTTTGTCTGGGGGGAACATGTTATTCACGACGGGTGTCAACGGAACAGTTTCTTCATCGGATAAGAAAGGCATGAGAGATTCATTTTCAGAACTATCAACGTCCGTGATATTCAGTAGTGAAGGGTATGACCTAGGTTCGGAGCTCCAATCAGAGTTTTCACGTTCTTTCGCGTCTTCAATTATAACTTCATCATCAGAACTAGTGCTACTACTATCTGATGGTGCATTCTCTGGAGGAACTAGTGCCATTATTTTGCGCGTTCTTTGCCATATTGGTTTAGTCTGCAGCAAGCAAAAAAAACATGCAAAACCACACCATAGCATAACAAGACAAAAATATATAAAATCTAAATTAATTGTCAGTAAAGCCGCAATGTTAAATATTATGCTTAACATACTTACATATTATGTAGTAGGTAGTTTACTGATTACGTCGCAACGTTGACAATATTCAACATCTCACTTTATGAACTCCGTGTTCGTAAGTTAGTAAATAAAATGAAGTTATTTCTAATCATGACATTGAAATAGATTTCTAAAAATAAAATGCCGGTGTCCAATATCAGCAAAACCTCTTAAAAATATTTATTATGCAATAAAATTACCTGCAATCCACGAACTCCCTGTGGGCGTGACGCCATTTTGCACGACACTGATGTAAAATGCGTTCGGATATGTCAAATTATTATTTTTTACAATTGCGTTTAGTTATTAATAATATACATTAACCCTTTCAGGCCTGAAACTTTTTTTATGCAATTACTTCTTTTTGCGCTTATAGGAGGATAGGGGGACATAAGAGGTGTCAGTAAAAAAAAAAATCTAAACTACCCCCTATATCTTAAACCACCCCTGCACGATCGTGACATTTAGGCTTAACAGCTTCGCTGCCAGCTGGTATATGGTGACATCATAAAAAAATCCAAGTTTTTTTTTTGTAATATATGCATGAGGGATGTGTCAATATTGTTATTTTGGATATATTTAGCTCTTTTTAGGAGTTTTAGTAAAGAAAAAGCAAAAAAAATAAAACCCGCGAATTTGCGGACCTGGCACTGAGATTGAAAGTTTCAACCCCAGTGCCAAGTCCGCAATTATGCGGAGTAGTTTCTTTAATGTATTTTGGTTTAATTAAAACTGTTTATGATATTTGTACACAAGATAATCGTAGTTTGCTTAATTCTAATACCTTTGGTAACATTTACTAAAGTCTTTCATAGGATAATCTTAAAAAAAATGTGTAAAAAAAATCTGGAAGTAACTTACAATTACAACAAAAATAGCTGCATTTCTCTCAGTCTAATTAAAAATAAATACAAAAAAAACTTCTTAAAATAATTACAGTTTCCTAACCATAAAAAATAATGTTTCTTTTTTAATCTTCTATACAACGTGTAACGTTAAATGCGCAAAACCTCAGACACCCCAAATGATTTTTAATTCAATTGACCTAATTTTGAAAGAAAAAAAAACATTAAAAAATATGTAAAGGTTTTATGTGCCGTTTTAGTTTTACTGACAATTCTGATAATTTCTTGCGTCTGCGACGACGCTCTGTCGAGGTATGAGTCGGTAGGCATTTCACCGGGGCGCTGCAGCGCTGCGCCGCGCTGACATTATTATTATTTATTACTATCTACGCTCATAAAGAACTTAGGTTATCTTTGAACAGTGATTTAAATGTTCCCATCACACTTTTCCAGGCTTTGGACTGGCAACATAGGTTTAATATACCCACATTTTCAGACTTTACCCACAGTAATAATGACGTGCTCGCGTGATCTAATTATTAGGTAGGTACTACGTAAGTAGGTAATGTTGGCGTGTTTAAAAGGTTTAAATCACTGTATTTACAAATAATTGGTGCGTAATCAACTTATTTACAATTAATTAAGTAGATAATTTGCTGTCTCTACTTACAGGTCATCTCGTTGCGGTATCAAAGATTCAAAATGTCTACCATTTTGTTGAATACACAACACAGCCCGCTTCCTTAAGTTATTTTTCAGCGAATCGAGCACTTGAGTGTCACTTTTCACTTGTTGAAACGCTGATTCAATTTTATCACGCAGTTCCGTCACATTAGTTGGTCCATTTCCATCGTCATACACTAGTGCTTTTACACGACCCCACAAAAAAAAATCCAATGGTGTTAAATCGGGCGATCTTGGTGGCCATTGCACTGCGCCTCCGCGCCCGATCCAACGTGTGCCATATTCTTGGTCAAGATGCCTTCTCACGGTCCACAAAAAGTGCGCCGGGGCACCGTCGTGTTGGTAGTAAATTTGGCTTGCAGCTGATAAAGGCACATTCGGTGTATCCAATAAATCAATTATTAGTCGCGGCAGAGTTACTTGGAGGAATTCCAGGTACACCTCACCAGTAAGTCGTGGCAAAAAGATTGGCCCTAGTACGTACGGTCCGATAATACCAGCCCACACATTTAAGGAAAACCTGTGCTGGAATGAATCTTCCTCCATCAACATAGGATTCTCGTGCGCCCACATGTGCCTGTTGTGCTGGTTAAATAAACCTCTCCGAGTAAATGTGCACTCATCTGTCCAGAGGATGTTCCTGGTGAAATCTTGTAAGAACCATTCACAAAACGCCACGCGGGGTTCATAATCCAATGGACTTAGTTCCTGGCACCGTCTGTAGTGAAACGGGTGCTGATGGTCACTTTTTAATACTCTCCAAACAATCATATGGCTGATACCAAAGTGTCGGCCCGCCTGCCGCGTACTGGCTGTTGGATTTTCATGAAAATAATCCAGTATTTGTTCTTGTATCTCAGGCTCAACATGTACGGGACCCCCTCTGTCCATTGACCGAGGCGTAAATGTACCATAGTCTCGAAGCCTCTGTGTAGCTGCTAGCATTGTCCTGTTGGATACAGATACTCCAAACTCTTCTCGAAACCGTCGCACTGCCAAGTTAACGTTGTCATTACAACGCGCTAACATTCTCACCATTTCACAATATTGAATGTTTGTGTACAAAAACGCCATAGTCGCGATTTTCGAGCGCACGCGCCGCCGGGGTAGCGGGATAATAAAACAAATTGCACCTGCGACGCAAGCGCCGGCACCGTTCAGACTGGAGTAACTAGGTCATGGCCACTGTCACGAATTTCGCACGCCCCGCCTCCATTTCTCTTTCTCTTTCTAACTCATAGGTTAGTTACGTTTAAGTTAAAAAAGATAGATAGATTGATTCGTTTAATTCAAATTGTCTTATTCATGGTACTGAATGCAAGATTCGTATCTGCATTGAAATAAGAACTATTATTATCCCGCGTATGAGAAAATTTAAATTGGCTGACAACCATTTATGTTTGTTTACCTATTTTGGCGGGTTTGCGCACGTGATGGCTAGACCTATTAATAAATAGACAGGACAAAATTTTTAATGATTTTTTTTTAAATGTGACCTATATTGAAAAGTGGTTCAATTGATTCTGCTCTTTGTTCTGATCAAACTATTTTCAGGTTTTGCGCATTTAACGTTACACGTTGTATAATATTTTGGTATTAGAACTTTAGTAAAATCAACTCACAAATTAGAACTGTACGATTGCGGTCTAAATAAACATTTTTTACAAATAAAACTTCTAAAACTAATCAGAATCACACTGCCAGATGCAAATACTAAATCTTAGGTAACTAAATAAAAACAATAAAATTAAACTTAGATGGACAAGTGGTATTCATCGAAACATTCGTAGCATAGGCCAGGTTTGTCATTACACATTTCGCAATGCCACATAGAGTCTCTTCGTTTTTTGTGTGTTTTAGAGCACATGCGGCACATTTTACGCTTCAAAAATCCTTTGGAATTCCTTTCTGTTATTTTACTAATTTTGTGCACTTCTCTACTATTTCTTACTCTGCTTGAACCAGCAACCACTGAAGTATTGTTTTCGGGTAACAGCTCATTTATCACAGATAAGCGGTAATCATACAGTGTCATTTTCGGTTTGCCAGAATATTTGTTATAAATTTTGTATGAATTTATAAAGAGAAGTTGAAAGGTATGGATCGCTATTTTCAGATACCAACGAAGTGTTTTTCTTTCACATGGATAAAATGCGAGTAACTGGTCTTGTCTATCAACTCCAGACATAAACTCATTGTATTTTGCAATAGCTTCTGGCTTTTCAGTGATCTGGCCACGTTTATTGGCAACTGGCACTTTTCTGTCTTCATATTCTGTGGTGATGTACATCACTGGGCGTTTGTCTTTCCATTTTCCGATGTGTACACTTTCTTGAAAACGTGATATATTTTCACCTTTTTTCAGTGTTTTATTAGAAACATCCTTCGGATTTTCCTTCAAATCTTTTCGCAAGGTTCCAGTGCAGTACGTTTTATTTTCTAAAAGTCTCTTTGCCAAGTGGAAGCTGTTGTAATAGTTATCCATATACAATGAGTGGCCATTCTGAAGATGCTTTTCCATCAATTGCATGACTACTTTTTCCGCGTGCCCTTTTCCTGCCACTTCAGTGTCTTGGCTCCCTGCATAAACACGAAATTTGAGAATGAGACCATCTGGTTCAGTCAGCATGTACAATTTTACTCCATACTTATGTCTCTTATTTTTGATGAACTGCCTAAATTTAAGACGCCCTCTCCATAGCACCATACTTTTGTCCAAAGACAACTCTTTCGCAGGATAATAGCAGCTATCCATTTTTTGATTGAAATATTAAATCACGCTGCGCATTTTGCACAGTGGGTCTGGGTCATCCACTGCCTCTGAACTGAAGTGGAGACATCTCATTATAATCAGATATCTGTTTCTACTCATATATTGCCCAAAAATAGGTATAGAAAATAATCGGTTTGTTTTCCAATAATCTTGTAGTCGGGGTAGTTGAATGAATCCCATGTGAAACAGTAATCCCAAGAATATTCTCAGCTCAGGAATATTCAATTCCTTCCAAGAATTTATTCTTGATCTTGCTAATACAGGATTTCCTAATAACTTGGCAGCTTGAATATTCGTTTTTTCGCAAATCATAGCAAGAAAATTATCTTCGAAGAAGAAGTTGAAAAATGTTATTGGAGCTTCTCCTGGGTTGCCGAAAAACGCATTCTGTTTAGTGAAATCTATATTTTGTAACTCACATGTCGTGGTCCACCCTACTGTGGATGAGGCAGTGCTTTCTGGTGGTTGCGACTCTTCGGATGGGTTCGGACTCGGAGGATGCGACAGCGGTAACAAATCCATAGCCGCATTTTGCTGAATATACCGCCGGTCAGCGGCCTCTTCTTCGTCATCTGATGAAATATCCAAGTCCTCAAAATGGTACGCATCGTCACTGTCATCACCTCCAAAGAGCTGATCTTCAATATCACTGTCCGTAATGTTATAATTTAATGGTACTTTACATCGTTTTGGCCTTGACGGCCCGGCTTCATCATCCATATTTGAACCTTATTTGTAATGCAATAAAAGTCAATATTCAAAAACCATAACTTGTAACGGTATTTTATATTATTCAAGCGCAGGGCCAGCCTCCAAACGTGTTGCCAAGCGCAGAGCCGGGCGCGTATTAATTCATACAAACCGAACGGCGCTACTCCGCATATTAGCGGGGCCGGCACCTGGGGCTCACCCCGCACCCCGCTAATTTGCGGAGCTGGCAGCGAAGCTGTTAAAGAGTGTTTCTGTGCATGATCGTGACGTTGGTCGGCTTTGACTTTAATTATGGTATACAGGGTGTCCAAGAACCTGGCGTCCAACTGGATTCCCACGATGCCCCAAGTTCTAACAGTACTCAGAAAAATATTTTAAAAAATCCACCCCATGTACTTACAGAATTATACTGATTTAAAAAAAAAAAGGGGAAATGAGCACCCTGTGACATACTTTTGAATGCTGTGACTGCTAATGCTGATAATTTCGATATTTCTTGGAGGTTTTGTAATCTAGGGTATTGCTGTGTCTAAATAGAATGTAAAAATAAAGTACTTATTGTACCATTTTAAAATAAAATATTATTTTAACTAAAGGTGATATGGAAAACTATTGAATTTCGCAACTTTGACCGACTGTAGTGTAAAAAAAATGTACCAAAATAGTATGGCAAGTGACGTCAAATTTTGACGCGTTTATTCCTCTTTTTAAAAAGGTATAATACTTACACATTAATTTGAAAAAAAAAAATTTGATAATATTTTTACTCAACAACCCAATTTTTACGAAGTGCCTACCTACTAACGGTAACTGTCGGACCCTTTCTTATCTTAGAAACTGTTATGTTACTACTATTATTTACTTCGGTTCCAAGAGTGAGCAAGAAGGAAATACACACAGGTAGATGGGTTCCCAGTAGAACAAAAGCAAAGAATGTTAGTTTAAAGATATTTTATTACAATAAATGTTCAAAATGTTGACCACCCGCGGCAATACAAGCTCTCACTCTCCTTAAAAAGGACCGCTTTATGTTTCGCGAGTAACTTTTTTGACGTATCACCTGCACTGCTTGTGTTATCTTCTCACGAAGGTCAGCGATGTCATTAATGAGCTTCGCATAAACGAGCTCCTTCATAGTTCCCCAGAAAAAAAAATCCAGCGGATTTAAGTCAGGTGAGCGGGCTGGCCACGGGATTGTTCCTGATCGCCCAATCCACCTGTTCGGGTATTGCTCGTCCAAAAACTCTCTAACGGATACGCGAAAATGTGCTGGACAGCCGTCGTGTTGGAACCACATATCTGGTGGGGTCTCTTCTAGTAAGTTTGGCAAATCATTTTGAAGAAAATTTAAATATGATTCGCCAGTCAAATTCTCGGGCATCTCAAATGGACCAATAATATTCCCACAGAGAATACCGGTCCACATGTTCACTTTGAACCGGTACTGGGATCTATCTTCTCGCATCAAGTGCGGATTTTCCACATGCCACTCGTGCAAGTTGTGTAGGTTCATGTAGCCATCCTTCTTAAATGTTGATTCATCTGACCACAAAATTTTGTCGATAAAGTTTTCGTCTTCTCGATGTTTTTGCAGGATTGTTTCACAAAACGCGACTCGGCTCGGATAGTCTCGAGGTAAAAGACTTTGCACTCGCTGTACGTGGTACGGATGATATTCTTCTTTTTGGAGAATACTGTGTGCTGTGCTCTTCGGTATCCCCGTATCAGCTTCTATTCCTCGCACAGAGATGCTTGGATTTGCCGACACCGCCTCTAAAACTTCATCGCGTATGAAGTCATTTACGGGTCGTCCTTCACCAGCTACTTGATTGGGGAACCGCCCGTCACATAGTGATCTGTGCACATTAATGAAAACTCGATGGTCGGGATATCGCGTAGCCCTCGGATACCTTTCTCTGTAAAGTCTCGCTGCAGCTCGTCCATTACCTCTACATTCTCCATAAATGTAGTGCATATTTGCGTATTCTTGCGGACTGTAGGTCGCCATGGTAGCACACACAAAACACAAACTGTCCAAACACAGGCAAAGGTCGTCGTAAAGAGTTCGTTTCAAAGTCCAGAGCACAAAGAGTAATCGAGTCCAATAAACAAAGCTTTAAATCGTAGTACGTGATCAATGGTAACAATAAGAGAGAGGTGCGTAGTAACGGCAGGAGGCAGTGACGCGTACTGACCGTACTGTTATCCTAAATAGCACGATCCCAGATAGCGTCACTATCTATCTCACTCGCACCTCTAACCTTTTTCTCCCTCACTCTTACCTGAATAATGGGGTACCATAAAGAAGAACCAGCAAATCGCAAAGATAGTTTCTGTCTTGCTCCCTCCTGTTGTAATAACGAATCACTATGGTGAGATGCATGCACATACCGTCCCTTACGGTCTAACCTGTTTTTTGAGAGGCCTGTTGTTATTTTTATGAGCATACAATAGTAATTTTTTAGAGGTTAGATTCAATTCGTCGTAAATTTTTCTTTCTAAGAATTCTGTAAGACATCGTAAAAATTGGGTTGTTGAGTAAAAATATTATCAATTTTTTTTTTTCAAATTAATGTGTAAGTATTATACCTTTTTAAAAAGAGGAATAAACGCGTCAAAATTTGACGTCACTTGCCATACTATTTTGGTACATTTTTTTTACACTACAGTCGGTCAAAGTTGCGAAATTCAATAGTTTTCCATATCACCTTTAGTTAAAATAATATTTTATTTTAAAATGGTACAATAAGTACTTTATTTTTACATTCTATTTAGACACAGCAATACCCTAGATTACAAAACCTCCAAGAAATATCGAAATTATCAGCATTAGCAGTCACAGCATTCAAAAGTATGTCACAGGGTGCTCATTTCCCCCTTTTTTTTAAATCAGTATAATTCTGTAAGTACATGGGGTGGATTTTTTAAAATATTTTTCTGAGTACTGTTAGTACTTGGGGCATCGTGGGAATCCAGTTGGACGCCAGGTTCTTGGACACCCTGTATAATTAGAAAAAAAAAGAATATACTTAATACAAACTTTTATTAGACAAATTATACACTTACTTAAAATAACCACAAACAATAGTAATTATTTATTAAATAATTACTAAATTATCAGTATTCCCAGTCGAACATATAAGAGAATGGTATCAATAGGTATTTTAGCTGCAAAGCATTTGTTAACATGGACCTACTAGAAAAAAACTTTTTTTACATTAATAATAATAATAAATCAGTCTTCTCAATTAACCACATCGCTCATTTTCATTAATCAACTATCTGAAATAACTGATATTGCTAGTAACTATTTAGTATGATAGGTTGCGAAGCAATTTTGTTTCCTCGTAAGGCAGAGATACACATCACACTTCCCACACTTTATTTTTGATCGACTCTTACATTTCTCCATACGACATGCACGAGGATTATCAATGTCTACAAAAACTGGGAGATGGTCATAGCCATCATATCTTTTTGCTTCCGATGGTTGATTTGATCTTTTGAAACGTAATGGATTTTGTTGTACATTTTCGATCTCATCTTCATCATCATTTATTTCTATCCTTCTTTGTCGAACAGGAGTAGTAGTAAGTCAATCTGCTACTTGCATACGAAATTCCATCAAGTCCATCACTTTATTGTTTTGCACCTGAGCTGCTGCGCATTCTATTTTATAAAGGCGCCAAGCATTGCAAATGGCCAGATCAAAGAAATGGAGAATCACTTTTAAGGTCCATTTCCTAGTTTTCATAAAAGTGCGGTAGTACTCCATTGCCTGATCTAGGATATCCACGCCACCCATATACCTGTTGTAGTTAGCAATGGTTTTTGGCGCAACAACATCAGTGAAAGCTGCTCTATTCTTAACCCATCTTTTTACTAAATCCGTCTCATCTGAAGATGTGCAATTAGATACAACTAAAACTGATTTATTATCCTTCCATTTTACCACCACAACTTCATTGCACACGAACTGTTGTGATTCACCACGCTGCATTTGGCGATCAAGTTTATAGTCCATGTGTTTTCTCTCTGGTATTCGGTTAAATATTATTGTTGCAGTGCCATGTAATCCAATAGTGTTTAGCTTTTGCAGTAGAGGAACAGACGAGAAGAATCTATCGAAATAAACAGCAGCAGCTTCCTCTAGTGATTGATTTCGAAAGATGCAAGATTATTGCCGCTCCGACTCCCATAGTCCTGTCACCCATAGGAGTGCTGGCACCTCTATACACTTCAAAGTCATTAGACCATTAGACCATCATAAGTGGTGGCCACAAATATTTTAAGGCCTTGAGGTCTTGGTTTATTTTTGATTACTTGACGTAATCCACGTGGACAAACACCGCTAAAAGGGAGCATTTGCTCATCAATTGAATAATATCCTGGTAGCCTTTCGAGCCGATCACACGCTTGTTTAACCCGATCAAGTATCGGTTGTACTTTCCAGAGTGGGTTGTTATTGCCAAGAGGAGCTGTATCGCTGTCAGTAACATGAAGAGCCGAACGTAAAATCTTAAATCGGTCCCTGGCCATGACATTTGCTACTAATGGCAATCGCATTTTCTCTCGCCAGTACATATGTATACGTGGGTATGGGATAACACCCATGATCAAATGCATACCAACTAGTTTTTTTATCTCTACAGTATTTGTGTTGAGAATCCGGCCTGTGTGTCGCATGTGATAGTTATTTGTGCACATTGCAATGTTTTCAAAAAACTCGTCATCAAAGTAATCATAAAAATATTTCAACGGCTGTCTGATTACCTCTGGACAATCACGGGGCTGGTATTGTTCTTTCTGGGGAAACGGTATCTGCTTCCAGAGTCTTCTTCTAATCTCTGGTCGTGGAGCCATATTTCTATGACGGTGCTGAGCTGGAGGCGGTACTTGGGATGTTGATGGCACTTCAACATTCAGAGGAGGGTCTATTGGCTCTTGAACCGGAACATTCTCCTCATCATCGATGCCTTCCACCTCCGAATCGTTTCCATCTCCAAGCAGATGCAAAATGTAGTCATTTGTGAGATCAGTTCCTACCAAAAACAAAAATAAATTTAATAAAATAAAAAAACTTCAGCTAATACCTACAGCTGGCTAAAGAAAACAATATTTAGGGATTTATTTAAATATTAATTTTAACTAAATTTCAGTTATCATCCTGTATGTATGTTAGTAAGACAAACGTTTATTTTTTGTGTTTTTTTACTAATTATAATTCACAAAAGTTAAAAACCCAATAAAGTCACAATTGTGCACAAGAGCACTTAAAGCCTGAACGTCACTATCGTGTTATTTGTGATTTTCAAGGAGTATAATTGTTCTAAAAATTGAAAATTATCATTAAAATGATATTACATTAATGAATTATCATTACAGTAATTAATTTATACCAACAGTTTATTAAAATAATTCAAAATGTAAAAAAAAAAAAAAACACTACTTTTTTTTGTAAAATAACGCCGCCATCTTCGTCGCCTCATCGACAGGTACTGACACGTAAACTGCGCAAAATTTTTGTTTCATTGCATTACCTAATTCATGAACGATTGTGTCGCACCGTCTTCGTTCCGAAAAATAAATACCGCGAGGCGCGGGAATTTTTAAATGAAAAGTGCACGATCGTGTTTGACCGTTCTTAAAGGGTTAAATAAAATCCTATAAAAAATTATCAATTATCTAAATTTTTTTAAAGTGAACTTTGAGCCGGCTTTTCGTTGCAAACTAAAGGGTTAAAACTCTTTAAAAATGTGCTTAGAATTTAGTGAACCTTCCCAAAGAATTGTGAAAGTTGGAATCAGATTTTGCGTTAGTCAAATAACCGAGCTATGGACTGTTAAGTTGGGCCCTCAGTTCTCACATAGAGGATTGAGGGCCCACCTGAACCTTATAAACTATGGACACTACAGAAAAAGTCTTTATGCCAAAATCTAAGCTAATGCCAAACAAAATTTGTGATCACAAGATATTATCGCAAAACCCTGTACTACTTTGTAAATCTTCGTACAAAATGGGCTCTCAATTCTTACACACGTCAAAGTTTATTACGCAAATAAAATGAAATCATTAACTTACAGCGACTTTTTGAAATCCTATAAGCTACTAAATAAATTATGACATTTTGAGAAAGAAAAAACATGCTGTTGTTTGAAAGTTATGACCTTGATAAAATTCACGCCCTCAGTCCTCCCATTTGTTTTGCTTTCGTTTTATTACGCGTAGCGTATGAAAGATAGGACTAATACAAAATTGTCTCTTTTTGTAAAAATGATGAACGGTTTTTATTTGACGCAACGTGGATATTTAATTTGAGATTTTTTTGGTTTTTATGTTCTGTGGGTAGTAGGTACAAGTTCAGTCAGGAGGTTATACGTTGCATTCGAAGGCTGGGACTGCAGGTGGCGCTTGACAAAACCGAGGCACTCGCTTTTCATAAGCGGGGGCCTCGGCAGGCGCCCCCTGCAGGTTCATGCTTAGTAGTCGGCGGCACCTCCATCACGGTCGGGGATACGATGCAGTATTTAGGCATCGTCCTCGACAGCAGGTGGAACTTCAGGGCACACTTTAATCGGTTGGCCCCGAAGCTAGTAGCGGCGGCGGGGGCCCTGGGTGGTCTCCTGCCGAACCTTGGTAGGCCAGGGGGGAGTTGTCGCCGGCTATACGCGGGCGTCATACGCTCGATGGCGCTGTACGGCGCCCCCATATGGGTAGACGCCTTGGATAGGCGGAACGTGGCCCTGCTGCGCCGACCGCAGCGGGTCATAGCCGCCCGGGCGGCTCGCACCTACCGCACGGTATCCTTCGATGCGGCCTGCCTCCTCGCTAGTTCTCCCCCGTGGGAGCTCGAGGCGAGGGAGCTGGCCGCGGCATACCGGCGGAGGTGTGACGGAGTTCAGAACGACCGTGATCCGTTTCCGGAGGGCATGGCGACGTGGCGTATTGAATCGCGGCGTCGTGTGCTCCGGGAATGGAAAGAGCGGTTGTTAATCGACCCGCCATTGAGCGGATCGCGCACAGTAGGTGCGATCCGGCCTCACTTGCTTGAGTGGGCCGGACGCAAGAGGGGGGAAATGACCTTCCGCCTTGCGCAGGTGATGACGGGGCACGGATGCTTCGGTCATTACTTGTACAGGGTGGCGGGGAGAGAGCCGGACACTCGATGCCATCATTGTGATTGTGTCGACGATACGGCGCAACACACGCTGGCCGATTGTCCGGCTTGGGTGACGGAACGCACTGCGCTCGTAGCGCAGGTAGGTAACGATCTCTCGCTTTCGACCATCGCTAAGATGATGCTCGAGAGTGAGGGAGCGTGGGAGTCGATGGCCTCTTTCTGTGAGACAGTAGTCGCACAGAAGGAGGCCGCGGAGAGGGTGAGAGAAAACGATCCCAGCTCTCATCCGCTTCGTAGACGTCGAGTTGGCCGGAGGCGGAGGGCCGAAGTCCGCCGCCTCCCGCCATAAGGGGTGACCCCGGGGGGCAGAGAACATGACTCTGCTGCTCTCTGGGGTCACATTCATGAGTAGGTCGGGGATGCTACTGTGTTCCGGTAATCCCTGTAGGAGTAGGAAGGTTTCCATCGCGGGTGCTTAACACTCGCGATTGAGCCATTGGGAGGAAACTTTAGCCCTTTCACCGGGGCGAGAGTTTATAGACGTACTCTGTCGGAGGGATACCCGAAGGACTATACCGGTACTTGGGTCCCTCACTACAAACGACAGAAGGAGGAACACCCGGGGGATTTTTTAGTGGGTATGGCCTCTATGCGGTGCGACAGCGCGCCGCGTTCTACAGAGGAGGAGTCCCACATGCCCCTCGCTGGGGCGGGAATCACATAATAGGGATTCCTGCGTCAGAGAGGTAGTGCGGTCACGCATTTTTACCCCGGTAAACAAAAAAAAAAAAAAAAAAAAAAAAAAAAAAAAGGAGGTTATACGTTAGGTAAACAATATTTTAGTAGATAATTAGGGGGACATTATAACCTCCGGACACCGAAGTATTATTTTAACCGACTTTGATAGCATCCGGATGTACTTTATTTAGTACAAAAGTGTAAATTATTATTCTACAATAAGAAAGAAAATTATTTTATTTATACATTTATCATTTATTTACCAATTATAAATTATAATATTTAATTATTTCATCTTTATAACCTAAACATACTTTATGTATTATTTATTTCAACATTAATTACAATAAAATTTAAAACTTATTCTACAGAATAACTTATGAATTATTTTTAAATACAGAAAAATAACTTGCCATAACTAATACCAATTACTTACTTAATAATATCACTAATAATAGTCATCGCAGAGTTTCTTGGATATTTTGTTAATTAACGACATTGTCTCGTCCATAACATTGTCGACTGGTTCACTGACTACATACTGCGCACTTATCACTATCACCTCCTCATTGTCACTTGCAGGTTCTTGATTTTCACTGATGTCCAAAACTTTCACTTGTATAAGTCGTAAACCTTTTTTCTTTTCATTGTTTACGACGTACGATTGACACGCAGACTGCTCAGATGATTTTCGTTTTTGGCACTCCCGTCTTGCTCTAGGCTTCTTATTGGCAGACCCGTGTGCTTCTGGGATATGCCAACTTAAACTCGGAGTCGGGAAACCTTGACCGTATTGGGAGAAGACCATATCAGGCGAATCTGACATTATTGAAGCCTTAGGTGGCTTCTGGGCCATAAAAATCTCGACCACAAGCCGAGTTGCCACCTTCTAAAAAATGGTAGTGGTCAGGTCGGCCACTCGACCAAGCTCAACTCGGCTCATGGTCCAGTTGCCACCTTTTCAAATCTGTTAGTGGTCCAGTCGACCTAATATCTCATTTGTATTTGGTCGATGTCCTGACATACATATACAGGGTGTCCAAGAACCTGGCGTCCAACTGGATTCCCACGATGCCCCAAGTTCTAACAGTACTCAGAAAAATATTTTAAAAAATCCACCCCATGTACTTACAGAATTATACTGATTTAAAAAAAAAAAGGGGAAATGAGCACCCTGTGACATACTTTTGAATGCTGTGACTGCTAATGCTGATAATTTCGATATTTCTTGGAGGTTTTGTAATCTAGGGTATTGCTGTGTCTAAATAGAATGTAAAAATAAAGTACTTATTGTACCATTTTAAAATAAAATATTATTTTAACTAAAGGTGATATGGAAAACTATTGAATTTCGCAACTTTGACCGACTGTAGTGTAAAAAAAATGTACCAAAATAGTATGGCAAGTGACGTCAAATTTTGACGCGTTTATTCCTCTTTTTAAAAAGGTATAATACTTACACATTAATTTGAAAAAAAAAATTTTGATAATATTTTTACTCAACAACCCAATTTTTACGATGTCTTACAGAATTCTTAGAAAGAAAAATTTACGACGAATTGAATCTAACCTCTAAAGAATTACTATTGTATGCTCATAAAAATAACAACAGGCCTCTCAAAAAACAGGTTAGACCGTAAGGGACGGTATGTGCATGCATCTCACCATAGTGATTCGTTATTACAACAGGAGGGAGCAAGACAGAAACTATCTTTGCGATTTGCTGGTTCTTCTTTATGGTACCCCATTATTCAGGTAAGAGTGAGGGAGAAAAAGGTTAGAGGTGCGAGTGAGATAGATAGTGACGCTATCTGGGATCGTGCTATTTAGGATAACAGTACGGTCAGTACGCGTCACTGCCTCCTGCCGTTACTACGCACCTCTCTCTTATTGTTACCATTGATCACGTACTACGATTTAAAGCTTTGTTTATTGGACTCGATTACTCTTTGTGCTCTGGACTTTGAAACGAACTCTTTACGACGACCTTTGCCTGTGTTTGGACAGTTTGTGTTTTGTGTGTGCTACCATGGCGACCTACAGTCCGCAAGAATACGCAAATATGCACTACATTTATGGAGAATGTAGAGGTAATGGACGAGCTGCAGCGAGACTTTACAGAGAAAGGTATCCGAGGGCTACGCGATATCCCGACCATCGAGTTTTCATTAATGTGCACAGATCACTATGTGACGGGCGGTTCCCCAATCAAGTAGCTGGTGAAGGACGACCCGTAAATGACTTCATACGCGATGAAGTTTTAGAGGCGGTGTCGGCAAATCCAAGCATCTCTGTGCGAGGAATAGAAGCTGATACGGGGATACCGAAGAGCACAGCACACAGTATTCTCCAAAAAGAAGAATATCATCCGTACCACGTACAGCGAGTGCAAAGTCTTTTACCTCGAGACTATCCGAGCCGAGTCGCGTTTTGTGAAACAATCCTGCAAAAACATCGAGAAGACGAAAACTTTATCGACAAAATTTTGTGGTCAGATGAATCAACATTTAAGAAGGATGGCTACATGAACCTACACAACTTGCACGAGTGGCATGTGGAAAATCCGCACTTGATGCGAGAAGATAGATCCCAGTACCGGTTCAAAGTGAACATGTGGACCGGTATTCTCTGTGGGAATATTATTGGTCCATTTGAGATGCCCGAGAATTTGACTGGCGAATCATATTTAAATTTTCTTCAAAATGATTTGCCAAACTTACTAGAAGAGACCCCACCAGATATGTGGTTCCAACACGACGGCTGTCCAGCACATTTTCGCGTATCCGTTAGAGAGTTTTTGGACGAGCAATACCCGAACAGGTGGATTGGGCGATCAGGAACAATCCCGTGGCCAGCCCGCTCACCTGACTTAAATCCGCTGGATTTTTTTTTCTGGGGTACTATGAAGGAGCTCGTTTATGCGAAGCCCATTAATGACATCGCTGACCTTCGTGAGAAGATAACACAAGCAGTGCAGGTGATACGTCAAAAAAGTTACTCGCGATACATAAAGCGGTCCTTTTTAAGGAGAGTGAGAGCTTGTATTGCCGCGGGTGGTCAACATTTTGAACATTTATTGTAATAAAATATCTTTAAACTAACATTCTTTGC
This sequence comes from Nycteola revayana, assembly GCA_947037095.2. NCBI lineage: Eukaryota > Metazoa > Arthropoda > Insecta > Lepidoptera > Nolidae > Nycteola > Nycteola revayana. The sequence goes on along the minus strand of OX344856.2, from coordinate 17,550,303 downwards.
TTTTATTCTACTGGGAACCCATCTACCTGTGTGTATTTCCTTCTTGCTCACTCTTGGAACCGAAGTAAATAATAGTAGTAACATAACAGTTTCTAAGATAAGAAAGGGTCCGACAGTTACCGTTAGTAGGTAGGCACTTCGTAAAAATTGGGTTGTTGAGTAAAAATATTATCAATTTTTTTTTTTTCAAATTAATGTGTAAGTATTATACCTTTTTAAAAAGAGGAATAAACGCGTCAAAATTTGACGTCACTTGCCATACTATTTTGGTACATTTTTTTTACACTACAGTCGGTCAAAGTTGCGAAATTCAATAGTTTTCCATATCACCTTTAGTTAAAATAATATTTTATTTTAAAATGGTACAATAAGTACTTTATTTTTACATTCTATTTAGACACAGCAATACCCTAGATTACAAAACCTCCAAGAAATATCGAAATTATCAGCATTAGCAGTCACAGCATTCAAAAGTATGTCACAGGGTGCTCATTTCCCCTTTTTTTTTTAAATCAGTATAATTCTGTAAGTACATGGGGTGGATTTTTTAAAATATTTTTCTGAGTACTGTTAGAACTTGGGGCATCGTGGGAATCCAGTTGGACGCCAGGTTCTTGGACACCCTGTATAACGTCACGCCTTATTCCCACAGGGGTAAGCAGTAAACACGGAACGCCACTACTTATTATATTAGTGGTAAAAAGACTTGTACATTTTTTCAAGGGTGAAAAAACACTAGTGCTAGAAAGACTTGTACATTTGTCAAGGGTGAAAAAACACTAGTGCTAGAAAGACTTGTACATTTGTCAAGGGTGAAAAAACATAGTTATAGGTTTCTACCTGTTAAAAAAGAAAAGACTTCGAAAAAATGAAAAGCCCTGATTCAATGTCCTGAATAAATTTATAATCCAAAATAGAGTACAATAAAATAATGCTAAATCCAAAATAATCTATAATTAAAAATAAAGTGTGGTCAAAAATAATGTTACTTGTTATCCAGTAATATAATTATTAATACGATAGTCTATCAATGCAATGGCCAATACTTATTTCCTGATCAACTAATTCTCTTGTACTATCTTTGATCCCTTTTTCTGTCAATATGGTTTCTTCACACCTCTTTGAAATGTAACCATTATTATTCCATAAAAAAATATAATAATTACTGTCCTTCAATAATACCTTTATGAGAAAAGCTAGATTAGGTTTGTTACGAATCTTTTTATTTAACCTGGAATTCCAGCTTTCGATTGAATTATTGGTTTTGTGGCGGACATTGTACAGGGTGGGCCAGAAAGAAATGCGAATTTGAAAAAATGATTAAAAAAAAACTTAGTACAATTCACATACAAATTTTTATTTTTATAAAAATTTACATCTGGTAAATTCATTTCTTAAAAATAACGTCATCCAGGTGTGCACCATCCCGCTGCAAACATTCTTCGAATCTGAACCTCAAATTGGTAAAAACTCGCTGGCACATTGCACGGGGAATAGCTGCCATTTCTTCCCGGATATTGGTCTTCAACTGGTTAATCGTGGCTGGGTTATTGGAGTAGACTCTACTTTTTAGGTATCCCCACAAAAAAAAGTCCAGTGGCGTTAGATCCGGACTTCTAGGAGGCCATGCAATGTCACCTCGGCGCGATATCAGTTTCCCAGCAAACATCTCGTTTACGACCGCCAAAGAGGCATTAGCTGTATGGCATGTCGCGCCATCTTGTTGAAACCATGTCGCACGATTATAGGCTTCAAATTGTTGCAGTTGTGGAAAGAAAAAATCCTTTAACATGGCTATGTATCGGTCAGAATTTACAGTGACAGATTGGCCTTGTCGATTTTCGAAGAAGTAGGGTCCGATAATTCCGTTCTTGTTGACCTTGGGCGTCCCGCAGGCTTCTGTTTGAGAGTCGAACCAGTATCTTCGAACTTTCTGACCCACGATCGAATCACACTTTCTTTCGGACACTGATTTAGGTCATGTAATCCAAACTCACGCCGAAATAAACGCCGAACATTAACGCACGAATCGCGATTTTTGTAATAATGTTTAACGCAGAATGCACGTTGCGCTCCGGTGAAGTGATCCATCGCGACTAAATTTCCGGGAACCGAGCTACTTAACCCCACCACCCGCGCAGTCCCCTCTCTAAAGCTTCAAACGCAAGAGTGTTTTTAAAATCGTACGCCTTTCTGGCCCACCCTGTAGAAACACCATTTATCACTCAAAGAAGACAGTAGCCAAGTATTTTCAAAATACATATTAAATTCCGCAACATTATCGTTGATCTTGATACATTGACTTAAAACATAAAGCCAGCCATCTGCTCTGCAGGTAATTGGTAAATATGCTAGCGCCATACAACGCTTAACGTGACCTCGCGAAATGTTAGATTTCTTGGTTAACCCCAGTTTCTTTGCTTTTCTTCGCACGGCCTGTTTGAAATGGAAGATACATCCACGCAAGGTCGCCTTCGGAAAAGCTTTTTGAGCTGCTAGCATAGCACTACTTTCAAAATCTGAAGTTATGGTTGTAGGGTTAAAATCAGGTACCTGGCTTTTGATCAAATCAAAAAATATATCTTAATGTAACTTCTTTTTACCAGGCATTAATGCGTACACTACAGGGACAATGTTTGTATATTCATCTGTGCTACCCAGATCTACATGTAAGGTATACACCGTGAAATTTTAATGGTTGTTTTCCCGAAGCAGAACAACTTGCCGTCGATAGTACTATCGAAACATTTTTTTTTTTTTTTTTAGTCATGTTTTGGAATTGAATTGTCGAAAGCGTGATAAACAGTAGTAACACTAGACGGAGTGAACGGACCTTGTAGGTACTACTCGAATCGCACGCGCTGCTGACAAAGTAAAGAACGATCCATAAACGTTCATAGCAAAATAAGAGCTCAATGGTAGTTATACGGCATAAAATAGCCTGCACGCAAGAATCACAAACGAGCCGACTTCCTTTGTTATTCGCCGCGCGGCGCCGACGCCGGAACGCCCCGCGCTTTCCTTGGACTCCCTCCTTCCTTAGTTGTCCCGTGAACGTCGGAAGCGCAGCACGCGTTATCTTATTACTTTATTAGTATTATGGATCGACATTACAGTTTTAGTAATTTAGAGTACGTCGCTATGGTGCAACTGTACGCTAGGGCTAATTATAATTCCCATACTGCCTGGCGTCTTTACGCCGAGCTGCAACACTTGGCGTCACTCCGTCTTCGCGGAGTTCTGAACTCTCAAGTCATACAGGACCGGACGATCGTAGCGGCGACGGCTACTCGATCATGGGCAGTTCCAAGTGCCAGCACATGCACAGGGCAGAGGTCGATCGGCCGTTCTTTCGCCAGAGCTCGACGAGGAGATCATCGAGTACTTCGAACGCGATCCTCGCCGAAGTACGCGAATGGCGGCAGCTAAGTTTGGCGTAAGCCAATACTACGTCTGGAAACTACTCAACTCAGAAGGACTGCATCCATATCATTTCCGCGGAGTTCATTTAATTGTTCATTTTTGTTAAATACGCCTTAAATACTTTATTAGGTATCTAATTCAGAAAATTATTGTTCTTAGATAATAAATTTGTTTTAAGTTACGTTTTCTGTAAGTTATAGCTAAAAAGGTATTGGATAAAGCTTATTATTATGATTGGGTACTGTGTTACATTACCTAAGGTGTAGGTATCAGCTGATTGACTAACACCCGGGTCAACGAACGCGCGCCCGATCGACGCGAGTGCTAGGTATCGCGAGGTATTACTATCGGTTCGATGTCACTTTCGAGTTCGGTTTTTCACGATTGTTAATCGGCCATTTTTGGTTTATAATATTTAGTTTTTGTATAAATTGAATGTTTAACTAAGTCCAAACCTTTTCGCTGCGGGAAAACAACCATTTAAATTTCAGCGTGTATAATTGTACAAAAGGTGGAGCAGCAGCCTTAAAAGTTCCATCAAGAAATATTTCTTTAGCGTCTTTTAAAATCTGTCTACTTTGTACAGATGCAAATAATAAAATTTTAGTTTTCTCAAATGTGTAGTCTGCAAGTACGATTTTTTTAAATATACCAGGCACTTCAACGTCCTGTAATTTGGAAAAACTTGTTTTTTTAGCTTCTAAGGATTTATTTCTGTGTTTGTATAGATTTTTTTTTATATTATTATATTTAGGTAATTTTACTATCAAATCTAAACCGGTACTTTGCATCTCTTCTACGACATCTGCGTATATTGTGGGCATGGGTGTGCTCTGAGTCTTTGCCCTCTGTACACATTTGTCAACAGTTAATTTTAATTCATTTCTTATTGCATTTGAATTACAATTGTGTAACTGCTGTTTGATTATAACCCCGTCCGAATTCGTAATCATCACAACGCGACAAGATTTTCTGTTTGTACATAGCCATGTTGTATGTCCATTAGTATTTTCCCTCTTTTTATTATAGCGGTAGCCTTCTTTAAGGAGAATTTTACCACCTCTTTGGGATGTTATAATCCGAGGAGGACTACCACAATGGGTAATGGTGGTAGAACTATCATTCATTTCTATATCTGTAAAAGTTAACAACGAATAGAATAGATAGATATAACATAATATCTTCCCTTGATAAATGCACTTTTCCAACACATAAAAGAATTTTCGAAATCGGATCAGTATTTTCTGAGATTTACGCTTAAAACAAGCAAACAAACAAAAAAGCAAACAAAACTCTTTAGCTTTAAAATATAAGTATAGATAAATTTATGTTCTACCACAAATGAATGTACTACGTGTTTGTATAATTCAAATAAAATAGTTTGTACCTACTTTAACAATTTATGTGATCTCACCTTTTTGTTCCATATAGAATGATAATTATAAATAGTTCTTCCGTGTAATATGTAAGTACTTATACTGTTTTCCCTGTTCCCAACAAATCCTATGCTTCCTATAATTGTTACTAGATGGAGAATATTGTACACTATTGAATTCGCTGCAAACTATGCTTCGCTGTCAAATGTTTTATAAAAATACCCTCATCACTTCATTAAAACCAAAATATTTTTATTTAGCTATAAGTAGGTATTTAATTTGATAACATATTTATCAATTATATATGTATAGTTAAATTAGTGTGCAAAGGAATAAATAAATTATTAATAATAAATAATATTATAGGATACATAAGATACACAGCGCCATCTAATTTTAAATTAAGTTAAAAGTTAGAAGCAAAATTTCACATTACAATATTTTATAATTGATTTAAAATCTACATTCCAGAATTTTTTTGATCGTACTTTATTTTTGATTAAACATTTTTTTTATTTAACTCTATTTTGGATTATACATTATTCAGGACATTGATTCAGGGCTTTTAATTTTTTCAAACAGTCTTTCTACCTATATCTATGTTTTTTCACTCTTGACAAATGTACAAGTCTTTCTAGCACTAGTGTTTTTTCACCCTTGAAAAAATGTACAAGTCTTTCTAGCACTAGTGTTTTTTCACCCTTGAAAAAATGTACAAGTCTTTTTACCACTAATATAATAAGTAGTGGCGTTCCGTGTTTACTGCTTACCCCTGTGGGAATAAGGCGTGACGTTATACAGTGTGACCCGCGTTAAAGTGCAACCCCGAAAATGGGTGAAATTAGATCGAAAACTATCGACGAAAATGGGTCTGAAAAACTTCTAAAAAAAAACTAATTTTTTTATACGCCACTGAACATTTGTTTCCCGAATTTTGACCTCTATGTACAAATAAATTTATTCCTCCCAAACTAGCTGGCCGATTTTGATGAAATAAACGACAAATCAATGCCAAGTATTTAGCGATGAGAATAAAACAAAAAAAAACAACAAAAATGGCTTTAAATACTTCATTTTTTTAAATACTTGTGAAAAAAGTCACTATTTTTCACTGTTTTTTTCAATCAACTCAAATTTCTATGAAATAAACCCCTTCATCTTGATTTGTTTTATAATTTATTATTATTCTTGACTGTATTAGCTTTCAAAAAAAAAAATCAAACATTGTATCTCTAAAAATACAGGAGTTACGAATTTTTAAAGTTCACTACTCAGAATGGGCAAATCCAGGTAGAGACCCTTTTTTTATTCCTTTGTTATACCGGTGGCTAGCTGCTATTGTATTTAATGCTTGGGGTGTATAACAAAACGAAATAAGCTTCCAATGAGCTTATTCCGTTTTAGTTGACAGTTGAAATAAAACAAAAATTAGTCAAAAACAATGATTTATTATTAATTATTGTTGACTTAGATTATAATGTATTAGGTTTTCGAAATGTGCTCCGCGTTGTTGCAAACACATTGCCACGCGTAATGATATGTGTTGTGTGGCCCTCCGTATAAGTTGCGGTTCATTTTTCAATTCTTCAGCGCACCTCATGATGCGGTCATGAAGCTCAGCCTCTGAATTCACAGGTGCACTGTACACCTTTTGCTTCATGTGGCCCCATAGAAAGTAGTCGAGCGGCGTCAGATCAGGAGAGCGGGCTGGCCAGCCCACTGGGCCTTCGCGCCCAATCCAGCGATTGGCATAATTATTATTTAAAAATTCACGGACATTGCGCCCGTAGTGAGCAGGGCAGCCGTCCATTTGCAAGTACATGCCCTGTCTCGATGCCAGCGGCACATCCTCTAACAGACGGGGAAGCTCATCCCTTAATAAAGTTAGGAATCGTTCCGAATTTAATGTCGCTGGTAAAATTACTGGTCCTATCAACATGTCGTCGAGTAGACCTGCCCAAACATTTATTGAAAATTGCACCTGGAATGACGAGGCCCTCTTCAGATGTGGATTATCATGTGTCCACTCGTGCAAATTCCTAGCGTTCGTGATGCCATTCCTGGTGAACTTCGACTCATCCATCCATAAAATCTTTTTTAAAAATTGTGGATGCGACGAATTTGTCGTTGTAGCCAGATCGACATAATGCACCTTGATTGGAAATCCATATCCCCGTGCAAATCGTGGACTCTTTGATAATGATATGGATGTAGACCTTCTTTCTTCAAGATTCTCCACGCTGAGGCTTGTGATATGCCGTGAAGTGAAGCTAAACGCCTCGTACTAATAGTAGGAGTGGCAAAAACGGTACTTAAAACCGCTTCTTCTATCGCTGTGTCGATTACAATGGATTCTTGTTCACGTCTTGTGTGTTGTAATCCAAGTCCGATGTCGGAGAGCTTCCGATGAACTTCCTGGAAGTTCCTTGCCGACGGTGCAAGTCTGTTCGGAAATGCATTTACGTATGCCGATCGAGCGACTGTTGTGCGTCCACCATACATTCCATAATAATAATGGATGTCAGCGATTTCTCGCGGGGAGAATGCATTTAATCGCGGCATCTCAACCCAGCACATCCACGAAAACAGTCGAGTAACGTAACAAACAGTCAATAACAAAAACGTAACAAGTAGTCAATAACGAAAACTCAACGAAAAACTGTAACTTTAATGCGAGAACAACAGCTGAAGTACAGCAGCAGCGATGTGATCGGAGCGGACTAGCGCGGGCGACTGCCGGACTGTACCAATACCCCTTCCCTTTTCCCCAAGCATTGAACACAATAGCAGCCGACCACCGGTATAACAAAGGAATAAAAAAAGGGTCTCTACCTGGATTTGCCCATTCTGAGTAGTGAACTTTAAAAATTCGTAACTCCTGTATTTTTAGAGATACAATGTTTGATTTTTTTTTTTTTGAAAGCTAATACAGTCAAGAATAATAACAAATTATAAAACAAATCAAGATGTAGGGGTTTATTTCATAGAAATTTGAGTTGATTGAAAAAAACAGTGAAAAAAAGTGACTTTTTTCACAGGTATTTAAAAAAATGAAGTATTTAAAGCCATTTTTTGTTGTTTTTTTTTGTTTTATCCTCATCGCTAAATACTTGGCATTGATTTGTCGTTTATTTCATCAAAATCGGCCAGCTAGTTTGGGAGGAATAAATTTATTTTTTTTAGAAGTTTTTCAGACCCATTTTCGTCGATAGTTTTCGGTCTAATTTCACCCATTTTCGGGGTTGCACTTTAACGCGGGTCACACTGTATATGTATGTCAGGACATCGACCAAATACAAATGAGATATTAGGTCGACTGGACCACTAACAGATTTGAAAAGGTGGCAACTGGACCTTGAGCCGAGTTGAGCTTGGTCGAGTGGCCGACCTGACCACTACCATTTTTTAGAAGGTGGCAACTCGGCTTGTAGTCGAGATTTTTATGGACCAGAAGCCACCCAAGTCTTATTGAAGATCTGAAACAAACAAAATAGTCATTAATATTATTTAATTGTATAACAAAAAAGGAAATAAAAGATACACAGAACAGAATATACTTACGAGTTATTTGCTTTGAACCGATGTGACCACTCCAACAAGTGACTGCGTAATGTAATGACATTGTTTATGATGGATGAATGTTCTAGTGTAACCAGAGCCTGTACAATATAGTGCGAATCAATTTCATGTTGAATTCGACAAGTTTGAACCTGTATCCTTGTGGACAGCGCTTACCTCCTCACGAGCGCGAACACCTGATAAGTGTCGTATTTCTCAAAGCCGCGCGCCGGCGCCGGGCGCGCGCTTATTCATCAGGAATGGTATACATTTTGATAATAATACATAAGTATATTATTTTACTTAGTACTTGCTTTATTACTGCTAACCAATTTCAAGTTTCAACAAGTTGAAACATGCTTGTAATTGCACAGCACATTGAATGCAAGCAGAATGTCTGATCGGGTTGCCAATGGGTATAGAAATTAAACACATTTGAATAGAATAGTACCTAAATTTTATTTGTATATACAAAGAAAACTTAAACCTAATAAGGATACAATTATCTTAAAATTAAGGATCAATAATAACTAAAGTATTACTAAGTAATAAGTAAGATGGGTGTAATTACAAATGTAGAAAAGCCATAAATTACAAGTACCTAGTAGGTTTTAAAATTTTAGACTTATCATCACCTGAAACTACCAACCTCACCTAAACTTATATATGTAGGTTGTTGAATGGTAATTAGTGGCCGATAGCAAAAAGGGAGATTCTACTCCGCAAATGCAACAATTTTATCTCTATGGGACTCATGCCAAAATCTAAAAAAATTCGCGTTCGCATGATCAGCGTTTTTTGAGATTTAGACATTGGACCCATGGAAATAATTATTGTACCTACCTATTTGCTGAGTAGAATCTCCCTTTTTGCTATCGGTCATTAATTACCAGTCACCCAATATACTGTAAGTAGTTAAGTTTAACAGTTAACTAACATTATTTTCTATAAATAATTACCTACCTATTTGGGACATCTAGAATATACATCCTATCAACTAATTTTGATAAAACACAGTAGTATTTTAAAAAATCATTTTTCGATTCAAGTTGTGCCATGATTGTTTACAACTTATGTCAAGTAGAAAAAAAACGGAATATACCTACATAGGTACATACCATTTGATTGGTAGTACATATCTAATATTTCTTAACATATACAGGGTGACTTGTAATTAGAGCACAACCTTGTAAGGGGATATACAGCTTGGCCAGAAAGAGTAGAAAAAAATTGAGGTCGCCACTATCGTTTATATGGCATCATTTATACTACAACCAAAATGAATTTGATACTTCAAGTATTTTTAATGATAAATCTGAATGTGGAAAATCGTTAAATCAGAAGCTAAATTTCATTTTTTTTAATTTAGTTATTAAAAACCATAGGAGAGTAAAGCATCTTTAATATAGTAACAAAAAAAATTCTTCTTTTGCCACAGCCAACAACTTTCGCAAAGTTGGTGCTATTTTCTGTACGGTGTAAGAAAACTGAATTTTCTGACGAATCGCACAGACACTAAAATCGTCCATCTCTATTTTTGAACGTCCTTTTCTATGCTTGGCTGGTGTTATGAATTTGCCTTCGTTTATTATGCGTCGAACAGTGCTTTCTGATTTTCCTGTAATCAAAATAAAACATTAATGTAGAATGACGTGCGTGACGATCAAAAAATGCAGTCGCTCTATACAAAGTCATTGTGAACCCGATGTAAACATAACCTCTAAAATTATATTAAATCCGTAAAAAACTTCGATGATGTGGTATTTTTTGAAGACCTAACCGACTTTAACTGTAACTTAGATCATGAACTATATAAATTATATAAAATGAGAGTGAATAAATACCTGTCATATCAGCAACTCGTTTGTAAAGGTCATCCAATTCTGTTAGAAGTTTTCCGGCATGATATTCCGCCAAACACCTCTTAAAAACATTGTAAATAACTTCTCTGGCACCACTTTTTATCGTCTTGCCCATTTTCAATAATAATTCACCGACAAATACGTTTAATAGCTACGAAAAATTAAATTATTTCACAATACACTTTTTTGTTTTAATAGTTTGACTGATGTTTGACATTTCTTTCGAGTTGCCATGTGTAGAAAAAATTAGTTCATATTTGTTTAATTTCTACTCTTTCTGGCCAAGCTGTAGTACAGGTCATTTGCAACAACTTTTGTAGGAACACTCATATGCAAAAGTGCACCAACATTGAGTTATAATTTTTTTCGTGTTATTTTGAAAAACTCTTATGGGGTAACCTTAAAAAATTAATAAATAAAAAACTTGACATAGATTTGTTAATTTTCTTTTTATTATTTAGTCTATAACGTTCCAGTTACATGTCAGCATCATCAAATGTACATTATTCTAGACACAGTGCTCCAAAATCCAAAAACCTTCAACAAATTTTACTGGCATTATTACACAAAACAGCCTGTTTAAAAAAAACTCACTATGGCACTTGCTCTGCGTATTATTTAAAAAACATCTACATTTCATAAGCTTTCAAATGAGGTGTAAAAGTCTGACATAGCTAGTTTAACATTAAAGATATTAGCCAAAGAATAGAACAGGCTGGAATATCGAAAGTTTCGCAAATTAATGGCCATAATGTTTAAAACACAATAAATACAAATTTAAGTAGAATGTGATCCACGCACTTAGTGGTGACAATTTTACAACACATTTTAACTAGATTTTAATTTTAAAATTTTTAGGGTAGCTGGTCCTTACTTCAAACTTCTCTTATTAAAAGAGACAAAAAGATCTAAAATTAGGAAATTTTAAAAGTGTGTTGTAGAATTGACGTTCTGTAGTCATCCTCAGTCATTCACTTAAATCTCATTTTCGAAATGACTCCCACCGTTACGCACGCAAATTCGCATCCTTTTCCTCAATTCGCTTTTCATCACCGCAGTGCTGAGATTTGCTCGAATTTGGTCAGCTCCCAAAATCTTCTTGCTGGCCAAGGTATGGGCCCTCCTCTACCGATCCAATTATTGGTATAATTTTCGTCTAGCCAGTCTCTGATTTGTCGTCTGTAGTGAGCTGGACACCCGTCGTGTTGAAACCTGATAGCACGCAAGGTGGCTAAAGGTATGTCCTCCAGTAATTCAGGTAAAACATTTCTTAAAAAGTGTTCATAATATTCACCGTTTAAGTTGTCTGGCAGAAAAAAGGGCCCAATCAAATTATTGTTAATAATTCCCATCCACACATTTAGTGAAAATCTTCGTTGCGATCCTTTCGGTCGTTTTCTTTTTGGATTTCCCACCGCCTTTTCTTCCCAGAAATGAGTGTTATGGTAATTTGTGATTCCATCTTTGTCAAATTTTGATTCGTCGGTCCACAAAATTTGTTTTAAATAATTTGGGTCCTCTATGTCGCAGTTTAGCAGATATCTGCAAAATTGGACCCTTGCAACAGGATCACGGTCTTCCAGGACTTGCACTGGAGTGTAGTGATATGGATGACGCCCAGATTCATGGACCACTTTCCACACTTTATACTGTGATATTCCATGTAAATTGGCCACTTGTCTTGTAGAGATGTTAGGTTCCCGTTGAAAATGACGTAGGATTTCTTCTTCATCATCAGCACGGTATATTCGAGGTCTGCCCGCATCGCCTGATAAAAAAAAACTAATTTAAATAATCAATTGCGGTAAACAATAGGGGTAATAAACCAAAGCCCATTCAGTTTTAAAGGAGCCATTTCGGCCAAGAAGCCATTTTGACTGAAATACAATGACAAAATTTATTTATTTAATTGTTCTAAAATAATAAATAAAAATACGTGGTTTTATAATTATTTTGTAAAAATTAATAATTATTAAAAATGAAGGAAGATAACCTAGGGAAAGTATCTGTACGCACCGCACCTGCTTTGCAAGTTTTTACAAAGAATTCACCCGCCACAATTTAATACTATTTTTATTGGTAATGAAATGACGGTCTAAGTGGAAACACGCAGCTAATACTGAATGCACTTACAATTTTTTAAAGATGATAACCCAAGTCAGGCCTTTGTTTACTTACGAAGTTAAATTGCAATAACAAAAACATTTCGGAGAAAACTATCTTTTTTTTTCCGGTACTACGTAAGTAGGTACAGCCAGAAGCAAATCACGATTGACAGTTGAACTGTGTTTAACTCTCTAAGAAGGTACAAAATCTAAAGTGCTTAAGCAGCTGTTGGCTGTAAACTTGCAATTTAATCGCAATTATTTATTAAATTACATTTTTTATTACATACCTTGACGTCTTTGAAAGCGTCCAGTCTTCCGGGCTCGTCGATAAACTCGAGAAAACACGCCTACATCAGGTAAACGGCGATTGGGGTATCTCTGTTGATATTCGCGCTGGGCAGCTAAAGCATTGCCTCTAGCTACGCCGTAAGTGTACAGAATATCGGCATATTCTTCATTCGTAAAATTTGCCCGTTGTCTTTGAGCCATAGTCCTTGATACGCGCCAAAACCACAGATGAGCATGACACACGGAAACCAGTTGAAAAGCCAAGTCGTCAGGAGAGCAATCAATCACAAAAACAGTCACAAGCCGGGTCGTCAGAGATAAAACAAAACTGCAGAGCACACACAAAAGCATCCGATCGCAACGAATCACAAGGACGGACTAACCTAAACAACCCAAAAGAGATTAAACAATGACCGGCTGTTTTTACCTGCTTAGTAGAGCAGGTAGAAACAGACCTTTTTTTGGCCGTGCGCCTTTGTTATGCGAATATCTTCCCTATTGGACTAGCTATGTTAGGGTTTTATATCTCACTAGCTTTCCGCGCGCGGTTTCACCCGCGTAACTCCCGTTCCCATAAAAACTTTATAATAAAATATAGCCTCGACAAATGGGCTATCTAACATTAAAATAATTTTTCAAATCGGACCAGTAGTTGCTGAGATTAGCGCGTTCAAGTAAACAAACTCTTCAGCTTTATCTATTACGGCAAATAACTCTTTATTAGGTACCAATTCCTTGCGTTTTTATACTCGTGATAATTTCTCAACGAAATGTCCGATTGGAATAAAACAAAAAGTATTTTACTTCTACATACATACCCTTAATAACATTATGCTTAAGGGCGCGTACACATTAAACATCCGTTTTACAGGATCCTTTTTAACTGATCCGTCGCTACTGGAGGTAATATTCACACAGCATTTACAGGACCGATTTTAACAGATCCGACGCTACTGGAGGTAATATTCACACAGCATTTACAGGACCGATTTTAACAGATCCGACGCTACTGGACTTTCGTTCTTCAGTGTATCGCCTACTTTCTACGAGAATGGACGTTGTCGTGTTGTATTGGTACTATCGTCGTCTGGGGCGGAGGAAGCCCCGGCGTTATTGGATACATCCACTATTAAGGCAAAGATTTTGTCGTGGTGCTGTTGTGCGTCAGCTGAAAGAAGACGAATCTAAATTTTTTACTTATTTCCGAATGACGACGTCTACTTTTGATGACCTTCTTAAACGATTAGAAAAGGATTTAAAAAAGAAAGACACAAACTGGAGGAAAAGCTTGTGCCCTGAAGTAAAACTAGCGATATTTTTAAGGTAAGAACTTTAATTTTTGTTATTATCAATTAAAATTTAAAATGACAAAAAGGTTTACAAAAATGAAGATTTATTTCAAAACATAGACAGATCTGGCAAGTCTGACTCCTGGCTGAATGTAGATTCTACTGATGGCGAACCTTCTACTGATGGTGTAGAGTCAAGATGATGTGGCCTACTAAAATAACCTTGGGTGTGGTAGTGAGGAGTGCTAGAACTTTGTGAATATGGAGGCCACTCGTAGTTTGACTGACCATATCTTCTACTTTTAATATTTTGTAAAAGGTTTATCACTCCAGACTGAAATTCTAAAATTTGATCGCCATTAAGTGAAGCCAGTTGCGGCAAAATACCTTTGAAGAACGATAAATTGGGATCTTCAAACTCATTTTTACTTTTTTTTAACTGATCATTCATGTATTCAATCATTTTGGCGTCTACTTCATTCACATTTCTTTTGATTGCCTTGCGTTGCGGCGGGGCTAAATTTTGTCTTTCCTTTTGTCTGTCACTACCACTTTGTTCCGTAATCTGATCAGGTTCATCTTCGTTGTCTTTATTACTTTCTACTGTTTCCGTGATGTTGTCATTAGCAGGGACGTTCTCGTGTGTATCACCTGGGGTGACAACTTTTTTCAAAAATAACATTTGATTGTGATATTTGTAAGGCTTGGTATTTGAGGCAGTAGCTCCAGATTTCTTCAATTTCTTTTTCTCACTCAATGTTCGTATCCAGGCATCTCTAGTCGAATTCCATTTTTTTATAACATATTTTCCTGAAGCAAGTAAATAATAATATAAGATGGTTGTCAATAGCTTAGTAAGTGAAAGGCGAATAAGAAGGTAGAATAGACTTGTCAGTAATTAATTACCATATTGGTCAGTGGATAAGTCAAATTGACAGTGCAAGAACTAATCGGTCAGTAAATAATGGGAAGCAAAAAAGTATTACTAATGTTTAAATCAATTTATTTTAATTAGGTAATTTTATAATTTAGTTCAGTTCAGTTTAATTTTATTTTATTTATGTACTATATATATAAGTATGAGTTTTGATTTACGACTTTGCTAAAAACTCTCATAAAAATTTCGACTTTCCATACAAAATTTGTTGGTCACTATAATATTTTATAGTTTTATATTAAAACAAGACTTATTCATCAAGCCATCTTTAATAGTCTGACCATAGAGAAGTACCTCTACGAAACATAGACATATACATAATCAGTAATAGACAAAATTAACTAAAACTAAACCCTTACAGTCACTAACGTTACTTTGTATGGGAAGTCAATATATGTGTAATAATATAGTAATTGATTAATTTATTTTTTTTAGGTATGCAGCGTCTGGGTGTACATTTCAAGAACTTTATTACGTCTTTCGTGTCGGTGTGTCAACTATAAGCAACATTATTAAGGAAGTTACACGATGCATATGGAACAACTTGAATGACGAGTTTATGCGACTTCCTACAACAGTGAGTGAATGGGAGCATATATCAAATGGATTCGACACAAAAGCAAATTTTCCCCACTGTTTAGGAGCAGTGGACGGTAAACACATCAGACTTCGAAAACCAGCAAAAAGTGGCTCAATGTACCTAAATTACAAAGACTTTTTTTCCATCATATTATTAGCGATCGTAGACTCTGACTATCGTTTTCTATATGTTAGTATTGGGTCGTATGGAAAAGAATGCGATTCATCAATATTCAAGGAGTCGACATTTTGGAAAATGATGCTAGATGGCAGTTTACAAATACCAGAACCTTGCCCATTAATAACATGCTCAGAAACGAGAGTTCCCTACGTCATAATCGGCGATGAAGGTTTCGGTTTACACGAAAATTTAATGAGGCCATTTAGCGGGACGCATTTAGACGTAAATAAGCGAATATATAACTATCGTTTGACCAGAGCTAGACGATACGTTGAATGTGCATTTGGTATTCTTGCTAATAAGTGGAGAGTATTCCACCGGCCTCTAGACGTCAACAAAACAACAGCTATATGGATAGTTAAGGCATGTACCGTTCTACACAACTTTGTAAGGGAAAAAGAGGGCTTAAAGGATGGCAACACATCCGAATCTGAAGCATTTCATTTCAATAGCCTACCTGATGATGAAACGCTACGAGGTGGTCGAACTGCAAATTCAGTTCGAACGGAATTCGAAAACTATTTCGTGTCCGAATCTGGGTCAGTTTCTTGGCAGAATGAAGCTATTTAAAATAAAAAACAATGTCTCCATTACAATATAAAATAAATACTTACCAAATTCTTGTCTTTCTTTTTGTTCCATAGCTTCAAAATCCTCCTTTAGAATACCGCATATTTCGCGCCAAGCTGCGGTTTTTGCAATTTTATCTTTATAAATCTCTAGTGTTTTGTCCCAAAGAACTGGTCTACTTTCAACACAATTTATCAAAACTTCTTGCTCAACATATTTTTCAAACGCCTTGCTTGCCATGATTATGATAGCACTGGACACGTGCACTACTCTAGGAATGAAACCGGCAAATGGCGGCTGTGTGTAGCACATCGCACCCCGCGCACCCCCGTGCAAAGCCTCGTGCGGTTTCAATCCGATAAAACGGATTAGTATAGTATTACTGGATCCGGAATACTGTGTGAACTGGCTCATACAACTACATACGCTAATAACATATACGTTTAAACGGACCTGTAAAACGGATTGCTGCTTATTTTGTCGGATCAGTATTTTTTACTGGATCCGGAATACTGTATTCTGTATGAACTCGCTCATACAACTACATACGCTAATAACATATACGTTTAAACGGACCTGTAAAACGGATGTTCTATGTGTACGCGCCCTAATTTGGATAAGGATTAATATAACGATATACATTTAACGTAGTTTCTTTCTTCAGACGATTTAATATTTTTTTATGAACATAAAAGCGGTTATTGTGACTAAACTATGATAGTTAGATATATGCTCTCGCGGACTTTTTTGTAGATCTTAATAAGACCTACAAACCCGTAGTACATCATTTTGTTCTATTGTTAATAGTTTTTGCAGCGCACGCATTAATAGGTTTTCGCTTTTACACCTTGGGTTACAAAAACGCAATTTTCTTACGGATCCCCAACTTTTTTGAAAATAAAATATAGCCTATAACCTTCCTCGATAAATGGACTATCCAACACTGAAAGAATTTTTTAAATCGGACCAGTAGTCTCTGAGATTAGCGCGTTCAAACAAACAAACAAACAAACAAACTCTGCAGCTTTATAATATTAGTATAGATTTGAAAGCTTATGAAATGTAGATGTTTTTTTAATAATACGCAGAGTAAGTGTCATAGTGATTTTTTTTTAAACAGGCTGTTTTGTGTAATAATGCCAGTAAAATTTGTTTAAGTTTTTTGGATTTTGGAGCACTGTGTCTAGAATAATGTCAATAATGTACATTTGATGATGCTGACATGTAACTGGAACGTTATAGACTAAATAATAAAAAGAAAATTAACAAAATTATGTCAAGTTTTTTATTTATTAATTTTTTAAGGTTACCCCATAAGAGTTTTTCAAAATAACACGAAAAAATTTTTAACTCAATGTTGGTGCACTTTTGCATATGAGTGTTCCTACAAAAGTTGTTGCAAATGACCTGTACTATATCCCCTTACAAGGTTGTGCTCTAATTACAAGTCACCCTGTATTTAGACAGTTACATTTTTACAATCAATAAAATACATGATATAGTGAAAGTGATTTAGTTAAATTACACTGCGTTACAAATGAAAAAAAAATTGAGTACCCGCTTTGAAATGTCATGTTTTCTTACGAATACTTATAGTTTATTAAAAATACATACAAAATTTCCATTCATCACGTCTCATTTTTCTTCCATAAGAATGTGCCAAATTTTACTAAAAATTTAAATGCTAAAACATATTTTAAAGAAAATTAGTTAAATCAACCAGATTTTTTCACATTAACCAAGTTTAATTTTATCATTAAGGTTAAAAAAAACATTATAAAAAGTTTTAACACAAAAGATCGCAAAACTTTAACTTTTTCTTTTGTGCTTTGAATGATCTTCTCGTTTTAAACGCCAGCAGTAATCGCCTAGCATAGTTGTGTCCCAACGCCCTTGAAATCGTTCTTCAAGCTTCTTTACATCCTGGTGGAACCTCTCACCTTGCTCATCACTGACTGCACCAAGATTAGATGGGAAAAAAGAAAAGTGAGAATGAAGGAAGTGAATTTTTAACGACATTCTGCAACCCAACTTTTTATATGCTTCTAACATGTCGTCAACTAGCTTTTTCGCATTTTCGGCCCTGTGGTTCCCTAAAAACCCTTTAATAACTGCTTTCAGCGATAACCAGGCATCAAGTTCCTTGTCAGTAAGCTTTTTCTCAAAATTTGGGTCTTTCATCAATGTGCGTATTTGTGGTCCTACAAATATTCCTTCTTTGAGTTTTGCATCACTTAACTTTGAAAATACTGTTTTTAAATATAAAAAGCCATCTCCCTCTTTATTCATAGCCTTCACAAAATTTTTCATCAAACCAAGTTTTATGTGGAGTGGTGGTAAAATGACATTTTTAGGATCTATCAATGGTATATGTTTCACATTAGATTTTCCACAAACAAACTCTGATCTTTCTGGCCATACTCTTGTAGTATAGTGCTTTTCTGTGGCTCTGCTGTCCCACATACAAAGAAAACAACAGTATTTAGTAAATCCACCCTATAATCCGAGCAAAATAGCTATAACTTTGAGATCAGCGCATACTTTCCAGCCGAAATCTTTGTATTTTATTAAATTTAATATTATAGTAAATGAATTACCATTCCTTTCAAAGCTTTTGGTTTGTACAGCGGTCCCGTGACGATATTATTTTTTAAACCATAGATGTAAATACAAAAATTTGGGTTATTTAATTCGAACCGCGCAACATCTGAGAAACTTAATGGAAATGATATGTCCTTTACATTTAACACGTTTCGAAAATCAGGATAAGATGATACTCTTTCAGGATGACTTTTAGCTGGATATAAAGCGGCAACTACTGACCATAAAAAACAATATTCATCGTTATTGCGTATATTAACGCATGCTTTTTTCGATTTTATAGCAGCAGGCAATTCGATAAAGCCTGAACCGCGCAAAGGTTGATATTTGTTGACATTGACTTCCAAATGAGGAGTGTATCCCATCTGGCCCGGTGACTTGGCCCGGCACCGGGCCACATGGGACAAAAAAGTTTTAACTGTCCCGGTGATATGTTTACCGGGCCAGATGACACAAATCAAGTGCCATCGTCCCCGGAAAGGGGAGAAAAGAGGATACGCCTCGTAATTTGTGAAATACTAACTATATGCATCTATGAAAGGGATTGAACTTATAAATCAAACTGCTTAGTATAAAATAATCAGTTTTTATTGTGAATAACGCGATATATCTCTACTATAATATAGTATATATAATATAATATAGTATATCTCTACTATAATATAATATAGTATATCTATATAATATATCTATATATATATATATCTCTATTATGTATACTTGTGTCATAAATCTCAACCTGAAATAGACTTCCTGTAAGCAGATTTTTTGAATTTGAACATAACAACAATATTTTTATAATAATCCTAATCAACGAAGCCAAAATCAAACAAAATTAAATGCTTCGAACATCAATCATTTCAGAATTCTCTATCGCATTTTTTCTAAAAAATGACCGACGGTTATTTGACCGGTCACGAGCTCCATGGTTGTCTCCTGAATAAAGTCTTCTCGAAGCATGGCTTTCTTTGAATGACGTCGAGTACTTCTGTCTTATTTGCAATTTGCACTGATCTTGTTTTGTAATAAGATGCGTCAGTATAAAGCGCTTTTAAAATCTCGATCATATTGGGCTGCTTTCTTTTAATTGTTTTGTTAAGTTTGCTGTGCCACGCTTCCAGTGCATTTGTCGTACGGTGGCGTTGTCCGAAAACGCACCACACGTTTATAAAATCGTCACGCAACCATTGCTTTAACATGTAATCACCTAATATCTTGCTATTTTTATCATCGGGACTTTGAGCAGCAACATACCAGCAGCCATTAAAAATTTCGTTTTGTGGCAGAAGGGGTAGTACAGCACTGAGGGCTACTTGTCTGCGGGTTGTTTTTAACTTAGTGAGTTGTAACTCCTTCCCTTTCTTCCACACCGCTTGCGAATAATGGAAGTAGCAACCTTTTGTTATTACATTAGGGAATACTAATACAATAGCGTTCATGACGGCTATCTCAAAATCAGTTTTAAAAGTTTCTGGGGTCCAGTCTGGTTCTTGAGCTTTCAATAAGTGAAAAAGAACCTCATATGTGTCTGTACTTTTGTCACATAATAACGCGTACGCCACTGGCACAATATTTGTTTCTTCTTCACCAATAGCACAATGTATACTGTAAAGTTGCTTAAAAGGCTCCGGGCAACTTTTGAATGTGCCATCTCCAAAGAAAAGTTTACCCTCAGACAAAAGTTGTCTGCCCTTTTGAGTGGCAAATATCAAAATTCTCTTTTCTTCACTTGAATAGTCTGCCATCAAAAAATCTAAATATTTTTCGGGTACCTTCACTTCGATCAGATTCTTGCAGACAATTTTTTTCAACCCAACGGAAGCATTTCTCGATCTATATAACGTACTCTTAACTTGGTGTAGTTCTGGATTTTTTTTTATTAAATCGAGACCCGAGTTTTGGTATGAAGCTACTGTAGCATTATATACCGAAGTAACGGTCGGAAATTCTGGCGCTGATAATTCAATTTTGCATTTGTATAAACTCTCGTCTATTTCATTTTTAGCAAAATCTGGCATGCACCCATGATTGTTCTCTCCTACTTTATCGCAGCCCTAAAAAAGATAAATTGATATTAATTACTATTACCTACTTAGATCATAAATAAGTCAGCAAGCATTATAAGATGAATGTTCTTTTGTACTTACTTTCAAAGTTATTTTGCCACCACATCTTTTTCTCTTTCTATTAATGCATTCCCATGCCACTGTCCCATTCTTGTAATTTTTCTTTCAATGTGTACTGGTATCCAGCATGAAGAAGGACAGTGCCGCCACCTCTTTTTATATATTTTAAAGACGATAAGTCATTTGAACATCTTGGATTTTCGTCGGCCATAGCTCCCGAAATCGTTACGTGTTTTAGTCTGTAGCACTACAGCAACGAATATTTTTAAACCACGCATTTTGATAAAATAAATGTTAAATCAAATATCACTTCACTTACTAAGTTGCAGACGTTGCAGTTCATAAATACCACGTGCACATTAACCTTGACTGACCGTAACCGACTGACAGACGTCACAGGCGATTAACCGCTTGCATGCCACGCCGCGTGAAAAAAATCCCGCCAAATGTCCACGGGTTACGTTATCCGCCACGAGTGGGCGCCAAGGGTTATAAAAACAAAGATTTATGACTTTTGGACGCAATACGAGACCTCAAGTGATGTTTTTGTGTGAGCTTATGAATAGGGCTCTCATATAGTGTCAGAATTGTTTAAATCGTGCGTTTCTATATTTAATTAGGTAACTGTAAACATGAGCGATAGTAAAAAAAGGTCGTTTTTAAACTTTAAATCGTATTGTTAACGCACACGTTAACACCTATGATACACACATGCATAATCAAGCAGAGGGGAGCGGGCGGCGTGGTAGCGCAGCGGCGGGACGACGGCTCGCGCGCCCTCGACACACTCCGTTTGAACAACGCGACCAGGATCGCATGATTTTTGTTGAATTTTGACCTTTTTAAATAATTAATATAACCTAGAAATACAGTCCGCTTTTTATTCCACCTGGGCCTATCTATGGTCCTCCGAGTTTCGGTCAAGTTCAGTTAAAATTCTTGTCTCGATCGCAAGCCACGCCACCACAAAGCGCGTCCGGAAATCAGCTGGAGGTCAAACAGAGGACATCGCATCAGTGAACTCAGCCTACCAGCATCTGGCATCAGCCACTCAAGCAGCGTCGGCCACATCAGTCGCAAAGGACTAAGAAAGGGTTTGGTAGCAGCGGTTTCGTGAGTTCGACCAGTTCTCCTTTTAAAGTTATCACATGTCAAACAGTCAACTTGCTTAATTGGCATCCATTCCCATTTTCAAGCATAAATTCATCCATAGTTAGTCCATTTTAAAATCAATTATTCACATAAGCAATTTGCATCAGATTTTTTATTTTTTTTTCGAGTCATCACCTACCTACATTTTTTTATTTTTTCTTTTCTTAATTTTCTTATAACTTTTTTATCATTTCGATTCTTACCTATAACCAACCATTTCTTTTTCATTATTATATCACATTCTAATACTTTTTTCTCTCAAACATCTTACATCGCCTTGTTCTCAACGTACCTACAGAGATATCATCACACCGAGGGTAATTTAGTAAAGTTACGTGATCGTCGCGCTGTACCTGCCACATTCCTAATTTAAGTAACGTTTCAATTAAGTACATTACTTTAATTAAATCTCAATTATGACTGATCCTAAATCAGCTCAAACTTCAAATAAGCCCGATGAATATGACATTCCTCAGCTCAGTACATACAAAAAGCGGAGATCCAGTCATAAAGGAAAGGTCACGGTATTTAAAAATTATCTTGAGTCATTATTGAAATCCAAAAGACCATTTCCCGATTTAGATATAATACAACTTAGCAATCGATTAGAGTCCTACAAGTCCCTCGCAAACGAGTTCGATAAAAATCAAACCCTCATCGACGACATTGTTGGGGTTTCAGATGAACAGCTGAAGGAGCGGGAGCAATTTGAAATGGAATACCAATATCAACTTGCGCTCGGTATCCATCTGCTGCGTGAAAATGAAAGTGCCTGCGTCGACGGGTATGTACCAACTGCAAGTGCCACAGCAACAAAAACATTCATAAAATTACCCACCATTGACCTTCCACACTTCTCAGGGGAATGTCAGAATTGGCTCGAATACAGAGACACTTTTGAATCACTCATACACAACAATAAATCAATAAATAACATTCAAAAGTTTCACTATTTGCGTGCATCTCTGCAAGGTGAAGCTTCCGATATTATTAAATCGTTAGAAATGTCATCAGACAATTACGGGGTAGCTTGGGAACTTATAACGGAAAGATATAATAACACACATCAGCTGATCCACAATCATCTTCACGCATTATTCAGCATACAAAACATTGAAAAAGAATCCGCAACATCACTCAGACAATTACTCGACACAGTAAATAAAAATCTCAGAGCTCTTAATAATTTAGACGAACCCACAGTAGATACAATTTTAATTTATCTTATTACCTCCAAATTAGATTTCACAACACTTAGATATTGGAAAGAATCAAGCAAAAACAACACAGTAGAAAAGCCCACACTTCAAGATTTAAAATCATATCTCAGTGATCGTTTCATGCTTTTACAAAATCTTGAAGACACTAAAAACATAAATAAAAACATACAACAAACAGATTCAAAATCACATTTATCAAAAACAGACAATAAAGATAAACAATCTCGCATTCCTTGTCCCTTATGTAAAGGTCAACATTTTCTATTCGCTTGTCCACAATTCAAACAAATGACTGTGGAGAAGAGGAGAGAAAAGGTTTCAAAGTTTTTCAACTTCTGTGCTAACTGCTTGCATAACGGTCACGAAACAAAGTCTTGCCGTGGCGGAGCATGTAAATATTGTCAACAGAAACATAACACAATGTTACACATACATAAGGAACCGACCAAGGACACTGCGCACACCACACTCGCTAGTAACAGTAGCTCACAACACACATCAGTTCTACTTTCCACTGCCTTAGTACATGTCATCGCCAATGATGGAACACCACACTTGGCGAGGGTTTTGCTAGACAGTGGAAGTACCTCTTGTTATATCACAAACAGTCTAAGTACAAAGCTCAATCTCACATTCGAACCTATTCGCGGCACAGTTTCAGGCATAAATCAGCAACATACAAACATTTTTCATCGCACAAATGTCCTGATAAAATCATTACATGGTTCATTCACAGCCTATTTGTCATGTTTGGTACTCGACACAATAGCACACTCATTACCTCACATGCGCATCAATACACAAGGTTTAAATATACCTAAACATTTACAACTAGCCGACCCTCAGTTCTATGAACCCGCACCAATTGACATATTGCTAGGCGCGGACATATTCTGGCAAATAATTAGCAGCGGTCACATTCAGTTAGGTAAACAACAGCCTACACTACAAGAAACTGAATTAGGCTGGCTAGTTTCCGGATGTACAACAAACACCGACAAACACACAAACAGTTGTTTTTTCAATAACAACAACTCAGATCAGTTATCACGCTTTTGGGAGCTGGATAGTTTATCTAATTCACAAATAAACGATCCCTCCGACTCAGATGCATGCGAGATTATATTTACTAAAACAACCACGAGACAAAGTGATGGCAGATTCGTTGTGAATATTCCATTTAAAAAATCGCCCGATTGTTTGGGTGACTCATACTATCAAGCCAAAAAACGGTTTTATTCAATAGAAAACCGCATGAATTCAAATCACACATACAAACAACAGTACTCAAACTTTATAACAGAGTACATACGACTAGGTCACATGACTTTAAACAAACATTCACATAACAATACATACATTCAATCAAAACATAATACATCAATCATACAGTCAAGTGTAAACAGCACTAACACAAACATACACCACTCACCAGTATACTATCTTCCACATCACGGTATTATACGCGAGTCAAGCACAACGAACTTAATTCAGCTAGATACCAATTAGCGAAGTTAGTACAATTAGATTTCTTTTTCGAGGAATATCAACTATTATTACATAACAAGCGGTTACCTACTTCACATAAATTAAATTCACTTAATCCTTTATTAGGGGATAATCACCTCATTCGTGTGGGCGGAAGGTTAGCACAATCGCCATACAATTACGATAGAAAGTTTCCGCTCATCACATTACACAAATCATATTCTCAACATATCACATCACACTTCTACACGCTGGCCCACAACTGTTGTTGTCTCACATACGTCAAGCTTTCTGGCCAATTTCTGGTCGAAACCTGGCTAGAAAAACTTCACAATCATGTGTTACATGCAAACGGTTTAAAGGTAAAACTGTAACACCTATCATGGGACAGTTACCTGAACAGAGATTGCACGCAAACTTTGTATTTAGTACAGTAGGTGTCGACTACGCAGGGCCAATTATGATAAACAACCGTAAGGGGCGTGGAAGTGTACTTATTAAATCTTACATTTGTATTTTCATCTGTTTTGTAGTTAAAGCTGTGCAT
This sequence comes from Nycteola revayana, assembly GCA_947037095.2. Lineage (NCBI taxonomy): Eukaryota > Metazoa > Arthropoda > Insecta > Lepidoptera > Nolidae > Nycteola > Nycteola revayana. The sequence continues at coordinate 17,524,998 of OX344856.2, read as the reverse complement.
TTGGAGTTGGTTACAGATCTGACGACAGAGTCTTACATAGCAGCAATTAACAGGTTCATTTCTCGCAGAGGTAAACCAAATAATATTTATTCAGACAATGGGAAAAATCTGGTAGGTGCTGCGCGTGTGATCACCAACTTTCTTAGAAATCACAGTGAGTCAATTTACAGTTGCGCTGCAGAACAAGGTGTAGATTTCCACTTCATTCCTCCATATTCCCCCCACTTCGGGGGCCTATGGGCAAGTACTGTTAAATCAGTGAAACATCATCTCAAAAGAGTACTTGGGATGGCAAACCTCACATATGAAGAAATGTACACATTGCTAGTCCAAATAGAAGGCATTCTTAATTCAAGGCCTCTCACACCTCTTTCGTCCGATTCATCTGATCTCTCAGCTCTCACTCCCTTTCACTTTCTAATTGGTCGTACTCTAACTGTTCTACCTCATCCACAGATGTCTGACTGCGACTCGGCACGGCTGCCGCGTCATCAACGAGTCGAACTTCTACGTCAACATTTTTGGAGACGCTTTAATAAGGAATATATTTCCCAGTTGCACCAAAGGACGCGCTGGCAGCGCTCACAAGGCGCGCTCACAGAGGGCTTATTGGTCATGGTGAAGGACGAGGCGCTACCGGTGGCTCAGTGGCCGTTGGGACGTATCGTGAAGCTGTATCCGGGACATGACGGAGAAGCTCGGGTTGCGGACATCAAAATAAAGACCGGGACAATCAGACGGGCTTTTCATAAAATATGCCCATTACTGGATGGATCATCGGACTGATCACGAAGCATTCTTCATCATCATCATCATCATCATCATCATCAGCTGGGCTGGTGTTTCCATGGTGGCCCGGGAATATGTTAACGCACACGTTAACACCTATGATACACACATGCATAATCAAGCAGAGGGGAGCGGGCGGCGTGGTAGCGCAGCGGCGGGACGACGGCTCGCGCGCCCTCGACACACTCCGTTTGAACAACGCGACCAGGATCGCATGATTTTTGTTGAATTTTGACCTTTTTAAATAATTAATATAACCTAGAAATACAGTCCGCTTTTTATTCCACCTGGGCCTATCTACGTATTATTTTGAAAAGTAGATCGATAAGCTATATATTTTATCATTTTAAATAGATAATGGGTTTAATCTATGTACAATAAAATAAAATAATCAGTACCTTGTTGTATAAAAATATTTATTTACATACAATTACATTTTATGTGAAAAAGACGATTGAGCGATTTTTTTCACTGTGACAAATGATTTTTTTTTATCCATATCCTTACACATAAAGTTAAAATATTATTATTGCATAAAAGTTACATTTATATTCTAACTAAAACATAAAAGCAGCAGCAGCTCAATAGGCACAAGTGATACAGAAAAATATTGGATTGTTTGATGGAACTACCTTTTTTCGCCTATCGCCCGCAGCGGTTCTTGACCTTTTGTGACAGGTTATGATAATATTAACAAAATATATTACAATAAGTTATTTACTACAGAAAATTACCTTTCGAACGACATATCACACTTCTAATTCCGTTTCCGTTAAAAAAAGTAATAAGGAAACTTACATTACCAATAGAAATATTCTCACAAAATAAGGTTGTGAACACACTTACCCGATAAATAATTTGAAACAATTGTATTTTTACGCGAAATATTTTTTCATTTTAAAATTAATATTAATTAAAACTGTTACAAGTAATCGTCGGTTTCCACAACTGTGATCATCATGAGCTGATGATGAACAGGATAGATAAGTACTTAGTGGATTTCTGGCAAAGCAACATAATTATAGATAGTTTAAGTTGATTTAGATTACTTTTATAATGGCTCATCCGATTTCTCTTCTCCTCTCTCCGATCCGAAATCTTATTTAAAAAAAAGGAAAAAAAAAGAAAAACAAAAAAATCTTGCATATAAACCTTTTTTATGTAAGGTTTTCAATTTTATAAATATATTAAGAATTAGAAGTGTGATAATCACGAAAACAACCCAGTATGCATAGGCTCACATTGCAAGTGTCACACTTCCACACTGTACATGTGTCAATTTTTTTTCGTGCACACCACTTGCAACGTGACCTCTTTGAGGCATTTTTTATTGGAAAATGTCCAGTGGCAGGAGGTGCGTGTATTCTTCGTGGACGAAACCTTTGTAAGATTTCGTCCACCAACCGTACACGAAACGCCCGCTGCGGCATGTTAGGCATTGCACTAGTGAACATCACAAATGCGTTGTGGATCGACACATTAAAAAGCCGGCGGAAAAGCTTTTTGTACCAGATATGGTTTTTAACCCTTTCTATGGGGAACGCCTGTAAAAGTTGGTCTTTTTTGTCTATGCCCCCTATAGAAAGGTTATAGTCCAATACCACTTTAGGCTTATATTTATAGTAGCCGTGTTTCTCTTTTCCGCCGACTTCTATTTTATGATACGAAGATATCATAGATACCACGTTTGCGTCTTTCCACACCGCAATTGTGATGTCCTTTGTTTGGCTGAATGCCACTTCTCCACTACGCATGTTTGCCTTATTTTTATGTCGCAAACTTTCGGGCACAAACTCTCTGTTAAGGCGAAGAGTGCCCATGACGTCTGTCTTTTGGGATTTTAAAGTGCGGCTTAACGCATTCCGTGCGGACACCGCGCATGCGCGATTTTCGGACTTTTACCATGTGCGGGCGGCGCGAATGTGCGCCCATACAATTTAAAAACCTTTCATAGAGTGCGGCGCGCCGCTCCTGTGCGTTCTATTGTTTCGAAAGCATCGTAAGATAAGGATCGGTAAGGGAGTATACACACATGTTGTTTCAACTATTGTTACATACTTTATTCAATTACTACTATTACCGACGTGAACCCACTCGTAACACCAAGCATTTTAGCTTAGCACGAGGGGTTAACAAGAATACTAGTAGACTGCAAAAGTTAGTAACCTTAAAAAAAAATATTCAAATGCGTGGAATAGTACATATTCGTTCGTTATGTAGGTAGCCACCAAATCGTTCGTTTCGTTTTTCGAGTCGTAGCTAATTATTAACATAAATTTATGAGCGTGCAATAAAAAATCAAGCACTAAAATAACAACATTTATTATTTTTTTGTTTTTTTACCCACGCCCTTCCCTTTGGATGTAAGTAAATCCGGTCGGAGGCAAGGCCGTTTGGCGGGTCTTTCGTTACGATGGATCGTGACGGCTCTTTTTGCCGCCTCCAGCAAAGCCGTCATCGATCCATGACCCGCAGTGCCATTGCTCCCGGCGCCGCTTCCTCCGGGCTCGGCGCTGCCTTCGGCACCGCTTCCCCCAGGCCCGCCATAGTCAGCGGCAGTCGGAGGCAGCGACTCCGACGGGACCCAGTCACTCGGATTCGTATCCTCGTCTTGCCTAACAAAAAGTTAAAGATATTAGACCTATTTGGTTTGATAGGTAATTATATATGGGAATAGTAACTTCAAATAAAACTACTTAAATAAACATATTTCAGCTAAACCTTTGTATTATTAGTTACAAAAATTTTGAATACTTACATAAATCCTTCCGAATCCATTTTCGTCAACGGCTAAATTGCAAACGACAACAAAGGTAGGTACTATCTTTTTAGTCTATGGCCATTTAATATCAGGCTATAGTCATTCGACTATACTGCCTAGTTTAACGTGAATTGTTTTATATGAAAATAATATTAATATCCTAAATCTCATCGACGTAATCAAATATTTTGTAAAATAATACAACTACTGGATAGCAATAGAAAACGTCAAACCAATAATTCTATGGCATGGATCAAATCCGTTTTTGAAAAGTATGAAAAATTGGCAAAGGCGTCTGTAGCCATGCCAAAAATATAATTATTTAAAAAATACAGTCCAAAGAGAGCCAATCTTGGAACACGCTGAAAGTTGGTGGACGAGCTCCTAGTGCAGGCCGGGGACCGATGCTGCAAAAAAAAGTATTTGAAAATAAAAAAAACTTCCTTGAACTAACATTGAAAACCAAAATATGTAACAAACATTCTTGAATGGGTAAGGTAACATTCTTGGGTAAAATAGTATAAAAAAAACATTTGCCCTTTTTAAATAAAGATTTAAATAAAACATATACCTACTTTTAGAGGGGCATGGTTGGAGGGATGATTTTATTGTGACTGGAAATAGTATAGTAATGCCCCTAAATTTACTTGAAAGTATTGATTTGCTTTTAAATGGACATCAGCTTACTAGCTGACCACTAGTCATTTGATGCCTGTCCCAAAGAATATTACTAGTTACATTGTGTTACTGTACAAAAAATGTGATCAATGTCCAGAAAAAGAGGTGCTGATCAATTTAACCAAAATAAATATGATATGTTGGCAGATCATGGATGTGTCGGCAGATCATGTACAGATAGCGCGCGAGTTGAATGCAGAGCTTAGGAATGCGGTAGTGCTGTGACCTAATTATAATTATTGATGACCACAATGAGTAATGAATATCGATAAATTTAAACAATGTTATAAGTTTAATTTTATTTTTTACTAGGTTAACATGATGAAAAAAAAAAACAATATCATAATTATCACACGTTTTTAATAATCATTTCACAAAACGGAATAAAATAAAATTAATCAGATTCAGAAATGGCAGATATGGTTGAATCGGTGTCACTATCCTCGCCGTCGCTGACCTCAATGACGAATCGATCTATGGTATCTTCAATTAATCCATCTCTTTGCCAATAATTTTCTTCTAAAATTATGACGTGATCATCGAAGCCACGCCAATCTTCCGCTGTAACCTGAGAAACCGCCAGCTCCGTAACTTCTTTTAACCTTTTTAGGGATAAATCTGAAGTAACATTGTGATGCCGTACTATTCTTTTCACTTTTGCCCAAGCCAACTCAATCGGATTGAGGTCGCACATGTACGGTGGTAGTCTTACTACGACATGGCCATGACTCCTGATGAATTCATCGATTTTAAATGATTTTTCTATTGGTTTATGTAACTGAACCAAATGGAAGAGCTCATCTTTTCTCATCGTGATTGAAGCTTCCACATTATTCTTTGTTAGCCATTCTAACATTATAGGTTTGGTGCTGGACTTTGTTGGGACTTTATTTTCTTGCACACTGTGATACGGCGCGTTGTCCATCACAACAACGCTGTTTTGCGGTAGATTAGGGATTAACATAGCAGTGGCCCACTTTTCAAAATTAACACTGTTCATCTGTCCGTGATAATCACCTGAGGTAGTACCAGCTTTAAAAAGTAGTTTTGCCCCATTTAAAAACCCTCCTCTTGATCCCGCGTGAACAAGAATAAGCCTGTTTGTGGAGCTTGTGTCTGTCAACACGGCGTCGATCGTTTCATTTCGCCAACATTTTTTAAATGTGAGGTTATTATCTATCCATGTTTCATCTAGAAAAAAAATATTTCGATCGTCTTGCCTGTATTGACGAATTTTCCGCAAATAATTTGACCGTGCATATACAACAGCAGGCCTTTCCACCAGAATTCTGCGTTTATTATGACATTTAAGCCATTTATATCCCATGTCTTTTAACAATTTTCTTAAACTGGTCACTCCCCATGGAAACTCGATTTTTTCACGAATAGCTGCGAGGAGTTTAATGCAGGTCGGAACAATTTTTTTAGTTATATAAAATTCTTCAATGGTTCTGTGTATAACACTTCGATCAAAATCATCGACATTTAAATTTTTCTTTTTAATACATGACCTTTTCTTTTTAGAAGGAGAACAAAGAGGCCCTTTCTTAGACTCATTTTGAATTGCAGCCAATGTTCTTTTGGAAAGTCCGGTATAACGGCTTGCTCGGTCGAAAGCATTATTCAAATTAAATGTCAAATTTTTGTTCTGCCTTTCTTCAACACACATCTCTAAAACATTTTTCGCCATTTCTCGTGCTTGGCGATGAATAAAAGCTCGTTTATTTGTAACGGAACTTGATGAACTCGGATCAGTCATTATTAAAATAAAAAAAATAACACGGGAACTTCAGTATTAACACAATAACACGGCAAACGTGCGATAGTTGACAAGGATGGCACAGCACTACACTGCAGGCGCGTGAGGTGGGGCGTGCGGATAGCGGGGGGAGATGCTCCCGCTCTTTACCTCAGACCCCGACTGCATTCAACTCGCGCGCTATCTGTATGTGCTGTTGAGTAAGTACTCACTGCATGTCCATATATTCGTCTTCCGGCCTGTAAACTAGCAGGGGATGCAAATGTTCCTCCAACCGCCGCATGCGGTCCAACACATCGGCGATTGGAGCCAGCATCCGCCGAATCTGTCGAAGTAAAATAAATAGTGAAATCATATCTCTTCTGCATAGGTACATTGTAGGTATACGCGTGTTGTTTCGAGGGTAAAAATTTACTTTATGGACCGTCGATTTTGGGGGGGGTAGGGGGGTGTGTGACGGGATTACCCCCCATACCATCCCCACCTCTAGGAACCCCATGGTTATGGAGATATCCATGGTTAAAGTTTTGAGGTTAAAATAACCCTATTTGGTAATTTGGACAAGGGGCGGGTGAAGCTTTTGGACTTCCGTGGCTCCTTTTGGACTTCCGAGGCTCCAGCGCTTAGGGAAGACCTGCCCTTTCGCCCTCGAAAGATTTTCCGCTCGTATAAAAAAAAAACCTAACCTCGAAGACTAAGGCGGGAGCTCCGCTACGCTTCGCTCCCGCCTTAGTCTTCTAACCTATCCGTTATCCAAGTCGGGTTACCCCCCATACCATCCCCACCTCCAGGAACCCCATGGTTATGGAGAGATATCCATGGTTAAAGTTTTGAGGTTAAAATTAAGATTTTCCGCTCTTATAAAAAAAAAACTAACCTCGAAGACTAAGGCGGGAGCTCCGCTACGCTTCGCTCCCGCCTTAGTCTTCTAACCTAACCGTTATTCAAGTCGGGCACAAATTCGTTATTTTTTGTGTAAATAAATCAATGTAAATTAACATTAACAATTAACAAATTATTTATCAATGTAAATATGAACATCCAAAGCGACGGTCCATAAACTAGAGTTTAGCCATAATGTTTAATTATTTAACTAAAGTGGCACTCAACAATCAATAACGGTTTGGTATAGGTATACCTCGTCCATCCCTTCCACCACCAAGCTCAGCGTGTCCGCCGCGTCGGTGTCGTGGGCCTGGTTCAGCTCCTCAACCGAATCATATGTGGGTCTGAAATGAACAAAACATTAAAAATAATAATATGTACTTATTAAATACAATATCTTTTTTTTTTTTTTTTTTTTTTTTTTTTTTCGGACGGACCTATGTAGTTAGCCAGGAGGCTTTTGCTACTTCACCGGGCATAAAGGCGAGCAGAGCTCCAGCCTAGATAAATGGTTTAAACACTACAAACTAAGCAACCTGCGCAAGAGGGCGTCCCCTGTGGGACTTGGACCTCGGCTCAGGGCGGTCGCTGACGGGGAGATTGAGGAATTATGGCTTTTAGTTTATTTAGGGGAGTTTTGTGCAACTGTCGCTCTACTTTACAGTTCGCGGGCCTCTCGGACTTCGAGTCTACGAGGGCATCGGAAGGTTCTTAGCAAACTAAGGGTCGGGAGGGCGAGGGGGGACGCGTCGCGTTCGCGGGCGCACTCTTCTCCGGCGGGTCGGATAGAGTGGTCTCTGTGTAGTGGTGCTAGTTTCTTGCAGTCTCTGTACTGCTAGTTGGTAAGTTGTGATCTCGTCGTCCGGGTCGTCTAGGACGCCCCGAGGCCGACGGTGTTTACGACGCTTTGTAGGCAAAGGCTTGTAGTCGGATGCTGCAACAACCAACGGGTTTGGATGTTGAGCCGCGGATTCAAAGAAGCGTTCCGACGCCTCTTTCATCCACTGCTTGATGGAAGGCAGTTGGAGATCAGAATGCAGGTTGCGATTACGAATGAACCACGGTGCCCCGGTGGCACGTCGAGTAAATCTACTTTGGACAGTTTGTAAGCGGTACAAACTGCTAGACGCTGTATGAGCGAATACAGTGCTCGCGTACGTCATAATCGGCCGTATACACGTGGTATAAATCCTAACCTTGTTATCAAGTGATAGTTTACTGCGTGAATTTAAGAGACAGTGTAGTCGACTGAGCGTAAGCGAAGCCCGTGCACGAACGGTTTCTACATGCGCTCTAAAGTTTAGCTTTCGGTCAAGGATTACGCCTAAGTACTTGGCTTGCCGTTCCCAAGGGATTGGTTCGCCAAACATCGTGACCGGTGGAATGACCGGTGGGCTGTTGAATCTCGAGAAGAGTACAGCGGCACTCTTTGTCGGATTGACTTCGATTCTCCACTTTCTGAACCATTTGCCTAAGGCATTTGATGCGGATTGTAGAGCGTCGTGAATTGCAGTAGGACTGCGGCCCGAGTAGTATAAAGCGGTATCGTCCGCGAAGAGTGCCAGATGGGCCTTCTTGGGTTTCGGGATGTCACTTGTGTAAAGCGAGAACAGGAGTGGCGAAAGTACTGAGCCTTGTGGCACCCCTGCTTGGATCGGGTGAGGAGAAGAGTAATCTCCTTCTACACGATACCTAAAGGTTCTCCCCGAGAGGTAGTCTCGTATGATGTGCACGAGACGGTCCGGCACTTTGAGTTGGTAGAGCTTATAAATTAAGCCATTGTGCCAAACTTTGTCGAACGCTTTAGCTACGTCAAAGAAGAGTGCTCCAGTATGGCATTTGTGTTTGCCTGATTTAACAAGGATGTGTTCAACAATGCGGTGCACTTGGTGAACACAAGAGTGTTTGGCTCGAAAACCAAACTGCTCATCTGGAAGAAGGTTATTATTCATAGTGAATGTTAGAAGTCGGGCATATATTATGCGCTCGTAAAGTTTTCCCAATGATTTGAGAAGACTTATAGGGCGATAAGAAGTGGGATCCTGCTTTGGCTTGCCAGGCTTCGGAATACCAATCACGGTGGCTTCTTTCCACTGGTGTGGAAATATGTTATTTGTTAGAGCCGCATTAAAAATTGCGGTCAAAAGGCACAGCAGAGGGATCGAGAATTGCTTAAGCACTCGATTGGTAATCCCGTCGGGACCTGGGGCCTTTCTAGGATGTAAGTCCTTGATCAAAGATTTCACTTCGTCTACGGTAACTGCCGGTAGCACGTCATTGTCGTCGTCCTCCCCATTTGCGGGGAGGCCGTCGGCGGAACGGACGGGTATCGCGGGTAAGGGAATTGCTGATCTACGTTCAACCTCGGCGTCGACCTCTGCGAGGTGGACTGGGTCTACAGGTAGAGTACTAGGCGTACATTGGGTCTCTAGGCTATTAGCTAGGCATTCGGCCTTCTCATCGTCGTCAAACGCGGGGCGTTGATTTGGGCGATTGAGAGGGGGCATGGAGGAACAGGTAATGGATTTGAGCTTCTTACAAAGATCCCAAAAGGCCAAATGTGACGGTTTAAGGTCACTCAACATTGTATCCCATCTGGAGTTTCGCATTTCGTTGATACGATCTCTTACAGCGCGCTGAAGAGATCGCATGCGCAAGCGGTTTTCCTCGGTGTGATACGAGTCGTAGGCTCTGATGGCCGCATTCTTCTCGGTCATCAGCGCACGCACATCATCAGGGAGCTTCCATCGATCGAGGTTATCGATTGTTGGTACCTCCCGTGAACATTCATTCACCTGACAATGTACGTGAGCTGTGAGAGAGTCGATAGCGTTAAGTGTTTGCTCGGGGGTTTGAATATGAGAGGGTATGGAGTCAAGATATTCTGAGGAAGCAGACTCGAGTCGGGACCCGAGCTTTTTCCAGTCAGTAACAGTCTTGGTCTGAGAAGGATCTGAGTGACTACTGGGAGATAGTAGTTCTATGATGACGGGCCTGTGGTCCGAACAAAGCTCGTGGTGCACCTGTACAGAAGATAAACGTAAGTTTACGTTCTTTACAAGTGCAAAGTCGAGTATGTCCGGTCGGTGGCCAGGAGTATAAGGGAAATGAGTAGGTTCGAATGGAATGATAGGATCGAAGGGAATTAATTCCAAGCATTGTGACAGTGAGGTGCCTCTCGAGTTATTCGTGTTGCAGCTCCATGTCACATGCTTAGCATTGAGGTCGCCGGCGACGATGACCGCTCCCCCTAAATCATGAAGGATTTGGATATCGCTACGAAGCAACTCCTTGTCCGGAGGAAGGTAAGCCGAAACGATTGTGATTGGCTGATGACCTGTCATGCCTAGCCGACAGACGGAAACTTCAATGTTTACAAGATTGACTGGTGGGTCCAACGGTATGCAATGCAATGACCTTTTGAAATATATCAAAGTGCCACCTTTTGCGGAATTAGTCCGGTCATTTCTAACTACGCGGTAATTCGCGATTCCAGGACTTCTCCGATTGGACGGCTTGAGGAATGTCTCTTGAACTAAAAACAGGTCTAATTGATGGTCACGGAGAAATTCTCCAATTTCATCACGCTGCTTTAGTATACCGTCCGCGTTAAAGAACCCTATCCGGAGGGATCTAGGTTTAATCCTACAAGAGACTTTACTCATTCCTACTTGTCTAACACTATCCATAGTTAGTTGCGATTAATAAACGAGCGAAGGACCTTTGCTGTTTGAAGCGCGGTCTGAAGAGCGATTTCCTGGTCATTAGGGTTCTCGTTTTTCATCTCAACGAGATCAGCGAGCTCCATAATGGCGTCGATATCGATAGAGGCTATATAATTAGCAATGATATCGATTTTAGGAAAATCGGTACGTGATTTAAGCATAAGCTGTTTGGGCTTTGGGGCCCGGACCATCATGGGTTGGGCCTGGGGTGGTTTTACGGCCTGAGGGGCCCTAGGTTTTTGGGGCTGAGGGGCCTGAGAGACCTGAGGGGTCCTGGCCTTTTGAGCCTGAGGGGCCTGAGCGACCTGAAGGGTATTGGCCTTTTGGGCCTGGGGGGCCTGCGAGGCTTGAGAAACCTGAGTTATGGAAGCGGCAGTTCTCACTGGGGCCACCACCTGCGATGTCATAGTGACTTCGTTGGTGGATTGTGACTTATGCCATATAGGGAGCGGCCACACCGGTCCTAGGCTGTTACCCCGGACTTGGGTGGAGTCGATATGAGGTATGTTAGGGTTGGGTTCGGGAACTGGGACGGAAACAGCGGGGTTCCGAGCGACCTTGGACCTGCCTCGTGTGCTCCTGGATCCCCTTTTACTGTGAAGTCCTTTGTTCGGGGCTTTAGGACACCCCCGATAGTTGGCTGGGTGACCTATTTCCTGGCAGTTTACACAGCCAGGTGGATCAGAACTATCGTTTCGGTCCTTGGGCCGACTACATTCAGACGTATGGTGACCGGGGGTGAGGCATTTCACGCACCTCGGTTCGATATGACAATATCTAGATGAGTGCCCAAATTGCTGACAATTGTGACACTGTCCTATGGTAGCGTTGCGCCTGGGAGGTTCAACGATCAGTCCATCTAAATCACAGATGGATTTGATAGCGAAGATCTTTTGACCCTCCGCAGATTTGTCGAGATGGACAAGAATCATGTCGAATGATTCCCCATTTGCTTTGCGCATACGGTGCACTTCGCGCACAGGGAATCCCTGGTTAAAGATCGATGCCTTAATATCATCAATCTCGAGGTGACGTGGTACACGGCGAATAACTACACGTAAGGGTTGCTCGCCCGGGAGTCCGTAAGTAAAGTATTTCACTTTTTCGTTGTCTAAAAGCGAAGTTATTGAGCGAAAATGACGTGATGATTTGAGCTGGAGGCGGATTACGCCCTGTCTTTGAATAGACGTCGCCCTAAAGTCATCAACGGTTAAGCCCTTAGCCGGAAAGTATGATTTAATTTGCATCCATCTCGGGATGTCTTGGATCATAATCGGTGGCGGTCTTTTCTCTTTGATCAAAGACGATTCAGGGCGAACTTGCGAGTTTGTCGATGCACCGGGTAGAGGGGAAGGTGATTTAGCTTCTGAGGCGAGAAGCTTTTTAGGCTGAGGAGATCTTGACTCCAAATCCGAACCGGACTCAGATTTCCTCTTTGCCTTTCCCCCTTTACCTGCCACTTGCCATGGAGCTCCCGTACCATTGTCATCCGAGTCTGAAAACTCAGACGGCCGAGAGCTTCCTCCGCAAGGGAGTTCGTCCGTTGACATAACGGACGAAGCGGAAGGTGAGGGTGACCGCGAATACGTTTTTCGCGTTTTCGGCGAGCGATCGCGGTCACTACCTGATGTCGGCCGCGATTGGACCCGTTTGGCGGATTTACGCGCGGCTTTTGTCCTCGCGGTCTCTTTGTACCTAATTAACTCGGCGGCGGTCATTCGTGAACAAAGGGATTTAGCCCCATTGTTCGTTTTACTACTTGCAGGTGCAAGTGACGAACAATGGTTGTCGGAATTAGTATTGTTCATTTCCTTATCAGGCAATGAACAAAGGGCCGTATTTACTGTGCCGAGCCTTTCATCGGAGGACAAAGTGTAGTCACTTTCCCCTGGTTTCGGCAATCCGTACTTCTCACATAGTTCCAGCCAAAGTGTTGGATCTCGCGATCCAATAATTTGGCCTGCACGTGAGAAGTAGTCTACCGACCCTTGGGTGGAGTGCTCCAACATCTTTGACGTCCAATGTCAGGTTGACTACGACGAACTTACGAGGGTTCCTCGCGAAGCGTTCCGAGAAGAAGAACCCACAACAAACTTCTCGGCTGTCGCTCCTATCTTATTATGTTGCCTAGTCCCCGAGTTGGATGGGCCCGGGGATGAGTAAGAATGTGTAACCCTCCTCGCCGGGTATAAGCGAGGAGGTTTGAGTGCCTATGGGTGAGCCCTAAGCTTGTAATCCCTTCGCCAATCTTAATGTGCTAAGGGTTCCTATCGGCTTAAGTGCAGAGGGTGATATGGGCCGAAGCCGTCAGCACCCAAACGACACTTAAGGATGGGATTTATAGGGAAAGGGTAGGGTGGGAATGAGGAGATAACTAGCGTCGACTAGGGGAGCCCCCAAGGCCGGTGGTTCTAGTCCCTTCCAATTTACTGCTTTGTCCTGATGGGACAAAGCCGGGTGTATCGGGTCAACACCCCACTTGGCTTCGTTGGCACGGTTACGTTTCCACCAAGGACCACAAAGTGGCTTTTCCCTGAAGGGGCAAAGAGTCTAGAAACAGAATTATCAGAGAGATGCTGTCTTTAAAAAGACGCCACCCCTCTGATGTAATGATGGTCGCAAGCGACTGAAACGCACGGCAAGCGTACGTAAGCTTGTAAATTGGCGGAGCGCACACGGAACACGTCCGCACGCGCCGAGGGCCAAAATGCAAGTCTAATACAATATCATGAACTCATTCAGATGTTTATACTTACTCTTCGGTGGAATCTTCTGCACCAAGCCCACAGCAAAATACGCGGCGAAAAGATTGGCTCCAAGAACTCATATTAATTGTGTTTAATTTAACTTTTAAATATAAAATATTTTAAAACAACTCTCGCGCAGGCCAGTAAGTGTCAAGTGTCAAATTTACAGTTTAACCGTCTTATTAATAAACGTGGACTAAAGAAAGATTAACTTTACTCTAAGCATTAACCCGGTACTAACAAATTTCACTATTAATAAACACGGACTAAGGAGTGATTAAGCTAATTCGACTCTAGTCTCGGTGTAAAAGTTAAACCATAGGGATACCTAGTTTAAGGACGGATTAAGCATAGAGTAACTATCTTTGACAGCTGTTTTTACTTTTTAGGTTAGATTGTAATATTGTTTGGTAAAAGTTCATTAAAATGAATAGACTATTTTAGAGACGACTTATGGCTGATAGACGAAAATAATGAGGTTCAGAATCAGATGGACTACATTCCAACAATAAGGCGTGTTAAATTATACAAAATTCGTAAGAATCCACTTGAAGAACTTGAAGCTGAATTTAAATCGAAATATAGGTTTTCTCGATCTACGGCTGTTTTTATCATTGATATGATAAAAAATGATTTAGCCGGTGATGCGAGAGGTGGTTTCATACCGCCCCATATGAAAGTTTTAAGTGCAATAAAATCTTGGGCACGCGGAGAGGTAAGAATTTGACAATCAATAAAATGATATTCAACAATCTTTGCTTCTTCTGGGTATTTGTTATGTCATAAATCTTTTATATTTTGTGAATTCAACAGATTCAAGATGACGCAGGAGATATAAGTGGTAAGGGGTATCAGCCAACAATATCACTTGTATGCAAACAAGTTGCTTTAGCATTGGTAGCAAAAAGTGCTCAATGGATCAAAATTCCACAAAATGATGCAGAACAGAGCAATGTGATAGAAGAATTCTATGCGATATGTGGATTTAGACAAGTGATTGGAGCCATTGACTGCACACATATTAGAATACCAAAAGTCAGTGGGAAATATTGGACAATATTTAGGATATAGTTCAATTAATGTAGGTACAAGTTGTGTGGTATGAAGCCCAACTGTAGCAATATATGTATTAAGTTTCTATATAATTTGTCTTTTAATAAAGTTTACTCATATTATGTCATTTGTTCTTATTTAAGTCGGTATTATACCTATATTATTATTATTTTGTAACAAAATAAGCGAAATCTCACAATTGACATCCAAACGTCCATATCATAGATAATAGAAACAAACATCGTCTGTCATCTGTCACTGTCATTTGTTTTATTTCATTCGCTAGTTCATTCTTTTTATTTTTAATTTCAACGGTGTTGCCATAGATTGTCCGTTAAACCAGGCGTAACGAATGTATAGCTAGTCCGAGCTTAGTCCACGTTTATTAATAACGTTATGAAAACGAAGTTAATACTTAGTTACACCAGAATTAGCTAAACCAAACGTAACTTCGGATTAAGCAAGGAGTAGGCCATTTTTATTAATAAGACTGTAAGAGTTTACTCAAGTCAAAATTTATAACGAGTGAATGAATGAATGACAAAACTAAATAATGTTACCATATAATATTTTTTTATTCATACTTGTTAATATGTTGCTGGTTAGATGAATGGAGAAATTGTTGAATATTGCATTGTTTTGTCCAAGGATGGTGAGTCTTAATATTCATATCTTCTACAACCAACATTTTCATTACAATGATATAAAATTAGATGATAAAATAATGATTCGATGGAAATAATGCATCATCATAATTTTTTGCTGATTTATTATTCAGATTGGTGTCGGAATATTTTTGTTATTTTACAATATAACAAAAATATCCCGACACCTCTTTGTCTTACGGCTTAAATTTACCATTTTGAACATAATAGGCTTATCCATTATTGTACAAGTTATAAAATTAGAAAAATATTTCGACATACTTTTGTCTTAAATTTAACATTTTAAACAATAGCTTTATGCACTATTGTACTTGGTATTTCACTATCTTACTATAATGATGTCAGGTGTCGCGCCGGTCATATAAAAGACAAACGACAAAGGGTTGCGCCGCAGTCGAAACCCTTTTGTTTAAAATGCCTTTTATATTTTACTAATCTATACCGATTGTTTTAAATAATCTTTTATAACCAAGTCACTTCTGTTTTGCTTTCGTGGTGAACAGACGTACTCTCCGTGCTCTCCCTTTCGTTAGTTTCTCGTCCTTTTATATTTTGACCATTGCTTTCTTTCTGGACCTCCGATTTGCCCCGTGATTACTTTGGCTTGTGATACTGGACTCTGATAATACCTCGTGATTACCTTGGCTTGTGATTTTGGACTCTGAACACATTGTGATCATTTGGTGTACATTGAAGAATTTGTGTGTGAATCTTCGTGAACTTCCAGGCTTTACGTGGTAAGTACCAAATGTTATTATTATGACCTATCATTTATTTGATTTACTTTAGCTAACATTCAAAAATATGGTATCCATATCAAATAATTATGTCGCTGACGCCGAATTGTTCCACTTAAATCACCTGTGTAAATCACCTAGGTGATTTAAGTAAACCAAACGGTGGACCTAAATCACCCGGCCTTGGTGAATTAAGTCGACCGTAATAAACTAATAATTTAAGTATACTGTTATCACCTTGGATATGAATATAATGGTTACATATTACTATAATATCTAAAAGTATTTTAACTATTTTCGACACTACGGTTGGTTGACATATGTTCATAATGCATATTGGCCGAATCAAGTATTGTTTTACTTACTTCATTTTGATTAGAATAAAATTAATCGCACTAACGAACGATTAATCCAATGATTTTTTAAGATATTGGATATTTCAACATTTCTGCGGGAGATTATGATTCGACATTTTGAACTACATAAAATTGGTTAGGTTATGTTAGAACCGTGACCAACCGCGCGGGAGCCGAGCGAGCGGTGCCGGCGAGCGCTACTTCCCTAGAGCTAGATTAAGAAATCAACCCAGCACGCAGTATTAAAAATCTGTAGGCGAGTCGTCCATTAGCTATTTCATACATAGTTGAAATATCAAATATCTTAAAAAAATATTAGATTAATCGTCCGTTACTTCAATCAACCTTGGGTTAATTAATTGTAGTTGAATAAATGAACCAAAACCGTGCGCAGTTCTTTATGGATTTCGTTCATTAGTTATAACGAAAATCTGCCAGACGAAATTTAGGTATTTTAAACAGTAGGTTTTTTGACCTTAGTTATATCGAAAATAGTTAAAATGAATAAAATGTAACCAAATATATAATATAATTTTAATTATTTTAGTAAAAATATCTAATACATAATGGCCTTGAATGTTATTTATCTAATGAAAATATAATACATATATGTAATTTACCTAATAAAAAATGTTTAATAAAACAAAATATGTCTTGTGATTAGTTGTGATCTATCGCAGTTTTTTCTAAAAAGTATTTAATAGTAAGCAACTGCATCTGATATTGAATTATTAAATCATCTTATTTGGATGTCATAGTTAAATTTTCTTTTATATAGGTATATGATGTCATTAAATCCGTATAATATATATTCTATTAATAAAGCAGCATTGGATTTTATTAAAAATATATTATATTCATATTTAATGTGATTAAAGTATACTTAAATTATTAGTTTATTACGGTCGACTTTATTCACCTAAGGCCGGGTGATTTAGGTCCACCGTTTGGTGTACTTAAATCACCTAGGTGATTTAAGTGGAACAATTCTGACGCCGATGACGCCAACTCGTAATACTTTGGAATGGACGAATGAGTCCAGCTATAGACAGTATGTGTATGTATATGTATTGAAATATGATTACTATAGGTAACCACATTTCGATGTACCTATTGTATTGTATTTTTATTCACCCACGAAAAATCGGGAGCAATCTTTATCTATCTCATTCAACTTCTTCTACATAAGCATCTTCTTCTTGCTCATATTTCATTTTATATGGTTCAGCCAACTCTCTAGCTGTTATTTTATTTGACTACCTATCGTATTATTATGCGGCATGAAATGTACGATAAAACTTTGTTTTTAGATGGCACGTAATTATGAAGATGTGAGGCGTGACCTCAGCGAAATCTTCGGAGAAGATTTCACCGGCGAGATTGAGTCCGACGGCTTTGACAATGAAAGCGTCACCACCAACGCGTCTGACAGGTAGGGAACCAAAAATTAATGATAATTAATATCTAATTATATAATCGTATTTTTATTGTAATGTTTGTTTCAAGCATTGAACGGTTTTTTTAAATATATATTTTTCCACCTTTATAGCTCGAGTGTTTCCGTCGCTGACTTGTCTCCGGATGGAGAGTGGACCGAGGAGACAGCGGTTGAAAACAATTTTCCATTTACTGGAACCCCCGAGATAATGATCTCGGAACCATCCACGAAAGGGCCTATTGACTATTTTAAAGCCGTTTTCAAGGAAAATTTCATGACCAGCCTAGCGGAGATGACAAATATGCATGCCCAAATTTTGTTATCCAAGCCACTTATGCCCAATAGCCGCCTAACAAAGTGGAAAAATACGAGCCCAGCTGAAATGTGGACTTTTCTTGGCATCCTTTTTTTTATCGGCACCGCTAGGCTCAGTAAAATTGCAGATTACTGGAAAAAAAGTAATTATATGAAATTTAAGATTAATAAATATATGTCTAAGGACCGATTTTTGCTTTTATTAAGATGGCTTTTTTTTAATACCACATATGAAAGCAGAATTAAATATTCTAAAATTGA
This sequence comes from Nycteola revayana, assembly GCA_947037095.2. Lineage (NCBI taxonomy): Eukaryota > Metazoa > Arthropoda > Insecta > Lepidoptera > Nolidae > Nycteola > Nycteola revayana. The sequence continues at coordinate 17,506,829 of OX344856.2, read as the reverse complement.
TTATTTGTTGAATTATTTCAATGAAATGATGAAAAATATTATATATCCTGAAAGGGAATTAAGCATTGACGAATCAATGGTCGGATTTAGAGGACGTGTTGCGATTCGTCAATATATCAAAAATAAAAGACACAAATACGGGATCAAATTGTATGTTTTGGCCGATCCTAAAGGTGGGTACTGACCAACGTTACAAGGTGTAATGTAACATTCGCATCGAGCGTGTTACTCATCGAGCATGTTACGCAGTGTCCTTAAAATCGACGTAACATGCTCGTCAAAACTCTGTGCTCCGTCGCCGCCAGTTCACTCCGAGATGGCCGACAGCGAGGACGTATTGGGAACTTTGATTCTACTTAGTTATTGTTTCATCCAAGTGAAGAAAAAGAAAAAACGTTACTGGACATCAAACTTATTTAAAAATAGAGGCGTATGTGGTGGTTTGTCATTGATAGCAATATTAAAAAACCAAATGATTACTGGACAGTATAAAAACTTTGTACGCATGTCTCCGATTGATTTTGAAGAACTATTGAATTTAATTGGACCAAAAGTACATAAAAACGATACAAATTATAGAAAAGCTATCAGTGTCACGGAACGGTTAGCACTAACGCGCTTCGTTTTTATGCTACAGGAGATTCCTATACTAGTATGCAATATCTTTTCAAGATATCAAAACAACGAATAGGATTTATAGTGAAAGAGGTCAGCGAAGCCCTTATTGGAGCATTAAAAGAATATGTAAAGGTATGTATTATGTATGTATTAATTCAGAAAATGTAGTCATTACATATCAAATTAAATTAAATCACCAAATTCTGACATAAATTGTTCACTCATAGCTGGTGACCCATAGTCATTTTGATGGGACGTATTTGATGCAGGAGTTTCAGGGCTTTGCTGTGGCTCATAGTCATTTTGATGGGACGTATTTGATGCAGGAGTTTCGGTCTGTGGCATCGATGAGACTCTGGAAGTTGTTGGTCGTGTAGAGTAGCCTGAATAACTGTAGCTGTTCATTCCATTTCCAACATAGTCAGGCTTGTGAAAAATTACATTATGTTTAGAATAATTATTGTTGTTTACTGGTAAATTATTATCAAGTAAACCTTGGTTGAAATTAGTTGAATCTAAAATGGATGCAGAATTCTCAGTAACAATATTCTGGCTAAAATTACCATGTGTTTCATCTAAAGTAATCATATCTTCATTCCGCTTTGAATTTAAACTATCCGAAACCCTTTCTAACTTATTATCAGAAGTTCCCGGCATGATTTTATCAGTCTGACACTCCTTATCCGTCATTATGTAAGTATTTAATAAGATATAAGTTATTTCTCTATTTCACATATAAATTATAAAACTATTATTTAAGTTTATCAAAAACTACAAAGTTACAATATTTTCCAACAAATTTAGGTTATCTATGGAAAACTAACACTAATATAAAGTTAAATTTATATAATTACTCAATAACAATTAAGAATTTACAAGATATAATTCTTATAATCAAAGAATTTATACAATAAAAATTATCTTGCATGACTAAATAATGACATTTGCAATGGAAGTTTAAGTGACAATTTATTGACAAAATGCAAATTAAAAACAATGTTTATGGAATTTTTAGTTAAAATATCCAATAACAGTTATTTAAGAATATAAATATATCAGTAATATATCAGAATTAAGTTGATATTATATCAAAATAAATGAATTTAAGTCTACAAAACCAAGTTTGACATTAAAATAACCTATTATGTATTATATTGTTGTTGTCAAAAAAAAGTTAAATTTGCATTCCTAATTGCAAATTAAATAGAACAATAAGCACTGTGCATACATAACCCTAATTACAGACCAAAATAAGTATGCTGTTCTCAGTAAACACTTAGTAATAAACACAGGTACTTACTTGAACTTATTATAAGTTTATACAAACTGTAAATGTTAAGTTAACACAAGTAAATTAAACAAAAACAATCTTTATTTCTTGCTGAGAGCTGAAATACACATAAAGTAGCAAAACAACAATATGAGGTAAAAATTTCGAAATACGTCGCCGTTTTAAGGGGTTGTGAGTGGTTGGGGGGAGGGGAGGGGAGGGGTCGGATCACCCCCTTACCATTTTCACCCGCCGGAAATACTTGGTTTCCTTAGAAAAAATTAAAAACAGAAATTTATACAAAAATTGTTTATTCAACTTTATAAACATGTTTTATAGCTTTTATTAATTCCATGAATGGATCTTTTTTGTATTTTATGTTGTTTCGCCGCCACAAATATTCAAATATAACATCTGCAAAATTTTCTGTATTATTAAAATTGTCCTTCTTAAAAAATCGTTTAACTGCCCTCCACTGGGACTCAATTCGTTGAGTATGAGTCCCATCTTCAGCTATGAATGGATTGTCACGATCCGAGTGATTGACTTTTTTATGTATGTAGCCATGTTCTGACAAGCAATCATATGCTCTCCAAAAATCAGTGTGAATGGTGGTGCCAACTTCCACATTCTTCAATATAAGTGGCACCAAAACCTCAGCGGAGCGAATATTATCTGGGCACACCTCCAACCTCAGATCTTCAGATCCATCCTCAATCATACCGAGAACCCAATGGCCCTCAATATGGCGACCTATAACAAAAAAAAAAAATGTATATACAAAACTGGCTTTAATTACGAGTCGACGGAGCCCCGCTACGCGGGGCTCCTGCTTCTGGGTGGTTTAAAAAAAAATAATTAGCCATCTAACCTAACCAAATGAAGTCGGACTGTGCCAATTCAGAGTAATACATTGCTATTAATTACCTAACAATTATAATTATATTTCCTATAACACATCTAATATATAACATATAATTACCTCGATTGTATTTTCTTTTTCCAAATTTAGATTCATCGATCTGGACAATTTTTCCGGGGCCACCAATTTTACCAACGGCTTCATTCTTGTCTATTTAGTATGCCACAATGGTTTCTCGGCAATAATTATACCAGTCACATATGGTGACCCGGCTCAGGCACCTTTCAAAATTTTCCTTGTAGGGATCTTCATTTATGGTGTCGTTGTAGCTCCATTTTTTTGAATATGCATAAAATAGATAAAAAACATGCACCAAATCAATTTTTATATTTTCAAAAAATGTCCCATTGTTGCGTGGTATTTTAGATTTAGATTTACAATTGCCTTTAGTGCAACACCAAGAACCAAATGACCTGTTGGTCGATTTGGCTATTTTCATAGGAGTGCGATGTGTTCTACATAATTTTTGAGTCTGCACCAATCCATTTTCTTCGGCGAATGCCACACACTGCTCATTGGTGCCCAATTTTTTAATTATTCTCGCCAAATTCCACATCATAAGCACCTCTTCTGTGTAGAGATGTCTATCGAGAAAGGGCCCGTCGTCCTCGAAAACATCTTCATATACTGCCGATGCTCCACCAAGCCCCGAACTCGTAGACGGTCCCGGTTCCGGGTGTCCACTTCCACTACTTCCAGACGCCATTGCAAGCTGCGATAGCGTATTTTCAGTGTCCAAAAGTGAGTAAGCCGAGGTCGTACAGTAAAGCAATCCAAACAGAATCCAAGAACGTAGCCAAGTTGTAGAAAAAACACAAATCAATACGGAAGAACACATTCACTTGTACTCGGAAGCTAAGGAATGTCGCACAAATTTGACATTAGCTGTCAATATCATCCATCCAAGATGGCGGATTGCGTTTCGTTTCACGTTTTTCACTTAAAACCTAAAAATTATATTCGAAAAACTGTACTAAAGCATAAAGACTACGTTCCGTTTTACATAATTGCATTAGTAATTAAGAATTTTCGGAAATTGTTTAAAAATATTTAGACGGATCTCCGGCAGCCAAAATTACTTTGGGGGGATTAAGACTAACTCCCTTAAGCCCCCTACACCACCAATACCCTAAAATTCAGGCGACTCGTTATAAAATCCAACCCAAGTACTTAATTAGCAATATGTTTCATCTTAAAATCTATATGTAATCACAATTATATTATGAATTGATTACATAATAGCTAAGTAATGCATAGTGAAAGCAAAATATGGCTAAAAGCGTTGCCAAAAACAAAACTTTAGTGCAAAAGTGAAAAAGTTATCCGAGGAATGTCCCGTCACAAATCAAATGGTGAAAATATGCAAAATTAAAGAATTTAAGCAAAACAAAATGTGATAATTAAGTTGTGCACATGCTAAACATTAAATTAAACATGCTTAACTGATGGCTTTAGCAAAATAACAATATTTTACTTGCAAAACACTAAAAGTTACAAAAATGTTTCATGTCAAAATCCAGTCCCTAAGTGAGAGGCGACATTGTAATGTATAAAAAAAAAATATATATATAATATATATATTATTAAGTATTAAATGTTTTAAAAGGTTTAAGGTTTATAAAGCCGGTTGCAGACCGAAAACTAAGCTATTCCAAAGCTAAGCTAGGGAAGCTAGGCTAAGCCAAACTAAGCTAAGATAGAAATAAATGGCGTGCACACAAAGAGCTAAGCCAAAGCTCAGTTAGTGTTCCGGAGTTCAATTAGACGGACGTCAGGCGATTGCTATGAATATAATCGATGAAGAAAGTTCCGATGATGAATACGTTACACATAGAAAAAGAAGATTAATACTGACTTATTATTATTATATAAGAAAACGACATTCTAGACCTTGGATATGTCAACACATTGAATCTCGGCACGCAAGTGGAGAGTTTAGAACTTTATTTTACGAATTAGATGATGAACATTTTCAGTTATATTATCGTGTTACAAGAGTTCAGTTTTATGATTTGTTATCATTGATTATCGGAGATATTACTAAACAAGATACTAACTATCGGAAGGCTATAACCCCAGAAGAAAGATTAGCTATTTGTTTAAGGTAAGCAAAACAATTTTAATTAAAAAAAAAATATATTTATATTTGTTATTGGTAAATGCCAAAAGGTTACAAATTATCTAAGTTATCGTTTTGAGTTGGCGTCGAAAATGTGGATGATGATGAGTACCCATATTGATAAGTCTGCCTAGACGAAATAACTTTCATAATTTTCCTCTGCTTCGTTTACAATTTGAAAAAGCTTTTTTTTTACGTCTCTTTGTATCCAATCGGGAAGCTTTTTAGTTGACTCGCACATACTGTCAAAAAATAAATTTAACGGATGTCTGTGTTTCTCCGCCTCTTTTGCCTCCTCAGCCTTCCGTTGCTCTCTTTGCTCACATCGCTTCATAAAATCTTTATCGACTTTCTGAAGTAAGTCGTTTAATGATGCGTCATCGGCATTTTTTCTTTTTTTTATCCTTGGTGGTTCGGAAGTATTTTCATAATCATCATTCGGAATTTCTTCGAAAATCTCAGTACTTTGACTTTCGGTTGATGTACTGGGCAAAGTATTTTGACTTTCGATCGAAGTACCGGGCAAAGTATTTTGACTTTGAGTTGATGTACTGGCCAAAGTATTTTTATCATTAATTGATACGTTACCAGTTCTCTTACGGTTTTTCATGTGGGGTAAAAGAAATTCGAGTAACTCGGCATATTTCCAGTTATTTGCTGGAGAAGCAGCCTGACCACTTGTACTGGCTTTCATCCTTTTGAGTGACTCTCGATGACTATCACGTAATTTTTTCCACTCATTCTTCGCAGTTTTCACTGTAACAAACACCAAGTCAAACTTAGTAATAAATATTTATGTGTTTCAGGTTTTTAGCTACTGGCGACTCTTTTAGAACAATTGGATACAATTACAGAGTGGGTAATAATACAGTTTCTTTGATTGTTAAAGATGTGTGCAATGCACTTTGGATTCATTTGCAACCAATATACAGGGTGTTTGGAGGGTGAGTAGCCATAGGAAAATGGTTGATAGGTGATGCTGTTGGCTACTTGTTGCGCCTAATTAAATAAATTTTTGCCCAAAGTCCAAAGTGTAATAATTTTTTTGCTATTTTTCTAGAAAATACCCATTTTTTCTGTTAAAACCTTTTTTTTTTAATTAATTAATGCTCGAGGTGCCAATAAAATGATTTATTTTTTTAGTCTAGTGTTGTCTTATTCAGATTTAATCATAATTTCATACAAACATCTTGAAATAAACCTAACAGCGTCCAATCAAACATCCATAAATCAAAAAGAAAAAATGTTATGTCCATTTTACAATGTAAAATAAAAAAAATTAAATATATAGATATAAAGTATAAAGGATTTTAAAGTGTTATTAAAAACTTCTCCAGTTTATACTCTTTGGAACGGTATGCAACATGCACCATTAATAATCAGATAACTCAACAAAAAACCGGTTTGTCTTCAAGGATGCCTTAAAAGGGTGACGACAAAACTATTACATTGAGCAGGTAAAATCTTTTGTCTCCGATACTGTAATGAAAAAATGCAATAGGTTTAGCCGTGTCTATGTTAAATTAATTATCACAGCTCAACACATTGCACTTTTTGTACTACTACGGGCTGATTAAAAAAGAATTAAATCATTTATTTTAAATCTTGTTCAAATTGGTGTCCATTATTTCTAATACATGCGTGACATCTCTTTCTTATTTCCGTTGTGGTATGGTTTAGTCTAATTTCTTGCTTCATTATCGCAAATGCATTGTCTATTTTTTCTATTAATTGCTCTCTTGTGTCAATCGTTTCCGTATACACTAGATCTTTAGCACGGCCCCAGACATAAAAATCAAGCGGTGTCAAGTCCGGCGATCTTGCAGGCCATGGGATAGGGCCATTTCTGCCAATCCAAGTGTTGGGAAATGAATTATCTAAGTGTTCCCGGACTGCTAATGTCCAATGCGCCAGGCAACCATCTTGTTGGAAAACAATGGTTTCTTCATTTTCAACATTTGGAACTCCATCCATGAGTTGGGGCAAATCATTTATTAAAAAATCTAGATAATTATCTCCATTCAAATTGTCTGGTAGATAATGTGGACCAATTAGCGTGTTGCCAATTAGCCCTGCCCAAACGTTTACTGAAAACTTCCGTTGAAATGTCATCGCTCTTTTCTTTTTTGGGTTTCGATCCTTTGGGGCCCAATGATGCAGATTATGAAAATTCACAATGCCTTCCCTTGAAAATTTTGATTCATCCGTCCACAGGATACTTTTTAAGAAGTCGCGATTATCAATATCCATATTTAGCAAGAGGCGGCAAAACTGAACGCGTCTTTGGTAATCGTTTTCTTCAAGACCTTGCACGGGAGTGTAATGAAACGGATGCTTTCCATTGGCACGAAGAACAGACCACACTTTCCATACGCTTAGATTTAGCGTTGCAGCTACATTGCGGATACTTGTTGTGGGATCTTCATCAAAAGCTTCGAGAATACGTTCGTCATCAGCAAAATTACGTTGTCTGGCAACTCCAGGTTCACGGCGAGTTAAATTACCAGTTTCCCTTAAGCGTCTAAAGGTCGTCTCAAAAGTATGACGATTAGGTTGACGTCTATTGGGAAAACGCTCTTCGTAAATTCTTTTTGCTTCTCGTCCATTTCCATCAGCTTTGCCGTATGCCATCAACATATCGGCGTATTCTTCGTTACTAAAAGCAGCCATTAAAATAGCAGTAACAACAAAATAACGAAACTTAACAAAACAGAACGATAACAAAAACAATGCGCGGAGCGGAGGTAAACACACGTGAAGTAGCAGAGAATAACAAATCTCGACTTAATAAATGCACGACACGGCAGGCGAGGGCCGATAGGAGTATTGTCAACCGATGAAAGAGATAGCACGCTATTTTTAGCTGTGTTAGAATGAGCCAAAAGATTTTACCTGCTCAATGTAATAGTTTCGTCGTCACCCTTTTAAGGCATCCTTGAAGACAAACCGGTTTTTTGTTGAGTTATCTGATTATTAATGGTGCATGTTGCATACCGTTGCAAAGAGTATAAACTGGAGAAGTTTTTAATAACACTTTAAAATCCCACACTTTGTGATTTTTTTTTATTTTACATTGTAAAATGGACATAACATTTTTTCTTTTTGATTTATGGATGTTTGATTGGACGCTGTTAGGTTTATTTCAAGATGTTTGTATGAAATTATGATTAAATCTGAATAAGACAACACTAGACTAAAAAAATAAATCATTTTATTGGCACCTCGAGCATTAATTAATAAAAAAAAAGGTTTTAACAAAAAAAATGGGTATTTTCTAGAAAAATAGCAAAAAAATTATTACACTTTGGACATTGGGCAAAAATTTATTTAATTAGGCGCAACAAGTAGCCAACAGCATCACCTATCAACCATTTTCCTATGGCTACTCACCCTCCAAACACCCTGTATATGAAGTTACCGACAGAAAGTGAATGGGAAGTTATTGCAGAAGACTTTAATGATAAATGGCAATTCCCTAACTGCCTTGGTGCCGTGGATGGGAAGCATATCTCAATAAAATGCCCTCCTCAGTCGGGTTCTAATTATTTTAATTATAAAAAATTTTATTCTGTCGTCTTTCTCGCAGTCGTTGATGCACACAAAAGATTTATTATAATAGACGTTGGTTCAATGGGCCGATTTAGCGACGGAGGTATTTTTGTATTTGGCCACAAATTACAAAACGGGCAATTAAACTTGCCCAATCATAAACCTTTAACGCCTGATGGCGATCCAACACCTTTTGTGTCTATAGGTGATCAAGCATTCCCATTACAAAAACACTTAATGAGGCCGTACCCACGGAGTACATGTTTAGATAACAGAGCAAAAAACACCTTTAACTATCGTCTCAGTAGAGCACGAAATGTAGTAGAAAATGCGTTCGGCATATTAACAGCGCGATTTCGTGTGTTTCGTCGACCATTTGAATGTCAATTGGAACTAGTGGACGTCATTACAAAGACTACCTGTGTCTTGCACAATTATTTAATGTCTTCAAGAACCACAACTAGTAACGCCAATACCGTCAATATTGAAGAACAGCAAACTTTAATAAGATCGGTACAATACGACAACTTACGAGCAACTAGAGAAGCGTTTCGTGTCAGACAGTTATTTTGTAATTATTTTAATAATGTAAATTAGATTAAACTTGAAATAAATAATAATTAAACTCACCGTCTGGTATGACTGGATTTCTTATTTCCTCCACTATTTGTTTCCATACAACATCCTTTTTAATTAAATTGTGATAGTCCTTTAACTGTGTGTTCCATAACACAGGAAACTGTTTAACGACTTCGATAAATTGCTCCATATTCGCTACGAAACGACCGTGCGTACGACAAAGGACACTGGACAGCACTGGCGAAGGATGTGCGAAGGGCGTGCGGGGAAGGCGGGAGGGACATAGCTTAGCTCGTGTAGCTGCGCATCGGCATACACAACTAACTTAGCTTCGCATATTTTAGTTAGCTCACATCGCTTAGTTCACATAGTTTGCGGTCTGCACACAAGTATGGAAAACTGCGTCAGCTATGCGAGCTAAGCTAAACTAACTTAGCTTAGCTCTTGGTCTGCAACCGGCTTTATGCGAGCGAGCGAATGTGCAGAATTTATGCTAAAGAATAAAACAATGATAAAGTTTAAGCTTGCTGATATAAGCCATTGTTAGGTTCTCGTCTCCCTGTTGTTAATATCAAAAGGCGCCCGGAAGACTGTGAACTCTATACCCTGGATGTTCAGCGAAGATTCTTGTCTTTTAATCTCAAGGCCAGTTTCGACATGGGATTGAAATTGAAACAAATAGGTCTCTTCTTACTGGAGTGTATTAATTAAAAGTTTTCATACCTTCATGACGGAGAACAATACCACAATTTCGTGATCCATACTGCCAATAATTTAGGTAATTCCACCGAAATTACACGGAATCCATTGTAACGAAATCAGATTACAAAATCTGATTAAAAATGAATGTATGGATAATTAAATAAATTGATAAATGGATGAAACGATAAATCGATAAAAGGATAAAATGATAAAAGCTGTAACAAATAAAAACGCATGTAGTTTAAATTCACAAAATGGCGTAGATTCAACCGTACTATAAATATCGCAATAAATACCTGTAATCACAGCATTTTATGAACAAATTAAATAGCCATTGGGCTCTTGAAGCAAATAAGTACTTTTATTGTACCATATTATTGGTTAAATCCATTATTTTAAATTAAATTGGCAGCTACATACTGGAGTTATGACTTCTCAAACAAATAAAATCGAAAAGTGTTACCAATTTCAAATTTCGTTTTCTGCTAACATTTCAGTGTTTACACATCTTAATATTGACTGTGATGGATCGCAAATTACAGAATAAAACTTAAATTAAGAAAATATTGTTAAAATTAATATTTGTTTACAATAAAAATATGCTTATAGTAAATTTTGTTTCAATTATAGACAAAATACTTTGGATACGGATGTCAGAATTTAGAAAAATTATGAATGATAAGTTTGTATAGTAACAGACGTAAATACGACGTTACAGTAGCTACGTTTTATTTCTACCTCATTTGAAGTGTAAAATTTGATACCGCACACAGTTTAAGTTTTAAACAGTTTAATAATTTAGAATATTTTAATTATACATCGAATAGTGAGATTAAAAACAAGGAACCAATATTATTATTTACACCAACTTTAATGCTATATCTTTTATTCGTAACTATTACACATTATTATTATGGCTTTTGTCTGACATTGTTCCTAGTAGATAAAGTTAGCACTAATGTGTGCATCGTACCGTGGATATTAATAGATAGTATGGAGATAATAAAGAAGCAAGAGTGTGTATGTGCGGGTGAATGTATGTGTGTACGCAAGTACATGCATGTATGCTCGCGCGCATGCACACATGCATGTTTAAGTATCAATTTCTTTTTTTATGTTTTGTGTATGTACAGGTGTAAATATGTTTACTACAGGGTGGGCCTCGGAGTTTTGCGAATTTGAAAAATTCATAAAAAACAAAACAAAAGTAATATTAAAACAAATTTATTTTTAAATTAAAGTAAACATTTGGGAAAATCATTTTTTTAAAATAACATCATCCAGATGCGCACCATCCCGCTGCAAACATTCTTCGAATCTTGACTTCAAATTGCCGAAAACTCGTTCGCACATGGCGCGCGGAATAGCGGCCATTTCTTCGCGGATATTGGCCTTCAACTGTGCAATCGTTGTCGGATTATGACTGTAGACTCTACTTTTCATGTAGCCCCACAGGAAAAAATCTAGTGGAGTTAAATCCGGACTCCTAGGTGGCCATGGAATGTCACCTCGGCGCGAAATGAGTTTTCCAGCAAACATCTGCTTTACGACTGCCAAACTCTCGTTAGAGGTATGGCAAGTGGCGCCATCTTGTTGAAACCATGTCGCACTATTGTACCCTCGAAATTCTGACAGCTGCGGGAAAAAGAAATTGCGCAACATGGCTATGTATCGCTCAGTATTTACTGTCACAGAATTCCCTGACTGGTCTTCAAAGAAAAAGGGTCCGATGATTCCGTGTGCTGAAATAGCTGCCCAAACTGTCACTTTTGGCGAATGCAAAGGCTTTTGGTGTTTGATAGGGATGGGCAAATGGATAAAATATATCGATATATTAGTATCGATATTTTTCAAATATATCGATATATAATTTCTAAAAATATCGATATTCCGATATATCGATATTTTTTGCTCAAGAGACGGGTTACCTATATATCACTTACTTAAAAGTTTATATATATCACTGTCAAAAATTAGATAATAATAAAATAATAAATATATGAGTACATATTATATTGATTAAAATTAACCATAACTGAAACCAGTATTCGTCTGATATAGACAACAGCAGCACTCTTTCTTTAATGTGCTCACCTATCAATCTGCTTCTATTATCCGTACTCCTTTCGGATGATACCGACCGGAAGCTTGAAATTTAAATATTTCAGAGCGATTTCCTAAAGAACCGGCCTGAAATGTCGGCAATTCACCCAAAACTTTATTGGATCTGACTTCCTCTCAAGAAGTGGTAAGTCTAAATACTGCTTAAGCTCATTGGGGACATGTCCAGAGCTTTAGTTAGCTCCATTGCACAGACTACTAACGGGTTTTATTTATTGTGTCCGACGCGACCGAACATATTCAACGAAAATTTGAAGCGAAATAATATCATTTTTGATATCCGAAAATAAATATCGAAAATCGATATATCGAAATATTAAAAATCGCCGATATATATCGATTATTTTTTACCCAAGCCTAGTGTTTGAATCGTGGATTTTCTGAGGCCCAATAACGACTATTTTGTTTATTTACGTGCCCATTTAAGTGAAAATGGGCTTCGTCTGAAAAAAGAATATTGTTGAAGCTCCGAAACCGCTCAAACATTGTTTCGACGTAATCACGTCCTAAATTGTGATCATTCGGCTTCAAATCTTGCACTAGTTGAAGTTTATAGGGGTGCAATATTAAATCTTTCTTCAAAATACGACGCAAAGTCGTTCTTGATACAGACAGCTCTGCTGATCGCTTGCGAGTTGATTGCCCAGGATTGCGTAGTACGGAAGCTCTGACTTCGTTTATGCTTTCCTCTGACCTTTTTGTCCTTTCGGGCCCCTTAGGTTTCTGATTAAGGGTCGAACCGGTAGCCTCGAACTTTCTGACCCACGCCCTAATCAAACTTTCACTCGGACACTGTTTTAAATCGTGCAATCCATAGTGAGAGCGAAATAAACGTCGAACAATAACGCACGAATCAGCATTTTTGTAATATTTTTTTACACAGAACGCACGCTGTTCACCCGTGAAGCGCTCCATCGCGACTAAATTTCCGAGAACCGAGCTACAGATCCCCACCTCCCGCGCTCCGCTCCCTTACCCCGTTCCAACGCTATAGCAATTTTAAATTCGTACGCCTCCGTGGCCCACCCTGTATAATAACTTTTAAAAATGTCTCCTATTAGTTTATATTACCAGAATGCTAGGGGGCTGCGCACTGAAACACACACTTTTAAACGTAACTTGCTTTTAAACTCTTATGATGTAATTGTAATCACAGAAAGTTGGCTATTGGACAGTATAAGCGACAGTGAGCTATTTGATGACAGGTATTGTATCTGGCGTCGAGATAGGAACTACTCAAGTACACGAGAGAAGTATGGAGGCGGTGTACTGATTGCAGTGTGCCGTGTATTTTCAACTGTAGGCCGGCCGGACTGGAAGTCCTCTGCTGAGGATATCTGGGTATCGATCTCAAACCCTCAAAAAAACAGTATATCACCCCAAATACACCTGTGTTGCATATACTTATGCACAGAAAAATATGGGAATTCATTCAATACACAGCTAAGGAACTTTGCTAATAAACTTTCAATTATTACAAACTCATGTCCAAATGATACCTTTATTTTGATGGGCGACTTTAATTTAAGTAATGTAGATTGGTCTTGTGATGACCATTTTTTGGTGCCGTCGGGTATTAGCGGCGAAGACCAAGTATTTCTTTTTGATATTCTCTTTGAGTGTAACTTAAATCAATACAACCTATGCCGCAACGCAAACAATAGAATATTAGACTTAGTGTCGCCGCACACGAGCCACTCGCCACAGCCACAAACGCCGCCACTAGAAGCTAGAAGCGGCTACAAAGGTAGCTGAAGCGCGCGACAGCCTCTTGTGGCCGGTGGTCGACACTTGCGGTCGGTGGCTGCTACTTTTTTTTAACCCTTGCGTGCAGTATCATAATGGACTCTGACGAAGAAGGTTTAATTGCGCTACTTTGATAAAAAGACGTCGTCGTAGAAGACGAAACCGTAGTTATTGGATACATCCAATTTTAACGAATGTAAACAAATGCAACGAACATATGATAATCTTCTAAACCATCCTAAAAAGTTTTTCAAACATTTTCGTTTAAGCATAGGTACGTTTTGGGAACTACATGCTCTATTATATGCTGGATTAAAGCACCACGATACCAACATGCGGAAAAGCATCGCACCTGCGGAAAGACTAGCTATCACATTAAGGTAAGTGGAAATAATCACTAGCATAAAACTCCACAGAACACTATGATAAAATAATCTATACTTTATTTATAATAGAAAAAACAATGCACATTGATTATAATAATCAATGTGCATTGTTTTTTCTACTAGAGAATAGCTAGTTAACAAATAAAACACGTAGGTATTTGTATTTAGTTATTATGTCTTTATTATAATTTGGTATCACTCGTCATCATCACGGAACATGTTTTCGATAACACAACTGTTGTCCATAGACTGGTCAGAATAATATGAATGAGTTGGAGAAGGCTGAATTATAGGTGAAGACGGGATAGATGTAGAAGCGTTTTGTGTAGAGTATGACATGTCAAGCATAGACTTGTCGGAATAATGTGAATGAAGTGGAGAAGGCTGAACAGATGTAGAAGCTTTTTGTGTCGAGTGTATGTTGGCATTTCCTGAAGAATAACCATAATATTGTGCCGAATAGGTTTCATAATTTTGATTATGCGTGTACTTTCTAATTAACTGTAATATTTCTGATTGAAAATCAAGTTTACAATTTTCGTCAATTTTCTTTACATGTGGAAGCAGCGACATCAGAAATTGCTTATCGGGGTCATTTTGGTCGCTTATTTGATCATGTTTACGTTTTAAATTTTCCGAAAGTGTTCTGAGAATTTCATTTTCTGATTTTTCGGCCCTTTTTATATTAATGTTTCTGTTTATTTTCGGGCGAGATGTTTCCGCATCATCAGTTGCATTAGTAACATCGGTAGGCGGTCTCACTTCTTTTAAGGAATTCAAGAACGATAGATGATTGAAATAAATGTACTGTTAACTGCTTGTTGCTGCCGAACCACTCGCAACGTTCTTGTTTTTTGCATTTTCTCTATTAAAACTGTCACGAAGACTCTTCCACTTCCTCTGTAATTTAGTTACTGTAACAACAAAAAATATAATTTTAATTTATTTAATTTATTTTTTAAGAAATATAATTTGTTTCAGGTATCTAGGAACTGGATGCTCGTTTGAGGATTTTGAACTCTCTTACCACCGTGGGGCCTCTACAGCAAGGAAAATAGTACAAGAAACATGTCAACTAATTTGGAACTATTTAAAAGCCGTTTGTATTTCAGAACCGACCCAAGACATGTGGAAAGAAATTGCCAGCGGATTTCTTCAAAATACTAATTTTCCTAATTGTTTAGGCGCCATAGATGGGAAACATATAAGAATTATTCATCCATTCGATACCGGCTCCTTGTACTTTAACTATAAAACATTTTTTTCAATAGTACTTCTAGCAAGTTGCGACTCGAATTTACTTTTTACGTTCGTGGATGTTGGGGCATACGGTAAAGCATCCGATTCTACAATATTTAGAGAAAGTGAACTGTGTAATAAAATACACCGAAAGACATTAAATATCCCCTCACCACGACAGGTCGGTAATCGACAACCATTGAACTACACATTTGTTGGTGATGAAGCATTTGGCCTCAGTGAAAATATGATGAGGCCATATGCTGGAAAATATTTGGACTTAGACAAAAAAGTTTTCAATTATAGGTTAAGCCGTGCCAGACGTTGCATTGAGTGTACCTTCGGCGTACTAGCAAACAAATGGAGAATATTACATCGCCCATTAAACACTTCTGTTCATTTCTCAGAAGACATTGTGAAAGCTTGTTGCATTTTGCACAACTTTATTAGCAAAAGGGATGGCTTCAATTTTCGGCATACTTTGAAAATAGTGGGACTCGAAAATATACAAAATACAGGCTGGCCAGTAACACGAGCGTCTACGGCAAGAGATACGTTAAAAGATTATTTTATGAATGAAGGAGCAATACCGTGGCAAGAAAATAGAATATAAATATATGGTTTTATATTATTTTATTAAACTTACCTTCAATGTTCTTTTCTTTGGCAGTTTTATTCGAAAAATCTCCCACAAACAATTCGCAGATTTCTTCCCAGGCCTTCACTTTTTCTCCTCTATTACTATAACTATCACTTTTTGAATCCCAAATCGCAGGACGGGATTGTATCTCTGATATAAATAATTCTATATCCATATTTATCTACCTATATGAACTACAGACTACGTGCGTGCGTTACCGTCGACTTACACAGGTTAACTGAGGCAAGGGAGAGAGGGGCGCGGAATCGCGCGAGTGGCGTGTGGCGGCTTTTTGTGTCGGCGTTTAGTGGCCGGTGCGAGCCACAAGATGCAAGCTGCGACGATTTGAAGCGTGGGGCCGCCACCGGCGCCAACCGTGTGCGGCGAGTCCATATAAAATGTATGAAAATTACAGGAAATATGCCAGTGGCGGCGTTTTGTGGTTGTGGCCGGTGGCCCGTGTGCGGGAGCCCTAATGCACTAAAATGTGGATAACCACCGAAAACAAGATTTAGTGACTTATGAACTGCGAAACGATATGAAAATTTAGCACGAGATGTACAACGAAGTTACGACAAGTACGATACGAAAAAAAAAATATATATATCCGGACATAAGAAACTTACTTTTCTATATGTTAATGTTGCCGGATTAAATTTAAATTTTACTACTATTCTTAACATAGTCCTTAAAGTTAACCCTTCGGAAAATCATGCATGGTGGAACAGAATTTCCAAGTGCGTTTACACATCCGATAACTGTAACATTATTACCTCGTTCTGCGGATGTTATACAGGGTGTTTGGCAGAACGTTGAACATACGAAAATGGTGGGTAGGTGGGGTCATCTGCTACTTACTCAGCCCTAATTTATTTGGCCCTGGCCGACTGGGTATTTAAAAAAAAAAAAAAAAGTTTTTTTCTTGTTTCACCACTTTCCTAACTTTAAAGTGTATTTTTTTTATTAAAAATGGGCAATAAAACAGGCAATTTTTTTTTTTTTATCTTTGATGTTGGCAGATTCTTATAAAATTATTGCTTTGTTCAGATGTTAGCTAGAAAAAAAGTTATGAGTCCTCAAACTTACAGAAAGATGTAAAAAATACTTGAATGTTAATTTCAACTTGCATTTAAAAAAAAACAAAAAATGATTGAGGAGTTCCAATTCTAGCAAAACATCCCTAGTGTGTGAGCTTTCTAATGGTATGTAATTTGCTTTTATAAAAAAAAAACTTTAAGAGTTATTTCATAATTTTATCAAGTAGGAAATTTTTGACTAAACTCTACCTTTACGGAAAGTTAAATGTTTTGCGAAATTTAATACTGCAAAGTTGGTAAAAATTATGGATCGACGGCTTGCCAGTAGCAGTGGTGCAAATTGACATTCACTATTCCCTTGAGATGGTTACACAAAGCAGGTAGAAATTTTGTTTCACTCTTGCGCAGTCATAGCGTATTTTTGCTCTCTTTCGCTCTCGTGGCACCGTGACGCGTCAGAATGAATTCTTGACGAAACTCTACCTTTACGGAAAGTTAAATGTTTTGCGAAATTTAATACTGCAAAGTTGGTAAAAATTAAATGATCGATTGAAATTATGCTGTACCAGTTAGGTGCGTTAATGAAACAATTAAATAATTTTAAATAATTTATTTAAATAATAAATCATATTAGATGTTCAAATTGACGCCCTTCATTCGCAATACAGGTGCGGCATCTACGTCTGATTTCTACAGTTGTTGTGCGCAGCAGCATCTCCTGTCGCATAACTTCGAAAGCAGCATTAATTCGATTTATCAAATCTTCCCGACTTTCTACTTCTGTAGTGTAAACTAGTTCCTTTGCCCTTCCCCACACGTGAAAATCGAGCGGAGTGAGGTCGGGCAATCGCGGAGGCCAGGGAATTGGTCCTCCCCTGCCAATCCACGAATTTGGGAAACAATTATCCAAATGCTCACGTACAACTAGACTAAAGTGAGCTGGGCAACCATCGTGTTGAAAGACAATAGGCCTGTTTATGTCTACTTGGAACACTTCTTCCACTAATGGTGGTAAATCATTTATCAAAAACTCCAAGTAGTTGTTCGCGTTGATGTTGTCGGGCAAATAATGAGGCCCTATTAGCTTATCGCCAATCACTCCTGCCCAGACATTCACACTGAATCTCCTCTGGAAGCCTCTTTGTCTCTTCACGTGTGGGTTTTGATTTTTAAGTGCCCAATGGTGAAGATTGTGATAATTGACAGTCCCTTCTTTGTCAAATTTGGACTCGTCTGTCCACAAAATACTTTTTAAAAAGTTAACGTCGTCCACATCGGTATGCAGCAAATGGCGACAAAATTGCACACGTCTCCCAAAATCACTGTCATCGAGACCTAGAACAAACAAAACATGTCTAAGAATTGATTTCAATACTGAATCTTTTCTTCCTCCGAGTTCAAACTCTACAATTATCCAAATTTTTCATCTTCAATTTTTAAGTACACTAATTGGCTTTATGGCTTAGCCATAAAGACGTAAGACCAAATTCACAAAAGGGCGTGCGACTTTCCAATTTTGTTCTAAAAAGGACCCATAAGTGCTGGCAAGTTTACCTACGCTGACCACCTGCGCAAACCGAATCCGAAATCCGAATCCTGTAAGCGCTGGCCGCCTGATTGTTACGTGAATGCGGCCGAATAGGAATAGTTTATTGAATTTAATTTGAAATTAGAATTGAATGCGCTAAAAACAACATGAGGCAAAACAACTAATAAAGAAAGTGACGAAATCAAGGTTAAATGGAACGATCAATTGAACTGTCTCATAATTTACTACATTCCACAAAATCGTATCAGATGCAGTGCATAAACGGCTTAATCTTACCTTGCACTGGAGTGTAGTGAAAAGCATGTCTACCATCTTGCCGGAGAACAGACCACACTTTCCATATGCTTAAGCCAAGTATTGAAGCTATCTGTCTAATGCTTTTGGTAGGATCCGCGTCAAACTCGGCAAGAACTTGTTCGTCAATGGTAGCATCGAGTCGTGCTGCGTTCACTCGTGGTTCTTGTAAGTTCAGGTTACCGGTTTGTCGTAAACGTCGGTAAGTACTCGCAAACGTCTGATGACTGGGTACTCGGCGGTTGGGATAACGCTCTTGATAAATTCTTCGCGCTTCACGCGAATTTGTATTAGCGCTTCCATACGCTAACAACATGTCCGCGTATTCCTCACTGGTAAAAGCAGCCATTTCTTTACCAATAACAACAAGTAACAGTAATAACAAAAAACTTAACAAACTTAAACTTAACTAGTGATAACAATAAAAGAAAACGAAGTGAACAAAAACAAACGTAAGCGTAACGGGCACGTGAGATCGCAGAGGCAGTTAAGTCTCGACTGAATAAAAGAAAAGAATTCATTCTGAGGCGTCACGGTGCCACAAGAGCGAAAGAGAGCAAAAATACGCTATGACTGCGCAAGAGTGAAACAAAATTTCTACCTGCTTTGTGTAACCATCTCACGGGAATAGTGAATGTCAATTTGCACCACTGCTACTGGCAAGCCGTCGATCCATAATTTTTACCAACTTTGCAGTATTAAATTTCGCAAAACATTTAACTTTCCGTAAAGGTAGAGTTTCGTCAAAAATTTCCTGCTTGATAAAATTATGAAATAACTCTTAAAGTTTTTTTTTTATAAAAGCAAATTACATACCATTAGAAAGCTCACACACTAGGGATGTTTTGCTAGAATTGGAACTCCTCAATCATTTTTTGTTTTTTTTTAAATGCAAGTTGAAATTAACATTCAAGTATTTTTTACATCTTTCTGTAAGTTTGAGGACTCATAACTTTTTTTCTAGCTAACATCTGAACAAAGCAATAATTTTATAAGAATCTGCCAACATCAAAGATTAAAAAAAAAAAAATTGCCTTTTTTATTGCCCATTTTTAATAAAAAAAAAATACACTTTAAAGTTAAGAAAGTGGTGTTTTTTTTATAAATACCCAGTCGGCCAGGGCCAAATAAATTAGGGCTGAGTAAGTAGCAGATGACCCCACCTACCCACCATTTTCGTATGTTCAACGTTCTGCCAAACACCCTGTATTGCCCACTTGTTTAGTACTGCGATGTGGGGATGAGGAGGTGTCAATCAAACAACATGACGTGTATTACTTTGAGAGTCAATTGTGAACAGAGACTCAACTGTACTCAGCTACAGTCCTCAACTGTCCTCTCTCCTTTAATAGGTGGTTTAAATATACATAGATAGTACGTGACTACGTGCTAACATGAAGTATATCTACCTTAACTTAACCCTGAACAATACGTGACATGCTGATGTACAATATACGTGACTTCTCACCACAGTACCTTTCGGGGCTAAAACTTTCATTGGAGTATGAACCGTCGAAAGACCACTTTCATCTACGTTATAAATTCTGTCGCTTGTAAAACTGAATCTAGACAACAATTCTGTGTATTTTGTAAAGAACAATTGAACGTTTGTCCTGTTAAATGCAGTTGCACATGCAAAGCTAGTTGCTTCGGGTTTGCGCAAACTTAGATTTTGGTGTCGTTTAATAAAGTATTGATAAAATGTCTTACCAGCTATTTTGTTTCCATTCCACGCCTGTGGATAAGATTTATTCAAAATAACTGCATATTCATATACTAACTTAAGGAATTCTTCTTTGGTTATGCCATAGTGAAACTTAGACGCCTTGAAGCAATAATTTACTAATTGTTGTTCTTCTTGATCTGTAAAGGCACGGTTGACATCGTAGTGGGGCTCGTAAATGAATTCGTCATTTTCTGATTCTTTATGCTTCTTTACGTAACGACCGATTAAAGTCTTCGATACCTTAAAGACTTCAGATGCTTTTCGAATTGACATTCGTTGGTCGAGAACATTTTAACAGCATTCATAACATTTTCCTTACATGGTTTGGGCCGGGTCACGTTGTTTTTACTTCGCGGCATCTAAAAAGTAAATTACAAATGTAGGTTTTACCTCATAAATGTTTGACTTGTACCTTGGGACTGTCCCAAGGTACAAAAATATAAATGTCCTAAGGTACAAATTCTTGCTGTGATGACACAAAACTCGTGTGAACATTAAAAACAATAAAATTATATAATATTTGTGAAAATACAGCATTATTAATATGTAGACTAATAAACTAAAACATAACGCGAACACTTACCTATTCATTTAGCGCTGACAGGACTTAAAATGGCCGACTTTACTGTGTACAGCTGAGATATTATAACAGAGGAGACACGAGATGGCGCTACGTGTACTTTCACTTAGCAATATTTTTCTCATTATAAGGCTGTCCCGAGGTACGTAGTGTCCCTAGGTACAAGGACCTCCCCTACCTGAGTGAGCCTGTACGTTAGGGTGACGCATTTCATGCGCACCCAGGCCTCAAAACTGGGCAGAACGGCACTTACAACGCGCTGGCGCGCGTTTCGCGGTAGTTGAAGGCGCTCGCGCCAGATTTCCAGCGCGTGCTCGTGCGCGTTCCGCCGCACCTCAAGTGCGTTTGGCGCGACCCCCTTATCATCCCGGCGGACGGAGGGACGAAATTGTTCGTACACCTCCGTATCCGTTTCCGCCAGGATTTCAAAGGGCCGGGTCAAAGGGCCGACAAATGACTGATATAGAAACAGCTAGATTAGTTTACTTTGCTTACTTTCATAGTGTAATGTCATACGGGATCCTATTATGGGGATCGGCCGCAGATATCCAAAGTATTTTCATACTACAAAAGAGAGCAATCCGTGCTATTTATAAAAAAAGAAGCCGTGATTCTCTTCGTAGTCTATTTAAAGAAGTTAATATACCTACCGTGCCTTCCGAATACATATATAAAAACATAAATAAATTCAGCAAAAAGAAGGACGTACATAATTTTAACACTAGGAACAAAGATAAGATCATTACACCTTTTTATAGAGTAAATAAGACAAGTAAATCATTTCTTGGAAATTGTATTAGATTCTATAATAAACTTCCTTTAATTGTGACAGCTTTGCCAGACCATAGATTCAAAAAGTATGTGAAAAAGGTCCTTATGACACGTGGCTACTATAATATTAAAGAATATATGGATGATGGAGATGTTTGGCGGATGAATCCATCGGTCTCATTGCGGCAGACTGGCATCCTTTAGCTATCACACCGAATTGGCAATCAAATTAAGTCAATGCTATGTACTTTGTAAATTTCGAATTCTTAAAATATACGCAAGACAACTGATCAGATTGTAGGCATGTTTCTATATATGTAAATCTGGGGGAGCGCTCCCTGTACTCGATACCTACTTGAAATTATCATTGTTTTTTTTTTCACACTTTCCTGGTATGAGTGCCTACATATCGATGTATGGGGATCACTAACCTAGATACTAAAAATGTTTAAACAATGTATAAAATTATTAATCAAAGACTTTAAAAGATGACAAAAAGAATGATCTCGGAGTTTCTTATAGTCTTTCTTCTCCGAGTGTCACACCGTAGGTAGATAGAGAAAGACTCGTAGGAAGCTAGGATAGGATCCGGTCGTCCTCGCAAGGCGAGGCTCGCGACGCGTTCTATGCTTCAGACCCGATCCCAGCCCGCGCTGGTTGATCTTAATTATATTTTATAATAAGCGATTAATTACGGACATGCCATAACAATATTAATAAATTTAATAACATTATTGTTGAAATGTAAACTAATTTATTAGTTAAGATTTATTTTTATTTTTTTTCATTATCATTGTATTTGACTTATAATAAGTACGATCGATTCGTCTACATTATCAATAAACGTTTTCATTTTCATTTTTCATTTTCGGGTACGCGTCAGGACAGTCGCCGCCTCGTACGAGATGGTACGGTATCCTCGTGCGATCCTGATGGCCACCACGCGCTGCAAACTATTGAGAATATGTTTGCAGCGGGAGGCACCCGTCAGCCGATCCGACCAAACGGGCGCCCCATAGAGGGCCATGGACCGCAGGACACCGCTGTAGAGGCGACAAACTTCCTCCCTGGGTCACCCGAGATTTGGCAGAAGCCTTTGCAGGGCACCTGCCGCTCCGCGAATTCGGGGGGGCAGCTGCTCGAGGTGAGCTTCGAAGGCCCAGCGCCCGTCCAGTACCAGGTCGAGATATTTTATCGTCGGCCTGGTTTCGACGGTTGCGCCACCCACACGCATGATGGTGTGAGGTGGCTCTCCTCCACGACGAAGCCCGTGAAACCAGATGGCTTCGGTTTTGCGGGGAGCCACCTCAAGGCCCAACCCACGTATTCTGCCCACAACACAGGCCACACCCAGCTCGGCGAGCCGCAGCGCACTGCGGAAGGAGTCCCCCCTGGCCATAACGAGAGTGTCATCTGCATAGCAGGTGACATCTACGCCTGGGGGGAGACTGGTCCTCAAAACCGGATCGTACGCGAGGTTCCATAGCAGGGGGCCTAACACCGACCCCTGCGGAACCCTGCAACTGATTGCGCGGACTCTCTCGTCCCCGTCCCGACTTGTGTATATGATCCGCCTGTCGTGCAAATATGCCCCGACCAAGCTTCTCAGGTAGGGAGGCACGTTGTGGCGATGGAGTGCCTCCCTGATCGACCGCCAGGGGAGGGAGTTGAAGGCGTTGACGATGTCCAAACTCACCGCCAACACCACTTCCCCCTCCCGGACTGCATCTTCCGCCAAGGCGCGGACGCGTCTGATGGCGTCGACCGTCGATCTGCCTTAGCGGAAGCCGAATTGGCAGTCTGACAGGTCGGGACCCACGCACGACAGGCGCTCGCTGAGACGAGCGGAGACTATTCGCTCGAAGAGCTTCCCCGCCTGGTCCAGCAGGCAGATCGGCCGGAACGCGGACGGAGAGTCCGCAGGCCTTCCCGGTTTCGGGATGAGGACCAGCCTTGCCTCCTTCCAAAGCGTTGGGAAAACGCCGGAACGGAGGCAGCTACTGAATAGCTGCCTCAGTTTGCCCCCCAAGACAGCCAAGGCCAAGACCCAGGCACGACCCGGGATTTCATCCGGGCCTGGCGCGGTGTTTCGCGCAGCGAGCCGCCTCATGGCTCGGCCCAGCTCTCCCTCCGTCACTTCCACTTTTCACCGCCATCTCAAGCGGGCACCTGACCCAGGCGCTGTTAAGGCCGGATCGGTGGCGGCGAATTTTCCCCACCCGGATGTCTGTGGTGGGACAGTTTGTCTTGCGCATGATGGCGCCGACCAGCTCCTCTGGGGTGACGGAGTCGTCGAGATCCATCACCCGCAGTTCAGCCATTTTTACGGGGCGGGTTATGAGTCTCGGTCGTGCCCAGGGCCCTCCTCAGCTCCTCGGCCAGTGAGTCGGCCGTAGCGGAGCAGTCCGGTCCGGCTATTCTAAGCACCAGACCCCCGTTGATCGCCCTTTTTTGGGCGATTCCCCCGTCCAGGCCAAACTTGCCGATATCTACCTTGGCCTTGGCCTCCCTCATGACGTCCGCCAGGGTCACGGACTCACCTTCACCTTGGCTCTTCTCCCCAGAGCCAGAAGTCGACACTGCCGGTCTCATGTCCTTAGCCAGTGAGGCCCGAAACTCACTCAGCTGTTTGGCCATCATGGCGGACATCTTTTTCATGATGGCCTCGTCTGAGGACCGAACGGTCGGCGCCTCCGGGCGCGGCCCGGGCGTGCTCGCCTGCGTCCGCGGCGTCGGCGGAGGCGGTCCCGCTGGCGGTGGTCCCGCCGGAGCCCTCGCGCCTGCAGGTCGGCGGAGCTACTCCACCTCCGAGGACAGCGAAGCGACCTCCGCTGTCAGCGTGGCGTTCGCTTCGCGCAGCTCCGCGATCTCCCGCTCGAGGCGTTCGGTGCTGACCGCCGCGGACCGCTCGTTGAGCACGTACACCCCCGCCTGTATATTGCGGATGTTGACCCTGATGACGTTCTTGAGGTCACCTTTGATGTTTTTGCATCTGTCGGTGACCTTCTCCATGATCATCAGGGCCTCCAGCGTCCTCGCGCCGACGTCCGCCGTCGGCTGGTGGTGCAGCTCGGCGCTCAGGCCCTGAGGTCGCGCTCCGGGTCCTCCTCGGCGGCGACTCGCCGCGTGCGTCTTGCCCTGACGCTCCCCCGCGACGCGCTCGACATGCCCGACACGCCCGACACGAGCGACATCTGCGAGCCGTCGCTGTCGTAATCTACCGTCTTCGCGAGCGCTTCGCTCGCGCCGGCGCGGCCGGGCGGGCGAAGGTGTCTCGCGCCGCCGCCGCCAGGGTCCGGGAGCCCCGCTCCGATGTTAGGGAGCCTCGCTCCGATGCCAGCCGGCCTCGCTCCGGCGTCGGCTTGGTGCAGCTGCGCTCGGCCGCGCTGCGCGTGCAGACGGCGTGCTTGTCGACGGCACTGGGCGTGCGCGCCTTCTTACCGACCTCCTTGGTCGGACTGCCAATGGTGCCCCCCCCAGATACGGTGGAGCAGCCGGGTCCCGAGGGACCCGAAGGGGATTCTCCGGCGACGCCGGTACCCCCTGGGGTAATGTTTTCTCATTGGTAGACATTCCATAAGTTAAATTTAATTTGCCGCCCTCGTGACCGGGTACACCCCCCGGCCACGCAGTCCCTTGCCGGGCGGCGAGCTTGGACTTGGGTAGTTTTTTATCGAGGTTTTCTTCCTCGGCGCCCCTGCACTGCGTCCTTCGAAAGCCAGTGGGCGCAGCATAGGGGCGAAGAAGGTGAAAGAAGTTATTTTTTTAATTATTGCATAAAAAAAAAAAAAAAGGTTTGTTAGTCTTCTAACCTAACTTATCCGAGTCGGATTGCACTGACAACAAACACAACGTTTACAACATTTCTTTTCTACACTACATTACACCAATTGAATATTCGATAAAATACATGTCCACTTGAACTATCGTCCACTAATTGTATATATAGATATAGTGCTTATATCGCACGCCCAAAACAACACTGCACTAAGTCTAAGAGGACCCATACACCTACAATAATATTGCACAATGTTGATGATTGCACAATATGATTGATGAGCTCCGAAACCCACACGGTACAATTAAATTGAGACAATAAAATTGAACAAGCATTCTCGTCATAACTTTCTTCAGTGCACCATGTCTGATAAAGATTTGGCTGCAGCTATCGTGTGTTTAATTGTAGCGAAACGGCAAAAACGAAAACGCCGAATCTGGACTAAGGGCTGGTTGATGAAAAGGCCAATCTACAATAACGAACGCCTGTTAAAGGATTTAGAATTAACTGAATTGAAAGATTTCAAGAATTATATGAGAATGGACCCTATCAAATTTAGGGGGACCGATTTTTAAAATACCGATGGACGACATCCCGATAATTGAAACGCCGAATGGTTGTTTGGTCGAAAGTTATAAATCCCGAAAGTTCATTTGCCCGAAAGTTTAAAATCCCGAAGTTTAAAATCCCGAAGTACAAAATTCCGAAATTGCCACCGTTTCCGAGAAAAACGATTTTTTGTAAACCTTACCTCAAAAAACGGACAAGTCAAAGAATACAAAGTATAATAAAATTGTTAGATGAATCTCTAGGGAAGTAGCGCTCGCCGGCCGCTGCCGCGGCACCGCTCGCTACGCTCGCTCGGCTCGCGCGCGGTTGGTCTCTGTTCTAACATAACCTAACCAATTTTACCCAGTTCAAAATGAATCATTATCTCCCGCAGAAATGTATTTACCATTTTTTAATTATCTATCTATTGTATGTTTCATCATTTTGAACTGGGTGAAATAGGTTAGGTTATGTTAGAACTGCGATCAACCGCGCGCGAGCCGAGCGAGCGAAGCGAGCGGTGCCGCGGCAGCGGCCGGCGAGCGGTGCCGCGGCAGCGGCCGGCGAGCGGTGCCGCGGCAGCGGCCGGCGAGCGGTGCCGCGGCAGCGGCCGGCGAGCGCTACGAATAACTGTGTTGCAGTGCCATCTATGAGTAATCGCGGGAACTACGTCGCTGCTCTTTGGGATTTCATCCATCGGTATTTCGTCCATTCGGGATTTCGTCCATTCGGGATTTCGTCCTTTCGGGCATTTGAACATCGGTATTTTGTGTTTCGATATAACGACTATCGGCATTTAAAACTTTCGGTATTTTGAATTTCGGTGTTTTGGACGTCGATATTTCAATCATAGGTATTATGAACTTTCGGGATTTTGATACGTACCCAATTTAGGCAATTGATTCAGTTGGTAGAACCTTTAATAGAGAAAAAAAATACTGTAATGAGAGAAGCAATTTCACCATTTCAACGTTTGGCCATTACATTGCGATACCTGGCCACTGGAAATACTTTCGAAGATTTGAAATTCAGCACTGCAATCTCACCACAATCACTTGGCAAAATTGTAATAGAAACCTGTGAAGCAATAATACAAGTTCTAAAGGACTATATTAAGGTAAGAAAATAAATACATTTAGTAATTAATTAATTTATTTATTTATAGGCCGTGTCTATATGTGCTACTACAAAAGACCTATTTCTCTATTCTTTAAATGTAGATATGTATTGCAATAAAAGATAGTTTTCATTTCCTTCTGTATGATTTACAACAAACGTAGTAGTTTCATCAAAATTCTCTGAGCTATGTTCCATAGCAGGTAGCTGATTGTCGATTCGCTCTGATGGCTGGTTAACATATCTTGGTACAAGCGATGGTCTTGCTGTAATTTGTACTAAACATGGGTCAACATATGTTGGTGATGGTAAAGGCATTGCGCTAATATGAACTGGAGATTGGTTAACGTACGATCTTGATGGAGTTGAGTTTGCGGAAATATGAACTGGAGATTGGTTAACGTACGATGTTGATGCAGTTGAGTTTGCGGAAATATGAACTGGAGATTGGCTGTATTGAATATTGTGCGTAAATTCGTTATTTTTTACAGAATTACGGTGTAGCTGTCCCAATTGACCTTCCATTAGGATTTCAGCAATCGCTTTTTTAGCATAAATTTGTTGCGGTCGATCCATTTTTCGTAGATCTGCGGCGCAAGCCAGAGCCCAATAGGTGTATTCGTCTTTTTTTTCACTGAGATGCTCATATGCCAAATTCATAAGTTTTTCTTCATTCTTGGCTTTTGTAGAAGCATGCTTCTTTAAAATTTTCCGAGGAGCCGTGTTATTATTATCATTCTTGCAATCATCTTTATCATCCAATGTAGAAGTTTGACTAACCTAGAAATAAAAAAAATAAGTATTTTATATATTCTGTGTACATATTCCTTTCCAGCTACCACAAACAAACGAAGAATGGGAAGAAGTGGCCAAAGGGTTTGAAATCAGGTGGAATGCTCCTCACATCCTTGGTGCTATAGACGGCAAGCATGTGGAAATAAACAAACCTCCTGGCTCGGGATCATACTACTACAATTATAAAAAACAATTCAGTATTGTGTTGATGGCTATTGTAAATGCCAACTATGAATTTATTATGGTCGATGTTGGAACGAATGGTCGAGTCAGATGGAGGTGTGTTACAAAATACCAAATTCGGACAAAAATTAAGGAACAATGATTTGAATATCCCAAGACCTGCAGTTGTGAACAATAGTACTCGAAATCTCCCATATGTCTTTGTAGGAGATGACGCCTTCCCAATGGGGCCAAATTTATTAAAGCCGTATAGTCAAACTGGATTGACAAAAGAAAAACGAATATTTAATTATCGATTGTCACGTGCAAGGCGGTTAGTGGAAAGCGCATTTGAAATACTTGCAACTCGTTTTGGAGTATTTCAAAGATCATTTTATTTACACCCTGTAAAAGTACAGAAGGTTGTTCTAGCTTGTTGCTATCTTCATAATTTCTTGAGAAAATCCACATATTTTTCTTACAAGTTAATTCCTAATGAAGATGTAGATACCGGGACTGTACATCCACCAGCCGAGAAAATAACTGTGTTGACTCCCTTGGAAAGTTGTAACCAGAAAAAATCGCTACAGATTGCTAAGCGAGCAAGGGACGACTACTGTGAATATTTTAACAACGAGGGTGCAGTTTACTGGCAGGATAAATTTGTTACTATGTAATTACATACTTTTGAATAAAATGTTATAAACCGTGTTTTGTTCCACATCATCTTCAACAGAATTTTGTGTATCAGAATTTTGGGTAATATCCATAGAAATTTCAGAGTCACACGCCATTTATTGATCATGTAAAAAGTTTATGTCACTGTAGTACCACAACGTTGGTTCATATATAGAATCAGCACTTGCCCCAGATTTCATAGAATCCATGTATTTTTTAATTCTTTCCGATAGTTTGTTCTCAGAGCATTAAATTTTTTTTTCAAGTCGTCTTTATTTGCTTTTGGAAACATCTCTTGGTACTTGCTAAGCAACAAATCATAAGCCATACTCTTTTTGTCCCGGTCATGGTACAATTTACTTTTAACATTCCACAAAGCAGGTAAATCACGATATAATTGAATGCACTCGATAATGAATTCTCGTTCCTTTTCTTTAGCTGAAATTTTTTGTGCCATTTTCGCTGCAAAAATACACGCGTGCGTGCGCGACCGCTCCGAACTGTAAACTAAAAAATATTGGGCAATATACCATACACAAGACACAATAAATAAATATTGTGCAATAAAATTTAAAAGTCCTCAATCTTTTGCTCAATCATTGCGCAATCTTCAATACTACCCCTATATGTTCAATAATATTGTGCAATCATCAACATTGCGCAATATTATTGAAGGTGTATGGGTCGCCTAAGAGCAATAGCGCACTAGCGACCTGGCAGCGCGGCCACGACGCGCGGCCCGGCCGCAGGGGTTGCGATTTGCAACGCGGCCAAACCGCGGCTACGATCGTCAGTTGCACATACAGCGCGCTTCAAAATGGACGTTGAGGAAATAGCAGTACTTTTGTATCTTATAAGTAAGAAGCGGAAAAAGAAAAGCAAAAAATATTGGGTTCATCCCTTGCTACGTGAATGGCGAACAAAGGGATTATTTCACCGACCTTCAGCAATATGATGAAAAGTTATTTTTTTATTATTTTTATTATTTGCGGATGAGCGAGTCTTCGTTAGAAGAACTGTTAAGAAAATGAAGTCCATCAATCACCAGCACTGTAACTAAATTTCGCCCCTGCATTTCTGCCAAGGAAAAACTTGTTGTAACTTTTAGGTAAGCCTATGCCTATCTACTTTTATTCAAATGATTTCTTTACGGTACCTGTGTCTGTTTTATGACACACATGGTAGATAAGTGAAACAAGTAGGTACATAAAAGTATTTAAGTACTGTATTATTATAATCAAAGGTGCAGTTGTTCAATAATTATTAAAAAACGTTTAAATTATTTTTGAATCTTGCGAGGCCAGAGAGTAGTTTGATTCGGTTCATTGGATAGCATTTTCTTCTCTTCTTGAATCCAATGGCGGCGGCAGTTCACTGGGACGTGTCATTATCCGATTGCTTAGTGAAATATCCCTGTTGATATTCCTGATGGTTGGTATAACTGCTTCGCGGGTAAGTAAGTTGGCTGTGCCTGGTGGCTTGGATCATATCTGCCACTTTGAGCTCGGTGGATTAGATTAATCATTTCCATCTTATCAGCATGGTGTCAGCTTCGCGATTTCTTTACTAAGGAAAGCATAAATAATCTGTCATTGTCGTCTTCGAGAACTGATTCACGTTGAATTCTTGAATTTATACTTTCTTTCCAAACCGAAACAAGATCTTCTTTTTCGAAACTATTGTCTTCCTTTTTCTTCTTTGATCTTGGGTGTCCTTGATTTACTGATTGGGGCTGGGAGGGACTATATTTTACGCATCATTTAAGTTCGATTCTGTTGTATTCGGTTCCACCGTATCTTTAAGGAACATCAGGTGTTGAAAATATACATAGGGAGATTTACGTTTAGCTGCGGCGCCACTTTTTGTGCCGTCTCGTCTTTGACTCGTCGTAGCACCCTGAGGAATGAGTCCCTTATATTTTTCCATTTTTTTTGGAGTGACTTGCCTGGAAATTAAAAAAAAAGTTTTCATAACATGTTTGTTTGTTCTACAGGGTGGCCCATAAGTCCTTACACATGTAAATAATTAATGAATAAAAAACTAATTCCAATAAGAAATACCTTTTTATTTCGTATTAACCTTTATAAAATGGGAATTATTTTTTGAAAATAACATCATCCAAATGTAACCCGTTACGATCACGGCACTCATGTAAGCGACGTCTAAAACTGTCGACGACTGCGCGGCAAGTCAGTTCTGTGATGTTAGCGATTTCTCTTTGAATATTTTCTTTTAGGGCTTCAATTGACCGCGGGTTTGTGTCATACACTTTAGATTTCAGATAACCCCATAAGAAAAAGTCCATCGGGGTTAGATCCGGACTACGTGGTGGCCAGGAAATGTCTCCTCTTCAAGAGATCACTTTGTTGGGGAAAAGTTCACGAATGACGGGCATAGCAGTGTTAGAGGTATGGGCCGTCGCGCCATCCTGTTGAAACCAGGTCCGAGTATTGTAGCCTGGAAAATTCTGCAACGCTGGTGTAAAAAACTCCTCGACCATTGCTCTGATATCGCTCTGAATTAACAGTAATCGCGCGACCTCTGCCGTCTTCAAAAAAAAATAAGGGCCTATGATGCCACGAGCTGACATAGAGGCCCATATGTCACTTTAGGGCTGTTTAATGGCTTCTGATGTTTACGTTTTGGATTTTCGGGGCTCCAGTAGCGGCAATTTTGTTTACTTACATGCCCATTAATGTGGAAGTGAGCTTCATCAGAGAATAACACGTTATTGAACGAATAAAAGCGGCTAAACATTTCATTCGCGTAATTTAGTCTCTGAATGGCGTCAGTGTCTTTTAATTCCTGTACCAACTGAATTTTGTAGGGGTGCAGACGTAAATCTTTCTTTAAAATTTGCTGTAACGATGTTCTGGATACGTTTAATATTCTGGAACGCTTACGAGTAGACTGTCGATGTTTTCTTCTGTCCTTGATGTCCTTGGTCGACCCGACCGCTTTTTATCTAACGTCGAACCAGTCTCTTCAAACTTTGCAACCCAGTTCTTGATCGTTCGAACAGTTAGAGTGTTGTAGTGGAACTACTTAGTTTAAAAAATATATTATTTTTATCTTTGGTCGGCTCATGACAGATATCGAATAGAAAAAATGGTTGTTTTTTTTTTAAAAAAATAAAAAATAAACCCAACCAATTACAGGCACTTGTAAATAGTCAAACATTAATAAGAAAAAATTATTCATTATATTTGTTATTTATTTATATCTATAAAATTAATTATTTTTATATTATCATATATTTATATGTCATTATTATTATAATTTATTTATTTATATTGTTCTTAGCGACGCAAAATGCTTGTTCTGTCTATATTATGTCAAAACAATTGTCATTATTTGGGTGGACCATGAGCATATAACGACGGACGCGCTTTAATGCTACCACCGGATCCAATGCGCCCCAACTGAGAAGATCCGGCGAAACAAACTCAGTGGGTTACTTTACTACCGGTTTCAACACGGCCCACATGAGACGGTCCGGCGAAACATACTCAAATGGACAAATACGCGGGGTTTTGGTCCAATTAATATCATTTATTTTTAGTAGGCATACACATTTATTTATGCATGTTGTCATGGTGATGTAAAAACGAAAAGTATATTTTCCGATTATGTGTTTGAATCAAAATATTTTATTGCTGTTTACTCCTTCCCTACACTCCCGCTAAATTGGTGACCCCGATTAGCGGGAGTATAGGGAAGGAGTAAACAGCAATAAAATATTTTGATTCAAACACACAATCGGAAAATATATTTTTCGTTTTTAAGGAGTCTACACACCAAACCCGCCGATCCGCCGACACAACCCGGCGGCTTGGTGTCGGCGACCCAAACCCGCCAACCCGCCAACATGTGTCATGGGGCTGTGTCGGTGAGTTAGTCGGCGGCAAGAAATCAGTACAACTTTTTTAGTTAGTGATTGCAGTGTGTACGAACGTGACGTGTTGTTTTTCTCGAATATTGCAGCCTACAATAAACATGGATACTGATGCTGATCTAATAATAGCAGCATGTGGAATAATTTTAGCTGGGTCCCTGAAGAGAAAACGACAGTGTTGGGTTAGACCAAGCTTAATGAGTCGCAGTCGTTACAGTAACAGTGACAGAATAAAAGATTTAAGAACAGACGATTTGATTGTAAAAAGATCCTTACATTTTAAGACATTTATGTCGTTAACGTTTACCGACTTTGAATATTTACTAAGCATTGTTGGACCCACAATAGTTAAAAAAAATACAAATTACAGAAGTGCAATTTCACCAACGGACAGATTATCATTAACATTAAAATACCTGACTACGGGAGATTCATTCAACAGTCTTTGTGACACCTTTAAAGTATCTCCTCAACTTATTTCCTACATTATTCCAGAAGTGTGCCAAGCTATCGTAGATGGACTTTCGGATTATGTGAAGGTATGTACATATATGGGCGTTTAACTTTCTTTAATCTTCCAGAAAAACTATGTTCCGAAAAATTACTATATAAGTAGGCAAATGGCTATCCTATCACCGAGCACATTTCCGATTTCAGATTCCACGAACATCAAACGAATTGACAAAAGTTGCAGATGGATATCTGAGTAGATGGAATGTACCTAATTGTGTTGGATCTATGGATGGAAAGCACATTAGAATTGAATGTCCAGCACGAAGTGGAAGCGATTATTTTAATTATAAAATGTATTTCAGTATTGTACTGTTTGCATTAGTGGATGCAGATTATAAGTTTTTATACGCTAATGTGGGGTGCCAGGGTCGCATTTCCGATGGTGGTGTATTTGCTAACTCTTCATTATGCAGAATGTTATATAATAATGATTTAAATTTGCCAGATAAAAAACCTCTACCTGGAAGAATTATGCCAATACCCTATTTTTTTTTAGGCGACGATGCGTTTCCTTTACAAACCAATATTTTAAAACCTTATGATGGTAATCATGCGAAGGGGTCTCCCAAGAGAGTGTACAACTATCGCATGTGTCGAGGTCGAAGAGTAGTTGAAAACGTATTTGGACAGTTAACAAAACAATTTAAGATATTTAACAAACCCATCCAGCTAAATCCACAAAAAGTTACTATTGTAACATTGGCATGTATTCATTTGTTCAATTATGTAAAACGACATGGTATAATACAACAAAATGAATATGATACTGAAAATAGTAGGGGAGAAATCAATCCAGGAGATTGGCGCAGGGAACCACGTGAAAATAATTTGTTTGCTGACTTGCCTAGACAAGACAATACACATTCCCTTGAGGTTACAAGGACACAATCTCCTGAGGTTATAAGGACAGAATTGGTTCAATATTTTCTTTCCGATGTCGGGAGATTACCATGGCAGAATGATCAATGACTAACTCGTAAGTTTTAATGAAACTCATACTTGTATTAGTACTTGTATTTTTATTATAATTTGTATTAAAAACTTCGTAAATCACTTGTTTTTGTTTATTTATAAGTGGTTTTATTTACCGAGTTATTCTATAAATCCCCACCGCGAAATCCCCACTGATGTTTTTATGCATTTTGAGTATACTATGACGATTCTATGACAACAACATTAAGACGAAATACTTGTGCCTACATAACGTTATCTCGCATCAGGTGATAGGGTTATTCTCAGAGTGCATACGGTGGGGATTTGTGGAATAAACCTATTTATCTGACTCAATAGATGATAATATGTTCTCAATATCACCACTCTCTTGAAGCGACACACGTAACGAAGGTTCAATTGAAGATGTTGAAGGTTCTCCAAGAGGCGGTGAAACAGGGTTTGTTACGGCAGAGTTGGATGATGAGTAGTAGGAATTTACATCACATTGATCCATTGTATAATATCCTGGATGACTATGGGAAGTAGAAGGTCTTGGCGAAGCTTCGAACATGTCTGAACGATATCCAGTTTCGGTTTCAAAAAAGATATTGTTAATCCGATGTTTTATTATTGCCTTTGTTGTTTTATCAAATTTTCTAAGTTGTGTCGCAATATATTCGCCAAACAAATCGTCCTCATCTTTTATTTTTTGATTTGTCCGTTGACTGACTGTTCTCATTAAATTTAATGCTTCCGACACCATCTCATTACTTGGATTAGGTTTATAACGCTTATTCGCTTGGGGAATGATGTTTGACGTTTGAGGTGAATCGTTTTCCCCATGTTGAGCATCATTGTCCGCATGTTGGGCATTATTGTCAGTTGCTGTTATCTCCTGAAATAATATTTTATTTGAATCACCAACAGTTTACTTATGAAATGTATTATACACTTGCTTTTACCCGCGAGTAGGTACACCGCACGGAATATATGAAAAAAAAGACAATGGTCATAAATCATACCTAATACTAATTGTTTTAGAAATATTATTATTAATTATTATTTACATTGATAATTATTATCAATGTAAATAATAATTAATAATAATATTTCTATCTTCTCAATGTAAATAATAATTAATAATAATATTTCTAAAACAACCTAAAAAGAAAAAAAAAGAAAATGGTACGGAATCTCTCGGTTTATAATAGAAATTCGGCAAAATCAAAAGATTGTAGAGAAAAGAGTTGTTAGTTTTTAAAAAATACATTTGCAATGACTATTATATCTGTGCACATGCCATTCCAAGAAATAATTTGTTTAGAAATATTTCGGTGCAATAACAATAGCGGCAGCGCAACAACAAAGGCAGATAAAATAAGTACCTATGTCTTTATTTACCGCGCGCCTCTCTTCACTCGGGCCAAGCTTACATATTATTCTTGTGTGCTCTAATAATTAGGTTAGAAATAAAATATTACAACATCACTGAAATGTTACATACCGTATCGATTGTTCCAGTAGGTTTATTTTTATTGAGCAAGAAATTCAAAGATTTAAAGGCAAACCACTTGCTCTCATGAACAGAATCTGCGCTGGTTCCAGACTTTTTTGATTCAATCGTCTTTTTTCTTTCTCTATAATATTGGCTCGTCAAATTTTTTATCTTCCGTTCTATTTTTGTGACATTTGTATTTAATTCGTTTGCCATCTCATTTAGTGCATCAAAACGTTTAGGTCTACATTTGTGATCCAAGTGTTTTGGATTCCATAATAATTCCTTTATTTGATACAAATTTATTAACTTTAGAGTGGTTTCTTCGTCCCATTCCATTATTGCAGAAAATCGCAAAAAAAAACACAAGCACGTCACTATCGCTGGAGTGTCGGCGGGCAACTGAGCGTGCGCGTACGCAAGTCGCCGGCCATGCCGCCGACTTGCACGCGCGGGTACGAGTCGCCGACATGATTCTTGAAGCAAAGTCGCCGACACCAAGCCGCCGGGCTGTGTCGGCGGGTCGGCGGGTTTGGTGTGTAGACTCCTTTACATCACCATGACAACAACATTTTTTTCTTATTCGATATCTGTCAGGAGCCGACCAAAGATAAAAATAATATATTTTTTAAACTAAGTAGTTCCACTACATCACCCCCCTCCAGAGACCGTACTAAGGGCGATAATAGTCTGGAAACCTGATTCTGCGCCCCGACTTGGTTCGTCTGATGACATTATCTTTAGTGCTAATATGATCATCTGGTATGGGTGTTTGTGGATTTGTATGTGTGAATGACGAGTTTGTAGAATTTGTTTTATTGTATTGTGAGTCTGATTTGATGACAAAGCCTATTAATGCTAGACATGAATGGTGAAGGGTACCTACAATATGCTCTGTCGGATGCATCTGCAGTGCAAATAATCTCATCTGTCATGAAATTGATAGAGCCATTAATGCCAATCTGGATATCACTCATTATAATATTTCGGCAGATATGGAAGTTGCAACTGAGTTTGAGAATTTCTTCACTAACATACCTCTAATAACAACTAAAACTCTAAAATCATCTTCAATATCTGCTGAGGCGCTATTAAAAGAAAGTGTTTCTGCATGCGTTACCGATTTTAGTTTTAATTTAATAGACTATAAAGATGTAGTAAATGCTTTCAATACCATAGAGAAGAAAAAAACTAAAGACCTATGGGGTCATTCTGTTAAATTTGTATCTAATATTATTGAAATAATAGCGCCTTACCTAGCATACATATTTAATAGTTGTGTTGATTGTGGTGTATTTCCTGACTTGATGAAGCATAGTAAGGTTATACCATTATTTAAATCCGGTGATAGCACTGATCCCTCGAATTTCCGACCTGTTTCTATATTGCCCACTCTGAGCAAAATTTTTGAAAAATTCATTCTTAGCCAGTTGCTCAGACATTTTAATAAATTTAACTTATTACACAAAAAACAGTTTGGGTTTACGAGGGGTTGCTCAACCATAGATGCGGGAACTGAATTGTTAAAAACGATATTCGCGGCCTGGGAAGATTCGCAGGAATCTTTAGGTATTTTCTGTGATCTGTCAAAGGCATTTGATTGCGTTCACCATGACACTCTTGTCAGGAAATTACACCGGTATGGCATTAGGAACCAGGCTCTCAATCTTCTGATTTCTTACATGGGCAATAGAATTCAGAAGGTTGATATAAACGGCAAAATATCACCAGGCTCTGTTGTATCCATGGGCGTCCCGCAAGGCTCAATCCTGGGACCGTTTTTGTTTTTGGTGTATATAAACGACTTACCTTACTATGTAGGAAATAATCATGAGATAGTATTGTTTGCTGACGATACATCCTTGACATTTAAAATAAGTAGACAGCTACGCAGCTATGACGAAGTTAACAATGCAATCTCGAAGGTAGTCCATTGGTTTAATGTTAATAATCTACTTTTAAATGAAAACAAAACCAAAGTTATTAAATTTTCTACACCTAATGTGAAACAAATTGATACGAATGTGCAAATAAATGGTATTTGGTTGGAGCCAGTGGAGTCAACTGTCTTTTTGGGAATAACTATTGACTCCAAATTGCAATGGGGCCCACATATTGAGAAACTATCAGGAAAACTTAGCTCTGCGGCCTATGCTGTTAAAACTATGAGACGACTCACTGATTTGGATACTGCTAGAATGGTTTACTTTAGTTATTTTCATAGCGTAATGTCTTATGGAATTCTTCTGTGGGGAAACTGTGCGGACATTGACACCATTTTTGTACTACAGAAACGAGCTGTAAGGTCTATATATAAACTTGGTCCGCGGGTTTCCCTACGGGAGAAATTCAAAGTAGACTAATATTCTTACAGTCGCATCACAATATGTCTATGAAAACCTTTTATATGTTCATAAGAATATAGATAGTTTTAAGAAAAAAAGCGACACTCATAATGTTAATACTAGATCTAAGCATAATCTCGTTTTACATGCTACACGTCTCCACAAAATTAGCAATTCTTTCATGGGGCAATGTATACGCTTCTACAACAAACTTCCTAATATCATACATACAGTATACATACAACACGTACCTATCGCTGTGATCAGTTTCGGTGTATTTTTTAATAATTAAAATACAGTATATTTTATAGTGACTTTATTAAAACAAGTATACAAATCTCTTACATAACATTTATTGTTATACAGTGTTTATATGCAGTGTTAATCATAATAATCGCTAAAACCTAAAAGTAAATACATACAGTGACTAAACTTATATATAACTACCCTATTTAATAAATAATATAAGTGATTTACACTTTCACAAATAAACAAACTCCTATCTGTGTTGCAAAACGACGTGGTCTTTGCCAGTGTTACAGTAGAATAATCAGTGGTGTTAAAGTATCACTCATCTCGGCGTAAATCTCCGATAACTGGGTGCGCGACACTGGTGACACCCAGTGTTAACTGAGTGAACTACCCATCAAACAGGTGCACCACGGCACAAAGAAACTAAGTGCGCCATCTATGGGCTGCATACCACACTGCATAGCTGACTGGTAGTGCGCATACGCAACGCTTAGGGTGACATCTACTAGACGTTGCCGGTACTACGGACTACGTAGACTACGTATACCAAGTACACCTACTAAATACACCACAATGCCGCGTGCGTGTGCAGCTTGTAAAAAGTTCATCTCCCAGACAGAGGGCGTTAGTTGTTCGAGGTGCTCTCTTGTTTACCACCAATTATGCCTGGGGATGTCCAAATCGGAAAATGCTGGAGATGGGTGGGTATGCCCTAACTGTAAGAGGAACAAGCCTAGAGATAATGGCCCTGAGACGCCGGTACGACCGACGAGTGACGCGTTGACTCTTACCAATCTCAGTAAACAACTGGAACTGTTTGAACATAAAATGGAAAGCTTTATGTCAAACATAAATACTGAATTAACGGGATTACGTAAAGAAATAGAGGTGATTCGAGCAACCCAGTCTAACATCTCCATTCGCTTGGGAGACATGGAAACAAGGTCTAGCGAGTTAATTACAGCTCAAGTATCCATCAACCAGCGTATGGATGTGTTAAACAGTAGGATCGACACTTTGGAAAGCACGGAAACCACTACAAATATGCCCGACCATCTTATTGCTCAGCTCAAAATAGAGTTGAATGATAAAGATCAGGAGCTCATCAGAAATGATGTGGAGATAAGTAACATTCCGGAATCTAAAAGTGAGAACCCCCTTCACATTGTCTCACTTATTACGCAAAAGCTTGGGGTCAGTCTCGACGAACGCGATGTAGTGTTCGCGGAACGTGTTGGGCCGAGACGGCGGAACAATGTAAATGCAAGCAGTATGGAGGGGGACGCGGGAAGGCCTAGGCCACTGGTGGTACGCTTCACGCGTAGTGCTGTGCGCGATATGGTACTAAAGAATATCCGCATGCGCCGTAGTGTCAGTACCGCTGACTTTGGTCTCACAAGTGATGCGCGTCCGTTTTACATAAACGAACGGCTTACAAAAATAAATAGGCTCCTCCTATTTAAAGCACGGGAAGAAAAAAAACGGCTCAAGTGGAACTTCGTGTGGACTAAGCAGGGGCGGATCCTGGCTAAGCAAGGCGAGGGTAAGATAACTTACCATATTCGCACAGAGTCGGATCTCTCGCGTGTTTTTGGTGAGGTGCCGGTTGGTACCACAATGTCCCAAGGATCATGAGTCCAGTCTAAATTTAAATTTTTGTAATACAGTAAAATCTTATTCTGTTTTGAAATTGTGTCTGGTTGTTTGTATGTTTATTGTTAAATTGTTTCACAAACCTGTATTTTACGACTTTCATCGACCGCTATTATGTTTTTGTGTATTTACGATACTATTGATAAGCACCTTATATATTATGTTCATACGAGATAGTTTTTATTTATTGTTGTATGATTATTGTAAAAAGATAAATACGCCAGTTCGTTTCTTGGGGGACCTGGTCGTAATATTGTGTAGGGAAATGACTTCTCGTAGCCGTACAAGGATTCGATGTGGTAGCCCATTCAGATATCCCGATGTTTTGTACTATGCCGTCGATGTTGCGCCTCTATGTTTTATGGCACACGTGTCTACTAACTACCAGTGCAATGATTAAAAATAAATACTTAAGAGTTGGGTTTTTAAATGCTGGTTCTCTTGGCACGGATCACGATAATTTTATTGTTGCGATTCAGAGGCATGGAGTGGACATCATGGCATTGAACGAAACATGGTTGAGGTGTGGGGAGGAGGGAAGGGCTCCGTCTGTACCCGACTACCGGCTGAGACATATACCGCGACCTACAAATGTCAGAGGTGGGAGGGGTGGAGGGGTTGGTTTCTATATTAAAAGTGGGATTAATGTTACTAAGTGCTTGCATGTAAATCATGATCTCGTTGAGCAGATGTGGATAAAGATTAAAAGTAACCATAATAAGATCATTATAGGCACTGCTTACCGCCCCCCCTGGCTCGACACTTCTACATTTCTCGATGCCTTAATGGATTCCATTGCTGGCTTCTCAGACTACGACTACGTAGTTCTCTTAGGGGATTTTAATATAAACCTTTTACATCCGACTGACAGTAAAACAGTGAAACTAAATAGCTTCCTTAATTGTTTGGGACTGGATCAACTAATCACGGAGCCTACTCACTTTTCGACTAACGGCTCTTCGCTTATAGATTTAGTTTGTACTAACGCGAATGCCCGAAATGTGACGGTGGATGATATCAGTAATTTGTATGGGCACTGTTTTTTGGCTATTGAATTTTCCTTTAGGAAACCAATATTTCCTCCAAAAACCATTAGCTATAGGCCACTATCAGATATTGACTCGGAGACATTCAATAGGGATTTAATGGCCGTGAATTGGGAGAGCTTTCAGTTTTTAGATTCGGTAGATAACATGGTCAGTATAATGAGTGTATCCATAGTTCTTTTATTCGATCTTCATGCCCCAGTGACCATACGCACAGTAAGAGATCTCCCTACACCATGGATTACGAGTAATATAAGACTCGCCATGAGACTTAGAGATGAGGCCTTAAGTCGATATCGACAAACTCGCCTGACAGAGCATAAAGATTACTATAAGCAACTTAAAAAACAGTCTGAAATTATGTTATTCAACGACAAGAAATGTTTCTTTGAAACACAGATCAATACTAATATACGAGATCCTAAACTCCTATGGAAGAACTTAAAATCGAAAGTAATCCCTCCTAAACATTCCGAAATTCCTCTGCATTTGAATAACCCGGATTTAATTAATCAACATTTTTTAAATATCCCCGGTAATGAAAGTGTTTCGTTGTCATATCTAACGTATTTTGAATTCCATAGAGGGGTCCATAGTGGGTTTTCTTTGGAAACTGTTAACTCTTCTGATATACTAAATGCTCTAAAGAGTTTAAAATCCAACGCATTAGGTATCGATAAAATATCACTAGACATGATTTTGTTAACAGTTCCGCAGACACTGGACTTTTTTACGATTCTAATAAATAAATCTATTCGAGACGCGTGTTTCCCATTGGAATGGAAAACAGCGATTGTTCGTCCTATTCCGAAGGTGACCAACCCCTGTGAGATGAAAGACCTGCGCCCTATAAGCATTCTCCCATGTTTATCGAAATTACTTGAGAGAGTGGTTAGTAAGCAGCTCACTAAGTACTTGGAGACGGAAAACATTTTACCTGACCTGCAGTCCGGTTTCAGGAAAGGTCGCAGTACCAGTACTGCTCTGCTGGATGTAACCGATAGAATACTGGCTGCACAGGACGAGGGAATGGGAACTCTCCTGGTTCTATTAGATTTTTCGCGTGCTTTCGAATGCATAAATATAAATTTATTATTATCGAAGTTGTCTTATTATGGGTTTGACATAACAGCAGTAAAGTGGTTTGACTCGTACTTGAGTGGCCGTAAACAGGTCGTAGAGACACAGGGGTTGGACGGCTCCAGGTCTCGTTCTGAAGTTGCCCCTGTAAGCAGAGGCGTGCCTCAAGGGTCCATACTGGGGCCTCTATTATTTATTTTGTACAGTGCCGATGTGGTAGACCACATTCAGTATTGTAAATACCACATTTATGCTGATGATATACAAATATTTATGTCTTTTAAGCCGGGTGAAACGGATCAGGCTGTCCAAAAAATAAATGAAGACCTTAGTAGAATACAACGGTGGGCTGAACAAAACAGCCTAGTTTTAAATTCGAGCAAAACCAAGTTCATGGTACTTGGATCAAAGGGAATGGTGAACAAAATTGCTGCCTCAAACCCTCAGTTGTACATAGGAGCAGATATAATTGAGCGGACTACGGAAGCCCGAAACCTTGGTCTTATCATGGATGAAGGCTTACGATTCGAACGGCATATTACCAACATCGCAAGAAATTGTTTTTACCGACTGAAAGTTCTTTACAAAATCCGGGATCATCTAAGCGTAGAAGTGCGGATTCAGTTGGTGGAATCGCTTATTTTATCCCGATTCAATTATCTCGATGTGGTTTACGGTCCGAAAATATTTAAAAAGTCATCAAACCTAATACAAAGAGTGCAAAACGCCTGCGCTAGGTATTGCTTTAATATACCCCGCCGACATCACGTCACCCCATTCCTCAATCAATGGAAAATGCTCAAAATGCAATACAGACGGGAGAGTCATCTAGCTTCCTTATTGTTCGGCATTGCCCACACTGGTAAACCTAAGTACCTGTTTGAGAGACTCTCTTGGCGCGCCACAGATAGCAGATATCCATCCCGGTCATCCGCCTTTGCACTCCATTTACCCAGACACAAAACATCGGCCTTCAGAGGCAGTTTTAGGTATTGTGCCTCTAAGTGTTGGAACAACATACCTCCACCAATAAGGAAGGTTACAAATATAATAAGTTTTAAACACAAAATTAAGAAATTGTTATTTGATGTTCAAATTTCCATCACTTAGCGCAACTTAAAGTACCTACCTAAACTAAAACACTGCACTGATCGCATATAGTTTAAACTATGGAGCTTTTAACCATACCTACAGTCAAAGAGTTTCAAATGAATATGATTGTTATAGCTTGTTACGGCCCGTATACCTTATAATTATAATAATACTTATGGACACATTTTCTTCACAACACATCTAAATCTAGTTTGTTTTATTTTATAATTATACAATACAACTAAAAAACTAAAAAGTAATGATATAATATTCTAATTAATATATAAAATTATTTCTCTATTATGATTTCCAATATAATAAACCTACAATTTCCTTGCCTGGTAACTAATTATACCTAATAACGTTTTAAACAGCTTTGAATGTATATACCATACAAATAGAAAATCTGTTATGACACCGAAACTGTATCATAGGTTAATAAAACGTAGGTCCAGTTGAAAATCAGCGCTGCAGTAATCTGTAGCACATGCTGAACTGAGGCCTTTTAGACACGCTGACAATAACAATGCAATGGGTGCAACATCGAGTGCAAATATGTACTTAATAAGGGGGACAAACGTTATAAATTAATGAGTATTATAATAGATATGTACGTACCAGGTCTTCTCACTATTTTAAATGTTGTATGTGATATCTTTAAGTGATGGGTACCTGGGCATATGTTGAGGGGTGGTACGTTCATTCAGCGCCGCGGCAACGCTGCCCTTTTGCTGCAAATTGGCGCATGATGTCCTGGTTCAAGGGGCCTGAAATTTAAATTGTAAACTAATATGAATGACTTTGTAACCTTTTTTGCCATGTTCAGCTAAATACTTTTAATATAGTAGCTACTTACCTACAGACTATAGCCATCATATAGTCGGTC
This sequence comes from Nycteola revayana, assembly GCA_947037095.2. NCBI lineage: Eukaryota > Metazoa > Arthropoda > Insecta > Lepidoptera > Nolidae > Nycteola > Nycteola revayana. The sequence continues at coordinate 17,462,713 of OX344856.2, read as the reverse complement.
AGTCGCCTTATTGGTCGCAGTTTCGTGGCGGATATGATCTGTCATCTTGTGGGTTCACTAACGGTGGTAGTTGGCCTTTCCACCCTTGTAACATGCTGTGCAATATTTAGTTTTATTTTTCTTTTATTTATGCTCCGGACAACGCCACGCGCTTCATACGATGTTAATCAAACCTCTGATGACTACCTCCTTTCATACTTATTTTTATAACTATTGAAGGGTACAGAATGTGAGTGGACTCATATTCTGTACTTTTTTAAATATCGTTAGTCGAAATGTATCCATATTTATTTATGTTTGTTATCTATTTTGTAATATCTTTTTAATGTAAATTTATATAATTGTATGTGCTCTATTTTTTAATTCCTTAAAATGTATTTACTTGTTTTTCTTTGTCTCCCAATATTATATTATATTGTCATTTGTATTCACTCTGTACCCAATTATTGTTTTGCTATTTGTTGTTTGTGTGTCTAATAAATATATTTTCTTTCTTTCTTTCTTTCTAATAATGTTAGAGATCTTTCAACAAACAAGTTTAAACGATATGTCAAAGATAAATTATGTAAAAAGGCTTATTATAAAATTTCTGATTATGCTAATGACAAAACTGCTTGGGAGTGAGTTGCTCTGAAACAATACTGCTTTATTAATCATTGTAAAATATAATTTATTTAAAAAAAAGGATTCCTCTGAGTTTCTTGCCAGTTCTTCTCAGAGTTGCCACGTCCAGAACTGGTGGTAGTAAAAGAATGGGACGCATCATAAGAACATGATTTAAAATATTTTAAATGTGTCTATTTGAATAAAGAATTTTTGACTTTGACTTTGACTTTTGACCCAACATTCCTCCTTCAGGTCTCATAGAGAATACTTCTCTTGGACACAATCTATGATCAGAGCTTCCATCAGTCAGCAAGTAGTAGTCTCTGAGCTCTCCTACAGAGTTGTCAATCTTGTTTTCTAGCACACAACCAGGAGGGGCTGTGACCTTTCCTCCATGAGAACCTCCCTTACTGATTGAATATAGGGTGTGTATGTGATTATAGTTGGGTTTAATCTCAAATGAGATCAATTTACAGCCATTTCCAAATGCACAGTATGCATATAGTTTCTGGCAAGTGTAGTAACCATTATCCGGATTAGTGTACCTGAACAACCCATTGGCCAACTCTCCGGCTTTGATAAAAGGTAAAGCTGTTATCCCACACACACTGTAGGCCTCACACTTATACCATTGACAAAAGTATTCTTCTTTGTGCTCTAGAGTCCAAGAAGAGGTGTCAAACATTTTGGTCAGCTGTCCACTATGAAACACAGGCTCTCTAGATAAGGTCGTGGGCCCAAGATCGATAATCTCCTGATCCAAAAGATCAATCACGTATGAGTACTTCATTAGAGTGGAATCAAATGAACCAACAACCTCATACGCTTGCACAGCCAATGGTCTACACAGCAGAACCATGATCAGCACCCTCCACACAGAGACAGAGAATTGCTTTGTCTCCATATTCATGACTGATTCCTTTTGACAGGGCTGGGTTCTTCTCTTACCCTCTCCATCAATCCATTCATTGTAATCTGCCACATATCTGCATCCCATCTTTTTTAGGGGGATGTAACCCTCAGTGGATTCCACTCCTCTGCTCACCTTTATTGTGGCTAAGAGAATAACCAACAAAGAAACCAGTATTATCACACATACTATGCTCTGCACCACTAGTGCTATAACCAGATCAGCCCTATCACATTTAGTTGATTCATACCCAGCTGATCTCATCTCTGAACAATCTCTTTCAAACACTAAAGCCTGAGTGCATCTATCAGACAGGAACACAACAGGCCCGGTGAATATCCTTCTTTCAACTTCACCACAGGTCATCTTTAATGTGCCAGCTAGTGTCACAACCGTCAGATCTCCAGGGCAATGAGTGAATTTGACAACATTACCAATTTTCACAGCTCCACATGCATCTCCCACTGCCTTTGAAGGACCTCTAACTACTGACAACCTGGATAAATCTGAAAAACTATCCTTCAGTGTCTCATGGGACAGGTAACTTTTGTCTGAACGAGGGGACCCTTGCAACATTAGAGCAGGTGACATGATGCTCCCAATATCATATTTCTTATCATGTGAGTCAGAGGAGAAGTACTTCTTGCTGCGGTTTATGTCCATGTCTGATGTATGCACCTTGTAACTGGTTGCTGGTGCTGTTGAAAACCAACCTGTTAGATTGGCCAGGTCTAATCCCCTGATGTACTCGTGCTGGGGTCTAGCTTCTACCAATACCAATTTTTTTTTAATTTAAATAGAAAATTTCTATATGTCATTGTGAAAATTTTCATTCAGACATCTTGTACATAACCATTGTTGCAACATCATCATCATTGTAAATAATATATTATTGTAAATAGTGAGCACTGTGTTAGTTATTTTTAACCATCTAATCAAGCTCCTATATTTTCCGATTGTGTGTTTGAATCAAAATATTTTATTGCTGTTTACTCCTTCCCTACACTCCCGCTAAATTGGTGACCCCGGAGAACACTATGGATAACAGCAGCAGTGACGATACAGCACATACCGCCGGTTCAAAATCGCATATTACGATGCGGCCGAAAAAACGGACACACCCATCCCCTGCGAAGGTTGAAGAAGCCACGCCGCCACAGGAGAAGTGGTGCAGGGTGAAAGTACCGCCGTTCTGCCCGGAGGAACCGGAGATATGGTTCGCGTTACTAGAGGCCCAATTCCAAGTGTGCAGCATTGTGGATGACGCAGCCAAATTCACGCAGGTCATAAAAAACCTGGACATACGTCACGCAAAGGAGGTGAAAGACCTAATCGTGAGCCCCCCTGATAATCACCGGTACGCAAAGATCAAGACGGAGTTGATACGCCGTCTCTCAGCATCCCACGAGCAGAAGGTCAAGCAGCTGCTGACCCATGAGGAGCTGGGAGACCGAAAACCATCTCAATTCCTGCGACATCTGCAGGACCTCGCCGGGCCAGCTGTTCCAGCGGATTTTGTGAAGACAATCTGGAGCCAGCGTCTACCAAATAACATTCAGACGTTGATAGCATCACTGCCTACGCTTTCGCTGGATAATCTCGCTGAACTGGCAGACCACGTTCACGACATCGTGTCGCCTTGCAGCGGGGCAGCAGCATCAGCAAGTCACGCCAGCGCCCGCAACGGTGGCATCAGTAAGGAGATCGCCGAGCTCAAGATGATGGTGGAACGGTTGGCGGTCAAGGTCGACGATCAATCGCAATATCGCGTATCAAAACGCAATAATAATAAAAATAATTATGGTGGACACTCTTCCCGCCGCCGCCGCTCCAGATACCGTCCCAGGTCAAGGTCGACCTCAGAACACCGGAAGTTTCCCGTATGTTGGCACCATCACACGTTTGGCAACAGGGCAAACAAATGCATAAAGCCGTGTGATTTTTCGGGAAACGCAGCGGACAGTCGGTAATGGCGGCCGGCGACTGTCCGGGTAACGGTCGCTTATTTGTAACGGACAAGCGTTCTAAGACCCAATTTTTAATTGACACTGGCAGCGATTTATGTGTTTTCCCCCGTTCTGCTGTAAGTGAGCCGCGGTCTAAATCAAGTTTTGAATTGTGTGCAGCAAACGGCTTGACAATTCACACATACGGTTTTATGCATTTGGTTCTGAACCTGGGCTTGCGCCGCGACTTTGCTTGGCAATTTATTATAGCGGACGTTACTAAGGCGATTATTGGCTTTGATTTTTAATATCATTATAATCTTATAGTAGATATCCGTGGTAAACGCCTTATTGACGCCAGCACTTCGCTTTGTTCCGCGGGTTTGTCTGCTTTGTCTTCTGAGGGCATATCTTCAGTAAAAGCAGTTATGGGTGATTCAGTGTATCATAGCATTCTTCATAATTATCCGGAGATAACGAATCCATCTGGTATGCATCGTACACTAAAACACAACACGGTACACCACATTCGCACCACACCTGGTCCACCAGTATCATCAACACCACGTAGACTAGCACCGGACAAATTAAAAATAGCAAAAGGTGAATTCGAAGCCATGTTACAGATTGGAACCTGTAGACCATCACAGTCTCCATGGTCTTCACCTCTTCACCTCGTGCCGAAGAAGGACAATAGTTTTCGACCTTGTGGTGACTACCGGGCGCTGAACGCTCGCACTGTGCCTGATAAATACCCTATCCGGCACATCCATGATTTCGCCCACAGCCTTGCGGGATGTACGATTTTCTCAGCAATAGACCTGGTGAAAGGTTACAACCAGATCCCAGTCCATGAGGCTGACATCCCGAAGACCGCTATCACAACGCCGTTCGGTCTTTACGAGTTTCCATATATGACATTTGGACTTCGTAACGCCGGACAGACGTTTCAGCGATTCGTGGATGAAATGCTTCGTGGACTGGATTTTGTGTACGCATACATCGACGATTTCCTCGTGTTTTCACAGGACGAGCAATCTCACAAGAAGCATTTGCATCAGCTTTTTACCAGGCTTCAGGAGTACGGTATGGTGATCAACGTTGGTAAGTGTGTTTTTGGTGTCCC